>LR994591.1:9705590-11092590 GCA_905187575.2 Celastrina argiolus
ACATTAAAACCTTTCTCGAGAACCACACAACAGCGTAAAGATCAGCGTAGTGATCATTGAGTTTACCGCGAAAAAAAATATGAAAAATTGAGAATAGTATTTTGGTCTGTGGACGCTACTTTTTAAAGAATCGGGTAAAAAATCTCAACGTCTTTAACATAGTTATAAAATAACTATTACTACCTACAACAATGTTATTTAATAATATTAATATTATGAAGAATATATTCATTTAATCACATATAATTTAGCTCTCTAATGTGTGATCATAGTTTCTTGATCATTATAATAATTCTTAATGACTTTTGTAAAAATGTGATACTTTTCTTATGGTTTTATACTGTAAATGGCTATACTGAAATTATATAAATGAATAGTGTACTGAACAATATGAAGAAATATAAAAGGAATATTATACTACAGTCAATAGTTTCAAAGACACTAATGGCCAAATACTGAAACTCTAATTAAAGTTAAAGAGTCCTCATATTCGCAGGCTGTCACTGTCACTCTTTAGGAAAATATCAAGGATAGCGTGTCTTTTAAGCGGGAATTAAATATTAATTTAACTATTGTTTCAGTATTCGGCCGTAAGACTATGAATCGCAGGATTTTGAGTGGGACGTTTTTATAAGACAAAATTTCTTCAAAACGGGTTTTTAAAATATTGATTTGAATGTACTCCTTTTTAAAATTTTCTAATTTCTCATTGTAAATTGTAATGTAATAAGAAATTATATCCAAGAAACTAATTGTTAAATATATTTTGGCCATGTGTACTAAATTAACATAGTTTCAACCAAGGAAGATTTTGTGATAGTTTAAGACAAAGGACGAGATATATATTTTTATGCTTTTAAGATGTAATATATATCGCACATACTTCTAAGGTACAAATATATTTAGCCAATATTATACAATGTGGTATCTGCTTAAAATAATTTTTGCCATGTTGTAAAAACAGTGTTCTCAAATGTGTTTAATATTGCAGCATGTAGAGTGTAGGTCTAATTAGTTTTATTCATCCTTTTTATCAATTCATCATTGAATGTTTAATGAATATAAATATCCAAAGAACTATGTCAAATATGCCTATATTGTTTTAAACAATACTTAGTTTGATACTTCATATCCAACAATTAAGTATAACTAATTAATATAATTTATCAAAAGGTATGAATAGATCTCAGTATTAAAACGATAGATAGAAAAAATATCTTAAATTGAACATCTTAAACAAAAATGAATTATTGTTCTGTAGGTAGATATAATATTATAATGTTACAATACACTTAAATTAAAAACAGTTTTTCAATAAAAAGTCTTTAAAATGGAGTAAAACAGCCTTAAGCGATATATTCAGAATGGATGCCGAAAAGGATTGGCAGTACTTTTTTTAATATATTGGGGATATCTACTGTTGCCGCGGGCAAAAGCTATATCTTTATAGGAAAAACAACTTAACAACTTTAGCCAAATGGTCGCTGCTACTGCGTTGTAGACTAATTATTGTATTGTTTCACACCTCACATTTCCACCACTGCAACTCCTATGAGCCAGGATTGACAGCGGCAACAAACCACGAAAAAACCCTTTGATATGATCTCAAGGGTGCCCAAGGGATATGCTAAATCTACTTGGGTCACAACGAAATTAATCAGAAGAAAATTTTGAGTAGGAAGTGATGTGGTAAAGAATTACAAGAAGATGGTTAAATATAATTCCGTTGTCTGGACGTAACAGAATCTCTTTGAATCTTAGCAATTTATGCCGTCCTGTTAGAATCACATGGTAATGAGATCAATACCATCTTTATTTAATAACCTAGCCAAGTTACATGTTACACCAAAGGGTTTTCAAAACGGACAGGTACCCTATATGTGGTACAATAGTTACTAACATGTTACCAAACTTTTAGTTCGTTCGTAACTACTGGTATAAATTACATCAAAATAGTTAATGTTTAAGATGTTCTTTTTATCAAAAATACGTTAATGTATTAAAATATGGGATCAAATCTTAATTCTTGGCAAACTAGTGTCTCATGTTATGTGATGTTTAATGTTTGTGATATAACTTGTTTAAACTTTATAATCATCTTATTGTATGATAGACAAACTATATTATATTGGTGTCTATTTAAAAACGAAAAAAGCTATTACATATTGTTAAATGAATAAATGAAATTGTTGCAACTATTATTCTTTTATTTAGATTTCTAAAGTAGGAAATACTGTTAAATTGAAACTATAATTAATTGAAAATAATATATTATTTATAACAATAGAAAACTTACAAAATTTTACTCTGTAGGTACATTTTTATGTACAATAATCTTACAACCTTATATTATTATGCAAAGAAAACTTGCACTGTATCCTTAATAAAAATATCATGCATTAATGTTTACATTTCAGTTTACAAATCTTCATATACATTTCTTGTTCTTAACAAACATGTCTACAAACGAGTATAGTAATAATTTATTTTGTACACATTCAAGTACATAAAAACAAGGAAACGTTTCGAGCGCAACCTACCTTAGGTTGCGCTCCATTTGGCTTGTCTTGGGGGCACGACCGTGCCCCCGGATAATGGCCTTTATAAGCCTTATAATATGCATTACTCATTAAATGTTCTAAGATTATTCAAAATAATAATAAGGTCACTTTAAATGCATTCATTAGGAATTGGCTGGTTTACACGCTGCAAGCTGACATGCAAGTCATCCTGCCTAGTAAATTCAACGTTTTTTGCTTTCGCTTGCCTCCTCGCTTGACAGTATCTCGCATATTGCAGTATTTTAAATCAAAGCATGTTAACATCACGACAACTCGCTATAATAATAATAATAATAATAATAATAATAATAATCTTTATTTCGGGCGGCATAGGCCCATATTATAAATACCTTACAGACTAACATACATATTATTATAATTATAACTAAGATTTATCACGTATTATGATCGGCGACGTGATGTGCGCCTCGCTCCGGAGTCTTCACCGGAACCTACGGTAAACTACACCCATCGGCCAGAACTCCTCCACCTCGAAGGTCGATAAGCGATCTGTCGGTACTCTCACCACAAAAGAACTAAAGTTAACTTTATGGCGAGACTCCAGACGCTCGACCCTCAAGTTGAAGGACGTCTTCTTCAAGATGTAGCCCACGACATCCTCGACCTTCGTGGACCAGTGCAGGCGGGACACGTACAGCGGCGTGGTGGGTATTTCACACCGCAGGCGCTGCTCGGGTCCGCAGGGTGCGGTGCCGCGGTGGTTGCGGACGGCGGGCTTCCTCTTCTTTCTTCTCTCCACCAATGTGAAGCCCTCCTCATCGCACCTCCTGCTCTCATCCTCGTTTGATCGAGAGTGTTCTGCCTTACGGCTTTCCTTAGCCTTGCGGCTCTCTTTCACCCCCTTCGTTTTCACCCCCTGAGGAGGTGCGGGGGAGCGGGCAGTGACACCCGCAAAACTTTTCTTCTGCTGGGTCGCTGGTTGACTCAGCTTCGGCTCGACCTCGAGGGGAAGGCGGGCGGGAGCGGCGGCGGTCGGTGACACGTCGGATTCCGCTGACGCGCAAAAGCTGTCGGCTTGCGCGCCGCGGCGACGCGTATTTACGAAGGTTGAATGCTCGGGTGACATACATAGTGAATTATTACTTTTAATTTGCAATAATTCATTACGCAAATCACGGATGGTGGATTCCGATGCATTCAACCTACCTCGCATCTCGTCCAGCTCTGCCTTCATATTATTGAAGTTCTTCAGCAGGCTGGAGACGTCGACGTGGTCCATCGTCACCACCGGCAGCTTGTGGAGATCTTTCGCCACAAATGCCGGCACGTCGTCTGGATCCGTCTGCTTCAGCAGGGAGATTATGTCCTGCACGCTTCTCTCGGTGCCATCTCTGCGCCGCGATGGCATATTCGCGCTCTGGCCGAGCGTCTCGTACAACAGCTGCTTTCCCTTGCAAATCTCCTCGCTGTTGAAGGAAGACTTGCAGATCTGCATGATGCTGACCTCGTCCATGGTGTCGATGGCATGCTGGATAAACGCCAGCAACTCATTGGCCACGAGCGCCATGGTGACGTGCAGCGGCAATCACCCGCGCGATTCGCACAAATATAAATTAATATTTGTTGCTCGTGTATAACGCGGAGCGCGACCGTTCGCTGGCTCGACACATTACACACATGCTATAGACTGGGCAGCTACTATTATTGTAAAAACAGATATGGCGACTCGAGCTACTGGCATGCGTCTAAGCAAAGCAAGCAGCTGAGTATTTTCTAGTCAGTAGCTTGCACTGTGTAAACCAGCCATAAGAAACTTAAGTCATACTTGCATTCATTTACAACATATTATGTACTAAGCAATTCGATTTTCATTCTTCTTTTTCTTCTTCCTCCTCATCACCGTCATCGTCTGGTTCCTGGCTCTCCCACCACGTCAGCAAGCCCAAGCCAGGTTCATTAATACCGCCCGTCAATTTGTATGGTGCTATGGTCTGTACAGGACACTCAGTCCCTTGTGGTATAGATGGTAAACTCTCCTCAAATGTTTCACTTGTAACACGAAATCTTATTGATTCACCTACAATAAAAAAACGTGTGAACTATAAAGTAAAAAGTACAAAAAGAGGTTATTGAATACACTAGAATCTCTAGTTAGCAACCTCATCTTTTCTCTTATCAGTTAGGGGATTTTTTATCTTTGTTGGAGTTTGGGTTGAATCAGTGGTATAATTTTTTGTTCCTTCCAACACTCTAAAACATTGTTAAGTTTCACTTAAAAAATATTTTTGATTTGATATATTTGTGGTGAAACGGATAAATGGTCACATTATGTTATATAGCCTATATATAACATAATATTTTTGTTTTGTGCTAACAATGTAACAAGGATTATCTAGATTGTTAATAAATACATAAAAATAACTTACAAACATTCTAAAAATATGACTTTTCTTTATTATATAAATTTGATAATTCTTAATAATATATTTATGAGAATACTCTTGTGTTAATAATAATTGTTTCCTTAATTTTTGTAAATCTTTTCTTTGTCTACATAATTTAAAGAAAACTATATTTACCTGAATCCATAAACAGGTCATGTTTTTCACCATCTTCTTTTGGGTACTCCCATACCCATGCTTGTTCAGTTTCATCAAACCTTGAAGGATGTTGAAGGGCATTTACAGGTATTATAATATCATCAAAGAAACCAAGTGTCACTGAAAGTAAATATACAAGATATTCATTTGTTATATTTTTTTTAGATTTACAGTATCTATGTTAATTAACTCTGTGTGTGTGTGGAAAAGGAGTATGTATACCCTTAGAAGGTGGGAAAATAAAATTAAGTGGCTGGCAAAACCTGAACAAGAGAATTTTCATATCAAGAATTGGGGTGGCATACAGATTTAGAGACCACTTACAATAGTTTTTTAAATTTCTAAGTTGTTATGTGATGTTATTTTTATGTATATTTTATTGGTAAGAAACTTTATTTATAAAAGATGAAATAAAAAATCTTACACTGTGATATTTGTATTGGCTTACAGGACTCCCGCACAATGTTCATTTATTTTTGTGGTGGTATAATTGTATATTTGCCATCAGTGCCGGAAAAAGGAAGTACGGGGCCTGCAGCAAATTCTCTGATCTGCATAACCGGCAGACTTTTTGTACAACTTGTGCTTGTACCGTATGAAATTATTTCTATTATTCACGCCAAGGAATATGTCGGATGCTGAGTTCCTGATGTGGATTGACTTAGTAGAAAAAAAAATTGACATACCACATCCTTAATAACTTCCAGTCACAAAATTACGCTTCGTCAGAGAGAGGGTTTAAATATGCGGGGCCCACTTTCTCGTTGGGCCCGTAGCAATTGGTACACTTGCTACATGGTTAATCCGGCACAGTTTGCCATCACACATCAACCCAATTATATTACATATCATAATAAGCATTTTATGAAAATTTACAAGAATACAACTCATATTACCATGTACGCCTTCTCTGCTACAACTTCTTATTTTTCCTATCAGGATTTCTTCAACCATAGGTCTAAATATAATGAACCTGAACTTAACCTCTGTGTGTGATGAACCGTCCCCAGGAAATATGTGAGAGTGGCCAATATCCGTTATATCAAACAATGCAATACACAATCCAACATCTATTACTACCTGTAAACGCAATAATGTAGCTTACAAATACTATAAATTGTGATTTTTTAAATAATATACAAATAAAAACCTACTTTGTTGGCAAGTTTTCTATTGAGCAGTGTGGTTATGGATTCAGCCAAGCTTTGGTGGAAATATTGTGGTGTTATTCGTATAACATCCTTCATTTCAGATAATACAAACATTTTTAGAGATACCTAATCAGTATTTTTATAACCTATAAAACATGATTGTTTATTTACTTTTAAAAGTCTTGCGACACTTCTTCTTCTTCTTCTTGTATTAGTACGGTATGACACTGGGAAAGACGGGGGCGCCGAGTAACGTGAACGTGAATTCATTGATTGTTTTAATTCCAGGGCACTCTAATTAAAAGAGTAGGGAATCAAAACATTCAATCTTCGGTTCAGCTGAAACACGACAGGGGAAGATCTCGCATTTTTCGGTGTTCATCTGGAGTAATATCTATTGGTGTTCGAAAGGGTCTAATAAAACAGTCAACAGGGCTACTACCAATTGTGCCGTCATCAAGGTACCAAGCATTTAAGGTTGACTTTAAACACTTTTTGGTAAGAGTCAAATTGGGACAGTGGGGACAGGCAACGCCTTCTCAACGCCGATGTTCTATCGCTGGATTCGCTGGTGTCCAATACGATTTTATTATTATAATTGAATATTTCGCAATATTTTTATTTCTTTGATTATAAACTCATCTTAGATTATATTATATTCTAAATATTATTTTCAATAAAAAATCCATTATTAACAATCGATTTTGCAAAAAGAAATCGATTTAATAATCGAAAAAAAAAGATTGTTTTTTTCCACAAAATCACAACCCTAATTTTAATGCAAGGCGGAATTTACCCCTGTGTTCCAGGAGACGCTCTGAACGTTCAGATCATTCATAACGCTGACATTGACAGCTGACAGTGCCTGTGAAAACAGTTCAAAACGATCCTAAACAGTGCTTAAGAAAATAGTAAACGAAAGTCGGGTTTTTTTTCATTCAGATTTGCGTTTCTTTAGCACTGTGATCGTTTTGAACTGTTTTCACAGGCACTGTCAGCTGTCAATGTCAGCATTATGAATGATCTGAACGTTCAGAGCGTCTCCTGGAACAGGCCCTACGTAGTAACTAATACACAGTGGTCTCGAACCTACCGATTTTTCGGTATTTCTACCGAAATGGACTCTGTACTACCGAAATACCGAAACGCAATTATTTTTCCACGAATTTAGAGAATACATGGAAATTCTCCCGATTTTTCTACCGATTTCACAATTTTGGGGGTTTTTTTCACATTTAAGTATGTTTAAATGTCAAAATTATCTTTCACTCTAATCAAAAATATTGATTTTACAAATCATAGGAATTTTGGGGATAATATCGACGTATGGTACTGCGGCATCCTACTGCTTAGATCAGATCTACAGGTGTAAGCAGGATTTTTGTTTAAGGTGTTTACCTTTTCTCATACTAGAAAATATATATTTTTTACTTTTTCATTTTTCTTGCGACAAAAAAAAAAGAAATGGTAAAATATTTTTTTAATGTTTGACAAAACACAAAATATGTTAAAAGTGGCAAAACTGCTTCTCAAAAGAGCTCTGCTTCAGAAAAGAGCCTGGGGTACTATGCCTATTATCCATATTAGGCTCTTTTCTAAGTTCACCTTTATTAAGTGTGTAAGATGTAAGTTAATAGGTACACTGATTTTTACATTATTATAATATTTTTATGTTGTAAGTTGACTTTTATGTTATTAATAATCAGTGGATTTTTGTTAAATAAACGAATTTGATTGAAAATTGTATTTTTTGGTCATATACCGATTTTAGGTACAAATATACCGATTTTTGTTGGCAACTTCTACCGATTTCGCTCGTTGACGTTCGAGACCACTGCTAATACATAATCTGTGGGCGGAATTCAGAAACAATATTGTTAAAAAATTTGTGAAAACCGAAAACTGAAAAAGAACGTAGTGATTATATTCTCTTTGACTGAAAAGAGCTAACTACTGGAAACGTAATATAATCCAAAATACTTTAAATATAAAATAATATGAGCAAATACCATAGTTGTCCTTTTAATTATATTTGATTGGACTTGGATTGGTAGTAACAATGGCAGGTAAGAGATAACATACTTAATAATTATTGTGTATTGTTTAAAAAAAGTGATTTAACCATAGTTTTTTCTACTAATATTATAAATTTGCTAACTTATTAGATATAGTATAGTTATTTATTATTTGGTGTTTACCGTCAAATGTACTTACCCCCGTTAATGACTGAATTTTACAACTTATCAGTAATAAGCTAATAAACATTTCTATTTAAACGTGAATGTTTGTAAAAAATGTGTGAATGTTAATTTAACTCCTTCATTTAAAAGTACTAAACATATTTTTAATAGATTAGATATCATCCATGATCATGAGGTTTAGAACTGAAAATTATAATCAAAAGGTCATGGGTTCGATCCATAGCTTAAAAACCAAAAAAAATTTGTTTTTAAGTATGGTTGTTTATTGTAATAAGTAAGGTATAACATAGTCTTATCAGCCATTGTCAACACACATAATATCTCAAATATTGTATTGGCTTGTAATATAACTGACTAACAGGCAACAAACTGTATAAGGTGTAGAGTGGTAGTTTGTGTGAAATGTGGTGGTTTCATACTTTATTAAGACTACCTGTATTTAATTAAATATAAAACATTAAGAAGTCTAGAATAGTGCTGTGACACTACTTTACTAAATAAAATATTTTTACTTAATATACCACCACACTCTGGTTTCATACTTTATTAAGACTACCTGTATTTAATTAAATATAAAACATTAAGAAGTCTAGAATAGTGCTGTGACACTACTTTACTAAATAAAATATTTTTACTTAATATACCACCACACTCTGGTTTCATACTTTATTAAGACTACCTGTATTTAATTAAATATAAAACATTAAGAAGTCTAGAATAGTGCTGTGACACTACTTTACTAAATAAAATATTTTTACTTAATATACCACCACACTCTGAACTATAAAATTTTCTTATTTTAGGAAGAAGAGATAGATCTCGATCTCCAATAAGGGGTGATCCAAACCGACGTAGAGAGTCTAGTATTTCTGAGAACAATAAGCAGGAGCACATGGTTATGCCAAATACAATGAATCCTATGATCATGGCAAACATGTATCCTCAAGGTAATACTCAATCTATATCTATATAAACAGTGCACTTGCTACAGTCTGGGCTGAATTAATAACCCATTATTATTTTAGCACATATTATAATATCTTGTTTATATTGTTATGCAATATGAAGATTTTAATTAACCAAAATTGTTTTTAGCTGGTAACATGATGATGGGAAGTATGTATAACATGATGATGCCTAATTCACTAATGGGTGGTGCTATGATGCCAAATGGTATGGATATGATGGCTTCAACTGGAATGGATGTAATGGCTCCACCGCCAATGGACATAAGTGCTATGGCAGCACAGCCTATGGCAGCAACTGGTGCATCGATAGACATGTCTATGATGGGTGGTGTTATTATGGATCCTTCAATGATGTCCATGTATCCTAACATGCCAGCAGAATTACCACAGGAGAAGAAGGAAATAAATCTAAAATATAGTAAGCTTTTACCATCTCTACCTGGTGCTCATCAACCAGCAAAGCGCCCAAAGCCACCTGGTTGCAGAACTATTTTTGTTAGTGGTCTTCCCGATAAAATAAGAGAAAAGGTATTGGCTGAAATATTCGAAAGATATGGAAGAATACAAGTACTGCGATTATCTAAGAAAAACTTTTGCCATATAAGGTTTGATAGAGAGAACTGTGTAGATGCAGCAATGACCATATCTGGCTATAGAATAAAACTGAAGGATAAGGATGAAGTAGATGAAGATGATGATAACCATTCCACCAATGGATTTATTCATGTTGATTATGCACTGGTTAGTTACATGGAAATAAACTTTTGTTTGCTTCATAAAATTTTGACTTATATTTTTGTATGTGACCTCTTAATTTTTAGAGTAGGGATGATCAAAATGAGTATGAAAGACGTCAACGACAAGCTATCCGTGTGCAGCAACAGCAAATGCAGGAGCTTAATGCACAACAAGAGGCAATCACCAGCCGCAGTTCCAGTTACCGCAGGTCACCCTCGCCCATCAGAATACAACCATATTCTAATGCAGCTATTGTGCAGTTGTCTGAAAAAATTAAAGCTGAAGATAACTTTGCAAATACATTACCTGTAAGTGTATGTTAGTGGTATCTTTGTTTTAAAAAACAATGGTAAAAGTAAAAGGTAGACCCTTTGTTTATTTTTTTTTCTTTTTTTTAATCGTTTAAACTTTAAATAAAAATTAATTATGTAATGTTATATATAATGTTACTTTTCAGACTTTGATTGCATGGCTGGAACGTGGAGAATGTTCCAAAAGGAATTCAAATCAATTCTATTCAATGATCCAAGCAACAAACTCTCATATCAGAAGATTGTACAGTGAGAAAGTTCAACAAGAGGAGGAACTTCAAGAGACCAAAGAAAGAGTTAAAAACAGTATTCTGCATATAATCACTCAACGTAAGTAGTATATTATATTCAAACATGCAAAAATGGTCTCTCTAAAACTCAGACAGATTATACAATCCAACAAAAGGTAAGCGCTAAGTCGCCTGTTCATCATAAGGTTTGTATGTATATTTCCTGAAAGGATCATTTTAAACATATATGCACTTTTGATATACACCATCTTCTTTCTTACAACAAACAGTATGATATATTTTACAGTGCAGTGCAAACTAGAAGACTATGGCAAACACCAAAAGATACTGAAGGTGTTAGGTGTTTTTGTTACTCTGTATCAACTATCACATTTATGCTTGTTTTGTTCAATAACTCAATTTTAACTAAATAATAATTTAATTTCAATTGTCATTGTAGGTATATGAATTATTTATAATTTATTTCAGTATTCAGTAAAATAAAATTATTACATTTTATTATGCTTTCAATAATTAAATAAAATTATGCTTTCATTTTCTCACTATACCTACTCCACAACACCAGATACTGTTACTGTTAAGAAAGGTAGCGGTGGAAATTTTTGATCAGTGTGTTTTAAATTTTTTTTGGGAATCGCCAAGTTTCTTAATAGTAATAATATTAAGTATTCATCATCATACTTAAAATACAACTATTAAGTATTTACCATATACGATTTATGATTTTTAATACCTTATAAATCAATATTGATCATTTTATGTTATATTGATTTGACATGAAAGTGTTTTGAGCTTAAATCAGACACTATGCAATTCCACTGTTAATGTTATGGTAAATTATTATGAAATATTATGTACAAATGGTCGCGAGTTTCCTGCAATTCCACTGTTAATGTTATGGTAAATTATTATGAAATATTATGTACAAATGGTCGCGAGTTTCCTGCCAGTCTACAAGTTTATTAAAAGTGCTGCCTACAGGCTGAGTTTGTAAGTCATGCTTCAAGGAGCATAATGTAAGCCATGTTTACATATGATTTTGGTAATAAAAATCATCTGTTTACATAAGTCAAAGCGTAAATTCTCCTCTCAAAACAAGCGGTTGACGGCGCACCGTGTTCTCAGTCCTACTCTACATGACGTTGATATATACGGTAAACACGTAAAACCCACCCAAAAGATGAGGGCGATCACGAATTTGTTACGGTATGTTACTCGAGCGGTATTGCTGTGCTCCTAACATGACTTTTGTGAACCACAGTCGAACAGGTCGCGAAAGTGTTCAATGCTGCCACCCACCAGCGTGTATGGGACCATTTCACCAAGCCGCAACGCAAGAACATCGAGACGTGGCAGAAAATGACACAGGTAGGTCACGTCTATATTCGCAAATAACACGTGAATTGGCGGCAGGTGTCAGTGTTTATACGGAGATGGATGTTAGAACTTAACGTTCAACGTGTGCTGGGTACAGAGCTCCATCGTTCGATATATTGGGAGTATATTTCAATAATCTCATGGCCGCAGCGATTATTGAGTGTGGTAAAAAGTCTTCTTTGTACGTAAGTGTGTGCGCATATTGCGTGTGTGTACGCTAGAGCCCGCCTCTGTCATACGTTCTAAAGTTATATATTATACGATTATTATACTTTGTGCTTATATTACAACCTTTTGCAACATGTTTTATGTTATTAAATGGTTTAGTTTAAATTTGTAATATGTTTTAAACAAAAAACTAATTGTATATGTATTTTGTAATTGTATGCTTCGAATTTTTAAAGTTAATGATGTGAAAACCAAAATTTGTAAATTTTTATAAATTTTATATTATAGTTTACATCAAACAAAGTATAATTTTAAATAAAATTTGTGGCATGTTATTTCAATTAATGAATTATAACTTATTTACTTGAAAATAATATACCAAAATTTATATTACCGTTCAAACAGGTAATGAAGAGCTAGATTTTAGATAATACTATAATAATTTGATTTGGAAATAAATAATTTTGTCATGTTTCAAAATCAATATACATTACCTATATGTTTTTTTAACATGTTAACTTTTATTTAATCTACTAATCAATCTTAAAAACCATTAAATGTACTAATGTATTAATGTATGATTTCAGGAATTCCAGACTCTGAAAGAGGAATTTACTGAGAAGTTCCTCAATGAAGACCCTGATGCTACAAATAATGGCTATAATAGCAACACAAATATGGGCTATTACAACACTGATAATGAAGAGGTGCAACAGTTAAAGGTATATAAAAGTAACAAATATAGTATACATAGAGAATGTGCAGAAAGTATAGGTGGCTGCAATCACAATTAAAGTTTTTACTTGTACTGTAAATGTGAAGTACAATGTTCACTGTTTAAATATTATATAAATCCTAATTTAAAATTCCCATCCTGCTTTGGAATAATTAATTGTTTTCTTTGTATATATTATTTTTTAATATTTCACAAATATTTTTAGCTTGCTAATGATAGTCTCAAATTTCAACTGGAAGCTTATAAAAATGAAGTAGACGTCATCAAGGCGGATTCTCACAAGGAAATGGAAAAGTTCAAAGCTCAGTTCATAGCTCGACAGGCACTCACAAGTGCTATGGATAAAAACGTAAGTACTGATGTCAGTAATAAACTGTAATGAAGAATGTTCACACATTTTTATTTTTAGATCTCGGTAAACTATGTTCAAATACATGATATGTCTGAAAAAATATTACAATAAGTCATGTAGTTTCTGACATATAAGTACTTGTTTCAAATTCTCGACGCGATGGCGTCATTTTCCAACACTAACGCCCGGTTTCTGAAAGGCTGGTCAAATTGATCAATTGATTAAATCAGCTAATCTGAACGCTGATTGGTGAACATCACTTTGCAGTCACTGTTTTCACATGGAGCATTCAAGAATTTGAAATGTCTCTAAATTAATTAATACTTGGTCTGTCAGTATATTTTTACAGATGTAAGCCCTAATGTGACAACAGTTTTAAGCTATTTTGTATACCTAGTAATTCTCCACTGATCGCAATATTTTATAAAATACTGACTGTCACACTAAAGTTTTATTTCCTTCTAAAATAGTTTTAAATACAGGGCATCCTTACCACCTAAGTATATCTAAATCTGTAGCATCGCTGCTGCCTAAACTGATGAACCGATTTTGATCTAGATTTCTACAATTCATCATCATCAGTTCGCTCACAACAATGCTGACAATTCGGGGGTTTCTTTAGATAGTGGCTTTAGACATTTCGTTTCTAGTTTCGACCTAGTTTTGACGTGTATACGTCTATTCTTTCCATGAATTACGCCGCTACACGCACTAAAAAGGATGACTCGTCCTCTTACGCTCATTGTAAGAGAGTGAGAGCGACAGAGTTGTACGAGGGAGCGAAAGGCCCGACCGTCTTATTGAGCGTATCGATGTATTTGTGGCGGTGCTACTAGCGCCACAATCCTGCATCGCGTTATCGAAGTTTTTTAAGTCCGTCGCTATATATATATACAACATCTGAAAACTGGTACAGTGGGCTTCGGACTGACCGGAGTATGCATCTCGTATTCCCACATATTAATGTGACGTTGATTATCTACTATAATACAGATAACCAATGTTTTTTTCAGCCGCCACTACCGCAGCCAATCGCAAAGCCGCCCCCGCCGCCACCACTTCCCGACGACATGGAATCGAAGGCTGAAGTCATAGAGGAGGTAGAAGCGAACTGCGGCGAGGCGCGACTTATTGGCGTCATGTCAGCCTTTTTACAAGTAAGTAACTTTTTACGTACTTTACAATTTTTGGGTTCATAATTAGGGGTCCAATATACAATGAAACTTACACTATGCGATAGGCATCATAGTCATGACAGTGAAGTACAATCTAGAAATCTAGATTACCTTTTTTATTATTTTACATTACCCAGTGTCACGCTCATAGTGAACACGAATCTAACGCCATCTCTCAAGCTAAAATCCATCAAGGCGTTCAGGATGCAGAGCGTGCCAAACAATTATATATTCATACATACATACGATCATTCATATAAACATACAATCATTCATATAAACATACAATCATTCATATAAACATACAATCATTCGTATAAACATATCAAAATCAAAATCAAAACATTTTATTTCCATATAGGTTATTAAATAACACTTATAGAATTGTCCTACATGATGCCTACCACCGGTTCGGAAACTAGCCCGGCGAGAAGAACCGGCGTAAGAAACTCGCGCGGGGCCATCTTTTAGCAAAAAGATTGGAAAATTGTTCTTTTTCTTTTTAAATATAATATAATATACAATATACATAACAATGTTATGACTTAAAACTAAAATTATAAAAATAAAGAGTACAAAGTTGTAACCTAGCATAGAGGCACCTTATTCCCAGGGTGTGCAATCATCAATGAAATCATTAACCTTATAATACCCTTTAGCACACAAACGTTTTTTTAAATTTATTTATACAAAGATTTTGAACGTTTTCTGGGATTCTATTGTATAGGCGTATACATTGACCTTTAAAAGATTTACCTACCTTGCCAAGTCTAATCACTGGTATATCTAATTTGTGCTTATTTCTAGTGTTTATACAATGGTTGTCGCTTTTTTTTCTGAAATCATTTATATTCTTTTTTACATACAACACATTGTCCAAAATGTATTGAGATGCGACGGTCAGAATACTTATTTCTTTAAACTTTTCTCTCAGAGATACAAAAGATGACAACTTATAAATAGAACGTATAGCTCGCTTCTGCAGCACAAATATAGTATTAATGTCCGCGGCATTTCCCCACAAAAGAATGCCGTAGGACATTATGCTATGAAAGTAACTAAAATAAACTAGTCTCGCTGTATCTTCATCTGAAATTTCTCTAATTTTTTTACTGCATATGCTGCAGAACTGAGCCTATCTGCCAGTTTTACAATATGAGGACCCCACTGTAATTTACAGTCTAGTGTTATACCTAGGAATACAGTGGTGTCTACTAAGTTCATTTTCTCATCATTTAATAGTACATAGGTTTGGACCTGCCTAACATTTGGCAGGCTAAACTTTATACATTTTGTTTTATTTGAATTTAACAGTAAATTATTTACATTAAACCAATGTACCATTTGAAAGAGCACCATTTACCTCGTCATAGTTTGACTGTCGTCGCTTCACATTAAAAATTAGTGAAGTGTCATCAGCAAAAAGTACTATCTCATGCTTATCTTTTACTAGATACGGTAAGTCATTTATGTAGATGAGAAAAAGAAACGGACCTAAAATAGATCCCTGTGGAACACCTAACTCAATTTTGGTGCCAGCAGATCTTTTACAATTTATTTCCATACAATCATTCATACATACTCTCGAAACCCGTGTCCGTGGGGTGCCATAGAGATAGCACCTCCCCATTAACCACCTTTCCCGTCGTAAAAGGCGACAGAAGAAAAATATGAACATGTATCCGGAAATTGGCTGTAGCGGACATTGTTATTATTTTAACACTACGTCAATCCGCCTGTCAAGCGTGGTGAGTAATGAGTGTGAAAACGACGACAACTCTCAAAACTAATAAAAACCTTTAACCCTTCTTCTGGCGCAGTCGGGTAATTAAAGAACTCACGTTCCAGGTGCACCCGCAAGGCGCGTCGCTAGACTACGTGGTGTCGTACGTGCGCGCGCTGTGGGCGGGCGCGACGCAGGCGAGCGTGCACCGCGTGCTGCAGAAACACGCGGACGTGTTCCAACCGCGGACCACCGGTATCGGCGCCAACATTGACACCAGGTGGTTCTTTGTCGCTTTTGACCCGAAATAATATGTATCAAAGTAAATCTTTGTATAGTTCGTCCCTGATAAATTTAACCTAAAGGGAAACAAACCGAAAACAGAAATTTTCACATATTCACTTATTGTGCACACTTATCAACACTAACACAGGTATACTAAAAGGAACATACTTCATTATCCAATACATTTTACAACAATTAAACAATAATTAAAATATTTAAACATCAAACGAAAAACCTTCACAGTAAAAATACGCCATTTTGACACTGCCGGCTGTAGGCTAGTCTATAGTTTATAGATTCATCATTCATCATTATAGCCAATATTAATCATTGCATTAATATTGGCCAATTGTCATCACTGACTTATCTATGGTTGTGTCATAAATGGCTTTGTTTACGTTTGGGTTAAATATATCTCGGACGTACTACACAGTGTAAACTCGATTATCCGGATATCGGAATCGCGATTATAGTTTTATGTAACTTTTGATCTTCAGTTAATCGAGTTTACCGTAATAGAAACAAATCGTTTTTAAAAAGGAACAAATTATGATTCACTATAAAATCATCCTGTTAAAGTAAGATTGAAGAGTGCAGAGATCTAGACTTACCTTTGAAATGCTGAATTGTATACGGAGGTAGCTAGACACTGGTTTTTTGTAAGCCAACCAAATAGTAATTAGTAAAATTATGTGAATAGTTTCTTAAATGTCTGATCATTGTAGTCTTATGGAAGTATAAGTGTATTTGTACTAAACAATTACAAAAAAGACTGTTGCAATACCTTTCTACATGTATATAGGTATAGCATGTTGACTAGTGGCCCTTGGTAATCTTCGTTTTTCAATGTATATGGCAGATGATGTATGAAAAACGACGATTGACGAAAGAAAGTGGTAGTACTGTATGTGCGTTTATATCATGAGTCAGATTATTATTACCTTTATAATTTAAATCTGAATTTAGAATAAGAAATGTAAGCTTTGAAGGTTTATATGCCATTTTTCATCGATATTAGCAGCAATATTTTTACTGTTGTATTTAATGTTAAAAATTATGAAATTTTTGGCTCAAACAGGATTGGTGTATATATTAACTACTATAGATTATTGTTACGTCTTACCATTGATAAAATATGTATACACAATACGTAGAAAGAGATGCGTCTAAATAAAATTGCGAACAAATTGAGATTAGATGTATTTGTAACTTAACTAGTAATAAAATATTCCGAATTAATCGTTTTTTTTTATTTCTAGTGAATATGACTCATAACATAAGAAATTTTAATCTGATTTTACACTGTCTTGTGTAAAATCGGTAGTTTGAAATTTCGATTTTTTGTTGCTCGAAAAGACAAATAGAGTAGACATAATTTAGACCGGTTTTCTAAAGCCGATACGATCAAGATGATTTTTAACTACCTATTATTATCAGCTAGCGTTCGGCTTAAGAAATCACTTGAAATAGATTAATGACAAGGGTTATTTAAAATAATTATATTTAAACTTTTTGTATTTATTTCGATATAGGTATACCTTGGTCTAATTTATAGTCTGCTGCGCCTTTTGCTGTGACCGTAGCGTTTCTAAAGCTTGTTTGTATTCAGTTTCCGCGTCGTCCAAATCGCGGTCCTTACACACGTGCTCTTCGTGCGGCGTCACGTCGCATGCACGCAATTTGAGACGCAACTCACGCATCCTTGCCTCCAAAATGCGCTCGCGCTTGTTCTCGCGGTCTAGTATCTGGATAGGTTAAGTCGTTACGTTAATATAATAATAAGTACTAACTAATCCGTGCCCACTTCGTTGAGCATACAAACCGTTTAAACCTTCCTAGTCTCGCTAAAACTGGAGAACGTCTGAACCGATTCGGCTATTATTAGTCTTGAAATATTCCTGTAAGTCCCGGGAAGGTTTCAACGGTTCATCTCAAACTGTTTCCATGCTCAACGAAGTGTGTAGCTAGTTTATAAATTTTTATCTATAATAATAATAATAATAATAATATCTATGGACGCTTCACACCACGTCAATCTGGCCCTGTGCTAAGTATCCGAAGAACTTGTGTTACAGGTACCAGACAACGGAAATATATTTAATACTTTTATACTATACACATATTTAAGATTTTTATTATATTATACACAAATTTAATACACATCCATGACCCAGGAACATTGAAAACTTTTTGTTCCTTTGGCGGAATTCGAACCCGCGACCTTTCGTTCGAGCGCCAACGCGCTCAACCAACTGCGCTACGGAGGTCGTCAAATCTGCATAGTTATTGTTTAACTTTAAAATTACATAGATACTTACATTAGTTAAAAGTGCTTTATCGTTTTTATCAGCCGTGCCAAGATTCTGCGACAACTCCGCTAGGTAAATGGTACCCATACTACTACCGCAGGCCACGAGCAAACCCTGCGAAATGGGGGAAGATATACAATCATTTACTGACTATATAAAAAATACATTTAAAGAACACAGTGGGATTTAAATTTAAAAGGCATTTGTGATATAGACAAGTTGATATCGCTAATTATTAAAACGAAGCTCGAAAAACATTTATGGGATTTGATATCCTACCTTATCATCGATCACAATTTTTGGCGAAAATGAGTTAATAGTATATTCGAAATCACCACAACGAGATGTAGCAGGATCAACCACTCTATTTTTTTATAGCTGTTACACTTTTCGTTATTTTTTTGTATGTTTTAATTATGTGGATCCATTCCAAACTAATAACTAGTCATAACCATCTTAAAATATCATAAATTAACTTAATATGTACATATGATATCACACATTCAAAATCCGCATTGGAAGGCATTAAACAAAACAAAATAATTTAAAATATTCTTAGTAGTTTCATAGAGACAGCAAAATATAGAAAAAACTTAGATCGCGATTTACTCGAAAGTAACCTCCAAGCAAGTGCGTTGTTTATGATAAGGACGGCAGTATTAGCATCGCTAAGTGACATCCCGATGCTTGTTTCAAGTTAGCTACAATTTGTACGGCATCAAAACGAAGCCGCTAATGGCAATTAATGGTAACTAATTCGATGGCATACTAATTATACATCACAGTGAGTAGTGTTAACTCACAAGTGCGCAGTGGTTCAGCCTATTGGTGCTCGACCGAGAGGTTGCGGGTTCGAATCCCGCCGAGGGAACAAAAAAGTTTTCAATGTTCCTGGGTCATGGATGTGTATTAATATTATAATAAAAATCTTAAATATGTGTATAATATAAAAGTATTAAATATATACTTTCCGTTGTCTGATACCTGTAACGCAAGACCTTCGGATACTTAGCACAGAGGCAGATTGACGTGGTGTGAAGCGTCTATAGATATAAAAAAAAACGATTACATTAGGTCAAACCCTACGGGTTTTTCGCGCCGATTTTTTTGAGACCACAGTACCCACCCCTTCGTGCGGTCGCAGCCGCAGTAGCGGCTCGTCGCAGAGCTGTGCGGTGACGATGGGCGCGGAGCGGCGCCGGAGCAGGTCCCAGCAGGACAGGCAACCGTCCCACTGTGTTAGCAGCATCAGGGAGAACCTATATATTTCGTCCATCGTATTATTGGTGTTACTTGTCAGCAACTTTGTAAATACGGTAGATATATAAATTATTTGAATAAAAAGATATCGCGAAGTGATCTTCTTACACGGTTTATTAAGTAGAATATAGTCTAACTGATTGAATGTACTGTTGGTTCTTGATGGAAATGCAATAGAATTTAAGTCAAGACCGGTAGTGTTTTTTTGTAAAAACTTATCCCACCAAAAACATTTTCATGTAAAAATGTTGCCAAGACGAGTCTACATAGTTTACCCTGTGATAAAGTTAGTTATCAGATATCGTATAAAGCCAAGCTCTAAAGACTACTTGCCCTAAATCTACAAGCACCTTGAACACCGCGACGCCGAGCGCCGCGACGTCTGCCGACGCCCAGCGCCGCGACGCCCAGCGCCGCGACGCCTGCCGACGCCCAGCGTCGCGACGCCTGCTGACGCCCAGCGCCCCGACGCCCAGCTTCGCGACGCCTGCCGACGCCCAGCACCGCGACGCTTGCGACGCCCAGCGCCGCGACGCCCAGCGTCGCGACGCCTGCCGACGCCCAGCGCCCCGACGCCCAGCGTCGCGACGCCTGCCGACGCCCAGCGTCGCGACGCCTGCCGACTCCCAGCGCCGCGACGCCGAGCGCCGCGACGCCACCCGACGCCCAGCGCCCCGACGCCGAGCGCCGTGACGCCTGCCGACGCCCAGCGCCGCGACGCCGAGCGCCGCGACGCCTGCCGACGCCGAGCGCCGCGACGCCTGCCGACGCCGAGCGCCGCGATGCCTGCCGACGCCCAGCGCCGCGACGCCTGCCGACGCCCAGCGTCGCGACGCCTGCCGACGCCCAGCTTCGCGACGCCTGCCGACGCCCAGCACCGCGACGCTTGCGACGCCCAGCGCCGCGACGCCCAGCGTCGCGAAGCCTGCCGACGCCCAGCGCCCCGACGCCGGGCGCCGTGACGCCTGCCGTCGCCCAGCGTCGCGACGCCTGCCGACGCCCAGCGTCGCGACGCCTGCCGACGCCCAGCGCCCCGACGCCGGGCGCCGTGACGCCTGCCGACGCCCAGCGTCGCGACGCCTGCCGACGCCCAGCGCCCCGACGCCGGGCGCCGTGACGCCTGCCGACGCCCAGCGCCGCGACGCCTACCAACGCCCAGCGTCGCGAAGCCTGCCGACGCCCAGCGCCCCGACGCCGGGCGCCGTGACGCCTGCCGTCGCCCAGCGTCGCGACGCCTGCCGACGCCCAGCGTCGCGACGCCTGCCGACGCCCAGCGCCCCGACGCCGGGCGCCGTGACGCCTGCCGACGCCCAGCGTCGCGACGCCTGCCGACGCCCAGCGCCGCGACGCCGAGCGCCGCGACGCCTGCCGACGCCCAGCGCCCCGACGCCGAGCGCCGCGACGCCTGCCGACGCCCAGCGCCCCGACGCCGAGCGCCGCGACGCCTGCCGACGTCCAGCGCCGCGACGCCTGCCGACGCCCAGCGTCGCGACGCCTGCCGACGCCCAGCGTCGCGACGCCTGCCGACGCCCAGCGTCGCGACGCCTGCCGACGCCCAGCGCCGCGACGTCCAGCGCCGCGACGCCTGCCGACGCCCAGCGCCGCGACGTCCAGCGCCGCGACGCCTGCCGACGCCCAGCGTCGCGACGCCTGCCGACGCCGAGCGCCGCGACGCCTACCGACGCCCAGCGCCGCGACGTCCAGCGCCGCGACGCCTGCCGACGCCCAGCGTCGCGACGCCTGCCGACGCCCAGCGTCGCGACGCCTGCCGACTCCCAGCGCCGCGACGCCGAGCGCCGCGACGCCACCCGACGCCCAGGGCCCCGACGCCGAGCGCCGTGACGCCTGCCGACGCCCAGCGCCGCGACGCCTGCCGACGCCCAGCGCCCCGACGCCTGCCGACGCCCAGCGCCGCGACGCCTGCCGACGCCCAGCGCCGCGACGCCTGCCGACGCCCAGCGCCCCGACGCCGAACGCCGCGACGCCTGCCGACGCCGAGCGCCGCGACTCCTGCCGACGCCGAGTGCCGCGACGCCTGCCGACGCCCAGCGTCGCGACGCCTGCCGACGCCCAGCGCCGCGACGCCCAGTTCTAATATCAGCTAATACCAGCTAGTATTTTCATCAGTACCTTATACCTAATAGTAGTAGTGAGGATGGTAACTAGCACAAGGAATTCTATAGAATATTTTGAGTCACTGACAAGCTAGTTTCTTACAAATCACATTATAATAATGCTAAGCATACAAAGAACTTTACAGAAAAGAAATTTAACAGCAGATGGATCTTGTGCCAGACCTGTTTCATACACCGACAGTTATATTATCTCCTTTGTGACCGACAGCAATTTACAACTGCCTGCATATTCGTGGTAATTTTAAATAAGTGGATAAAAACAAATTTTCCTCTCATAAATAATATAATAATACGAGTATATTTTTCATCTTTGGTAAAAGTCGGTCACCGATTAATAATTGGTGACCGACTTTTTGTAGATGAATAATAGAATATACTGATTGCAGTAGTGCAACACACTCAACATACAACATACAACGATTATTGGTCCTACAAAAAGTAGGTCGTAGGTTTTTTATGTACTTGTATATTATATTCCTTTTATAAATTAAAGATCATCTGATGTGGGGTGTGGAGGATTCAAAAGGATGTTTATTATAAGGATCTCCTTATAATAAACATCCTTTTAATCCAATATGGTGGTCCACCATATTGGATTCAAAATGGCGGCATTAACATTTTAATAATTTTTTTTTGGTTTTGTAGCAATAACAGCTTACATACATAACTTCAGCTTTCTAAGATTTCCGGAAGTAACCTAAGAATTTTGATGATCTATAAATGAGTCAGTGACGAAATCAGGAGTTTTAGACATCGATAAAATCTAAAGTATAATAATAAAAAAAATAGTTACGACATTCAAACTTTGTAATATTCATGTATTTACTGGTGTCATTATATGTTGAAATTTTCAACTATTTAGCATCATCAAAAGCAAAGTTATGGGAGTTCAAAAAAACGACGAAACCTTTCGAGAAAAGGTAGGTAGTGCCTTTGCGCTTCGCTTGGCTCGTCTTGACGGGGGCACGACCGTGCCCCCAGATAAAAACGTAATAAAAGTGGAAAAGTGTAAATAAAATGTTGTGTCTTATTATTGAGAATAATATAGTCTGTACAAATAGTCTTTAGCCTATGTATTCATAGTCGCAAACAATGATATTATCATTTTTATTCGCATCACTGACTAGTCTATGGTTGTGTCATCGTTTGCGTTAATATTAAAGTGGACGTAATAAGGGGTATAATTTAATCTGTGACTACCTAATCGGATTCCAGGCTCCGTCGGTAAGTTTGGTGTGGTGCGAGTTGGTCCACAGTATAGAGGACTCGCGGCAATCTTCGCTCCACACGCGCGCGGTCCAGTCGCCCACCGTGAGGAAGTTCTTGAGGAATGTCGGGTTCCTTTGCAGGGCGTATACTGGGCCCAAATGTGACTCGTACTGTAATAGTGGATATAGACAAGTTTTTTTTTTCCAAATGAAACTTAACAAGTTATTTTCGGAAAGTCAACAAGAAAAACAAGCTACCACCGGTTCAACCCTAACGCGCCGAGAAGAACCGGCTCCGGCTTCCGGGAACTCGGAACCAGTGGTTCCTAACCTGGGGGTGATTACCGCCGCAGGGGTAAAACGGAGATTCTAGGGGGGTAACACGGGATGGCACGAAATTGAATCAAAATTGCAATAAACAAAATAATAGTACGGTAAACGGTAGCACGGCGCTCTCATATTATCATATTTTCATTCGAATTTGTGTGGTTTTAATTTTTTTTAATTAGCTAGGGGTAAACTCAATTCCCATACTTGTTCACAGGGGTAGTGACATTGAAAAGGTTAGGAACCACTGAAATAGACTATAGATATAGATTTGACAATCTATCCCCCCGTTTCTGAAAGGCTGATCAAATTGTAGATCAGCTAACATTTGAGTTAACAAGGCATTATTAATGCTCATTGGTGAAGGTAGCGAAGTTGTTGCGAGTTATGTTTAATCAGTCCTTTAGAAACTTTTAGAAAAAGGGGGTAAGTATATAATATAATTGTCGGCATAGTCCGTTCCGATTCAATTAAATATTAAATGTAAATAAAAAAATGCGTGAAATGTGTAATTGTTTTCTTTGTTGCATAGTTGAAGAAACTTATGCATTATAGCTTATTTAATATTGTATATATTTATTTATATTTTATATATTCATTTCACATTCAATCGGAACGAAGTAAATACGTATTTATGTATCTAAACATCTGATATGATTTAATGGAAAAGGTGAAATATTTTATTAGTAACATAGGTTTTTATAAAGTGTTTTTTATAAATATTATTAGATTTATAGCCGCGTTTAATAGTATCCAGTGCCAAGCAAGTCAACTAATAGGTATTTTACTCAAATGAATTATATAAACTTTATTTACCTTGGATGGTAATTTTTCTAACGGAGTTTTTCCTTTTCTGTTGCCACCAACCACTAAACCAGTTTCAGTGCCAACCATAAATCTGCAAAATTATAACCATGTATCTGTTTATTATTTTATGATAGCTTAAAATATAATAAGTTAAAATTGAATATGGGTCTATCAGAACAGTGGCGTAGCGTGCCTTGGCGGGGCCCCGTCTAAAAATTTGTTTATGAGAAATGTTTGCATAAAATAACAATAAATATTTATTTGTCATAATTATATGCAGCTTTTTCCAAAAAAATTACAAACAATTAAAATTAAACATACATACGGGGCCCCCTTGCCAACGTGGGCAACGGGTGCCCCGTATAATTGACAATACGGCTGATACGGCGGTAGCTACGCCCCTGTAATCAGAACAAAAATACCTGAGTAGTGTGAATATAATTTCAATACATCGACATTGAACTCGAAATCTCTACACTTGTCGCAAGCCCCAAGTTGGTTTGAAAGAGTGTTGATTTTATGGAACTACATAAAAGCATAGACCAAGTAATTGGTCTATGATAAAAGCAACAGACTTACTGACCGCCGGTTTCTGAAAGGCTGATCAAATGGATCAAATCAGCTAATCTGAACGCAAATTGGTGAAAACAGTGACTGCGACGTGATGTTCACCAATCAGCGTTCAGATTAGCTGATTTGATCAGCCTTTCAGAAACCGGGTGTTACTTTAAATGCTATTGACGATTATATTATCTACTTTGTGAGATGGTTAAAATTCGTAGGTGTAATCTCTACCACTACTATACTCCAATATATTGTTACAATAACGGTGTTCTAAAACATTATACTTATACATATAGCATTACCTCGTTGGAATAGTGGGTTCATATTCGAGTGCAGATATTCCCAAAGCGTTGTCAATGCTCTGTGTATCGGACTGGGCCTTAACCAGGTCTATGATCATGGAGTCAGTCGGCTCGTTCATATTGCGAGTGTCCCACCTGAAAATTTGTTTAGTAGTGCCGTCATTAGGTACATTGGGACTGTTATTGTATGAGGATGAGCATGAAATTTGGCACAGATAAAGTTTATGTGTAAAAGCAATGTCATTCTATCACAAAATCTTAGATGAAGTTTGATCATAAAAAACATATAATTTACAAACAAAGGGCGACCTCTAGAAAAAATAAATGAATCATAATAATGCATAGTCTCTGTTGTTCTAGCCTAAAAGCAAGGATTAAAGAGTACTTTAGCAATCAACAAAGGACAAAACGGTGGTCACTGAGAATTTTCTATATACCAAAACCGATGTTGGGGTTGTATATAGAAAATTCTCAGTGTCTCAGTGTGACAGAGGCACTATACATATTATTTTCTTTATTTTATACATTACAATAGTATTAAACAGATAATTTTAAAACAATTACCATTTAACCACGCCATCTGGTGACGACGAGAAGAACTCGGCGCCAGCTTTGGAGTTAATGAAGAGCACATTGCGTACGAGGTCTCTGTGTGCGACGTGCGGCGGACACACGCCTACCGGCTCGCCGCTTTTGCGAGTGTCCCACCATCCTACCTAAGGTAATGGGTTTTAAGCTCTAACACAAAGTAGATATATTATGACAGAGACACGACCTAGTACTAGAAAATGGTATCACCCTAATACTGGCAAAGGGTGAAGTCCAGGCACATTCCGGAAACAGCCATCTAACGCCACTATTGGAAAATACTAATTTCGTTTCGTATCTTCTTCAATTGGATTGGAGTTGAATTTAGCTTAATGTGATGTTATGCTTAAAAAATATGCTTATGTATCTTTATTTTAATGTCAATATTTGTACTTAATTCGGCATATTTACATTTTATAATTTACAAACGTTAATAGTAGTGACATCTATTGCATTTTTTGTATTAAAGATTGATTGTATGGGATGGTAGGTCCTGGCTCTAACCACCTTACTAATAAAAATATTTATACACGGTACAATGTTTTATCGCTTTACCTTCACAACCTCGTATAAGAAAACTACAACTTTCAGTAAAGTCAAAAAACTTAATTATTTTAGATTTTATTTTAGTATGGATTTTTTTAATGAGGTTCAGTTAAGTATCTAGCTTGTATCTTGTATTAACCTAAAGTATATAAAAATGAAGCTGTATATACTTAGGTTAATACAAGCTAGATATTATAGAGAAAACATAGATTTTTTAGGTACGAGGTTGAGAAGGTTTTCTTCTTTTCTTACACGTGCAAAATGTAACTTGACAGACAAAACATGCTACTTAGTTATAAGCTTTTTAAACAACAATTTTCCTGGTGACTGGTTGTTGTTCTCGGTGGGATTTTGCTTTGACCTTCCATAAATGTATCTGTAGATTTATTAGTAAGAGGGGTACATTTTAAAGTTTAAACTATTCTAGTTACTTTAAACATTTTATTTAGGAGCGCAAATTTGCGTTAGCGACATTGGCTGACTTTATTTATTTACCTGTCCATTCATAAAACCCCCGACGAGTATGTGTTGATCGCGAGGGTTGTACTGCAAGTCCAGTAAGGGTTCTGGTGGCTTGATCACCAGTTCAGGTGCATTGGCATTTTCTAGAAGAAAATCAAAACGTAATAACTCGAGAAGTGCGTTATCCATATACTTACATAAGAGTAAAATTATTTTCAAGATCACCATTGTACATTTTTTTTGATAAAGTATATATCAAGAGCTATTAAATTTAAATTTCATATTATGTAGGTAGGTTCGTAGAGGTTTATTATCTACTTTGTGGTAGAGTTTACTTGATGAAACTTTTGTTTAACTAGCTCACTCCAAACCTATGTTATGACTTACGAGAATCCAAAACATTTTCCTTGAGCTAGTCTTGACGGAAGCAAAAACGCTCGGACACAACAGAAAAGGATTTAGGGCCCATATCTATTATCGATAATTATCGATCTATCTATAACAAAACGTTGAATAGTGACAACGTTGAAACGTTGAAAAACAAACGATGTGTCAGTGGATAGCCATACAATCTGTGAGCCTAGTGCGAGTTTTTGTCACTTCTCACGGCGGCGAAATTAACTACAATTATTTGTTTGGTATCGAATTAGTTACCGTAGTTCGGCACTAGGGGCGCTGTTTCGATGCCATACAAATTGTATAGTACGTCCCTGATAAATTTAACCTAAAGGTAAACAAGCCGAAAACATCTAAATTTTCACTTATTCACATATTGTGCACTCTTATCAACACTTTCACAGGTATATTAAAGGATTACACTTCATTATCCAATACATTTTATAACAATTAAACATTAATTAATATATTTAAACATCAAATGAAAAATGTTTACAGAAAAATACGCCATTTTGACACTGCTGATTGTAGAATATAAGCCTATAGTCTATGGATTCATAGCAAACAATAATCATTGTATTAATATTGGCCAAATGGCATTACTGACTAATCGTAGTATCCCCTTAGTCGTCTGTGTGACTAATCTATGGTTTGTCAAAGACGGATTTGTTTACGTTTAGGTTAAATTTATCTCGGACGTACTATAGTTAACTTCGTCACCATGAGCAGTTACAAAAACTCGAACTAGACTCACTGACAGATAGATTGTTAAAACGAGCCGTGAGTGAATATTTACCAATATCCCAGATATACGAGAACTGCAAGCCTCTCGATGTCCTCATGTAGCTGACGTCAGCATGGGCAGTGGCTAGCCTAGCGCCCTCTGCCTGCCAAGAAAGAGAACGTACGGGCCGCCTATTCCCACCCGGTTCTCTATACACGTTGACCGTGTGACAGGCGCTCTTCTCCACCGGCGGGATAGAGGGCAGCTCGGAGTAGAACGTCTGGTATACGTCAACGGCGTTGTTTTGTAGAATATTGTGCTCCATACTCTGTGGAGTTAATATATTTTATGATAATAATTATAACACTTACTCCCGATGAAAGGCTGATCAAGTCGTCGATCAGCTAACATTAGAGTTAACAAGCCATTTTTAACGATCATTAGTGAACGAGCGAGTGAGCGAAGTTGTTGCGAGTGATGTTCCCCAATGAGCGTTAACTCAAATGTTAGCTGATTTGATCAGCCTTTCAGAAGCCGGAGGGAGGGCCTGACCTGTTTCAGTTTAATTATATATCTAACGAATTCGTCACCTGGCAAACTGATCTTTTAAGTTATATTTCGTAACTGTAAATTCTGGGCACGCATAGGCGACTAATTGTTTTTGTCGCCTACCATTTGCACTCCAATTATCTTTAGCACTCACAAAATACAGTCTACTTCTCCACAACCAGTTCCTGTACGACCATAATATTTGTGAGACCTCTATTTTGGGCGCGCCAAAGGCGATAGTCGAAATGCAAATTTCGCGCTAAGACATTTTCTTTATAATCTTTATTCTTTTCATGGCACGTGTCATTGGAACGTGAATAGGAACTGTCCTATATCCACTGTTAAGTGTCAAATGGGACCTCGAGCCGCAAACGCTCATGCGCATCTTATTCGTCTTATTTAAAAATGTACGAATATTCATCTTTATACATATTTTTGCTTTTGTCTCTTGATTAGAGTTAAAGGTATATTATGACTGTAATAATTCTGTTTTATTATCATATACGTACCTACCTACAACAGCGACTTACATGCCCTAAATTCATAACTGCGTGAATATAGGCGTCGTCTTTTTCTATTTTTCTCCTATACCGCTGGGTGGCTTCTGCATCGTTCATGTTTATGTCCTTCGGCCACCCACCTTCTATGTGGTTCATACCCGATGTTGTATACTCCACTCTGCAAAATGTTCACATGAAAATAAATATATTCAGAATGATATATAGGTACTGATATATTTACGAAGCGTATGGCTGGTTATCCTTCAGTAGGAAAACCTAAAATAATAGGTAGGTACTAGGGTTCAGAACCGGGAAATCCCGGTACCGAAAATCCCGGGATTTCCCGGTTCTTTGACTACTGTTATAGAACCGGTTCTCAACGCAAAAGAACCGGGATTTTCGGTATTTTCGGGATTTTTTTACCTTAACAAAAAATAAACGCAACGGGCTTAGAAAAGTACTTTTGTATTTAAATTACACATTGTGGCATGTCAAGTTAAAGAAATTAATATTTATTGCTATACAATGATTAAAATATCGTTATTCATTCACTTCCATAAACAATTTTTATAAACGTGAGTAATATTATATTACTAGCTTTGGCCCGCGGCTGCGGGCATGTGGAATTCTTATATTCGTAGCAAAAAGTTCTTTACCAAATAACACTACAGCTGCAATGTGGTTTAGATAATGTTATAGCAATAAACATATTATGAGTATCATTAAATTTTAACCAATGCATGTAAAAACTTAATAAATTATACTTTTTACACCTTGGGTTACATTATTGGAGTTTTAGTAAGGATCCCTTTTTTTGAAAATATAATAAAGCCTGTGTTCGCCGTTGATGGTGTAACTTTCCGACGGCGAAAAACGCTTTTAAATTTTAGCTTAAGTTCAAAATATTCTTAACAGATTTTACTATCTCAACATATTAAAATAAATCTAGGGGAAAAGTCTGCTCATTAAATATATATTTAAGTCAAAATCAAGATTTGGGGTCTATGAAGGCCATAGAACCTAAAAATAATAATTATGAAAAAAAAGTACTGTCTGGCTGTCGGTCCGTATGTGAGACCATACTGAATGGAATAAAATGAAATTTAGCAGGCCGACAGCTTCGAGCCTAAAGGGTAATGTAAGATATTATTATCCCAAAAACGAAAGGGTGCCCGTTGGATTTTCAAAAAACAGTAGCTACTTATTTGATGGTATTTTGGTGAAACTACTCGACGTATTTAACTCTGAAACTCGGCACAAAGATAGATTGGACCATGAAATTAACCCCAAGGTCCCAAGGGATCATAAAATTATAAAAGCTGTATTTTTGTACTTGCTTATAAAATTAAAATAAATTATAATTTTTTGTATCATCGTATTTGTCTGTATTCTGATTTCTATTAAAATATAACAATTAAAATAAATAATATAATCTTTTTGCTACTACTTATAAATAAAAATCGTAAAAACCAATTTTATAAGATATAAAGATATGAATGAAACCTATGAATTTTTGTTGAATCAATTTATCTGTTGGATAAAGTTGTTAACAATTTCACTAACTCACTTCAATATTACATTCAACGGGTAAAAACTTACTTTCACAATATCTGTGTTTAAAATTTTAAATGTTTAAAATTTCTGTCCAAACATTATACCGTATTTCGTGCGATTGGCTGAGCAGAATTATAATTTTAAAATGTTTTATCCATACTTAATATTATTTCAAACGTGAAACTAACTATGTCTGTTACTTTAAGACTCATGAACCGTTTTACCGATTTGGTTTAATTTTGGTACGGCGATAAGTTTATAATAAATAGGACTTATTAACGCCGAGGCAAAACTACCGAGCAAAGTAGGATTCAACGTCACGTATATAACGTGACGTTGATTCCTACTAACAAAACTCCTCAGTTTTGGTTGGGTTTTTTGTACTACACAGTATTTTACAATATTATAAGTTTTAATAGATTTACACCGGTAAAATAGTTTTTTGGCTCATGATAGATCGTAGATATAATATGCAATGTTTTATTTACCTATTCAAAAGTAATAACTTTGCAAGAGCGGGAGGGCATATGCTAAGTGTGCCTTATAGGCTGGCAAATCGTTATACATAATATACGCCTCGGAAAAAATATTGTAGTGCGTATGATCTGGTCAGAAACTGGATAGTGGATAGTCATATGACTATTGGTACCTATAACATTATCTTAATCATACTGTAGCCATAGAGTTATTAGATAAAGAACTTTTTGTTACGAATACTATTAATACGCGCCCGAAGCCGCGGGAAAAAGCCCAAATATTTAGAGATATAATCATTGTCTAGCAAATAAATGTATCATACTTTAACTTGACATGCCAAAATGTGTGATTTATTTATAAGTAGTTTTCGAAGCCATTACATTTGTTTTTAGTCAAGTAAGAAAAAAAATCACGAAAATAGCGAAAATCCCGGGAAATCCCGGGAATTCCCGGTTCTAACTAGTGCCGGTACCGAAAATCCCGGTTCCTAAAACTATACCGGTTCTCGATACCCTAGTAGGTACCTAGGAATTGTGTTAGGGATCTTCATCAAGGTAAGGGATAAGCGAAACTAATAGAAATAAATCGGTTGGAACCGCACGTCACTGATGTATATAATATAGTATAGAAAGTATTTGACTAAGGGCGTGTTTCACCAAGCAATGTTAAAGTTAATCCTTCGTTAAATATGAAGTTGACTTAGTCGAAACCGGTCGTGTATTTCAATAAATCTTATGTTTAACAACTAATAAAGTGGAGAAAGTGCAAGTAATTTGTGTATTATTACTGTATAAATATGATGTTGTTCCTCTCGTAATTCCTATCAATGAATGAGAAGGCATGGTATTTTAACAAGCCGTTAACACTAACATGCGTTGGTGAATCGGGATTTAGGATGGAATTCTAAGCCTCCGCGCGACCGAGCGACCCGGCCGCAATGTCGTGAAATTGCAATCAACTATATGCAACTCAGAGATGGGGCTGGGTCGCTTTTAAATAAATCGTTGCACACACTTGCTTGCGATTTTGTGGCGTAGCGGCCGGGCCGATCGGTCGCGCGACCGTATCTAGATATAATTATAATTCGAGCCTAACGATCTTACTTATGTTTTTTTTTTATATAGGTATATACTTTGTGCTTATGTGTAAAGAATATCTGACCTTAAAATATTGGAATTCAATGATACAAATGCGTTTTTCTCACCTCTCAGAATTAACCCAATGTTCTGACATTGTACCCGTGTTTTGTATGGCTACGTTTATAGGATTCCTCAGGATGTAGTTACCGTAGAGCGCAGGGTTACTCGGTATTGACACCGTTATTTCAGGTTCGCGGTCCGTAAACAACGTTTGCCTACCGAAATGTTTTCTCTTCCTTGTATATTCGTAAGTGATTTCCACTTTCTCCTGTTTTTCCATGTTTAGTTAGATATTTATACACTTTGAGGTACCAACTATTATTCAACTTCTACTTGTAAAGATGGAAAAGTAGAAACTTGAATGTTTGATCAATACTTCGCTAGATACACAACGGCTGGTAGGTGTCACAGCCTAATTTGCGTTACACTAGATGGCAGTGGCGTAGCGTGCCTTAGCGGGGCCGCTTTTTAAAATTTGTTTAGGGCCCCATTCGAAGGTTAAATGCTTCTCACAAATGAACAAAGAAATGTTTTCATAAAATTACAATAAATATTTATTTGTCACAATTATCTGCAGCTTTTTCCAAAATTTTTACAAATAATTAAAATTAAACATACCTACATACGGGGCCCCCTTGCCAACGTGGGCAACGGGTGCCCCGTATAATTGATACGGCTGATACGGCGGTAGCTACGCCCCTGCGATGGAGCTTTGAGTTTTGCAAGTAAATAGCTTTTAAAAATAAAACCTCAATGTTTATTTATTTACCTAGGTATCAACTAGTTCTACAGACGAACTCGTAGCTGTGTTGTCCCTCACATATTTTCTCATATTTCCTGTCAATGAATGAGAAGGCATGGTATATTATGACCATTCCGTTAACACTGACAAGCGTTGGTGAAATCGGTACTTAACCTACGATATTGAAAAATTCTTCATTGGTGTTCTGCTACTATTGATCTTAGCGTGATGATAATATATGAGCTATCTAACACTGACGAATTTTTCAAAACCTACCAGTAGTTCCTGAAATTTGCGCGTTCAAACAAACAAAATCTTCAGCTTTGTTAAATCTCTAATCTTCTATATCTATACTCTATGTATAAAAATGAATTGCTGTTCGTTAGTCTCGGTAAAACTCAAGAACGGCTATTTTTAATATATAATATAATATCTATGGACGCTTCACACCACGTCAATCTGGCCCTGTGCTAAGTATCCGAAGAACTTGTGTTACAGGTACCAGACAACGGAAATATATTTAATACTTTTATACTATACACATATTTAAGATTTTTATTATATTATACACAAATTTAATATACATCCATGACCCAGGAACATTGAAAACTTTTTGTTCCCTCGGCGGGATTCGAACCCGCGACCTTTCGTTCGAGCACCAACGCGCTCAACCAACTGCGCTACGGAGGTCGTCATTTAGTCTTGAAATATTCGTGGAAGTCCAGTGAAGGTTTAAAAAGTTCATTACAAACTGTTTCTATGCTCAACGAAGTGGGCACGGGTCACGTGGTTAGGTAATAAAACATCCAAGTAACATTGAATATTTTTTATATTACTTAAGTATTAATATTTATCCGTAGTATGTACGGAGAATGGAGGGTATATGATAACAATACTAGTACAAGGGTATAGGGTCAGCCGGGGTGGCGCGCCTCAGGGTGAGTACTGTGAGGTGCGAAGACACCACTGCCAACTTCGCGCTGCACTGTTCCAACAGCAGCCGCCAACGTATTGCCAAACGTTCGTCCGACGTAATCTGTTTCAGTTGCTCAACCTAAAATGATATTTTATGAAAAGTCTACGCGATACGGCTACAAGTCCACGAGAAAAGTGAAATCCCGCGGCAATTGGTGGTACCACTTTTTGGTATTATCTAGTTATTATTATACTAGATGAGATTAGCGCGTTTAAACAAACAAACTCTTCCTCTTTATAATATTAGTATAGATTATAATGGAGGTTCAGTATTTAACTTAGTATTAGTAGGTATAACTAGTAAATTAAAACGACAGATCTCAGTAAATGTTCGATTTTAAGTATTTAATACTCCTCCGCGCGATTACAGCGCCGCATCTAGGGGACTTTCACGAAATGGATTCTAGTTCCAAATGTCTAAGTATTTAATATTTGCAGCACTACAATACGCATTATCTGCTAATCTAAATATAGTCTTATAATATTTAGATCACACAAAAAAGCCGTGGCTTAGGTAGGAACAGTATACTTACAGAATAACCAAACACTTCCTCGAGTAAATTGACAGGAAGACGGGCGCTAAGCTCCCCAGTGTGATCTGCAAATCTTACTCGCAGCGCATCAGAGTTTCTGTTAAATCATAAGTATTTCGTATTTACTGAGAAGGTAGGTAACGTGTATAAGATTTATTAAAATAAAAAAAAAACCTATAGAAGAACATACACTAAAAATAAAAGTTAGGTTAACTTCTTTTCGAAACAGCAGGCTTACTCCCGACACAATCGAGAATCGAATCAGTTCGATCTCAACGGCTTATGGTATTTTATTTGGTCGATTACTTTGAAATAACGCGAAAACAAAGCTAATGGTGGTAGAGCCTGGTAGATCACACGGGCACACTACATCTTACGGGCTAGCTCAACCTCGAGATAGTCACCGACTTCATATACCTTGGTTCCAACATCAGCAACAATGGATCGTGCAAAAAAGAGATTAGGAGGCGTATAGGGATGGGATGTCCAAGAGTGCTATGTCTCAATTGAAAAAAATATGGAAAGACCGGAGAAGACATCTCTCGGAAAACAAAAATGAAGCTAGTACAGTCACTCATCTGTTCCATATTCACCTACGAAGCGGAAAATTGGACTTTAAAATAAGCAGACCGCGACCGAATTGTGGTGTTGGCGAAAAATGCTACAAATACCGAGGACAGCATTCGCCAACTGCAAATAAAATCCAGGCTATCATCTATATGTCTACGTAGAGTTATAGACTTCATTGGTCACATTACAAGAAAAGATGGTCATGAATAAAAATGATGGTCAGAACAGGTTCTCGCACTTGCAAGATTTGTTGATGCCCCAAACACACCGATTGTTTGATATACGATTTGAATCAGTGAGCGAGCGTGATGTAATTATAAAATATCTGTCCGTTCCTTTCTATCTGACAATGTTCCACCAATCAGCGTTCAATATGGGTCGTTGATTTGAATGCCATGTTAGTTGATCATTCATTTGAATAGCATTCGGGAAACTGGGGGTATGTGGTGTACTCACGACAGTGTACTGAGCTCATCCAGGTCTAGATGCGTGAGGACGGCGTGCAGCGCTGCGCAGAACGGCGTGCCGGACGTCAGCCGCTCGCGGACCTGCGTCACGGACGCGGCGTTCGCTCGCTCGCCCGCCCACATCGCCCATGTTGCTACTTCGCCGGTTCCTGTCACGGTCATATATATATAGGGTGTGATGCCATACTTCGATTGGTTAATAACGGAGAAGAGAATGAAAGAATGCTTTTATACATTTATAATACCTAAGTCTACACTTAATATACCTACCTACTTTTTTTGTTTTCGCAAGGGAAATGCAATACGCATCCCCCCGAGAGGGTCCCCGATGTGGGACTCCCGGCTCACTACACTTAATATAACTAGGTTAGGTTAGGGTTAACCAACCCTAGATCCAGGGCACTCCACCCAACATACGGGTGATGGTAATCCACAAGTGGTTTTAGTGGGTAAACCGGCCGTAGCGAGCCTGGAGTCCCACATACCCCTCGGGGATCCTTCCGGGGGGATGCGTAACGCATTTCCCTTGCGAAACAAAAAAAAAAGGGGATAACCAACCTTATAGTTACGCATGCATTGTCTGTATGGTAAGTGAATGAAACGGTAATAGGTGCAGCAGTCATAATATGGTTAGCGGTAAGGAGGTACATTTGAAATTACATAATAGACTTGTGAGATTTACTTACTCGTGGTCGCCTGGTTGCTCACATGCACCCGCAGGACCTCCGCTTCGGGTGTGCGGGGTTGGTGGGTGATGATGGTCTTGGAACAGACTTGAGCCCGCACGCCGCGGCCGCGCCACGACACGCGAGCGTCCGCGACGAATAACACGCTCTCTAGTGGACGCCACTCCTCCGCTCTGCAGAAAGCAACTTTATACGTGGGGAAATATTACATTTAGGGGTTTACCCTCACTAATTAATAGAGAACTGGAGTGCTATTCTGTAAGAATGTTTTGCGTATCTCGACAGCTGAATCCGCGGTGAGTGTCAAATTTCCTATACTGTGAACTTCGAAATTTGACACCCACCGCAGATTCAGCTTTCCAGATACGCAAAACATTGTTACAGAATAGCACTGTTGTTCAATTAGTGACTTGGTAAAGACTGATCCATTCCGTGAAAGGCGTCCCTAGGGCCGCGGCAACTATAGTACGTCCCTTTTAATTTTAAACACATTGTATCTAGATTCTAGATACTATATTAGATGTCAGTATTTAACTATTTGTAGCCTCGGTGGTCTAGTAGTTTAGAGCCTAGCTCTCGACTCGGTTCGTAGGTTCGATTTCCGGAACAACAAAAATTTTGTTTTCAAGTTTGGTTAGGACAATGAAGGCTGATCACCTTACTGACAAGAAAGATGATCCATGAGTCGTATGGGCATGTAAAAAGTCGGTCCTGCGCCTGGTCTCCCGCCGGTCGTCGGGCCAAGTATCACGTTTTGACTGAAATGTAGAGTATGTAAAGTTAGGTCTGGTAAAGCAAGGGCGCATAGATCAAGAATCTTGACTCTACATGAGACCTGACCACTTTTTCATGGATTTTGATTCAGATGTAGTGTAGTCTTTAGAGCTATATCGGCTTTATACGATTTCTGATAACTTTTTCAGAGGGTAAATAAAATATGTAGACTAGATTTGGCAACATTTTTGGTCGCATTTTTGTTTTAAAAATGGCGGCATTTGAAATCTTCCTTTCTCTTCCTTTTCCCTCGTAACCCAGTGGAACGGATGATTTCCGACTCCTGGATCCTCTTTTTTGTCAGGCAATCAGGTGATCAGCCTGCATCTTGATACCCATAATGTAGGGGTTGTTATGAAATGATAAGTGTCTCCATTTTGTACGGTCCACCATATCGGATTCAAAACGGAGGCATTAATATTTTTTTTGTTGTTTTTATAGTAGGTAATAACAGCTTGCACACAAATTTCAGCTTTCTAGGAAAGGAAGTATCTTTAGAATTTTGATAATCTATCTATCTAGAGAGCGACGAAATCGGGGGTTTGTAGACATTAAAAAAAAACAAAAGTTTAATAGTTACGAAATTCAATATGTTTGTACTAAGTAGTGTCATTATATTTTAAAATTGGCAGTTTTAGTTATTACTTACGAGAGTAAATACAGTATAGGATTTAGAGCTGTAATTAAATGCCAATAAATTAGTTTAACTATTTACTCAAAGTTTGAACCGATTACTTTTTTTAATAAGATCTTTGTGTCGTTGTAAAATTTATTTTAAAAAGAGTGGCGCTAGTTGCGGTTATTCCTCGCCTTAACTTACAACTTGTTTAAAATCTGGGGGCACGGGAGTGCTCGCCCGTCCGGGTTTCATCCGGACTACAACTTAAACCTCGCCCGGACGCTCCCCGGACGGCCTCCAAACTAGGATAAATCCGGGGAAACCCGGACGGATGGCAGCCCTAACCCAAAGCAATGTTATGAGAATTCTAAAATGTTATGAGAAAAGGTGGTATTGCTCTTGCGCTCCGCTTGGCTCGTCTTGGCGGGGGCTCCCCCAGATATTGGGGAGTACTACATATTAAATACATATTTTAAATATAATAACCTTTTCTAATTACCTCTGTATTGTATCAATATCAAATATGTCCAACGTAAGGCAGGCAGGTGTCGTGTTGTCTATAATTTCCACTGCCCGAACTGACATATTCGTTCCTGAAGATAAGCATTTAAATGTAGGTAACCTAAGTAAGTATTGCGGACTTCATCTAGGAAACCCAATATATTGTAAAGTCTTAAAGACATAGGTACCTGTTTTTGTAACTATTGATTTAGCAGGATTCACACATTTCACGACAACCAGCAAATCAACGTATATATTGTTTGTATGTTCTGGAAATTTTAACAAAACACTAGTAAAGCTTTTGTAGGTAGAGAAATATCCAGCAGGCATTAGGTATTGAAGATTCTCAATGGATTGAATGATACGGCAGCGCATCAAAAGCTGCTCATACATTGGTGGACGGGATTGGCAAAATAAAACAAGTAATGGAGAAGAATAGCTCCCAAGCTGATTTTAGTGACAGTGCCCTGTTTCATTGAAACCAATGGCGTCAAATGAACGCAGGAGCTATTTTATAGGGTTACGAGGTAAAGGAAGAGAAATAAAGTGTGTGGCCACAATATTTCTCTTCCTTTACCCTCGTAACCCAGTGGAACAGATGATTTCCGACTCCTGGATCCTCTTTTTTGTCAGGAAATCAGGTGATCAGCCTGCATTATCCTAACCAGTCTTGGTTTTGCTGTTCGGACGCGAAGACCAAACCCTCAACCTCTGGAACCTCTCAAACTCAGGACCACGATGGCGACAATGTGCCGCAGTAAGTAACTAGTAGTACTTTAGGTACATATCTATTTCGTGCTACCTATCAATATCTAATCAACGCCTCCATGGTTAATCTAGTGTTAAGACCTTGGTGTTCGCGTTATGACATCGCAGACTGATCACCTGATAGTCTGACTAAAACATGATTCATGAGTCGGATGGGCATAAAAAGTCGATCCTGCGCCTGATCTCTCGCCAGTCATGGCATGCAAGCGTCCCACTGAGTGAGAGACAGAGAAGGAACATAAGAGTGCTTCTATGGATGGTGCACACACTTGGGCACTATAAAAATAATTCCGGCGTACCTGGCCTGGATTGAATGAAACCAGCCACCGTCACTGGAATGGGTGCATATTATTATCTAAGTAGATAATTATGATAAAATATTACCTGAGAATTTCAGTACTTCTGAGACTCCACAGTATCCTGCGCATGGCTTAGTAGGTATGTGCAGCAGAGGTAAATACATACTGAAGGCATTACCGCCAAATATACTTACGTCTGACATACCTTCGTTTAAAGATAAATAAAATGGCGAGGAAACCTGAAAACCAAAAAATTGCAGATTTATTTGGAGCTAAATATTTATACAATTACTTAGTACCTAAGTAGGTACCTTAGTAGGTAACTTGACTTGGTGGATTATAGGCTCTAGGCAGGGCCGTCTTAAACCAAGCTGCGGCCCTTGGGCACACAAGAATTTGGGGCCCTTTTTGAAAGTAAAAAAAAACGACTTATACAATTTTTTTTTACATTTAATAAAGGTTATCAAATATCGTATGATGTATATGTCATTAATAATGATGCGTGAAGGTGTGTGGGTGTGTGTGAGTATGTGTGTGATTACAATATTAAAATAACGATTTCTTTCGGGATTTCCGTTGAGCAAAATCTTCTATTATATCTTTAAAGTCAATTTTTTGAACTTTCTATGCACATAATTGACAAACTACTCAGTCGTTCTTATAACATTGTTGTTCGCAATTCATTTTTTATTCTCTTAAGCTGCGAAAATGACCGCTCTCCACTACAATTGGTAACCATTAGACAAAGGAATATTCTAGTAGCAATTTCTATGTTCGGAAAAGTTTCTTCCAATTTATCTGATTTTATTAGGTTATGTAAGTTTGATATATTTAAATCCGCTTATTGCTCTGCTGTATTTTTTTAAATATTGGCTTAACTGAAAACATTCTGTTTTGAGCTCATCTGCATCAATGTCTTCATGATAAAATTCTGAAAATTCTTTGTATTTTTTGGTCAACTCGCCAGATTCAATTGTTGTTAACTGACAAAGAAAACTAAATCGACTATAAATTTCTTGGTATGCTGCCGAACGTTTTTTAAAATGTGTATTTAATGTGCCAATTATGGGAATGAAAGTATATACACGAAACTTAACCTTGCCTCTTAACTGTGTTGTCTCTGATGGTCCTTCAAAAAAAGTCATGCGTGTGCTGCGAATTTTTTTTCTTTCAAATGTATCTTTGTAGTCAGCAAATGGATTTTTTTCTTTAGCAGCCGTTTCGTAATGATCAAAATTATTGCGTGCGGTATTGACATAACTGATCAGAGATTCGTAAAGTTACAACGTCCATGGTTAGGGTGCTATTCTGTAAACTTAGACTTGTTTTATTCATAATTCCTAAAAGATCATTCCATATTTCCGTTAGAAGAGCAGTCTCAAATTTTCCCTTTTTTTTCGAGGCTTTGGGCTTTTTTTCTAGTGTCTCCTGGTTGATTGGTGTCACTTGCGATTGAAGACAATGCTTCAGAAATATTGAAATAACTATTTTGCAATGCATTAATAGCATTGGCACGTGCAGACCATATAGACGTGCAGACATATGTAATATCGGGCATACAAAAATGTTTTGACAATAAATGTGTGAGAGAAATTGTCGGTCATTCGGGGCCCCATGAGAATGGGGGCCCTGGGCACGGGCCCCCGTGTGCCCTTATGGTGAAGACGGTAATGGCTCTAGGGGATTAAATTAAGTACCTACTTAAGTAGTAGGTTACCTGTTAGGTACTTACCTGTGGTCTGTAGTTCTCGTTTTCGGCTCCTTTTATGCATATCTTAGGTGATGTAATTTCAACTGGAAGAAAAAAGATAAAGTATTACTTATGTAGGAAATAGGCATAAACTTAATAAAATTTGATGATAAAATATTATAGGTAGGTACACCGTACATATCATTAATAGTGCTTATTTAAAAAAGTTCAAAGGAATTACCAACGTCACCCACGAGAAATCTTTCGTAGAAAGTAAGAACAAAATACTCAGAGCCCCATACGTCCACATTTATTACGTCGATATCAGAATCTCTTATCGTTAAAGACATTACCCCTCTTGTCTCTCCATTCTTCTTTTTTGATCCGACTGGCCTCGGGTTATTTTTAGCTATAATAATCCCAACGATGAGACCATTTTTAATATTTAAATTTAAACTATTGAGAGATACTTTTTGCACTCCCTCCATTTTCAAATTTTAGAATTGGTTGAAAAATCGAAAATAAAAATATTTTGAAGCGGAAGTAGATACGAGGTAAAAACTAAGGTCAAAAAACTTTTTGAAAAATTAACTTTAGACCATAATTATAATCTACCTGATAAACTTGTAAAATTTTACTGATCGTATTTATTTATTTAACGTTTTACTGTATTTTATTATTAAGGAATAAATTACATGAAAAAAATATAATATAAATATATTATCTCATCTGAGTATACATAAAAAATACTTGCCATGATTTGATTCTGAACCATAATAATTATGTGTTTACCTGTTCTGTCTAATCTATTCAAAAGAATCATTTGCCTATGCAGCGTACAGCGTGTGATTGGGACAGCGGAGTCTAAAATCCAAACAAGATTTTACTGGTTTATTACCGGTTGTTCTTGGTAATTCTTGAATTTGTAGCTTTGGTTTAAAGCTTTCAGAGTTCTGACTTTAATAAAATAAAATAAAGATTAGAATAAATGTTTTTAAACCCTCTAGGCAGTATGGTCTACGACATTAGCCTGTTCATCATAAACGAACTTAAAAAAAAGCTTTATGAAAACCCGCCAAAAATAGTGTCAAAACTTAAATTAACAATTCAATAATCAATTGGTCTCAATTGGATTCGAATTAAAATAAATAAATTAATAATTTGTAAGGAATATTTGTTTACAATTATGTTATTTAAATTACATAAAAATGAAGACAGTGATAATATAGATGCAGAATTACAGCCAGCTGAGATTGATAGGCATGTTACTGAATATACAGATTGTTCGAAGCGATTTTATGAAGTTTCCCGGGACTTTTCTAAACAGTATGCTCATATTTATTCTGCCCGGCTCAATACTTTTATAAATATTCTTACTCCTATCGTTAAAAAGAAATGGTCAAACAAATATAAAGTACTAAAGTTGTGTGATTTGCGCGAGAAAAACACAGATTGTGTCATTATTGGAACGTTGTTTAAACATCAAGAACTGAAACCAAGTATTTTGAAAGAGCTCTCAGATCAATTAGAAATTATACCACAACCAGCAAGGTTTGCAAAACTCATTTAAATATTTGTATTATTATGTCCATAAACAGTGTTGAATAAAATACCTCATTTTTTTTTGTATTTACAGGAAACATTTTGTTCATGACGATGATACTCTTGTCTTAGAAGATGAACTGCAAAGGATAAAATTAAGGGGGAATTGTATTGATGTTCATGAAGTTGTTACTGGCATTGTAGCAGCTGTGTTAGGTACAATTTGTTATTTATCTTTATTATTTAGAATATATATTTGTAGGTGTTTTCTTTAGATATATATTGAAAACATTACAAAAAATCTGGTAGCCAATACTTTGATTACCATGTTAGTCATATGACAGTATTTATAATATTTCCATCAAAGATGACTACTACTGAAAATGTTTTTATTTCAGGTTCTGAAGATGAAGATGGAATTTTTACTATTAAAGATGTCTGTTGGGCTGGATGTAATATTCAAAAACCCTTACCAACTCTTAATGAGGACAGGTAGAGCAAAATATGTTCAATTCATAAATATTTACAGCACACACTTTTATACTATAGGTATATCTGCTATCTACATTAATGCCTGGATTTGAAAGGCTGATCAAATCGTCAAACAGCTAACACAAAAGTTAATAACCCAGTTTGAATGCTCAATAGTGAACATACCGGTGTTGTTGTGAGTGATGTTTGTGATTCAGTAATACAGCATTTCAGACACCAGGCATTAATCTTGAAAAATATAGTATGGCATTATTTGTTTTCAGATATTTAGTTCTTGTGTCTGGTCTCAATTTAGCATCAAAATCGGGTGACCATTTGTTCTCAATTAACCTATTTATAGAGTGGCTACATGGATTTTGTGGATCACAGCAGTATCAAAAGGAACTGTCAAATGTTGTAAGGGTTATTATAGCAGGTAATTATTGTATTTTCCCGGATTTTTTTATTCTACTGAATACTGTCATATTTTTCACTATTTTTATTTAAATAATCAATATTATTATTATTGATCCACATAGAAAAGATAAAATTTAATTTCTCAAAACATTAATGAATTGCTCCCCAATTTTTATTATCTCAACTGTGCGGATAACTGATAAGTTACTTAAACTACTACTAATCAAATACTTGTTTAAGTCTTATGACACAAGTTGATAAAGTGTACATTGAACTTTGTATGACTGTTGCAAGAAACTTGAAATTTTCTTGTATTTTTAGCAAGTTTCCTATGTGGTGGGATTGTGCTTTGACCTTCCATAAGTATCTCTCTAGATTTACATCTTTGATCAACAAACACTAGATACTATATCCTATACAAAAACTAGGCTAATATAATATGTCTGTGTGGTATATTCCATTAGTAGCTTTGTTGGTATAATATACCACATGGACATTTGTTTAATAATGAACTGAGACAAAAGTTTTAAAACATCAAAAGTGGATTGGGTGATTTGAAATTACTAATTAAAAAATAACCGTTTCAAATCAAGCATTGTGATTTGTGACACAATATAAATTGGCAGTGTTACAGATCACTTTTCATGTGAGCTGATATTTGACGAGACAGATTTTTATTGCTGATGCGATATCTAGAGTAGTGTAGATCAAAGATTTACACTAGATATTTTTTTATTTTATTTTTTACTAGGTAATTGGTATTATAATTTTTTTACTATTATGTTTTAGGGGGAACATATGCAAATTACTCAGATGAGAGTAATTTAAATGAGTCCGACGTGATTGAGGCAGCAAAAGATGTAGATTCCTTTGCAGCGGCAATAAGTGCAGTTTCTCCATTAGACCTTATGCCTGGATACAAGGATCCCACTGGTGTGATGCTGCCCCAAAAACCATTTCATTACTGTAAGATTGTTTGTAAATGTTTAGTTTTACAGAAGAGAAAAAGTTTATTGTGGTTGCCATCACAATTTACTACTAATAAAAAAATCCTACTTAAAATATTTTTAAAACATAATTGCTATTACACTTATTTAATATTTACATCACTGTGTATGAATTTTAAGTACATACATAATATCAAAGATTCTTAAACCTTTAATAAGCAGAGTAGTAACTGCAGTTTGATAATTCCTAGAATGTCATAGGTATAATAGAAAATGGTCAGTAAGAATGATGTAAATACAATAATGCTATGAAAAAAATATTTCTTGAATAATTTTCATAACTAAGAAATTAATTTTTATTGCAGGTCTTTTCCCTAAAGCGGTAGAATACAAATCCTTCAATAGGGTATCAAACCCATATGAATGTAACATAGGTGGTATGTATATTAAAATATTCAAACATTTGAAATATGATTTACAGCTAATTATATTTCATATGTTACATTATTTTATACATTTGATAATAAAGTATATTATTTAAAATAATTGCTACATTCTCACTAGGTTTTTCATGTTTGGGTACATCTGGAGAGTCTATCAAAGACATTATGAGATATAGTAAACTGGATAATCACTTAGAAGTGATGAAAAAAACCTTGGAATGGAGGCATATGGCACCTACTTGTCCAGACACTGTTTCATCCACTCCTTGCATGGACACGGATCCCTTCACTGTGTACAACTGCCCAGCAATATATTTCAGTGGCAACTGTAAAGAATTTGCAACAGATACTTTCAAAGGTTGGTATTTAAAAGAGTTACTGCCTTTTTATATTATTTCTTCAATACTTTTCTATTGGTATATAAATTTTAAATCAAGGATACTAAAATGAATATTTTATCTGTATACGGATAATGAATTAATGTATTGTTTTCATATTTTCAGGTGAAGATGGACAAACAGTAAGACTGGTTTGTGTTCCAGATTTTTGCGATACAAGCACTATTGCACTAATAAACTTGAAAAACTTGGAATGTTATAACATGTTGTTCAAATAAAAATTAAGAATCAGATTATATTGTATAAATATGTTCCAAAATAAGTTATGAATAAGAAATTATCAGAAATAAATAATTAAAAAAAATTGTATTTCCTGCACATCCTATAATTTTAGTATGTATGCCGGTTGGCAGGAAATTTCATGTACAATTTGCGTATATAAGTATGAAAATTCGTTGAGCATACGATGTAAGGGTTTTCTGTCTGTTTTAGCAAGCAAATTAAAATTTTAAGTATTTTGATATTTAATTTTGTTATTCGCAGTTTTGTGGCAGCAACACCAATTTTAACTGTGGTAGCACTTTTATTTGCTGTTAACCTGTCACTGTCAACCCCTCCCCTCTAAAATGTCTATTACTCATCATGTCCCAGAAGATAATAAGCGTGTATTTTGTTTCTCCTGTGTAATTTTATTGCCAAGATGAGTTTCTAAGTAACCAATTTGTGCATTTGCACACCCAAGTGTTCCTTTAAAGTTTATAAAAATGTTGTAAGTACCATTTAAGTATTTACTTAGAAATTATTTCAGTAATATCGGCAAAATTCTAAAGCCAAAATTAGCGTCTCTCGCTTTCACTCCTAGCTTTGTGTTGTGTTGACGAAGTAATATAAGAATACAAGTAATTTTAGAAATATAAAGCGGCATAATATTATCTGTATGTTATGGTAATTATTAAAAAATTAAACATATTGGATGAAATCTTGTAAACTTAAAATTATATTACAATTTGTTACATGCTATGTTGCAATTTGATGACGAATCTAGAGTCGACGCTCTATGTGTACCTAGTAAGCGATTTACCATGGGCATGGTGTATCTTTTGCAGATAGAAATAACCTTGAATTAAATGACGGAATAAAATGCTTTGGTGTGTTAGTATGTACATACGGTACTGCCTAATAGTTTTCTACATCAATGCAGAAAATAGTCAAAAAAAAAATATATATTAAGTAGTTATGAATAAAATACAATAATAAAATGGATAATAATTAACAGTTACCTAAACTAGGTGAACATGGAATTTGTACCAAAGATTGCAACTGTTTATGATTTTTAATTTATGAACAATAATTGTTGTTTTTAATTTTATTTACGTAAATATGTAAATAAAAATATTATCTTACAGGTTTCTTTATAAATACAAAGCATTTCACAGTAATTATTATTTGTAAAAACTTTCTTAGGTAGGTACCTACTTATTTTATGTTTTCTTTATAAGTAAAGTAAAGTACATTCTTGGTATTTATTCCATGCTTGAAATTATACTTTAATTTGTGTGTCATTGATGCAGCTCACCAATTGAAGTGTTGTTGGTATGTTACCAGTACATAGTGCCACACACAGAAATGACCTATTTATACTAATAATGAAGTCATAGGCAGTTATAAAATATTATGTATCACATAAGATATATATATATTAATAATCTACCAGATAAGATATTTTGATGTAGTGTTTTCATCTATCTTGAATGAATCATAATTAATATTCAAATGCTTACTACAGTTATCTGTTATATTTAAAACTACATGCATATTAATAGGTCTTTCCGTGTAGTAAGGTATGTTGGGGTAAGAGCGGATGGTTTTTTGATGTGTTAGGAAGACTTTATAAAAGTATTTTTATTTTAATACTCTGTTTAGTTAACAAATATCTGACTTATTTATATGATGGAAGAAATAACACTCTTTATGATAATTAATAACTGAACCTGTTATAGTTGATGTATTTCTGTCAAAATGAGATCTTATTAAGTATAAAGTATTTTTGATTAGACGGGAAAGGGCGGACTATGTGGGGAAAGAGCGGACTACATTCTAAAATCAACTCTATCGCTTCTATACACAAGGTTTATATAGAATTTTATTTCGCTCTTACCCCAGTGAAATTGTGCATTTTCAGCAATCTGGATTTTTTCAAATCTTGGCCAGAATCAACAAATTTGTTTTTAAAAAAGCATTGTATGTCCGCCCTTACCCCCTTCGAAAATGAAAAAAAATGTTGCTTCTCAAACTTTATTCATAACATAATATAAACAATCACAAGGCACATTTGAGTAAGTATTAGAAAAAAGTTAATAAAGTAAAAATAAACAAATACTGAAATAAAATTAAATATTCAATAACGATGCTTGTATTTAATTCTAATGTGATTTGGCAAGGTAAGGAACTATCATCTGAGATCATAAAAAAGGGAAATAAGGTATATGTTTAGGTACTAAAGAACGATTTGGCTGAGAATTGGCAGGGACGTTGCTTAGAACCAGGAGAAGGACATAGGATAGATTTTTATCACATCCAATTTTTAAATCTTCTTGGGAATATTGATCCTCCTACCTCTATCTGTCTTTCTTATGTAATTTCGCGGCATTTTGAACCTAAAAATATAAAATTCAATGCATTGGATGATCTATAAAAATTAAACAATGTAAACCTATACCGTCAAGTGCAGATCAACCTTAACATTTAGTGTACGCTGATCTTTATAATTTTTAATCTAAAACGGTATAAGGTAAATAAATAAATATTCTTTGACATTTAACCAAACTTTTTTTTACATGGTTTATATTAACTAAATATCACTATTATCATACGATAGGCAACAACGAAAAAAAATTTAATTAAAATAGTAAGTTAGTACAGGCATTCTACAGTTTAGCTTATAGCTAAAGTTTAAGAACTACTGTCTTTTTCTGTACATATTTGACGTGGGAAAGTGCGGACTAATTTGATACGCTCTTTCTCCTTAGGGGAAAGAGCGGATCTTAATTTAAAACCTAAACCATACGTTACTCGTTATTTTAACCTAGAAGGAATTGTTACTATGAATAAATTACGTACAACGAACTCACCAGATTAACAAAATTCCTGTTGGTTGATGAGATACACCACTGCGGGAAAGATCGGATCCGATAAAATTTTACAAATAATTGACGTATTTACTTCTACCTCTTTAAAACACGTGTATTGCGTTGAACGAAAACTGAAAACTAAAATTTTGACGTAATATAAAATGGCGTCCATGCCTGTGTTGTCAAAATTAAAATATACCAATTTGTTTGGTAGATATTAAAATTATACGCTCTTGCCCCGATCCGCTCTTACCCTAACATACCTTACCTATTTACCTATGAAATTGCCATTCTGCAGTACCTAGCCATTTCAAATCAAAATAATTTTTGTTTAGCTAAGAATATTTTTTTTTAAACATACAATATTATTTCTAAAGTACGTAGTCATTTGTTTATTGATTAGTGTTATATTTTCATCGCATTTCAATCTTTTTCGTCATAATGGATACGTTAAAAATTCGATTAAATATGGAATATGAGTACCTACCGTCGTGGCAGCAACGCGGCACGCAAGTCGCAACGTCAATGACACTAACACTTTAAACCAACGCACTACCGTCTACCTGTTATTGGTGTGCTCGCTTCCGTATTGGAAATTTCGACCTGAAAAATGAACCTCGCGGTCGTCCGAAGACTGTAGTCGACAATGACGAATTACAGAGCGATTGTTGAACCTGATGATACACAATCTACGGCTGAATTATCAGTAGCTTTCGACGTTAGCGTCAAAGCAACGATGGTCCATTGGCGTCAAATTGTCAAGGTGATAAAGCTTGACAAATGGGTGCCCCACGAACTCAGTGATCGCCAACACGAAGTACGGTCTACGCGTCGAGACGTGCCTTGAACTGCTTAACAGACACACAAATGAAGGAACTTTAAACCGCATTGTTACCTGCGACAAAAAATGGATTCTGCAGGCTTACTCCCGACACAATCTAGATTCGAATCATTACGATCTCTTTTGGTATTTTATTTGGTGGATTGCTTTGAAAATAACCAAGAAAAAGAAAAACGTAAGATCGTAACTTTTTACACTCCCGATCATATCAATCGACTGGGAATCAATATTAACGAATGTCAATTTATTGGGAAGTACGCGGCACGATCGAATCTAAATCAAAATCGAATAAGTTTAGAGAGTAAACCCCCTGTTTGATAACGGCAAGCGCTCAGCAAGTTGGTTGGATCCTGGTGCACCTAAACAATGCCCTAAACGAAAACTTACCGTTATTGTTACAGTATTCAGCCGTAAAGTACACAAACATAACTGAGTATGTACATTTTTCGGTGAAATGTACTGATGATTCCTACAATAAGGAATTTATTAAGATCTTTAAATATCTGTTATGAATTGCATTCCATACTATCGTACTTGTCAAATTCAAGGTTTATTTGCTAAGATATGTAGGCCGACTTTTACTTGGTCTCAAATCGCTACGTGGCAAACATTCTAATATACTAAAGGAGCATGAATTGTGCCGTAACCAATAACTCGCAAGTCGCAAGCTCTGATGTCCGATTGCAAGGACATACTGCTTGATCGGAGCGACCGACAGATCAAATGTGTGGTGCTTTGGATCTGTCGGTATTTTTTAACTTCATAGCCATAGTTATCTTCTTCTTCCTCTCTTATCTATAAAAAAACATAATATATACGGTCGAATTGAGACTCCTTCTTTTTCGGAAATCGGTTAAAAATTAATTGCTCTTCGTTAGTCTCGTCAAAACTCGAGAACGGCTGAACCGATTCGGCTATTTTTGTTCTTGAAATATTCGTGGAAGTCCCGGGAAGGTTTAAACGGTTCATCACAAACAGTTTCTATGCTCAACGAAGTGGGCATGGGTCAGCTAGTAAGATGTAAAAGAGAAGCGGTACAGCATTGTCTGTCGGCGAGAGGTAGAACTTGCTTAAAAGCAGTATATTGAAAGTCTGCAAACGTTATATGTATAAACTAAAAGGAGGATAAATTGTGTCGTAGACCGTAGTGCTGGTAACTTGCAAGTCGCAAGCTTTGTAGCCTAAGCATTAACATTTAAAAGCTCTGTAAAGTAATGTAATCGAATGTCTATGGTATTACCGTTGTCATTTATACAATTGACATTTGATTACTTTACGGAGTTTCAAATGTTTCTGCTTGGCCCACTGATGTTCAAGGGCATACTATTTGTTCGGGGTCCGACAAATTCTTAGCACCACCTTTGAACCTTATTGCCATAGTACCTAATAAGATCGATAAGCGCTACAACATTGTATGTCGGTGATCGTACATTTGATGATGCACGTGAAGAAAAATCGTTAACTTGAAAGTGCGAATAGAGGGTAGAGTCCTTATTGGTTTGGATTCTGAAGTTACGCACAGTGTCAAAACATTACTGTAGTTATATTTTGGTTTGTTATCTAAATTAATATCCATTAAACTGTGTAAATGCCGGTTTATATGCAAAGCGAAAACCATCAATGACTCAGTCGCTTCGTAAATACTTAAGGTTAAGTTAAAAGTTAAAACCCACAGATCGCTTTCAATTCAGTCCTTTCTGTGAATAAAGACAATCAGTGAAGCTTTTAAACGTGGTATATTGAAGGCTAGTATTTAATTATATTTTGTAGGACTTGTTGAAGATTTCACATGACGCAAATTTAGTTACGTTTAGTAAAATTTACTAAAAACCACTAACTAAACGGAATTGCTAATGTGTAATTTAAAAAAGTTTGCCGTTACATATTAAAAAAATAAAATATACAAAAAGATTTGCAATGGCAAGATTGGTGCACAAACTTCGGAAGATTTACTTTTCGTAGTAACTTAACAAAATGTCACGTGATAAAATATGACAATCACAGTGAATTTTGTTTATTTTACAAAAATCCGCAGTTATTTTAAGAATATTGATTTTAGTAGATATACTATATACAAAATATAGTAGATATATTTTGTAAACTTTTGTATTATCAGAGCACTATACCAAGATATTCTATAGTAAATAGGGTTCCTTGTAGTTTGTTGTGCTTTGGAACCCTAAAATATTTACGGCGTAAACACCCAATTGTAAATAAAAATCGGTAATGTTCCTACAACCACCTCCCATCGAATAAAATGGTAACCGCCGTTATGGCGTTTTGTGTTTTATTCCATATTCGTTTATTAGACCTTGGATTACACCTTGTAAATTATTTTCAGATTTTTATCTCGTGTAGTTATTAAAATAGCCTAAAAGCAATGGATTTAATGACATTATTCGCTTTCAAATATATTGAACATTAAAACTCGAATAAACTAGCTAACCCCAGTTACGCTACACATCATTGAGTATCATTTATCGTAAGTCACTATTACCATATTATTCGGCTAAAAATCTTAAGCACATTTTCGGTAAGGTTTAGAAACCATTGTATTCGGGGCAATCTGTCAGTACACATTTCATAGTAACGTCTTATACTACAAATTGCAGCAAATAATAAAAACCGTAAACTTTATATGCTGTAACTAAACGCAGATTAAGGCATTATAATATATTAAGAAATATAGAAGCTAAACCTATTAAACGTAACGTAACTAGAAGATGAAAATAATAGGTACAATACACATACAATAATATACAATACACATAAAAAAACACATACAATAATATATTTTTTTATAAGAGAAGAGGAGAAGATCGTAGTTCCTAAAACATTTACACTGCTTTAGAAAAATAGAAAAAAAAGCGATAATCTCGTAGATGAGCGAGGTATTATATAAAAAATGCCTCACAGAATGTTTGAAATTACAAAAAGAATTACACACAATATATACATCTATTTCCAGCAATAGACTTCCACTATATTAGACAAAAACTAAGCAGCAATATTAATCTGAACACCTTAATATTTCTAAAATGTATAGATTGTATATGAATTGGTAATCACATCAAGAATATTCTACGGATAAAATGGCGTCGAATGGTCAATATGTTTCAGTTTTTAACACCGAGTTTAACTTTTCGTTTTTTAAGCCAAAGAAAGATTTATGCGGTATCTATATTATGTTTTTCCTACCAACTATCTATTACGGCAAAGAAATTAACCTTAGAAGCAAACTATAGCCAACATTAAACAAGAAAAATTCAAGTTCGTAAAATAAAAGAGGAAGAGAAGATTATTGCCGACAAAATTACTACCACAGTTGCTGATTTTGATCTTGAAAAGGTTTGGAACGTTCCACAATCGAAAGTCGGCATTTTCTATTATAAAAGAAAATACGCCATATATAACTTTACTGTATTTAATGCACGAAATAAATCAGGTTATTGTTATGTATGGCATCTGTCTATAGCTAAAAGAGGTAACCTGACCAAGATCGTATCATTTTAAATGCTAAAGTTACTGGAGAACTTTAAAAATTAATAGAAATGCAGCAAAGTATTTTTTTTTTAATATAAGAGACCTAATTTTGGGTAAAAACTGGGCTTAAAGATACACTGGTTAAAAAAATTGCACGGAATAAAATAATGGAAATAAAGGTTTCTCGTTCAAAACCTGATATTGTCCAGTTTAAATATGATTTTGGTGCTGAGTATTTTGAATTAAAAACACAAGTCACTGTTAAAAGGGGAAGAAAATCAACATCTTCTGCAAGTACTCGTACATTTCTAAAATTTCATTCCTGTGAAAAAAGCTCAGCTGTGCTGTTCCAGAGTACTATCATGGGTTATTCACTTAAAAGACGACGAAACGACGAAGTTTTGTTTTATTTCAATAAAATTTAACTGAGATAGTTACATTGTTTTTTTACCTATTTAAACTAAAAAGTATAGTTCCTACATTCAATTACTTAATTTGCTTCATTCAATACGATATAATGTGTATTGATAGCACTCACCGAAAAATATGTTTTCATTCCATTACCGACTTATACACAACATACATTTAACTCGGTAAGCCTTATACTACATCGTGTTAGTAATGAAATTACTAGGAATAACACTGCAATGTGATATTATTGTGCACGCTGATTGCGTGGATTGTCCCCGAATAAAATTGTAAGCACGCGTTACGCCGAGCGCCTGAGAAAGTCTAATACAGTAATTGTAATTTAATTAATAACTTAATTTTTATATAACATATTTTTTATTTTAATAAACCGTTATGATGGGCATAAAATTAGCTATCTTTTGATATATAATACTTATATATTAGTTTGAAAGTTTTCGAGTAATAAGTAAAAACATGTTTTTTGGCTCTCCTGTAAAATTTGGATTTTGCGATTACCATATTATTCGGTGGGAGGTGCGACATATTTATGATATTTGATTACTATCGCAGTAGCACTTATCACACTGATTAGGCAATACACGGGATTCTTACATCATTTTTATCACTGTTTCCAAAAAATAAGCCGCCAATATGTCTTTTACGTTTAGATTGAGTACCTATGATCTAAGCTTTGACGTCATTCTGCGTCCTCCCTGTCAACCATCTTTCCGTGGCTGACGTAAAAAGCGACAGGGAATACCTATATCCGGAAATGGGCAGTAGCGTTTCCGCGGACATTGATTAAGCTTTTACGTCACGTTACTATTTTAAAACTGCGCTCGCCAACCCGCCTACCGAGCGCGACTTATGCAGCTATTAAATATTTTGCCAGACTCCATTAGGCCTCAGCCTCGAATTTCGCGGGCAGCGGGGCGGAAGCGGTGGCGTCGCGGGAGCTGCAGGATCTTTTGCGTATAATCAAATGGACCGGTTCGCACCCGCGCCGCCGCCGCTCCCGCCCCGCTGTCCGCAAAATTCGAGGCCGAGGCCTTAAATACTTTGGGGGAGGCTAACGTTCAGTAGTTGACGTCATAGATAAAATGATGGTGAGCATTATGCGTAAACTCCTTTATTACCTGTAGGCTGTAGGTCGATTTTACTAAATAAAACCTAGAGTCCATTTCTTGAAAGGACTCTTTGCGGCTCTTTGGTAGAGCAAAATAATTGAAGACATGAATGGATGAAGGTAATAAATATGGCGCGAAATTCTACGTTGTCACGTTACGATATATGTATCCTAAAATGTTTAAGTGACAGTTTAAACTCGATTTTCTCGATAAAAATTTTTGCGACATATTCATGTCCATTCATCCATTCATGTCTTCGATTGCTTGCTCTAAGGACTAGTTAGGATGTCATACCAACTGCTAACGTATGAAGATAAAAAAATGTCGTATAGTCATGCCTTTTTGCCTTAAGGAATTAGTCTAGAGTTATTAATGTTCAGGTACCATGTTTAGCAAGTCTAATCAGTAATCAGTTTTGGCGCTTGCTAAGTTCACGGTTTGTTTGTTAACATGTGCCCAGACAGCTTTTATCAAGATTTTGGCTTATAGATATCAAGGTCAAGCGGATTCGCATTGGGTGGCCTGAGAATAAGAATTATTTTCCATTGATAAAATATATAATGTACATTACGAATCAACGTATTTTCTTACGAGGCATCTGTTAGCTGATAGCTCGTATTATTTCTTCGGCGCCGTATCAGCTATGACGTCCACTGCTGGACATAGGCCCCCACAAAGATATTTCATTTGGCGTGCTGGTAGTAGGAACTGTCAGCATTTTCCCAGGAAAAAAAACGCTGCTAGGATACTCGTCCGTCCGAAATCGGCGCAGCGCACCTCATGTCTACATTGGGGATAATTGAAGACATGAATGGATGAAGGTGATATGTCGCAAAAAAAATTACCTAGAAAATGGAGTTTAAACTGTCACTGAAACATTTTGGGATATGTAGTAACGTATTAAGTACATTGATTCTAGAGACGGGTCTTTAGATTAATGAACTTAATACGTTACGACGTATTCTAAAATGTTTAAGTGACTGTTCATAATTCATAATTTTTATTTTTTTGGACTCAATTTTCTCGAAATCAGAATTTTGCTAATATATCACCTTCATCCACTCATGTCTTTAATTGCGTAATACGATAGGCAATACCTAATCAACACACATATTTAAGACAAACACCGCGGAAACGCTCCTTCCTTGTTACTTTTTTTTTTAATTATTTTATGTCATACACAAGTATAGAACTAATGTACATATTTTGTGTTACAATATATTACGGTCAATGGTGGCATCACTCCATAGATTGCTGATCTTAATTAATAGTTAATACATAGTTAAAACGTTCATCAAAGTAGGTATATCTCTTTATCATTAGAACTTCTAATTATTAATGTTGATACGAGTCGGAAATCATTATTATCAGCGTTTGTTAATTTTAATAAATTCTTCTATTTAGAGTTAAAACTTTATTTTTTATTTATATTTGGTCCTTACATATGAAATTGGCGTTTTGTCGTACTGGCCACTTTGATCTGAAATATATTCTCTTTGGTTAGGAATTCCAAATTCAAATTAAAACAGCTATTTACTCATGCATTTGTGTTTTGAAAACCGTAATTCATTTGTTTTTTTCTCTTTTGCTTTCTTTTCTGCGTCACTCATTTCACAAAATGGAAAACTTAAAATATCGCATTATTTACGAGTACTAGTTCCACCGTGGTACCAGTGCTGCAGAAACGACTCGAAGGATTAATGATGTGTATGGGGGTGGTGTCGCGAAAGAAAACTCAGTGCGTTTTTGGTTTCAACGCTTTCGTTCTCGAAATTTTGACCTGCAGAACTAGCCCCGTGGACGGCCGAAGACCAATGTCGATAATGATGAATTGAAGGCTATTGTGGAAGCAGATCCATCGCAAACCACATCAGAGTTAGCTACAGGCTGCGGTGTTAGTGACAAAACCGTTTTAATCCTCTTGAAGCAAATTGGGAAGGTGAAAAAGCTTGAAAGGTGAGTACCTCATGAATTGAGTGACGCAAACCGACAAACGCGCGTCGACTGCTGCGATACATTGCTCAACCGGCACAATAATGAAGGAATTTTAAATCGGATCATTACATGTGATGAAAAGTGGATCCTGTACGATAATCGTAAACGCTCATCGCAATGGCTGAACCCTGGTGAACCAGCAAAGTCGCGACCCCAAGCGAAAATTGACTTAAAAAAAGTTACTTGTAAGCGTTTGGTGGACTAGTGCCGGTGTCGTACACTATAGTTTTCTTAAATCTGGTCAGACGATTACGGCTGATGTCTATTGTCAGCAACTGCAAACCATGATGGAAAAGCTCGCCGTTAAACAACCGAGACTTGTCAATCGCTCTACGCCACTGCTGCTTCAAGACAACGCTAGACCACAAACGGCCCAACAGACGACGGCTACCAAATTAGAGGAGCTTCAATTGGAATGTCTAAGACATCCATCCGGACCTTGCTCCAACAGATTACCATTTTTTTCAAAATTTGGATAACTTCTTGCAAGGAAAAAAATTCAATTCCGATGAGGCAGTCCAAACCGCTTTCAAAGATTTCATTGATTTCCGTCCGAATGGTTTTTTTAGTAAAGGGATCAATGAACTACCTATAAGATGGCAAAAGTATATATAGCAACATACTTTGATTAATAAAATATATTTTATTATGAAAAAATCGCCTTTATGTTCCTCCCATACAAAACGCCAATTTCATATGTAAGGACTTAATATTAATCTTCACCATGTCTCGTGACGAATAAAATAGGGAACTAGTCTTTTTTATATTGTTTACCGATTTCAATAACCTACCTTCGATCTAGATATAACTCTGTAGTTATCATATTATTAGATATATGTTTTGGTTCTCTAACAGCGATCGCGATAGTTTTTGTTAACTTTTTATAAAAACGTTGCGCACTAAAAAGTATAACTGATTGAATATACTGTTGGTTCTTGATGGAAATGCATGTTCACAATAATAAGACACACTGAAAAGTAAATAAAGTAGCTACTATACTTGAGGAGATCAAATGTCTTTCGGCTTCATCATCAGATCGACTCTATAACAAAATACTTGACACTGGCAGAATGTTGCAAAAAGCGATAATTTGCATAATAGGCATATTATCGTTTAAAAGAAGAAGAAGAAGACTCTATACCATCATAGCATTAAAATAGTAGTGCTTTCAAATACTTAATGAAGAAGTAAACAAACGCACTAGTTTCCACTACGATGTTCGAAGGTTACCCTCGATTTCTCTGGAATGCCATCATCAGATCCTGGTTTCCTTTTGGCCACCTTTTCAACACGAAAATAATCGTCAGAATCATTTCATAAACAAAGATATCCACGGATAATAAATAGATAAACGGCCATATTGTGAAATCTATTTTTTTAAACATGGCTTAAATACGTTTTTATTGTGTGCGCAGTGGGGACTATCACAACAATGAACTATAAATAACTAAAACAAATACTTAATAATTTTCCTTGTAGGCTACCATATATGTAGTACCTACACAGTATTGTGAAAACGTATGTAGGTACTAAACATGCAAACATGTAATTATTGAGCCTCGCGAGTCGCGACCGGCGAATCAAGTTTTTTTGCCGCCACGCTACGTCATTTTCTCAGAAATACAACGGTTTAATGAAACCCACTCGCTTTTTTGCGTCCTTTAGTTTTATAAGTGGAAGGTGGAATCGATATAAGCCTTCTGTACGTTTTACTTACCAACCTACCTAATATTACGCTTCTCTACTTTCAATTACTCGACAACGACGAAGCCAAAAAGAAGGGTAATTTATCCAGTCTTTATAGTAATACGTATAATATGTACGTTTGTTCAACAGTAGCGCCTATTTTTCGGGTACGTTTTTAACGTGGGACCAGATTGACGTGATGTGAAGCGTCCATAGATATTATTATATAATAGCTGTGCCCGCGACTTCATTCGCGTGGTTTTTGAGTAACTTAGCCGTTTATGCAGCGCACGCAATGAAAGTCCCCAAATGTCAATAATTTTCCCCGTTTTTGCAACATTTCTCACTGACGCCTCGCTCCTATTGGTCGCAGCGTAATGTTATATAGCATATCCAACAAATCTATAAATGGACTATCCAACAAAAAAGATTTTTTAAAATCGGACCAGTAGTTCCTGAGAATAGCGCGTTTAAACAAACAAACTCTTTCGCTTTATAATATTAGTATAGATTGTAATTATTATAATATATTTTTGTATCAATTTCAGTGCCATGATGGCGTCTCCCACGGACATCCGCTTCCCTCGACCACAATCATTATCATCCACGGATTACGACCAACTCCGATCGCTTGCTCCTGCTTTGGTACGTATGCCTAACATAATTTGGTAAATGGAATAAAAATAAAATATATCTAGCGGGATATTCCCGCGAAAAAATTATAACCACAACATGCTAGCAGATGAGTGAGTGTATGCATAGGCATGCGTTTGATGCACCTCCCTCCTTCCCACACTGCTTATGCGTACACTCGCAAGCAAGAACGTGAAAACACCACTACCACACAAGCAATAATGTTAACACGATCGTGCAAGATATATATATTTAAATTTTATTCTTTGGATTTCCGTAAAGTAACGCCTGATTCGAATAATCTGGTAACATAATAACACAATACTACATAGGTCCTTTTCTAAATGTAGGAGGAACGATTTATTAACCTGAGCCTTTAGCCAAGTTACCATAGCTAACGAAGTTCGATAACAAGAAGCATAATTAAATTAAAATTAAATATTAAATTAAATATCATTTATTTCAGGCTGCATTGGCCCATATAATAAATACCTTACAGACGAACATACATATTAAATATACTTAAGAACTACACTTTAATAATATGTCAAATCTCATACATTTTTGTTGTCGAACTTCGTAAGTGGTAATAGCGATGGCAACTTGTCTACCCTGGCTTCGGTTGGGAAATGCATAACCAAGAACGGCCACTTACGCGTATACCTAGTAGTGGCAAAGACAGGTTCTCCTAATAGGTATGAATTTGCACAGGGCTCTTCAAACCGAAAGTGAAGCCAAAAATAACTGTTACTTATCAAGAGAGGATGGAGTTATAGGAATCCTCTTCCACTTATCAGTAATACTTTTGTAACCTATCAGTATTGAATGATTCTGAACCCTGAAGGGAATTCGGGGGTGGAGTATTCTCCCACCCCTAAATTCCCATATAACTATATTCCCTATAACTCCATCCTCTCTTGATAAGTAACAGTTATTTTTATATTATTTATCTTTATTTATCTAATTTATTTTACACCTTGTATTTGCGATTCAAATGTCGGATTTTGAACATCAAAGTACAATTCAACAAAGATGATATCTAACATTGTCACAGAAAATACATTAGCGATATCGATATCGTGCCTTTGAGTGTTTAACGTGCGACGAATTCGCAAACACGGAGCATGACCGTACTTAGTGCTGTAAACGGCTTTGGAGAGAGTTACATAACTAATAACCATCGGCTTGCATCTACGTATTCGTAACGTTATCTAAAGCTGGATTAACATGAAACGAGCGAATACTCACTCAATCCCTACTCCACCAAATTGTTTTAGTGTAAATAGACGTAAAGCACTTTTTTTTGTTCTGTTGTTTTAAAAGATCAACAAATAATGCTCTTTCTAGCTCTTTGTTCCTTTGATCTAAACACAACTTGTAGAGAATTGTATGAAAATTATGACAGTGCTACTACGTACTCGTAAGTTTATCGAATGTCAATTGAAGATATGAATGGAGGAATCAATGTAGCAAAATTATGATTTCGAGAAATTTGAGTTAAAACTGTCACTTAAACATTTAAGAATACGTTGTAAAGTATTAAGTACATGATCCGTCTCTAGAATCAATGTACGTTACAGATATCTTTAAATGTTTAAGTGGCAAATTAAACTTAATTTTCTGAGTATTTTTTTTTGTGCTTAATTTCCTTCGTCCATTCACGTCTTCAATTGACATTCAATAAACTTACGAGTACGTAGTTGTCATATTTTGTTCTTGCTTGAACAGTTTGCACATCATTGTGCGTGGTACTGATTTAAGTAGCTACAATGATTGGCAATTTAACCATACATGATTCTATGTTGTGATTATCGTCAACGCGATCAGAGTTCTAAAGAATGTGTTTTCAAATCTCAACCATGTCGCACTTTTTTTTTTATGTAATATGTGCGGACAAATTACCGCCGCTATCCTAAATCGCGCTATTGAAGTTTTTATAGTTAAGTAGTATACAACATCTGAAAACTATAGTAGAGGGGAATTGTTGCACCCTAGTAAACGTTTAAATTATATTTTTTTAATGAGGAGGGATGACAGCTACATTGGAAGAAAGGTCATGGCTATGGATGTGGAAGGATACAAGGGTCGAGGTAGACCAAAAAAGGTTAGGATGGACTGTGTGAAGAAAGATATGCGTGAGAAGGATGTGTGTGCTGAGATGACGAATAATAGAGATGAATGGAAGCGAAAAACATGTTGTGCCGACCCCATCTAGAGTGGGATAAGGGCAGGATAAAAAAAAAAAAAAAAAAAACTCTTAGGGCCTATTACACAAACTATACAATATACATGTTAGATATGTGATATGATATTATGCGCCTCCGTGGTCTAGTGATTTAGATCCTAACTCTCGGAGGTCGTGGGTTCGATTCCCGCGTTGGGACAACAAAAATGTTGTTTTCAAGTTTGTTTAGGACAATGAAGGCTGATCACCTGATTGTCTGACAAGAAAGATGATCCATGCATCGGATGGGCATGTAAAAAGTCGGACCTGCGCCAGTCGTGTCGGTTACCCGTCACACTGGGGTACGAGAGTGAAGGAAGAGAGAGGGCTTCTGTGTATTGCGCACACACTTGGGAATTATAAAATAACTCGTAGCTGGCCTGGTTTCGATGAAACTGGCCACCGTCACCGATTACGGTGTGGGAGGGAGTAAATGGTGACAAAACTTCATAAAATCTCGTACTAGTCATCCGACACATAGATTGTATGACGAGCCCCGTAATCCTATCATTTTTTACTATCCATTACTCATTGTGTCATATAAAATTTCCAGATTGATACTGCTAACACCATCAACTACAATGAGTGCGAGCAAGTACAGTTGGCCGTCGGCTTCGGCCGACAACCTTCTTACTGATAAGGAATGTTGTATGCTGCTCGAAGAGTTTGACAACGATGAAGGTTGGTAAATCATAATACAGCTGCAATACTATTACTAGATTTAGGTTTTAAGAAATTTATTTTCATCAAAGCCAAATTTGCCACTTAGGTGATAACATAATTATTGCTAATGGAAATGTAGGATGGGCCGATGCCTATCTATCTATTATCATACTTACTAATATTATAAAGCGGAAGAGTTTGTTTGTTTGTTTAAACGCGCTAATCTCAGGAACTACTGGTCCGATTTGAAAAATTCTTTTTTTTCTTGGATAGTCCGTTTATATAGGAAGGCTTTAAGCTGTATAACACTACGCTGCGACCAATAGGAGCGAAGCGTCAGTGAGAAATGTTGCAAAAACGGGGAAAATTATTCACATTTGGGGACTTTCGTTGCGTGCGCTGCATAAACGGCTTAGTCACTCAAAAACCACGCGAACGAAGTCGCGGGCACAGCTAGTTTAAAAATAAAATAAAATAAAATTGCTTGGCTATGGACTTAAAAGCCCGACCATCTATAGGACCCTTTATAGTGTTCAAAGTACTCAGATTTCAGAAGCTTATTGGAATTCAACAATCATACATTAGTGGCAAGGAAATAACGTTATATATATTAACGTGTTACGTAATTAACTAATAATTTTCCCAATTTTCATGTAACTAATAATTGGTCTTCCATTCATATATCGATTAATAATAGTAATAATAAATACAATCGTATTTATTATTAGTAATATTAGCTAATACCCGTGAATACTTTACTATTATTGAATGTTTAGCTAAGCTGTGTGTAAGCAAACTGCCAGTGTACTTAAAAGCAAAAATGCCAGTCATCGCAATGATTAATAACGCATTTAAAGTTCAAACGTGCCAGAACATTTTTTGTACACAAACACTTGTATTATACCTACTTAATGTATCTTGTAAATTTACTTATTGGTCTCGGAAATCGTGACATATTTTTTTCTAAGAAAATTTTTCTTAAGAAGTGGTGATGATTTTTTGTTGTTGATTCTTATGTTCGCCGAAATATTACAAATATATACATATTTTGATACTTTGAAACTTCGCAACGTTTTTTATCTACAGACTCAAGACAGTGATTCGGAAGGCACGAAGGAAGAAATTGTGTTACGGTATCAGACAACGGAAATATATAGTATACTTTTATACTATACATATATTTAAGCTTTTTATTATACTTGTGGCGGTACAACCCGCGCCACAATCCTGCATCGCGCTATCGAAGTCCGACATATTATATATATTTTTTTCGTCCTTCGGTCTTCTAGGGTGATGTGGCGGCACAACTAGCGCCACAATCCTGCATCGCGCTATAAGTTTTTTAAATCCGGCGAAAACTAGTATTGGTGGGCTTTCGAACTGACCGAGTATACCACCTCGCTCAGTCGGAGATTTCAGAAGAGGAGATCTCCCTTTGGGGCTTCCACTGTTCCCACATATGCAGCTTATCATTATTTTACACATCAACACTTGCGGTAGAGCAATGATCATTGTAACGGGATGACATAAAATAAATCTGACATTAAATTATTAGTATAATTACGGACGTCTGCTAATCTTTGAGTATTATGCGCGTTTGAGATGACTTATCTCCAAAGACATATTTTCGTTCTATTATATGTGACACAAGTTCACTTGCCGAACCCGCAAGGCAGAATCCCAACGCGGGAACTGCAACGCTGAACCACAACGTGGTACTCTAAACGCAGAACCATATCCTTTACGCGGAACGTTAACGAATAATAATTTTAATAAGACTTACTGTGCCCGCGACATCGTTTGCGTGGTTTTTGAGTGACTTAAACCGTTTATGCAGTGCACGCAACGAAAGTCACCAAATGTGAATAATTTTCCCCGTTTTAGCAACATTTCTCACTGACGCTTCGCTCTTATTGGTCGCAGCGTAATGTTATATAGCCTAAAGCCTTCCTCTATAAATGGACTATCGAACAAAAAAAAAAAATCGGTCCAGTAGTTCCTGAGATTAGCGCGTTTAAACAAACAAACAAACTCTTTCGCTTTATAATATTAGTATAGATTACGTTACTTTTACAGAGCTTTCAAATTACGAATTCCTCGTTTTGAAACCGTCGAAGTTTATGCAATTTTTAAGCTAATATAAATACGCTATTTAGAGAATTTAATATTTTTTTATTATTATCCGTTACTTAATATTCATAATATTGACAAAACGACTGACAATATCTACACGATTTTCTTAAAATTTTCTAATTTCTGCTTATTTATTTTAATATTTTCTTTCATTATTTTCATCACACATTTCGTGAACTTTGTCCTGAAAATTAAAACACAAAAAAAAAACTACTGAACAGCCCAGTAGATTTTGATCCTTTATTCGACAGCCAATCAAATTTTCAAATGGCTCCCGACTGTTCTTTGTTATGTTCTATTCTAGACCGTGTCGAGCCATGAACAAAGGGAAATAGCGATTCATATAAATATATAGATAGATAGGAAGCGAACTATACGCTACAGCTGGATTGATAAGCGTATTAAATAACCTTTTTCCTCATAGATAAGACTCGGTATTTTTTTTAGGCAATCACCATCAATCCTCGTAGTATTATTTGGTCATGCTGATTTTGCATAAAATCATGGATGATCAATACATATCATATTGTCATTTTTATCACCTCGAGGAAAATGCTGTTCGTACAAAATAATTCGAAAACTTTTTTTATAATATCGCGCCGGATTCAGCAGGCAGTGCGAATAAACGACGAAGACAAGTTTTTAGTAAATACTACGTACAGGTTCGGTCCGCGCCACCTCCCATCACCCCCTTCGTCGCACACCTTTTCCGTGGCTGTCGTAACAACCGAAAAATGGAAAATATATATCCGAAAATTCGCCAAACCACCTGCAAAGTGCGAGTATAGGAAAGTACAATCGAATTCTTTGGGGGAGGTATTGATTACCTTATTCTTTATGTCCAGTAGTGGGTGGTGTGCTGGATAGCGGAAACGACGACGAAACCGGAGTAAGAGAATCCACGACCACCGGAGTCCACAGGCAATTTCTCACTGGACGATGGATCTCATTATTTGATTTAAGAACTCTTGAAATAATATTTTTAACAACGTAAAGCTCTTATTTAGCCAGTTAGGGTATCTTTTAATCCTCAGTTCGCTTATATCCATTGCAGAATAATGAGTAACATCGCTTTGCCTTCTCAACCTCGTATCTAAAAAACTACAACTTTTCAGTAGAGTCAAAAAACTTAATAATTTTAGATTTTATTATGACATGGATTTTGGACGTATACAGTACATAACTGAAACTCATTTTTTAAAACAAAATCGATGTCATAATAAAATCTAAAATTATTAAGTTTTTTGACTACTGAAAAGTTGTAGTTTTTTAGATACGAGGTTGAGAAAGTAAAGCGACGGTAAGCGGCGTCTGGCGAGGCTGATTGTCTACAAGGAAAACATTTTCGAAATTATGTCAGGGAAATTATGTAAACACAGTAATCCTTTGCGATAGAAATTCATGCTGATTCGACAGAAATTGCGAACGATCAGCGAATATTATCATATCTTCAATAAATACCCTAACTCTGATAAGTGTTATGATTTTCTTGTGGCTAGTGCTTGGTCTCGCGCCAGTCTTAATGGTCATCTATGGTGTAATAATATAGCATTTTTTTTTTTTTAAATGCATATTTTATAAAATGACGCAGTTTTAGTCGTGAAAAACAAACTCGTTTGAGTATGTTTTTATTGTGATATATATTCGAGTTTTAAGCACTTGAAATTCCAACAATGGATTTGAAAACACAAACAAATTATCAAGAGTATTGGACTCAGTAATAATGCAAAGATCTGATTTTCACAAATCCGTCCCATGTCACCGTATGTGTTTTGGAAGAAGAGACTCTATGTACTTCGCAATTTCGGACTTCAGAGGTTGGTGTAATCCACAAAATACAGTGTAAAAAAAACGCTTTGGAATATTTATTTGTCAAAAACTATTTTTTAATGAGAAAAGGAAGTACCTACGTATAATAATATTCCAAAACTATCGTGACAGTTCTTTTTACACCATGTATAAAATACTAGCTGTGCCCGCGACTTAGTTCGCGTGGTTTTTGAGTGACTTAAGCCGTTTATGCAGCGCACGCAATGAAAGTCCACAAATGTGAATAATTTTTCCCGTTTTTGCAACACTTCTCACTGTCGCTTCGCTCCTATTGGTCGCAGCGTAATGTTATATAGCCTAAAGCCCTCCTCAATAAAAGGACTATCCAACAAAAAATATTTTTTCCAATCGGATTAGTAGTTCCCGAGATTAGCGTGTTTAAACAAACAAAAAACTCTTCCTTTATAATATTAGTAGCGATGTTAGTAGAGGATGTACCTTTGTACGTAAAATTACTTGAAACTTAATACGGTAGCTAAAGCTACTGTTTTTTTTTTCTAAAATCTCGTCCTGATTAGGCCCTGACGTCACCGCGACCCTATAGAATTTATTGTGACTCCTAGTACCGTCCCCAGCCCTATGTTACTCATGTCTCTAACGATATGTTTGGGAATAAAGGTGCGTGTTTGCTCTGCTGTAGAGTATTTATGGTTCATAAGGTACCTATTTGTGTTGTGTTAAAACAAGTGCTGGACTTGTCCCCCCTCCATGCAAAACTTGCAAATTGTCACATTACCAATTCCCATTTTATAGAGGTGTTTGTTGAGCTTACAGTGCGCAGTCAGGGTTCTGGTGACGATTCTTAGTTGATCTATAATAATAGAAAGCGCAATTCTGCGAGTCTTTTATTAAAGCCTCTTTGGAGTGCTCAAGGCTCATTCCTTAAGCTCTCGCTTAAAGGAGACCACTATATTCTCTCACTTTTTAAATTGCAGGATTTGTAAACTATAAGTGAAAGCAGTAAAGGTATATTTTTATTACATTCTTATCGGACGCTCAAAAAAGGGCATTCTTCATGTTGGATAAAGAATAAAAAGAATTGGAAGACGTGGATGAAGGAATATGTAGCAAAATTATGATTTTGAGAAAATTGAGTTCAAATTGTCATTTAAACGTTTTAGAATACGTCGTAAAGTATTAAGTACATTAATCTGAAGATCCGTCTCTAGAATCAATGTACTTAATACGTTAACTTCATATCCTGAAATGTTTAAGTGGCTGTTTGAACTCAATTTTCTGGTTTTTTTTGCGACATATCACCTTCATCGATTCATTTCTTCACATTGTAAGCTTACTGCTTGAATTTGGAATACTTAGTAGACATAGTGTCAAACTCTTTTGTTCAAATAGCTATATTTGCGAAAAATGTCTATCACTAGCTTTTATTTAATTTTATCTGTCCCATTTGTTTTGCTTGTGTGTAATCAAATCTTGCGATTTAAATTTGAGCTACTTTCCGATTACCGATTGAGATGAAATTTTTCACGCACATGTATATAGGATGACTACGCAATATCTTTTTGACATGGAGCTCATCTACTTGATCAAGGAGGAAGGTGGCTATAGGAACTCGGGAATGAAACGACTCAGCGCTATTTAGTTTATAGACTGGTTTAATTCGTCTTGATGAGTATTTTGATGCTACAAAGTTTAAAATAAAACTAGGATATTAAATTTTATGGTTGTTTTTAAAGAGCTTGTTTTTTAATTCTTTTACTTCATTTTCTTACTAAACATATAATATTCATTTGACATCAAACAAATAACAGTCATTTGTTAGGACATTTTCACAAAATCCCAATACCTACGTATATTAATCATAGTACATACTTCTATAAAAACTGTTGACGGTACGACCAAGATGCTAATAGCCCTCAATAATAATAATTGGAAAGACGATTGTAACGAAAACTTAAATTCCCGAAAGACATTAGAAACGTGGTATCACACATCTCATCAACATCTCGTTTGTTTACTGTTTCATATCCGATCGGATAAGTTAATATGTACACGTGTTTTGAATTATTGTAGGTACACTGTCTGTTAGTTATTTGCTCTTGAAGATTTTTATCTGTTGTTTGAGTTTTGCAAACTCTCGCGGAGTGATATCAGACCTAATTTGCAACGTTACAATTCTAATTATATTAATTTGAAATAATGATCGGTCTGTATTTTATCTCGGCGATTGACGTCGCCCCCCACGGACTGGCCTCATGTAAGATAAAGCCGCGGGTCAGATGATATTCGCGAGGCAAAATAAGCAAGGTCATCGTATTTGCCTTCTAGATGTTATCGTCGTCAACTTCAGATCGATAGAAGTAAAATCGACCAATACAACCTCTGTGTGATTATGTAATTTAAAATCTGCTTATATATAAAAATTAATTGCACGGCTGAACCGATTCGGCTATTTTTGGTCTTGAGATATTCGTGGAAGTCCAGGGAATGTTTAAACGGTTTGTTTGCTCAACGAAGTGGGCACGGGTCAGCTAGTCCTCTTATATATAAAAATGAATTGCTGTTCGTTAGTCTCGCTAAAATTCGAGAACGGCTGAACGGATTCGGCTATTTTTAGTCTTGAAATATTCGTGGAAGTCCAAGGCAGGTGTAAACGGTTTGTATGCTCTCAACGAAGTGGGCACGGGTCAGCTAGTCTTCTTATATATAAAAATTAATAGCTGTTCGTTAGTCTCGCTAATACTCGAGAACGAGTGAACCGATTGGGTTATTTTTGGTCATGAAATATTCGTGGAAGTCCAGGGAAGGTTTAAACGGTTTGTATGCTCAACGAAATGGGCACGGGTCAGGTCATAGTAGTTACATAATATAACAGAAGAAATTTGTTATTACTACCCTGTTTTACATCATGTCAGAATGTTTTTATCGCAATCTCATCGAGTGCAAAATCATAGATTTAGTTTTGTGTGCTTATGAACTGGTTATTTTGTGGTGTGAGATATGCGGAATTTGATAAGGGAAAAAGATCCGACTTGCGTAATAGTTTAAAAATAAATTCAGTTTATTTTTTTAAGTGCAAGTGGGCATAACAAATACTAAGGTCCAAAATCTGGTAACATAATTATTTATTTTCGTATATAAGGTAATTATCATTTAATATGAGAAATTGTTACCCCTTAAATGACCTACGTTCACTTAACCTACAGGTTATAAATACTTAGTAGTGTATAATATGTTCTCTTCTGATGAATTGGATAAAACAATATGCAAGCATTAGGTACTAACTTATGGCGTAAAGCTACTAACAAAAGTTAGTCCTTTATTAAGTGTCCAATCCTACTTTTCCTACACATTTTCGCCCCAATTCCATCCTATACCTTTATTCATACCTTCCAAAGTTCTCGAGTCTTGCGTCCATAGACAACAGCTGTCCTGGCTTAATTAGAAAAACAATCCGGGTTCAGTCCTGGTCCATAGTTTGTCCATTATATCTCACATCATTTGTAGACTTTAGCAGTGCTGAGGTTGTATTTAATGTACTTGTAATTTATATTAATATTGAATTCAAAAATTGTCCTATTGTCCGATAATTTGTTTGGAATGATCTCTTAACTTTTGTCTGTAAATCACCTAAAGGTTTTTTGAGATATTAAGGGCGTGTTTCACCAAGCAATGTTAAAGTTAATCCTTCGTTAAATATCATGTTGTTCCTCTCGTAAATCCTATCAATGAATGAGAAGGCATGGTATTTTAACAAGCCGTTAACACTAACATGTGTTGGTGAAATCGGGATCCGCCTATGTGCATGATGTTTAATTAAAAAAATGTGTCAAGGTAGAGCCGAGGTTGGACCCGTTCAACAAATCAAAAATCATAATATTCGTCTGCTGTTGCAATATCCAATCCCAATAGCGGGTACGACCACGGCTCTACCTTGACCATTTTTGTACCTATGCATTTCTGGATTTCAAATTGATTTATTTTCTTGTTTCAGCCTTTTTAGACCCCTTTTTTGCGAAGTCGGGATATAGTTTTTTAAACTTTTATTTTATTCGTTAACTTACATCTTGTTTAAAATCTGAGGGCACGGGAGTGCTCGTCCGGGTTTTACCCGGACCACAACTTAAACCTCGCCCGGACGCTCCCCGGACGGCCTCCAAACTAGGATAAATCCGGGGAAACCCGGACGGATGGTAGCCCTAACCATACCCCCTGTCCACCCTTACACCGTACATAACAAAGAGTTTTGTTGGCATGTTACCCTTTTTGAACCTGGCTCCCAGGAGTTGCAGCGAGAGTAATTAGATTGTGTACAGTTACTAATTACGTCCACTGCTGAATATAACTTATAAGCCTTTCCAAGATTATCTGAGGGAGTAGTTACCTATATTCGCCACGCTCGCCAGGCGGGATGGCGAGTGCAATTTTAAGAACCCTCTGTCGCCTTAAAAGGCGACGCCTTAAAACGACACCCATGGGGAAGATGGTTTGCGTGTGGTGATGGATGGGGAGGTGCTATACTTACTCCGGCACCCCACGGTCCCACCAGAGCAGGTACAGTTTTGTCCAAACAGTAGAACAACGATCATGCCAAACAAACGCCTGAAATTTTGTTTGCGTATTATATAATGTATGTTTTGTAGTAAATCAAAGACATCAAACACGCATGACCTAAGCAGTATATTGTTTGAACACACGGTCCTACATTCGAACACTAATCTTTAATGAAACAAAAACACAATATTATGTTCTGTGCACACACCACGTCGACGCCTTCGTGTTTTCACTAGGCGAAATCGCCAGTGTAATGTTTGCGCACCTAATCACCTCGTAATGAAAATGTTAATGCCGTGTTTAATATCTGATGAGCCTCTTTACGGTGGAGTGATGGAAAAGAATTGAGAATTGTTTCCATATTTGTGTTAAATATTTATACAAGAACGTTACACAAATATGATAAGCAGTATCGTACCCACGTCAGTCGCTGAAATAATAGCATTTATTGGTTGCTATGCTGGATATGTGGGTGTGTCCCTAGATAGCGTATGCTGATTTGTAACTCACACATCAGATATTTTCGTGCTGATATCTCCCAAACTGCAAAACAAGATGTTATTTGTTATGAAATGGAATCCTCGTCTTGTTTTCAGATAAGTGATATTTTCCACTACTTATCTTGTTTCCAATCGAATTATTTCCAGATATCTGTTTACTTATATCGGTTAAGGTTTATAATAAATAAGTATTATCATTAGGAGGAACATTTTAGAATTGTAGTAAAACAATAATCTTTACTTCCTTCGTATTATTAATAATGTTAAAATTTGTAAGTGTGATATAGCTTATACAACAGACTAACACATAGGCTATTGTTTATATGTATATGATGTGAGTTGTCTAAAAATCAACGCACAAACCCTTAGGACTAGAAAATTGACATTCTGCACATGGGCGTCGCCAAGGGGGAGCAGGGTGGGACAGCTGCCCTCCCCCTAGAGATTCTAAAAAAGTTGCCAAATATAATGCGAAAGTCCTAAGACTTTGAGTTGATTTGCTTGAAGTAGATACTGTTGTTATTACAATCGCTGTAAGACTCGTAGTACAAATAAAAAGCTTCATGTGCTGTCGACTTTACCTACAATTCATACCTACTTTTCTCATTCATTGAGAATTAGAAAAGTATGAATTGTAGTAGGTAAAGTCAACTTGCCCCCCCCCCCCCCCCTGCGACGCCCTTGATTTTGCATATGTAAGCAAATTCAACCCTCAAAGGGGCAATATCTATTACATATCAGAAGAAAAACCTTTGCAGAAACTATCAAAATGTTTTATAGCTAATTAATTTGGCCTACAAAATGTCTGCAATAGTATATGTATGTCTATGTTTAAGTTTAATTCTAATTTAGAATACTTCGTATAATGTGGTTTATTCAGAAGCTAATCACTTTAAGCATTTCATACACATTGTAATCGTTGTCCTTTACATCATACAGTCTAAATATTATGTCTTAGGAGTTATCATAAAATTAAAATAGTACGCAACAAAAAACATTCAAAATATATTATACGGCAAATAAGTTTTTTTGCCACGATCACTTAATTCCACACGGGAACAACCGTAAAGTACCTATATCAATATCTATGGATGGTTCACATTTCAGTAACAGATCCCCAGCAATGTTAATAGATATACCATACATTTTGCAACACTCTATGCTTCCTCTTTTTTATTAGGAATTGATTAATTGATGCACATTATTAAAATATCAACGGTATGATTAAATTCTAAAATAGCTTCGCTGCAGGACTCGTTATAATGTCAAAGATATAACAAACGGTCAGCCTGTAGTAGGAACTAAATTAAATCAGGTACGCTGATTTAATTTAGTTCTATATAATCGACACTCAATTTAAAACCTACTTGGCGCTACGTGTTCAAGATGAGAGAATTGTCAAATTGCAATGTCATAAGGAGACTAGAGGTAAAGTGAGAAAGGTAAAGTCATTCACTAGACGAACATGTCCGCTGGCAATCCTACAGGCATATCCGACAGGCTTCGCGTATTGAGATCTCGCGGACTTGCATCGGGCAGTTTGCCGGACGGCCCGCGATGGTAATACACTGCACAGACATAGTAGCGAAGCCTGTCGGACATACCTGCCTGCGGGCATGTTCGTCTAGTGTCGGACTAGAACTTAAATTTTAGTTTCAAAACTGGCCACAACGGCGATAGAGTTGCAATGGTGTATGATATAAAGTTAGCAATAAATTCTGGAGTGGAGTAGGTTGTGTTTATTAATTCAAAACTTGTAGTATCAGATTTACCCTGATGCGATATGTGGCGCTACCTTAATTTTTACAATTTGGCGGACATTTTTTTAATGTACTATAGATGACACGCCTTCTCTATGGTCTATCTATTAAAATTAGATTCAAGAGTAGGCCTTCGAACGTTAAGTTTAATGCAAGATTTAGACAAATATCCGATTAGATTATGTGGAGCACGAAGGATATTATTGGATACTGCAGCGAGTTATCAGCAATATCAGATAAGCGTCCTTGCACTTGCGCCAATTGGCGGAACGTCGGCGATTGTGCTGTATGTGTGGCTCGCGCGACCAATCGCGGCGCCGGAGGGGTGGGGCGAAAAATATAATAAATTTTTTGCAATCACTACTTTAATTCTATATCACTTACTCGACAACGGTGAAAAAAAAGGATGGTTATTATGTATACAGTATGTTCATTGCCTTAGCTTTCCGATTGTAATGATCGATGTGTCAATAGATTTGTATTATTATCCTGGGAAACATACACTATATAATTTAGGTAGCCGAGTTAAAGAAAAGCTGAGATTATCTTATATTTTTACCGAGTACATAGTCAGGTATCTGAATGTGTTGAGTTAATTCCGTGAGCAAAGGCTTAAAGTTGTTTTCAAATTCACTATAAAATCTTATTAGATATATGATAGGTTCGTGAATAAAATATTTTTTTTTATGCAATTATTTCTAGGTACTCTATCGAGCCTAATTAGGTACGATATTTTCTATAGACTTAGAAAGACGAAAACTTTCCGTCATGCTTCCAAGTGGTAGTAGATAAATTTTTCCATGGCTAGTAATTATCTAATATCATAGGAAAAATTATTGTAAGATATTAGGCGGCATCGTAACGGGCATTCGGTGATAACAGCTCACCCTTTGACACGCGCGTCAGAGCCCACAGGGCTTCATATTTTTAAAACATTTTCCTTGTTCTTTTAGGGTCCCTTGGTAAAATAAGATTCTGTTATTTGGACAAAGAAAACGTGTGAGGTCATAGATCTTGAAATGTCGTTTAATGTCTGTAAAAGTACTTAGAAATTCTGCTGCAAAATAATATGCTAGGTAGGTGGGATCTATCAATTATTCTAGTATACGTAATCTATACTAATATTATAAAGCGGAAGAATTTGTTTGTTTGTTTAAATCTCAGGAACTACTGGTCCGATTTGAAAAATTTTTTTTTCTTGGATAGTCCATTTATAGAGGAAGGCTTTAGGCTATATAACATTACGCTGCGACCAATAGGAGCAAAGCGTCAGCGAGAAATGTTGCAAAAACGGGGAAAATTATTCACATTTGGGGACTTTCGTTGCGTGCGCTGCATAAACAGTTCAGTTCACAAGTCACTCAAAAACCACGCGAACGAAGTCGCAGGCACAGCTAGTATATTATAATTATCACTTAGCTCATAACTATTTATTTTTTTATGATCCAAGAGTAAAATTATACGTAAAAGGTAGAGACTGTACCAAAAACTAAAGGACACACCGAACCGAGACGCGGCGGTCTTGCAATGAACGTGTTTTTAACGTAAGAAATAAAATTAAAATTATAATCGCTATTTTAAAAATGCAGCATCTGAAATTAGTTTCTTGTTAGTTAACTGTATTCTTTTCATTGTTCTTAATCTGGTTTAAAAATTATTGGTTATTAAATCTGAATACAAACCACAAAGGAGATATGTAAAGATAATAATTAACAAATGAACTAAAAATAACTTTGAACCTATCTAATATCTATCATAGACTATAGTCGGTTAAAGTAAATTGAAAACAACAAGTAATAAGTACTGTGAAGCGTGTACGTCAGTCCCGCTGCCGAATACTATCATAATATTGTTTGCTCCTTAAAAACAAGTATATCACATTAATAATAATAAATATGTTTTTATAACATAAGTTATTGTAGCGACATTATCAAATAAGATTTAAAGCATCACGACATCTGGGCGTTACTTTGACGTAATATCGTGCGACAGATATCGTTCGTATATATACTGACGTCTTCGATTCCCCTCAGTATTTTGTACATCGCTTATCTAAGCTCATCACCTTGAAGCTCGCGCTCATCGCGAATGTTCGTTTATATCGCAAATTAAATTAACCGAATAATTGAGAATGTGTTGTTATAGAAATAGCGGAATGTGCGACCTGTGTAGGGAGTTCCAACTGTCGGTTTTGCAAAGTAAGACTCGAGTGTTTGCGGTGTTTTATTTTCAACTGACTTTCTAAATTCAAAAAGGATGTCAGGTTCTAAATTCTAAATTCAAAAAGGATGTTTGTACCCTGTATGTTTATAACTAGGTAGCCAGTGTTTCATGTCATGCGTTGTCAACAGATTTATTCAAGACCATCACATGCGCTGCACCCAAGAACGAGTCTTTCAACTTCGACATCCAAGACGACTTCTCCACCTTGTACCCACCTTCTCCACCAGAGGTCAAACCCAGCCAGCTTGCCAAGGACATCCTGCAGCAGCTAGAAAATGAATGCAAACAAGGTAAGGAAAAATTTATTTGCATATAAAAACTATTGATATCAAAAAATATCCAGGCAAGATTGGAAATTCTAAATACGATTTGATACAGATTTATTAGTTACTACAAAATCTGTAATATATGATTTAATTCTACATAATTACTTATAAAATATTATTATTGTTTAAAAGTCGTGAGAGCACCAGGAAAGCAAAGTAACTATACGTGATGCATGTTTTACCCTTCCTATAATGTGTATAAAATTATACCTTAAAATTGACAAAAATGTAGAGACAGAATAAATATTTTCCTTGCAATTTTTGTCCTTAGATGACTTGCAAATCACAATTCATAATAGATCTGCCTTGCCATACCACCACTCTGCTTACGTTTATTACTTAGTTTTAACATACATTTTAGATCTAACAGAACATTTGGATGTTTGACTTTTATAATTTTTTGAGTCTAAAATCCTAATAATGGATTGCCAAAAATAACGAATCATGAGTAAATATTTGTAGACACTGGTAAGAAGCATAATTTAATATATCAATATCTAATTGTAATCAATTCCATGCAAAATATTACCAAGCTCATAAAATGGCTTGCCCTGTTCAAAAGTCATATTTTATGTAGAGTCAAGCTTCTAACTACTATCTATTCTGTGAGCTATGTATAGTTCAAATGAATAAACTCTATGTCTAAGGATCAACTCACACCGAAACGAGACGCAGCGCTGAATTTTTCTAAGATTGTAATAAAAAAAATAATTTAAATATTTAAAATTCCTTAATAAGTCCTTTGGCTATCTGGTTTAGCCGTTGTTAATATTAATACCTACTAGATTATAAATAGTAAAGGTTCGATTGTTTGTACTGCATTGCGAATCGATGCGGTGAAATTGGAACAGGTAGGTCTAGAGTAGACCATGAGGATGACATAAGCTACTTTTTATCGCGTCAAGATGTACGGTCCAGGCGAGATTTGGTGCGTAGCGTGTAATTTCACAGCGTCTCCTGCAGCAAAAACACGCGAACACGGCCTCCGTCTTATGCATTTTGTAATTCGTGCTCAATCTTTGATTTAGCATTCCCATTTAATTGACCTCAATGTGTGAAATAATTGCAGTAGTTAAAATTTTATTTCCCCAAGATTTTTTGAGTTCCTTCGTTAATTAAAAATGTTTATTTCTGTACTAGCTTTACCGCGTGGCTTTCGAATAAATTGTATCATATATTATTATATTACTTCTTTACCTTCCCTTCATTAAGATGTGTATGTACATAGTTACACGATGATCGGTTAAATACTTTAAATAGTTTTCGCGTTAAAGCGTAACAAACAAACTGACATTTACATTTAATATATTAGGGTCATTAGGGAATATTTTTTTATGTTCAAAGTAGGAAGTTAAGATAAAATCCACCAGGAAACTCGCTCGAAGGTTAATTTTACGAAACTTTTCCTTGAAATATCTTTGGCAGATGTGAAAGGGCTTAGCTCGATCGGCCCTTGGGCTTGGACCTTTGAATATATTTGGTACTCGAATAATTAATATTAACAAGGCACACCTTATTAGCCTTCTAGTATATATTATTATTATTATTTACACATCAATAGATGTAGTTTTGCAATGAGTAAGAAAGTATTATATCATAATATGCCTAAGGCATAATTTAACTTACGAAATTTATTAAATGTATTGACTATTAGTATTCATATAAAAAAACTTTTTTTTTAATTTTAATTTTTAATTATTTACTTTATGTCGCTATTTAGGGCGCTGTAGCGATTTTAATCGTGTAGTCATCATGTAGGCTTTAACCAGCGGATCAAGAGGCTTCCAACGGCACCTCATTTGTCTATTCGTGATAAGCAGTTTAGAAGTTTTGAGGGAACAGATGAACATCCTATGATTTTGACCTGTATATGGCTATTCTCGTTTTTGCTTCGTCACATTCGGGTAAAATGTAACATAATATGTAACTTTTACTTTTTTAAAATATGTGTACAATGTTTTGAAAGCGTAACCAACAAACCGACATTCACATTTATTATATTAGGGATTTTGTAAGTAATTTTATAATGTTTATTGGTATAGTGTCGTACTTTAAACTTTTTTTTAACTAAAAAAGTTTTTGTTCGTTACATTTTAGTAGGTCAATCTTTATTATTCCCATTTGGATTAAAAAGTCCATATGAATAGCAAAATGAACAAAAAAAAAGAAAACGAACAAAAAAATTTTTTTTTAAAAGCTACTAAAAGGCTCTGGAGTTCATAAACTACAAAAAAAGGGGATGGTGGAAGTTTGTATCCGACCAAATGATAGCTTCCAAGACTTGTTTTAGAATATAGGTATGTTAGATTAGTTTCTGCCATCGCATATGTACAAAATCCCATGGGAACACAATACTTTTCAGGATAAAAGTAGTCGATGTGATCCTTAAACTACTGTCACACAAAATTTTATCAATATCCGTTTAGTATTTTCTTCGTGAAAGAGTCCTCATCCATTCTCAAAAACTTCACATTTATACAACACTGGTTGTAATACTTATTTATACAGAACCCTATGAAAACACTACCTTTTTCGTGAAAATTATCGTTAACCTGTGTTAATCCTAAAATCCTTAAACTACTGCCATACCAAATCATCAAAAGCCGTTAATTAGTTTTTGCGTGAAAAAGTCCGCATCGATCTTCAAAAACTTCACGTTTATATAAAACTGGCTGTAATAGGATATTCATTCAACACGAAGAATGCACAAAAGTGTAAATGGATGGATGGATTCATCAAAATTAGTAGTATTTGTATCTGAGAGTCTTCATCGATCCTAAAAACTTACGTACACCGGTTGCAGTAGAATATTTAAAATTAGGATATTTTAGACAGGATGCACAAAAGTGCAAACGAGTGGGCACGGCTTTTCATTAAAATTAGTAGTGTTTGCTTTAGAGAGTCATCATATTATATCCTCAAAAACTTCTTATTTATACTACACTAGTCGTAGTAGGATGTTTATTTATCACGGAGGATGCACAAAAGTGCAAACGAGTCGGCATGGCTTTTCAACAAAATTAGTAGTCTTTGCGTGAGAGGGTCCTCATATATCCTCAAAAACTTCACATTTATAGTACACTGGACGTAGTATGATATCCAGGCTGTAATATTAATGAGTGATAATACTTTAGGGTGTGTATGGGTCTCGTACATAGTTTACTTTGAAAGTACCAGCGCTGAAAGATGTACTTTTTTTAATTATTGTATGGGCAAATTTATGTTGTCGGGGCATTTCTCATAGAAACATGAAAGTCATTAAGTCTTTCAGCGCTGGTAATTTCACAGTGCATTACACGCTCTAAAGTATTATCACTAATTTATTATACACATCGTATTTAAGACAGGATGCACAAAAGTGCAAGTGAGTGGGTCTATTATCTAAACTAATTAGTAATGATGTTGAGGACACACCCCTGATCCGCTAAAGAGTGTCATGAACGCGCTACGTGACTGTTATCGCCGCCAATTAATACGTATAATATCGATAAATTTATTGAAACAATATTTGTTTATATAGAACGACACTAAAACATCACGTAGGTAATTAAAGATAAATGTTATTGATATTTTTAAAATTGGAACTTTTAATCTTTTACTCGCCTCTTAGTATGATATTATATAATAACTGGTGCTACAAAGAACGCCGAATTTTTAAACGACTTTCAAAAATAAGAGGAAGTTCTCAATTCGTCCGGTTTTTCGATTTATAATTGAAGACATGAATGGATGAAGGTGGAGCAAAATTATGATTTTGAGAAAATTGAGTACAAACTGCCACTTGAACATTTTAGAATACGTCGTAAAGTATTAAGTACATTAAAACACCCGTCTCTAGAATCAATGTACTTAATACGTTACTGCATATCCCAAAATATTTCAGTGACTGATGAAACTTTTTTTTGTGACATTTTATCTTCATCGATTCATGTCTTCAATTGTATTTTTATCATTCTATTGCCGCTTTAAAGGAAGTTAAGAGATTTTTGTATTTTATTAATTCGGTTAAATAAGTTAGGGGTCAGTTATGAAAGATCATGTTCCTAATTGAAACTCTTTAGACAATAACCTTTAGCTTATATATTAGAATTTTTCGAAGTTAATTACAGATTGTTTAAATGTTAAATTTGGTTGAAAGTATATTGTGCTTTCTTTAATATACTAAATAGAGTAATAAAAATCAATAGTTTTTAAGAATCTACTGAATGTTCGACATTGTGACTTTTGTATCGGGCGTTTTCAGAATGCACCTCAAAACGATTCAAACAGTCAGCACTTTTATAAAACTACGATTAATTGAAGACATGAATAGATGAAGGTGATATGTCGTCGTCGTTTCAGCCTTTTAAAGTCCACTGCTGAACATAGGCCTCTCCAACACATTTCCAGTGAGTTCGGTCCATTGCCACCTGCATCCAACGTGACCCGGCAGTTTTCACCAGGTCGTCGGTCCATCTGGTAGGTGGCCGTCCCACACTGCGCTTGCCAGTACGTGGCCTCCACTCTAGGATCTTTTTGCCCCATCGACCGTCCAATCTTCGTGCTATGTGGCCGGCCCATTGCCACTTCAGCTGACTGATCCTACGGGCAATGTCAGCAACCTTAGTTCTTCTACGGATCTCCGCATTTCTGATTCGATCACGTAGAGAAATACCGAGCATTGCCCTCTCCATAGCACGCTGAGCGACATTAAGCCTTTTGAAAAGATCCTTCGTGAAGCACCACGTCTCAGAACCGTAAGTCATCACTGGTAACACACATTGGTTGTATACCTTTGTCTTTAGGCACTGAGGTATTTTAGACGAGAAGACGTTACGTAATTTACCGAACGCTGCCCAGCCGAGCTGGATCCGTCTACTGACCTCTCTCTTAAAGTTGGACCTACCTAATCGGACAGCCTGCCCTAGGTATATATATTCGTCAACAACTTCAAGAGTAGAGCTCCCAACAGTTAGTGCGGTGGGTGCAACATGGACATTGTGCATGATCTTTGTTTTGTCCATGTTCATTTTAAGACCCACTTGTTGAGAAACTCTATTGAGGCCACCGAGCATGCGCCCCAAATCTTCCAGCGATTCTGCCATGACTACTATGTCGTCGGCAAATCGAAGGTGAGTGATGTATTCGCCATTGATGTTGATGCCAAGTCCTTGCCATTCCAGTAGCTTGAAGGAATCCTCCAGAGCAGCGGTAAACAGTTTCGGGGATATGATATCCCCCTGTCTTACTCCTCTCTCTAAAGGGATATCCTTCGTGCAGTGCTCCTGTACTCGGACTGACATGGTGGCGTTATTATACAAACACTTCAACACTTCGATATACCGATAGTCAATACGGCAACGCTGGAGAGATCTAAGGACCGCCCATATTTCGACGGAATCAAAGGCTTTCTCATAGTCCACAAACGCCAAGCTTATTGGCCGATTATACTCTTCGGTCTTCTGTATAATCTGCCGCAGCGTATGTATGTGGTCTATGGTACTATAGCCTTTTCGGAAACCGGCTTGTTCGGTAGGCTGAAAGTCATCTAGCCTGCGTTCGAGACGCATCGTAATAACTCTCGAAAACAGCTTGTAGACATGGCTCAGCAGTGTTATGGGTCTATAGTTCTTCAGTAAGGTTTTGTCGCCTTTTTTGAAGAACAGGACCACAACACCCCTGTTCCATGCCTCTGGCGTTTTCCCATCGAGTAAGGAGGAATTGAAGAGTTTCTGAAGGACTTTTAGTACCGGCGTGCCGCCCGCTTTCAGAAGCTCTGTAGTGATTCCATCCTCACCCGGAGCCTTGTTGTTCTTAAGCTGTTTGAGAGCTACCCTAATCTCGTACAGGCTGATGTCCGGGATGTCTTCGGTATAGTGTCGGGTTAGCCTGGCTCTTGGGTCTGCAGCTAAACTAGCAGGTTCAGCTGAGACCGAGGTATACAGCTGTCCATAGAACCTTTCTATCTCCCGTGGTACCTCGGACTTATTTGACGTTACGCGTCCATCTTCGGTCTTCAGCTTTGTCAACTGGCTTTGCCCAATAGATATGTCTCTTGCAAACACTTTGGAGCCTTGGTTCCGCTCTATCGTCTCTTTAATACGCTGGGTATTAAAAGAACGGATATCGTGTCGCAAGGACTTCGTAATCTGTCTATTGAGCTGCCTATATGACTCAGCGTCACTCGAAGTTTGGAGCGTCATTGAACGTCGACTAGCCATGAGGTTCCGGGTTTGGTCGGATAGTTTCTGAGGTCTATTTGTACGGTGGGTCTTGAAAAATTTGGACCCCACCGTATGGACAGTTTCTACCAGCCTGCTATTTATATCGTCCACTGATGCGCAGCTGTCTAGCCATTGGAAGCGATTTGACAGTTCAAGTTGAAAGCTCTCGGGGTTTTGGATATGGGCATTCGACGGTCGGAGCGTAGACTTCATCAGACGCGATCTCTCAAGTTTCACGTTGATATTCAACATGCCTCTGACGATTCGGTGATCACTACCGGTCTTAACCATGTTGATCACAGAGACATCGTTGAATATCTGCCGCTTGGTGCTCATAATGAAGTCAATCTCGTTTCTAGTTACACCGTCGGGACTCAACCAGGTCCATTTCCTCTGCGGCGGCTTTTGGAAGAAAGAATTCATCATGAAGAGTCCTTCCTTCTCCATAAAGTCCGCCAGCATCTGTCCTCTGGGATTCCTCTGCCCAAATCCAAATGGCCCCACTTTCAGCTCATCATCGCTTCTGCAGCCCAGCCTCGCATTGAAATCTCCCATAACAACTGTGAAGTGTGTTTTAGGGCTACGTATGGCCCTACTGACGTCCTCATACGTAGCTTCTACTTCATCGTCTGGATGTGTTGACGATGGGGCGTATACCTGTACAATCTTCAACGAATATCGTTTTGAGATTCTCAGTACAAGGTATGCAACCCTATTTGACACACTCTCGATGGACACAATGTTGTTGATGAGAGATTTGTGGACGATAAACCCAACACCACCTTGGGACTTCTGTTCTCCCTCCCGGTAGTAGAACAAGTGGCCGGACTGTAAGGTTATCGTATCCTCGCCCTCTCTTCGGATCTCCGATAAACCAATAACGTCCCAGTGCAACTTGTTCATCTCCTCTTCCAGCTCTACGAGCTTCTCGTCCAACCTCAAAGTGCGCACGTTGTGTGTTACCAGGGCCAGTTGTCGTTTATAAGGGGGGTGGTAGCCGGATCTCTTCCGGGGATTCTTAGCACCCCCCGCCCCGCCGTTACCGTGGCCGCTACCGTAGCCAGGAATAGCGGGGCCGCCGGGGACTAGGGGCCTGGTCTTCTGGTGCGTAAACATAGGAGGTTTTTAAAAGCCTACTGATACCACGCTGGCTAGACGGGTTGGTACAGGGTTTTGTATCGAGTTTTCCTTCTCTCACACTAGTTGTTGTTATGTGTGTGTGCTTCCTTTTAGTCGCCTCTTACGACTCCCCTAGGATAGTATCGGGGGTGGTGACAATTGTATTCTAATGCCGTCACCACACGGAAGGTGATATGTAGCAAAATTAAAACTTAAACATTTTAGAATACGTCGTAAAGTATTAAGTACATTAATCTAAGGATCCGTCTCTAGAATCAATGTACTAAATACGTTACTTCATATCCTAAAATGTTTAAATGACTGCTTAAACTCAAATTTTTGCAAAAAAAATCTGATTTTTCGAAGCACAATCCGTTTGTGTAACATAAAATGTAGTTATACCAATTTGCTAAATAAATTAACAAACTAATTAAGTTAAAACAAAGTAGTGTTTCATTGTCCGCGTAATGCATATATTGATGTTCAAATTCAAATACGAATTCCAATCAATTAATTGAAACGCGGACTCGTTCAGTGCTGGTAACCAGTATACACTGGCATAGAAATGCAGTTTGTGCATGTTTAAATAAAAGCTCTACTATTCACGTGAATTTAATGTCGTAAACTTTCGTACCTTAACTTTAAGAGGTTTTTTGAGCTTCTGATTTATTTATTGTACAAAAAAAGTAATATGGATGTAGAGCGCTTGCACGGGCATTAAAATGTAATTTGTGCATGTTTAAATAAAATATCTACCATTAATATGAATTAAATGTCTTAAACTTTCGTACCTAAGCTTTAAGAGTTTTTTGAGCTTTTTAGTTTCTAATTTCTGTATTGTACATATAAAGTATGATGTATGTAGAGAACATGCACTGGCATAGAAATGCAGTTTGTGCATGTTTGAATAAAAGCTCTACCATTAGTGTGAATTAAATGTCCTTAACTTTAAGAGCTTTTTTAGCTTTTGAGTTTCAAAATTCTGTATTGTACAAATATAGTACCTAATAGGAATGTAATTTGTGCATTTTGAAATAAATCTCTACCGTTCATGTAAATTAAATTTCTGAAAGTTTTATACCTTAAAAGTTACGAGCTTTTGAGTTTTAAATTCTGTATTGTACAAACACATGGATGTAGAGCACTTTTTGAACTGTTTCTATTTACTATTCTCGTATTAGTCATATAATATTAAGTATTGATTGGGCATTAGGTACCTTTGACCTAGCAAACGAATAAGACTTATTATGCACTCCGGTCAGTTCCAATATAAACAGAACAGAAACACAAATATTTAATTTGAGCACATTATATTTATTTCTTTTCCGTTAAACAAAATGCCATTCGAATTGCAGCTAGCATTATGTGGTCTATTGTTCTCTTTGTTTAAGTTGAGTTTAATTTGAATTTAAATGGTCAACAGAAAATACATGAAGGTTATCTTTTGAACTTTAGCTATTGACAAAGCTTTTCTATTAAATTTCTGTTTTGAGTCTGTTACGTTTTCAACTATAGTGTCGACTGAGCTTTTATATCTATATTTATGTCCATATACTTCTTATGTGCCAAACTTTCTATAATACTATAATTTTTCCCATTATTTACACGTCGACTGAGCTTTTATATCTATATTTATGTCCATATACTTCTTATGTGCCAAACTTTCTATAATACTATAATTTTTCCCATTATTTACACTTAGTCTATTACCGGTCAATGGAGTATGGAAAGCTGGAAAGCTTTTTAGATGTCTGTTACGTTTGCCATCATAGTATCGTCTAAGCCTTATTCTCTAGCTCTATGTAGTTTTGATGTGACAGACTTGCACAAATTAACTCTAACCCCGGCTCCACACTACTCGCGAAGTTCCTCGGCGAAGTACGGCGAAGTACTAGTAAAGTTTGACGAGGTAAGCCGAAGTGCATCTCTTCACTATCCTATTCGTCTAACTTCGTTCAACTTCGCGAGTAGTGTGGAGCCGGGGTAACATTAAAAGTTCGAGTTCTAATAAAGCGCCTTTCGTCTCAATGCCCGCTACTTGACTTGTGATCTCGTCGGTATTTGCTCCACTCGTTCAGCCAGGCGTCGAGCTAAGTGTTGCCCGCGAGTGCCCGAGCGGGGAGCGGGGGCGGCGCAGAGGTCCGGCGGAGCCTCCGTCGGCGCGCGCGCACTCAGTAGTTGCGTGCGCTGCGCCGCGTCCACAGCTCACCCGCATATCCGTGACAATAAATTCGTTTGGAGAAGTAAACCTCGGGCGCTCGCGCTCGGCTCGCATATGCCTGCCAACATTTATGCGCCTTCTGGACGCCGTTAGAATGAAGTACCACTATCGTTGCATTTGGAACAAGGAAATAGTGTTCAACTCACAGAAACTCGTCAAAAGACGTTAGATTTTCGGTCCCGACCGTCCCGAACTCTCCGACGACTCCAGCCTGCACTTGAGGACTCTCCTGCTCAGCACTGCCCGTATAATCGATCGTTTAAGTACTGTAATCGTTTAGCAGTAAGGATACTTCGAAGATTTAAACGGACGTCATGGCACTTTCGGAGCTGTACGCCGCTGGTACGTGTTTTGTTTTGTCGAAAGTGTGTCAATGTTAGACTAATTTGTTTATTTATCCCTTAAAGATCGCGAACGCGAGGTCTCTCGCTCCAGTTTCGCGCTGCTGTCGGACTCCGATGACGTTTGATACGAATTTAATTATCGCTTTATCGCGTTGCATTTTCGATATCAATGAATGCTTTCGCTCGCAATACAGCGCTGGGAATTCGAAAGGGACATTACTGACTACGCAACTCAAAACTTGTTTACATTTTCGTATCAACAAGAATGGTTTGGAAATAATTATATATTACCCCGGAATATGCGGATAATTGGTTCGTTTACTCGACGGCTTTATAGATATGACTGATTAAACTACATTTTGTTTAAGTCACCAATACCCAAAGTTAATAATTGTTTGAACAACACATTGGAATTGCAATGATAAATTATAGAATCTAATACCTAAGTACATGCTTATTAGTTAATCAATTATCGGTTACGCCAAGTTACAAAACAACTGCACGTGAACATAATATTGTTATGGTATAAGATTTTTATGATTAATTCATAACTGAAAGTCTATTTTTACTTTTACCGTTTAGTGTCATTGTACTCGCATGTTAACCTTCAATTAATGAGATACGTTATATCTAGTGATAGTCTTAGTATTTTTTTGTTTGTACACCCCAAAACATGTTTATGTATTAGGCATACATAAACATGTTTTGGGGTGGTCGGCGGTAATCGCTTACCATCATCAAGTCGGCTCGTTTGCCGGTCTTCAGCGCGTTTGATAAGAGCTTTGTTCGTGCACCAAGTAATTAATAAGAAATCTTTCCATGCTGGTGCGCCATGATTGACAAACCAGTTCGCGCAGAAGGCGACCTCGGCTCGCCCAATAAATAAAGACACTTATTGCCCCGTTTGTGTCCATTCTACGGTTGATAGTGATAAGACAAAGGGTCGATGTTACATTCCCCCGCATATTGTTAGTAAGCAGATGTATCTATAATTTTATATCATTGGCGCATCAAATAATACACAGTATGTATAGTGTGCGTTTATCACTTAGCGTCATGATTAGGTTTCAACCTTATTACGTACTGCGTAGGGGCGAATGATGAATGCATTCGAATGTAGGTTTTAGCAAAGTGCATAGACTTAATTTCAAAATCATAAAACCTTGGCCTTCACCTAAATGTGCAACAATGTCGGTGCAGACAAAAGAAATGTCTCAAGTGTTTTGTACTATTTTCTTTTGTAGCTGCGATTAATGCATTTGGTTACATTACAAACGATTTTCCTTATTGTGCTCCCACCGAGTGCAGGAAATATACCAGTTATGATAATTATCTTCCATACATGTGTAAATAGGGCAATAAATAAAATTATAAATGTCCATTTCATTATAATAAATATCGGTTCGGCGTTGCATTCCTAGAACGTGTGATAAGAATACTGAGCGCCATAGTTCAGCTCCACACTGATATCGGTGCAATATTTGAAAGTGATTACGACTATATTTAGATTGCCGAAGGAAACACTTTACCCTTATGAAACAGCAACTACTAAGCAATTATTATAACATCCATTATTTAACTTTGGCTCGCAGCGCTGAGTTATTTCAATGTACTTTTCGACTATGATTTCTGCGTACATATAGCTATGTTCGAAATTACCCTTCCTTTTGGCTTCGCCGTAGTTGAGAAAAAAAGAAGGCAAACTTTTTTGTGAAACAAAAGACAATGTCGTAAGTCTGTGTCCAATGTTTATGGGTGGCAGCGATTGCTAACTATCAGGGAACCATAAGTTTACCTACCCCAAAATCACAAAGTATCCTTACCTATACTTACCCTACAATCACTTTAAGCAACCTTTCGGTTGAAAAGCGTTTAAAAAATTAGAATCTAGCATTCTTATTTTTTAAATTATATGTTATACTTTTTTCGTGGGAAAACTATAGTACTTGTGACAACTCTGGTCCTATGGGTGTCAAATGTTTATGGGTAATGACCGCTAACCATTAAGACACCGCGACATACCTCTATATCCATTGTCCATCCTAAGATTTAAGTCATCTCAAGCATATTATTTGACACATCGAGTGGGCAGAATCAGAATTATCGTGTTGTGACGGCCCGGGGTGCGACCTCGCAGATTGCGGCGAGCTATCGGGGGTCAGACGAGTCGTTGTGCCTGTTGTCAACTCGCGTGCTCGAGAAAACCCCCGGTGAGGGAAAATGGATCTAAATCCTACGATCAATACATTAGATAACGTGTCCCATACAAAATCAAGGCTAAAATCTATCCGTTTGGTATACGGTGTATAAAAAAGAACAGTTACTATACCATTGAGATACGATTGTACTACCTATACTCATTTTGGAAATGTATTTTTTTTTTTTTACCATTTCTTATTATTTTGTCGCAAGAATAACAAAAGCAAAAAAAAACATTTCAAGAATGAGAAAAGGTATAATCATATCGAAAAGTTATAGTGACTGTTCTTTTTACACCCGTTATATGCCAATAGAGCTACATTTGTTTGTTTAGTAACAAACTGAGACAAAAGCTTAAAGACATTTCAAAGTTGATTGGGCGATTTAAAATCGCTAAATGCTTCAAATTTTTCAAAATCTTAATTTAAACATCGCCATGTGTGTTTAAATTACATTAAAAAAATTGGTGTCATTAGCAATTTTAAATCAATCATTGTGACACGGGTAGACGTTGTCAGTGTTCCAAACAATATAAATGAAATAACAACACACTTCTCAAGTGAGCTGATATTCGCCGAGACGAATTTCGTTTGCTGACACGATACCTAGTGTCGATCGAAGCCTAAATCATATGAGCATTCATCTTACTGAATTAAAATGTCACAAAGCAAATAAAACGTACACAAAAGCTAGGTATTAAATATACCTTTAAGGTTTATCCGTTTCCGTTTATCCGCCTTTTCATCCGTTATTTAATGATTTAAGTACAGTATATTCTTCGAGAAAAGTAACTACTCTTTAAATGCTGTAGTGCCTGAGACAGGTGTTTTTAAATGTCGTATGGTTGCATGGTTGCCCAGCGCATACGGCATTCTCTCGACATAATCACCCCTAGTCCAGAGGAATGGCAGGTCAATACATCTGGGCCAAATATCATTGGAACACGCCACAACCTGGGAACCGTGGGCGAATCAACGGTCTATCCACTAGGCACTAGATATACAAGGTGTAAAATAAATGAGTGATAATACTTTAGGGTGTATTAGTAGGGTCTTTAGGCACCTAATATGTAGTATACTGTGAAATACCACCGCTGAAAGACTTACTTTTGATTTTCATGTTTCTATGATGCCCCAACATACAATAATTTAAAATAAAGTACCTCTTTCAGCGCTGGTACTTTAATAGTAAACTCTATATAAGGACTCACCCTAAAGTATTACCACTCATTAATATTACAGCCTGTATAAAATTGATATGAATTTGATGCTTTAGGTGACATGACGTTTCGATACCGCCAGTGTGAGTTGAACAATAAGGTTCTTGCATTGGCAAGAACCTTATTGTTCAACTGCACAGGCGTACATTGGTACGCCTGCTTAAGATTCACCAGTAGAGAAAATCGTGGCCAGTATATGAATAGCCAGAAAATTAGTTTCAGTAACTAAAATGGTGTGCCAAAAATATACTATGTAATTATTTTTTGTTCAATAAAATCTGGTAAAAATTGCTACGTTAGTACCTCAAAAGCAGTTCTTCCAATACCCGATCGTCCGACATCTTATCGGTATCTCGAAGTTTCTTGTTTTATTAATAACAATAAACACGTCAGTATGCAAGAATTAAATTGTAGCTACTTAGCGGGAGATAAAAAGTAAACATGCACGATAATATTTCTGCACCTCAGATACCATAAAGCTAGCAAGAATAGTACAAGTAAAATTTAAACTCACCATATAATTTAGCAACATTATCCCCCGTTTAAATATCTTGTCAAGTTTAAATTCAGTACTGAATTAGACAACTGACAAGGGATTTGATTTGAGACCGCTAAGCTCGTTATACGAGTAATTTTTTTCATAGTGTTGCACTTTTGATACGATTTATCGTTTGGATTTCGTACATTTAAATTGACCTTCGTCTAATTATAATAAATGATAGTATACAAAATTTAACAATGCTTCGCAAAGGAAATCCTACTCGTAAAGTAAGAAGCTAATTTGGAATGCTCTTTGTTATCATAAATTCTAATTAAAGTCATGGTAAAGAAAGGCTACAGTTGGCTCTATATCTTGAACTCCAGAGGGTTGTGAAAAACCCATTCATTAAGTCAGCTAATACTTGCTTTAATCTATGGCATTATGTCTGAAAATTTAATATCAGATACACAAATTATTAAGTACGCATTTTTTATGATATTTTATGATATTGATTATGATATGCTGAAATATCAACAACATTATTGTATAGTGAAATATCGATTTACGTTGAATTTCGGTACCTGAGGCCTTACTCTCCAAACTGATTCGATTTTGATTCAGATTCGATCGTGCTGCGTACTCCCGAATTAATTGACATTTGTTTATATTGATTCTCAGTCGATTGATAAGGTCGGGAGTACAAAAACTTACGATCTAACGATTTTCTTTATCCTGATTAGTTTAAAAGTAATCTAAATAATATAGCGTCATAATATAGTCAAAAAGCGGTGAGACCGAACTGATTCGATTCTCGATTGTGTCGGAAGTAACCCTGCATGATAGTTGTAGGTAGATAGTTAGATACATCCGTTAAAGGTTTTTTTCCAAATTCATCTCTCGCGGGTCGAAAGAGTTAAAGTGCAAAAGCTGATGTTGATGTGTTGTATGTACCTATAATCAAATTCATATTACACATACTTAAAAAACTAGTAGTAGTTATTTTATTTCGCGGTATATACCTCTACCGAGTTAACTCATGGCAGTATATACAGACTTGGGTACTATATTAACCTACAGCACGGTCATATTTGGTGTGGTAAACATCGCACGGTATACGGCGGGTTGGTAATACAATTTCATTTGTTTGTGATCTGTTCAATAGTTTCTCAATCACGGCCAATTGGTTGCGGGCGCACATCGTCCACCAATATATCCCAATTGTTGTGAAACGACTGCGCAACTGTGTAGGGATTTCTCAAAACTTTTTCAAACGCCCTTATCATATTCTATAACGCACAGACGGCACGTTCCGAGAACTGCTTTGAATTCAATGTGATTCTTTTCACGGTAATACAGAAAACAATCATGACGATTGTAAATAAAGTTTATTATACTTTTTTATCGATTTAAAATGGCAAAAGATCATTAGCACGCAACAAATACGTGTAACGTTATTTGTAGGTAGATATTGAAACAGTAGTGACCAGTACGTCGCCCTTATAAATAAACTTGGACTCTGGTTAGTTAAAATGCGGTTTTTAGTTCACATACGAGCGAGATAACAGAGGTCTTTGGGGTCACATCGGATGAGACAAAGCACGAATAATTAATATTTCATTTTGTACTCTGTCAGCGCTATTTAATGTTCCTGCACGATAGGACGACGTCAAGACTCTTAGGTCAGGGATTTCTGAAATGACTTATTGGCTGACGTCCACGGTTTGCTGTAAACAAAGGACAAAGAGGGTAGTGCAAAGCCTTTACTTATTATAAACAAGTTTCTCACTATCTTGCTTATCTTATATGCCTGTATATGTCTACTGCTCTACTATTTAGGCCCGTATAAATAAAACAATCTCAAACCCAACCTCACCTTGAGAACCTATTTGACAGATAAAACAACGTTTCGTTTCACTTTTAAAATGAAGAATTTTACGTATGTTACATACTTTAATTTTTTTCTTTCTTTAAACGTAAAAATAAAGATTATAAAATATAAATATAACCTATTTTATTGTTTCCTGTAATCTATAATATGAAACTAACGGTATAAAAAGAAAATAAATTAAAGTACTATGTAACATTAATAGTGATGTTCACTTTTAAAAGTGAAACGAAACGTTGTCTTATCTGTTAAAAATGGTTCTCAAGTTGAGGTTGGGTTTGAGATTGTTTTATTTATACGGGCCTTAGAGCCCTTCGACAAGATTAGAAAACAAAAATGTTAGGTATCGATGGCGCCATAAACAAAGCAAACATTTTGCCAATTCCATAAAACAATTTAAATTTTCGAAGTTTTACTATATATATATAGATAGTTAGCTTTTTTTAACGCCCTTTTTAGCTTTTGCTTCTTTGTGTTTAGAATGTGGTAATTAGTCGCGAACTTCTATATTTATATTTGGGGTAGTTGTAAACGTAATCTGTTTTTTTTTCAGAATTGTTGAGCGAGATTATAATAATCCTAATGTCCCAATATATCGCTGCCACTAAATTAGTAACCAATAGAATAATTTTATTAAAAGATTTCGACTATGTATGTGGCATTTAGAACGTTGTATACAGGCTATAATATTAATGAGTGATAATACTTTAGGGTGTGTATGGGTCCTGTATTATAGAGTTAACTGAGTAAGTACCAGCGCTGAAAGGTATACTTTTTTTTAAATTATTGCATAGGAAAATGTATGATGTTAGGTCATTTCTCATACAAACATGAAAGTCAAATGTAAGTCTTTCAGCGCTGGTACACAGTAAACTCTATATACGGCACCCATACATACCCTAAATTATTATCACCCATAACATTACAGCCTGTATAAAGGTGTGAAAATGATTATTTTGTATTTTCCCCTATTCAGTTGAATTGCGATCCAGCGCGCTATTGTATGATAATGCTATCTCGATACAGGGTCACGGAATAGATTTATTCAACGATCACCTCAATACAGTAGTACCAACAAAGTAAAAACTGATATTGTAATAACGGTAGGTGCGTGCTGCGTGCGACATGAGAGGGGGATCTCATCGAGTTATCGAGATTTAACAACTTGTTATTATCAGTACTTTTCATGTTTATTTATTCTGTAAATACTAATTATTTTAGATACGGCTGAAACGGTGTTACATTTTTATCACCATTACTAAATTTTATTTTATATTAAATTCGAAATATCTAAACAATCTTGCTGATACTATGCCGCACTACTAGGAGGTCCATAGCGCTGATGAATCGTATATAGTGTAAATAAGAATTTAACAATGTCTACTGTTGCTGCGGTTACTTCCACAGAAAATGTTTAGGAAGTGGTGGAGCAGAAAGTTTGACGATATACAAAAATATAAATGTAAAACATAAAAACAGCTGTTATAAGTAACAATTATTAAGCGTTTGAAATACCTTCGTCAGTTCACACAAAAAGTTATAAAACTGTTGTGGCAGAGAAAAGTATCAGAGTAGAAATACTTGATCGAGGTCAGGCATCCGTATTGTTACAAACTCGCGATCGTATTATCGCGAAGTTTCCCAAACGTCTCTTTAGAGGTGGATGTCAGTTTGAACTTAGTGGATGATCCAGGGAAGGACTTAGTACGAAAACCATCATTACAATATTATTGCAAATAACAGCTTTGTAATTGGTGGAATGTTGTAAAATTGTGGTGCACTCACATAACTTGTCATGTCTTATAAAATTTTTCTACCTGCGTATTTTAAAAATATAAGGAAAACATACGTTTGTTTGCATTACCTACTTATATTGCAATAATATCTAACTAGATGTCTAATCGCAATTATATTCTCCCACATACAAGTATTGATGAAATTGTAATTACTAAATCATAATTTACACGCATATAAACGTGATGTTTAAATTATATTCTGCAGAATTAAGCAAATATTTAACTTGGCAACTAACTTCATATTTTTATCATTTAGTCAATGTCGCTAGATAGGAGATTTTAATACTTTGATAAAATGTTGCAAATTATGTCATCGTTCTAATTTATGTGGCAATGTAATTGCAGATTGTTAATGTCATTAAGTCAGTAAACAAAACCCGCCTATTTATTAAAATAGAACAAAGATAATCTTGGCGAAAGAGTAATATAATTACCAAACCAAAGTTAGGGTTGAGGAGCCTATAGTTAAATATATAACAAAATCAATCATAACGGCGTTGATTTCGTATATTATAATAAGTATAAAACGCATAAGACGAACGAAACCTGTTCTGTAAAAAAACAAAAACTAACTGATGGTTCTTTTTCTCTTTCTAGAAAACGTACTGCCGAACTGGTTAGAGGAGAAGACGGAGCTTTCGTTCTTCGAGACCATCCAGCAGATCCCGGGCGAGGCCAGCGAGGTACCCATCGCCGGCCCCGTCGGCCCCTACGCCGCGCAGATCGTGCCCCAGCCCACCGAGGAGCTGCTGCGCGAGTTCGAGACCGTGTACGGCGTGGTCAAGCTCACCCACCTCACGCCGCCGCAGTCCCCTCCCGGGCCCGCCACGCAGCTGCTGCTCAGCTACGCGCAGCAGGCGCAGTGCCTGCCTTCCGGCCCCGCGCCCGCCGACCATTGGCCCGCCGCTCCGTCGGAGTACGACGATTCCCAGTCTCTCGAGGAGCTGGTCCGCAACCGCGTCGCCCAGCTCGCCTCCCCGCAGCCCTCGCCGCGCAGCTCCTCGCCTTCCCCGCGCTCCTCGCCCTCGTCCTCGCCCCGGTCCTCCACTGACGAGGAGTGGGGCGCCCCCTCCCGCCCCAAGCCCTACTCGCGCGCCCCCGACGACCGCCGCTCCCGCAAGAAGGAGCAGAACAAGAACGCCGCGACCCGCTACCGCCAGAAGAAGAAGGCGGAGATCGAGGTGCTCCTCACCGAGGAGCAGGGGCTGTGCCGTCGCCACGCGGAGTTAGGGGACAAGTGCGCGGACCTGCAGCGCGAGATCCGCTACCTCAAGGGGCTCATGCGCGACCTGTTTAAAACGAAAGGCCTCATAAAATAGATGGATCGCGCGCAACACCGAGCGCACCGCTCCAGCGAACTACCTAACACCACTGCGTCGACGCGCGGTCCCGTGAACTTCTAGAGAATCATAAGGAGTATGTAATTTCCACGATTTCGTTTAAGCTAAGTAAGGTTTAAGTTGTACTCGTAAGTTGTATTGTTTGCATCTTAACGCCGGATCTCTCATCGAGCAGCATGTCATTCTAGTACGTAAGTCGAGGGAACCATCTCACCTTAACACCCAGGTGGCACTAATATCTCCATCGTTTAATCTTCTTCTATAGAATAGGTTGCATTCGTTGTATAGAATCATGAACGCCCTAAATTACGATCAGCACTTGTATTAAGTTTACCTTATATTTTATATTTTAACATGTATTTGGATTATACTGTTCTGTTTTATACAATAAAGGAATGCGACGGCGGAAACATTGCTTTTATTCTACCCGAGACATTGACATTGCCAATATATCATTGAGAAATATTGTTATATAAAAATAATCATTTATTTATGAACACTAGGTTATTTATAAATTGAAAAAAGTATCGTTTTGTTTTAAGAAGGACAACTAGAAACACACATTCACAAACATGTTGCTGTTGGGTTCAAGACAAGCCAACCTGTGAATGACAAGCAAACATGCACTATGAAGCCCTTTGGATAGTATGAAATATGGATCCCCTAAATTTAAGCGGCTCTTGGATTTCAGACAAAACTAATTGAAAATAAAACAGTCTCGGTTGAACATCGGTAACGGCCGCACGCTATTCGAGTAAGCCAGTAGTTGGCAACCTTTTTTTTTTTTTTTCTTATTGACGATCGTATATTTCGTTTCCTTTTGTAAACACGTTATTATCACTAATGCAAACAATGAATATGTGCAGCAAGTGTAAATCATCTTCTAACGAAGTTGTGCAGTGCTCCTCTTGTAAAAACACATACGACTTTGCTTGCGCCGGTATCAGCGAATCAGGCTACAGGAAACTGGGTGCTGATAGAAGAGCGGCTTGGAAGTGTCCCAACTGTAGGAATGCAGTCAGTGGTAGCGCTGGATGTGAAGACACGGTATCTGATAAAATCCTCAATGAGATCCTTGCTATGAAGAAGCACCTTTCAAGTCTCCCCATATTAGTTGATGATGTAAAATCTATAAAGAACGAGATTAAGGATCTTCGAGCCTCGTGTGAATTCAACAGCGACAAGCTAGAAGAATGCTTTAGTAGAATTGTATGCGTTGAGGCAAAATTGCCAGAGGTAAATCTCCTTAGGGAAGAGCTTAAGAGTTGTCAAGAGGACCTCGCTAAATGCAATCTGTCGCTTGCTGCCAGTGAACAATGGGCGCGTCTCAACAATGTGGAGATCAAGGGAGTGCCGATCAAGAAGGACGAGAATCTCTTCGAAGTCATAGGATCCATCGGGAACATCATAAAGTATCCAATTACCAAAATTTCGATAAATTACATCGCAAGAGTACCGATCCATAATAGCAAAGAAAAGTCCATAGTAGTTAACTTCACCAATAGATATGTTAAGGAGGATTTTGTTGCTGCTGCGCGGTCTACCACACAATTGGCGGCTAATGATATTGGGTTTCGTGAAAATACAAATCGTATCTACGTGAACGACCACCTTACGGCTGCAACGAAGAACCTGCTTACGAAGACGAAGTCCACTCTTAAAGATAAGTTAGGATACCGCTATGTATGGGTAAAGTTCGGTAAAATACATGCTCGGCAAAATGATACTTCCAAGATACACATAATTAATACAGAAATTGATTTAAAAAGATTGTCTTAGTCTGTATTTTATCATGTTTCACGGTTGCATTATTATCTATTAGCATTATACAAGTTTTTGTTATACTGGAGCAAAATCTACAAAATCATAAATATTATTTTTCAATCACATATCGCTATATAAAAAATATTATTCACTTAGTTTCTAAAGCTTTTAAAAACCAATTGTTTAGCACCCCTGAGTTGCAATCCTTATCTATCTACCTCTATTGTCCACGATCGAGCGTCTTTTGTATTGCATATCGCCTTATCGCACCTGCAACCAATACGTCAAATAAACATATATCTGTCCCTCTTTTACGCATTCGTTTTAATTACCACACGTATCGGCCTACTCGCACCTTATGCAAACGAGTTCTATCCGTCAGTTGTGCCAATATGACGTGTCAATTATATTACTACCTTACAGCCCTTGCACGTAAATTAGACTGTTATTACCCTGTTGCCTACACTTGTATTATTCTTAATGGCGAATAATTCACCACTAATTATGTACTACCAAAATGTAAGGGGTTTACGAACTAAAGTTGACCTATTTAAACGTAATATGTGTACGGCTAATTATGATGTTGTGTTATTAACGGAATCGTGGCTGTTAGACGGAATAACAGATAGTGAGATTTTTGATGATCGTTATGTTGTTTGGCGCCGTGACCGAGGCTACTCCTCTACACAGCAGACGAAGGGTGGTGGTGTACTTATTGCAACTCACAAAGACCTAAGAGTGGAATCCCAACCTAATTTCCATTCGTCTGCCGAAGATCTGTGGGTAACATTATCGTTTAACTCAGGTAAGACAACTTCTACTAAGCTACATTTATGCGTTTTATACTTATGCTCACAAAAATTAGGTAATAGTTTCTCTCAACAATTAAACAACTATTTTAATAAGGTGAACGATATTTTTTTGCTAAACCCTATTGATAAATACTTAATAATCGGCGATTTTAACATGAGTAAAATTGGTTGGCACTTAAATAACGATTTAAGTTATAGTCCATCTGACTACCAGTCTCCTAACGAATGTTTACTTATTGACGAGTTACACATGCACGGTCTCGCCCAATATAATGGTGTATTGAACTCCCAGGGTAGAATACTCGATTTAGTAATTTGTAATGACGCAGTTAAGGTAGTGGAGTGCCTCGACCCCCTGGTGCCGATTGACCCACTACACAGTGCCTTATTTATCACCTTAGAGTGTGTTACCCTTGATTGTCTTAAACCGGCTCCTCGTACAAAGCGTATATTTTACAAAGGCGATTATATTTCTATTAATTCAGAATTATCTAAGGTCGATTGGAATCTCGAATTTTCTAATAGAACTATGGAAGCTTCAGTACAATATTTTTATGATTCTGTCAATCACCTTATAGATAAGTACGTACCGTTTAAGCAGTTAACCCATAAAACCTACCCTATTTGGTACTCTATGGCACTGATCAAAGTGATTAAAGAAAAAAATAAATATCTACGGAAATATAATATTTATGGGAATAGGGCCGATCTCGAGTCTTTTCAATTTATCCGTGACAGAGTGAAGCATCTGGAAAGAGAATGTCATCGGACCTATATGAATAATGTTGAGAAGTCCATTGCTAAAAATCCAAAATACTTCTGGACTTACATAAAATCAAGGAGTAATTCTAAGTCAAGTACTGTTCCCAGCAGTGTTAGGTATAATAACTCGCAAGTTAGTACAGGCAGTGAAATATGTGACACTTTTTCATTGTATTTTCTATCTAACTTCACCCAGACATCTCCGCCTCTAGCGAGCCCCACCATTAATAATAATTCTGATTCACTCGTCGATGTCTCAGTGTCACATATCTCTAACATTAATGTTCAATTTGACGAGGTCAGGAAACTCTTATTGGAGCTCGATACCTCTAAATCAGCCGGACCTGACAACTTGCCAGCCCAGTTTTTGATGGCTACAGCTTCTTCGATTGCGATTCCCATTACCCTATTATTTAAAAAGTCACTGAGGGAAGGAGTGGTTCCAGGTATATGGAAATCCGCGTTTATAACGCCGGTTCACAAGAAGGGACCCAAAGCCGATGTTACAAATTATAGACCCATCTCCAAGTTGTGTATACTAGCTAAAGTCTTCGAACGCATAATATATAATCAACTATTTCCGGCGTTGAAGTGTTCTTTTGGTTCCTTTCAGCACGGGTTCCTTAGTGGGAGGTCTACTACCACCAACTTGGTGATTTTTAATGACTATCTGACGCAGGCCATGGAAGCTGGTAAGCAAGTTGATGTAATATATACCGACTACTCCAAATGTTTTGATCGTATAGATCATACAATACTAATTAATAAGTTAGCATCAATAGGAATCACAGGGAATCTTCTCAGGTGGTTCACTTCGTACATAGATCGTAGGTCCCAAGCTGTAGTGGTCAACAATTACATCTCTAGTTGGGTGGACATCCCTAGTGGAGTTCCCCAGGGATCGTTGCTCGGCCCCCTTCTATTTAATATAATGGTTAATGACATTAAAGGTTGTTTACCTCACTCATCTCAATTACTTTGCTTCGCAGATGACATGAAGATTTTTTCTACTATATCATCTCAATCTGATGCACTGACACTTCAGGCTGACATCTCATATCTCGAGCAGTACTGTTTTGTAAATGGCCTCGATCTTAATCCTTCCAAATGTGGTGTTGTTACATTTTCGAGAAAACTAAGCATAATACCCACGAATTACACGCTTAAGCAACAGCCATTGCAGCGCCTCACCACAGTTCGAGATTTGGGAATTTATCATGACGTCAAATTACTATTTGACGAACATGTGAGTAAAATAGTTGCAAAAGCATACAAAGCGCTTGGATTTGTTCTAAGATGTGCGGCGTCATTTAAAAACATCAAAACAATAAAAACTTTATATTGCAGTAATGTGCGACCTCACTTGGAGTACGCTTCACAAGTTTGGAATCCCAGGTACAAAGAATACATAGATCGCATTGAAAATTTGCAAAAGCGGTTTGTTCGATATCTCTGTTTTCGACTAAATATTAATTATACCTCAGAAAACTATTTAGAACTTTGTAAAAGACACCATCTTGTCCCGCTAAAGATCCGACGTGATGTTGCTGATTTAGTCTTCTTGCTTAAAATAGCATCTAATAAAATTGATTCGCCCGAACTTTTGGAAAAACTTAACTTATACACGCCTTCGAGAATATTTAGATTTAACCCCCTTATATTTGTACCAGTAGTCTCAACGAACTACCGGATGAACTCCTTTGTATTGCGCGTGGGTAACAACTTTAATAATGTCTGTAGATCCGTGAACATAGATTTATTTAACACCAATACAACTAAAGCTAAACGATTACTTTATGAATATTTGCTCCAGTAAAGCTGACTTGTCTCTTGTATAAAATATATACTTACTCTAAATTGTTATAAATAAGTATTATATAAATGTTATTATCCTTTATTATGTATATGTTATTGAATGTACTGTTGGTTCTTGGTCGAAATTAGGTTATATAGTAAAACACAAGCTTCTTGCGCTTTTTTTTTCCCTTTGTTTGATATTTTGCATTAATACATTAATATATTAATGTAAAGTGACAAATGGTGTGGGGGGTGCGAGTGGTTTGTGTTCTACTACTATATATAACTATTACTTTAGCTATGTTGTGGCTACGCTATGCTTGCTACTTGATAGTCTACTGTAAACTCGTTATTATTTAGTTTATACTCCTTAGCGTGTGGGAACTACCTGTTACTATGTTTAAGTTCTATTGTTAACATATTCAATGTCTATATGTGAGGACCTGTTATTGGCTTTCCAATTTCTATTTAAGATGCATATTGTAATTATTAATAGCTGTTGGTCTTCCTTACAAATAAAATAAAATAAAATAAAAATAAAAATAAAATAAAAAATAAAAGTTAATTTGTATTGGGCATAGGACTGACAGTTTAGCATTTAAGTAATATTAATTATAGACAATTAGAACAACATTCATTTAAATATATTACAGTCATAAAGTTCTGGAGAAACTATAACAAAAATATACACTTTAGTGTACGGAGCCAAAGGGAAACGACGGAATCCTTTTACTAGAACTTCGCTACGTATCTATCCCGTCTGTCTGTCACAAGGGTATCGCAATAAACCGTAAATGAAGTTATATCAATGGTTTTGAAACATTTTTAAGTTACAAAGTAATTGAAGACGATGAATAGATGAAGGTGATATGTAGCAAAATTGTGATTTCCAGAATATTGAGTTCAAACTGTCACTTAAACATTTTAAAAAACGTCGTTACGTATTAAGGACGTGTTTCACCAAGGAATGTTAAAGTTAATCATTCGTTAAATATCATGTCTGTACCTCTCGTAACTCAATGAATGAAAAGGAATGGTATTTTAACAAGCCTTTAATATGCGTTGGTGAAATCGGGACTCAGTACATTAATCTAAAGATCCGTCTCTAAAATCAATGTACTTAATACGTTACTACATATCCCAAAATGTTTAAGTGACAGTTTAAACGCAATTTTCTGGGTAAATTTTTTTTGGGACAATATCCTCATCATCCATTCATGTCTTCAATTGTATGAGGAGTCTCGCAGATTAAGTTAGGTAAGGGCTAATGAAAGCAAAAATATATACTGTATTATATATATTTTAAAGTGCATTAAAGCTAAGGATATAGAAATTTAAAATTAGCCCAAAATTTTGACGAAATTTGTCAAAATCGAAAGTAAAAAAAAATATTTTCGAAGTAGTAACAAAGAAGTTATGAAGGTTTTAAATTGGCTGCGCGAACTTAACGTGCACTTTGGTTTGAACACTGCGATTTTGACAAATTTCGTCAAAATTTTGGGCGAACATTTTCATCAATAACTTGGCGGGGCAATCGTGACCTAACCGTCCGACGTCCGGTTATTTCTATAACATTAGCTAATAAGAAGTTTAGCCAAACTGCAGTTTTATAGTTTGTTGAGGGCGTAGGCCCTAAGAGTTTCACATTTACAGCACATCATTTAGACGAAAGGTTTTGGAGTTAGGGTCGCATTAACTCGAGCAGTTATCTTCTTACGCAGCAGATGTTGACGGAATTGATATTTTCGAAATGATATACGCAGACTTACTACATTTTTATAATATGTATAACCAAATTGGCATACACAAACATAATATTATGCAGTAACATATAACACTGCTTATAGCCAGGTAATAAGGAGCACTTGGGAATGTATGTAGGTACTAACAGAATTCACACAGTCTGCTCATAATTTCGTCCCAAGTAAAATAAAATGAATATAGTAAGAATGTTCACTGTCGAACGAAGTAGGCACGGGACAGCTCAAATAAGTAACATCTTTAGATTAATATAATATGCAATGGTTACCTACTTACAACCTCAATAATTTTCAAATTACCTATTTGCGACTATAATGTTACCTGCATTGTACTTTGGCTCCAATGTGCTTCATTCTTATAATTATCAAACTAGCCGCAAGTATCAAAGTTTACGAAATAAATATTCGTACTTTTCATTTAATTAAAACTGATTGGAAAATTATAAAAGGTTAGGTAATTTTTTGTTGCTGTCTTATCACCTATTGGTAGAGGTATAGGAATACTAATTGGTTCATTTTCAGTTGGAAAAAGTAAAAAAAGACCAGTCTCTACGGGTCATTATCTCTTTGTTGCAATAGCTGGTTTAATATTTATAGTAGTCCACGTGAACAGCGCGTGTTTCATTATGCCGAACCTTCGCCGGCGGTTATTAAGATTGAGCCAGTTTATAAATTCACATTTTTATAAAGTTTTGTGTCGATAAATAACTGTACTGCAACATGATTATGTAAATATCGCAATTTCTTTGAATTTTTATTGTTTTCATTGCAAACATTTTTATTTTCTCACATTTTTGTTGTATAAATTATCATTAAGTATATAGACAAAACAATAATTGAATTAGAATTTTATAATTATGGCACTTTTGGAAAATATCATCTTTTTCGTCTATCAACATAACGCGTCACATCGTGATTTGTTAAAGGCTTCGTTAACTAATAAACTTCGGTAGTTCATATTGTCATAAGAGACATTAAGAAATTTTGTCCATACAGAAATGGGGGTCTACGAGATTCCTTTTTTCCTCCCTGGAAAATGCCGCTAGAGTAAAAATTTTTTCCTGAATATCTATGTATATTATTTGTACGTCCCTATATTTTCCTTTTTATAATAAATTAATTATTGTAAGTTATATGGACGTACAAAAACCTACAAAAATTTCCAGACTCTCCGCTATATTTAAACGTCCAGGAAACAGATTTGACTACATAATACAACAAAATCGAAACATAGGAACCTATGTCAATTCTTTTTTTAGCTAATAAAAAAAAATATAAGTTAAGTTTTGGAGGAGGAAACAGGAATCCCCGAAACGTCGATTTCTGGTACTTTTAATAGGTAATTTCAGTTCAAGTTGCAGTTGTCTATATCGCGCTAGTGCTGGCTAGCTAAGGCACTGCGAAACAGCAATAGATTTTATAAATATCTATTTTGTATTCCTCTCAACCGTGCTGTTTCCTCCTAATGTCACGCTTGCAGTAACCGCTTAGACTAAGCGATCCATTGGCTTATTTTACGTCTAGTACAAGTAACGGTTGTCTATGAAGTGGGTTTAGGAACGATAATTTTACGTGATAATAGGAAAATATTGATCCAAAACAATGGAAACCACATTCACGTTTCACTTCATATACAGTTGACAGAACAGTCAACGTATATTTTGTGTGCCGCTGCTTTCCCTTCTACTCGGAGGGAATGGCGATCTAAAATAAAATTAAGGTACCTAAGTAGTTTGTACCCTTGGTTATTTTAACATTTTACTCCTGTACGTGTGTTCCCTGTGGTTGAATAGCCGTAATAAAGTCCAATAAGTATGCACGCGCCGTCTCAGATTATGAAGTGGGAACTGGAACAAAGCTCCTGGAATTTGTCCCCGAGCGCCACGAATGTATTAAGCACAGTCCCACACAGTACTGATGTACCACATTCGTCCGTATTATTTCGGCAATAAGGTTCAAAAGTGGTACACGACGAATGTACTCGACTGTACGCTCAGTGGCGCAGGAATTCTCATAGATGCCGACTGCTTTCAAGGCCAAGGAGCCACCTCTGTATAATGTATGACTATGGCGTTAATAAAAATACTTCGCGTTTTCCGTTAAAAAATATGCGGATAAAAAGTGATTAGGTACTTAATTATGTGGAAAAATTGTATTTGTACATAAAATGCAATCTAACTACCTATTATTAAATTCAAAATTAAATACCATTCTTTTTATGGTACCTATACGAATGTAAAGTATAAGACACACACTTTTTCCACTTTATTACTTATTTAACATCAAATTTATTAAAATACACGACCACGAACCAGTAATAAAGTAGAAAAAGTGCAAGTAAGTTGTGTATTACGAGTATTACTGTGTAACATGAATTTCTCGCAAAGAACCTACAGTACATTCAAAATAACATAATATGCAAAGGATAAGATTAATTCAGCTTCTAAAAACTTTAATTTGTGGTAAGTAACCTCTCTAAGTATGAGATAACCTAAGAGGCATAGAGAACAAACGGCCAAATATATAGTAGGAGACCGACTTTTTTATGTCATGTGTGTAATGCGTTGCACTATTGCCACATCACACGAAGTGCCCATATAGTAGCTACTGATAAGCAGTGGGGTAAGCACTAAGCAGTAACAACAATTGACAGGCCTGTATAACATTTCGTTAAAAACGTTATTTCCTTGCAACTGGAACGCACCCATTAGTCGACCAAGAAAGTATTAGGTCCTTACATATGAAATTGGCGTTTAGTCGTACTGGACACTTTGATCTAAAATATATCCTCTTTGGTTAGGAATTCCAAATTCAAATTTAAACAGCTATTTACTTATGCATTTGTGTTTTGAAAACCGTAATTCATTTGTTTTTTTCTCTTTTGCTTTTTTTCTGCGTCACTCATTTCACGAAATGGAAAACTTAAAATATCGCATTATTTATGAGTACGAGTTCCACCGTGGCACCAGTGCTCCAGAAACGGCTCGAAGGATTAATGATGTGTATGGGGGTGGTGTCGCAAAAGAAAACACAGTGCGTTTTTGGTTTCAACGCTTTCGTTCTCGAAATTTCGACCTGCAGAACAAGCCCCGTGGACGGCCGGAGACCAAGGTCGATAATGATGAATTGAAGGCTATTGTGGAAGCAGATCCATCGCAAACCACATCAGAGTTAGCTATAGGCTGCGGTGCTAGTGACAAAACCATTTTAATCCACTTGAAGCAAATTGGGAAGATGAAAAAGCTTGAAAGGTGGGTACCTCATGAATTGAGTGAAATCGACAAACGCGCGTCGACTGCTGCGTTACATTGCTCGACCGGCACAATAATGAAGGAATTTTAAATCGGATCATTACATGAGATGAAAAGTGGATCCTGTACGATAATCGTAAACGCTCATCGCAATGGCTGAACCCTGGTGAACCAGCAAAGTTTTCCCCAAGCGAAAATTGACTAAAAAAAAGTTACTTGTAAGCATTTGGTGGACTAGTGCCGGTGTCGTACACTATAGCTTTCTAGAATCTGGTCAGACGATTACGGCTGATGTCTATTGTCAGCAACTGCAAACCATGATGGAAAAGCTCGCCGTTAAACAACCGAGACTTGTCAATCGCTCTACGCCACTGCTGCTTCAAGACAACGCTAGACCACACACGGCCCAACAGACGGCTATCAAATTAGAGGAGCTTCAATTGGAATGTCTAAGACATCCACCGTACTCTCCGGACCTTGCTCCAACAGATTACCATTTTTTTCGAAATTTGGATAACTTCTTGCAAGGAAAAAAAATCAATTCCGATGAGGCAGTCCAAACCGCTTTCAAAGATTTCATCGATTCCCGTCCGAATGGTTTTTTTAGTAAAGTGATCAATGAACTACCTATAAGATGGCAAAAGTGTATAGATAGCAATGGTACATACCTTGATTAATAAAATATATTTTAATATGAAAAAATCGCCTTTATGTTCCTCCCATACAAAACGCCAATTTCATATGTAAGGACCTAATATATAAGAGAAGAACCTATGTGTGTATCTAGTTACAAGATGATATTAATGCAATAAATAAGTAAAGCCGAGTGTGTGTTAATCATGAGTAGTTTGAATGGACCTTAACTGAATGCCGTGGCGTCACAACAGTAACGTTATCGAGTGATAATTTGATGTTAATCACAACTGCGCGGTGTGTAAATACAATTAACATTCGATACGAATACGCAGTTGTCAATAGTTCCTGCTTGGCCTTCTGTACGTACTGTAGGTATGTACTTACAGTGACACATAGTTGCATAGCTAATAATAAGATTTAATTTTAAATGGATGTAGTTTGTTACCTTCCACCCACGTCCAACATTTATTAGGTAGGTATTTCTGCGCACAACATATTATTATCTAGAGTTTGCACCGAGTTGGTACTTTTAATTTAATTAAACTTTTTACCCGACCACGCCCAAGCCAAAAGAAAGTGTAATGATTTTGGTATCCTGTAGTAGCGCATAAACTAATGGTTTGCTTTTTGGACTCCCTGCTGTGGATGTTAGAAGGAAGGGAGGTATTTTGCCAGGCTTTCGCCGACGACGTGGTCATCGTATTAGATAGGTCATTATATTAGAGATAGAGACGAAGGCAAATAGAGTGCTGGATGAGGTTCGCAAATGGGGCGAGGCGAACAAACTCAAGTTTGCACCCCACAAGACATGCGCAATGTTGTCAACTAGAAAACTCAAATTTGACACCCCACGCCTTAAGATGGGAGGAGTGAAGATAGAATACCACAGTGAGGTGAAGGTCCTGGGCCTTTTTTTTTTTTTGATATCGCAAGGGAAATGCATTACGCATGTATGTGGGATTACGCAGTATTATGTGGGATTACGCAGTATGTGGGACTCCCGGCTCGCTACGGCCGGTTTACCCACTAAAACCACTTGCGGCCATCAGCCGTTATGTTGGGTGGAGTGCCTGGATCTGTCTAAACACAGGCCACTCCTTCCTCGACCGGCCGGTTCACCTCTATAGGGACCGGACTTCCATCAAATTAAGAGAGCGCTCCGGCAAACTGAAGCGCTCTCCTCGGCGCCGAGACTGACAAAGCCGGGGAGGTTACCCATCCCTCTACCCGGAGCCCCGTACTAGACGTGAGATGGGAGGGCCGCAAAACGACGCCTCCGCACCCCCGTCTTGCCCCGGCGAAGCGGAAGAGAGAGAGGATCAGTCTCTCTGTCCCGCTCCGAGGCCTCCTTCTGCGACATGACGAATTCGCAAAAGGAGACCACCGCCTGCCAGGCCTCATCACTCTCGAGCATGCAGCGAACCACACTCGAGAGCGAGAGGTCCCGCCCAATCACTGCCACGAGATCGTGGCGCTGCACGGCCCATCGATCGCACATCTCTAAGGTGTGCTGGGCTGTGTCCTCCGCAGCGCCACATGCGTGGCAAGCTGGCGTAGGCTCTCTCCTGGCAATCTTACACAGGTACGCACCGAAACATCCGTGTCCGGTGAGTACCTGTGTAAGACGGAAGGTGAGGGGCTTTCTCTTACGGCGCATCCACGCCGCAAGAACTGGGCGCAGTGCCGTGGCCGTAAGTTGACCATACGGGGACTGCGCCAGAACCTCACCCCACCTTCGTAGCAACCACTGTTGCCCCAGCTTCCGCAGTCGCGAGAGCTCCTCCCAATTCGGCACCTCGCCTTGCAGCCTCTTCTCAGCGCGAAAGAGGTGAACTTCAGCGAGCACCGACGCCTCGAGCTCCCACGGCAGATCTCCAGCCAGAGCAGTGGCTGCCACCCAGGTAAAGAAGGTCCTGGGCCTAACCATTGACAGCGGACTCACCTTTAATTCCCATGTAGGTAATGTCTGCAAAAAAGCAATGGTCAGGTACAGGATGTTAGCTAGGACTGCGAGAGTAGGTTGGGGGCTTAACCCCCATATTATAAAACTTATTTACACTGCAGTAATAGAACCCACTATTCTGTACACAGCGGCGACCTGGGCTTGCACCGCAGAAAAGATGGGGTCCAGAAAAGGCTAAACACCGTGCAGCGGGGTTTTGCCCAGAAGATTTGCAGAGCCTATCGAACTGTCTCCCTGAACTCTGCACTACTGTTGGCTGGGATACTCCCTCTTGACCTCAGGATACTCAAAGTATCGAAGCTCGATGAGATCAAGAAGGGGGTGTCACACCCGGTACTTAAGGACAGGGAGGTCCAGCGAAGGGCTCCAGCGATCGAGGCTCCCCATCCAGCAGAGCAGACTGATCTTGGATTCGGACTGGTAGACGAGGCTGTATATTCTGACGTGGTCTGCGACCACGAACAACGAATATATACGGACGGCAGCAAGATTGAGGGTCGGGTCGTAGCCGCACTTTCCGTTTGGAAAGGTGAGGCCGAGATCAAGACCGTCAAACATGCTTTGCCGACGTATTGCACCGTCTACCAGGCCGAACTCCTCGCTCTAGGGGGGCCCTCCGAAAAGCTGCATTGCAAAGGCGGGAGGTCTCCATGTTTTGGATTAAGGCGCACGCAGGGCTTAGGGGGAATGAAAGGGTCGACCAATTAGCCAAAGAGGCCGCCCTGGGTTAAGAAGAAACCCGATTACGACGTGTGTTCTGTGTTATTCGTCAAGCGTGTCTTAAGACAGGACACGATTGAGGAATGAGACAGGAGATATACGTCTGGCAAGACGGCCGGAGTCACAAAGCTCTTTTTCCCCACTGCTGCCGCGGCGCACAGACTAGTGCGTAAGATAGACATTACACACCACACCACACAAGTACTGACGGGCCACGGTGGGTTTGCCTTCTATTTGAACAGATTCAAATTGAAGGAGGACCCGTCGTGTCTCTGTCAGCCCGGAGTTGCGGGTGACAGTTCCCCACCTGTTACTCGAGTGCCCAATTTTTGCTAGCAATAGATACGATATTGAGCAGAAATTGGGCATCGCGATGACGGGTGAGAATCTGCCAAGCATGCTGCGGGATAACAAGAAAAGAGACAAATTTTTAAAATACTGCACTCAGATCGTGCAGACAGTCGCAAAAAAAAATGCTAGTGGTGTGTAGTAAAAAACTGTGATATTTTATTTTATTTTGTGTTATTTGTGATGTTGAAATGGTGAATATAATAATTTTAATTTAAATTGTAATGTAAAATATCAAATTGTAATAATCTTTAATTTGTCATATTTTTTAGAATTATTGGAATTGTATTATGGTTAATTTGGCTTGTGTATTTTAATATTATTAAGTGTTTTTTTTAAATGTAGTATTGTTCATATTAGAAAATTTTGTAAAATGGAAACAGAACTGTAACTGATTTTATTCATTAAGACATTGTAAGACACTAAAGAAAATAAATATAATAAAAAAGCAATGATCGTTCATTGCTTTTTTATTATATTTCTTTTCTTTTGACTGACTAAGTTAGGAGCGAAGTAGTTATAAAAAAAAACGAATGGTTTGAGGCGTCAATAGATTCTTAAAATCAATACAAAATTAGCTTAAATTTACGTAGTTGGGTAATAGTTTCTCATAACAAATGTAGTTATTTTGCTTTTTTTATGATTAGGTATGTTTATTATCGTTATTAATTAAGTAAAACAAATATAATATGGATGTCAAACTATCGCTAATTTCCACAAAATATAATACCTTACTAAATAATAAAAATAACACAACGCATATTAAGCTATTCAATGACACTGTCTGTCTGTCTGAGGTCTGATGCCTTAGAAAAGTCACAGACAAGGATAGCAACTTCATTGTGCAAATATTTTTATTAGTAGGGTGTTACTATACAAGCTGTTAAATAAATTAGTGATTATACTTTAGGGTGTGTATGTGCCTCATATGTAGAGTACACTTTACACAAAGTACTCAAAGTACCAGCGCTGAAAGGCTTACTTTTGACTTGCATGTTTTATGAGAAATACCCCAACAACAATTTTTCCCATACAATAGTGAAAAAGTACCTCTTTCAGCGCTGGAACTTTTTTATTAAACTCTATATACATAACCCATACACACCCTAAAGTATTATCACTCATTAAAATTATAGCCTGTACAATATGAAACATTGTCACGTATTCATTGGCGCTCTTACACACACATTTATACCCACTTGAGTTGCTTTATTATTTCTCTCCTAGACCTTTTTATGCAAAAATGTAGATGTAAAATATTTTACGATATCCCGCGAGTGTAGTTTGCTGGATAAATATAAGTAATTGCATTCCTCCGGAACGTGAAAAAGTTATTTAGACCATAAATTCATACTCACTCATAAAAATCTCACAGTAGGTTTCTAGGTAGTTACGGTCTTATCAAATAGTAGTTTCTACTCACGTACAACTACTTAAGTTAGTTATTATAATTATGTATTTTCAATTCAGTTTTGTTCGGTTAGATTAGTTAATGTATTATTATTTTGTAAATTGAATAAAGTGTGTAACTAACACCTATTATAATTTATAATAGTTGATTTTTAGATCTAAACTTTTAAGTGCGGTTAGGCCTAAGAATATTCCACGTAAGTAAGTACCTTACCTAAAGGCTTATGTTAGAGAATCGGGTGTCATATTATGAACTTCTACAAGTGGTAATGAGCTTCATTATGTTCTTTGAATTATGGTACACTCGGCGGTGCCGAGTTCGCCCGACCGAGCGTTTCACCTCAGTGCATGACGGATCAGCCTAACTTAGCGCCCACGAAAAAATCTGTGTGCGGTGCGCCGAAACACGTTTTCATTAAAAAATATCAAATATTACCACAAATAACGTAACGTGGGAAGATATTATGCAGGCATACTTTCAAAAATTATCGTTATGCATCAACCTTTTACCTTCTCCTATAGCAAATTCTTCCTTTTATCTATTCTATATTCTTTCTTATATATAAAATGAATTGTTGTTCGTTAGTCTCGCTTAAACTTGAGAACGGCTGAACTGATTAGGCCATTTTCAGTCTTGAAATATTCGTGGAAGTATCGGAAAGGTTCAAAAACGGTTCATCACAAACTGTTCAACGAAGTGGGCACGGGTCAGCTAGTCTTCTTCTCTCTTCTTATATATAAAAATGAATTGCTGTTCGTTAGTATCGCTTAAACGAGAACGGCTGAACCGATTCGGCTATTTTTAGTCTTGAAATATTCGTGGAAGTCCAGGGAAGGTTTAAAAGGTTTGTATGCTCAAGGAAGTGGGCACAGGTCAGCTAGTAACAAATAAATAACAAGAAAACTAATACAGGGAAACAACGCGCGTGACTTTCCAAACCTATTTCAGGAAAGCTTACTACGTTGGTGACGCATCATTTGCCGTTTTCTGTTACCAGCTACTTTTATATGTTTACAGCTCTGTTATTTGTCATTCGAGAAAGGGGAGCCGATAAGAATCGTGTTATACGAACCCCTTGCTGTGACATGGTTTTAAAAATGTGCCCACAAATAGCATTTATTTCGCTTGTTTACTAATCAACAGAGATAGTAAAACGTTGTACGTTATTTGATCGGCCTAACAGTCGAATGTCACGCGAATGGCCGATTAAAAAAACTTTAGGCTAGACTTTTATCCGCGACATAGCCGTGAACAAATCCATAATAATTGATGTTCTTAAAATGTTTTTTTTCGTTTTATCATTATGATTTATTACTTTCTTTCTGTTACTTTACCACCACCTATTTAATTTTGCTTTTGTAACGCCCAAAGGTTGACTGGTGGAGAATGCCACATGGCATTAAGTCCGCCTTTGTACAGTATGTGCATGAATCTTAATAAATAAATAAAAAATAATCAGTAAACAGCAGGCTTACTTCCAACACAATCGGGAATCGAATCAGTTCGATCTCAACGGCTTTTGGTATTTAATTTTCTGGATTACTTTGAAACTAACCTGGATAAAGAGATTCGTTAGATCGTATCTTTTTATACTCCTGACCATATCAATCGACTGATAATCAAAATAAACAAACGTCAATTTATTCGGGTGTATGAGACACGATCGAATCTTTATCAAAATCGAATCAGTTTGGAGAGCAAGGCCCCAGAATATGGCTGATAACATTCCCAATGCTTGTCTACTAGATTGTTTTTATAATGGCATATTACATACCTTTATCAAACAGTACTAAGTAACAAAAGAAAGTTTAATATTATAATGAATTTATTACTATGAACTTGTCTTATTATAAGGACCCAATATGATATTTAGTTAGCTTCGGGTGGGCTAAAATAAACATAGAAGATAAAAGTCACGTTAATATTCATGCGCTACCCTCATCGGCTATTTCCAGAGGTTCAACGAAAATGTTTATGTATATCAGCGCAGTGGCATTGGTTGCTGAAAATATGTATAAAGGTTTATTTATGGACGCGTTTACAAAATGTGTTGTTTGAGAGCGGCTTATATGCACTGACATTTTTTGTATATACATACATACATAGCTAAGCGTGTTAAAAATAGGCATACAAAGCTTACCGAACATAGCAAAACAGGTTAATTTTATTTGAAAAAAAAAAAACAGTCCATATAAGCTGCTCTTAAATCACACTTTTTGTAAAGGTGTCGATACGTAAATGTATGTATGTTGTGTGTGCGTGTGTGTGTTTACCGATTAAATTTTTTTTAATTTATTTAATTTTAGAATCTGAATCACATTATTTTAATTCTGACCCCAAAATATAAATTATGGACCGACTGATGCGTGTGTGTTTATAGATTACAATGTAATTAAGTGTGTTTTTTAGTTTTTTTTTTAATTTATTTAATTTTAGAATCTAAATCACATTATCTTAATTCTAACCCCAAAATATAAATTTTGGACCGCTAAAAAATTTGATTAACCGAAACATCATTAAAATGTGTCAATAAACAGGCACATATAACGTTGATGTCACTAATCAATAGATAATGTTGGCCACGCCCACCGGTGGCATGGATTCGTGATAATCCGTACAATTAACCAGAGAGCACGTCTCCTTTTATACACTACGTATATTGATTCACTACATCACGAGAATCAATTGCCTATCATATCACGTGTTATTTCTGACAGTTTTTACTTATTACAAACTTTTATTTACTTCATCTGTGTGTTTGGTTGTCTGCAATGTATCCTGTGTATTTGTTTCGGCTGTGTGTTTGTCTGTAATGTGTCATGTGTGTTTGTTTCAGCTGTGTCAGTCTGTAATCGAATGTAAAGTTAAGTTAAGAACCCGCAACGCGGAACCCGCAACGCGGAACCCGCAACGCGGAACCCGCAACGCGGAACCCGCAACGCGGAACCCGCAACGCGGAACCCGCAACGCGGAACCCGCAACGCGGGAACCCGGAACCGGCAACGCGGGAACCCGGAACCGGCAACGCGGGATCCCGGGACCCGCAACGCGGGAACCCGGAACCCGCAAAGCGGGAACCCGGAACCCGCAACGCGGAACCCGCAACGTGGAACGCGGAACCCGCAACGCGGAACCCGCAACGCGGACCCCGCAACGCGGAACCCGCAACACGGAACCCGCAACGCTGTCGAATGGAATAAATAGTATACTATGTCCGTCTACTTGCTCTAAGCTACATCCTCACTAATTTTCAGCCATATCGATAAAGCCGTTCTTGAGTTATAAATAATTTAACTAACACGACTTACTTTTATACATATAGATGTATAGATTACTCCTACTAACATAAGCTACGCCCGGTGAATGCTCCCGTCACAGTCGGTCCAACCGATTCGGTGACCATTAGTTAGATGACGATGATGGTGATGATGATGATGAAAAGTAGCCTAAATTAATCCTTATAACTTTAGCTATCTATCAGTGAAAGTCTCGTTAAAATCGGTCCAGCAAAGAGACATGCCGACAGAGAGACAGACAGACAATTTTTTTTAAAATTGCATTTTCGTTTTCAGTAAATATCGTTTAATGTATATGCATTTAGAAAATCGATGCTAATTGTAAGTTACAAACTGACACTTCAATTTTATTTATTTGTAGGTATAGATGTTTGGGGAAGGTGAAGTCCGTGAAGGTCGACTGGAGACTCCCCAAATAAAAACACGCATCATCAGGACACTCGTAGATAAAGTTTATTTTCAGTTACAGTTTGTACCAAAGCAAAGATTATTAATAGAATGTGTTTGTACAATACATATTATCAAAAACCCGGCAGTCTACACGAGACGCGGGAGCGGAGAGAGCAAGAACCCCGCTGTCATTATAGATGACAGCGCGGCTTCCTCCTCCTCTTTTGTCATTCGAGCGTGGGCATTTTTTGCCACGCCACAGATGTATAGATTTGGAACACCGTCCCAATGTTGGCCCGTCTATGGGGCTGCGTTTCTACTGACGCGGAGGAGCTTAGCGGTGCCCAAGCGAAGTGGAGCGGAGATTTCGAGCATAGTGATTGGTCAATTCGGGTACCATAAGCTTCCGTCCGCCTCGCTCCGCGTCAGTGCAAACGCAGTCTAACGTCTATAACGTCTAACGGTCGTCATGGTAACAACGTTGTTTACAAATGGAAAACAAAAATTATGAAATGCTATAAATACCGTATTCAGTCGTTGTCAAGTGCTCAGTCGTTGTCAAGTGCTCAAACAGGCTACATTAACGTCAAATCAATACTCTTATATTAATATACCCTCAAAATGAATAAATGTGATAAATGTGATAAAAATATAACGAAAACTAAACCTGGATTGGAGTGTATACGCTGTGAAAAGATAGTGCACCTTATCACGTCGTGCTCAGGTCTCACCAACAAACAGCTAGCAGCAGTCCGGGCCACCGAAAACTTAGACTGGACGTGTCAGGAGTGTCACGAACTTTCACCAAAACGTCGCTCAATCATTGTCCCCGACGAAGAAGATGACGATAAAATATATTCTGAAACTCAAAGTCTAAAAATTGACGACAACCAACTATTATGTGAACTTGTCAGGTCTACAAAAGAAATGGAAAAGACCCTAAAGAGAGAGCTTAGAGAAGTTCATCAGTCACTAGAATTTCATACAAATAAAATGGACGACGTAATTACAAGCCTTGAAGCGTGTCAAAACACCCTTAAAGAGTTGAAAAAAAAGAATATTGAACTTACAAATAAGAATAATAATTTAGAAACTAGACTGAGTGCTATGGAGCAACGAATCCAGGAGATCGAACAACATAAAATGGCGGATTTTATTGAAATTTGTAATGTGCCAGTGGTAAAAGACGAAAACCCCACAGCCATTGCAAGTAAGATAGCCGCAAAATTAAACCAGCCAAGCAGTGAAATAATCTCTGCGACCAGACTACCAGGAAAAAATGATAAGCCTGGACCAATTCAGGTGCAGCTTAACTCACAACTCACCCAGGATACATGGTTGTCAAGCTTCAAATCGAACCGCATGAAAATTACATCAGGTGATATAATTTCATCAGGTACCAGTCATTCTACACACAATGAAGAACTCATCTATCTCCGTGAAACCCTAATACCTTATAATAAACACCTGCTATGGTACACTAAAAAGGAACTTAATAACATTTTCAAATATATATGGATCAAAAAAGGAGTAATTCGTGTACGCAAGGAAGGTGAGAAAGAAAAACCTATAATTGTTCGTTCAAAGGAAGATATAAATAAACTAAAATGAATTATTAATATTTCTATATACTACAAATAAAACAATTAAGTAAAAATTATACATTTTAAGATGTCTGCACAACTTTATGACAATATCATAGAAATAACTGACTGTCTGAATCTTCAAAACTTTGTTACAAACATACCAAAAAATATAAACCTTTTATGTATTCATGTTAATATTAGGTCTTTAATAAAAAACTTTGCATCTCTCGAACAAACATGTGTTGAACACTGTAATAAAATTCCAGATGTCATCATGGTTACTGAAGCTAATATATGTGATACAATAAGCTCTTTGTACCATTTGCAAGAATATAACATGTACACAAGATTGCGGAACAAACGCCGCGGAGGTGGTATTATAATATATATAAATAAAAAACATAAGTTTACAGTTAAAAACTTGCAACCACATCATTTCGAAATGCTTTATGGTGAAATTACCACTTCCTCGGGTTATTCTGCTGTTTTGTGTGCTATGTATAGGCCTCCTAGCACTAGTAAGCACTTATTTATTGCTGAACTTGACACATTTTTAAGAAAAACCGATCGAAACAAAGATTTGTTTGTTTTGGGAGATAGTAACATCGATCTAAAAGTTAATAATCCTGTAAAGCATAAATATAACACTGTGTTGTACGACCACGGCCTTGTGTGTGGGATTTCGGAATACACAAGATTGGAAGTCAGAAACAATATAATAAGTAAAACATGTATAGACCACATATACGCGAGATCCCATTCACAAGACTTGTTCACGTCCGCGCTAGGAACCACACTGGCCGACCATAGAATGATCGTGCTGGCGTGCATTGGATCGCTCAATGTACAGACACAGGGGAATCAAACATTTAAAATAAGATATAATTCTATTAATCTCCATAAATACCTAAACGAAATCTATTGGAATCCTACTAAAAACCTCTTATGCCCACATAAAATATACAATGAAACGTTAAAACTAATTAATAACTGTTATACGAAATCAGAAAGTAAAATCAATATACCTAAAAATCCAATAAGACTTAATAACAGTAAATGGGTAAATAAAAAAGTCATAAATGCATGTAACTATAGGGACAAACTCTTTCTGGAATGGACTAAGGATACAAGTAATAAAATTCTAAAATTAAAATATAATAAAATTAGAAATAATGTAAATATAATAAAATTAGAAATAATGTAAATAAATTAATAAGGCAGTGTAAAAATAAATACTATCATACAAACATTATTAAAAATAAAGAAAATCCTAAAACGCTGTGGAATTTTCTTAATGAAATTACCGGTAGACTGAAAGGTTCACTAGATTATACAATTATCAATGCATTGCACGACCCATCAACATGTACAATCTCTGATATATCCAACAAATTTGCCACAACTTTTCAAGAGAATGTAAAAAATATTGTTTTAGACTGTCCTACCAAGCTAATCGATAAGTCACAATGTCATGCGTGTACTACCGATGTGTCGCTACGTTTTCGTAAAGCAACGCCCGAGGACGTCATAAAACTTATTAAACATCTAAACTCTAATAAAGCTCCAGGTCTGGATAAAATACGTGCGTCCGATCTTAAATTAATAAACCGAAACGTTGCGCCAGTCTTGGCTAAGCTAATTAATACATCTGTTGCTACTGGGAAGTATCCTGATTATCTTAAAAAGGGTATAGTGAGACCAATTCACAAAAAAGGAAGTCACAAAGACTATGATAACTACCGTCCTATAACCATATTGTCCACTATTGACAAAATAATAGAAAAATTTATATGTAAACAAATATACTCTTTTTTCTTAGATAATCACATTATAAACAGTCATCAGTATGGATTCTTAAGTAAGAAAAGCACAACTCAACTTTTGTCAAAATTTACTAACATAATTAATAAATATCTTAACACTAGAAAACATATATTGGTAGTCTTTATAGACTACAGTAAGGCGTTCGATACACTCCGACATAACATATTGATAAATAAGCTAGAGGAAAGCGGCATACGAGGCCCGTTACTAAAGTGGTGTCAAAGTTATCTAAATAACAGGACATACGTGGTAAAGGTTAGTGACGTATTAAGCACTGAAGTAAATGTGACAGAAGGAACAGCACAGGGTTCGGTGATAGGACCGTGCCACTTCATTACATACGTAAATGACATTGGTAAATTGTTGAAAAACTGTGAACTATTTCAGTTTGCTGACGACACGTGTCTTATTTCAGCCAACGATGATATAGACGAAGCCCTTTCACACTTGCAAGAAGATTTCACACTGTTAGCTAAATGGTCGCACGACGCTGGGCTCGTGGTTAATAACAGCAAGACGAAGCTTATGTATGTGAGCTCAAGTCAAAACAGGAGTAGTATAATACCTAAGCTAGTTGCTCATGAACATGCATGTCTACATTTGAACTCGCGTCCGTGTAACTGCAGCAATGTCGAAGTAGTTAGTACATATAAATACTTAGGGCTTGTGATAGACGACCGCTTCAAGTGGACCTCGCATATAAACTTCGTGTGCGATAGAATGCGTGCGTTGCTAGCAAAATTTACCTTAATTAAGCAATACATTCCATACCCCACACGTCACCTACTTTACACAACCCTAGTAGAATCTATTCTATTATATGGTCTGAGCAGCTACGGTAGGACATGCAAAACACATCTTAACTCCATATATCAGCTCCAATTGAGAATAATAAAAACAATAATACCGTATAGAATGAAAAAATATCTTAAAAATAAAAATAACTACCATGAAGCATTCTCGTTATGTAAAATCATGCCCATACAAGATTTAATAAAATATACAATACTCAAGGAAAACTTTTTTAATTTGGATGTTCAAATACCGACAACACACCGTATCACAACGCGTAGCGTAACCAGTGCAAAGTGCACTGTTCCTAAATTCAAAAACCTATACGGAAAACAATCACTTGAATATTTGGTACCCACACTATTAAATACATTACCCTTAGATTTAAAACAAAGTATTAATCATAAAAACATAAAAAGTAAATTAAAAACACATTTCCACAATTAATTAAATAAATAATTGCCTAATATCGTTCCTAACTTATACTCCAATATTTTATAAAAATATCAAACCTCCCATCCAAAGTCCCCTGTGCCTGTACTCGTGCGATAACGTATTATGTTGCAAACCTGTTTTTTGTTGTTACCTATAAGTGTTCGAGCGGCGCACTCGCTGTGCGATGTGCATCGCTCGCACATGGGATATAATATCGCTTACCACAATGAAAGTTTTATTGTATTGTATTGTATTATATAAGTACCTAATTTTGTACAATTGTCCTTTTTTTTTCAATATTCATATGTAATTATAAGTCAAGTAGGTAGTTAATAGGATTTGAAGTACTTATTGTCTATTTTTGAGCATTTGATAATAGATGCGCCGGTGTACGGACAAACCCCACGGGTTTATGGGACACCGAGCTCGCTCTTTATTTTGTAATTTAATTTGGAAAATAAATAAATAAATAAAAAAAATATCAGCTTAAACTATTTGGATTCATATTTTTGTTAATGCAAATAGTTTTATTAATCCAAATAGTTTAAGCTGATATAAAAACGGTATTTATAGCATTTCATAATTTTTATTTGCCATTTGTAAACAATGTTGTTACCATGACACCCGTGTCATATAGACTGGCAACGACGTGAATCGATCGAGCCCAGGTTCAAACCCCGCGTGACCAACACGTATATTTTCTTCTTTTTTCTAATTTTGTGCTTATTTTTTTCAACATTTTCTTTCATAATAACCTTTTCATGACAATAACGAACATACCGTAAAAAAATTTTCGAAATTGGTCAAGCCGTTGTCGAAGCGCACACGATGTAAGAAATTTTGAAGGTCGTTTTTTTACACTTTGGGCTACATTTTTGGGGTAAGGAACCCTACTTTTTTTTAACATATAATATAGCCTATGTTCAGCGCTAGGAATGTAGCTTTCCAACGGTGAAAGAATTTTTCATATTAGTTCAGTGGTTTCAGAGCCTATTCCATTCAAACAAACAAACAATCAAATGTTACCTCTTTATAATATTAGTATAGATATAGATAGGCATATAGAGCTCACCGAAGAATTGGGTGAAGCCCTAAAGCAAAAGCGAATGCAACTTCCAAATAACATACGGGGAATCCTGGAAATTATTGAAAATAAGTAGAACACAGTAGAACCACGCTATTGTTGGTATCGAAATAGGTTAATTGCTACTAGGGGTGTTAATACGATGTCATACGAATTATTATATTAAAATTATTCACGTCAAGTACTGATAAAAACTCGCACTCAGCAAAGGGGCTCGATGAGGCTATAGCCTGCATCCACCTGTTCAGGTTAAGATGGAGGACGACAAAATATGATGTAAATCTTCTGCTGTGAAGTAGGTACATAAGTACTTCAAGTAAAATATAACAAATCATACTGAGACAAGTATCAGTTTCAACTCAATTAATGATTTTGAATAATTAAAGAGAAAAACGTATGCCCTTTGAGACGGTGAAACCTAATACGGGAGAATTAACGATTTATCGATCTCATACATAATAGATCACACGCGTACCTATTGCCTAGACGTTTACTTACCACATGCGTGATACAACCTAGTTATTATATAGTCTTACTTTAGGTACTAAAACTTTCAAAGTTCGGTTTTACTAAACGGTTCGGTGAATTGTATTTTTTGATATATTATAATACTAACTAGGTGTTTTAAGGGTAAAACACACCTATAAATAAGACTTCGTTATCTGAATCTCTGTCTGTCAGTTGTCACCATGAAATATCTGAAGAACCACGATACAACACACCAAACACTTACTTACAAAAAATACTTTTGTTGAAGACCCATACAACAAAACCCATAAAACAAAGTATTTTTTTTGCTGTTGTACACGAGTCACTGCACGCGCTTGGCTGGCTTGAAAAAAACATGACCTACCTAGGTCTTATATTACTTATATTATTACTTTATTACTTATTGTATATTACTTTAATAGCTCTATGACTAATAGAGTTCGTATTTGTTTATACGAAATTCAAAAGTAATGATGCTTCGTGGTAAGGCCCCTGTAGGTATAGAAATTACTTCTTGCCAAGGTATAGAAATAACAATTTTCAAACAGTTTTAACCATTAAAAATAATTTTCCGAATACCAAGACAAAAATTGCACAGAAGTTAAATCTTCTTTAGGCACGCCTACATCGGAGAGTAAGCTGGTAAACGACAAGAGCATTACAAAAAGTGTGATCGGGCAAGGCGAACGGAAGTTGAGAGGGATATGTATTAAGTTTGTAGTGGTAGAAAGAGAATTACGTTTCTTATATCTAAAACACAGATCACGCCATTGTCATACATATAATATAGGAGGTATATCAATTTTCCTGTGGTCTAAACAATACTCATAAAGGTAAGAACGTAACAGCTCAGAAACAAAACATATAAAGGTAAGAACGTAACAGCTCAGGTGATTAACAAGTAACGGTAACGGCTGCAAGTTCTACCAAGTACAAAAGTAAGTGCAATTTTAACTTAACTCTACCATTTGTAGCACAAGTTACTCAAATAAACTGTTACATTTTAACTTTATGTTTTCTGTAATTCTTCAGTGGTTTCCTTGATAATATTTCTATGTGTTAACAAAATTAGAAAGGACAATTAAAACTATGAACTTAGGGTTGCGTAAGTTAAGGTAAGGACACAAAGTGCGCTCGGGTCCCACAGACCTACAAAAATAAATTTCAATTGATATATATCTTTATTCTCTAGGACAGAATGAAAACTAACATAGACAGTTTACAATTTTTTTTGTGGCTCTACATCAGGGATGAAATGGATATAAAATTTCGGATACGGATACGGATATTCATTTATTTCGGATTATCCGTTTGTTTCGGATAATTTCGGTTACGGATATTACATTTTTACAGTAGCAAAACTTTAATTTCGGATTCGGTTACGGTTACGGATATGTTTTTAATATCGGATATCCGATAGTTTCGGTTACGGTTACGGATCTCCCTAACATCTCTGCTCTACATTAATCACTCGAAGCTCCGCTACATGAAAAATCGCGCATGGATTTGAGAATTCTGCTCCTTTTAAGATTATTTAAATTAAAAAGAACTTGAAATTAGAATGAATACATTGCAGTTCACATGAAAGCTGGTCGTAAACGTTAACGTTTACCTTCGGCGTCGCTTCATTGACGACGTAATATGGCAGTTGCGAGAAATTCTAACTGCCTCATACGCCATTTGGCCTTATTGGCTAGGAGGAACGAATAAAATCACATTTTATATAGCTTCTGTGATATGCAAAAGTGAAATGGTTACAAACGAATTATATATATCTCTTTGCAAAAACAGACGTATGAACGGCTGTTGATATAGAACAACGAGGATTCTGAAAATCCGTTTTAAAAACGTAAAAGGATACATTTTACAATAAGTACTTACACATCATACACACACTACAAACATTCACACTAGTATGTGAATGTGTGTGTGTACACATTCACATACTAGACTATATTAGCTAGGTACACTAATTATTATTACTAACCATGAGTAAGGTAGCCGAATATCAATTATATTGGCGCTGTGAAGCTTTCCATACAATTATTATTCGATAAAGTTACTTTTACGGAGGTGTTAAACGTTCCTTGCTTGGCCTACTGATGCCCGGTTTTGTCGGTAGTTAATCAGTCAATAGCGCATTTGATTGGGAGCTACTTGCAAAAATCCTTAGCCACAGAGCATGAGTAGGTTTTCAAAATAAAAACGAGGTCTCCGGGTCAAGAGGAATACTCATACTTTTTTTAGACCAGTGTTTACCAGCTTAGTTGGTACCAGCTTACCTTAACTGATAATATATTACTACTCTTCACTTACTACTCTCATCTCTTTATACATCGTACTCTCATCTTACTTACAGTATTAACAACTTCTCCCTTCTACCTCATTGGCAAACGTAGCTAGTGAGCGAAGTTGTTACGAGTGATGTTCAGCAATGAGCGTTCAGAACAGTTTGTTAACTCAAATGTTAGCTGATCAATGATCAGCCACTCAGAAACTACTGATCCGAACTAATGAAATAGGTATCAATAGATTCTTAATAACAGCCCGGTCGGTATAATTTATGTAGTAGGGTTATAGTTTTTTAATAAAATTGTGTTTATTAGTTTTTACTAAAAGAAAATACCTTTTGTTTGTTGTGAAATAGTAGTCTATTCGTAAGATATCGTTCAAATAAACGTAGGTAAACATCGGTGGAGAAAAGCGTTCTATTTCCATTTATATACCTACGACCTACGTTCAAAAGGTTGATGTATGGAATGAATAAAACTGGAACTCTTCTGAACAAAAGAGAAACGAGTCAATGATTCTGTAACATTTGATGAAGGTTAAAGGGTGGTACCAGGTACATCAGCTAAGTAACGTTACACAACATATGTTTTCTTTCTATGGACGCTCACGTCAATCTGGCCGTGCTTAGTATCCGTCTGATTATGGTCGAATATAAAAATACAGATACATAATATATTATAATTGAACGTGGCACCATGGTATTTACACTTTACAAAAAACAATGTAGTGTACGTGACGCGCAGGGACGCAATACAAAAATCATTTTCAAATCCGCTGTGTATTTGAAAACAATTTATACAAAAGGTAACCTTTTTTATTGTTTTTGACACAATATTGCCAAAACAATAAGGAAAACCGCTATCAAAGAAATAAGTAGATTGTAGGTTGAATAAATTTCATGTTATTAGATTGAAAAACTTCGAATTGGTCTGTTGGCGATAATTATCATATATTAAGCGATCGAGGGCGACATCACATCATTACTGTAGTGTGCACTAAATTATACGAAAGGCGGGCTCCTTTTACCGTCAACAATTCTAGTACGTCTTTCTCTTAGTACGTCTGTCTTAATACTGATTGAGTGGGGCAGCCCCCCACCAATTATAGTACTTATATTGTCCACGGTATAGAGATCACCATTTAGCCAAACACTACATCCCTTCCTTATTCAGAAGTATATTTTAATAACTCTAAGCTACAGTTGTAAGATAGGAAAGTACAAGTATCAAACCTAGTCAAAATGCATATTCAGATTTAACCATAAGAATAACTTAATTTCCTCCCGATGTATGATAGCCATACTCAGCCTATTCCTTTCCCTTTCTTTTTAAATGATTTGGTGAAAGAGCATCTATGTATATAATAATTACATCAATGATCAAACGCTTTTAAAATCTTAGTTTAAAAAATTTAAGCCCAAAAGTAACTTTGATAGTGTAATATAATATTAGCTTATTTACTAGCTTTTAAATTCCATCATATGAAATATTATATTAAACATTTAAGGCCCATACTTCTTGTTAGGAACAAAGTCTGTTACTATCCAGTAATGTATGACAAATAAAGACACAGATACAGAATATACCTTGTACATTATACATTGTATATCCTTAGCCTTCTTTTATAAATTTAATTATACTTAGCCTTTCCCTTTCCTTTTCTTTTTAATTGATTTGGTGAAAGAACATCTATGTATATAATATTTACATCAATGATCAACTCATTAAAATCTTAGTTAAAAAAAAAATTAAGACCATAAGTAACTTTGATAATGTAATATAATATTAACTTATTTATTAGCTTTTAAATTCCAACATAAGGAATATTATATTAGTAACAAAGTCTGTTACTATCCAGTAATGTATGACAATAAAGACTAAGATACAGAATATACAAATACATTGTAACGATTTAGTTACAATTCTATTATGTAAAACTTCACAGAGATCAGTGACATGTCAGGACGATTCCATGATACTAACTGTTTGCTAATAGTCATACAGATGACACTAGGCTGTTCCTACATCGCGGCATCGAAACGCCGAGCCCTAGTAAAGAGGCTCACGTATGTAACATAATATGCTGTGCTGAAAAATAGTACGCAAGCAAATTGCCATAGATATAACTAATGATTCTGACCTTTATTTATTACATTAATTATCTAATAAGATATTGATTCCATAAAATTCAACCATTTTAATTCCAGCCACCGAACGAACAGGTTTACTAGTATCTATAACAGTAAAACGCCATCTAGAACAAATTCCAATACTTGTTTCAATATCAGATATCAGATTGTCTCTCTTTGCTGGTGTTTTAATTGTATAATAATATTTTATGATGAATTCCCCATCCTACCTTTAATGACTTTCTGTTACGTCTCGGTACCATATTATGGTTTTCATTTGAGACTGAAGGCTCATACTGTCATTTGACACCTTGGTTACTACTCGGTAACATATGATTTTCATTTGAGAATGAAGGCACATACTGCCTTTCAACACCTTAGTTACCACTTGGTAAAGTATGATTTTCATTTGAGAATGAAGGCACATACTGCCTTTCAACACCTTAGTTACCACTAGGTAAAGTATGATTTTCATTTGAGAATGAAGGCACATACTGCCTTTCAACACCTTAGTTACCACTTGGTAAAGTATGATTTTCATTTGAGAATGAAGGCACATACTGCCTTTCAACACCTTAGTTACCACTTGGTAAAGTATGATTTTCATTTGAGACTGAAGGCTCATACTGCCTTTGTACACCTTGGTTACCAACAGGTAAAGTATGATTTTCATTTGAGACTGAAGGCTCATACTGCCTTTGTACACCTTGGTTACCAACAGGTAAAGTATGATTTTCATTTGAGACTGAAGGCTCATACTGCCTTTGTACACCTTGGTTACCAACAGGTAAAGTATGATTTTCATTTGAGACTGAAGGCTCATACTGCCTTTGTACACCTTGGTTACCAACAGGTAAAGTATGATTTTCATTTGAGACTGAAGGCACATACTGCTTTTGATCATCCGTGCTCCTATTCAATGCACGGTTCAGTACAGTATTTTATAGTAGAAGGGATGAGACGGTGAGAGATTCTAGAAGATATGAATGAAGCTCGAGGTCCTTGGTAGATTTTAGCCATTAAGGCTTGCTTAGCTCGCAGGTCGTAATCATTATCTGTACTCAAAAGTTGTGATTAGATTTGTACCTACCTACGTTATTCATGTTCTTCACAGAACAACATTTTATTACTTTATTATTTCTAATAAATAATAAAGTAATAAAATGTAATAAAATATGACACGTCATTTCAATTACCATAGCGTAAAATATAAAGTTCTTATCAGTGCTACTGAGTATTTTGAATAATAATTAAAATATAACAACAATATAAATATCAATTTTAAGAACTATGATGGCAAATTTCCCTCTCCCAGGTTGTAGCCATACCAATGAGATACTTCCAGATTCTAACGTATATTACGGACGCCTTGTTTTGCTTTCCACCCGATTCCGGTAACAGTCATTCAAACCAGTGGCCAGCTATGCCGGAGCCATCTTTAAAAAGGTCAAGTACAATACACAATAGTAATCCATCATCCCTCAACATCGCATCCAGTGGAACGGACACCTGACACGGCTGGAGGGAGATAAGGCGCTGAACCAACCTGAACCAACCCTCCTCACACCTGTCAGATGCATGGATCATCTTCTTTTTTAGACTGTCAGGTTATCAGCCCGTATTGCTCTAAACAATTTAAAACAACTTTTTTTTTTTTTTTTTTTTTACGCGGAAGTCCATTGTTCTCACCCACCACCTCTAAGTTCCAGACGAATTGGCCGACCATTTTATGAGAATTCAAAAAAAATATTTAAAACCATCATTGGTCACCGCTTTCCAAGCACTACATTATAAAATATTTCTAAAGTAGTTCTCACTCGTAGAATACTATATAGATTATAGTAGTAGATTATATAGCACGAGGAAAGGCCTAAACTTTTAATCCTAATAAAAGCTTAATTTTCAAACTCATTCAACCACATCAATATATAATATTCGAGTAGAATTGAATATAATATGTATGCAATACACAAGCAATAGGCAGTTTAAAAAATCCACTTACCATAATTCCACTGTCTTATAATATGTACAATGTACATACCTACATTCTATAGCTCTATCCTTTTGTCAAGTAATTATTGTTTAATTAGGTTTTTGCATACTCGGTAATTTGTAGATACTGACTTATTTGACATAGTATTTCAACACCATATTATAATGTTAATATTAGAGCATAACATTATTATAGATAGAAGGTTAATTAGAATATAACTAATATATTGAAATATGTGTAATAATGAGTATCTGGTGGTATTTAATAGCACACAACAAAGTTTATTTTTAGACTCTTGTATGTTTCGACTTTTGAAGATACAACCCAGTACTGAGATATATAAAACAGTACTCTCACAGACGCCAAATAAGTCTTGTAAGTCCTCAAAACCCAGTTAAAAATGCACAAGAGACTTTAGTTATGATTCAATCAAAGTAACAGAAAAGTCTTAATTAAATAGAATAGTTCATTTACATCTTAACTTGTGCATTTACCATGTTTTTTGTTAATTATACACCAGTAGCAATGACTCTGATATCAATGTAAACCTTATCCTTCATTAATATTATTTAATAATAAAATATATGAAAATTAAGATTGTACCTACATCTTGGCTTAGCTTTGCATTGCTGTAATTGTCAAAGATTTAATTCCTGCATTGTATGTAACAACTTCATATTCATATTATAATTAAATAATTCATTCTGAAGCAGACGCTTCAGAATGAATTATTTTTAGAATACTGCGTATTTTTAGAATACTGCGTAGCATTGCAATATTGGAGCTAGATAAATTTTCCTTGCATTGTTCTATAATAATATCCAATATACTAACTCGCTTCAGACAGTTTGTACCACCCAAAGCTACATAGTATTTGAAACTTCTTTTTTTTTCTAATTTTGAATATGGGTTGTACTTATTCGCAGAAATGAATAACACATTTTTATAGTTTTCGGTCACGGTTAATTACTGATTTAGAACCCATATCTAATGCGATTAAACTAACATATAAATCTATTTCATCTTGCAGTCACTTGTAAGATACAAAGACAGTATTTATGAGAAGGGTTTTTAAAGGTTTCTGTTTATTCACTACAACCTGCTATATACCTATGTATTAACAAATTCAATAAACCAAGTGAGCCAGCCAGCCAGTCTTGTAAGGGGCTTACAATATCCTTGAGTTATTCATATATTACTTGAAATTTCAAGTGACTTCATATAATGAAACCTTAATTATTTTTTTAAATTAAAGGAATCCCAATTATGCATGGTGTATAATAATAATTAACATGTTGGTCTTAGATTATGTTTTGTATTAAGAGATATAATATAAACAACAAAACCAAGGACAGACTACATGTTTTTGCTTAAAAAGTAATAGCTGTTGCGCCTTTTACAGTATAACTATTACAGTTGCAAGTGCACCGCACAATACAACAATTGATGTGGACTTTATAGACACTGCCTATCTACGCTGTATTAATTTAAGTTTAAACTATTAATTTAAGTTTATATTTCCATTTTACACATCATAGTTTACTACATACGTATACTATAACTAACTGTCGGTTCTCTAATCTGGATGCCTTATCGACCCGATATTACCAAAATTATAATAAATATTTAAAGATCAAGTTTAAATTTTCCATATAATAATATGAACTGAGCTAGTATTAGAGTATTGTCAAGATCCACTATACGCACATATTTTAGTGCAATGTAATTACACTTTTGGAAAAACCCTTTTATTTGTTGGTCTGTTTATAACTAATATTGTAATGGAAAGTAACTAATTTATCCATCTTCCAACTATCGTTGCGTTATAGAACGGCAACTTTATGTAGTTCTGAACAATATGATACTTTCGAACTGATGTGATGATGGAGTCGAGAGATAGGCTCTTGCCTATCATTGCCTTTCATGAGGAATATCGTATCAAAATCGTGCTTGCACTTGTGAGAACAGTGTAATATTGAAAATCCCGATGAACCCTTAGACGGGCATTATGCAGCTTCCGCCATCTTCATCTTTTTTTTATACAAACGTGTTTTAACTATTAATTTTTCGACATTTAGAGGAGCTAGAACTTTAGATGTCATTTATTTTACACGTCAACCTTTAATTTCAATAACGAATTCGCCATCTTAGACAACCATATAACTTTGTTATTTTATTACTCACTGTTGAATTCATCATATTCGTAGAATATTACTTATTTGAACGGATGATTTTAACCCCTTATCCTGATACACTTTTTGTGCCCAGTTTAATAGACTCGTATTAGGGTGTAATGAACATTCTTACTAAACAATTAAGCATTTTCTTATCTTTTAAACTCCTATGAAATGCAATACAATTACGCCAGTTAAACTAGTTCATAATCATGATACTTTAGTGTACTTTAGGTGTCAATGAGCTCATCCTTCCTTTTCAATTTAGTTTTTCAATACGCACGTGATTTACAAAATTAATTATTTTTTTCACTGACCTTATTACTGACTTACTAGTATTATAGGTTTATCCTCGTCGCCATTTGTAGTGTGCACTAAATTATACGAAAGGCGGGCTCCTTTTACCGTCAACAATTCTAGTACGTCTTTCTCTTAGTACGTCTGTCTTAATACTGATTGAGTGGGGCAGCCCCCCACCAATTATAGTACTTATATTGTCCACGGTATAGAGATCACCATTTAGCCAAACACTACAATTACTATATGTATATGCTAGACACAAATAGTTCCCGTGTGTGTGCACAATTCACAAGGAGTATAGACAATCTCCCTTTCTTCTAATCTCATAATGCAGTACGACAATTATCCGACAGGACTGGAACTGGCTCGTACCGATGACGGACATACCCATCCAACGCAGATCATCTTTATGTAATCAGGTGATCAGCTTTTCCAATACAGTCCTAACGAAACTCGAAAAAACAAAGTAGCTCTGACGCGGGAATCTAACCCACGAACTCGAGAGCCAAGCTCTAAACCACAGGACCACTCATCTGAAATCCAACTGTAGGTACACATTGGGTAGTTAATTAGCAAAACTAAAGCAGTACGTCCCGAGGCTAGTAATCAGAATATGAGCAAATCGGATGAAAATACGTATTATGCCGCTGCCTTAAACACAGCGACGGGCGGTGCGGCGTCGAGAGCAGTGGTCAGAGCGGCGGCGAGAGCGGTGGCTTGACACACTGCGTTTATGCCAATGAGTGACTAGAACTAGGAAGTCTGGTTAGAACAATGCAAGCTGACCTCTTTATTGTCTTTTAAAAAATAATATATGCATAGGTATGGGAATGTAAAAAGTCGGTCATGCTCCTAATATCTCGCCAGTCGTGGCGGTCATCGTTATGAGGGTAAAGGGAGTGATAGTGCTCCCATGTATTGAACACACTTGAACACTGTAAAATAACTGCTTTGTAGATGGTCTGTTTTTGGTATTAACTGATGCCCGGTGCACCGTCGCCGTAGTGGGTTTGGGGAACTCCTATAAATTATATGACCTTTTATCCTACAAGTTATAAATGATAGTTTTAGGGGCCGTTCTAATTGAGTTATAGTTTTCGTTACATGTTGATTTCACACTTGTAAAGTTTACACTTTCCAAGCGTAACCAACCATAGATACGTAATATTATATACTTTCGACATACAAGATTAAACACAATAATAATATTAGGTATAGTATATAATTATTAAATGTACGTAGTCTGGTCCTCATATAAAGTTCTTACCACGGGACCAGATAGACTTAGTTATAGAATGGATGTTTACCGCAAAGTTAAACTTTATATCAAGCGGGTAAAAGCGAGAATAACTTTTTAATTTAAAATGCTCGAATAAGTTTCAAGTTGAACACTTTTGCCGTTGTGTTTATTAAATTATGATCCAATTAACCTTCAGTCAAGTGAAGTTTTGTCGTTTTAAGATTCACAATTTTGACTTAAACGATAAGAAAAAATTAAATAACAATAGAGTGCTGAGGTTACAGCAATATTTTAACGGTTACATTTATTTTAAGTTACTACTTACTAACCTCCTGAAATGTATTTTATATAGGGTGAATTTATAAAGGGCGAAACTATAAGAGATATCAAAAAATGCTGAGAGAAGTTGTGAGATCGATTGCAATAAATATTATTGCCCACTTCTATGGCAGTTTAACCCTTAACAAAAAAAATGTGTTACAAAATAAAAAGCTTACGGGCTTATTTTAAGTAAATACTAGCGCACATAGATGCGTAGGTATTAGGTACATAATAATACGACCTCGACGATGGATGTGTATTACATTTGTGTATTAATATCAAAAAAATCTTAAATAGGTCTACAGTATAAAAGTATTAAATATATTTCCGTTGTTTGCTACCTGTAATACAAGTTCTTCGGATATATATCACAGGGCCAGATTAACGTGGTGTGAAGCGTCCATACTTAGTTGGTAGTCCGTCGTAAGTTACGTCTTGGAATTAAACGGGTCAACTTATTCAATGCAAATATACACGTTTGTTGCAGGAGACCCTCCCTTAAACTTGGGCCTTACTCTCCAAACTGATTCGATTCTGATTCAGATTCGAACGTGGCAAGTACTTCCAAATAAATTGACGTTTGTTTATTTTGATTCTCAGTCGAATGATATGGTCGGGAGTACAAAAAGTTACGATCTAACGATTTTCTTTATCCTGGTTAGGTTCAAAGCAATCCACCAAATAAAATACCAAAAGTCGTTGAGATCACACTGATTCGATTCTCGATTGTGTCGGGAGTGAGCCTGCGTTTTAGTCTTTGCTCTTATAGCGGGAACAGAAATACGCATTATATTGTGAAAATGTTAACTTTCTAGTTAAAGCGGTTATTGAGATACAGCCTGGTGACAGACAGACAGGAAATTTTAAGCCCTTTTTACGATTTGGATATGGAAACATTAAAATGGATCCATAAATTGCTGGTATTTTTGTTACCACAACCACAAATCATACGTACTTATTGTCCCTTAAAATATACTAGCTGTTCCCGCGACTTCGTTCGCGTAGTTCTTGAGCGACTTAAACCATTTATGCAGCGCACGCATCGAAAGTCTCCGCGTTTTTGCAACATTTCTCACTGACGCTTCGCTCCTGTTGGTCGCAGCGTAATGTTATATAGCCTAAATCTAACTGATCCAATTTTTCAATTTAGACTATTCCAGAGATTAGCGCGTTTAAACAAACAAACAAACAAACTCTTCCGCTTTATAATATTAGTATAATAAATAAATAAATAAATATGCGTTTTTTCAGACTTAGTCCATAGAGTGTTAGTAATTACAATTTATTAAACTTAAACTATGTTAGTAAGTGATACAAAAAAATTAAAAATAACAAAAACTAACCCAATTAATTCATGTATCTACTAGGTCTCTTTGCAGCACTCGGTACGTGTACATGAACATAGTATAGATTGTAACATTTCATTTCGATGGTAACAAAGGGGACGAAGTGGCTCAAAGTCGGTAACGTAGTTGCGTAATGACATTAATAGTTGGAGTGTGTTTAGGACCGCCATGGACGGTTGGAATAACTCACCTGATCCCGATCTGTGTGAAACTACCTTTACGTATGCGATTTGCCATTAGCATCGCTAAGTGACTGGTTAAGAATTATATATATTAGGTTTTCTTTGTTAGCGAATTTCTTCCTAATTAGCGATGGAAACTATGCTTACTATAGTCTGATTCCAACCTGTTTGGTATCTAATATCTTATATACGACAACAAATTAGTGGTTCAAATCCCGCCTGTGCACAAAATACTATCCTTTGTTCCTGGGTAATCTTGGTGCATGGATTTATAATTATAACACATGTTTAGTTATACGTGTTTCTTGCACGATAGTCAAAGTATTAAATATATTCGTTTATATTCGTTATTAAGTATTTCGTTGTACCTGTAACACAAGTTATCCGGACACTTATCACAGGGCCAGATAGACGTGCTGTGAAAAGCGTCCATTTAATTATTATATCTATATTGAATAATAGCTGACCCGTGCCCACTTCGTTGAGCATAGAAACCGTTTAAACCTTCCCGGGACTTTCAAAATTATTTCAAGTAAAAAAATATCCGAATTCGTTCAGCCGTTTTCGAGTTTTAGCGAGACTAATGAACAGGAATTCATTTTTATATACAAAAAGAAAAGAAGAAGAAGACCCGTTCCCACTTCGTTGAGCATACAAACAGTTTGTGATGAACCGTTTAAACCTTCCCCTTTTTAAGACTTCCACGAAATTTTCAAGACTAAAAATAGCCGAGTCGGTTCAGCCGCTAACCGCGAGACTAACGAACAGCGATTCATTTTTATTTATAAGACTTAATAATAATAAAAATTATAACAATATTTCAAAGAGTAAATTTAATCACTGACTACTCATATATTTTTTTATGAACTTGGAGGAAATAATTGAAGTTTACACGTGTCATAACTCGCAATGCCTACATACATTTACGTAACCGCAATGTATGCATACGAGATCGTATCGTGATTGCTACTATTGCTTCCCAAAGGACATGTGTATTACGTCACGGGGCTTTCGAGAAGTGATGATGAAACTCAATAGCCCCGGAGTGGTTCCACGTACTAACGTTTCAATAGGAATGGAGGCGAAGTTTGAACTAATGAAGTTAGACGACTCCGCCACGGAGTTCGCAAATTAAACGACAAGTTATTATCTCGATAGGTGTTCAGATATAACCAATACACAAACATATATTATAAGGGGCATTTCACGTTAAGCGTGAATTTTAAAAGTCAGATCTTAATTGGATCAATTGCACTTCCATAGGAAAGTTCAGTACATCCTTGTTTTTCTTTTTTTATGTCTTTAAAGACAAATTTATGCACCTTCAAAGAATCATCAAAATTTAAAAAGCAGTGGTAATCTAAAAAAGTCCAATTAAAATACTCAAACATACACTTTATAGGCTTTCGAAAAATTAGGTTTTCAAAATTAATATGTCATTAAACATCAAATAAAAACTTTCAATGTAAAAATAATCCATTTTGACACTGCCGACTGTAGAATAAAGTGTATGGTCTAATCTTCAAAAAAAAAAAAAAGCAAACAATAATCGTTTTATCAATATTGGCCAATTGGCATCACTGACTAAGTCCCGATTTCACCAACGCATGTTAGTATTAACATGTAAAATTACCATGCCTTCACATTCATTGATAGGAATTACGAGAGGAACAACATGATGTTTAACGAAGGATTAACTTTAACATTGGTTGGTGAAACACGTTAGTATAGTTGAGTCATAGACGGCTTTGTTTACGTTTGGCTTAAATTTATCCCACCAAAAACATTTTCATGTAAAAATGTTGTCAAGACGAGCCTACACAGCTTACCCTGTGAAAAACTTATCAGATATCGTATAAAGCCAAGCTATACACTACACATTAATCAAAATCTATGAAAAAGTGGTTAGATCTCATGTAGAACCAAAATTCTTGATCTATGCGCCCTTACTTCACCAGGCTTACCTTCACTTACGCTACATTGCAGTTAAAACGTGATGCTTGGCCGTTTTATTTCGCACACGCTTAATGAATTCGTATGAAATGTTCGTAACGGTAGCAAAACGGTCATGTATGGGCAAAAGAACTAAGACTTGGCATTTTTTACAAGTTATGTTTTTGATGGGATCTGATAACTTTTTCACAGTATATATATACTCGTCTTGGCAACATTTTTATATAAAAATGTTTTGGTGGGATTTTTTTTTTGTAAGTTGGTTAATGGACTTTTTTGAGTAGTAGTGAGAGTTACAGTAGGAGTGGGAGTGGGGGTGATAGTAGGAGTGGGATTTAGAGTGGAAGGATGATTGATAGTCGGAGTGGGAGTGGAGAATACTATAAAATCTCGTATTTATTGTATTTCTCTTTAATTTGATACCCATATCGTGGGAGTACCTGTGAAAACGATAGATAGCTATTTTCGATTCAAAATGGCGGCATTCATGAAATCTTGTATAAATTGTAGTTCTCTTCTGAAGCTTTCTCATCATTTGATAGCTATATTGTAGGAGTTGTTATGAAAATGATAAATAAGTCTCCCTTTTGAACCGTCCACTACATTGGATTCAAAAAGGCGGCATTTATAATTTTTTGTTACTTTTGTAGTAAAACAGCTTATATATAAAAATAATTCAGCTTTCTAGGACTTCATCGTTTTATGTTTTTACTGGTGTCATTATACCTTGAAATTTTCAACTGCTTAGCATCATTCGAAGCAAAGTTATGAGAGTTCAAAATCGACGAAACGTTCTAGAAAAGGTAGGTAGTGTCCTTGCGCTCCGCTTGGCTCGTCTTGGCGGGGGCACTTCTGTGCCCCCAGACTTTAATCAAGATTTAAGTGAATGAAAAAAATATATAAATGTCCGGGGTGAAAGCTCCAAAATCCGGGGAAATTACGCTTCCGGTCCTGGGAAGCAGGTTTTAGAGATGGTAGCCCTATGTTAATCCAGACATTGAAGTGTCACGTGTAAACGAAAAATATGGTTCTGTTTCGTCAGAAAAAAAAAAGCTATTATAAACGAGCAGTTAAAATTTGTTAAACCGGAGTATCGATATTATTACGAGTAAATTCTCAGAGAAGAATACGTGGTTTTTGTTTGATTAATATTATTTTTTTCCAATTTCATAAGGAACTTATATCCTTTAAATGCAATGATTTCACTGTTAATTTGATATTTTTCTTGTGAAAGAAGGACATATGTTCAATTTTTATAAAAAAAGTACTAAAACTAATTTATTTTGTTTAATTTCTCTCATGTTATAAAAATATTAAAATGTTTACGCCGCTTGACACCATCTAAAAGATCAATTTACTTAATACATTACGAAATATCCTAAAATGTTTATGCGAAACTTTAAACTCGATTTTCTCGAAATTTGAATTTTGCGACATATGACCTTCATTGATTTATGTCTTCAATTTATTAATTCCAGTTAGACGCCCGAGGCTGCAACAAGATGGCGGAGATGCATCATTATCTCGATGTAAAATTCCAGGAATGTAATACGATGCTCCACATCATAAACTTTGTTTGAGACTAGCGCACGACGCGGCGACGTCCTCGATATTAAATATCGATAATTTATTTCAACGTTAAATTCTTAAAAAACGCACATGTGATAGTAGACAGTCAAGTATGATGGCTAGAGCTTTGGAACTAAACCTTTTATACAGGCTGTAATATTAATGAGTGATAATACTTTATGGTGTGTATGGGTCCCGATATAAAGTTTACTGTGAAAGTACCAGCGCTAAAAGAGGTACTTTTTTCCTTATTGTATGGGCAAATTTATGATGTTGAAGCATTTGTCATAGAAACATGAAAGTCAAAAGTAAGTCTTTCAGCGCTGGCACTTTCTCAGTATACCTACTCCAGATAGGGCACATACACACCATAAACTATTATCACTCATTTGTTTCACACCTTGTAGACTTCGTGAAAAGGACGTCCCGTTTTAATTGTACATTTTTCGCCATTAAATACATATATCCTTTTACGAGATCTATTTTATATGATTGCCAAATTTCGTCAAAATATTACTGGAGCTTTTGATTTTTGTGAAATTTTGAAGTTCATTAAAACCAATACATTTTTGCTCTTTATTATATTATACATTTTTCATATGTATAATAAATTGTTAAATAAAATAAAAGAGCAAATAGGTGTTATAAACATAATATTTTCTTGTTGTTTCATTGCGAATTGTTTATTCTGAGTAACCATAGGCGTCCAACCCGAAATAGCAATTGTTGCAATAATCTCTGTAAAACCGGTAGTTCCGCTACCAGCTGTGGTCTAATTCCAATAATAAAGGGCATACACAAGGATCCCTGTATGTATGGAGTACGGGGTATGGAGTATAGATTTTCCCGGTAGTGGGGGGCAGCCAGAGCCCGGCCTCGGGAGCTGCAGCGTGGAGGTGAAAGGGTCAAGGTGACTGGAGCACGGAATACAGATTAACAACATTGTTGTTAACTTAACAGTATATTGTTGTTAAACTTACAATTTACAATTGTTAAGCTAATATTTACATTACATATTATGTATGCGTCCAAAATAATTGGTATTTTACTAACAGAAAATCCCCGTGCAAGAAACATTTTTTGTTTGGTTTTAATAAATAATATTATATTTATTTTTATGATTTTATAAAGATGCTTCATAAATTAAATGTTTTAATTTCACAAAAATGGTTTGAATAGAATAAGATTTTCTTTTAATTTAACCGTTTGGTTTTTATAAAAAGTTCGTAAGGATAAAATTACCTCACGAAAACAATCCATTATACTTTCTATATTTTTCTGATTTAAATGAACCATAATACGCTTTTGTATGAATAAATTTGAATAAATACTTCCCTAATCCCACTAGATGTCTCCCTCTTATTCATCCGTTAAATTCGGATTTACCGTATCGCAAAATATGCAAACGGGATATAAAAATTCAATAAATTTTATCTCCTCACATTTTTTTAATTTGTGTGGGATTTGAATGCTTATGTTTTAATTTCTCATTGGGCGCGTCTCGGATTAATGTAATTTACATTAAGATTTTTAGTAGGTTTGTGATTCCTCAGTCCTCACCCGGATAGATAAGGCCGCACGTCTGCGGGTGGCGCGCGGAGGGCGGGCGGGGGGCGGGGGGTCGCGGCGCGCGGGGGGCACGTAACAAGTGAAGCGGCCCCGGGCGCAACAGTCTGCCGCAGCCCGGCCACGCGGCCTCACAACAAGTGTACCCCCGCCGCGCACCCCGCGTAAGTAACGTTTCATTTCTCCCCCCGTATCTCGACAACCGTGACGCGTACGCGCCGTAGCAGCGTCGTAGCACCGTAACCGGCTACGCCGTAGCGCCCTGCGTAGCCGCTGTGGCGCCGTACCTGTTGAACGCATCTGTCTAGTCTATATTATAATCTACACTTGACTATATTATCAAGATCGATCTATTGAGATAGTTGATAAACTATTTCTACTATTATATCCCAAGTAATTAATAAAAATCGTCAGCCCGTACGGTTTATTCAATTAAAAAGTATTGTTGACATACAGTACTTTTTATTTGCTTTTTTATTTGGATAACCCCTTTTAAACATTTATGAAAATTTAAGTACAGAATTCATTATTATTCTTACGTATTTGAAAATTGCTGGTATTTATTTTATTTACGATAACGCACAAAATTACAAAATTTAAACTGTGTTATAAAACTTATAGTTAATATAATACTATAAAATTAAATTAAGACTAATCCTAAATGAACAACTGAAGAATTTAAAGAAACCGAGTAACAATTATTCTAATTTTGTTTCTAATTATGTAAAGAAGAAGGAAGCCGGTGTTCTTTATTATACGAATTCCAAATTTTCTCGTCTACAGTTGTTACTTTGTAGTTCGAATAAAACAATTTCGTTTTTGAATTGAAACACAGCAATTCTTTTGTACTACTGAAACCGTCATTAATCTGACTTAATTTTAACATAATAATTAATAATAACTTAAAGCTTTTCTCTTTATTGCGCGGAGAATAAGTTAAGTTTAAAATGGAATCATTATATATAGTCAATATATTGAGATTGGCTCACATTTATTTATTTATTAAAGCATTATGCACATTTGTACATACTATAGCCGGACTGAACGCCATTATCTGCCAGTCAACCTTTAGGTGATTTAGAGATAAAAATAAGTCTTTTATGTTAACCCAAACTTGTAGAAATTATTGTTATTCGGGATTATACTAAGGTTGTAGGTTTACAAAAACGTGAATAAATTATTTCGAAAACAGTTGCTTGTTAATTAAAATTTTGACTAGCTAACTTCGTGATGTTATTGTTCGAGTCAGTGTGCGCGCGCATCGAACAATTTACTTTCAGATTTTCCCCATCGCGCCAAAAGATGTATGACTTCAAAAATTAACTACTATTTTGTTATTGCTTTAATATTCATTAAGCGGACAAATGAACGAGGTTTTAAATATGAATAATGAAAATTGGCACATCATAACGAGAAACAAGGCAAAATAACTGTCTGAATAAGTAATAAGAGTCTTTTAGTAAAGTTGAGTCTTATCTACAGTATACGGATTTGTGATCATCTGTCTCAAATCTCACCCCGACCGCAATTATTGAAGAATGGAGGTCAAACCAGTGCTTAAGAAGAAACACAACGGAAGTTTTTCCATACAGAAACCTAGTAGCAATTTTTTTCTTGAATATCTATGTATACTATTAGTACGTCCCTTTTTTTTTATTTTCATAAATTAATTATTATAAGAAATCGGAGTACATTTTATGATAAAATCAAAAGATAGGAACATAGTTCAAGTTTTTTTCAGTTTATAATGGACAAAGTACCTAAATCAGTTCAGTTTTGAAGGAGGAAACAGGGTCTCCTAATCATCGATTTCTTGTACTTTTAATAGGTAATTTCAATTCAAGCTCTAGTTGTCTCTATCGGTTTGATCGGTCAGTTGCGGGACAGCAATAGACTTTAAAAATATCTATTTTGCATTTGCCCGTGGTGTTTCCTCTTAAGACTTTGGCGAGGAGACCTGACACTTTCATACTCTTTTATAAGATTCAGGGTACTAAGCTGTTGCTTAATTTAATCTATTTATTTTTGTGATTATGAAATCTATTTTCATCGTTATTCTCGTCAGTCGAATTGTTTTCTAGCTTAACAGGTGTTATTTGATTCTTGTTTATTGTGAATGTGGATATAATAAAAAGTCGGTCCGCATTTTTTCGGTCAGATTTTAAATTACCTATTGTTTTTTTAAGTATGTATGGCGTATGGACATAATTTTTTTCGATAAACTTTGAATTATTTTTGCTTAATATATTTGAGTTTGAGAGTTGTCGTTAGGTTCGTCTCAAAGATATAATATATAGTCACATTATACAGATTTCGTAATATTCTCTCAGTTTATAATGTTTATATACTAGCTTTTGTTCACATCTTTCGCTGGAATATATTGGATTGTATGTACACTCTTATTTATAACTAGCTGTGCCCGCGACTTCGTACGCGTGGAAAAGTGATTTAGGGCACTTTAGTATTTTTAAATATATTTTTAGTTTATTGGCGCAACCGCTGACAACTTTCGCTAATTTAATAGTTACTTCCCAGTGTATCCTAGTGTTGATCCCTATCCAGCAAGTCACGTACCCGGCAAGCCTCTTGGTATGCAGGGTATAATAATAATATAGTACCATCCTTTCGGAGCTCGAGAAAAGAAGTAGGTAGGTCTTCGAACAATATGTAGAAATATTATTCGAATGCACCGTATAGACCCAGGCAATTTTTGACGTAAATTTAGTAAAAAACTTCGATGTCCGTCTGTCTGTCTGAGTGTCAAAACTTTAACACGTGTATCAAGGTATCAAGCTAAAAATCATATTAAATACTCAGGATCTTCTGTCCCTTCTGGCTGTAAAAAAAACAGACTTCTTAGCCACATCTACCCAAAGATTCAGCCGTTTATGTCGCTAATTTTCGTAATTTTCGACACTCTAAAGGGAACCAAAACCTAAAGGTTACTTCCCGGGAACTCAGAATCTTTAAATTTGATATGAAGCAAAGTCTTAATAGTGCCGACATATGAAATTGCGAAACCATAAAAATATTTTCAATTTTTTGAACTTACTACCGTTTTTGTCATTAATGTTTTGAGGTATTTAATTGAAACTTATATTGCAATTACTAAGGTTTTTGAAACGAAACTCTCGGTTAGACATGGGCGCAGTGGCATAATAATAATAATAATAATATAAATAAATGAAATTTAGTTTTAAAGAAAATAAAAAATGATTAAATTTGAATGGTTGAAGCAGCGCGGTTCCCGCCGCGCTTCATACAAACTGTTATTTTTACATAAAAACAAAAAAATATTTTTGTCATAAGTTTTTTATTTATGAACTGATTGTGATGAAATAAATGTTAAGTCAAGATTACTACATTATAATATGATTGAACCACATCTAAATCGGATAAGCCGTTTCTGAGATTAGCGTGCCCCAATGCACCGACAAACAGACAAAAATTCAATGAAAAAAATTGCATGGTATAAAGGGCAAATATAGTCTTCGTGTAATGCTTAAGCCAACTAACGTATTAAAAATTATAAGGATTAATACCTTGATGGTATAAATAGATTTCCAAAAACCGCTTAATTGCCCGGTTTTTAGTTTATCGCGAAAGGCATTCTTTTAATAATACAGTTAGGTAATTAAGTTGATTTTATACAATAAATATAATTTATTTCAATTTGTGAAGCAAGTTCAAAAATCCAATTATTATATTAATAAGACACTGAGGAAACACTTGTCTTCTCAGAAAAAAAAATCCTGTTAGTTAGGTACCTACTTATTTCATGTTTTAATCTACTTTAACGTTCTATTGCTTCGCGTCACTGTGTAAGCGATCCCCCGCGCCCCCCGCACGAACCGTTCGACCGCAGGCCGCGCGCGCGAAATTCATCCGACTTGCTTCAAATTTATCGTCACTGCTCGGCTCCTATGTATCGTAGCGTTATGTTATATAGCCTATAACCTGCCCAGGAATATGGGCTACAATCGTACCAAGTTTGGTTAAAATCCCTTCAGTAGTTTTTGTTCCCATTGTGCACATACAGACAGACAGACAGACAGACAGACAAAAATTTTACTAATTGCATTTTTGGCATCAGTATCGATCGCCAATCATCCTCCAATATGTATTTTGAAAAAATATTCAATGTACAGAATTGACCTCTCTACAGTTTTATTATATGTATAGATTTATAAAAAATGTTTTTTATAAATTATAAATAAAAGTGTACATACTTATTATTATTCTTATAATCCGTTATGATTTTTAAATTATCCAGATTCCTAAGTTTATTCATCAAAAATATACATAAATACAATTCTTTTCTCTTTATATTAGTATAGGTACAGTCTTCTTTGACAAACAATACTAAACTAAATAAGACGGAGTACATGTGCTCAAATAATACACCCCGCCTTTCTCCGAACAGGTAATTACTAATACTAATGGTTAAGTCAATAAGAGTGTTAACTATTACATTTGCATTACCAATATATTTAGATTCATAATACATTCGGATTATTAATTCCTTTTAGAATATATAATAACATTAATACATTTAGATTATTAATTAATATTTTATTTGAAATTGACGGCTTACTCAGTAATATATTTAAGCTATAATGTTTTTTTACTCGAACCAAAAAGTGATATTAGTACTATACTTACCAGAAAACTTTGTAAGTTTTATAGCTTACGTTAATTAAAAAAAAAGTTTAGGCGCTACGATTGAACAAACATAAATTCGTGACATCATTTTGCACCCTCAAAACGTAAATGTAACTTTTATATAACAGCTTACCTTAACAATAATTTATTAGTAGCATAACGGAAAAGTTGCAAAGTAGATATGTATTCAATTTTTCTTTTATTTGACAAATGAGAGCCGCCCTACAGTTAATGGTTTCTTGGGCTAAGTTTGGTACAGGTGCGTAATCAATATTGATGATAAGATATTATACGCCACGTGCCGGCCATTTCTGTGGCAATTTACCTTGGGGGAATAGGTCGGAGGCTGAAGGGAAGTGACGGTATTTTCGAACGCTCGAATTTAGATGCGGTTTTCAATGCTTTTAGTGTCAACTGTCTTCCCTTGGGGACTGATTTAATCGAGATAGAAATAAACATTATTATAAGATTTATTAGATTTATAAAAACTATTGGATTATTTGGCCCAATTACATCAAAAAACGTGATAGTTTGTATAAATATCAATCTTTCTTTTACGAGAGAGATAACATATTAATATTTGATCACTGATTAACTTTAACTTTAATGAAATTAGAACTTACTCCCGGTTTCTGAAAAGCTGAGTGATATTTACCAATGAGCGTTAAGAATGGCTTGTGAACTCAAATGTTCGCTGATCTGATTACCCTTTCAGAAACCGAAGGTTACTCTAGTAATTTAGGTAAAGTTATAACATTTTTATACACATTACACATATTATAACATTTTTTATACATAACATTTTTTCCCAATTTTTTGCTAAAAGGTGGCTTGGCCGATTTACTTCCGCCGATTATTTTTCCTAATCGATGGTAGGTCATCATGTAGAATAAATCTAAAAGTTTCAGCTTCCAACCTATTTGAAAAAAAAAACATTTTTCATTTTCATTCATGGCACTAGGAGGATTAGGAAATCACAAATGTTCTTAAATAACAATTAAAGGAAATACACTATGAATACGGCAGCCCGTAGCTAGCACCTAAATCAGTTGTGACTTATGACTGTAAATTAGATTAAAAACTAATAACGAATACACTTATAAATTCTATCTGGCAGATGTTAGACATTCAGTTTTAAGGGCTTTAATAGTATTTATACGGTTCATTACTCTCGCGACTTCGAATAAAGTCCGACTGCTAGACTAGTCGTAGCCCTATTATTTTATTTTTATTGTATGCCAGACCTTTACAAAAACATTTAAAGTAAAGTAATAGGTGCCCGAAGCACGCAGCGTATAAAAATTTTATTCGTTCTTATATTATGCACTTACTTTATTATTTCTATAAATTCTTTTGTCAGTCACTAACAGGTTTTTTATCAGGTTCCAGCCATGCAGTTTCAGTAAAGGTTCTTTATGCTGTTATTGTAAAATACGTTTTACGGCTGCACGTGCCCGATGCGTTGCCACGCTGATGGTGATTTAAAAGATTTAAATTATTTTTTAACCGACTTTAATAAGTGATGAGCTTTTTTAATTCGACTGTATTTTTATGCTTGTTACCTAGGAATTTTCGACAGTGTGAACTTATTTTGATGATTTTTGAATTATTTTAATGCTAGTGCTACGCTAGCGAAGTTTTTACTTTGAAAGTTTAAATTTATTGTTTTAAAAGAATTCTCGTATTTAGCCTACACTTTCAATGAATATACATTTTATACGGTCTTTATCATAAAGTAACCCACGTCGTTTTTACTTTTCTTTGATTCTACTGCTCGTTTTACGTTTGACACTTCTAAGACATTTACGAGAGTCGACATCATCTATAATTTGCTATTTAGACATTGATCAACAATACACTATGTAGATATCGTGTCAGCACACGAAATTCATCTCGGTGAATATCACTTGAAAAGTGAGCTGTTATTTCAATTAGCATTATTATTATATCTTGTTGTTTCACTTTGTTTTTAAATTTTAAAGAAATACAGTTTTATTCTAAGCCGCCACTTATAAATATGTATTCTTTTAAGTCCCCCATAGGACAGGCGTCGCCTAGTTTGGGGGAACGTTACTGTAACATTTGGCTAATGTATGTTTTTGGAAATAAATGATTTGTATTTGTATTGTATTTGTATTTGCTTGCTTGGAAAACTGCCAACAACAACACTTGTCACAATCCTTGATTTGAAATCGTTAATTATGTCACTTAAACAAAAAAAAACTAAATTTAAACACACATTGCGATGTTTAAATTTATATTATAAAAATGTTAAGTGACATGATTAGAGATTTAAAATCAGCAAATTAACTTTGAAATGTTTTAAAACTTTGTCTTAGTTCGTTATTAAACAAATGTAGCTGCATGTACCACATGGTCAAATTTTATCCTTTTTTTTGTATGGACACGTCGTCTAGTGGTATAATATTGTTGATCCAAGATCAGATGACGTCGAGACTGTGCCAAAACTGTATTATTATAACATTAAAATATCAGAATTGTATTTTTGATGATATAGCAAAATTCATGCCAATTTTAATAATATTTTTAAAATACTTATAGCTGTACAAAGTATGCATAAACCTAAAAAGAGCACCACGTACGTACTGCGGCATTTTTAACGATATTTTTCAGTCCGGGCTATGAAAAACATGTACATTACGTGCGTAATAAAGTGTTTATTCCATCAGATAAATCGTGAGCAACAAGTTAACCTGACCTGTTGATACTGTATATTTGCGCCCAACACACGTACAGTACGGACCACGCATCGGACTGCGTTCCAAACCACGGCGGGATCTGTGCGGTTTGAATTGCGGGTCGAACTGTCAAAAATGAAAATTGAATTTCCAAACAAACCTTAACAAGTTGTTCTCGGAATTCCAACACAATAAGCTACCACCGATTCAACCCTAACCCGTTCCTGATTTTTGGTTTGGTTAGGTTTGATAGTTGTGCATATACAACATCGAAATTGTTCACGGTTTGGACTGCCTTACATTTTGCGTCATAACGTTGTTTGGCTGCTACAACGCCACAGACAGACACACAAATACAGTCGCGTCGAACTTATAATACTTTACTATTTAAATACGCTAGTACGCGCTTTACACGGTCGTTTTGGAGCGCGCGTTAGTATGGCGCGTGCTATTTGTCCAGTTATGAACTGTCCAGCGTTATTACACTATTTTGCATGGATCCATTTGAAATGCATACAGATGTCATATAGATATATCATCTATATAATAAAACTAAAATTTTGCATAGAATATTTTATAAATCGGTGTAAGGTGACTTTAGGATCAAAAGTCAAATAAACTATAACTGGCCTTTAAAAAGTGTTTTACGACGTGGTGTTTCTTCGAATGAGAGACAGTACTGGATGGATAAATACTGCTATATCTACACCAAATAAGATCCACAATCGTTTGCTAATATTGAATGAATGAATGATATTAATATTGGCATTAGGCTTAGAGTAAAATTATTAAGCTTAAACCAATTATTAATTCCAATTATTAATAATCAACATAAGTCCGTGGTTTGTTGAAAAACTAAGAAAAAGTATAAATACTTATAGCATATAAAATATTGTATAGTATTCCATGGTACAAAACAAATCTTATGAAGACAGAAGTCAAAGGATACGGGCAAAAGTTCGTAGACGCATTTGATTAAATAAATAAAAGAAAAAACCTAAAGTATTTAAAATAACACTACCGCAATAGTGTCACATAAAAGGCAGTCGATCAAGATTAATAAGTGTTGGCGTAGTTCCAAGAGGGCTCGTGAACGCGATTAGAAATATAAAGTTAAATCACTGGAACTCCATTTGAAACGTTAAGATCACAGAATAAACTGGGGGCGGCTCTAGATCGAGTGTCAGACCCCATTTTGATTTTGTGGCTTCAAAAATATATTTACAAAGAGCCAATTAGAAATGCCTTTATGAATTGTAGCGCGTCCCTGGCTTGGCGGGTAAATCGTTGATTCATATAAGAGGATGCATTTCCCGGTTGTGGCGTATACCAATAAGACTTTTTTCAGATCTCAGATAAATTATACGGACTCGCTAACGGTAAAGGAAAATTTCGTAAGGATATAGTTAGCCTATGAGGTATTGACTTGTTACCTCTGGACTATGCTGACTGTGTTGTGATAATACTGTATGTGCTGGGCGTTATATGTTATACGTTATTTAAAACCGCCTGTCCCACTAGAGTATTTAATAAAAAGGGTTACTTCGCTAGTCGAATGTGAATGTCCGTTTGTTTGTTACGCTTTTACGCGAAAACTACTCAATTGATAATCTTGAAACTCTGTACTCGTAGAGATATTAGAAGTAACATAGTGTACACATTTTTGTACCTAACTTTTTTTAACGCCTCCGTGGTCTAATGGTTTAGAGCCTAGCTCTCGACTCGGAGGTCGTGGGTTCGGTTCCTGATATCCTGCCAGTCGTATCGGTTATCCGTCCCACTGTGCTACGAGATTGAAGGAGGAGAGAATACCATAAATAAAATTAAATCGGTCACCAACATCGAAATCGGTGAGGGGAGCTATTATTAGGAAAACCTACCTAAGGTTGGCGTTCCGTTTTGTCATTATTAATGAAGGGCGTAGAGGAACATCCCTAGTTACATAATAATACATTACTTGTATTACGACCCCTTAATTATACACAAATGTTTAACCCGGTCTAGTTTGATATTTGGTTAAAATATGTCTATTGTAGCACTTTTGGCGGTACTATTTGATCATTGGCCTCATTATCATTGGGATCATTCCTAAAATATGAGTAGGATTGAGACAACTGAAAGTCTACCTATTATACATAAACTGATCACATAAAGAGTTCATAGGCGACGGTGACCGCTTACCATCAGGTGGCCCGTCTGCCTTTTCGTCTCGCTCTATAAAATACCCTATAAAAAAATAAAATAAAAATAACTTATCAACAATATATAAAAGGGGTTCATATGTTTGCACGTTGATACCGTGTATTATTATATATTTGTAACAGTAATAAAAATGTTTTTGTCAGATTTGCTCAGTTGAGGCTGATCGTCCGATTGTCTGACAAGTAAATAATAATTTATGAAATTGAAATTTTTAATATTGGATATAAATTTACCTTACTGGCTAAAAATAATTGACTTAGTTTGTAGCCAGTATAATATTATGTTTTTTAAAAATATCACAAGCCATTGTATGACAGTAAGTCAGCCACATATTATTACACTTTCCATCATTGTTGTTACTACATTCTTCTCTTTCTGATGAAATAAATGATTGATTGATTGAAACGCGATCCACGGATGGGCATGTAGAGCCTTCGCCTGATCTTGCCATTTTGACAGTCTAAGTATGTTTGTTACAACTTAGCGCTGAAATTACTGATCTGTCTTTAATGAATGAGGTGTCGGTTCGCAATAATATCCCGACTAACATACTATCTTGGTAATTAATAGAGTAGTAAGTCAGAAAAGGCGGTTTCCAGAAAATGCCACTTAAAGCTTTAACTTTGACAGAAGACTTTGTAATTTTGACGACCTCCGTAGCGCACTGGTTGAGCGCGTTGGTGCTCTAGCGAGAGGTCACGGTTCGAATCCCGCCGAGGGAACAAAAAGTTTTCAATGTTCCTGGGTCATGGATGTGTATTAAATTTGTGTCAACTATAGTAAAAATCTTAAATATGTGTATAGTATAAAATTATTAAATACTAGCTGTGCCCGCGACTTCGTTCGCGTGGTGTTTGATTAACTTAAACCGTTTATGCAGCGCATGCAACGAAAGTCCCTAAATGTGAATTGTTTATTTGTTTAAACGCGCTAATCTCAGAAACTACTGGTCCGATTTGAAAAAATATTTTTGTTGGATTGTCCATTTATAGAGGAAGGTTATATAACATTACGCTGCGACCAAAACCAGGCGGGCGTCGTCGTCGCCCGACGCCGACGCCCGACGTCGCGACACCGCCGTCCGACGCCTCAACGCCGACGCCAGACGTCGCGACGCCGACGACAGACGTCGCGACGCCGACGCCAGACGTCACGACGCCGACGCCAGACGCCGCGACGCCAACGCCAGACGTCACGACGCCGACGCCTGACGTCGCGACGCCGATTCCAGACGTCGCGACGCCGACGCCCGACGTTGCGACGCCGACGCCCGACGCCGCGACGCCGACGCCCGACGCCGCGACGCCGATATCAGACGTCGCGACACTGACTACCCGACGCCGCGATGCCGATGCCACACGCCTCGACGTCGAGGCCAGACGTCGCGACGCCGACGCCAGACGTCGCGACGCCGATGCCAGACGTCACGACGCCGATGCCCGACGCCGCGACGCTGACGCCAGACGTCACGACGTTGTTTATTTGTTTAAACGCGCTAATCTCAGAAACTACTGGTCCGATTTGAAAAAATATTTTTGTTGGATTGTCCATTTATAGAGGAAGGTTATATAACATTACGCTGCGACCAAAACCAGGCGGGCGTCGTCGTCGCCCGACGCCGACGCCCGACGTCGCGACACCGCCGTCCGACGCCTCAACGCCGACAGACGTCGCGACGCCGACGCCAGACGTCACGACGCCGACGCCAGACGCCGCGACGCCAACGCCAGACGTCACGACGCCGACGCCTGACGTCGCGACGCCGATTCCAGACGTCGCGACGCCGACGCCCGACGCCGCGACGCCAATGTCAGACGTCGCGACACTGACTACCCGACGCCGCGATGCCGATGCCACACGCCTCGACGTCGAGGCCAGACGTCGCGACGCTGACGCCAGACGTCGCGACGCCGATGCCAGACGTCACGACGCCGATGCCCGACGCCGCGACGCTGACGCCAGACGTCACAACGCCGACGCCTGACATCGCGACGCCGATGTCAGACGTCGCGACGCCGACGCCGACGCCCGACGCCCGACGCCCGAAGCCCGACGCCCGACGCCCGACGCCCGACGCCCGACGCCCGACGCCCGACGCCCGACGCCCGACGCCCGACGCCCGACGCCCGACGCCCGACGCCCGACGCCCGACGCCCGACGCCCGACGCCCGACGCCCGACGCCGCGACGCCGACGCCGACGCCGACGCCCGACGCCGCGACGCCGACGCTGACGCCCGACGCCGCGACGCCGACGCCCGACGCCGCGACGCCAACGCCGCGACGCCGACGCCCGACGCCGCGACGCCGACGCCCGACGCCGCGACGCCGATGTCAGACGTCGCGACACTGACTACCCGACGCCGCGATGCCGATGTGGCATCGGCATCGCGTCGCCTCGACGCCGACGCCCGACGCCGCGACGCTGATGCCAGACGTCGCGACGCCGACGCCCGACGCCCGACGCCCGACGCCCGACGCCCGACGCCCGACGCCCGACGCCCGACGCCCGACGCCCGACGCCCGACGCCCGACGCCCGACGCCCGACGCCCGACGCCCGACGCCGCGACGCCGACGCCGACGCCGACGCCCGACGCCGCGACGCCGACGCTGACGCCCGACGCCGCGACGCCGACGCCCGACGCCGCGACGCCAACGCCGCGACGTCGGCATCGCGGCGTCGGGCGTCGGCGTCGCGACGTCTGGCATCAGCGTCGCGGCGTCGGGCGTCGGCGTCGAGGCGACGCGATGCCGATGCCACATCGGCATCGCGGCGTCGGGTAGTCAGTGTCGCGACGTCTGACATCGGCGTCGCGACGCCGACGCCCGACGCAGCGATGCCGATGCCACACGCCTCGACGCCGACGCCGCGACGCCGACGCCCGACGCCGCGACGCCGACGCCCGACGCCGCGACGCCGATGTCAGACGTCGCGACACTGACTACCCGACGCCGCGATGCCGATGCCACACGCCTCGACGCCGACGCCCGACGCCGCGACGCTGATGCCAGACGTCGCGACGCCGACGCCCGACGCCGCGATGCCGACGCCTGACATCGCAACGCCGATGTCAGACGTCGCGACGCCGACGCCAGACGTCGCGACGCTGATGCCAGACGTCGCGACGCCGACGCCCGATGCCGAGACGCCGATGTCAGACGTCGCGACGCCGACGCCTGACGTCACGACGCCGATGCCAGACGTCGCGACGCCGACGCCCGACGCCGCGATGCCGATGTCAGACGTCGCGACGCCGACGCCTGACGTCTGAAATCGGCGTCGGGTGTCGGTGTCGGCGTCGGCGTCTTATAAATATTTTTCAAATCGGAACGGTAGTACCTGAGATTAGCGCGGTTAAACAAACAAACAAACTCTTCCGCTTCATAATATTAAATAAAGTTGATTGACTATAAAATGAAATACAAATTTTCATAATAACAAAATCGATACCATCCAAACTCAATATTATGAGTTCTATAAAATAACTCTTTTATTATTATATTAGACGACCTCCGTAGAAAAATCAAAAACAATCATAAATAAAATAAAAGTTTAAAAAAACTATAACCCGACTTCGCAAAAAAGGGGTCTAAAAAGGCTGAAACAAGAAAATAATTCAATTTTAAATCCAGATATGCATAGGTACAGAAATGGTCAAGGTAGAGCCGTGGTCGTACCCGCTATTGGGATTGTATATTTCAACAGCAGACGAATATTATAGATTTGTTTAGCGGGTACGACCACGGCTCTACCTTGACCATTTCTGTACCTATGCATATCTGGATTTAAAATTGAATTATTTTCTTGTTTCAGCCTTTTTAGACCCTTTTTTTGCGAAGTCGGGTTATAGTTTTTTTAAACTTTTATTTTATTTTACATTTTTCTGTTTCCACATAAACTATAACATTATATTTTCTCTGAACTAACGTTAAATTAACACATAGAAAGTAACTAAACAATTCCTAGATACTATTTATACGACCGCTTTTTAAACGTTTATTTTGAATTTTACAATAAAATATAAAAATTAATTCAAAATATAAATACATATTTGTAATGTGCTTGCCAAGACCTATCTTTTGATACCAAACACGATACAATTATCTTAATTTAATTTTTTTTTGGAGATAGTTATTGAGGTATAATTTTCAAAATCCAAAATTTTTCGAAAAATTATATAGCCTTTGTTACTCGCGGCATTAATACAAATCAATTGACACCTCATTAATCAAAATCGGACCACTAGTTTAGCCGCTACGAGGGAACATACATACATACATACATAGACTGCCAAAATCATTACCCTTCCTTTTGGCTTCGCCGAAGTCGGGTAAAAAAACAATCATAAAAAAATAATAATAATAATATATACGGTTGAATTGAGAAACCTCCTCCTTTTTTGAAAGTCGGTTAAAAATACCGTTTTCTATTGCTTCGCGTCGCTGTATAGGTAGATAAGCGATCGCCCCGCGCGTCCCGCACTCCCCGCAGTCCACACGCGTCGAAATTCGTCCGACTTACTTCAAATTTATCGTCACTACTCGGCTCCTATGTGTCTCAGCGTTATGATTTATAGCCTATAACCTGATCAGGAGTATGGACTACAATCGTACTAAGTTTGTTTAAAATCCCTTCAGTAGTTTTTGTTCCATGCGTGTGTCAGATTTGATTATTAATATGGCAATTTGTAAAAAATTTTAATTGTAACTAACTATGAATTTATTATTTTGTGAATAATATAATAAACACAAATAATTATGTAATTCTTAACAAAGTAGTTTTTAAGTCACTTTGACATTTATGTCAGTGTTAATATTATTTCCGGTTCTAGAATTTGATAATTTGAGATGTTTAATAAAAATGTAATTATTAAGGTTAAATTCTGAAATAATGTGAAAATAATTGAACATTCATTGTAAACATTTTTGTATGTCAATTTTAAAATAATATTGTCATTGTGTTATATCTTCCGGTGTAAATTGCGCCAAATTATACTTATAAAAGAATATGTCCGCTATATTGGCTTCAGTTCTGAACCAGATATTGAGTGAACAAATTTAAGATAAGTACCATATTTTCTAAAAGCCTCTATATTATGTTGTAGCTAAGTAATATTATTATGTCTCGTTTTATTATAGTGTTTTAGTAGTAAATAATTTATTAATATTTAATACTTGGAAATATATTTTGATGATAAATTATTGGTATATTGTAAAAATAGTCTAATTTGCTAAAGTATCATGTGATTGGTACTTTTAAATAAAAAGTAAATTACCAGGTTGTTAAATACATTTTATTTTATTCCATAGTTTATTAATTTATTGTTTAAATTCTATTCCTAGTACAGTAAAAATATTACAAAGCTGTTTAAAACATTTATTTATTGATAAAAGGAAGTGTAGTATATAAAATGGTGTGTTGCTAATTGTCTTAATTTCTTGTAATTAAAATATAAGTAGTGTGATACAATAAAACTTATAAATACTTTGGTTTAGCGTTTTACTTTGAATTTTGATTTTAGTAAATCTACACTTTAATATATTTTTACAGTTAACTTTTGGCCATTCTACTTTATCATATTTTAGCTTTCTTTAATTTTATTATATTTTCATTCCCCATTTTGACACGTGCACATACAGACAGACAGACAGACAGACAAAAAATTTATTGATTGCATTTTTGGCATCAGTGTCGATCACCAATCATCCTCCAATAAGAATTTTGAAAAAATATTCAATGTACAGAATTGACCTCTCTAGAGTTTTATTATAAGTATAGAAGATATAGATATTTCCGTTATCTGGTACCTGTAACACAAGTTCTTCGGATACTTAGCACGGGGCCAGATTTACGTGGTGTGAAGCGTCCATAGATATTATTATTATTATTATAATGCATGAAGTATATTTTATAGTATTTAACTTTTGATGAATTTATAGTGAATAGAACTATAAAATTTTTTAGTAATTTAGAACAACAGGTGAACCAGGAACATATTTTAAAAACACCATAAAAGTAATATTTTTGAATATCAATTGTATTTGCGCTGTCATAATTTTCATACAATTATCATTCGATAACGTTACTTTTAGGTAGCTGTCAAATGTTCCTACTTGACGTAGGCCAAGCTGTCGTCGTTATAAATACGTACATTTATACATTTGTCGTATAATAATCCTTATAACAAAAGACACAAGGACTGAATGATCAGTTCTTATCGCACTAATACCTGATAAGCTGAGCAATTTGTTCAGGCTGTGACAAACGACTGCCGCTAGAACCTTATTTATCATCGCTTGTATATCAAAAACGGCGGTTGAAATAAATTCACTGTGGCATTTAAATGACTAAATTTGTACTTACAGTCGTTATAATTCATATAAATTTCACAGGCTTTTATTTAACCTGTTCCCGTATGTAATGATAATGTTGTACGTTTAATTTCACCCTTCATCCCTAGTTCGATTGGGTTAAAATTTCAAAGGCAGTTATATAAAATATAAAATAAACAATTTATTTAATAATAAATTGTTTATTTTCTCTCCACAATAATTCAAATTACAGTTTTAATATTTAGCATAATTAGTACAGTCTTTGTGGGGAGAATGGAGTCTTAAACTGAGCAGTTTCCTCCTTGTTTTTCAAGACCCCAGGCCTCCGACCCTCATTTTGGCAGTATATTACCCAAACAAATGTTAAAGTTGTACGTTGCTTTGTGCATTACGATGGCTCGAAGCTGGACAGTGGATATAGGTTCTCCAAAATAAAACCGTACAAACATACAAATCAAGCAAGTCTATCTATTAATTCGTGAAGCAAAAACATTAGGTTAGTGTTGCTAGAATTGTTCGAATAGACTTATCTATTCTCGCAACACTGTAAAATTTTATTATTCATAGTTTGTAGTAAAATTTTCCGAACGCTAATAATATTCTATTCTTTAAACAATGCTTAAAAAGAAATGTTTCAAATTATTAATATTAACACAACGGACACTACGGCACGTAAGCATAACAACAGATTTGATACAATTATCATTCTTACAACATTTTTTTCTGCTTAAACTTTTAAAAGTAAAAATTGTATTTTATATTTCAATTATGGTCGAATTTTGGCGGCCGCTAGTTTACGGTAAATTTACTTAAACATGTCAACGAGAACACTATAAAAGTAGTAAGAATAATAATAATAATAACGGCCCCACGCATGCCATCCAAAGGTTCGGGACTTAATTGCCCGTGAGCAAGGAATGCTATACACAAACATAATAATTATTATGTACGGACGCTTCACACCACGTCAATCTGGCTCCGTGCTAAGTATCCGAAGAACTTGTGTTGCAGGTACCAGACAACGGAAATATATTTTATACTAATATTTTATGATACTTAAGACTTTGTTTATTATATTATACCTAAATTTAATACACATCCATGACCCAGCAACATTGAAAACTTTTTGTTCCGTCGGCGGGATTCGAAATGAAGTAGTAAGAATGTTGTGCTGTTACATATTATGTTGTCGTTAGTTCATACATAAATATATTTTAGGTTTCATGAAACTCTAATTCTGCTCCTACGCTGCCAATCGTTTTGATATTAGCCACCATATGTTGTAGCAAAACTTCGTTATCCAGTTTTTGAATATAAATTTCCGTATTTTAATATTTTATGGACTAATGGAGACCTTTTTATGGTTCCTAACATGCTTGTGATTAATATTTTCGACATGAATCCTATCTAGATCATAATTCATTTAGACCCTCTCGAGCTGTATCGCCAGTACAATATTTGCATACCGCAAAAAGGTATTCTTTTTTTAGAAAGTGGCATAAAAATATAATCTCTATTGGCGAATGGTGATATCGAGTGATTTAGATATGATTTGTAAGGTTACTAATAATTTCGGTTATTAAAAAATAATACGAATCTAGATAAAATGTATTTTTTCATGACGTATATGAATTTTCTTATTACCTTTTAGTATCCACACGGTAAATAAGATTGCTTTATAAAGGGTAAAAGTTTTTTTAAGATTACGTGCTCAAAGGACAAACACATCCAACCCTAATCAGTCCCTTGTTACTACTCCGGCAGTCTATCGGGAGATGGGCGGAAGTATTAAAACAAAAACAGACAGACTAGCATGACATTTTCAAACAAAAATATGTATGAATATTCCTGGATGTGTATTAAATTTGTGTATAATGTAATAAAAAACTTAAATATGTAAAAAGTATTAAATATATTTTCGTTGTCTGGTACCTTACCTAACCTAAATTATATTATTATATTATCAACCAATTCACTAATTTCATTACGTCATACTGTTTTTATGCTCAACGAAGTGGGTGCGGATCAGCTAGTATCTATACTAATATTATAAAGCGGAAGAGTTTGTTTGTTTAAACGTGCTTATCTCAGGAAGTACTAGTCCGATTTGAGAAAATCTTTTTTTGTTAGGTAGTCCATTTAGCTGCGACCAATAGGAGCGAAGCGTCAGTGAGAAATGTTGCAAAAACGGGGAAAATTAATTACATTTGGGGACTTTCATTGCGTGCGCTGCATAAACGGCTTAAGCACTCAAAAACCACGCGAACGAAGTCGCGGGCACAGGGCGGCGATTCTCAGGCCTCGAACTTGGTTCCGAATATTAGTATATCCCGTTCGCACGCGCGCTAAATCTCATTTGCATGAGCGGGACAGACCGATAGTAAAAACTAAGTTCGAGGCCTGAGAATTAGGGCTCAGCTAGTATAATATATATAAAAGTTAGTTACGGCACCGACGCTCTCTAGTTAACTCGCGTTTAACCATTTAATTTTCAACGTCTTGGCCGATGGCACACATTTTCTGTTTACGTAATTAGCTTTACTGTCGTAATTATTTTTTCTAATGGCTTTTTTCTGTTCTATTTACTTTGTCTTTTCAGTAAAGAATGGGCAACATTTAATGTAACGAATAACTTGGTTTGTGTAGCGCAGAGTACGAAATTATTACTAGCAGACTTTAGTGGTATTACCGCCATACATTGTGGCTAATTGCAATTTACATTGCGTTTGCATCAGCTCCCAGACCTCGGTTAGCAGCATTGTTACGCTTGCGGAATGAATTTGCAAGTGTTTGCGGAAACTTAACAGTAAAATACGAGGATAGTTGAAAATGTTAAAAAACATTAAGGTCTCTAGTGCTCATCTGATTTAGATTTTTTTGAGTTCATCGTGAAATTAGGTTATGTTTTGGTTTAGTAATTTATTATTTCGTATTAAAAAAAAATAATATAATTTGTGTATGTTTCTAAGTACGTCAAATAAGGTTTGCTTAGTCCGTTTCCAGAAATAAAGTATGAAACTAAGACATATAAAGTATATCTTATATATAAAAATGAATTGCTGTTCGTTAGTCACGCTAAAACTGAGAGAACGGCTGAACCGATTCGGCTATTTTTAGTTTTGAAATATTCGTGGAAAGAAGGTTTAAACGGTTCATCACAAACTGTTTCTATGCTCAACGACTAACTAGTGGGCACGGGTCAGCTAGTAAAGTAAAGTTTATTTCGAAAAAAAAACATTATGAAAATTTATCGTAATACGACAATATCGGCAGAAGTTCGTGGCATGTAATAGGCGGCATATTTAAATAGGTCAATATTGTAATCGACTACAGGGGAGGGTTTTCCTCATGTCTCCCACGGGATCGGTTGCCACGTGATATGACTCGTAAGGAACGACTCATCAACATCATTGACAATATTACTGGCGTTATTGCGCTCTGTTGTGGCAATTTGATATAATGGGCATCTTAACGAGGTGTATGATACGGGATGTTACAGTATTGTCAGGTAACTAGGCTGTTTAGATACCTACAACTTATGATGTTGACGACCTCTGAAGCGCAGTGGTGGTCAGGTGGTGGTTCGAATAGCCGAGCGAACAAAAAGTTTCACCCTCGGTTTCCCGAACGCTATTCAAATGAATGATCAACTAACATGGCATTCTAATCAACAACTCATATTGAACGCTGATTGGTAGAATATTATCAGACAGAAAGGAACGGACATATATTTTATAATTACATCATGCTCGCACTTGCAAGATTTGTTAAAATTCCACAGATAGGGTTAGGCCGTGTTTCACCAAGCCATGTTAAAGTTAACGCCATGTTAAATATCATGTTATCCCTCTCGTATTTCCTGTCAATGAATGAGATGGCATGGTATTTTAACAGTTCGTTAACTTTAACATTGCTTGGTGAAACACCGCCTTAATTCACCAAAGACACCGATTAGTTGACAATTGTCATACGATTTGAATCAGCGAACAAAGAAAGAGATTCGTTTCTGATTTTCTCAGTTTTTTACTCGTGTCCTTCGCGTATCTTAGTACTTGCGGGTCAAGAAGATATCCCTTTGTCGCATTTGTTACGAGAGTCTGTAAAAAAAAACTTTTTAATGCAAAAGACTACCTACTTCGAAAGAGTGTTTTAATAGCTCGAACAAATACACAGTGTCATATTTAACCAGACGCTTTGTTCTATACAGCCTCAGGCAGTGCTCGGCGTCTGTAAATATTTTTCTTTGTAACAAATCTTAATAAAGACGTAGCTTTAAAATTTCTCGCTGAAAGGCTTAAAGTGATTGTGTGCTGTTGAGAATTTTGGGGTGAAGCAAAAATCCCTTTGCGAGTTATTATTACGTACAAAGTCTTTGCTGTTGCACAATTCAAACAATCTGTAACCCTCCGTTTGTGGTTATATGTAATGAAGGGGATCTTAATGATGGGAGTTTTTCTCTATGACTCAACGAAAATGGCACAGGGTTGCAGCGAATATTTATAATATATTTATTTACAATCATATTTTGTACCGTAATCATAAAAGAAAACAGCGTTACAATTAATGTTATTTTTGAAGTCGGTGTCAGCAAAGACTACTCTGAAGTAAACTACAGTAGGATAAATCAGTTCATCTTTTTTGGCAGCTACGATGCTACAGATAAACTGACAGACACACACATTCCATTTTAGTAACATCACCTCCTTTTTGTGTTGACGGTCAATTATAAATGCAAAAGTGAGAAACTTCTAAATTAGCTGTACTGAAACAACATAATCCACGTAAAAAATGTTCGTAAATACCTCTACACCAGCTCTGGAAATTGGTGACAAATGTCCATAAAATAAATACTACAGGTCCAAAACTATTTAAATTTTTAAGGAGACCAAATGTCAGCTTTTCTGCGTCTAATCAAAATAACCACAAAAATCAAATAATTCATCTCGGAGTAATCGGTGTAACATACATATAAAAAAAACAGGCCGAATTGATAACCTCCTCCTTTTTAACCGACTTCCAAAAAAAGGAGGAGGTTCTCAATTCGTCTGTATGTTTTTTTTTTTTTTTTTTTTTTTTTTTTATGTTTGTTACCTCAGAACTTTCGACTGGGTGAACCGATTTGGATGATTTTTTTTTTATTTGAAAGGTGGTGCTTCCCGTTTGGTCCCATTGTCACCAAAGTGGTGACCTGATGATGGGATCCGTGAGGAATCGAGGGAACTCCTCAAAATTTATATGGAAACATATATTGATTTTGATTTTTTCTGAAGTAGCCCAGGCATATGTTACCAAATAGTAAGATTTTGCACCATATCCTGGACCTAAAGTACTGAACAGAACTTCTGAGTCCTTAGAGATAGACGTTTGAAGATTGCAGCGTTGTTTAAAGAAATGCAAGCATACGCCACTACGTTAATTACAGTGTTGTACCAGTGTTTACCAAAGTGGTGACCTGATGATGGGATCCGTGAGGAATCGAGGGAACTCCTCAAAATTTATATGAAAACATATATCGATTTTGATTTTTTCTGAAGAAGCCCAATCATATGTTACCAAATAGTAAGATTTTGCACCATATCCTGGACCTAAAGTAGTGAACAGAACTTCTGACTCCTTAGAGATACACGTTTGAAGATTTCAGCGTTGTTTAAAGAAATGCAAGCATACGCCACTACGTCAATTACAGTCGAACTTGGTCTCATAGTTATGAAAGTGCATGCCTGATGATGGTGTCGTGAGGAATCGAGGGAACTCCTCGAAGTTTATAGGAACACTCATAGTAATTTTATTATTTTTTTCGAGTACCATAAGCATATCCGACTACAAATAAACAAACATAATTTTGAATCAATTGTTAAGGTATACCACATAGATCAGAAACAGGCATACAGGACTGCTTAGTCTTTGAAGTTATAAGTTTGGAAATTACGACATCGCTTAAAGTACTGCAAGCATATGCCACTATATCAATTACAGTACTCAACACCACCTCTGTCTTCGCCAGATAGTAGGTATCTATATATAGGTACTATCATAACAATATGACGAAATAGGTAAATATTAAAAAGGTAAAAAATTGTTTTAAGCCAAATAAAGAAATGTGAATCGACTAAAAATAATAAAAGAGTTATATAGAAATCATATTCAGTTTGGCTGGTATCGACTTTGATATTATTAAAATTTGTATATCATTTTATAGTCAACTTGATATGTATAATTTTTGCGCTGCTCTGGCGTATAAGTACCTATCCTTACTCAGTAGGGTATCGAGAACCGGTAAAGTTTTAGGAACCGGGATTTTCGGTACCGGCACTAGTCAGAACCGGGAATTCCCGGGATTTCCCGGGATTTTTGGTATTTTCGTGATTTTTTTCTTACTTAACTAAAAACAAATACAATGGCTTCGAAAACTACTTTTTATAAATAAATCACACATTTTGGCATGTCAAGTTAAAGTATGATACATTAATTTGCTATACAATGATTAAAATGTCGTATATTTATATATTTTGAATTTAACGTCTCTAATATTAGGGCTTTTACCCACGGCTTCGGGCGCGTAAAATAGTATTCGTAACAAAAAGTTCTTTATCAAATAACTCTATGGCTACAGTATGATTAAGATAATGTTATACCAATAATCATATTATGACTATCCTCTATTCAGTTTCTGGCCAGATCATACGCACTACAATATTTTTTTCCGTGGCGTATATTATGTATAACGATTTGCCAGCCTATAATGCACAATTAGCAGATTCCCTCCCACTTTTGCAAAGTTATTACTTTTGAATAGGTAAATAAAACATTGCATATTGTATCTACGATCTATCATGAGCCAAAAAACTATTTTACCGGTGTAAATCTATTAAAACTTATAATATTGTAAAATACTGTGTAGTACAAAAAACGTTTTATAAGTTTTATAAGTATGAGTAATTATATTTTACACACTACCACATAATGTATGTCTATTTATGTTAAGATTTAGTTTATGATACTGTTAATACTTTGTGATGTAGTGTAATGTGAATGTACCTGTTGAATAAATGTAATCACTTACTTACTTACTATTTATTATAAACTTATCGCCGTACCAAAATTAAACCAAATCGGTAAAACGGTTCATGACTCTTAAAGTAACAGACACAGTTAGTTTCACGTTTGAAATAATAATAAGTATGGATAAAACATTTTAAAATTATTTTTCTGCTTAGCCAATCGCACGAAATGCGGTATAATGTTTGGACAAAAATTAAAATTTTAAACGCAAATATTGTTTAGTAAGTTTTTACCCTTTGAATGTAATATCGATGTGAGTTTTACTGGCTAAAAAGATGGATCTTCCAAAAATGTTAACAGCTTTATCCAACAGATAAATTGATTCATCAAAAATTCATAGCTTAAAGATATCTTATAAAATTGGTTTTTTGCCATTTTTTATTTATAAGTAGTAGCAAAAAGATTTTTTATAATTATAATTATGATCCCTTGGGACCTTTTTGTTTCCCAACAAAAAAATCCTGTTATTAATTTCATGGTCCAATCTACCTTTGTGCCGAGTTTCATTTAAATACGTCGTAGTTTCACCGAAATACCATTAAATAAGTAGCTACTGTTTTTTGAAAATCCAACGGGATATTTCGTTTTTGGGATAATAATATCCTACATTACCCTTTAGGTTCGAAGCTATCGGCCTGCTAAATTTCATTTTATTCCATTCAGTACGGACTCATACGGACCGACAGACAGACAGTACTTTTTTTCATAATTATTATTTTTAGGTTCTATGGCCTTTATAGACCTTGATAAATCAAATATTAATAAATCCTTAAAAGACCTTAATAAATCTTGATTTTGACTTAAATATATATTTAATGAGCAGACATTTCCCCTAGATTTGTTTTAATATGTTGAGATAGTAAAATCAGTTAAGAATATTTTGAATAACATCGTAACTTAAGTTAAAATTTGAAAGCGTTTTTCACCGTCGGAAAGTTACACCAACGGTGAACACAGGCTTTATTATATTTTCAAAAAAAGGGATCCTTACTAAAACTCCAATAATAATTTTAACATTGGTTAAAATATAATGATACTCATAATATGTTTATTACTATAACATTATCTAAACCACATTGCAGCTGTAGTGTTATTTGGTAGGTAAAGAACTTTTTGCTACGAATACAATAATTCCACACGCCCGAAGCCGCGAGCCAAAGCTAGTAATGTAATATTACTCACGTTTATAAAAATTGTTTATATCTATGTAAAACTTTAATGGAAGTGACTGTTTATCGATATTTTAATCATTGTATAGCAATAAATATATTATCCTTTAACATGACATGCCACAATGTGTAATTAAAATACAAAAGTACTTTTCGAAGCCCGTTGCGTTTATTTTTTGTTAAGGTAAAAAAAATCCCGAAAATACCGAAAATCCCGGTTCTTTTGCGGTGAGAACCGGTTCTATAACAGTAGTCAAAGAACCGGGAAATCCCGGGATTTTCGGTACCGGGAAATCCCGGTTCTGAACCCTATTACTCAGTCTACCCATAACTAAAAATCTTAAAATAAAATAATTTTAAACAAAAAAAAACCGACTTCAAAAAGTAAACTAAAAAGCAAAAAATAAATTTACTTTGCACAAAGTAATACTTATTTTCACTTAAGTAAATAAATTTATTCTATAATTTTGAAGTCGGTGCCAAGTAAGTACTTCAACAACCTTACTACAATATCAAATTACTAAATATATGTAGGCAATCACAGAAAATAAGAATCAGAAAAAAATATACAACTATCAATGTAACTATTACTATATATTATGTACCTACCAAAGTACTGGCTTACAAACTAATATTAAATGAAAACAAATTATCTTGGAAATGGTTAAGAAATAGAGATAAACATGCTATGACATGATAGATATTATAAAAACACGAAGAAAGGCGACGCTTCAATATCATTAGCTAAAATGTAAGTAGGGATCATTTTAAACAAAACGTTAAGTTACGATATACAGCGTATAAAAGGAACAGTCACTAAAACTTTGTCAAAAAAAAAACTAATTTTTGTAAAAAATTATTAAAAAAATAGTATATTTCTAGAACGAGAAAAGATAGTATAGTTAACTTTGGGATATGATTATATCCCAAATGTATTTAATTTATGTATTGTATATAGTAAAACACTAACTACTTGCACTTTTTTCCACTTTATTTGATTTTTCACCTTATTAATTAATTATTAAGGTGAAAAATCAAATAAAGTGGAAAAAAGTGCAAGTAGTTAGTGTTTTACTATATATAAAATGAATTTCCACCAAGAACCAACAGTACATTCAATAACATGTAATTTATGTATTACGCCACCTCAACGTGAAAAAGTAAACTACAATTTATATGGCATCGAAACAACGCCCAAAATGGCAAACCGATGAAATTCAAATATTAATTAACATTTTTCACGTTGAGTAGTAACAAAAAAACACTCAGCACACTGATAAAACCACTTTCATAAGGTAAAAATACTAGATATATTTCCGAGTGAATAGCAATTGGAAACGATTGCTGGGATCGGCGGCTCTCGTTAGCCTGACGGTGTGAGCCGAAGCCGGTGATAAGCCGATTTTTATCGCTCCCGGCCAGATGGAAAATATTCCCTTTATTGTCTGTAATACCTGAATATTTCATTTTCACAAAGTCACGTCAGATCTTAATGGTTTCCAAATGTTTCGACCATTTTTGAGACGTCTTGAGTTTTATGTTTTCTTTAATTGCGTCTTGTTTATTTTTGGGACGGAGCGACATTTATCTGACATATCCAAATGAATACAAAATTTCAACAAAACCGGCCAAGTTAGCGTGGGACTCACGCACGATGGGATTCGTACAACATTTCCATTCATAAACTTTTAAGATAACGAAACGTCGAGGAAGTTGCTTTTATTCAATATAAATCAATTAAAAAATCAGAATTTGATAAATTCCACACTTAATTACACAAATAAAGGAGTATGTTATAAAAAAGTATTAATAAGTAAACAATTTGGCGCTCATTACTTTACTTTATAATATGTAAGTAAAGGCTTTCTTAGTGTAATTCTAGAAAGTTGTATTTATAAGGTTCTTATACCAAAAAGATAAACACAGAGTTTTGCCGATCAACGCTTCGCCGTGTACGCACGAGTCACGTACATATTTAACGAAACTACGCCTTATTCTAGGCGAGCTTATGCTATGTAGGTATGGGTTTTTATGTATATAATATCCTACGACACACGAAAAACCGACTTTTTGTATGTCGAATCTCTGTTTACTTTTTATTTGGTTTGAGTGTAGTCAACATTTGTGTACAAAAATGTATGTCTGCACAGTACACGTGGCACATAGTTTCTCAAGACACTGTCCTAGTGGATAATAAACCAGCTAGAAGCACGTCGTTTCGTATAAACGTTCGTCTACGTTCTGCGACTTTGTAGGTGACGTTATTCTTTTTACAAATATGTCATACAAAATACGACGTGTCTCAGCTTCAGAATAATGTATGTGGTGCTTTAACATATTTTATTATGTAGCGTACATATATATTTATGTACATAAAACGTTGCCTCTCATTATATTACGTGTGTCAAAATATTTTATGTAAAAAATTACAAGCTTACTCCCGACATAATCGAGAATCGAAGTTCAATCTCAACGGCTTTTGGTATTTTATTAACTGGATTACTTTAAAACTAACCAGGATAAAGGAAATCGTTAGATCGTAACTTTTTGTGCTCCCGGCCATATCAATCGACTGAGAATCAAAATAAACACACGTCAATTAATTAGTAAGTACGCGGCACGATCGAATCTAAATCAAAATCGAATCAGCTTAGAGTAACGCCCCAGCTTATAATATACCAAGGCTTACTTGCGCCATAATAAATTCAGAGTTAGGGTAAAATAAATGGAAAATTATAGGTTAACTGTGGGCTAATTTTAACTACCCTTTTTGATCTAATTTTAATAACATCAATAGTAATGATTATATATTAGTATGTTATAGTATTATTTATTTATGTATTCGTATTTAATTATTTATATTATATACTTATATAATATATTTCTTACCAACTAAGTATTGAAGTATGTTGTACGCGCCTAATTGTTTAAATTTAAGTTTTTCCTTTGTTAGGTCTACTGGAAGAAATTCCAAATTGGGATAAGTAGCACCTTTGTACATAATTTCTGTGTCTTAATTTAAGTTTCTATTGTTTTTTTTCTTTTATGTGTGTACATATATTATTAAATAAATAAATAAATAACATTGTAATAAATCTTATATATAAAAATGAATCGCTGTTCGTTAGTCTCGCTAAAACTCGAGAACGGCTGAATTTATTCGGCTATTTTTAGTCTTGAAATATTCGTGGAAGTCCAGGAAAGGTTTAAACGGTTTGTATGCTCAACGAAGTGGGCATGGGTCAGCTAGTTATACTATAAAAACTCAATAATCCTTATTTTGCAGAATGCCAAATTTAGCATGCACTTATTACGCACACAGGCGAAAGAAAAAAGGTTAAATTAATATTTTTTATATAACTTAATTTCTTACCAAACAATCAGAGGTCGAACGATAAACTTAGATTCAGCCAATCAGTATCAATTCCTATTCAAGTCGAAATTCTTTCCATAAAAAGGGCTTTATTGGTGTTGGGTCAGCAAAGTGTATGTAAATAAAAATAACGAGAACTCCACGGTAATAAAACCGCTCCGATAGAGAAATACAATAAACTCTTTTAAATCTGAGGCCACTATTTCCCGAAGATTTACTTTTGTGTCCATAAATTGTACGTAAAGAGGGTACAAATATTCGCTCTTTGTTGCCTCTTGTTATAATTATAATATAATGGCGATTAGCATAATATGACAATACAGGGATTTGATTTGACTAAAGTGTATGATTATGGTTTTACGTTTAGTTTAGTATGTACATCTAATACTTAACTTGATTATGTTGTATGTTTAAATATTTATATTGTATCCAAATTTAGTTTTCTGCAAGTTTTATCTGTAGTTAGTCTGTATTTACAACGAGGACCACATAAAACAAAGTTACCAAAAACACGAAGAGCTTTGTTGTGTTATAAAACATAAAACTAAAGCCTTTTATCCGTTACTGAATGATTTATATGTTATTGCCGATAGCCGTAATCGCTCTTTAAATACTGAAGTTTCTAGGAGAGGCGGTTTTAAATGGCGTACGTTGTCCAACACAAGCGGCATTCTCATAACATTCACAACGTTCCTGGCCCAAAGGAACAAGTTAGTACGTATGGGGTCAACAAAATGTTTCCTCACGATGTTTACCTTCACTGCTAGAGCGTCCGTCATAATATACTTAAGATCTGAAAAAGTCTTATTGGTACCACAACCTGGGAATCGTCTAGAAGTCTAGAGTCGAGTGCGAATCAACTTCACAATATCACAATTTACCCACTATATGATAACAAGAATACATATTTTTGTTTCATAATTGTAGTTAGGTACTTTTTACTTGTGTAAATTTCAGCACGAGTAAATGTTAACTATACCTAGGATTCATTAAAATACGCTGTACATTTTAAAAGAGCGCAATTAAAAGAGAGTGATTAAGAATTTTAGCTGGATATAAGCAACGTGCCTTCACTTGACCGCTTACAAATTCTGGGAAATGTATGCTTATCCAGGTCGCCAGGCAAGTAGGTGGCTGAACCTGATTTGCCGGGAAACCTTCATAGCTAAGCACTCTAACACTATTTAAATAAGGAGTCATATTTGTCATTCTCTGGGGGCCTTAACTTCAGTAGCTTTCAGCTGTTAGTCATTACAGCTAGTGTTAATAAACTGTCTATTTACAACTAAAATTTAAAAGGGTTACCTGCGATAGCACACATTGAATCAAAAAATCGAATGATACATAAGCGCTTTTGATGTTCACTTAAATATCTTAAATATACGGACATGACCCCTCTACAGATTAATCTATGTATATGTATTAGATAAGATCTTATCACTAGGTACACCGTACATTGATAGGTGACTTAGTGTGTAAGTCTTGGCCGACTTATTTTGATCTTAGGATTTAGGATAGATTAGGATCATTAAAGTACACAGTAACATAATATATGTCAATCTGATTTTGACATAACATTATTTTAATACTTTTAAAACAATAAGCAACAATTGAAAGGGGCCGTAGTCATCTATACATATAATAAATCTGTAGAGGGGTCATGTCTGTACATTAAGAATATTTAAGTGAAAATTAAAAAAAGGGGGTCTATATAAGCCACAGAACCTAAAAATAACATTTTTGAAAAAAATGTCTGTCTGTCTGTCTGTCTGTCTGTCTGTCTGTCTGTCTGTCTGTCCATATGGGAATGTTTGTCGTCGCATCACGCTAAAACCACTGTATGGAATGAAATGAAATTTGGCAGGCAGGTAGCTTACGACCTGAAGAGCATTATTGGAAATTATTATCCCGAAAAACGAAAAGGTTCCCGTGGGATCTTCAAAAAATTTTAGCTACCTATTTGACGGTATTTCAGCCAAACTACTCAACGTATTTAAATGCAATTTGGCAGGCATTAGCTTATAATCTGAAGAGCATTATTGAAATCGTTATCCCGAAAAACGAAAGGGTTCCCGTGGGATCTTCAAAAAATTGTACCTACCTATTTGACGGTATTTCAGCCAAACTACTCAACGTATTTAAATGAAATTTGGCAGGTTGATAGCTTATGATCTGAAAAGCATTACTAGAAAATTATTATCCCGAAAAACGAAAGGGTTCCCGTGGGAACTTCAAAAAATTTTAGCTATTTGAAGGTATTTCAGCCAAACTACTCAACGTATTTAAATGAAATTTGGCAGGCAGGTAGCTTATGATCTGAAAAGGATTACTGGAAATTATTATCCCGAAAAACGAAAGGGTTCCCGTGGGATCATCAAAAAATTGTAGCTACCTATTTGACGGTATTTCAGCCAAACTACTCAACGTATTTAAATGAAATTTGGCATGCAGGTAGCTTATGACCTGAAGAGCATTATTGGAAATTATTATCCCGATAAACGAAAGGGTTCCCGTGGGATCTTCAAAAAATTGTAGCTACCTATTTGACGGTATTTCAGCCAAACTACTCAACGTATTTAAATGAAATTTGGCAGGCAGGTAGCTTATGATCTGAAGAGCATTATTGGAAATTGTTATCCCGAAAAACGAAAGGGTTCCCGTAGGATCTTCAAAAAATTGTAGCTACCTATTTGACGGTATTCCAGCCATACTACTCAACGTATTTAAATGCAATTTGGCAGGCAGGTAGCTTATAATTTGAAGAGCATTATTGGAAATTGTTATCCCGAAAAACGAAAGGGTTCCCGTGGGATCTTCAAAAAATTGTAGCTACCTATTTGACGGTATTTCAGCCAAACTACTCAACGTATTTTAATGAAATTCGGCAGGCAGGTAGCTTATGACCTGAAGAGCATTATTGGAAATTGTTATCCCGAAAAACATAAGGGTTCCCGTGGGATCTTCAAAAAATTGTTGCTACATATTTAACGGTATTTCAGCCAAACTACTTAACGTATTTAAATGAAACTTGGCACAAAGGTAGATTGTAACATGAAATAACCAACATAATATTTTTAACCGACTTACAAAAAAGGAGGAGGTTTCTCAATTCGTAAATATAATATGTTTGTTTTTTATGTTTCTCCGCGGATATCAACCATTGTCAATTGTCACCAAAATGGTGACCTGATAATGGGATCCGTGAGGAATCGAAGGAAATCCTCAAAATTTATGTGGAATAATATATTGATTTTTTTGAAGTAGTCTAAGCATATGTTACCAAACAGTAAGGTCTTGCACCATATCCTGGATTACCGCTGCTCTGGCTTGCGCCAGAGCAGCGGTAAACTTTGTATACAATATACATAATATACATATATATATTATATTAAAAAAAATTGCGCCGCTCTGGCTTACGCCAGGCTAGGCTAGGTAGACTTTTTCTCTTTCTACTATTTTTTTTTATCTAATCGTTTTTGTTTTTCATTTTCCGTCCTCAAATAATCGTCGTCTGATCATTCGAGAATTATCCCTACTCAGTCTATACCCATCACTAAAAATCTGAAAATTAAATAATTTTAAACAAAAAAAAACGACTTCAAAAGGTAAACTAAAAGAACAATTAAATTTACTTCGCACAAAGTAATACTTATTTTCCAGTACAAGTGAAAATAATTATTACATTGTGCGAAGTAATTTATTATTATACTTAGGTTTTGCAAATACGATTAATAAAGTATAGGCGTAGGATAGTTTGTTTTCAAGATATGAATGAGATGTCATAGGTACATTTAAATTAGAAAAGTTATGTCAATATAAGTAAGATTTATGTTTTTCATGATATTTTTATTTATTAGTTTTTAATGTTTTTATGATATGTACGGTTTGGGTTTTTTCTTTCTTTTGGACTTTTGTTATTTTGTCGTCTAAAGGAAGTTAGTACTTTAACCGTAAAGTCCCTAAGTAGGCTACATGTTTGTTAGCGTAGGTAATTAATAAATAAAAAAACGGGCAAGTCCGAGTTGGAATTGCGCACCGAGAGTAGACTTTAAAAAAAATTGGCGCTCGGCGCCAGCAGCGCAGCGTCGGTGTGAAAACGATCATCGTCTGCAGTCGCTGCGGCCTAAAGTCCATACAAATCTCAGTACAGAGATCTTCGTCGCGTACATGAGCGTACGATCAAGTAGTCCCGTTCGCATAAAAGAAAAAAAAATATTATACACACAGACGAATTGAGAACCTCCTCCTTTTTTTGAAGTCGATTAATAATACACGGTCATTTTTCGAGCTGGTAGTAGGAATAGTTAGCATTTTCATAGAAATTTCCAAGAAACATTTACGACAAAAACGGCGATTATTTGACAGTAAACTATTATTATTACTCCATCTACTTCTTTTGCCTATGCACGTCTAATACCGTGTATAAAGAAGCATTACTATAAATTAGTGATTTTAAATATCCAAACGACAGTGTTCATAAACTAAAAATGTATTTGAACTGCTGCCCTAAATCACTTTTCCACGCGTACGAAGTCGCGGGCACAGCTAGTCCTAAATAAACTTTGATCGCAATATTATGTCGATAGATTATATCAGCAACCGCACAATATCCCACTTCTTAATTAAAAAAAACTCTCTCATTATTTAAACGACTTTTTAAGGATAGGTCATAGAGTATAACATAATATCTAACATGTCACAGCTGTTTATGGACGAGGTATAAAACGTAATGTGACGCTGCACGCTAGTAAAGTGCCACGCCGGTTTCCGCCGCTTTATGACGTGTTCATTGACCATTGGAGCGTGAAATTATTTGCGTAATTTAATTATTCCATGAAATGTTTGTATTTCCGCGTGCAAAATGAGTTCTTTGTTAAAATATAATTAACGGCCAGCTGAGCCTTTTCATGAAACAGTTTTGTATAGAGATTATTAAGTATAAACCGCGTTTACCCATTATACGAAATATAAGCACTACGTATTTACTTTGCATAAATTTCACTAAAATATTTAAAGGCGGTTTATTAATAACAAATGTTATATATAATGTTCAACTCTTAATATGTCGAAATTTATCGTATGTAATATTAATATGTAAAGTAAAAACTTTAAGTGACGTTAATTGTGCAAATGGAGGAATATAAAGGAACAATTAAAGTTTATATAGAGAAGGAGTGCAGAATGCTAATATTTATTAAAATCAAGCATCCTCCTCACTCACATTACCACGCGATTGTATAATAGCAAAAAGTTTGGAATATTTGTAAATATTTCTATCATACTCCATACCAATACTACATTTATACAATATTCTATTGTATGTAAGAGGCATGACCTCAAAAACTTGCCACTTAAAAAATTTAATACTAATTATGGTCGAATTTCGATCTCCGGGAGATCTCTATATAAATAGTATTAAAAAAAACATTCAGTACAATGTTTACTCATATTTCTTGTTTCTAAAGTATAAAATGCATTTGCAAAAAACCTATCCGTAGTCTGCTCTCATTCACTCACAAACTATGTGGTTTACCTCAGTGAATGCGTTCCATACTACTATGTAAATTGTATGGCGAGACCTGACATTTATTGTAGGGATGCATGTTGACATAACCTGGCTATTGGGCTATCGATTTGTGAACATTTCAAGTCGGGCGTATCATAATAACCATAAAAGCCACGCCGTTTAAATAAATTCCTACTATTATAGCTAATGGACATTACTTGTAATTACTTAATTTTTCAATGTATTGTACCTCTTGCTATTATTAAGTTTAATTGTTTATATGCTATTTGAATTGTAATCGTAATTACAAATCAATAGTTAATGTTATCCAAATTGTTCCACTGACAATGGTTTTAGTTTAACACGAAAAAAAAGCGCTTAGCAACGCGACAAAAAAATTGCTCCCATACCGATTTCAGCTTCGTTGAATCAGGTCACGCAGGAGTTTCCTTAATAATAATAGGTGAACCGGCCAGTCAAGTAAGGAGTAGCCTGTGTTAAGACAGATCCAGGTACTCCACCCAACATAACTAACGGCTGATGGCAATCCGCAAGTGGTTTCAGTGGGTAAACCGGCAGTAGCGAGCCGGGAGTCCCACATATCCCTCGGGGACGCTCCCGGAGGGATGCGTAACGCATTTTCCTTGCGAAATAAAAAAAACAAAAAAGGAGTTTCCTTAATGCCCAAGTCTGTGCGCAATATGCGTAATGAACACTCTCTTTTCTTTTACTCTCTTAACACATTATGACGTATAACCGACATGAATGGCGAAAGAACAGGAGCAGGCTTTTTTACACGCCCCAATTGACGCAAGGAGGTTGAAAGTCGTGATTCCTTCTAGTCAAACTTATCAGATCAGCCTGCATGTCGTAACCAAACAGGAGAGCAAAATTTTTAATTCTCGACAAGAACAGAGGCGTGTTATAAGTTTGACGTGTCAGTGTGTGTATGTCTGTCTGACTATGTCATCAACTGGAATGGAATGAACCGGTGGTAGCTTGTTTTTCTTGTTGACTTTCCGAAAATGACTTTGTAAGTTTCATTTGGAAATTAAACGTTTTTTATTTATTTATTTATTATTATTATTTACTTCACGGAGCTTTCAAATGATCCTGCTTGGGCTACTGAATTACTTGTGATTTTAGGACGCTATAAATATTAATGCCGCTGATAAAAATAAATCGGATAAGCCGAGGTATCTTCGCATTTGGCTTTCATCGAAATTATCGAATCGTATAAGCTTTCGTTTCAGTGATTCGTATATAACGGGAAAATAAAAACAATATGCCGCGGATATCACGCTGTGTTCGCATCACGATCGAAAACATACTCGTAATGTATACGTATTGCTGTATGAATTGTTGTTTGTATAAATGTTATTATGTGCCCTGTGGTTTTCCAAGGCACTGATTAGTCATAACATATATCCGTGGGGTGCCGAAGAAAACCACCTCCCCATCAATCACCTTTTCCTTGCGTGGCGTAAAAAGTGACTGTGGGAATGCGGGAGGGAATATAACGGGTGTAAAAAGAGCAGTCACTAATAACTTTGGGATATGATTATACAACTTTTTGTCATTCTAGAAATGTATTAAAAAAAAATTTACAAAAATTAAAAAAATAATGTTTTTTGGCTTTATTATTATTTTTGCGACAAAAAAAAGAAATGGTAAAGAGAAAAAATTTTTTTTTTAGTTTTTGACATAAAAAATATTTAAAAAATACATTTCCGAATACTGCGGTCGCCAACTCGCCTGTCAAGCGTGGCGAGTATAAACAACTATCCCTCATGAAATACTTTGCGGGAGGCTATGTCCAGTAGTAGTATTAGTAGTGGACGTTATATCTAAAAAATGATGATGATGAGACATCATAACGTAGTGTTTTTAAGTTTTCCAGTTTTACCAGTCTATTAATTAATAATGTTCAGTTAAAACGTCACACGAGGTGTGAAAAATAGAGGCAATAACACGTGACCTTTGGCTAGTAGGCTGATAACTTTTGGTAAAAGTGTTTGATATTTAGTATTTTTAGGGGCTAACTCTGGGATGCTATTTTACAATAATAACCCAGTAACTAATAGTAGATGTAGTAGAAGAAAGGCCTACTAGGTTACCCTCGAAAGGCGCCAGTAGGCTTTTCTTAGTTAGTAGTAATCAGCTTTTAGAAGCAAATTTACATATTATACATAATTAAAGACACAATAGGTATTTATGTTAAGTTATAATAACTGCAATCAATAATGTACTAGATTTTTTCCTTTTAAATTGTTACAACATGTTTCACAATAGCCCGTATCTATCCAAGCGTCGTTCCAAAACGACTGACTATATTCAAATCAAACATTACACTTTAAACTTTACTAATTATATGCTTTGGTGTAATCTTTTAATCTCATCACTAAATACAAGGGATAACATCCATACCCCTCAACATCCAACATCCTACAGTATTATCACTTATTAATATTACAGGTATATTAAAATAAAAAATATGTTTCTATATTTAACCAATATGTTATTCATTTTACATAACCTTACATAATACACCACTTAAGTTACTATTCGTATACACCAGAGTTCAATATCTGAACCGTCCAGTAACTGTAGTCGCAACCCGGATGAATAATTGCTTGCACGTCTTATCCGGTAAGCCCCCTGCTGTAGTGCTGCAGCTCCCGGGGTCTGTTCATTAATTAAACAGTTCATACCTTTAATGGGCTGGAAGGATAAGGTCACCGAAGCGTTCGTTAGTACTATTGAGGTTTGAAACGAGGTTAATTAGGATTCGCGAAAATTTAATATTTATTTTATCAGGTTGCTTGGGCTCTAATAGCTAGAATACCCTGTGGATTAGCTTTGTTCATAATTTATTCACATTTTTTAGTTTGAACTTTATATTCCTTTTACCTGTAAGAAAGAAAAAAAATGTGTTGTGATAGATTGTCAAACGTAAACGTGTAACAAAAGTCACGCTGGCATGAGGATTATGCTTATTTTTATTCATTTTATATATTTCTAAGCCTTACTAAACATCTTTTAACAAGCTTTCTGTAGTTCACATAAACTTACTCTGTACCTATTTAATGATTGTGTGAATCGAAACATTCTTTATTTTTTGTTGATTAATTTATAATTAGGTTAAAAACTGACTTTCAATAGGTATAATTACTTTCAATATAATTATCATAGATTAGTAGTCCAGCGTATTGAAAAATGCGGCAACAAATACTACGCCGTATTCGGCGTACCCGCGCCAGTCGCGCTACAAGCGTAAAGTGAAGTAGACGTCTCGATAATTTGTCAAAGATTTGTGTGAGAGCGAAGCAAAATGCCGATTTGCATAGTCAAACTATGTAAAAATAATACTACATGAAACAAGAAAAATACTGGCATCACATACCATTAGTAAGAATTGTATAAATCTTCTACAACACAGTCAAATAATATAATCGTAAAATCTCCGATCGGAGTACCGCTTTGTGTTCAATGTAAGGCAACATTGAACACAATATTTATTATATTATATAAACAGTATTCAAAAAATTTTAACCATATTTACTTAGATTATTAATTGGTCTCAGCGCCTTCGACTAGATAGAGCGATGTCAAGAAATGACAGATTCCTGAATGCGGCAACTTCTTATTGTAGTGTGTGTAAAACAATGCGCAAAGATTGTAGTGTGCATCTATAATTGTGTTGCCAGCTACTTGACTAGTGCCCGATCAATAGGGAAAATATTTCGTCGCTGTGGTGTGGTAATTTATCAATATTAATAAATAAAAAAATTCTTTAACATGAAATCATAATCATTTTTATGAAGGTTCTTCTTCTTAATCTTAAATAATTATTAGGCATAATTTTCAAAAAGAGTTTTTATTTTAGTATCTGGGAGCACGGCAGTGTCCCCGCCAAGTCGAGCGCGAAGCAAACACTGCCGTAGCATCCTTTTCAGGCACCATTTTGTCGCATTCTCAAGCCCCTATTTGAGAACCTCCGGATAAGACCAGAACGCAGAAATTTTGGTCATCCAATAAGCTATAAAATCTGTCAATAATTAGAAATCCATCTGTCAACGGCCAAGTCACACAACATTAACTATAATTATATATATATATATATATACTATAATTATATATATATATATATATATATATATATATATATATATATATATATATATATATATATAGAACCCTGTTAGGCCATGCACTAAAAAGTATCCTATAGGCAGTTTCCAGTGCTCAGTTAAACAAACTAATAGGAGGACATATTATGCCTCTGAAGCTAACACAGAAGTGTCATTTACACCAGTGCCCATGTCAATATACGAGTTTGATTTTGGTCCCACATACTTTTCTGGCGTATGGCCATTTCATCTGAAAATAGCGCGCAAACAACATTACATTTATCACATTAAGAAGGAGCGTTTACTTTACTAAAACTATTAATAAAGTAAACGCTTCTTCAGTAAATCCTGGAGCGCCATCGATGATGACAAATTTACTCCTTGCGTAATTATATGCCGATGGGGAATAGAAGTTTAAAGTCAAACAGATTTTTTTAAGTTCCTTATAATATTTCGGTATAATTTTCTTTTCGTTTTTATGCTTTTTGTATATATTATGAAACAAATCCGCTGTGACAACATTTTTACTAAAAATGTTATATATATCAAGGAAACGTTCATGATTCAAAATTTTAATAAGGACTTAAAAGTCATGTCCTATCTACTAGTCAAATATAGCCCCCCCCCCACCCGCCTCTTTCCCTCCGCGAATCCTTCAGTTTTTGACATATAAATTTCGAAGTTTTATTTTCCACGCAAAATGCGCTGGAAAAGTGTGTTGTTTATTCTAGTTCAATCACCTATTTTCCTTAACTAGAGTGAATCGGGCAGAAGTCGATACGAACGAAATATACTTCCGAGTATACCAACATAATATAGGTATTATATTATATATTATGTTATATTCGGAAGCAGAGGAATAACGCACAAATTAGACATTAGCTGATAATATCCTCCATCCGAGATGGCGAGTTGCGTTTCGTTTCACCTTTTCACATAATTAAATTTGAAAACTGTACTAAAGCATAAAGTTTACGTTCCGTTTCGCATCATTGAAATAATATTTGAACATTTTTGATTTGCCTGTCAAGTCGTAAACAATATGTTTCATGACATGACGTGGCAAACACGGGTCATGTGATACTAAATATGGTTAAACATTTTTGAATACAAGGCAACATTTAACACAAAGCGGTACTCCGATCGGAGATTTTAGGATTATATTATTTGACTGTGTTTTAGAAGATTTATACAATACTTACTAATGGTATGTGATGCCAGTATTTTTCTTGTTTCATGTAGTATTATTTTTACATAGTTTGACTATGCAAATCGGCATTTTGCTTCGCTCTCACACAAATCTTTGACAAATTATCGAGACGTCTACTTCACTTTACGCTTGTAGCGCGACTGGCGCGGGTACGCCGAATTCGGCGTATTATTTGTTGCCGCATTTTTCAATACGCTGGACGGTATCTAGTCAAAGCGACCAATTATTAATCTATGCATATTTAGTATCAGATTGCCCGTGTTTGCCACGTCATGTCATGTCATAGTAACGCCAAGAAACATATTGTTTACGACTTGATAGGCAACGATGATAATATGATGTTTGGGCGTTGTCATTTTGGGTTGGATTTTATAACGAGTCGCCTGAATTTACGAGTATTCGTGGTGTAGGGGGCTTAAGCGAGAAAGTCATAATTCCCCATAAAGAAATGTTGAATGCCGGAGTTGCGTCTAAATATTTACAAAAAAAAATCAAAAATTCTTAAATATTATTGCAATGATGAGAAACGGAACGTAAACTTTATACTTTAGTACAGTTTTTGAAATGTTATTATGTGAAAAGGTGAAACGAAACGCAACTCGCCATCTCGGATGGAGGATATTAACAGATAATGTCTAATTTGTGCGTTATTCCTCTGCTTCCGAGTATACCTATAATATGTGAATGTGTTCGTATCGACTTCTGCCCGATTCACTCTAGTTAAGGAAAATGGGTGATTGAACTAGAATAAACTTTTCCAGCGCATTTTGCGTGGCAAATAAAACTTAGAAATTTACATCTCAAAAAGTGTAATAGTATTCGCGGAGGGAAAGAGGGGGGGCTATATTTGACTAGTAGATAGGAATGACTTTTAAGGCCTTTGGCGCTTTATTTAAAAATAAAACTCACGGTCATACAAACAAAATTTGTAATAATAATTAAAACTTTGCGGGAAAAGACTCGTCGCGTCAATTGAAAAAAGCTAATTGCAATTTAAAAAGTATAATTAAAATTTTGAATCATGAACGTTTCATTGATATATATAACATTCTTAGTAAAAATGTTGTCACAGCGGATTTGTTTCATAATATATACAAAAAGCATAAAAACGAAAAGAAAATTATACCGAAATATTCTAATGAACTTAAAAAAATCTGTTTGACTTTAAACTTCTATTCCCCATCGGCATATAATTACGTGAGGAGTAAATTTGTCATCATCGATGGCACTCCATGATTTACGGAAGAAGCGTTTACTTTATTAATAGTTTTAATAAAGTACGCTCCTTCTTAATGTGATAAATGTAATGTTGTTTGCGCGCTAATTTCAGATGAAATGACTATACTTTAGAAAAGTATGTGGGACCAAAATCAAAATCATAGCTACGAGTATATTGACATGGGCACTGATGTAAATGACACTTCTATGTTAGCTTCAGAGGCATATGTCTTCCTATTAGTTTGTTTAACTGAGCACTGGAAACTGTCTATAGGATACTTTTTAGTGCATGGCCTAACAGCTGGGTTCTATATACAGGGTGTCCCAAAAAGCAACGATAAACCGAAAACGGGTGATAGGCCAAGTCATGACAGTTATGAGAAAAATGTGAAAAAAAATCTTTGTCATGTATTTTTCACATTATAAGGACTTTTAAAAATATCGGAAAAACTGACACCCTGTGATGGTCTTTCATGTCCTAAGACTACAAATATTACTTTTTTGTGATTTTTTTTTCGGTATTGTAGTCATGACTAACCCTTCTGTAAATCACAATTCATAATTTAAACATACCTGCCTCAGTTTTCAATAAAATGGTGTGTTTTGCCCAAGATTAAATTCAAAATAATTACTACACCCAACTTTAATCGTCTGTACTGTAAAAAAAAATTACTACAGTATTTTGGCAAGTCACTTTAAAAGATGGCGCATTTAATCTGGATTCCAAAATGGTATGATACTTGCTGGATTACTTCTTTGTTGAGGAAAAAAAATTTTTTTTAACGGAACCGGATGTTAGGCCAACTCTGTTTAAATTTTTAAAATGTTGGTATTAAGTTGTTATGTGACGACGATGAGTGACGTCATCTTGTCTAGAGTGAGCGAGACAGACAGTGACGCTCAGTGCGAGTGAGATAGATAGTGACGCCAACCCGACAACACAGTGATGAACGTTTCGTTCATTGCGCATCTTTCTGTATCCGTATTGACTTCGTACTTACAACTGTGCTTCTGTTTATTGGACTTGATTTGCTTTGTGATTTGGTTTTATCTGCCCCGTTTCTGACGACCCTGGACTTGTTTTATTGTCGTATCTTCGGTTGTAGTGTGTGATTCCATTGTAGTGTGTTATCATGCCATCTCGATACACCGCACAAGAATACACCAATATGCATCTCATCTATGGAGAATGCTTATGCAACGCTAATGCTGCAGCTAGAATGTATCGTGAGAGATACCCAAACGCTGAGCGTCATCCTGATTATCGGGTATTTATTAACGTGCATCGGTCACTCTTAGAGGGTCGATTCCCTAATCAAAATACCAGCGAGGGAAGGCCTTTCATACCCTACGAGGACGAAGTGCTCGAGGCGGTCGAACAAGACCCGAGTATCTCAGTACGTGGGATTGAAGAGAACATCGGAGTGCCCAAAAGTACTGCACATCGTATTTTGCAAAAGAACCAGTTTCATCCTTACCATGTACAACGAGTACAAAGCCTGTTACCCCGAGACTACCCAGAGAGATTGCAATTTTGTCAAACGATGTTGCAGAGATACAGAGATGATCCGCGATTCTTTGAAAAAATTCTGTGGTCTGACGAATCCACGTTTAAAAAAGATGGTTACATGAACCTCCATAATTTGCACGAATGGCACGTGGATAATCGACATTTGATGCGGGAAGACAGTTCGCAGTACCGGTTTAAGGTGAACATGTGGACGGGAATTTTGAATGGTACTGTTATTGGTCCATTTGAGCTACCGGAGAACTTAACTGCCGAGGTTTATTTGGACTTCTTACAGAACCAATTACCAGATTTGTTGGAAGAAGTGCCACTAAACATTTACGGCAGCATGTGGTACCAACAAGATGGCTGCCCAGCACATTACGCTCGCACAGTACGAGAGTTTCTCGACCGAGAATACCCCGATAGGTGGATTGGGCGGGGTGGTACAATTTCGTGGCCTGCCCGTTCACCTGATTTAAATCCCATTGATTTCTTTTATTGGGGAACAATAAAAGAAAAAGTGTACTCTAAACCAATTCGAGATTTAGCCGAGCTGCGCCAAAAAATTACAGAAGCTGCTGAACACATTAATTCAAGAAGATACGCCCGTCTTATTACGCGATCATTTTTAAGAAGATGTATGCTTGCATTAGAGCTGAAGGCAAACAGTTCGAACATTTGCTGTAAATCTTTGTAAATTAAAGTAATAACTGAAGAAATCCATTGACTGACTTTTATTTCGAACTTGCACCTAAAACTAACTAATTACATACTTGATAACAAGGTGGCGTCTGTTCTGTATCTCAACCACTCACATTTTCAAAAGAGCGTTGTATTCATACCTGAAAATTGAAGTCTTAAAAATGCCTACACTGCAATACAATTTTTTTTTAATAAAAAAGCACCCGCACTTAGCGTCACTGTCTGTCTCGCTCACTCTAGACAAGATGACGTCACTCATCGTCGTCACATAACAACTTAATACCAACATTTTAAAAATTTAAACAGAGTTGGCCTAACATCCGGTTCCGTTAAAAAAAATTTTTTTTCCTCAACAAAGAAGTAATCCAGCAAGTATCATACCATTTTGGAATCCAGATTAAATGCGCCATCTTTTAAAGTGACTTGCCAAAATACTGTAGTAATTTTTTTTTACAGTACAGACGATTAAAGTTGGGTGTAGTAATTATTTTGAATTTAATCTTGGGCAAAACACACCATTTTATTGAAAACTGAGGCAGGTATGTTTAAATTATGAATTGTGATTTACAGAAGGGTTAGTCATGACTACAATACCGAAAAAAAAATCACAAAAAAGTAATATTTTTTTTCACATTTTTTCACGGGCCTATCACCCGTTTTCGGTTTATCGTTGATTTTTGGGACACCCTGTATATATAGAACCCTGTTAGGCCATGCACTAAAAATTCACGGGCAAGTCACACAACATTAACTATATAATTATAGTTAATGTTGTGTGACTTGGCCGTTGACATATGGATTTCTAATTATTGACAGATTTTAAATCTTACTGGATGACCATAATTTCTGCGTTTTGGTCTTATCCGGAGGTTCTCAAATAGGGGCCTGAAAATGCGACAAAATGGTTCCTGTAAAGGATGGTACGGCCCCCAGATACTAAAATAAAAAAGCTTTTTGAAAATTATGCCTAATAATTATTTAAGAATATGAAGAAGAACCTTCATAAAAATGATTATGATTTCATATTAAAGATTTTTTTTATTTATTAATATTGATAAATTACCACACCACAGCAACGAAATATTTTCCCTATTGATCGGGCACTAGTCAAGTAGCTGGCAACACAATTATAGATGCACACTACAATATTTGTGCATTGTTTTACACACACTACAATATGAAGTTGCCGCATTCAGGAATCTGTTATTTCTTGACAGCGCTCTATCTACTCGAAGGGCGCTGAGACCAATTAATAATCTAAGATAATTATGTACCTGCATAAATTCATAAGGAAAATAAAAATACTGGATGATTTCGTACACGCATTCACGCGTGGTGCTGGCTGTAGCTAGTTGAAGAATTATAATCATCAAGAAAACATAACTACTTAACTAGATAGTATCACGTGCACACTAAACCATAATTATTTATATAACTATAAGAATAAACGTAAGTTATAATAAGTAAGTAAAATTTAAAAGTGTGAATATAACGGCCGAAGTAATGAGTAGCGAGCGAATCCATAATGAATTTTTGCTTTGAACACTCCCGGTCATAGGTCCATCCGTTTGGGAGCTACGATGCCACACACACACAAATACACACAGAGAGAGAGAGAGACGTAAAATTTTAATCGACCCTCTGTTTTTGTCGGAGGAAACATTTTGCCCGAACGAAAAACGTGAAAATCCACGATTCCCGTAACCGATATTCCTAAACAGTTTTGTAATGGAAAACGTAATTTCCCGTCCATTTTAATTTGATTGAGATTTGATGATAGGTTTCATAATCGACTCTCAAATTGCTCGACGGTCTCGAAACGTAATCAGGCACTGAAATATTTAATAACAAATTATTAACTTATTTCGCCGGTTCAATTTGTTTTGGCGTCGAGTCAGCGCGACACGTTTTGATGACGTGACATCCGTTGGCTACGAGCGTTTTACTCTGAAATGGATTTCTAACACTAGTTTGAATTAGATTTATTCAAATAAAGAGAGCTAATGTTTGTTTAAACAATGAATTATTATTATTATTATAACTTTTATAGTCAGATTATAAAACAATAGGTGGACGGAGTGCACCGAATATTTAGTTGAAGTTCATTGCACTTTTTTATTACTAAAGATCTGCACTGTGTGCTATTTATATTTTTAATTATTATTATTTAGAGCTTTTAGAAATCATCGTATTTTATTGGGAAATTTTATTTGCTTTTGATTTTGTATTTGATTTAGTGTCTTCACTGACATGTTTGGTGTGTTCTACCCTCTTATTGTTTTTAATCTGAGTTTATGCAGGCTATAATATTAATGTGTGATAATACTTTAAGGTGTTTATGGGTCCCGTATGTAGAGTTTACTGAGAAAGTACCAGCGCTGAAACTCTTAAAAAATTTTTGTATGGGAAAATTTATGATGTTGGGGCATTTTTCATACAAACATGAAAGTCAAAATTAAGCCTTTCGGCGCTGGTACTTTAACAGTATAAGCACTCTACATTGGAGGCATATACACGTCCTAAAGTATTATCAGTCTTTTATTTTACACCTTGTATATTGGTTATAACACTATTTTATTTCTCTTGCAGGAACCCTAACTCTACATCCAGTTTCCTCCATTCGTGCAAGAATCAAGGGTAAGTTACATTTATGTTTCTATTATAAACCTTTATATTAACGACATGTCAGTTACTAGCTTAAGGGTGTGTTTCATCAAGCAATGTTAAAGATAATCCTGCGTTAAAAATCATGTCGTTCCTCTCGTAATTCCTATCAATAAATGAAAAATCATGGTATTTTAACAAGCCGTTAACACTGACATTTCTTGGAGAACACGCCCTAAATATACTCTCTCTCGTAATTTAAAGTACCGTTAGGGTCAGTTTACACCGAAACGACACATTAGCCAGAGTTGAAGGCCAGCAACGTACTAGCGACTCTGGTGTTGCGGTTGTCGTCCAACAGAAGATACGTTTGCTCGTTTTGCCGCTTACATAAAGCGATTCAAAATTGAACTATATTTAAACAAACGTTTTAATTGCAAGAGCAGCGCTATGCAGCGCGGTGCAAATTTAGAACTCTAATTGAAATTCGTTGCACGCTGACCCTTCTGTTTCATTACGTCACCAAACAAAACCTTTTGTATAACCACTCCGTAATGAAAACATAACAAACTCACTGTTGTGTAATTCGGTCAGGGTAACATTCGTAATTAACGAAGTAGAGTTGCTCATACTCGTATTCTCCGTAATTGATGGCGGCGTGATCGGTTAATAAAAGGCGGCTATGAGTAGCGAAAATATGTTCGAAAGTCATCCATCACGGCCATAATCGATCAGCTCTGATAGCACTTTAACGCATATTACACTTATTGCCTTTCGCCTGATGATTTTAATTTATTTAATCAATATTAAATCATACTGTAATACTTTATCGCAGTAATATTATAAAGTCGTTTTAGTGTGTATGATTGATACTTCTTAATGCGCTCAGTTGGACTAATTTTGATAACGTTTGGTATGGAAGCACAGTGTTTCCGTGGGATACTGTTCTGATTACTTTGACGGGTAAAATGTAGTTATTAAATCTACACCTCAGACACGCTAATCGAAGTTGCTGTCTTTAATTATTATAATTAATTTATTTCTCAATTAAAGTAAGACATTAGTATGCAATCAAGTAAATAACAGAAGATCATTTTCATAAAATACAATATAAAGGTAACATCGGCGACCATATTAAAAAGATTGAACAATTAATATAAATAAATTCAGGATAATGTAGGAAACATAAATATAAAATATCGTTTTTTTAAAGGTACCATATTACAAATGTGTGTGTGTTTGTGGACTGTGTGGGTGTGTGTGTGTATAAAGTGTTATTACTTACGAGTATGCATAAGTATTTTTCAGTATTGTTATGTTATATTGTTATGATCTAAGGTGAACCTTAGATCATAACAATATAAAATTCAAAAGGCATCGTTTGCATTTACAATAAACTTAAGAGGATATAATTTGTTCTGTTTATTCGAAATATTGTGTAGCAAGTAAAACGCTGTCACAAATTGGCGAACAGAATATGCTGCAAGTTGTGCGTATATAACCATAGATAGCCATCTATGCTTAAGAAGAATCACATTCATAATGAACTGTTCCCTAACCTTGAGCACTGACGACTCAGATAAAGAAAATGAGTGCTATAGCACCACTGATACCCAAGAATTACTTTCGAGACAGAGAACTGAGCACATTCCAATGGAAGTGGAGTACCACACCCTCCCCACGTGACAATACAGTATTGTATATGAGACTGCGCGAGAGCAAACTACTTACACATCAAAGTGAATGCAATGAACAGCTGTATCCTAATATACCAATGTATTTTTCAGCATTAAGTTTTATCTAGTTTAAAGTTTTTCGTTTGTATTTATTTTTTCACTGTATAGTATTTCGCTGTGCGTTTTTTGTCTCTTGTGTTTAATAAAGATATTTTTTTTATTTTAAAGTATTAATATATTATGACGAACTCCAAAGTTTGTAAAACACAGGAATCAGTTTTCTTATGCGCGTAAGAATTTGTAGGTGAAGAGATTATTGCAACTCAGATTATTGTCTAAGAAAGTCTTTGTCTGATAGGTTGGAAAAGATAAAAAATTATTATTATTTTTATTAATAAGGGGAAAGGGCTCTGTTATTATACTTACTGAATAGCTATAACTTTATTTTATACATAAAAAAACTACGCTTAAAAAAATGTGTAAAATAATATTAAGAGGGCACCGACTCCAAAAAAGAACATTAATTGTACTAAAAAGTGTCTCTAAAGTAAACTTTAGTAGGATAAATCAGTTCATAAATTTGGTAGCTACGATGCTACAGACACACTTACAGACGCTTCATATTTATATACACCACCTCCATTTTGTGTCGAGGGTCACTTATAAATGCAAAAGTGAGAAACTCCTAAATTAGCCGCACTGAAACTACATCATTCATGTACACCATACAACGTAAAGATTCATATGCAAAACAAAAATGTTCATAAAATAAAAACTACAAGGCCAAACTATGGGTATAAACAAATTTTGAGGGACCAAAGAGCAGCTATTTTGAGTCGAATTAAAAAAGAATTACACAAATTGGATCGTTAGTCTCACTCTCGCGTTATCGGTGTACATACATAAAAAAAATACCGACCGAATTGATAACGTCTTCCTTTTTTTGGAAGTCGGTTAAAATCATGGGAACTCTGATAACTTTACACAATCAATGATATTGTGACTCACATTATGTTTTGTTTTATATTTCAGCCGTAAGATCTTTATTATTCTCGAACATTCCATATATAAGTATCCTTGACTACAAAAGTGATGTGGAGATTATATAGCTACAGGATAAGTTACACATTACATAACGGCGTATATTTGTGTCCCACCACCAATAGGCACGTGTTACAATTCCTTTAATGTATTTCTTGGCCCGAGCCTTCGGACGTGACTTATTTTTTGCCATTGACTGTCAGGCCAAGTTTACCCGACGTTTAATCTGTGCGATCGGGCATTAAGGCCAAACTTAGGCCATTTCCCAACAATTTATGGCCACGCGCTACCTCAGAAGTTGGTCGCTGCGAAACCCTGCTTAGCATAAAAACAAACTAAAATAATTTCAAAATTACTTGTTTATAGCAAACTTGTACACGATAATTGGCCTAAAGTTATAAGGCCTTAAAATTTTTATAATTTTTTCAAGCTATATAATATACCATATATACATTACGTTTAAGAAAAAAGAAAATAGGTATGTAAGCTTTTCAAAATAACTTAAGTTTTGGTACATTATTATTGTATGAATCAAGTAAATATTGGTTATTTGTCAATATCACTTTTTAAATTAAATGGAAATTAGTTTAATATCATAATAATATGATGTTACACTAAAAACGTATTCAGAGTTCAGAAATCATTTAAATACAATTTAAATGCTTTGTATATAAGCGATAACAATGATAAGCATTTTTTCAATAAAAAAAGTTACTAGTTGAAGGGACGTAGGTTTATAAATAGAATTCTTCGGAATAAGCTGTCTGTGAAATTGAAGAGACAGGTGAAAATGTCGAGCTAGGAACTCGAACGTAAACAAATTACATTTTTCGTAACAAATACAGAAAAATTAAGGTCCGTGACTTGAAAAATTACTTTGAAGAAATTTATATTAGCCGCGTTTCGTTCATCAAATCCCATTAAAAGTTTTTCCATTTAACATTTTACTTTTAAAAATGCCTCATCTAAAATCTAAACTTCGAATTGTGTACTATTTTCACTTAATTGCGAAATACCTAGACACTTTTACGCTCACTTAGTGTTTGATTTAAGGAGTAATCGTCGCTTAATACTTTTTTCTCGGAATGTTTATTTGTTGTATCTTATTTCTTTTGATTAAATGAATTTATATCTTAGGTGTATTTATGTGCGAATGATAAATATTTAATCTAACATTAGGCTACAATATGACGTAAGTAATGAGAGTAAATATCGATTTCACCAAATACTTACAAATACGAGAGGGATTACATGATACCTAATGAATGAATTACTTTAACATGTATTGGTGAAATCGTCAATGAGCATAACAATTTTTTTCTTGATTTGCAGAAGATATTATCATCTGAAAACTTTCCGTACGTTAGACCGGCATAGTGTATTTGACCACACGGTTATGAACCGACATTAATAATTATTCTTTTATTAATCACCATCATCTATACTCTATACTTATAATAAAACTCTAGAGAGGTCAATTCTGTACATTGAATATTTTTTCAAAATTCTTATTGGAGGATGATTGGTGATCGATACTGATGCCAAAAATGCAATCAATAAATTTTTTGTCTGTCTGTCTGTATGTGCACGCATGGAACAAAAACTACTGAACGGATTTTAACCAAACTTAGTACGATTATAATCCATACTCCTGAGCAGGTTATAGGCTATAAAACATAACGCTGGGACACATAGGAGCCCAGTAGTGACGATAAATTTGAAGTAAGTCGGAGGAATTTCGACGCGTGTGGACTGCGGGGTGTGCGGGACGCGCGGGGCGATCGCTTATCTACCTATACAGCAACGCAAAGCAATTAAAGAAAACAGTATTTTTAACCGACTTTCAAAAAAGGAGGAGGATTCTCAATTCAACCGTATATGTGTTTTTTTATGTTTGTTCGCGGATATCTTCGTCGTTAACGAACCGATTTTAAATATTGTTTTTGTGTTGTGTAGGGTATAATTCAAATTTGGTTCCATTGTCATCAAAATGGTGACCTGATGATGGGATTCGTGAGGAATCGAGGGAACTCCTCAAAATTTATATGGAAACATATATGGATTTTGATAATTTCTGAAGTAGTCTAAGCATATGTTAACTAAACAGTAAGGTTTTGCACCATATCCTGAACCTAAAAGTACTGAACAGAACTTCTGAGTCCTTAGAGATACATGTTTGATTTCAGCGTTGTTTAAAGGAATGCAAGCATATGCCACTACGTCAATTACAGTCGAACTTGGTCTCATAGTTATCAAAGTGGAGACCTGATAATGGCGTCGTGAGGAATCGAGGGAACTCATCGAAATTTATAGGGACACTCATAGTAATTTTGTATTCGAGTAACATAAGCATATCTGACTCAAAACATAATTTTAAAGCAACTATCAAGGTAATATCACTAGTGCTTAGTCTTTGAAGATATACGTTTGGAAATCTCGACATCGCTTAAAGTACTGCAACTATATCAATTACAGTAGACATCACCACCCCTGTCTTCACCAGATAGTAGGTATCCATATATACCTACTATCTGGTGAAGACAGGGGAAGTATCGTATGCAGTCCTCGTCATCGAATAGGTTTTTTAATTTATAAAATTATTTTTAAATAAGAGCCAGGTATATAGCATAGTTTAGTAGCAGCTTTTTTCATGGTAAAAAAGTACTACCTAATAAGGGTTTGCAAGGGTCTGAGGCTAAATTTAATCTTGCGGGATGCATTAGCAGCCAGTAATTCGGTTTTTGACCTGGCGTAATCAATGCCCCGGCAATAATTTATTTGGGATACCTTAGGTTGTTAGGAAATTCCAAAACCGCCCAAGCGCAAGCCGGACTCCTGCCTCATGAATGAGGCAGGTGATGAGAATGATGAGAATTTTTTTTTAATGGACCAATGTAAAAGGTGGGCCCGACTTGTTCCCCCTATCGTAAATAAGGACAATTGTTTTCTTTATTTATTTTACATTTTTGTTCTTTAAGTTTTTCATTCATTCTTTTATTACATTGTCATTTCTGCTGTACATATTATATCTTCTTTATTGAGTCAGGCTTGCGCTTAGGCGTTTTTGTACAAAAAAAAATAGATTATCACGTTTGTTTTATTTATAGTATTTTGTTTTCAGTATTTGCTATCGCAGCTATAGAAATACATAATCAACTGTCTAATTAAGGATATAGTTAAGCCTGATGACTGTCAGACGCAGTCTATATAACTTTGGGATATGACTATACGACGGTTACCTTTTCTCAATATATAAATGTATTTTTTCGTCAAAAACTAATATTCTTTTTAAGTTTGAATTTTTTTATATATTAGTAGCTAGATTGACAAAATAAAAATACATTTCTAGAATGAGAAAAGGTAGTATAATCATATCCTAATGTTATAGTAACTGTTCTTAACCAACTTAAAAAAAAGGAGGAGTTTCTCAATTCGTCTGTATTTTACACCTATCTATAGTTCCGTCTTCCCAGAAAGAATTTGCGAATTATTTTCTCATTGTACCCAATTCGTAGTAATTATATTTCTGTATTATTTTTCCTACAGCAATATTTTAGGAACTGATGTCGTTGAACCTGCGCTATTTAGGGAAATTATTTTTATTCGATTGATTAGTTAACGGCAAAAAATATTTTATTATTATCATATTATAGTATTTATGTAGGTATAAGTATTATTTATGTATATGAATATTACGTTTATTATATAGCTGCAATTGTGCACGTCCTACCTGATATCTCTTATGCAATTTCTCTCTATGGGACTGCTGGAAGAAATTTCTTTTAGAGATAAGTAGTCCTTTTGTGTCGTTTTTCTTTCTATGTATCTGTTTATCGTTTATGTGCACTATAAATTGTTAAATAAATAAAAAATTACTACTATATTCATAGCAAGGGTGCTGCAATAACATAAAAAATGTAAAGTAATACATCTGAATTCCAGACACGTGTACATTAATGGTGTATTTAAAAGCTGAGACCGTCTCACATTTATTTCGTGAGAATTATGTAAACTTGAAGGTAGTGTCGTTGAAATACTTCGGTCTCGTGCCCAGCCAGTCGCGGGGCGACGGACCCGAGAGAATAATTAAGCCGAAACATTTGTCATTCGTGCCCCCCCCCCCCACCCGACACGTGTTGAGCTTAGATTGCGATATTCATTTTTAAAATTAATGGATGATAGTGTTTTGACACATTCGTGACGTCAATGTTGGAAGAAAACGCCTTCGTCCAGTTGTGCTAGTTAGGCTCTCCACACGACCTTTGTTTGGTTGAAACAGGGTTATCAACAATGCAGGGTTACCACCAGTTTGACAAGAAATATGATTCATGCGTCAGATGGGCATGTAAAAAGTCGGTCCTACGCTTGTTATCACGACAGTCGTGTCGGGTAAATCTCCCACTGAGTGAGTTGCGCACAGAATTAGGTACTCTGTAAGCAGTGACTATGACAGCCTGTAGGATAGGATCGTAACTTTAATTAGCTATTAAATTGTCAGCCGTTCAATGTTCAATAACTTTATATGTTAAGAAAGGTAGATTAAATTTCAATGACATGTTTTACAATGAATAAGCTAAGTACCTAAACATCCCTATAAAACAAGCATATCTAAAAAGACAGTTTTTTTGGGTACTGAAAAGCCTGCCAACCCGCAGTAGGTTAACCTAGAAACCTAGACTACAGCCTAATATTTGTCACAATGAGACTTCCGTACTAAGGACGTTAGTGCTCCATATTCCATAATTAATATATATATATATAGGCGTATAGGCCTAATTGCGCCAAATAACTTGAGTTAAAGTGTAATTTATTTAACTCTAATTTATCTCTAGAATAATTTTGGGCTAATAATTTAATTGGTTCAAATGAACCTTATAGGTTTCTAATAATTTTATCGTTAGGTTGAACGTCACAACGAATTATAGAATGCTATAATTGTGTTTTTGTCTACGGCGAGGTGATTTTGGCTGTCTATGTAAATTGTACATAATATATATTATGTATGTTCACTATGTGCCTAAACTTTCCGTTTATATGGTGTCAATAGATTCGTAATAACAGACCTAGTGACACATAATATACGTAGCAATTTAGTAACATAACTCTGGAAGCGCCTCCGTGGTCTAGTGGTTCAGAGATTCGCTTCGCCTACAAACACCGAAATCGGTGAGGGGAGCTATTGTTTCTGGAACGCTAATTGAAATTAGATACCTCTTATTCATATACTGTCACTGTCACTTATAGGCGGATCGACAGGACATGACTGTGACGTAATTTAACGCGTTTAGCATCCTTAAGAGTATTTTTACCTTTACTTTGCAGATGAAGTGAACAGTGGTATCTAATAGCCGTTTTATGCTAATTCAGCCGTAAAGGGAGTGTTAGCACGTGCGAAATTTCATTATTTACTGCGCTCATGCGGCACCGTCAGCGGCGGTGGCTCGAGATTAATTCCGAATTGATCTCGAGTTAACCCCTGATTCCTTTTTATTGCCGAACCTACTGTGTTAAGGCTCAACTCACCGTTTTGGTTTTGGTCGGGTAGGAATAGGGGAGTGGAATAGTTGTCATTTCTTTATTCATATAACGGGTGTAAAGAGAGCAGTCACTATAACTTTGAGATATGATTATACTACCTTTTCTCATTCTAAAAATGAATTTTTTAAAGACTTTTCTGTCTAATTTCCGAAAAAAGTTTGTTAAGTTTTATTTGTAAATAAAATATTTTTAATTTATTATTTATATTTTTTACTTTTCCAAAAACTACACCAACTACGATTTATCTAAAATAATTTAAATTAAGAACGTTGTGAAAATATTTTTATACACTAAAGACACGCTATAATGCTAAATTTAATTAAAAATGTAGAATGTACATCCTTCTGCGGACTAAGTATAATTAAGAATACCTGCCTAGTGCCCACATTCTATACTGCCTTCGTTATTAAATATTTCCACGTGGATATAACTCGCGTAATTAATAATCTCCTCCGCTCGAACTCACTCAAAAGCTTTGTTGAATTTATCTTGTACTACTATTTTTGTTGGAATTCAGCTTATACTACGCTTTATAAGCGTAAAATCTGGAAGATGTGAAGTAAAATATAGCTAAAAAGAGTAAAATTCCATCATTGAGTAAGTTTAAGGTGAGTGAACTTCGGCACGAATGAGCCGGTCTTGCAGAATTTTAGTAACCCACTAAATAAGTTAATTTAGGTTTAAAGATTATTTATTAGTACTAGTAACTCTTATTTGTACCAGCATATTCGTAAGAGAAAAAGATCAAATTAAAATTTTGTATTAATAAAATAAATTAGGTAATTTTACTTATTTCTACTAAAGTACATAGACTGTTAGTAATAAAACGTAGTATTTTTCTATCTTAACCAGTATTATAACAGGCGTAGCATGTAGACCGTAGCTGACGTAGAGCTACGGCGTAGAGCTACTACGAGATACTTGGACAGCGTACAATTTGAATAAGATTTAAAATGACGACAGTTTTTTTTTTTTTATGGAAAAAGGGGGCAAACGAGCAGGCAGTTCACCTGATGTTAAGTGAATCCTGACGCCCATAAACATCCGCAACTCCAGAGGAACTGCAGGTGCGTTGCCGGCCTTTGACGAAGAGGTAGGCTCTTCTCTTGAAGGCTCCTAAGTCGTATAGGTTCGCAAATACCGTGGATGGCAGCTGGTTCCACAAGATGGTGGTCCGAGGGAGGAAGTGCCTTGAGAATCTCACGGTGGTTGATCTGTGGAGATCAAGATGGTGTGGGTGGAACTTCCGGCGCGAGCTTCGATGTCGAAATGTAGCTGAAGGTATTAAGCCAAACAGTTCCTCGGAACACACCCCATGATAAATGCGATAGAGGATGCAGAGTGAACCGACATCTCTACGCAAGGCCAAAGTGTCAAGCCGCTCGGAAAGAGCCTGGTCGTCGACGATTCGAGCCGCTTTACGTTGGATGCGGTCAAATGGAAGGAGCTGGTATTGGGGAGCCCCCGCCCAAAGGTGAGAGCAGTACTCCATATGGGGCCGAACCTGCGCCTTGTACAGTTGCAGACGGTGAGCAGGTATGAAGTACTGCTTCGCCCTATTGAGAACCCCCAGCTTTTTGGAAGCTAGTTTAGCCTTCCCCTCCAGATGACCGCGAAACTGAACGTCGCTCGATATGACAACTCCAAGAATTCCGATGCTAGCTGTGGCAAATAGGGGAGTGTTATCGAAGCGAGGAGATACGACAAAAGGTGTTCTTTTAGCGGTGAACGCGCAAACTTGAGTCTTCTTAGGGTTGAATTGGACTAAATTTAGTCGGCCCCAGTCCGAGACTTTAGTTAATAAAGTTTCGACTTCAGACACAAGTTTGTTCCGACATTCGTTGACATGTTCCCGAGAAATATTTGCTCGGCCTGTGTAAAAGGCATCTCCAGTACTGTCATCCGCATAGCAATGAATGCCACCAATTTGCAACAAGTCATTGATATGCAGAAGAAATAGCGTCGGAGATAGCACACTGCCTTGTGGAACACCAGCATTGACAGATTTGTGGTCCGAGCATGCTCCGTCAACAGCGACCTTGATGCTACGATCTGTCAAAAAGCTGGTGATCCAATTGCATAATCTCTCGGGAAGCCCGTAGGAAGGGAGCTTCGAAAGAAGCGCCTTATGCCAGACCCGATCAAAGGCCTTCGCTACATCTAAACTAACGGCCAACGCCTCCCCCTTGCTCTCAACTGCCTCCGCCCATCGGTGCGTAAGGTATGTTAGAAGATCACCAGCTGAGCGTCCCCGACGGAAACCGTACTGGCGGTCTCTTATCAGCTGGTGCTCCTCCAAGTAACCTAGGAGCTGGCAGTTGATAATAGATTCCATTATCTTAAAGAACAAGGACGTTATCGCTATAGGCCTATAGTTCGATGGATCTGAGCGGTCGCCTTTTTTAGGGATCGGGTGGACTAAGGCTGTCTTCCATGAATTCGGGACTATGCCTAAGGAATAAGAGTGCCGGAAAAGACGCGTTAGAACCGGTGCCAACTCGGGAGCACATGTACGCAACACAATCGGAGGAATGCCATCCGGCCCGCACGACTTATGAATGTCCAAGGAAGCAAGTACTTTTCGCACAGAGCTCTGCCGGAATTTTACTTCCGGCATGAGAGTATCACACCATCCAATAGTAGGAGGTGGATTTCCTTGGTCATCCAGAGTTTTACGTCATCGAATTAATCTTACAGTAATGTGAAATTAAAAATACGATGTAAAACCCTATTTTTTACGTATATTATCCCTATTATTATAAATATGAATGTTACGTTTGTTTGTTACGCTTTCGCGTAACCGTAACAAAATAAAATTACTTAACCGTTCATCATGAAACTATTTACACATATTCTAGAAGGTAATTTCTTGAATTTAATATATTATGATATTTTTTTTCCATGCTGATACACTTATATAAACTAACAAGTCAAATAATCGATACCAGAAATTAGAAACATAAAAAATTAAAACTCCATTAATGTTGCATTGTTAAAAAGTCTATAAAAATTTATTGGGAGCATTAGTTATTCTATTCACGTAGTGTTCATTTTCACTGAAAAACTCACTCGTGCAAAATAAATCTCTATATCTGACATTTTGCGAGTGAATGGTTTCTTCATTTATATTAAACTCGAGGCTGACCGTGATTGTGAGGCGGATAACACGCGACTCGATGCGACACGAAGCGATGCGCATTAAGGTCTATTATTTTTAAATTGATCACCCGTATCTAACAATTCGATGACGTAACGTATACAGGGATGTTAGGGAGCTTCGTAACCGTTACAACAAAGTAGATATATAACAGAGACACAACCTAGTACTAGAAAATGGTATCACCCTAATACTGGCAATGCGACTGGCAAAGGGTGAAGTCCAGGCACATTCCAGAAACCGCCATCTAGCGCCACTATTGTAAAACACTAATAACTAATTTCGTTTGTATTCGTATATGTGAGTTATGCTTAAAAAATATGCTTACCTTTATTTTAATGTCAATATTTGTACTTAATTCGGCATATTTACATTTTATAATTTACAAACGTTAAGAGTGACATCTATTGCAATATTTTTGTATTAAAGATAGATTGTATGGGATGGTAGGCCATGCCGTTACTGAATCCGAAATGAAAGTTTTGTTACTGTAAAAAGGAACCAAAATGTTATATCGGAATCAAACGGATAATCCGAAATCATTTAATATCCATATCCGTATCCGAAATTTTATATACATTTCATCCCTGATCGTATGTCCAAAACAAGGAAATACAATATATTACGTAGAAGCCATCGAATTTCGTTTTAATATTGTGAGGTGGATAAACACACGATCCGACGCGGCGCGATGGGTTTTAAGGACCATTATTCTTAAATTATTCACCCGAATCTAACAATGCTGCCTAATTTTATAGTAATTTAAGCCTAAGCTGGATACATATTAGATGTTAAACGTTGAAATTTAAATGCTATATTTTGTACATTGTCACAGAGAAAGTAACGCACTTTGACACGCTAGTGTCGTGACGGCAGAAGGAGATAATATGACCGTTTAAGATATTTTACACCACAAACTATTAAGCTCTATATACCTTCAAAAGACGCTAGTAGGCCAAGTAGGACCATTTTTCAGCTCCGTAAAAGTAACGTTATCTAATATAAATTATTAAAAATCTTATTCGATAACGTTACACTTACGGAGATGTCAAATATTCCGGCTTGGCCTACTATCCATTTTAGATATTTTACGTCAACTTACCTCTATATAGCATTAAGAGACCTGGGTCCTGATTCAAGAAGACATACGAATTCAGAAAAGCTTATGTCAAATCCCACACATTTTGTTTTCAAACTTCGTAAGTGATAAATAGCGGTGATGGCGTCTTTCATCATGGCCCTGAACCTAAAACTCAATAGTTTTAGCGTGATTGGATAGGATAGGGATGCTTCTACTGATAAAATCGCAACGTGACATGGTGATCAGAGTATCCGTATTCGTTGGTATCGACTCATAAAATGTAAATGTAATAAAGTTATTGCCGTCACGATACGGTTGCCGCCAACGCTGCTATAGACTTGCCATAGTAAAAACATCGACCAAAGGCAACATTTTGGAATAAACGGTGCATCACATTCTATGGGAGTGTGATCTCTGGCGAGACGAAAGAACTACAATGCTTAACAGCCTAATTTGTAAATCTGGAGTCGCATATTACGGTGACCTCGTGGACATGGACAGCGCTATAAAATTTCCGTGCGTTTCTGCCATAATTATTATTGGAAACATTCATCAACATCACTATAAATTCCCAAACATGATATAAACTTATAATTAGATTACAATGACATAATAATATATATTCCCGTGGTGCTTTCCCTTAATTTTTTGGCCTTTTGTGTCATTACAATTTTGTACTGTCTCCCACTTTGCTTGGAGAGGGAAACTGGAATAATTCCTAGTCCTCCTTTTTTTTCTTCTGATTAATTTCGTTGTGGGTCCCAAGACAGATTTAGCTTGTCCCTCGGGCACCCCTGAGATCATATCAAAGGGTTTGTCATGGTTGGTTACCGCTGTTAATCCTGGCTTACAGGAGTTGCAGTGGTGGGAATGTGAGGTGGGCCAATGCCTGGAAAAAAAAGGAATAACACCGAAATATGGTACACTAGAAGTGTCGGTGTAGCGTGCATTCGTAACGACAGTCGAATATCGCGTATGTCGGTCAGGGCCGCCGCGCCGCACGCATGTGTGTGATGTTTATCTATGTAAATAACACAGTAGGCAAATAATTGTATTACTGCTGCACCACTATATTTTACTGTTACTATTATTTTTACATACATTATGATCTTAAACTCATTATTATTACTGCACCACTATATTTTACTATTATTATTACATTCATCATGTTATTAAATACATTTTTATTATCATACGTAAAAGCTTTAGGTGCAGCTTTACGGAAAATGTGTAAATTTTTCACAACATTTATATATTTTTTCGACCTAAAGGGCTAAAGAACTCATATTAAAATTTTATTAATTAGGTAATTAATAAAAACTGTACTTCGAACCCGACCCTGATTAGCTGACCCGTGCCCACGTTCAGCATATAAACCGTTTGAACCTTCCCTGGACTTCCACGAATATTTTAAGGCTAAAATAGCCGAATAGGTTCAGTCGTTCTTGAGTTATGCGCTTACCAACACATTTTGCGATCCATTTTATATTATATATAGCGACAAATTTCAACTACAGTCCAACCTCTAGTTAGTTAAAGTACTACTATTTAAAGCTATATTGTAACATTTTAAAAGCTGTGTATCAACTTTGTATGAAATAATTTCGATTATACACATCTGACAGGTATTGTGAGACGCTTCATTGTTGTATATAAAATACTCGTGTATTCAACATGTCTATCGTGAAATATAGATATAACAACTTATCCCTGGGCTCAAAAGATCCTACATATTGCCAATATCAGCGTGTGGTACTGGAATTCCATTTTTTCATGTATAAAGAAACAAAAGTCTCACATAATGTGGCGATTTCCTCCTGAAGCTAGTATTAAAGTTTCACATGCGAGATAGGTAATATAACGTAAGGATATAAAAATGTTAATATTTGACGAGATTTTTTTACTTTATTTGGCACAACATAACTGTATTAAATCCTTTGTTGACCAACTTTAGATTCTTCGAGAAATATGTAGTATACGAGTATTTTATAACTTGAGTGCACATTTACGAGAATTGTGCGAATAAGTATATGAAATTTGACAGTTTTTAAGTAACCCAATTAGCAAAAATATTTACACCACGGTTGCTACCTTTATCTCTCATGTGGCTTTTTCCGATATATCAGACAAAGACAACAACTTGGATTAGCGTATCCATGGTGTAAATATTTTGAAGTTAACACTTCTTAGGACACGCGACCTGATTGAAAATTCGTAAGATGGCTGGAGAGTAGACCGTCGCCGTCGCAGTCGGTGCGGCGACGTAGAAAGGGAAGTAATATCCCCCTCTCTTTCCATTGCGCGATTCTGCTTTATCTGTATGTATTTAGCTATGTATGTGTAACTGAATCTTTGAGTATAATTTTCACTAATGCCCAGAAATCTAATTGATTTAAAATGGAGCAGGTTAATTAAAATGAAATAAAATGGTTACTTTTTAATGGTTTTTTTCGCTTTTGTTGTAGGTGGAATCTCAGTTCCAACTATTATTAATAATAAGCGCCGTATAAGTTACACAACATAATACAGATATGTTTACATAAACATTAAACGCTATAGAATTTGTAGAATTCGGATCATTAATTATTATTCGCTTGTAATAGACTGCCGCATGATTCAGTGAACTAATAATAAAGTGATATAGTGAACTTTAAACATGATCTGGTTCAGTTAGTTGAATTATATTGGCTGCATTTTGCTTTGAAAGCGTTTTGCTCGTACAACAGTTTGTGGGGTTGCAGTACTACAGGATCAATACTATGTTACTGCTTCAAAAAATTCGTATTTCGTTTATCCTAATAGCTGTGTAATTTTTTATAGGAAGAAAGAAATAGTATAACAATATATGGATAGTTTTGAGACCAAAATAAAGTTTGAACTGTTACTTTTAAATCTGAGTGAGTCATTCTATGAAACACCGAGAATCTCGATACGTCATTGTATTAATAAATAAACTAAGACACCAACCCACTACTATTTATTGTAAATTGAAACAACTGCTTAAATATTTATTATGAAATTGGGCATGTTATTTGTTTAGTCAATTTTATATCTTGACTAAAATTTAAAAGTAACTGTATCAGAAGAAGAAGGCACACTGAAGTTGGTTGTATAAGACTGCCGCAACTTGAGGACAAAACACTTGGTCTCCTTCCGCTTCTTAATTTCACCAATGGAAAAGGTCAGATTTACACAATTTGGTTTATTAAAAATTTGGAAAAATAAACATGTTTATTTTTCCAGATTCTTAATAAACCAAATTGTGTAAATCTGACCTAAGAATGCCAGTATAAAAAATATTAGCTAAGCATATAAATCATTTTATACATCAATTTATTATTTAGCTCAGCTGTCCTCGCCCTTTATGTCAAGTGACTTTTCCTATGAATCTTACAAAGATTGAATAGCGAATCTGTTGTGTAAATATTTTGACTGTTTTTTAATAAGATTAAGTTTTCACGTTATTTTGTAGTTAAGAATGTTAGTAATTTTAATTTAATATCTCTGTAATAATAATTATAAAATGAATAATGTATACAAAGAAATACCAAACTACTTCACGCGGAGCTCAAGTGAAAGTATTCTTTTGAAGAAATTGAAACAAGACTAGACCAATTGCGAGAGATAGAATAATAAAGATTTTTTATTATTTCCTTAGCTTTGTGCCTTTCGACGCCGGGAGTCAAGAATGGTCATAGAGGCCTATATTGTTTCCGGAGCGTTTTGTTCATCTAATTCTTAGGCTTTTAGCATTATGAAGAATGTTCAAGAAATTATATTCATCATCATTTCAACTATGACGTCTCCTACTTGACATAAGACTTCCCTAAAGTATTTCATAGGGTTAGTTGCCTATACTCGCCACGCTTGGCAGATGGGTTCCGAACGCTGCTGAACATTTCCAGATAATTTATATCCACTCTTTTACCTTTCGCACCCACGGGAAAGACATACGAGGAGGTGGTATCCGGCACTACACATAAATATGGCTGATAACAGTCTCAATAATACGTTTGTGTGAAATTATAACACTTGTCTACAACAATGCTCGACCTAACATAAACAATTCAAAATGAAGTGAATTCCAGTATTCAGACAACATTGTACCAAGTCAGGTGCTGCCTCCGAGACACCGAATTCTCTAATGAGTGCTGATACTGCTTTGAGACAATGGATGCAAATGAACTAAATATATAGCGAACACTACTGTCGTAATTATTGTTGAAATTATCTAGTAATGCCTTAACGTTATGTATAGGTATAGTTCAATAATATACCGTTTGAGTGGTAGGTATACCAAGAAATGTAACGGGTGTAAAAAAAACAGTCACTATAACTTTGGGATACTAACTTTTCTCGTTCTAGAAATGTATTTTTTTACATAAATAAAAAAAAAATATTTTTGCTTTTTCGTTATTGTTGTAAAAAAAAAGAAATGGTAAAAAGTTGAAACCAGGCCAGCTACGCAGGAGTTATTTTATAGTGCCCGTATGTGCAATACACTCTATCTTCCTTCTCGTAGCCCAGTGGGACGGTTACCCAATACGACTGGTGAGAAAACAGGCGCAGGACTAACTTTTTACATGGTCATTCGACGCATGGATCATCTTTCTTGTCAGACAATCAGGTGATTAGCCTGTATTGTCCTAACCAAAACAAAATTTTTGTTGTTCAAACGCGGGAATCGAATCCAGGACCTCCGGTTCGAAAGTCAAGCTCTGAACCACTAGGCTAGGGAGGCGTCCAAAAAGACTGTTCGAACGTTATATTTCGTCGGTATAAAAAGTATCGTTTCCTGTCCGCATTCCGAACTCAGAATTTGCGTCCTCGTCACAATATTGTTCAATTAAAATTCTGTACAGAAATTCCTGGAATAACCGTAAAAAAATCTTGTATAAAAATGCATAGGTTATAAAATTAGCTTATAAAATCTGTAGAAATCTTGTTCGGGACGCTCCTCATACTTTTTGTAGGAACGATAGCCTGTTAGATTTTTCTTCTATATTAATTCTCATCGACTCTATGTGTGTTCCATTATTAGAATCAGTATGTTGAACTTGTACTGTTCAACATACTGATTCTAAAAGTCGGCCATTTTATGCTGTGAGGGAGCATTAAGCATTATAGACTTATTTATACATTTAAATTAAAGATAAAAGAAATGCATTGAATGAAATTTACAATGAGCTTAATGTTAAAAATAGCTTATACGAGTAAGTAGAGAGCGTGGGCAGTGGAATTCAATATCGGAACTAACGAGGTACTAGGTATTTGGATACGCAATATTGCGTTTATTTTTGTACACTCTTGTTGGAACCTGTAAATAGATTTTAACGACATGAATAATATTCTATTTTAAAAACAGTTGTGTTACATAATGCTATACCATTATGAATTAGGTTAAAAACAATGTAACGTGAAATATGACATTTGACATTGAAGCCTAAGATATTTTATTTTAGTCCTCTTATATATATTAGAGAGGTTTTATGAGTAGGACCTATGTACTTAGTTATAAGACATTGCATATATTACTAAGTATAATAAACGTAATATTAATAACCCAAGTATAATATTGGACGTGTGAATGGACCATAACATATGCTGTGGCATTACAACAAGTTGTAATGAATGTTAAACTTTTTCTAAAACACATTACTGCATATTAGTAAGGCAAATAAAAATCTGTATATTAATACGTGAAGCAAAATCCTCCCCCCGTGCTACGAATAATACACAGACGGAATGAATTTACTCGCTTACTATGTGAAGTTTCTAAATTCTTGGTTCTAAATGTGGTTTGACTTCATTACTCTGTGTATTCACGCAACGACTCGGCCGTGTCCATGACACAACGAAACCATGGATTGTTCAGTTACGAATCGGTGCAATTAAAATCTCTCTTAAAATAGCTTAGAAGAGAGTTACAATCATGCGAAATGTAATGAATTAAATTTATAATATGATGATATAAAGCTTGATGCAACTGTTGTAATGTCACTGGATTTGGTTAGGGTCCAGTCACACGTCCAAAAATATAGATTTTTACTCCCTTATATGTTTATAGAATACCACGTAATATATGATAATATATCTTATGACTAGGTACATAGGTTCTACTCTCATATACTCTCTTGGACGACTGATATAGACTATCTAAGGCATCAAAGTCACTGTCGATATCAATGTGTTATATTACATTGTTTAAAACTAATTCACAATAGTATACTATGTAACAGTTACATGTTACAAATGTCTGTGTCCATCATCGATTGCGTTTAGACGACGCCACGGACGCATATTGCGTGACAAATTGGGGTGCGCCAAATGTTGTGGACTGCTGTAGACTCTTAACTATTGACCGCACAGAGAGCTGGTTAAGTGATACATGGTCAATTTATTATACCCCTTTAATTTTGAGTCAAAGTTTGTATACGTTTTTTGTATGAAAAATGTAGAATCTTGATTCTTCATCGTAATAAAAAACTGACTACTGAGACTAATCCTACGACTAAGTACTGAGTATTATAAATGTGAGATTGTGATGATAGATGGATGGATTTTTGTTACATTTTTACCATAAAACAACTTAACAAATTTTGATGAAATTGTTTTACTTTTGATTAAAACATAGTCTACATTTTGTCAAGTGTAGCCGCAATCAAAATATAGTGTATGTGGGGGCAGAATCCCGCGAGTTCTTAATGTAAATGGTTTGAAGCAACATAATCGTGGGCAATAATTATTATTAGACTAAATTCGTCTGTTGCGAAATTATAGTCAAACTAGTGCCATAAATAGCGTAATACATCTTCGTTATAGGCATATTAGTTTCGTACTAATCGATATTTATTTATATAGATGAAGATTACAGACAGGCAGTCAATCTAATAGTCGCTAGCTCGTGCCTGCCCACACAGCCGCAGGGTCGAGTTGCAGCGCGTCGGCATCACGTCAACAAAACGTGTCCGAATGTGGGCGGACGTGAAACTGATAACGGTATTAAGAGGAAATATCACGGGCTATAGAAATACAAAATAGGTATTTATTAAATATATAGCGGTCTCGCAGTGCCCTAGCTGGCTAGCACTACCGCGATAGAGACAACTGTAGCTTGAACTGAAATTACCAATTAAAAGGGACCAGAAATAGCTTCTTCCAAAACATAACCGATTTAGGTACTTTTTTCATTTTAAACTAATAAAAGTTTGTAGCTATGTTCTTATGTTTCGATTTTATTATAGAATGTGCTCCAACTTGTTTCCTGCATGTTTGAACGAAGCTGAAAATCTGGCCATATTTTTTTTGTTTTTGAACATTCTAATTATTTAAGGAGCAAATAAAACAATAGGAAGTACTAATAGTATACATATATATTCAAGAAAGAAATGTTACTCTAGCTGCATTGTACAGGAGTCGCGTAGACCCCCGTTTCTGTATGGAAAATAGGGCCGTTGTGTTTCCTCTTAATTACTTAGCTATAGTAATTACATTTAATTATTGAGGTTTAAAAATAATTTTCTTAAATCTTTTTTGTAAAAACTTTTATCATACCTAGAATACTATAAACAAAGTTGTACTCGTCAATACAAATCAAACTAGCTCTCAATGGGATTGTGTCTTTATTGAAAAGTTCCTATGTCCTTTGAGTTCTACAGTATCAGCACAGCTTCATGTGTTGTCACGCCACGTACAAATGCATGCATAGAGATAATTATTTGACAGTGAACTTATTTATAAACTAGCTGTGCCCGCGACTTTGTACGCGTGGAAAAGTGATTTAGGGCAGCAGTTCAAATATATTTTTAGTTTATGAACACTGTCGTCTGGATATTTAAAATCACTAATTTATAGTAATGCTTCTTTATACACGGTATTTGACGTGCATAGGCAAAAGAAGTAGGCCGATGGAGTAATAATAATAGTTTACTGTCAAATAATGGCTGTTTTTGTCGTGAATGTTTTGAGGTATTTTTTCTATGAAAATGCTAACAATTCCTACTACCAGCTCGAAAAATGACCGTGTATTATTAACCGACTTCAAAAAAAGGAGGAGGTTCTCAATTCGTCTGTATGTATAATATTTTTTTTTCTTTTATGCGAACGGGACTACTTGATAGTACGCTCATATACGCGACGAAGATCTCTGTACTGAGATTTGTATGGACTTTTCGCCGCAGCGACTGCAGACGATGATCGTTTTCACACCGACGCTGCGCTGCTGGCGCCGAGCGCCAAATTTTTTTCTACTCTCGGTGCGCAATTCCAACTCGGACTTGCCCGGTTTTTTATTTATTAATTACCTACGCTAACAAACATGTAGCCTACTTTGGGACTTTACGGTTAAAGTACTAACTTCCTTTAGACGACAAAATAACAAAAGTCCAAAAAGAAATAAAAAACCCAAACCGTACCTAGCATAAAAACTAATAAATAAAAATATCATGAAAAACATAAATATATATATATAGCTACCTGGCGTACCTAAGCCAGAGCAGCGCGAAATTTTTCAATATATATATATATATATATAGTTTACTGAAACGCGAATTTTTTTGATATTATAGATCCAGGATATGGTGCAAAACCTAACTGTTTGGTAACATATGCTTAGACTACTTCAGAAAAAATCAAAATCTATATATTATTCCACATAAATTTTGAGGATTTCCTTCGATTCCTCACGGATCCCATCATCAGGTCACCATTTGGTGACAAATTTAAATTATACCCTACACAACATAAAAAAAATTTAAAATCGTTTCAGAAACGATGAAGATATCCGCGAAGAAACAAAAAAAACAAACATATATTTACGAATTGAGAAACCTCCTTTTTTGTAAGTCGGTTAAAAATATTATGTTTGTTATTTCATGTTACAATCTACCTTTGTGCCAAGTTTCATTTAAATACCTTGAGTAGTTTGGCTAAAATACCGTCAAATATGTAGCTACAATTTTTTGAAGATCCCACGGGAACCCTTTCGTATTTCGGGATAATAATTTTCTAGTAATGCTTTTCAGATCATAAGCTACCTGTTTGCCAAATTTCATTTAAATACGTTGAGTATTTTGGCTGAAATACCGTCAAATAGGTAGCTACAATTTTTTGAAGATCCCACGGGAACCCTTTCGTTTTTCGGGATAACAATTTCCAATAATGCTCTTCAGGCCATAAGCTACCTGCCTGCCAAATTTCATTTAAATACGTTGAGTGGTTTGGCTGAAATACCGTCAAATAGGTAGCTACAATTTTTTGAAGATCCCACGGGAACCCTTTCGTTTTTCGGGATAATAATTTCCAGTAATGCTTTTCAAATCATAAGCTACCTGCCTGCCAAATTTCATTTAAATACGTTTAGTAGTTTGGCTGAAATACTTTCAAATAGGTTGCTAAAATTTTTTGAATATCCCACGGGAATCCTTTTGTTTTTCGGGATAACAATTTCCAATAATGCTCTTCAGATCATAAGCTACCTGTCTGCCAAATTTCATTTAAATACGTTGAGTAGTATGGCTGAAATACCGTCAAATAGGTAGCTGCAATTTTTTGAAGATCCCACGGGAACCCTTTCGTTTTTCGGGATAACAATTTCCAATAATGCTCTTCAGATCATAAGCTACCTGCCTGCCAAATTTCATTTAAATACGTTGAGTAGTTTGGCTGAAATACTTTCAAATAGGTTGCTAAAATTTTTTGAATATCTCACGGGAACCCTTTCGTTTTTCGGGATAATAATTTTCAATAATGCTCTTCAGGCCATAAGCTACCTGCCTGCCAAATTTCATTTAAATACGTTGAGTGGTTTGGCTGAAATACCGTCAAATAGGTAGCTACAATTTTTTGAAGATCCCACGGGAACCCTTTCGTTTTTCGGGATAATAATTTCCAGTAATGCTTTTCAAATCATAAGCTACCTGCCTGCCAAATTTCATTTAAATACGTTGAGTAGTTTGGCTGAAATACTTTCAAATAGGTTGCTAAAATTTTTTGAATATCCCACGGGAACCCTTTCGTTTTTCGGGATAACAATTTCCAATAATGCTCTTCAGATCATAAGCTACCTGTCTGCCAAATTTCATTTAAATACGTTGAGTAGTTTGGCTGAAATACCGTCAAATAGGTAGCTACAATTTTATGAAGATCCCACGGGAACCCTTTCGTTTTTCGGGATAACAATTTCCAATAATGCTCTTCAGATTATAAGCTACCTGCCTGCCAAATTTAATTAAAATACGTTGAGTAGTATGGCTGAAATACCGTCAAATAGGTAGCTACAATTTTTTGAAGATCCCACGGGAACCCTTTCGTTTTTCGGGATAACAATTTTCAATAATACTCTTCAAGTCATAAGCTACCTGCCTGCCAAATTTCATTTAAATACGTTGAGTAGTTTGGCTGAAATACTTTCAAATAGGTTGCTAAAATTTTTTGAATATCCCACGGGAACCCTTTCGTTTTTCGGGATAACAATTTCCAATAATGCTCTTCAGATCATAAGCTACCTGCCTGCCAAATTTCATTTAAATACGTTGAGTAGTTTGGCTGAAATACTTTCAAATAGGTTGCTAAAATTTTTTGAATATCTCACGGGAACCCTTTCGTTTTTCGGGATAATAATTTTCAATAATGCTCTTCAGGCCATAAGCTACCTGCCTGCCAAATTTCATTTAAATACGTTGAGTGGTTTGGCTGAAATACCGTCAAATAGGTAGCTACAATTTTTTGAAGATCCCACGGGAACCCTTTCGTTTTTCGGGATAATAATTTCCAGTAATGCTTTTCAAATCATAAGCTACCTGCCTGCCAAATTTCATTTAAATACGTTGAGTAGTTTGGCTGAAATACTTTCAAATAGGTTGCTAAAATTTTTTGAATATCCCACGGGAACCCTTTCGTTTTTCGGGATAACAATTTCCAATAATGCTCTTCAGATCATAAGCTACCTGTCTGCCAAATTTCATTTAAATACGTTGAGTAGTTTGGCTGAAATACCGTCAAATAGGTAGCTACAATTTTATGAAGATCCCACGGGAACCCTTTCGTTTTTCGGGATAACAATTTCCAATAATGCTCTTCAGATTATAAGCTACCTGCCTGCCAAATTTAATTAAAATACGTTGAGTAGTATGGCTGAAATACCGTCAAATAGGTAGCTACAATTTTTTGAAGATCCCACGGGAACCCTTTCGTTTTTCGGGATAACAATTTCCAATAATGCTCTTCAGATCATAAGCTACCTGCCTGCCAAATTTCATTTAAATACGTTGAGTAGTTTGGCTGAAATACTTTCAAATAGGTTGCTAAAATTTTTTGAATATCCCACGGGAACCCTTTTGTTTTTCGGGATAACAATTTCCAATAATGCTCTTCAGATCATAAGCTACCTGTCTGCCAAATTTCATTTAAATACGTTGAGTAGTTTGGCTGAAATACCGTCAAATAGGTAGCTACAATTTTTTGAAGATCCCACGGGAACCCTTTCGTTTTTCGGGATAACTATTTCCAATAATGCTCTTCAGATTATAAGCTACCTGCCTGCCAAATTTAATTAAAATACGTTGAGTAGTATGGCTGAAATACCGTCAAATAGGTAGCTACAATTTTTTGAAGATCCCACGGGAACCCTTTCGTTTTTCGGGATAACAATTTCCAATAATGCTCTTCAGATCATAAGCTACCTGCCTGCCAAATTTCATTTAAATACGTTGAGTAGTTTGGCTGAAATACTTTCAAATAGGTTGCTAAAATTTTTTGAATATCCCACGGGAACCCTTTTGTTTTTCGGGATAACAATTTCCAATAATGCTCTTCAGATCATAAGCTACCTGTCTGCCAAATTTCATTTAAATACGTTGAGTAGTTTGGCTGAAATACCGTCAAATAGGTAGCTACAATTTTTTGAAGATCCCACGGGAACCCTTTCGTTTTTCGGGATAACTATTTCCAATAATGCTCTTCAGATCATAAGCTACCTGCCTGCCAAATTTAATTAAAATACGTTGAGTAGTATGGCTGAAATACCGTCAAATAGGTAGCTACAATTTTTTGAAGATCCCACGGGAACCCTTTCGTTTTTCGGGATAACAATTTCCAATAATGCTCTTCAGATCATAAGCTACCTGCCTGCCAAATTTCATTTAAATACGTTGAGTAGTTTGGCTGAAATACTTTCAAATAGGTTGCTAAAATTTTTTGAATATCCCACGGGAACCCTTTTGTTTTTCGGGATAACAATTTCCAATAATGCTCTTCAGATCATAAGCTACCTGTCTGCCAAATTTCATTTAAATACGTTGAGTAGTTTTGCTGAAATACCGTCAAATAGGTAGCTACAATTTTTTGAAGATCCCACGGGAACCCTTTCGTTTTTCGGGATAACTATTTCCAATAATGCTCTTCAGATCATAAGCTACCTGCCTGCCAAATTTCATTTAAATACGTTGAGTAGTTTGGCTGAAATACCGTCAAATAGGTAGCTACAATTTTTTGAATATCCCACGGGAACCCTTTCGTTTTTCGGGATAACAATTTCCAATAATGCTCTTCAGATCATAAGCTACCTGCCTGCCAAATTTCATTTAAATACGTTGAGTAGTTTGGCTGAAATACTTTCAAATAGGTTGCTAAAATTTTTTGAATATCCCACGGGAACCCTTTTGTTTTTCGGGATAACAATTTCCAATAATGCTCTTCAGATCATAAGCTACCTGTCTGCCAAATTTCATTTAAATACGTTGAGTAGTTTGGCTGAAATACCGTCAAATAGGTAGCTACAATTTTTTGAAGATCCCACGGGAACCCTTTCGTTTTTCGGGATAACTATTTCCAATAATGCTCTTCAGATTATAAGCTACCTGCCTGCCAAATTTAATTAAAATACGTTGAGTAGTATGGCTGAAATACCGTCAAATAGGTAGCTACAATTTTTTGAAGATCCCACGGGAACCCTTTCGTTTTTCGGGATAACAATTTCCAATAATGCTCTTCAGATCATAAGCTACCTGCCTGCCAAATTTCATTTAAATACGTTGAGTAGTTTGGCTGAAATACTTTCAAATAGGTTGCTAAAATTTTTTGAATATCCCACGGGAACCCTTTTGTTTTTCGGGATAACAATTTCCAATAATGCTCTTCAGATCATAAGCTACCTGTCTGCCAAATTTCATTTAAATACGTTGAGTAGTTTGGCTGAAATACCGTCAAATAGGTAGCTACAATTTTTTGAAGATCCCACGGGAACCCTTTCGTTTTTCGGGATAACTATTTCCAATAATGCTCTTCAGATCATAAGCTACCTGCCTGCCAAATTTAATTAAAATACGTTGAGTAGTATGGCTGAAATACCGTCAAATAGGTAGCTACAATTTTTTGAAGATCCCACGGGAACCCTTTCGTTTTTCGGGATAACAATTTCCAATAATGCTCTTCAGATCATAAGCTACCTGCCTGCCAAATTTCATTTAAATACGTTGAGTAGTTTGGCTGAAATACTTTCAAATAGGTTGCTAAAATTTTTTGAATATCCCACGGGAACCCTTTTGTTTTTCGGGATAACAATTTCCAATAATGCTCTTCAGATCATAAGCTACCTGTCTGCCAAATTTCATTTAAATACGTTGAGTAGTTTTGCTGAAATACCGTCAAATAGGTAGCTACAATTTTTTGAAGATCCCACGGGAACCCTTTCGTTTTTCGGGATAACTATTTCCAATAATGCTCTTCAGATCATAAGCTACCTGCCTGCCAAATTTCATTTAAATACGTTGAGTAATTTGGCTGAAATACCGTCAAATAGGTAGCTACAATTTTTTGAATATCCCACGGGAACCCTTTCGTTTTTCGGGATAACAATTTCCAATAATGCTCTTCAGATCATAAGCTACCTGCCTGCCAAATTTCATTTAAATACGTTGAGTAGTTTGGCTGAAATACTTTCAAATAGGTTGCTAAAATTTTTTGAATATCCCACGGGAATCCTTTTGTTTTTCGGGATAACAATTTCCAATAATGCTCTTCAAGTCGTAAGCTACCTGCCTGCCAAATTTCATTTCATTCCATACAGTGATTTTAGCGTGATGCGACGACAAACATTCCCATATGGACAGACAGACAGACAGACAGACAGACAGACAGACAGACAGACAGACAGACATACATTTTTTTCAAAAATGTTATTTTTAGGTTCTGTGGCTTTTATAGACCCCCTTTTTTTAATTTTTACTTAAATATTCTTAATGTACAGACATGACCCCTCTACAGATTTATTATATGTATAGATGTACTCGTAGACTGCAAACAAGTATATCATATCATAAACATAACATTTCTACATGTCGTTAGACGACTTCAAAACATATAACTCATAATGTTTTACACAGAACATTGTATTAAAAAGCCTATTATTTGGGGCGGAGTAAAAAAGTTTTAACGAAATATGGTTACGGAAGCCTAAAAGTACTTAAACGCTATTCATATGAAGGAAATATTGCCGTTTGGCAGCAGATGTTTCAAAAAAACTTTCAAGTGAAAACCGATATCAGGAGAGGCTCAAGTGAAAAGTTTCCAACACGGTCGTCATCATCATCATTTCAGCTATTAAGGCAACTACTGGACATAAGCCCCTTCAAATTATTTCATGGTGGGCGGTGGTTGCCTATAATAAGTATATATATATATAGGTTTGTAATTAAGCAATTACAAACCAACATACTATTATAAGGTGAGAATGGTCAGGTTCTTACCGTTGCTGCTCAATACATTTTAGACAATGTGTTGTACGTTAAAAAGAATTTAAGTAATTTTAAAATGAAAAGCGACAATCACAATAGGAACACTAGAAGTAAGCACAAGCTAGATATACCGGTGATCAGACTGAGTACAGTTAGTAAATCATTTAAAGGTCAATGTATACGCCTTTACAATAAAATCCCAAATAACGTTCAGAGCCTCCCTATCAATAAATTTAAAAATGTAGTTAAAGAACGTCTGTGTGCTAAAGCTTATTATAAGGTCAATGATTTTATTGACGATTGCACACCTTGGGAATAAGATGGCCACATGCAAGGCTACCTCAATGTACTTTATGTACTCTGACTTTTGTTACAATATATAGATAAAGTTTTACATTGTAAACATATTATGTATACACTTTTTAAAAAGAACAATTTTCCATCTTTTTGCTAAAAGATGGCCCCGTCCGAGTTTCTTACTCCGGTTCTTCTCGGCGGGCTAGGGTTGAACCGGTGGTAGCCTTTTTGTTGACTTTCCGAAAATAGCTTATTAAGTTTTATTTGGAAATAAAATATTTTGAATTTGAATTGAATTTGAATAACTCCCCTCACCGATTTCGGTGGCGGTAGCCGATTTCAAACCAGCGGGCTTACTCCCAACAGAATTGAGAACCGAATCCGTTCGATATCAGTGGTTTTTCGTACTTTATTTGGTGAATTACTTTGAAACTAAGCAGGATAACGTAAATTGTTAGATCGTAACTTTTTGTACTCAAGACCATATCAATCGTCTGAGAATCAAAATAAACAAATGTCAATTTATTAGGAAGTACGCGGCATGATTGTATCTGAATCAAAATCAAATCATTTTGGAGAGTAAGGCCCCAGGCCAGCTACGCAGGAGTTATTTTATAGTGCCCAAGTGTGTGCGCAATACACAAATACACTCTCTCTTCCTTTTACTCTCATAACCCAGTGGGTAAACCGACACGACTGGCGAGAGAACAGGCGCAGGACTGACTTTTTACATGCCCATCTGACGCATGGATCATCTTTCTTGTCAGCTGCTAACCAAATTTGAAAACAACATTTTTTGTTGTTCCAACGCTGGAATCGAACCCACGACCTCCGGGTCGAGAGCGTAGCTCAGAACCACTAGACCGGTTGACTATACCTGCTACGCGACTTGGCGAGCTCACTGTTAAAATTACAAATTCCGCGGAAACGCTGCTGGCTATTTCCGGATATATTCCCTCTGTCACCTTTTACGACAGCCACGGAAAAAATGGGGATTCTTTGATATTATCATGGCCTACCATCCCATACAATATATCTTTAATACAAAAAAATTGCAATAAATGTCACTACTATTAACGTTTGTATATTACAAAATGTAAATATACCGAATTAAGTACAAATATTGACATTAAAATAAAGATCAGCATATTTTTTAAGCATAACATCACATTAAGCTAAATTCTACTTCTTAATTAAGAAGACGATACAAAACGAAATTAGTATCTTCTAATAGTGGCGCTAGATGGCAGTTTCCTGTGCCTGGAAATCGAAGAAAACAAAAATTGCCAGTCAAATTGCCAGTATAAGGGGAAATACCATTTTCTAGTACTAGGTCGTGTCTCTGTTATATATTTATCTACTTTGTGATATTATGTACTGTACTGTACTGTAAAGAGTAGTTATAAATTATCTCCTAAGCCAGTGAAGTGTCTCTTCGTTATGCAACATGGTCTTGCTTTATTGATTAGCCGTATTAGCTTGTACATCCAACACCAACGTATCAACATGAATATTATTAGAAACAACATACAGCTGGCATTGATGATTGAACCAAACATGTTGGTCGGTGACTAGACGTAATTTGTTAGTTTAGTTAGCGAACTGCGCGGGCACCGGGTGACAACCCCCGGCGCCCGCGCAGGTCCTGCGCTACCCCACTCGCTGCCTACATTATAGTTCGTCCCTGATAAATTTAACCTAAAGGTAAACAAACCGAAAACATAAAAATTTTCCCTTATTCACTTATTCTGCACACTTATCAACACTTTCACAGGTATATTAAAGGATTCATTATCCAATACATTTTATGACAATTAAACAATCTATACATATAATAAATCTGTAGAGGAGTCGTGTCTGTACATTGAAGATATTTGAGAAAAAATATTATAGGGGACCTTTATTTACGCAATAGTACCCAAAACAATGATTTTTGAAATTTTTGTCTGTTTGTCTGTTTATCTGTTTGTCTGTTTGTCTGTGGGTTTGTGCACGCTAATCTCAGAAACGGCTTATCCGATTAAAATGTACTTTTCACTAATATATTGCGGCAAGCTTCACTTAACATTTAGTGTTTGTTTTATGTAAATCGGTTCATAAATAAAAAAGTTATGACAATTTTAAAAGATCATGTCGTACTTGCTGGACGTTTGTAGGATTCGCGCCGGGCCCGGGAGCCGCGCGCCGCTTCAAATTGTATTCGCAGCAAACGCACTGGGGCCGCGGGGGTGACTTTTTTGTTTGTTAGTTTTTATGCTAGATATCCCTATCTAAGTTTTTTTTTCTTGATTTTCTTTATTACGAAATTTATTTGTATAATAAAATCAGTTAGTACTTTTACTGTAAAGTTCTTTGTGATATGTACTGTATGTACATATTTGTTTGCGTAGGTTATTAATAAATAAAAAAAACGGGCAAGTGCGAGTCGAACTTGCGCACCGAGAAGACCGCAAAATTAAAAAACGGCGCGGCGCGCTCACTTAATATCATTGTCGCCACACCCAGGGCAGCGTCGGCATTGAAACGATCATCGTCTGCACTCTGCAGTCGCTGCGGCGCCAAATCCATACAAACCTTAGTAAAGAGATGTTCGTCGTGTATGTGAGCGTACTATCAAGTAGTCCCGTTCGCATTATAATAATTATACACGGTCATTTATCAAGCTGGTAGTAGGAATTGTCAGCATACTATAAAGTAGTTTTTTAAATACCTTAACGACAGTTTTGATAAACTAAAAATATATTTAAAACAGATCTATTATAACACTGCCCTAAATCACTTTTTCACGCGTACGAAGTCGCGGGCACAGCTAGTAATTAATATGTTTAAACATCGAATGAAAATCTTTCACAGAAAAAATACGCCGTTTTAACACTGCCGATTGTAGAATATAAGCCTATAGTCTATGGATTCATAGAAAACAATTAAAAAAGGCCAATTGGCATCACTGACTAGTCTTTGGTTGTAATCATAATCATAATCATCATTTATTCACAAAATGTGGTTGACAAAGTTGTTACAGGGTATAAATAGTTCCAGCACATCTTACCATAACAATGGTGTGTGAATGGCAATTACTTAACATAATTATTATTATACTTGCAAAAAAAAACAGATTACAAAATTAATTAAATGTTTTAGTCAGATATTATATATAATAGTAACATATTAGTATTCATTTACTTAAATTAGGTTAAGTTATAAAATGTCAACATAATATAACACAGTACAAGTTAAAGGTTTCATGATAGAGTTAAGTTAAAGATACAGAAAATATTTTTTATAATGTCATCGATAATATTATGTAAATGTTAATTTTTTTTAAATAATTCTGGAATAAATTTTGGAATTAACATATATTATTTTTTATATAACATGAATTCATTTAAATTATAAAAGCAGTTTTCTAGAAGCCATGTAGTCAATTTTGTTCTGTACGCGCTAAGAGGTAGGTGCTTAAAATTGTCCGGTAGCTTATTGTATATGTCAATAGCCTGTATAAATACATTATTTTATATATATCCAAGTTAACAATTGGGCGATAAAGCTTATACTTATATCTATCATTTTTACGTTCTACTTCCGATTTAAGTTTAAAATAATGTGGACGTGACCTAACAAAAATAAAGAACTATGTTCTTTAATGTACATACAGACTAATGGCAGTATGTTATATTTTTTAAAAAGCGGTTTTCAACTGTCCATAGTTGAGGCACCAGAAATAGCTCTAATACATTTCTTTTGAACTCTAAACACCTTTTCAATCTCTACCGAGTTGCCCCACAGCAATAGACCATACGAGAGAATAGAGGAAACGTAGCCGTGGTACGCCGTTAGAGCTGCTTCGGTACTAACGGTTTGTCTTAATATTTTTATTGCGTAAACGAAACGGTCAATCTTGTCACAAACATATTCTATGTGAACCTTCCAGTTACAGTACCTATCTATCATAATACCTAAAAAAATTGCACTATCTACTTCAGTAATTTTTTTGTTTTCGTATTTTATATCTAAATTAATTTGTCCTCTATTATAGTTTTGAAATTGAATAATTTGTGTTTTTTCGGTATTTATTTGGAGATTATTATTATTTAGCCATTGGATTATTTTATTGATTGTCAAATTAATGTCTTGTTCATAAGTTTCTATATTATTACATTTAATAACCAGAGTGGTGTCGTCTGCAAATAATATTGATTTATGGTGAGTCACCTTTGGAAGATCGTTTATGTACAGCAAAAACAGAACGGGACCTAATACGCTACCCTGTGGTACTCCGTATTCATTATGTTTATAATTAGATCTACTAGAAACTTTAGTATTATCTTCAATTTTTGTAACTTCAACACATTGGAGACGATTCTTTAAATAGCTACTGATCCAATCGTTAGCTACACCTCTTATCCCATATTTATCTAATTTGTAAAGTAGGAGACCATGATGGACAAAATCGAAAGCTTTGCTCATATCCAGGAATACGCCTGTCACTGGTATTCGGTTATTAATACTTTCTGTAACTAGTTTTACTAAATTGAAACAAGCTAGTGAAGTTGTACTATTTTTACGAAAACCAAACTGCATATCTGTTAGAATGTTTTGTCTTGTAATGAAATTCTGAAGTCTAATTAACATAGCTTTTTCAAAAATTTTTTAAAAAATTGGAATTAGTGTGATAGGACGATAATTATTAACATTGGCTTTATCTCCTTTTTTAAACAATGGCTTAACTATAGATTTCTTTAAAATCTCAGGAAAACTTCCTTCCTGAAATGAAAGATTGGTTATAAAACTTAGTGGTTTGCAAATAAATTTTGCACATAGTTTAATCATTTTAGTATTGATATCATCAACCCCTACAGAGCTAGAATTATTGAGACTATTTATAATTGTATATATTTCTAAAGGATCAGTTGGATTCAAAAATATTGTATGTGTATGTGAGGTCATAGTCTGATTTATATAGGAAATGTCAAAATTAAAATTACTGTTGTGGGTCATATTTATATAATATTCATTGAATATTTCACTTATGTCAGATGATTTAGTGTAAAGTTTGTTTTGATGTAATATTTTATTTATGTCGTTATTTGAACTTGTATCTCCAGTATTTTGATTTATTATTTTCCATACAGCTTTACACTTATTTTTATTATTTGATATATATTTTTTGTTTTGTATTTGTCTCGATTTATATAAACATTTTTTTAATATTAGAGAATAGTTTTTATAAAATTTGTTACATGTTTTATTTTTTATGGTTTTAAAGTACAGTATTCTTTTTTTTATGCAGGACTTTTTCAAGCCTTTAGTTAGCCAAGTAGATTTAGTTTTTGAATTGTTACATTTTTGTATTGAATAGACAGGGAAACATAAATTAAAAAAAAGAACAAACATTTCATAAAACTCTGCAAATGATTCCTTAAGAGTAACCCTCTCGTATACTTCAGAGAAGGTAAGTGAAGAGATACTGTCATAGAATTTTTTTATATTTTGTTGACAAAAATCCCTAATTTTTTCTGTCCAAGTTTTTGAACCTAGTTGTTTATTTGTGTAAAAAGTAAATATTTGACATGTTTCATGGTCGGAGAGTCCTAAATGACTTATTTCAGTTTCAAATAATTTAACGTTACTGGCAATTTGATCGAGACACGCATTTTGACGTGTGACTTTATGTGCATCTCTATATTAAAATGCTTAAATGTACTTATAAGTTCTTTACAATATTTATTAGGTTTTAAGGTATTAAAATTCCAGTCCCCGCATAGAACTAGTTTTTTAGACCTATTAGAGATTTTTCTAAGAAGTTGTTCCATTTTCTCTACAAACAGACCCGGATTACTGTTTGGAGTTCTGTAAATACATATTATGATAATTTTTGACTCTATTAATTCGATTCCGCAATATTCAAATTCAAAATTACAGGAAATACTATTTATGTTTGTTAAAACTTTAAAATTCATTATGTCATTTTTTATGAGAACGCAAGATCCCCCCCTTCTTGTGTTACGAGAAAATGATGCAACTAATTTGTACCCTTGTAATTTCATCAGATTTTCAGTTCCTTTTTGTATAAAAGTTTCAGTTAAACATATAATGTCAATCTGTTTAGACTGTCTTGATAAGTCAAACAACGCAAAGTCTATATCTACAATTTTATTTATCGCACCTGCTATGTTTTGGTGCAAAATTCTGAATTGAAATTTAATGTGTTTTACAAAAAAGCTTACTAGAATTAAGTATAGTGTACTCTATGGAATTATGTAATTTATTCGCGTCGCTTTGGTCTTTACTATGCTGACAACCTGACTTAAAATAGTATGGGATAGTGCCCTTTTTAGATATATTAATAGCATTATTTTTATTTCCGGTGTCTGAACTTTGAACGTTTTGTTTTTTATATTTTATTAGAGATCTTGTGACATTATTTTGTTTCAATGTTGATAAAAATTCTAGTTCAATAATAATTTTAAAACTTAACAATTGATTAAATATATAATGATAGGATGAAAATGGATATTTCGTAATGTCATATATTATGTCAATGAATTTACAATTTGGATAGTTATCGCTAGTTAATTTAATGTTTTTATTTATCATGTTTTCATTTAAAAATGGATTGTATTGTGTATTAATAATAAATATTTTATAATATCGCAACACATAAAGCGAATTATTTAGGTTCATGAGCAAGCTACTTGGATTATTGTCATGTGATCCAATCATTAAAATAACTACGTCATCCCGATTTATTGACTGACTTAAATTTTCACAAGACTTAAGTAATTCGTCACTCTGCGCCCATGGTTTGACAATACTTAGAATGTCATAGGTTTCCGTTAAATTATTCTTGTAACGCTCTTGCTGATAATACAGTTTCGACGCTAGCCCACGAGCCTGGTTATCACCTATTATGTGTATGCAGTTTCTCTTTTTCGCATCTGTGTTAGACGAGGAAGTGTCTTTGTTTTCCAGGCATTGCTGATAATTATTTAGCGGGTTTGCTTTCTGGATACAAGGAGATAAAGATAGAAAGTTGCGACTTGTATGTGGTGGTACACGGGGGGTATTCGGAATAGTGTGGTCAATGATATAAAATTCCAGTTGTTTATTTTTTTCCTGCAATTGTTTTCGTAGGCTATTGATCTCTTCGTGTGCTTCGAAACATTCTTTCTTTAACTCTATAACTTGTTTCCTCAGCGATTGTGTCATAGACGGGTTCTTTTTTACTTTAGGTTAAACTTATATCGGACGTACTATACATAGATGCGTAACTGCAGCGCTATAATATTAGTACGTTTTACTAGGCGACCATTTTGCAAGAATTTTGCTTCGGATAAAACTTTTATTGTGAAAAATTTACATACAATTTTTTTTTTCATACATGGATTCTCTTAACGATAAATAAAGCGTAAAAAAATAGGGCGATAGTTAAATTTTGACCCTGTATATTACCACACGTATAACTTTTCAACCCGGCACATAATTATAATATTTATATTTTAACATCACGAATAAACGAAATTGGCAAATAATGTGTTGATAGTTTTACTGGGAAACTTTGCAAATATACAACGCTCCGTGCAGTTCTGAACTTGCTCCGCGATGTCTTCTGGGGTCGTGAAGTTGCTGTATACTATAATGGTATGTCGTAAAAGCCAATAGAAACAGAGGTCTTCTCAGCGGGCTAGGGTTACTTCTTTTATACATACAGGCTTTAATGAGTGATAATACTTTAGGGTGTGTATGGGTCGCGTATATAGAGTTTTCTGTGAAAGTAAAGCGCTGAAAGAGTTACTTTTTTTATAAATAAAAAAAATAACAACAAGACCTTCAGGTCATTAGCGACTTAACTTATAAATTATTTAATAAGACTTTTTAATTATTTATTGTATGAGCAAATTTATGATGTTGGGGCATTTCTCATACAAACATGAAAGTCAAAAGTAAAACTTACAGCGCTGGTACTTTCACAGTATACTCTACATACTAGGCACATATTCACCCTAAAGTATTGTCACTCATTTATGTTACAAAAAATACATTTTCATCTAAGATATTTAGCAAAATTACATATTGACAACTTTAGCCGACTCTCCATTTTATTACTACTAATAATGCTTTTAACTTTTACTGCAATATTAATTTGCGTTCACATCAATCTTACAAAGCTCAAAATAAATCCTACTACATTTATAAATGTGAAAAATTGTGTGGATAGATGAAAAAATAACGAATTTAGATTTTAATGAAAATTGCTATTTTTCAACACGATAATGTTCAATGCTCGACTCCCGTGGTATATTTACTGTATTTACTATTTAGCTAAATTAAGTTGCACTTAAGCCTGGTCATTCCGCCAAACAGTGAAATTGAAAGTCTGTAAATAGGAGGGCTCCTAACTTTAATTAGTGTTTCAGTATTCGGCCGTAAGTATTATAAAATAAGCAAAAGAGGACGGTTTATTGTTATAAAACAAGCAAAAGAGGACGGAATTAATATAAATAGTTGGTGTCAGCCGGTCAGGTGATGAACGAGACCGGCGTGGCTCGCGGAGATAAACTCATAACTTATAAACAACGAGAATTACGCGGCGGCGGCGCGGCAGTGCATGTCAATGGCGCCCGTCACACTTACAGTTCGGAACGCGTTCCAAACCGCGCTCCGAAATTAACGTGTAAATGTGCGGGAACGACAGTAGGCATGATGATGATGGTGTTTTAATTGCGATCTATTCACATAATGTAAGGCAGTCAACAACAAGGATTTTGAGGTCGTAATTAGCACGACAGATCGATCCGCAGTCCGAGCCACACCCGTGCAACGAACTGAATAAGTGCAGCGCAATAACGTTCTTTACTTGTTGTCCGTGTACATTTGAGGAAATGCAATGTTGCCAAAACGTACCAAAAAATAAGGTTTTCCGTAATTTTTGTCATACAACCGTACCACTACCGTACACGGTACCGTATGTACCGGTATGGACCGTACCTTTTTCGTACATTATAAATTATACAAGTAATTCATGTTTTAATACAAACTGTAAAAGGGGTACTATGGATAGAATATAGCATTTTTATGTTTTGGAAAATCCGTACTTTTGAGTTCAACTCGTACCTTTTCAGAGAGCCTGTTCGTACATTTTTAGGAAATCATACTGGAAATACTGCTCAAATGTGAACTGTTGTCACTTGAATTCAAATTCTCAATACGTATTAATATTATTTTCAAAGTAAGTAAAGTAAATGCTCGATATTTTAAAGCCTAAACAATTCTTTAAATCAGTAAGACCATTCAAAAATTTTCTTTTACATGTGTTTTTTTTATGGGTGACTGGAGTTACACGCGTTACCATAATCACCCAAAGCTATTTCCGTAACTTCACCCATTACGAAATGCTTATTTATGTCCCCACTTATACTAAGAACAAAAGTTGAAAGTTATGTATGAAGGATTACCATAATGGCTAATATAATAACTCAAGTCACAATTCGCGAGTTCCATCTTCCCGTCTGATTACACGTCGGTCGGCGAAGAAAATCGCTTCAGATTTATCTCCATTGGTCGAGTTCGGAGTTGATTCTGATAAATTATATTCCATTATTATCGCTCGGAAATATTTTACATTTGAGTGGCAACATCAACATGGATTTTCCTGACACCTGGCAACTTTGGGGTGTTTATCTTCCTAAAAAGTATGGAAGTTTTATAAGTTATTTTTTAAAAGACGCATTTATTAAACCTGTGTTTGATCTTAGTACTAAATACTATTTTTAACGACGAAAACAGAGGGGTTTAGGTTTGACGTGTCTGTGTGTGTCTGGCGCATCGTAGTTCCAAAACGAAACCGATTTAGATCTTTTTTTTCAAACTAACGAGATAGTAGCCTATCATTAATCATCATCAGTTTTCACACTGCTTGACAGTTCGGGTTTTTTTTTAATTTTGTTTATACGAAGGTACCTAGTTCTAACGCGGTAATATAACTCGCTTTATGTCAATTCATAACAAAATATTTGATTCATCAAATATCAAATATAAAATTCAATAAAAATCTTTGATTTCCATTTTTATTTGATTAATGGGGAAGTGAGCAAACAATTGTAAAGCTATTGACACACTGCCCCAATTGTGATCCAATTACTTCCAATTTCTCGTAGGTACGGCCCTAATTGTTGACCCTTATGAGTTCGTTACCTTAATTTATTAATTTTAATAATTAATGGAAACAGTATTGTGTTCATTATTGAAAAATTTTACTCACCATAAGGAAAGTTTTAGACCTAAATAAATGTAAGAGTTAACTTTACATGTCTTCATGAACTTTCATAATCTTACTTTAATAGAAAAATGTTGAGTATAAAAGTGTAGGGTTATATTGTAACTGAACTTGTAAAGGTTTTATAGTTTTTTTTATTTAGCACCTGATTTTTGGCAGGTCTTAGAATTTAATCTGTATTTTTTCCTTTAATCCTTTAAGCCTTTAAGGGCTTAAAAAGATATAAAAATAGATTTGTAGCTAAGTAATAAGTTATTTGATAGCGATAATCGTATTGTAAATGTCTTCAACTCTCATATTTAGTTGATAACTATAATAATAATTGATATATCTACTGTTTCCTTTGTAGGTTGTAGGGATAGGTACCTAGTAGGTAATAATAGTAGGTAATAAATATAGGTAGATGTTTGTTGTAAGTGTAGGTAGGTTAGATTAGTGTAGGTAGTTTGAAGGTGTAGAAACTGTAGATGTGTGGAGGTCCTTATTTAGTTATTTCTGTTCATAGTTAAGAGGAAACACCACAAAATTTTTTCCATACAAAAATAGGGGTCTAGGGGATTTCTATTTCCTCCCTGGATAACACCTCTAGAGTAACAATTTTTTTCCTGAATATTTATGGATATTGTTTGTACGTCCCTATTTTTTCCTTTTTTTAATAAATTAATTATTTAAAGAGATATGGACGTTTAAAAACCTAAAAAAAATGTCCGGACTCTCCGCTATGTTTAAATATCTAGGAAACGGATTTGACTACAATAATCAACAAAAGCAAAAAATAGGAACCTAGCTCAATTCTTTCTTTAGCTAATACAGAAAAAAATATTTAAATCGGTTAAGTTTTGGAGGAGGAAACAGAAATCCCCTAAACGTCGATTTCTGGTACTTTTAATAGGTAATTTCAGTCCAAGTTGCAGTTGTCTCTATCGCGCTAGTGCTGGCTAGCTAAGGCACTGCGAGACAGCAATAGATTTTATAAATACCTATTTTGTATTTCTCTCAACCGTGGTGATTCCTCTTAAACATCGTCTATCAGGACAAATATAATAAATAAATAGTTAATGAAATCAGGCGTTACTTCTCGGAAATCTATAGCATAAAATTTAAATTTATTATATCTAGATATATATATTGCTAGCAATATCCCGCGAAAAATGATAACCACAACCTACAAACATGACTGAGTGTACGCTTAGGCATACGCTTAAAGCACCTCGCTCCTTCCCTCACTGCTAACGCGTACACTCGCCAGCTGAAACGTGAATACACCACAACCACACAAGCAATAATGTTAACACGATCGTGCAAAGGCCCACACCACCAAGCAGATTGCAAATCTCGACGCGTGTTTCTGTAGTGTAGTAGCCTTAGTGTGTATGTTACCTTATAATATCTGAGTAAGCGTATTAAGTATTCGCGCAACTGTTTAGTTTTACACAATATACTGCTAATGTATTTTTTGATTCATTAATAAATTGGGTCCAAACTTGACTGGTCGTTTGCATCTACCTTGACCCATGTGCCCATTCTGGCACATTCCTAGTGGCTACCCATAGTCACACCTCATTTCTTTCCGACTCCGGAGCATCCTCAGGATGTAGACTCTGCGAACATTGCTCGCAGTTCGAGGTGCTCTCACTTACTCATTTGCTTGGAGGTTGTGGTTGACACTTTTCGCGGGATATTGCTAGATATATTATATTTAAATTTTATACTACATATATGAATATTTCGATTTTTTAAGTATTAAAACCCAGTAACCTGATTATTGGGATATTTGTGAGTATTAAACGTTGTAGAGCCGAGAGCGCGAAAGTTCCCGAAACTTAGTCCAAGTTAATACTAAGAATGTTCATTAGAGCAGCGTGCATATTGAGAGCGCTTACGTAAATAATGAAGGACTTTGGAGTTGTTCCGACGACTTTACCGACACAAGGTGTAGGTTATATTGATTATGGTCGGTGTATTATGTTAGTGAACATATTTTTGATATGAAATTTCAAATAATATGACTGTGTTCCAAATCATGACACGTTTGCGGTTTAGACTGCGGATCGAAGTGTTATGATACGTCCTCAAAATCGTCCACGATGTACATATCAAAATACGTACGGGTTAAATTGTGGAAAATATGATATCATGGACATACCATTCTCTCAGACGCATTTACACGACCGTTTCGGATGCGGGTTGGAACGGTGTGTGCTATGTGCTGTATTCCGAACTATGCAGGGCACTCGGACTCGTGCAGTATTTTATAATTCTCAGACTACTTGTTATAGTATTTTTTTATATATAAAAAAGCTTTTATGTACTTTTTCCGTTTTTCGATACAGTTACGGATATGAAATATTCATACATACTTCCAGCTGCGGTGGGATTATAAATTGTGGAATAGTGTCGACGGCTCGGGGAAAACGTATAGTACTATGTAATGGATTATTTTTCGGTTATTCGATAGCTTTAGGAACATTCATCCATAACCGTTACATGTACAGGGTGATTCGTGGTTCATATATTAAGCCGAACATAGTGTGAAGAGAATGATGCGTAGAGCATTTTTGTTTTGGCATTTCATATAAATTACTTAATATAACTAAAAAAAAATCAAAGGTCTCAAACGACCACATGCAGTGCTATGCTGGGGCTTCCCGGCTTCTAGTCTACAAACGAACATACTGGTCATTGACCTAAGACCTGACCAGGATTGAAACTCATTCTGTTATGGTAACTAATTTATATGAGGTGCCAAAAAAAAAAATGCTCTACGCGTCCTTGTATTCTCTTGTAACAAACCGAATATAGTGTATATTCGGTTTGATAAATGAACCATGAATCATCCTGTACTTTAGAACCGCAATATTCAATTTTTTTTAAATATTTGATTTAAAACAACAGATGTTATAATGATACAAATCACTGCAACCAGACCCGACACAGAAGATATTTTGTAGTCAAATGCGTGCGCAATGCACAAGCGCACTCTGTCTATCTTAACTCTCGTAAACCAGTGCATAAGATTTATTAGTCTAATGAACTAATAAGTATTCCCATTATTTTAATTTAATTACAAATCACGGAAATAAATGACGATGATGATATCAACTCGGTGCTGGTAAAATCCCGCCACAACAATGCGAAAAAATCTGCAAAACAAAAGTTCCTCAAAGAGATAAACAAGCTTCAGGAAAATTTGTTTCGGAAGATAGGAAGGAAGAAATGAATGGTACTTTTGTAACATGCGATAGAACTGGCAAAAGGCTGGTTGTATTGAAACTTTCATACAGGTTGTATGTAATTGTATGTAAGTCAAATTTTCATACAGCCGCCTTACCCTTGAATCTTAATTCGATTCTAATCCGATTCCAAAGGTAACTTTGCTGTCGTGTCATCTGCTACTCTTGAAAACAATATTGTAAACGGAATTTATTATATTTAATTTCACTTAGTTCCATAAAAACTATACACAATTTTTAACCAATTTGGCGCTAGTGTCGTGTTCAAGATTAGCTTACTGTCTAATTCGAATTCCGAACGATTAATTTCAAGGGGCAGGTTTGTTATGGTTTTCTTTTTTCATATCTCTGTCTCACTTTTAGGACCTAGTCCAAATGGTCTCTGAAATATCGTGCCACGTCTCACGGCTTAGAATACAAACAAGAACTGTAAATATTTTAAAATAAATTCACTAAAGAAAAACTGGCTAATAATGTAGGTAAACTATTGGCTATATATTAGATTATTCCCATGAACACACGCATCTCAGGCGACTTAAAAAGTATAAAATGTGCTCCCACACCGATTTCGGCGACTATAGTAGGTTTCAAAAAACAAGGCCAACTACGAAGAAGTTATATTTATAGTGTCCAATTGCGTGCTTAACACACAAAAATACTCTCTCTTACTTTATTCTCGTTACCCAAGACGAAGATCAGGCGCAGAATCTAGTTTTTACTTGCCAGTCTGACGCATGGACTATCTTTCTTTTCAGACTATTAGGTGATCAGCTTGCGTTGTCCTACCCAAATTGGAAAGAACTAATTTTTTTTGTTCCAACGGGTACCTAACCCACGAATCCCAGATCGAGACCTAAGCTCGCAATCACTGTCACGGAGGCGTTAAAAGGTAGCAACAGATTGAATATTGATTATATAATTTCTATTTCTACCTTTATAAATAGACGCAATGAATGGATTTATAGTAATGCCTTTCATGACATTAACGATGCTATAACCGAATTTTAATAATTGAGTGTGTTCAGTGACTTACTCCGAAAAAAGGAAAATACATAATGATACAGTGTAATTAAGTAAGCATACTCGCATGTTATTACCATGTATAATTTACCGGCCAAACCCGATTTCAGGACAAGCGGACCAATCATCCATAACTTTTAACCACGAACCATTATGATTCCAAGAAAATATTATTTTCCTAGTTACGGAGAATTTAACTTTTCACATATTTTACTATAATGTTTAGACTAGACCATACACAGACATATGCGTATATCCTAGATTGTGCGTATTTATATCAGGATCAACTAGTTCGGCTTAGCCTTAATTCTTCTATCCTATCGGGCTTACGAAAAATTTGTTTGGACTAGTCTAAACTGGTTTATCCTATCGGACTAAGAACAAATTAGTTTTGACGATACGGACGTATAGTAAGAACTAGTTTAGCATCTAAGGCCAAACTAGTTTGTCCTGAAATCGGGTTTCACCGATAACTTATCAATTTTTTGTTTTAATAACAAGGACTGACGATTAATTAATTTTAGTGATATTAAATAAAACGTATATGTAAAGAAAAGGTTTAAACGTAATGAAAACCGGCCATGTGCGAGTCGGAACCGCGTACCGATGGTTCCGAATAAACTTGTAGGTATTTATTAAGTTAAGCGTTGACATTAAATTTAAAATTTTTACAGCTTAAAGGTATATTAGATAATATCAGATATGAGTGTTTTAAATAAATTTCAATGTATATTACCTCTAAGCGTTCGTGAGAAAAAGAGTTAATTTTTTAAAAAATATTGCTTTTATATAATGTAACTAAAAGTTAGCGTGTTTTCGCCAGTTTTTCTTTTATGTATGCTGTATTGAGTTGCTTTGTGCCAAATTTCAAGAATCTGAGTTCACGGAAAAGTAGGTAATCCAGTAGGCTTTGATTCACTTACGAGTATCAAAAATTTTAAAAATTTGCAGGTAAGAGCGCTTAGATTTTTTCACAGCTCCAAGACAGTGTTTCATATGAATTTCAGCTTGATATCCCACGCGTACCTGAGTAAAAGGGTCTTGGCAGACAGACAGACGGACAACGGGTTCCGTGTTTTACTAAGGCGTTATTTTTATGATTTTAGGGTTGCGTATCTAAAAATCATGAAATTCGCGCTATACGCCTTTACAAACACACCGCAGCGACGCTGCTAGATGTTGTATGTACTTCACCGCGCCACCGTATAAGCTGGTCGCACACAGTACAAAATATAAGAAATTCATCTTACGATTTCTGTAACCCAGAAATTCTACGTACCTATAGGTCGTACAATACTAGATGATCGTACAATTTATCTATAGTTTGTAGTATGCTACGACATGCTCGTAGTCTGCTATGAAATTATCGTGTCATGCTACGACATGCTCGTAGCCTGCTATGAATTGATCGTAGCATGCTAAAACATTCTCGTAGCATGCTACGACATACTCGTAGTCTGTTAACAAATGATCGTAGAATGCTACGACATGCTCGTAGCCTGCTAAGAAATGATCGTAGCATTAGTATTAGTATAGTACGACATTCTTAAACAAACGCGTATTATTCTAGTCCATTGCTATCTAAGTGGCTGTAGTTAATTACAGTCGAGCAGTATACTTTTTGTATGGTTATACTCATAGCACAAGTAAATATAATGTAATATTCTAGTAATAATCGAACAATAGGGGCTGTGAAGTAAATAAACAACACCAAATTTGATGGCCATTTTAATTAAAATATTCAAAGACTGTTCGAAGTAGGTGTCGTTGGAATATTAAGAGAAGAAAATTAATTTAGATTCCAATGAGATTCATTCTGTAATACAATTAAATGGGTGATATTTCATGGAAGATTTTTGATGAGGGTTACCATTGGCTGTTCCTACATTCAGGTATGTCGACGAGCAGGTGGCATAAAACACGTGCGACTTTATTGTTGCATGATTATGTGAATATTTATTCTCTGTGATATTTGAATAAACTATCTCAATAATTGTATTCAAACTATATATTTTTTTCATATTAGGATACTAGATGTTTCCCGCTACTTCGTAGGCGTAAATTAAAATTCCGAGGAAATTAGATAGAGAACTAGCCTATATATTTAAACATCATCTAAAACACTACCATAGGAAATTTCATTAAATTCCCTTTAGTAGTTTTTGCGTGAAAGAGTAACAAACATACATCCATACTTACAAACTTTCACGTTTATAATATTAGTAAGGATCTTACGATTCTAAAATACTAAGTAGTTGGTAAGTGGCTCATATAGCCCTTTGTTTTGGAGTCACACGATAGTATTTATTTTTAACCGACTTCCAAAAAAGGTTTCTCAATTTGACCGTACATATGTTTTAACATAAAGCAAAAGTACCAATACTCCCCGTATGCTCTTGTTAAGGTTTTATCTGCCGAGACACGAAGTTCGTTAAACTTGTTCCGTGTATCGTGAGTTTGCGATACAATTTTAAATTATTCTCTGTATCTCCCGCTGAACATTATCTTCCCCGCACTATTATGCAGGAGAATATTTAACGGAACATTTTGCATGTTTTGTCTTGTTCACTAGTTTGTTTCCGCTCTGTTCTCGCTTATTTGTCGTTAAAGTGTTTTGAAACTGCTCACAACATTTGACGAGCTACACGAAATCAGAACCTAAAACCTTATTTTATACTTTCAACAAACAACTTTCGTGTTTATAATTGGTGGTTTTGAAGTTTTTGAGTACTTTTGCACGTACGCAGTTGCAACATTAGTGAATTAAAAATGAAAATATGTCACAGTTTAACATATTTTATAATTTGGAAATATGCCGTTAGTTGGACGCTTATGATATTATGCCATTTTCATGTTAAGCTTGTCGATACTGCATTATATCTTAATTATTGTAAGATTTATTTAGCAGTATTGACCTGCAGACTTTTGGTATTAGTACTATTTATTAATTTCATAATAAACCTCAACTGAATAAACATGAAGATTTTTTTATGTAAGAGTTTGTTTATTTCATACCCAAATAAACAAACTTTTAAATAAATTATATTAAAGTTAATCAAATATAGCATTTCCTCAACGGGATTGTTCATTTTGTCCTTAACAAAAACGACCCGCGAGGGACTCCCTTACCTTATCTTCACCTTTCATTAGTCATCTGTAGTAAATGTATTTTGTAGACAAATATCCCAGCAGACCTCAGAGTACAATATAATCAAAATCCTTACAAATTGATTAGGACACGCTTAGAAAATGTGCCGACATAAAATGTAAATTTTTATTTGTATTTGTTCCAAAATCGAGTATCAAGATTAGCTCAGGCACAAAATATGATGTTTACAGTATTTAAAAAAACATAATCACAATATGACTGCTCGTTATTTTTTTGTATTAACTTATACCACACCTCGCGTAACGCTCGGATTATGATCTTTACAACCATGCTGTCTTACTGTATCACCAATAAATATTTATAAACTCCGGAGGGTGCCGGAGAAGAAAGAATAGCACCTCCCCATCGACCGTCTTTCCCGTGGGTGTGGTAAAAGGTGACAGGTCTGATCCGGAAATAGTCTGATGCGTTTCCGCGGACATTGTTATTATGTTAATACTGGGGGTCTACCCAACATGCTTTAACGTTTGTCGTTAACGAAGTACGCTATTTAAAAATGTATGGAATTGACTTTTGCGTACGACTAATGACGTCCTTAGTCGTCATCGATATTTGTAGTGCTACCCAACGTACATTTTTGTCGAAGACGATAACAGAAAACTTTTACGCTTTCCAATTGGCGATAATGTTATATGAAATGGCTACCCAACTTACACATTTTGACATTTTGTCGAACGCTATCATAAACGTTATTGTTTTCAAGATAACGAAGTCTAAGGAGGTGCTTTTAACTCCGATATCGAACAATATGGCGGAAATTTATTAATCAGCTGATATTCTTGTTTAGAGTACAATAGAGTTTAGGTGCTTTGCGATTATTGTTGGCCGCACAACACGAATAAACCTAGGAGAGGCGTATATATACAGTAATTGAAGGCAATAGAAGACATTCCCGACATTATTTTTTATCTCCCGATATAAAACATTGATAACTGATTCATATCCTGTTACTGGCTTTGATCCTATCTATACTGTATTGTTAATGTATTACTAATAAGCTGTTGGTTACCCAAACAAAATAATGCCAAAACAATGCCAAAAACTTAGCAGTGTTTGGCATAATTAGTGAATTACTTACAAGCAAGTGATCTGTTTAGGTAGTGCAAACTGCTGTTGAAGACAAGATAATATGAGATTTTGGCAAAATTACTAAGCTTTGGTTGGTAGGTAGGTACTCGGATTTGCAAACATAAACACCAATGCTAAAGACTGCTAAGTGAAAGAGATGATAATGAAAAAGAAATGCTTACTGTATTAAAAATATTTTAGAACTAGAATTAGGTAAATAGAATAATTCATCAGGAATAAGAAAGCATTCATGAACAAAATGTGGCCAAATGGAACTGTAAAAACAAATCTAAGTATACTAAACTATTTCTCATTATACCTACTGACTAATTAAGTGTAAATAAATACAACAATAATAATTGTTAATAAAACATTTTTTTCCAGTATTTGTAATTCATTTAATTCCTTTAAAGTTAAGTAACTTTACTTGTTAATATCTTAACATATAAAACATTGAAAACTGATTCATAAGCTTCAAATTACTTGTAAAACATTAGAAACTAAATAAGTATTAATATGTTTAATTGTTGTAAATCTTAGCAGTGTTTGGCATAATTAGTTTCAAAGTGAATTACTTATATTAAGCAACATCAAAAGCAAGTGAAAATCTGTAGGTACTGCAAACTGGTAGGTGAAGACAAGATAATATGAGATAAAAAATGGAACTGTAAAAATTAACAAATCTAAGTATACTAAACTATTTCTCATTATACTGACTAATTAAGAGTAAAATAAATACAACAATAATAATTGTTAATAAAACATTTTTTCCAGTATATTTTGTAATTCATTTAATCCCTTTAAAGTTAAATAAATTTACTTGTTAATAACTTAAAGACTCACATGACGGTTCCTATCCTACCTAGGATTAGAACCTAGCCTACATGTTCCATAACAAGGTAGGAATTAAACACCCACCGTCTGACGGTGAGTAATAATTATGAAAATGGGATAAAAACACACCAGGCAGTATAAGTAAATATTTATTAATATGAAATGTCAATATTTAAAATTTGAGTGTCCCACGTCATTCTTTGTTTATTTTTCTTTTCAATGCCTTATCGCTGCAGGTCAGCAGGCACTAGATGGTGCAGGTGATGTGTCCTATTAAGGCTGCTGCAGCCGTTGTCTGAAAAAATATATATTATTAGCTTTATCAGGACTTAATACATATTATATAGACTTATGTGCTTTCATTCACACAAATATATTAATTATAATTAAACATATCCATTTTGTGATTTGTGAAAACCACTTGTTATTTTATTGTTACCTAGACAGGTGATGATAATATGTTTATATATGGATCAAGTTATATAAATACAAATAAGTTTTATAAATAATGATTAATTAAACAATGACTTTATACAGTAGTTACTTCAATTATACCCATATTGGCATAATATTATGTAGGGATTGGCATAATAATATTTATTATGCCAATCCCTACATAATATTATGCCAATCAATTTCCCATAAGGGTAGGCCGGCACATAATATCTAAATGTAATAAGATCCTAACATTCATACTTCATTCACTAACTCACATGGTTATGTTACGGGTGACGATTTTATTGATCAAGGTACACAGTATGAATGGCTACTTTAGCCATTTGATATTCGTGACTGCGTAGTATATACAAAGTCTCCCATGACTCCCATACGAAGTAGATAATATTATACTTATTAATATCGAATATGATGTTATGATAAATGACTGGCTGCCAGGTAGGTACGGAAAGCCTTAAATTGTATACCTACTAAGCACCACTTTTTTGTTCTACCATAATTATTGTTGCCGTTTGCATAAACATCCCATTTAAACACGTTACATAAAAGTTTTATTTACTTACCTGTGTTGTTATTAACCTCTATTAATGTATGAATTTCTCCGTGATTGTATTACTGATCTATGGCATCGTGCTTTTTTGCACTCTTCATAGTTTGATTACACATCTTCTTCACTAATTACTAATAGCTTCAATCTACGTTCATTTCATTGTTAAAAACATCTAAGTAGCAACTCGTCGGCCATTCGGCAGTGTTACCAACTCTCATAAATATTTATGTCCAAACTTACAACAAAAGTCCCAAAATGGTAACAACTACTTTAAAAAAATCCCTAAATTTTCTTATGGCACTGAAAACTAGAAATATAATAAAAATAAATTAATACTGATAAAAATGTGATTATGTCCATTATACGTTAAGATACACTACCAACATTATTTTTTATACAGATTGACTTTTAAAATTTTGGTCGTTATAGGTAAGTAAAAAAATAGAGACCCCAAATATAAACCTAAACAATTTTACACCTAAAAACTGCTTGTAGAAATTTTTTGCCACCGAATTTAGGGGAAAAACTCCTAGGTTGGCAACACTAGCACATGGTAGTTTGTTGTCTTGTAACATGATAGTCTAGTGACGGATTTGACAGTTGACACAGTTGACACTTGACAGCGAAAATTACGATAGATGGCGCCAGAACCAGAGACAAAACGCTTTAAAAATTACGCCAAGACGAAGCGCAATCTTAGTGCATGTTGGGTACGAAATCAATGTCGCTATCTCAAAACAGATAACGTATCTACAGAACTTTACGTAACTAAGCGATGGCATCTTGGGTAAGGGCCCTGGTCTCGGCAGCCCGCCTGCCAAGCGTAACGATCGTAAGCAAGTACCCCCATGAAAAACATGGGGAAAGCTTACGTCCGCTAGTGTACGTCATAGTTGAGAGTTTTAAGGCAGGCGGTATGCAAATCAATAAAGGAAGAATAAACCTTTTTATATGAACTGCATAATAGTAACCTTCTTAATATATTATGTAGCCTTCAATAGCTCAAACGTTAAGTTGCAACTTGCAGTGCACGGTTATTCATCTCTGTCGTGAATGTATTTCACATAATTGGAAAATTCCTTACAATTTCTCTCACAATATCGAAACCGAATTCCTGCGTTGTCGTAGGTTTATTGGCATTCAATTTTTATTTCTATAAAGCATTGTGGCAATAGAGTGTTCAAAGCGCAATACACATTGACATAATATGTCGGCAACTTTTTGTCGGCGGTCTAGGTGGCGGCTTCACTTATTACAAGTCGGAAAATTTGGTCAGTGGCATGTTGGCGGCTGTCGTAAAAAAATACAAGCACTACAGGTCGAGCGTCGCCGGGCATCTGAGCGCAGCCGTACCCAAGCCGCCAACATGTCGGCGGGTGTGCTACCGGGCGCATGTTGCCGACATGATTCTTTTCATACAGGGTAACCCGACGAGGGTTGTGTCACCGCCCACCGGGCTTTTTTGGCGGCACGGCGGACTCAGTGTGTATTGCGCTTTATATTCGACTTTGCTACTTCTATTTCAAGTTATATTGGCAGTGGCATAGAGAGATACAAACACACATACATCCTCTAAACTTTCGATTTAATATACAAGTAAAATATTAAAATTAGTAAGCGTTACCTTCTAACTAATATAAAAAAATTAAACACTAATAAACTATACAATGTTTGTGTCCTTGTCTGTCAATTATCTTTTCTTACGTATCAGACAAGGAGAAATGTTATCTTATACATATTGTATATATTTAGTAGGCCTCCGTGATCTAGCGGTTCAGAGCTTCGCTCTCGGCCCAGGATCGTGGATTCAATTCCCGCGTTGGAACAAAAAAAATGTTCTTTTCTAGTTTGGTTAGGACGATGCAGGCTGATCACCTGATTGTCTGAAAAAAAAGATGATCCATGCGTCGGATGGGCATATAAAGGCTTTAATGTTAATTAGTGATTTTATTGTAGGGAGTATAAGGGTCCCGTATATAGAGTTTACTGTGAAAGTACCAGCGTTTAAAGAGGTACTTATTGTCTGGACAAATTTATAATGTTGAGATATTTCTTAGAAACATGAATTTCAAAAGTAAGTCTATCAGCGCTGGTACTTTTACAGTATACTCATATACAAAGGAGAGACATATACACCCTAAAGTATTATCACTAATTTATTTTATACCTTGTTAAAGTCATTCCTGCGTCTGATTTTCCACCAGTCGTATCGGTTATCCTTCATACTACTTCAGCTGCGAGAGAAGCTAAAAAAGGAAGAGAAAGTGCTTATGTGTATTGCGCACATACTTGAGCACTATAAAATAACTCCTGCGTAGGTCCGACTTTTTACATGCCCATCCGACGCATGGATCATCTTTCTTGTCAGACAACCAGGTGATCAGCCTGCATTGTCCTAACCAAACTTGAAAACAAAATTTTTGTTGTTCCAACGCGGGAATGGAACCCACGACCTCCGGTTATATTATATAATATTCATACGATCTCAAAGTATCCGTTCGGTATTGCATAATACGGCCATTTTCTTAGGCGATCTCGGCTCTTGGCACTTAATTGAATCCTATTACGTATTCAAGGATCAAAAAGACCCATACAAGTGTTAGTAAACTACGTTCAACTAAGCGTGGCTGAAGCGGGTTTATCAAATTTAGCACTTCGTTCAATGGCCGTTTCGCAAAACTGTAATCTTGTTTCGAATCTTGTTGTTGTTTCAGTTTGATTTTAAATACATTAAAAGTAAAATACGCTTTTATAAAAACAAGCTTGTATTGAACGTGCTAAAAAGATAATAACTACTTTATTTAAAACTTTTTACTTAAAAGTTATACCGTTATTATACTATTTATTTTTAACCGACTTCAAAAAAAGGAGGAGGTTCTCAATTCGTCTGTATTTTTTTTTATGTTTGTTACCTCAGAACTGGGTGAACCGATTTGAATGTTTTTTTTTATATTTGAAAGCTGGTGCTTCCCGTTTGGTCCCATAGCAATTTGGTCCATTTCTGACAATGGCATCCATGAAATAAGTCTGAAATTTACATTAAGTATATGTGCTCAACAAATTGACAATTAATAATAGCTCAATATCACGCCAATCTATTTCGATTTCGTAAAATTATAGAATAAATTTATTTACCTTAGTAAAAGTAAGTATTACTTTGTGCGAAGTAAATTTATTTTTTGCTTTTTAGTTTACCTTTTGATGATTTTTTTTTGTTTAAAATTATTTTTTAAATATTATATACTGAAATCGACAGTATTTTTTAACATACTAGCTGTCCGGGACAGCTAGTATGTTAAAAAATATTGTCGATTTCAGTAACTACTCGTATTTACTTAGCTTAGGTATGAAACCATGTACTGTCATCAAAACTGAAGGAATTACCAATATTATAAAATGTTAGCTTAATCTTTATATTTTATCTGTTTAAAGATATTGCATGAAAACAAATACACAATACTAGGTTTTGCCTGCGGCATCGCCCGCGTGGCATGAAAGTGAAATATTATCTTATCACATCTTATACCTCTCAGAATATGTGTACAAAGTCTCATGATGATCGGTTAAGTAATTTTTGCGTAAAAACGTCTCAAACAAACGGACATTCACATTTATAATATTAGTAGGAATTATATGCCTATAACATATTTCAAATAAGATAAAAGCTTGTAAATAAATTATTATATTAATTATTCATTTTCTTTTTATGTTTTTAATAAATACACCTAATGGACTAGTTTTTAGAGTTATTAGGAAAAAAAAGAAAGAAAAGAAAAATTATTAAGTAAAATAATATAAAACAACAAAACAATCAGCATGTGTTGCAAACATAATTTGCAATGCTGATTTTCAGTGAGTAAGTGAAATACTTATGTATATTTGTTATAGCATAGCCTACCATCCCATACACTCTATGTTTAATACGAAAAAATTGCAATAGGTGTCACTACTATATAATGGAAATCAAAGAAAACAAAAATAGCCAGTCGAATTGCCAGTATTAGGGTGATACCATTTTCTAGTACTAGGTCGTGTCTCGTTTATATTATATTAACTACTTTGTGGTTATAGTAATTTATTAATGAATGTAAGTAACTTGACTAACTACGACACATACAAGTTAAACGGACTCGGGACAGTTGCTAACGTAATTCATGTTATAATGTTTTGGAAATAGTTTTCAGTTGCACATTTTACAAGTTGACTCTTGTACCTGTATAGTAATTGAATTTCGTTTCAATTCTTCAACAGCTGCTATCTAAAAGCCTTTTACATAACGATCGTCAGTATAGTCGGCCTAGAAATTCGTACGTCATTGAAAATATTTTTTATTTTATAGGCTGGTATTTCATTTTGAACATTTAGATTATAAAAAAATACTAGCCTAGATTATGTCAAGTTTTTAAATTAAAAATACTTCGTGTTTGATTCACGGCATATATAATTGGTTATCATACACTCTATATTGTATATGAGTGTTTTCACGCTCTCCGATTCGATATTATCTATCACCGATACGATATCAGTCAAGGAAAATCTACACATTATTCATAGATACTGTAGTGTGCAATAAATTATATAAAAGGGCAGGCTCCGTCTATTATATCTAACAGAGGTTGCTGACGATAGCGTCAGCAACCTCTGGTACGTCTCTCTGTTAGCACGTCCATCCTATAACTGACAGAGAGGGAGGCAACCCCCCACCAAGGTACTCGTATATAGTTATAGTTCTTACGCAGTTAGTAAAATTAGACAATATTCAGATGAAAGTACAGCACGTCTAGTGTAGATTAGTTACTTTCATAGTATAATGTCCTATGGCATTTTGCTATGGGGCAAAGCTGCAGATATAAATAATATATTTGTGCTGCAGAAGCGAGCTGTTCGGGCAATCTACAAACTGGCCCCTAACACCTCACTTAGAGAAAAGTTTAAGGAAACAGGAATCTTTACTGTACCTTCTCAGTACGTCCTTTCAAATTTAATGTATGTTAAAAAAAAATTACACTTATTTAAGAAGAAAAGTGAAAACCATAATAGAAATACTCGAAATAAGCATAAACTTGATGTACCAGTGACTAGACTTAGTAAAGTAAAAAAATCGTTTAAAGGCCAATGTATACGCCTATACAATAGGATCCCAGAAAACATTCAAAATTTTTCAAACAATAAGTTTAAGAAAGTAGCCAAAGAACGTTTGTGTGCAAAAGCTTACTATACAGTAAATGATTTTATGAATGACAGCACACCTTGGGAATAAAGTAGCCCTCTGCAAGGCTATATTTAAATACTATAAAATTACTGTACTTTTGTTATTTAGTTTTAGTTCTGACATTTGTAAATCTTAAAAAAGAGCAATTTTCCATCTTTTTGGTAAAAGATGGCCCCATGCGAGTTTCTTACGCCGGTTCTTCTCGCTGGGCTAGTTCCCGAACCGGTGGTAGGCATCAAATAGTCACGCGCGACGTTCAGAAAACATTTTGTAAAAATTTATTCTGAATGTTTTGATTTTGATTGATTTTGATTTTATATTGCCCACGATAAGGAGACCACCAGTTAGACAAACTACAGATACATCAATCCATAATATTAAAAATGACAATTGTAGTTAAATATTTCACATAATTGCTCCGATATCGATACGATATCGGGTCGGATAATGTGGCATTAGTAACCCCGTCTAATGACGCACCGCTCCGTAATCCTGGCCATGCCAGGCAGGAGACCCCTATTCATCTCGGCTAATCGCGTTGCCCGCGGTATCGACGCCATCTCAGGCCCTTCCTGCAATAAATAATTAACTATAATGGATCAACAGCGCCCACCGCCCGCCGCCCGCCACCGACGGGCATCTATTATATCCTAATTATTTTTTGTCTGAAGTCATCTGTCCGTATGGGAATGTTTGTCATCGCATCACGCTAAAACCGCTCTATGGAATGAAATGAAATTTGGCAGGCAGGTAGCTTATGACCTGAAGAGCATTATAGGAAATTATTATCCCGAAAAACGAAAGAGTTCCCGTGGGATCTTAAAAAAATTGTGGGTATCTATTTGACAGTATTTCAGCCAAACTACTCAACGTATTTAAATGAAATTTGGCAGGCAGGTAGCTTATGACCTGAAGAGCATTATAGCCAAACTACTCAACGTACTTAAATAAAACTTAGCACAAAGGTAGATTGTAACATGAAATAATCAACATAATATTTTTAACCGACTTCCAAAATAGGAGGTGGTTACTCAATTCGTAAATATATGTTTTTTTATGTTTGTTCGTGGATATCTTCGTCGTTTATGAACCGATTTTAAATATTAATGTAATACCACTACTACTTAGTCTTTAAGATATACGTTTGGAAATTTCGACATCGTTTATACTGCAAGTGTCAGATTTGATTATTAATATGGCAATTTGTAACAAATTTAAATTGTAACTAACTATGAATTTATTATTTTGTGAATAATATAATAAACACAAATAATTATGTCATTCTTAACAAAGTAGTTTTTAAGTCACTTTGACATTTATGTCAGTGTTAATATTATTTCCGGTTCTAGAATTTTATAATTTGAGATGTTTAATAAAAATGTAATTATTAAGATTAAATTCTGAATTAATGTGAAAATAATTGAACATTCATTGTAAACATTTTTGTATGTCAATTTCAGTATTTCATAATATTGTAAATTATTCTACGAACTTCCGCTTTAAAATAATATTGTCATTGTGTTATATCTTCCGGTGTAAATGGCGCCAAATTATACTTATACAAGAATGTGTCCGCTATATTGGCTTCAGTTCTGAACCAGATATTAAGTGAACAAATTTAAGATAAGTACCATATTTTCTGAAAGCCTCTATATTATGTTGTAGCTAAGTAATATTATTATGTCTCGTTTTATTATAGTGTTTTAGTAGTAAATAATTTATTAATATTTAATACTTGGAAATATATTTTGATGATAAATTATTGGTATATTGTAAAAATAGTCTAATTTGCTAAAGTATCATGTGATTGGTACTTTTAAATAAAAAGTAAATTACCAGGTTGTTAAATACATTTTATTTTATTCCATAGTTTATTAGTTTATAGATATTATTATTATTATTATTTATTGTTTAAATTCTATTCCTAGTACAGTAAAAATATTACAAAGCTGTTTAAGATATTTTGGTTACTTCCATATACATTTATTTATTGATAAAAGGAAGTGTAGTATATAAAATGGTGTGTTGCTAATTGTCTTAATTTCTTGTAATTAAAATATAAGTAGTGTGATACAATAAAACTTATAAATACATTGGGTTAGCGTTTTACTTTGAATTTTGATTTTAGTAAATCTACACTTTAATATATTTTTACAGTTAACTTTTGGCCATTCTACTTTATCATATTTTAGCTTTTATTATATTTTCATTCCCCTTTTGACACAAGCATATGGTAATTAATAAATAAAAAACCGGGCAAGTGCGAGTTGGAATTGCGCACCGAGAGTAGACCGCCGACGCCGAAAAATTTGGCGGTCGGCGCCAGCAACGCAGCGTCGGATTGAAAGTCGGCGTCGGGCGTTGGCGTCGCAACGTTAGGCATCGCGCCGTAGGGCGTCGGCGTCGCGACGTTAGGCGTCGCGGCGTTGGGCGTCGCGGCGTCCGTCAGCGTCTCGACGTCGGGCGTCGCGACGTTGGGCGTCGCGGCGTTGGGCGTCGGCGTCGCGACGTTGGTCGTCGCGGCGTCCGTCGGCGTCGCGACGTCGGGCGTCGGCGTCGCGACGTTGGGCGTCGCGGCGTCGGGCGTCGCGACGTTGGGCGTCGTGGCGTCGGGCGTCACGGCGTCGGGCGTCGGCGTCGCGACGTCAGGCGTCGCGGCGTCGGGCGTCGCGCCGTCGGGCGTCGTGGCGTCGGGCGTCGCGGCGTCGGGCACCAGGGCGTCGGGCGTCGCGGCGTCGGGCGTCGGCGTCGCGACGGCGGGCGTCGCGGCGTCGGGCGTCGGTGTCGCGGCGTCGGGCGTCGCGACGTTGGGCGTCGCGGCGTCGGGCGTCGGCGTCGCGACGTTGGGCGTCGCGGCGTTGGGCGACGGCGTCGCGACGTTGGGCGGATACGGGACATTAGCGCGTTTAAACAAACAAACAATTTTACATTTGGGGTCTTTCGTTGCATGCGCTGCATAAACGGTTTAAGTCAAACAAACACCACGCGAACGAAGTCGCGGGCACAGCTAGTCTTATATATAAAAATGAATTGCTGTTCCTTAGTCTCGCTAAAACTCGAGAAAGGCTGAACCGATTCGGCTATTTTTGGTCTTGATATGTTCGTGGAAGTCCAGGGAAGGTTTAGAAGGTTTCTATTCTCAACGAAGTGGGCACGGGTCAGCTAGTACAAAATAAAAAAATTGTAACCCCCGAATGTGAGCGATCTGATGACGAATTATAGCTAAGAACACTTACAATCACATAAGCTTTAATAATTGGACAAAAATCAAAATTGGTTTATTCGTTTGGGGGCTACGATGCCACAGATAGACACTTTTAACATCCCTTTGTATTTATCGGGTAAAAAAATAATTAATATATTACTATTATTAGAATTAATATTTTATTTCATTACATAAAACGTAATTATTATTACAAAATGGTAGATCAAACTGCACATTTCAGTAAAACTTAATATACCTTTTTATAAGGCGCCGTGCGTGTGAATGTGTGATAAATAAATACAAAACATTTTCCCTTGTATGGTGTATGATATATTGTGCGAAAGCAGGTTGTTCACTTCCGTATGAAATAAAGCTGGATACAAAGACTGGAGGCAGCATTTTGTCGTATCTCTAGTACATATGAGTGATTTTCATTTCTGTGTTTTTCTTTTCAATTTGTGGTGTACCTGTGGGGCGACAGAAATAATTGACAAGTATTCGTAACGTTATTGAAAGATAATCATTTGAAATGTGTCGCCTATACAACTGACATTCGATAAACGAATACGCAGTTCCCGATTGCTCGTGTTTGGCTTATAGGGTCCTGATTCAAAATGCCAGCGCTATTATAACTTACGAAGTTGGAAAACAAAATGTAGGGGATTTGACATAAACTTCGCTAAGTGACATACGAATTTGCTTGTCATTTAGCGAACCTTATGTCATATCCCATAGATTTTGTTTACGAACTTCGTAAGTAATAATAGCGATGACATCTTGAACCGGAGCCTGGTAAACTTAAAAGAGTAATTTCGATATACATAAACTTTCATACATTTATATAACACTCGCTGACCCGTGCCCACTTCGTTGAGCATGGAACCTTGTGTAAACCTTCCCGGGACTTCCACGAATATTTCAAGACCAAAAATAGTCGAATCAGTTCAGCTGATCTCGAGTTTTAGCGAGACTAACGAACAGCAATTGATTTTTATATAGCCTATGTTACTCAGTGATAACGTAGCTTTCTAATGAAAAAAAAAAAGAAAAAAAAAAAAAAAAAAACGTCAACGTCAAAAATATAAACAACAAGCTCCTCCGTAATTTAATCGTTTAAAAATAGTAATAATTAATTTTAACAACAAATTCTTGCACAGAAAAGTGTAAATAACCTAATAAGTGGCATATAGTGTTATCTACTAAAAATAACTTGTGGATCCTGAGAAAACTGTAAGTAGAAGACACTAGTAAAAGGATCAATTTCAGTTGCCAAAAACTGTAAAATTTAAAAGTCTAGAAGATTAATGTAGCAATAAACCGGATCACTAATTCTTCATAGTTACATAAACAAAATTGGATTATATACATTTACCGGTAGAAGTATCTAACATTCCATTACAATAAATGACATACACACCGCTGGAAAAGTAAATTTAAAATTAGTTTGAAATAAAAAACGAATTTAAAACACTTATTGCGCAAGCGCAACCATAGGATTACAAGTGACAATAATTGACAGTTGACATCTGTCATTAGACCAACCATAGACAATAAACATTACTTTTTAATATTGAAACTTGAAAGTCTAACAACAAAGATCAAGTCATTATAAATTGTGTACTTATCAAAACTAGGATGGAGAACATAACACTCAGACGTAAAATACGAAAAGCAAAATCAGATTGCGATATAAGTAACATAGCTGAAGATTCAAATTTATCTTCTTCAACAATTATTGATATGTCAACAAATAGTTTACCAATTACAAACAATAACATTGAACTAGACAATTCTTTACTTGTCGAACTAAAAACACAAATACAAGAATTAAAAGAGGAACTCGATATAGCAAATCAGGAAATAGACAATTTAAACTCAGAGATCAATACACTAAATAAAACGTTATTGGAAAAAGACAAAAAAATTGAAATATTAATGCAGATCGTAGGAGAGCAAAAAGAATATACATCGACGCCATCTAGACTAAAAATAAGAACACCACAAAAATTAATACACAAAATATCAAACAAAAATATCCCAACCCAGGTATTAAAACAAAATATAAATAGGAATACAACAGAGAATATTAATAATAAAAAAGAACCGAATACATCAATACAAAGCTCAATTTGCTTAAAATCAACACAAGAAAATCAAACTTTACCAGATAAGAACAGAAGTACTAATAATAATTGTAATAAAAATAAAAAACATAACATTATCATACTGGGGGATGAACAAGTTCGGGGACTTTCACTGAGAATGCGGACCGCTCGATGCAACAAGTGGAATGACATATACAACGTCACATCTTTAATAAAACCTGGAGCTACTAGTGAACAAATATTAAACAACTGTGATACCATGTGCAAGAACATAAAAAATGAAGATATTTTAGTATTAGGATTAGGGACTAATGACAAAAATCCATTTGCGTTGTATGCTTTGTTATGTAATACAATGTTAAAATTCAAAAATAATAAAATATTTGTAATAAACATTAAAAATAATAAATATATTGATGTAACACTAATGAACTATCAACTTAAAAGGCTATGTGAAAATTACAAAAACTGTATGTTTATTGATATATACAACTATAAGTACTATAACTTAAATAAATTTGATAATGAAATATACATAAACTCATTAATATTTAAATTAAATGTCGAAATAAATAGTATAGATTACAAAAAAATATTCATAAATAACAACTATAAGATAAATTATCAAGATGTAGGTAAAGTTAACAAAGAAACTAAAGGTGGTAAAATAAAAGGCGTAATTCCATATTATTTTGACAGAATTCCAAAAAATAAAAATCTTTTTCGTTAATAACACAAGACAATTTACAATTCTTCACCAAAATATAGCTGGTATATTAAACAAGTCTAGTTTATTTGAAATAACTTTAGAAAGACTAGAAAAAGAAGACAAATTAAACATCAGTGTCATATGTCTAACGGAAACTTTTATTAAAAGGGGTTCAGAACTAAATTTAAAAATAAAAAACTTTAGTGTAGCGTCGCAATTTACAAGAATCAACAAAAAAAGAGGGGGCGTTTCTATATTAGTTAACAATGAATTGAAATTCATACAACTAAATAACTTACAAAAGGAAATTTTACCAATAGAACATCATTTTGAATACTGTGCAGTAAAAATTATATCACTACACATAACAATTATATGTATATACAGGACACCACAATCTGATATTAATATTTTCTTTTCAAAGTTAGAAGATTTACTGATTAAATTAAAAATCAACGATAGCAAAAAAATTATACTATGTGGTGATTTTAATATTAACATAATTGATTCTAATAAAATATCACAACAATTTATGACATTACTTAATAATTTTAATCTAAAAAATCATATAATAAAACCCACGAGAGGTAAATCATGTATAGACTTAATAATAAGCAACTTAAAAGAACCAACACCTAAAATTCATTTATTAGGCTTGTCTGATCATGAGACAGGTCAAACATTAACTCTTGAAAGTTCACAATATGAAAATAGTCAATCACCAAAAAAGCAACATTTTTATTTTTTAGAAAAACGGGAATACTCTAAAGAAAATGTAAGGAAATTTTCAGAGTGTCTTAAGGCATTATCTTTTAGTGAAGTATTTTTACAAAATGACACAAATTTAGCATTTGATATATTTCATGATGACCTAACTCTATTCTATAATTTATGTTTCCCAAAAATTTATGTCAAAATAATACTTAAGAAGAAGGATAATAAATGGATAACAAAAGGATTAAAAAAATCTTGCATTGTCAAAAGGAAATTATACATAAAATGTTTAAATGAAACAGCTAATAAAAAATTTAACAAAGAACATTATGTAAAATACTCTAAACTATTAAAAAAATGTATAGCTGCATCTAGATCGCACGGTAACACCAGATTTATTAATCAAGCAAAAAATAAATCTAGAGCAGTATGGCAAGTCATAAATTCATTTGTAAAAGACCCCCAATTAAAAGATGATATTAATTTAATTAAAACCAATAATTCAATATACAATAATCCTTATGACATAGCTAATAAATTTAACGAACATTTTATATCAATTAATAATAATATAATCCAACCCAGTCAAAAGACATATAACATAATTAATAATAATATACAAACATTATTCCTGACTCCCGCTACAATAAATGAAATAACAAATGCTATAAAATCACTTAATAATACAAATTCGACTGGCTTTGATGACATTAAAACAGATATTTTAAAATCAATTGCAAATATAATAAGCCCCCCGTTAAGCCATATAATAAACCTATCTTTTACAGAAGGTAGCTTTCCAAATAGGTTAAAAAACGCAATTGTAAAACCATTATACAAAAAAGGGGATAAAAATGACATCAATAATTATCGACCAGTAAGCCTAATATCCAACATTGATAAAATATTTGAAAAAGTAATGCATGCTAAAATACATACCTTTATATCAACTCAAAATTTGTTAAAACCACAACAATACGGATTTAGGAAAAACTTAGGTACAAATTTAGCATGTTTCTCACTAAACAAAATTATAACAGAAAAACTAAACATAGGTCACAAAGTAATAGGACTGTTTCTAGACATGACAAAGGCTTTTGATCTGGTATGTCACAAAACACTGTTATCAAAACTAGAAAGGTACGGTATCAGGGGCAAATCTTTAGAATGGATAGCTAGTTATCTTAAAGATCGGAAACAAACAGTAGAAATCACAAACACTCAAATAAGAAATAAAAAAAATATAAAAGCTAAATACATAAAAAACAATCCATTTGGTATCCCACAAGGCAGTAATTTAGGACCGTTACTATTTCTGTTGTACATAAATGATTTTCCGGACACTATAAGCCATGAGTGTATAATGTATGCAGATGACATAACAATAATTATGGCACATAAAAATAATAATATATTAATAGAAAACGTAAAAGACTGTCTGAATAAAATAAATAATTGGTTAGAAGCTAATAATCTAGTATTAAATACAAATAAAACAATGTTAATTAATTTTAGGAATAATAAAACGGAAGCAATAAATATTGACATTACACATAGAGGAAACAAAATGAATGTAGTTGAAAATACTAACTTCCTAGGAGTTGTGATTGACAACATGTGTTTATGGAAATATCATATACAACAAATAAGCAATAAACTAGATAGATTTACATATGTACTAAGAACGCTGTATTATAATGTTAATAACAAATCAGCTCTAATTGCCTATCATGGCTGTGTCGCATCTGTACTGAGATATGGTATAATTGTATGGGGCAATTCTGTGAATGCCAAAAATATTTTTATCAAGCAAAAGGCGTGTATAAGAGCAATGTGTGGTGCTTGGAGGTTTGATAGTTGTAAACCATTGTTCCAAAAATATAATATCCTCCCATTGCCATGTCTTTATATATTTGAAATGTTAAAATTTGTCAAAAAACATAATTATTTATTTGAGAACAATAGTTTAAGTGACAGGCAAATAAGAAAAAACAAATTAATTATCCCCATACAAAAAAAGAATATATATTCTACTAGTGCATACTGTATGGCAATAAAAATATTTAATAAATTACCAGAAGAATACAAGAATACTAATTATACATACTTTAATAAAATGACATTCAAACTATTAATTAGGAAATGTTATTATACAATTGATGAATATTTTAATGATAAATGTATATGTAATTGTATAGAATAAAATGATTATCTGGATAAAATACACATATTACAATTATAGACAATTTAGTATGATAGCAGATGAATAATGAAAAATAGATATATTATGTATGTAAATGTAAGTAGTTAAATAACTTTTCTTTTGTAATTTAATTTTGACTCACCTATAAAATGTGTAAGGATTATTATTATTAGTGACTTATAATTATAATAACATTGACAAATCAGTAATTGTAATTTTTTAAAATCATGTAAACAAAACAACAATAATCACAAAAAATAACACCTAATGCATGAAAGAAATTTTAATAAATTGTATTTTAATAAAAATTTGCACGCCACTCAAAGGCAAAATAAGAGAGCGATTTACCAAACCTGTAACACCATATTGTACCTTATTTAAGCAAATAAATGATTTTGATTTTGATTTAAAAGAATTATTAAAATCGGTCCAGTACTTTTTGAGTTAAGACGTTACATACAAAAATAGAAATCTTTCCTCCTTATAATATTAGTGTAGATATATATTTTTGTTCATAAACTAAATCCACTGTGTAAAAACGTTCCGGAAAAACCGCAAAACTTGTAAGTTTATGCGGTCTGTGTAGTTGAAATTACTACGGCATATTTCGTATTACGATCAACTAATTTTGCCAAGAAATTATGTACGACATTTTGCGGTTGTAACTTGTGATGTAAAGTAAAAAGTTGAGAATTTATTTTTTTAATTCATGTCTGGTTTGAGTTTTGCACTGGGGAATGGAGATTTGCCGGTAAAATCGGCTACAAAAGGGTTAAAACAAAAGAAGCCGACGGTTCCCGATGAAAATACCCGTGAGAAATGAATTTATTTTCGGCAATAGCTCCGTAACTAAATTAAGAACTCGATTTTAATCATTTTTAGCCAAAATAATTTATTCAAGACTCTGAGGGCGTGTTTCAGCAAGCAATGTTAAACTTAACGCCGTGTTAAAATAGCATTCCTTCTCATTCATTGATAGGAAATACGAGAGGAACATGATATTTAACGAAGGATTAACTTTAACATTGCTTGGTGAAACACGCCCTTAGCCTTGTATATTGTAACGAATATTAATTAATACCGATTAATGCAGACTATTCTTAAGTAAATATTTGTAAGATCGTATTATTCTAGTAAAAAATCAAAGCAATGTTATAAAGACGAAAAATGTTACCTATTCATTAGTTCTTAGTAAAAAAAATGTACCGCAGTTATTGCACCTAGATAATTACTTGTTCATATACAACGTGTAAGAAGAGTGATAATATTTAAGGACGTGGAGTCCTTTGTATAGAGTAATACCGAGGTAAAACTTAATATGAGGTAAAGCATAATAAAGCACTCTTCTGAAGTTTGAACTCATCAAAAAACAAACGCTTCAACAACATCTTTAACTTCACTAGAGCAAGATAGCCCGGTAAAAAGTTATAAACGTTTGAGCTATTTGCTAGCGAGCTATTCCAATCTTTGCTATTCAGCTTCAAACGCTTATAATGTCTTTATAGATGCGTGCTTTGTCTTTCAGCTTACGCGATTAGAATGTTGAACTAGTTTTACATGGAGTATCCTAACTAATACCGATTAAATAACAAAGTTTTTTAATAAAACGAGTAGTTTGGTTTATTTAATTGTAACACGCTGACTGCTAAATGGAAAATATTGCCTATTTTCCATCCTACCAAAAGTAGGTTTCAGCAAATCAGTAAAACCAGGCTTAAAAGATATTACGTTTTTCTTTTGTTTAACAAGAATTTTAAAAATAAATATATTATATATCCCGATTTATTGTTAGATTTATAACATGCCTGTAATTTCTTACTAGGTAGTAAGAATCTATAGGTGCATATGTTTAAAGCTGAGATTTTAAAGACTAAAGTCTAGACAGATTATACAGAATTGTACCATATCTTAGTTACTTAATACACTTTTGGTGCGGCAATTTTCCGGTATTCTGGACACAAAAACTATTCACTTACCGTAAGCTGACATGCTGAACGACGTAAATCTTAATGCCGTAGAGCTTTGCCGGTTATTATTATACATTTGGTGGACTCTACTTCTCTTGTGATTGAAATTGTTTATGACCTAGCGTTGAGGTGTTGTTATAGTGGAATGTTTCTATGTCCAAGACACAGGCTCCGCCTAGTTTGGGGTCCACTGCCACTATCTTAATGTACTAACAAAATACACAATATGTACATCTAATCTGTGGATGCTTCACACCACGTCAATTTGGCCCCGTGCTAAGTATCCGAAAAACTTGTGTTACAGGTCCCAGACAACGGAAATATATTTAATACTTATATACTATACACATATTTAAGATATTTGTCCTGTTATGCACAAACTTAATACACATCCATGCCCCAGGAACATTGAAAACTTTCTGTTCCCTCGGCGGGATTTCAATCGGCGACCTCTCGTTCGAGCACCAATGTGATCAACCACTACGCTACAGAGGTCGGTGTTTAATTATAATCCATAGAAAATGAAATGACCACGGATACAAAAATACTGTGCGGGTTTTACTTCTAAAATGTAATTAAAAAAATTGATTAGTGACGATAATGACTTTTAACATTAAATTACATAGTTTTCGTGGATTTTGCCAGTATAAAATGCGACACATTCATTATTACTGAATTTAAAATGTAGGACCTCCAAATTCTATTGAAATTTTTTCAGTAGCTTTTTATTCTTTAACGTGGAGAATAAAGTAAAAGTTTGGAATATACCATACATTGACAAGCTATGGTGTATGTATGTTATGCCAAAAGGCGATAGCTGTCCACCATAAAATCCCTGAAACTATTAAACGATGAACATCGTGTACAGACGCAGAAGTAATTAAGGTTAATGATTGGTTTTACGCGTTTCCCCGTAACGCTGCGCCGTAACGTGACGCCGTGTGTGCGCACCTTTATTAGCGCCGTAGGACAGCTTTTATTACTAATAGCATTTTAACAATTAGTACAGTGTAATTGCCTGAAACTTGAGGTTTTTCACATAATACTTATATAGTTCATTGTCGACTTTCAATAGGTAGAGTTAAAAACTTACCGCATAACAATAAAAATATTTACACACTGAATAAGCTATACAACGTTTATCCTTGTCTGATGCGTTACAAAAGTCACTTCCAGACAAGGATAGAACTTGTGTAAATATGTCATTAAATATATTTTAATTTCATAAAATAAAATAATTAATTAGGTGTTACTTTGGGGTATGAATAATATGATACATCAAAATACTAGAAAATAACAGTGTATGGCCTTATTTAAACATAAATGATGCATTAAAATTGAGTCATTATATCTTAAAACCGTTATGGAAATTGAACTTTATCACGCGACTCGTATGGTAGATTTTTCTGAAACAATACGCCTGCCTCTTGGCACTCGGTTTGAGTGTTACCGAGTCTGACAGGCGTCGCGCGTCGAGCACAAAAGTGCCACTAGCCATCCCTGCTCATTTCGGTGACGTTTATATTTCGCCATTCGCCATGCTCAATTTTATTTACACATTTCATATTCAGCGACATTTAAGCTTCGTTGCAGCTTTTAAGGGGAAACATAATGTTGGCCTTTTCCCCCTTAAAAACTGTAACGAAGATTAAATGTCTCTGAGTGATAAGTCTACTACTCTTTACTTTACATTCTTTGCACATGAAGTAGAAGTAGTAAGATCAGGACAAAAAATCCTTACAGCAGTTTCTTTTACACACTTTTACTGCTTATGTGAGGAATTTTCTGCGAAAAGTACTTATTTTATTAATATAATATAAAAGTATAACTAAATTTTAAATCAAATCTAAAATTAATAGTTTATTATAAGCCCAAATATTTAAATAACTAATATAGACTTTGATTTAGTTTATGCCTCCGGCCTAAACTCGCTGTCAAATACAAACATTATTTCAACGAAGACTGTACTCAAAGATCAGAATAGTCAAGACCTCTAAAACTTGTAACGATCGAGATTGATCCGACCCGAATCTCGGAATAAGAACCTTTTCAATCCATTACCTTAAAATACTCGTGTAAATTTTTTATTCAAATATCTTCGCTGTTGGTTTTTCCAGCGTGTTTTGCAAAGATTTTTATGCTCAATTAAGCCGAATTTATTATTCATGAATTCGCATTAATTTTTGATAATGTTATCGTATGAATTAAGCTTATTAACTGTCGAATAACGTTTATGTGCGGGTATAATATTTGAGCATTATTTTATGAAGCGAAACATTATTCATTGTTTTTTTATGTCAACGTGTACTTATAAATAAAATCTGCAGTGACCTAATAATTGTAGACTGTAATTATAAGGGCTAGTACCCAAAGGGAAGAACAGACAGAAGGACGAAAAGCTAGTTAGCTAAGTCTTAGTAATAGATTAAGAACTCCGTTTTTAGTCCGTCTGTCACCAGGCTGTATCATGAACTGTGATAGACAGTTGAACATTTTTTAGATGATGCATTTCTGTTCAACAAACGTGTTTTTATGCCTATGCAAAGATTTACAAAACCCTAAGTGCGCCTAGCAGTTGACCGATTTTTGTAAACGTGTAAGATAAAAACAAACATCACTTTCAAACTATAATATGACGATGGTATTTGTTAAATCAATAATATTAATATAATTTTATGCAAGCTATGAATCTATTCTCTAATAACATTCATCAAGAAGAAATATACCTATACTAAGTAATTCATTCCTGGATCTAGGTTACAAAAACCCAACAGAGCTAAGTGTTTTAAGCTGAAGTTTGGAGTTATTTTTATTGCACTCTCAACACAACAACACTCACAACTCAGACAATTTATTTCCATTCCATTAACTAGCGCTTCGCCATAAAAATTTGTTGAATTAAAGTTACTGCTAAATAGAACATAGTAAATTTATTTTACATACTCGCTTATTACTAGTTAATTTTGTAATTAACTAATTCTTCCTAAATTTTGGTATCTCTAATCTAGCATTAGAAACTCTGTAAGTTATTTTTTTCTAGTAAAAGAGTCTACGACTTTAAAGTTTGCAAACATTATTATCTATATAGTATTAGAAATAAGAAGAATGATTTGTTTATTTGCATTGAATAGGCTCTGTAAGTATAGGATGATTATATAGGATATGCACAGATAATATAATTATAGTAGACAACTTTACTTCATTTGTATGCGGTATTGGGTTCTATGCGGTTTTGAAGGTAAAATAGGCAAGTTTTATAAAGTCCCGCATAACGTGTAGTATTTTAACAAGTACCTATTAAGACTGCACGAATACGTAGGTACATCTACAATCTTCTTAAAGGCTCGAGAGCCGAAGCTTGCGTTTATCAACTTAGACTAAACGAACATTAAATTTTTACCGAAAATAATAACTTTGTAACCTTCTGCCTGATCGTCACGCTGATTAGACGATAAACATTATAGTGTATGGGTAATTTAGGTTCGTAATTTCACTCTCACATTATGACGAGCAGAGACAAAATCCCAAGAACCACTTACCTTCTAGAAAGTTCAATTTTCTCCAGATATAAACCCAGAGATTACGTCTGAAAGCAGCCGGGACAAATGGCTCGTGATATGGCCAGTAGCCGCTTGCAGAATGAGCTTGTGTAAATAAATTATGTGAGGGACATCATCATACTTCCAGCGTCTTCGTATCTTACTGGAGAAACGAGATACATAAACATTTGTTAATTTTATATAGTATACGGTTTTCTATAAATTTATAGGTGCCAATTATCGGGAAAAAAATATTCACTTTTTACCATTTATTATTTTAAGTCGCAAGAATAATAAAAAAGCAAAAAAAAAGTAAATAAAAATAAATAGATTTCTAGAATGAGAAAAGATATTATAATCATATCCCAAAAGTTATAGTGTTTATTTTACAATTTGTATATAATGTGAATTATACGTCGTATGAATCTGTCTATAGCAATCATAATTTTGCAATCAAGACTGATGAATTAATTACTATAAGTACCGCTGAGCAGTTCTGAGGCTGTCTAATTCACTAAGTCTAATTGGCAGTAGGCACGCTTGCCATTGATCATTGTGTAATTGATTTTAGGCCCAATAAACATTAAAACGCTTTTCTGTTGCTTAATTTCCTTGAAATGTTTCTAATTTTCTATTTTATTTTGCGCTTCTCACGCTAAGTATTTATTACTTATACTTAAAACTAAAGCTTGGGACGATACTTGAAAATCTGTTTCTTGTTCCAAAGTAACTTTGCTCATAATTTAAGCATAAACTCGGCATCCAATGTTAATCCAAAAAAAAAACAAATATAACAAGAATCACCAAAATCGGATCGGTCGAAAGTTCTGAGGTAACAAACATATTAAAAATGCAGTCGAAAATGATTGAAATAGCTAGGATTTCGATGGTGATATGGACCGGGTTTATAAAAGTCAATACCAATCACTACTGGTCAATAGCCAGCTTCATTTTGTGATTGACACTGTAGGCTTAGATCTACGGCTGGAATTGCCAGTTTACAGTTACAGGCATAGTGAAAGCCTCGAGCTACACCTTAAGGCTGTACAACAGATAAATTATAACATACTTACAGTTGTAATTTCTCTATTGTATTTTAAGAGGTTGCATAGTGTTAGAAATTCGACCAATATACATATTATTTACTTGCCATTTAGATACGCGATAAAATATTATGTATGTAATCTGAAACAAATATTTACTAATGCGTCAAACGTACACTTACTCGTATTATACGAATTCAATGCATGCTAGTGTGAGGGAGGTAGTTTTTATCCGACTTCAAAAAAAAGGAGGTTGTTTTTCCATTAGGTCGGTTTTATTTTATGTATGTACACCGATTACTCTGAGGTTAATGATCCGATTTGCGTGATTCTTTTTTAATTCGACGCAGAATAGCTGTCATTTGGTCCCATAAAAATTTTACTTAGTTTGGCCTTGTACTTTTTATTTTATGAACATATTTCAGAGGTGATACTTATTTGACGATACAGTAACATTCCTTATTTCTCTATATACTAAAACCGTAGGAAATTTTATTCTCCATCCGCGTAATGTAATTCGTAAACAGATTTTGTTTGGCGTATATCTTATGGATTTTATAATCCAGCTCTTACGTCGTTTCCGATATGACGCCCACTAATGGACATTGGCTTTACCAAATGTATTTTTTTGGGGTAGTTCCCTATTCATCATGCTTGGAGCGTTGGCGAGTTAAAAAACAACGGAAACGCTGCTGCCGATTTCCGGATATTAATATTCCTTTATGACACCTACGGGAAAGATGGTAAATGGGGAGGTGCAATTCTTACATCGACACCCCACGGACCAGGTCTTTTGAATAATTACAGTATTTAAAGCCCCAAAAATTAATGTATACAATAAGTTACAACTTATCAAAATTCCGTTTAAATACTCCAACACCGTCGAAGTAAAGTCTCAGCTGCGGGAGATTACTTGACAAATCCCTCTTAATTAACTTGTCCCCTTTTGACAGCAGCGCTTGTCACACTAATCCGCCCGATACATACGCCTCTAGCTAATAATAATCAGTATAATTAATAATCCTATTAAAGTTCTATGATATTTACATACCTATTCCGTGAACTGACGCTAACGAACTTAGCGTTTGACGGGACGTGACCATTGCGAGATTAGAGGTAATAATCAATTTAGTTTCATAATTAGATGCGGTGTAACGTCAGATATTAACATCACGTGCGACTAATATTTTTTAAATATTTTCTACTGTAATTAATAGAAGGATAGAATTAGATATAGATAAATTAAATTACGACGACGAAAGCAGTAAAGTAACTTAAACTTATGTCACAACTAACAAAAGTAACTTTTACAATGTCCAAACTATAACAAAATAATATTTACAGCAGTTCGACTATTTTAATAAAAATATGATTTCAATTTTGAAATTTTAGAGTTTGCCGTTGGCCAAGCTGTAAAAGTATTAACTGTATAAATTGGACAGGTAAACCACATTTAAATAAAATAGACATTAACGTCCAGGTGGCAGACTTTAAACGTCGCAAGCGTGTACGGTGTAAGTAAGATGGAGTGCCACGGCCACCGGTAATGGTGTACGGAATAAGGATCTACTATTAAATTTAATGTATTTTGTTTCATAGCCTATAAAAAGTAAATTGATAAAAAATACCGACCCCCTAAGTTATAACGGGTGTAAAAATAACAGTCACTATAACTTTGGGATATGAATATACTACCTTTTCTCATTCTAGAAATGTATGTTTTTTTGTTTTCGTTATTCTTGCGCCAAAAAAATATGAAATTACAAAACACTAATGTGTGTTTATAAAACGCTCTACATAATTACTAAAGTTTTTGCAAAATTAACAAAAAACATTGAAAGTTAGGAGAAGCAAAAGTTTAATTTGCTGTTCATATAATAGGTATTAGTACTTAAACAAACGTGCACACCGAAATTTATTTAACGTGTAATTTAAATGCGGCACGTGTTTGCAACAGTAAACATAGTACAAATAATGTTGCGATGACACTACAAATATTGTTCGACCGGCCGTTTTTGATGGTTGATTTTGACGGGCGAGGCCGGCTCAATCGATATGTATGCACGCGCCGCCGCGACTGTTTTAAAACTGGATAGTTTGCTCAGGTAATGTTGAAATAGATCAAGCGATGCTGTCCCAACGAAATTGATTTCATGGTTAATGTATCAGTATTGCCAGCGGTCCCGTACGGTCGCCAAAAAGTTTATTTGAACCTTATTGCCGTAGTCCCATGTCGACAAATTAAAATGCAATATGGGAAATATTGCATTTTAATTTAGATATGTCCTTCTACGGCTCACCAACCACTCAAGGGTAAGTATTTCATCAACGCATTGGGTCTCGTATTTCCGAAAAGTAATTACCGTAGTTCAGGAAAAACCAATATTTTCCCTTTGTTTATAAAAGCTACAGCAGTGTACGATGGTATTTTCTGGTTTTCATTTTCACACTACTTAAGACTTTTTTTGGATATCAGTTGACAAATATTATTACCATATTTTGTAGCCCCCTTTAAAACTCCATCGGTGTTAACATAACTAGTGATGATAGCTAAAATATCAAAAATAAAACCCCATTCCATTTGTTCCAACACCGCGCTGGGCAAAAGGAAATTAATGTAGTCAAATATTACCTGTTCAAAATGCAATATAAATACGAGGAGGCAGATCACATCAGGTGATCCGCCGCACTATCAGTTCGGCCTTGTTCAGGAAATATTGCTACAGTTATTTTAGCTTGGACTTGCTTGCTACTTGGACTTGCTTGCTGCAATTACAATTAAGTTCTGAAAAGTTTTCTAATCGTATCAAGCATTTCGCTTCAGTTCCAAAATACATTGTTTATTAAACTGAACAAAAATACTTCTTAGGCGGTGCTTATTTATCAGCTTGACGACATTCGCATGGCAGTTGGGCCAGGCGCAAAAATTTATTTGTCACACACGAATGAATGATCCGTTCTGGCTGATCTGAAATATTTGCTTTAGTCTATCAGGCCTACTGGTCTATAAGGCCTACCTTCTTGCACCCGGTCAGTCCAAACTGAAGGCGGCCCGGACCATATATAGCGGCCTGATAGCGCAGCGCCTGGCGCTTACGTCACAAGTTCATCACCACAATAATCGCGGGTGAACACTCCGGCAAATTCATTTATAATTGCGTCCTCTTGTCGGTTTGCAATTGTTTTATGTAAATTCGACACTTCAATTATTTTAGTTTGTGTATCTTTGTCTGACAAATGACTGTTAATTCAATATTATGAATTTGCCTATAAATTAGCCTTATATCATCACTTTGTTGTCTGTTTGCCTTTTATAATACAAAAATGCAATATTCTCTGTCTATCTGTTGTCATAACGCTTTTTTCTATGTTAAACGTAAATTTTTTTTCAAAACAATATACCCGATACCGCTTTAATTGCTGAGTCAGGTTTACACAAAGCTTAATTTCCACAATATTAATGACAATATGCCGATTGGTATCGAGCTAAAGGGTCAGATCATACTGGAACTAGATTACTAGACGCATTAATAAAGTTCAATATTATATTGCGATCTTAAAAATGCCGCTCGTCTCGTTGCGGTATGAAATTACATAATGCGTTAACCTATAAATCTTGAATCTCGCAGTGGTTCAGCTCGTGGTACCCGACTAAGAGGTTGCGGGTTCGAATCTCGCCGAGGGATCAAAAAGTTTTCAATGTTCCTGGGTCATGGATGTGTATTAAATTAGTGAATAATATAATGAAAATCTTAAATATGTGCATAGTGTAAAAGTATTAAATATATGTTTCCGTTGTCTGGTACCTGTAACACAAGTTCTTCGAATACTTAGCACAGGGCCAGATTGACGTGGTGTGAAGCGTCTATAGATATTATATACAGATATCTATGGATATAAATATAATAAAAATACTAATATAATATATATAATATATATAATAAATGTATTTTTATGATATTAATATACTTAATAAAAATACACTACTTTATTCGTTTTATACTTTATTCGTGTCATACTTGTGTATATATGTATATGTCGTGACACTAACCAGCTCCTCACGCCTGTTACATAACACGAAGTGTGTAAATATATTGTGTAATTACAGTTTTGATGTGGTATGTTAGCACACGCCATCTAATACGGCCGGTGGAAACTTAATTGTTAGAGCACACCAGTATAATTAGTGTACAGTCTACACTCAACAGCTCCGAGCCTTATGAATTTGAGGCATACATTAGCATTAGTCCATACGAATTTCCAAATCCAGCTGTAAGTTTCCTAAATTAAGTTTCATTGAAACAACTACATATACACTACCTCGCGAACATCAGCTCAAACTTCACATGTATAAGATTTTAGTAAATTCTTCGATCAATAATATACTAGATATACTCGTACCTCGCGAACATCAGCTCAAACTTCACGTCACTTGAAAAATGAGCTGATATTAAAAATCCGAGCAAAAAGTATTAAATGTATCTTCGTTGTCTACACGGGTACCAGACAAATACAACATTTTAATGTATTAGTGCTTTGCGCGGTATAATTGACTGAATGTATGTTGGTTCTTGATGGAAATTCATGTTCGGTCAAGATCGAGTGATACTTCACAGAACAAATAATAGTAGTGTAAAAGTGTCTATTAATAATTAACATATATAACAAAGAGTTTTTTGGCATTATTATTACATTGGTTTTAATTAGTATATCATCTATTATTAAATAAATTTTATGTATTCGTATAAAATTTCGACAAGTTAGACTACTTTCTCAACACACGAGAGTTTATACATAAGTTTGAGTACACAAAGCTCGAATGCGTAAACTTTTCCACGGTACAATAATAAAGGGTCCTCTAAGTAAGTCTGGGGGATGCCGGAGCGAGCCCAACACGGCCTATTTAATTCAATATATTGGCGGGAAAGAAGGTTCGACGCAAACACCGCGGTTGTTACCTTTGCCACTTTACTCAAATAAATGTAAATAAATTCCATATTCAAGCACTCCTCTCAATTTCTTCGTATTATACTCGTCTGAATTGAAACCTTTTTATTAACTACATAGGCCCACTCCCGCCAGTATGGGTAAAATAATAAACCTATAGTTTGTTATTTCAGTTATGATGTCCACTGGACATAAGCCTCTCCCAAAGTATTTTATGGGGGGGGGGGGGGGGTACCCGCTTAAGAAGCGGGTTGGCGAGCGGTTCAGAACAGCGTGTGACTACCGTTTTTATCGAATGACGACTTGAAATTGAAAGACTACTCCGAACATTGACTGAACAATCGTTACTCAACGTCCAATTAGTTAGCGGATTAAAATCAGTCAGGTTATTGAAACTTTTTGTCACTGCGGCGCTAGTAGTCTCCAAAACAAATATGGCGTCAAACATCTCGCACTGATAGCACTGTATTGATATTTTTTTCATTAAATCTACATGTAGATATCTATTATCACGTCGCTGCCGGCTACGCTTAAAAGAAAAATTTTAGGTGAAACTGACTGAGTACGAACGACATAATGAAGGTAAGTTTTAAACATGCTGTAGGTACGTCATTGTTTTACTAATTAAGCTGTTAAAACATACTAAACTACACTAAATGTATGTATTTATGTTATAATAATTATCTGTGAATTATTTAAAGTAGAATTTGCAAAGTTACATTTGTCGATAAAATATCGATAGTATGAGCGCAATTTAGAAAAAAAATGTCACCTAACTAGGTGTTCCATAAGTAGGTAATTCAACGACTACGCTAAATGACTAAATCTTTCCTTTTAAATTTTCATTCGATAAAAACACTAGTCACTCAATGAAATGGCGATTTCAATTAGATGACTGCGACATATATATTATTCTCTCTATTGCAACACCCACGGGAAAGAGAAAAAAAAAGTTTGTCCGGCACCACGGATAGGATAGCCTCTTAATATTAAGGACTTAAGTTTACTCTAGGATTTTAATAAACCAAGACTGGCACGAGTGCTCTTAACAAAACCATCCGGCTTCGTCAGGTATAAATAATTACATATCAAAAATAAACGTTTCATTTTCATTCATAAATTTTTAAGGTTTGTATTAAATCTCAAAACTCTTCGTGAAACCAGATTCGGTAAATAATATTATGGATGTTAAGGGAAATTCGTATAACAAAGTCAGCGATATTGAGTGGGGCTAAAATCGAATTGAAATGAATGTAATTTTGTGACACTTTAGGAGCAAGAGAAAATACATTTAAGCAATCCCTAAAATATATTAAAACTCATAATATATTTGAAATAGACATGTAATAGCCGAATGGAATTTCGATCAATAGTATAGTAATAATCGGAAGCGTTAAAAATGAATACGAAATAAACTGTGCACGGATATTTTAAATTACTCCGATTTCATCAGTATTATTTGGTGAATTTTTGAGAATTGAACGGGAATTTAAATGAAAAAAACAGCCAAGTACGACTCGGACTCGGGCATGAAGGGTTCCGTACATAACGAGTAAATAAATCACGTTTGTTGTATGATAGAGCCTACCATACATATTGATATTGATTTTATTTACGCAACAGAACTAAAAAAAATATAAAAACTATTGCAGTTCTTGAGATCACATCCTGGGGCCTTACTCTCCAAACTGATTCGATTTTGATTCAGATTCGGTCGTGCCGCGTACTCCCGAATAAATTGACGTTTGTTTATTTTGATTCTCAGTCGATTCATATGGTTGGAAGTACAAACAGTTACTACACACTATCTAACGATTTTGTTTATCCTGGTTAGTTTCAAAGTAATCCACCAAATAAAACACCAAAAGTCGTTGAGACTGAACTGATTCGATTCTCGATTGTGTCGGGAGTAGGCCTGCGGGTGACGCACAGACACACAGACAGAAGTCTTCGCATTAGGGTTCCAATAGTACACTTTGGGTACGAAACCCTAAAAAAACTTTTCATTAATTTTGAAATCCTAGTTTTAATTTTTATTGTATACAGGTATATCGTATGATTTACTTTTGTTTCCTGTCATAATAATAGTATATTTTCCAGTTTCAGTCCACTGTTACACGTAATATTATATTGTGCATGTCGTTTTATCGGAGAGGCCTGTAAAACATTTTTATCTCTGTCAGAGTTTATTTATTCCTGACCATAAACAATTGACCAGATAAGGATCCGAGGATATTTAGAACTTTGTCCTTAATATTATTTTCACGGTATACCTAACATTGTTAACAAATTCTGCGTTTGGTAGTTTTCACACGACATCGCAGCGGCAGCGGCGCATTTTACCCGCAAAATAATAAATTTAAGTACCGTACTCTCCGAATTTTCTACTACTAGAAAAACTACTTAGATAAAAATCTGTTCAACGCCCATACACGTCAAACTCATAACAACAGAGGGTCTCGACAGGGGCTTGAAAAGACCTGCAATTAGATACTATTTTAGTGTACCATCAAATGATGATCGTTTACGATTTTACAGTGATGTAGATATTAAATTAATGACCCGTGATTATTGACTAATTACGGTCCGAAGGATAACACCTCCTCATTAACCATTTTCCGTTGGTGTGGTAAAAGGCGACATAGGTGAGAAACTTGAATTTTCCGTTCTGAAACTACATAATACATCATCCATGTACATAAAAAGAAAACGTCCATGCATACCTGGGACACTTCTGGAAATTGGTAAAAATTGTTCATAAAATAAAAACTACTGGGCCAAACAGTGTAAAATATTTTGGTGACCAAATAGAAGCTATTCTGCATAGAATAAAAAAGAATCACGCTTACGTAACTTGCAAACGCTAAGCAATCGTAAAATTGCGCAATTTTTATCTTTTTTCTAGTATTACGTATCAACGGTATAACATAAAAAACAGGCTGAATTAAAAAAAAAACCGTAAAAAAAATGTAACAATTTAAATGCGACGCAGTGTATGTAAATATATGAACAATGACTAAACAGAATGTCACGAGCATGAGGAATCTGAGAAGTGGGAGCTAGTCCCAATTACCTCCGAGCTGATTGCGCGCAATTAACGCGCGCCGTTCATTTCCTCCCCTCATATCAGGCCTTCTTCCCCACGGCCTCGGGTTTATCCCGATGTACGTAAACGATTAGCCCGTGATTGTATTTAGATTCGCCCGAATAAATAAAAGAGAAGATTGTGTTTTTTCAAGGTGGTATTTTATATTGGATCGAGCGGTTGTAGTGCTGGTTTTGTGAAGGGATATCTATTGTATGATTGTGCGCCATTGAAAATTAATATTATTGTCATTACAATAATATTAATTTTATTGTTGTACAGGTGTTATTACAATCATAAAAAATAATTGTATAAATTTATCAAAAAAATATACGTAAGGTTATAAGTTATAAGTAACCTACCTACTATCTCCTACCTACATAAGTACTAACTTATTTATGGTAACATTCTAATAGCATGTTACCATATATACCAGTGGCGCACCCTGGGTCTCCTTTAAACGGAAGCCCTAGCCCGTAGAATGGAGTTATAGAACCCTACACCTGCACCACACTGGTAGAGTTGGGTGCTTCTAAAATACTATAGTAAAAAGTATGGCGCTTTAGAACGTAATCAGAATATTAAAATATAGCATTTACGGATTCTTATACAAAAGCCACTCGTAAAAGGTTCGTTTAAAATTCAAACAAGACTTAAATCTTGAAACGCCAAGGGTTTGCGTTAATAAAATATTTTATTGCAGTAAAAAGATAATTTCGAAATTACTCTTTGAGATGGAGGGCGAAACGGCGCCTTTAATATGGTAATGCCCCCTCGGCCATGTAGCGCCGCGCGGCGCCTAAACGATTTTATTTTCTTGTTTCGCTGTTGCCTTTGTTAAACGGCTGTACAAGAACGGCTTAAATTGGCTCGTGAATGGAACGTTTGCATAAAGCTATCAATTGCAGGGCTACCGACCGTTGAGCAAAGTTTTAACTTTCAAATCGAAGGGTAGTTTCGTTAGCGAGCGTTCAAAGCGTTCTCTGTCCTCGCATATTCGAGTTCATATTTCTAGCACAAAATCAATTGGGAGTTAGAGATTACGTCCTATGAAACGATCATTTCGACGTTAAATAGGTACTCTGTCTTACTTATAAATTAGCTCTTTAAAAATGAATTATTAATTATTTACGTTAATTTTAGGGTATTTTTTTATATTTGTGTCACGAGCCATACAAAAATAAAATTGTATTTGCTTATTGTCTTCTACATAGAAATTGACCTTCTATCGTAACTTTTTTGGAGTCAAAAATTAATTTATGTAAACTTAAGATGTGAAATTGTTGTAAACTGAAAAATAATTTACGTACTAACCCGTAAACGTACAAAATCTTGTAAAATTATAATTTATTTAGGGCTTATCCACATTGTCTGACGCAACTTGTTGCGGTCTACACTTTAAGAGGTCTTAAAAAGTCAATTTCGGCTTAATTCCTCAATAACCGTAAACAAGTTAATCGCCTATCAAACACTTTAATTCACCGAGGCGCCAAGAGTTTATCCAACTGTGATCACTGGGATACATTTTTAAATAAATATAAACAATGCTGCGCTATTCTAACCCCCGGTTTCCCGAACGCTATTCAACTGAATGATCAACTAACATGGCATTCAAATTAACAACCCATATTGAACGCCGATTGGTTGACGGACATAACATATTTTATTTTATAATTAAGATTTATTAAAATTCCACAGGTTAATTCACCAAAGACACCTATTAGTTGGCATACGATTCAAATCAAAGTGGAAACGTGATGTGATTATAAAATATGTGTCCGTTCCTTTCTGTCTGGTAATATTCCACCAATCAGCGTTCAATATGGGTTGTTGATTTGAATGCCATGTTAGTTGATATACATTTGAATATCGTTCGAGAATGCGGGGGTTAGTGTTCACTTTGTAACAAGGACTGGACAAGGAGTCAGATTTGCATCCAAAGATTTTTGTTTGTTGCATGGAAGGCCCACTTTAATATTTTTGACCCCGACGCAAAAACGACAGAATGTTATAACTTTGACGTGTCTGTGTAAATGTGTATGTGTCTGTCTGTGGCATCGTAGCTCCCAAACGGATGATCCGATTCTAATGCCGTTTTTTTATTTAAAAGGCGTATCAGTCGAGAGTGTACTTGGCTATGTTATGTGGAAATCGGTTCAGGTCTTCAAGGTCATCAGGTCGTTTGTTAGGTGTGATAGGAATGTTACACGCCTAATCAGGGTTTTTTTTTATTTAGTTTGTACTCCTATATCTATTACGTTTAGTAGCAAAAATACATAATTTGTTAACATTTCACTGTCTAGCTATAACTGTTCATGACGTACTGTCTGGTGTCAGACAGATTAAGATAGCAGATATCTCATAATATGTACCTCTATCACTGTTTTATTCTAAGTAAGTTTTACAATTAACAATTATGTACATATATGTCGCAGTCATCTAATTGAAATCGCTATTTCAGTTAGTGACTAGCGTTTTTGTAACGTACAACGTACGTCACGTTGTACGTTACAATAAACAACTTGACGAGTTGTCCTTTAGCCTTTCAATTTAATGTCGTCATTCGATAAAAACGCTAGTCACGCAATGAAATAGCGATTTCAATTAGATAACTGCGACATAATATATAAAGAAGAAAATAAATTAATAACAAATTCATCTTAATTAATTTGTCTGTATGTACCTTCTACGTCTAAGTAATTGCTGTGTATAGAGAGTGTTTAATTAGCCAAACAACAAAGTCATTAAACCCGAGTTTTTATCTGGCGCCACAGCCCGGCGTAATTACAGTACTAACGGATGACTTTTATGAGGTGAGCTGACATTCCACTACTAATTTTAGTAAATTTACATTGCAAAGATAAATTTAAATAGGGTCTTAACTTGACGTCACTAGATAGAAGTTAAAAGATTCCCGGTGTTAAAATAGTTTGCCTTTTACTTGGTTTTGTAGATAAACATAGTATTATACTTTGAAATGATAACTTCTTATGGAAGGTTACCACTACGTTACGTAACGCGTTACGGAACCAGCATGTCTGGCTTCCCTTTCTCTTACGAATACGGCAACAACAAAAAAGTTGTTTTCAAGTTTGTCCTAAAAATGTCTATCGAAAGAAAGATGATCAGGGGGTCTACTCAAGATGCCATCGCTAATTATCACTTACAAAGTTCGATAACAAAATGTATGGGATTTGACATAAGCTACGCTAAATGATCGCGATTTGGTATATCATTAAGCGTACCTTATGTCAAATCCCATACATTTTGTTATCGAACTTTGTAAGCGATAATTAGCGATGGCATCTTGAGTAGGCACCCAGGCGTCGGATGGGCATGCGACATAGGCGACATTTTTCAGTCCGGCGCCTGATCTGTCCCACTGGGCTACGAGAATACTATAAGATAACTCCTGCGTAGCTGGTCTGGTTTCAATTAAACCGGCCACCGTCACCGATATCGGTGTGGGAGGCATTATTATTATTATTACTTCTGTCTGACGTTACGTATACAGACACATAAGCAACGTTTTTATACAGATAAGTTGCGGGTGATATGTATCACCCCACAATCACGACACGTACAAAGCTGAAGCGTAGGCGTAGGAAGCGTCTCTACGTCTGCGCTGCCTCTGGCCTGCGCCATTGAGTTTATCTAGTCACTAGTCTACTCTTATATTTTTGTATTGCGCCACCTTTGTGGTACATTGGTTTAGTTGGCTCTCAACGGAGGGCGTGTCATTTGAAAAGATCCAGGACACTCCCCCTAATAACAGCTGATGGCAATCCGCAAGCGGTTTTACCCTTTCCTGCGGGATGCGAAACGCATTTCCCTTGCGACAAAAAAAAAGTTGGCTCTCAACTAGTTTGATGGACTACAATTTAATTCATAATATAGTATAATGATGATGATTAACATTCGCTAGTGTAACGAGAATGTGGTGTTTATTTTGAGTATGACGTAGGCGTGTGAAGTCCAATAATTAAAAATAGTAATCTCTTCTACAGAGCGGTCATATTCGTAGTTGCAATATTCATGTTACTCTTTTTACCCGACTTCGGCGAAGCCAAAAGGAAGGGTAATGATTTTGGCAGTCTATGTATGTATGTATGTATGTATGTATTAGGGTGGGTCAAAAAATTTTTTTTTCAGTTTTTGTACAGGCTCAGCATCAAAAAGGTGCTAAATGGTGTAGATAATTGATACGTGAAGTTGTGATAAATTATTTTAAATTTTTCTGCCTCCGGATTTAGATAGAAAATATTAAAAATTGAAATTTTTGAAACATAAGTCACATTTTTTTTTTCACTTCATTTAAGTCTTTATTAGGGTGTATTTCATTTTAAAATTAATACAGAGTATATAACTTTCATAAAAAACCTAATCTGAAGTTTAAATGTATTATTTCATTTGCTTCTGGAACTGAAAAATGTATGGAAATTGAAATATTTCACTTGTTTCTTATTCCAAAACATCAAATGAACATTTAATTGTAATTGAACCCGATAGCTCGAATGTGAATGTTGGTAAATACGGTGGAATAATAGAGAAGTTAAAAAAGAACTAAATAAACCCTGACAGTGGACTATTGTGTCTATTGCTTATGAACGAACTGCCATTTAGACATATTCTGATTCAACATGTTGATGGCAGTACATCTAGGCCTCAAACATTTTCAGAAGCGACTGGTAAGCAGATTCAAAACAGTGAGAAGAGATCTAATTCAGTTTACTCCTATTCCTACAAACTTATCGGAGCTTTCTGCTTAAAAAAATACTATAGACTTGATCTATTTGTATCCTTGTACGGAATAGTCGAAGCAGTTTTAACAGTGACGTTTACTAGTGATTCGGCGAACAAATTACCAGGCAAACTGTCTCTTATCCGATGGTTAACTCGTGCAACATAATATTATGCTGTCAAAGTTTACGCACCAATTTGGTTTTTCATAAAAACTCATTTAAGCTGTAAAGATGGATCGAGGCACATCTTTGATCTTATTATTTTATAGTTTTTATAGTTATTTACCAACAATATTATAATCTATTATTGACCCAGTACAAAGATCCAGTAAGAAACAGCTACTTTGTATACTCAGAAAATCTATCTCTTGCAATATTAACAGCTCCCAGCGATATATTCGTAAATTAGCTGCACGTCAAATTCTAGCTAGATCAGCCATTGCGTCTACTTCAGTTTTTATCTTTGATGCAACATAAAATTACGAGTTAAATTGGCAGAAAAGTATAACTTAACCACCAATACTAAAATGTGTAAGAAAAGATAAAATCCCATGGTTTATAAGTTGAAAGGAGAAGGAGAACTGGATTTACAACGCCTATGTTGTCACAATCAAGCAATAGAAAGAGTAGTTAAAGCTGTGCCCTAAGCTTTAACTGATTTATATGCAATAAAACATCAAGAGAGGAATTCTTGAGAGTCCAGATAGATTTGAAAAAAGCGATGCTAAAATTCGACCGCAAGAAGGATTTTTGCGTTTTTTAAACCACTCAGTTAAATAATGATTTAGTTAATTATAATTGTAGTTCCTTCATTTTAGTATTCTTCTATTAATAAACAAAAGATTCTTATGATTTTTGGTATTTTTCTTAAAAACAAAAAATTTCTGCAGGTAAATATGCTAGTGCCATATTTTACTATATTTCCTTAGTTTTCAAATGAATCCGGAGGCAGAAGATCAATCCCGAATGCTATCAAACTTTGCACTCTATTTACAGTCACCATTTAGCACCGTTTAATCACTGTGCTCCTATAAAAATAAAACTTTTTTTTTTCTTCATACATAAGTGACCCACCCTAGTATGTATGTATGTATGTATGTATGTATGTATGTATGTATGTATGTATGTATGTATGTATGTATGTATGTATGTATGTATGTATGTATGTATGTATGTATGTATGTATGTATGTATGTATGTATGTATGTATGTAGGTATGTATGTATGTATGTATGTATGTATGTATGTATGTTCCCTCGTAGCGGCTAAACTACTGGTCCGATTTTAATAAATGAGGTATCAATCGATTGGTGATGATACCGCGAGTAACATAGGCTATATAAATTTTCAAAAAATTTTGGATTTTGAAAATTAAACCTCAAAAACTATCTCAAAAAAAAAAAAATTATGATAATTGTCTCGTGTTTGGTATCAAAAGATAGCTCTTGGCAAGCACATAACGAATATGTATATAAATATTTTATTAATTATTATGTTTTATCGTTAAATTCAAAATAAACGTTTAAAATTCGGTCGTACAAGTAGTATCTAGGAGTTGTTTAGTTACTTTCTATGGGTTAATTTGTCCCATGTATGGCCCAGAACCAGTCTGTGGAATACCTCCCAGCACTACCAAACGAGTGCTCAAGGAATGGAGCATAGAGCAGTGGACTGTGGCCCCAGGACAAGAGCACTCCAAAGCACTGATCCCGGGTTTTAACAAACGGCACGCAGAATCGGCGCTTTCAATGAGTAGGAACCAACTAAGAATCCTAACCAGAACCCTAACCGGGCACTGCAAGCTAAACAAACACCTTCACAGGATAGGCATAGGTGATCAAAGTACTTGCAGATTCTGCAAGGAGAAAGACGAGACACCCCTCCACCTTCTTCTTGATTGTCCAGCTCTTCATATAAGCAGGAGCAAGTACCTCGGGCTGCATGAATACTCTACAGCAGAGGAAATCCGCAACGCAGACCCGCACCTTATAGTTCGCTTCATGAGCAACATAGGACTGGGGATGGTACTTTAAAGCGAAGGAATCACAATAGATCCAGAAGGGTCGCAGTGACGTCTGGGCCTGACAAGGCCAGCCTTCGATTATAAAAAAATAATAATTGGTTAATTTAACGTTAATTTAATGAAAATATAATGTTATATTTGATGTGGAAACAGAAAAATATAAAATAAAATAAAAGTTTAAAAAACTATAAAAAGGCTGAAACAAGAAAATAAATCAATTTGAAATCCAGAAATGCATAGGTACAAAAATGGTCAAGGTAGAGCCGTGGTCGTACCCGCTAATAAAATCTAAGCATTACTTCACATCGAAATACGGCAGAAAGAAAATACCAATAGCGGGTGCGACCACGGCTCTACCTTGACCATTTTTGTTCCTATGCATTTCTGGATTTCAAATTGATTCATTTTCTTGTTCTGAAGCCTTTTTAGACCCCTTTTTTGCAAAGTCGGGTTATAGTTTTTTAAACTTTTATTTTTCATCATAATTTGTTTTAAACAAATGATAAGTAAATAAATATAAAAATAAATAAATCTAAGAAATTAATAAAATAATTGATAAATCGATGTTATTTTATACAACTGACGACCTCCGTAGCGCAGTGGTTCAGCGCGTTGGTTCTCGACCGAGAGCGAGTTCGAATCCCGTCGAGGCGACAAATTTTTTTTATGTTCATGGGTCATGGATGTGTATTAAATATGTGTATTATATAATAAAAATATTAAGTAGGTATGTGTACAGTATAAAAGTAAAAACAGCAGTTGGGATATGATTATACTACCTTTTCTCATTCTAGAAATGTATTTTTTTTAATTATTTTTTTTAAATTAAAAAAAAAATTTGCTTTACTTATTGTTATTTTTGCGACAAAAAAATAAGAATGGTGAAAAATAAAAAATAAAAATTTTAGTTTTTGACAAAAAAAAAATAAAAAAAAAACATTTCCTAAATGAGGAAAGGTAGTATAATCGTATCTCAAAGTAATAGTGACTGCTCTTTTTACACCCTGTATATTTCCGGTGTATGGTATCTGTGACACAAGTTCTACGGCACAGGGCCAGATTGACGTGGTGTGCGTGAAGCGTCTATACATAATATTATAAACAACTGGATATGTCGAATACTAAACATACTCCTTATGTACAAAACTAATATCTATACAGTACAAACTTTTTACAATCTAAAGATAGAACTCGCGTGAACACTGTATTTAGTGCTGAGGAAATGTCTAAATATAAGGAAAAAGTTGTCGCAAACTCAGTCTTGGCCGATTGTTACGAACAAGTTTTAACTATAATTTACAGTTTAACTTCACCAAGAATATACTCGCTGCGGGTGAAATTATATATTATACTCTGTATATCGATAAAGTAATATACTTCACTCTATATATTTATGTACCTATTGTTCAACTAAGTGAAACTTAACTAACTAACATGTTTGAATAGCCATCATAATGAGCAAATATTATGTAATTTTAAAATATATATAATTTTAAAATTTAATATTTAAGTACTTTATTATTATTTTACTAATCCTAAATTTTTTGTGAAATATGTAATACTAACCCATGGACCATAGAAGTCTGAAATAAAGAAATTTGTATTTGTATTTGTAAATATTGAAAACACAAAACTGCGAAGATCCCGGCACGATTTGGAACGCAGTCCGATCTGCAGTCCTAAATGCCCCTTAAATATGTGTATAGTATTAAATATATTTCCGTTGTCTGGTACCTGTAACACAAGTTCTTCGGATACTTAGCACGGGGCCAGATTGACGTGGTGTGAAGCGTCCATAGATATTATATTATATTATTATGCAGTGGACGCCATAGCTGAAACGACGAATAACTCGATATTTTATACAAATTACTTAATAATAAAAGGGTATTTTCGTTTAAATATCCCTTTCATGAGACTCTATTAAAGGCGCTATCGATCATGCACTCAATGGTCAGTAGTAGGTGATGGAAAATCGCAATAGATTTCTATACATACTACTATTAGAAATAAATAACTATACTTATATTCGAATACATAAATTAAATATTGACGGGGTAAGTAAAATCTTAATGCACACACAGTCACAAAGATAAAACAGTCTGTAAATAATATTATTTACAAAATTACGGGCTGCATATAAATAGTAGTTTTTGTCCGCATATTGGGTAAACACTCTTGCTTATTATTATTAAAAATATAGCCATTTCTTAGGTATTTTACAGCGTTTTAATGGTGATTAATTATCGAGTTAAATAGTTTTAGAGTTAATCGTAACGAACATTTAGAGTTAATAGTACCTAACGAACTCGTCGAAATTAACAACAGTCGTAAATAATCGGAAAACATTGAATACGAGTTTGTAGCAGAAGCTTACCTCAGATTTCCTTTCTCGACCTGTCAGGTCTTTACCGTACTTACCGCATTTCAAACAAAGGCCTTTGTAGAACATTATGACAAGTTTCTCCGTAGACGGTATGAAGTAGGTACCTTTTTGTCCGTAAACCTCTTGACTCTAAAACCTTCATCGGTTACCCCGTAACAAACGTTTTTAAGCCTAGGCTTAGCCTAAAGGACTAGGGAAACTCCACCAAAAATGTGACCTGTGCACTATCAACTCACCACAAACATCGACGTCACGACTAGGGATGTTAGGGTGCTCCGTAGCCGTAATCGAAACTATCGGACATCCGATATAAAAAGATGTTCGTAACCGTAACCGAATCCGAAATAAGAGTACGCCACTGTCAGGTAATCAAAATTTTAATATCCGTAACCGAAATTATCCGAAACAAACGGGTAATCCGAAGTAATTTAATATCCATTTCATGCCTGGTCACGACCGTCGAAATTAGCGATGGCAACTAGGCTAAAGAAAAAATTGTAAAGTTATCGAATTTAAATTGTATCTGACTTATTTCTAGATACTCCTGTGTTGGTCCTGTAATGTCCTGTAATATAGCGTTTTTACCTAAATGCAAAAATTAAGAACTCGCAAAGGTTGCGAACATATATTATACTTTTTGCCATATGAAAGACTGGGCTGCAACGATTTAATAGCTATCGTATTAAGAAAAAAATATGACAAAGGGATGCTGTATTGTCCTCCATATAATCACATAAGTCAGGAAGCACGTAACAGCCATTGTTAAAAATATTAGATGCAGCTCGCATTTCCAATTAGAAGCCGCCATTGTTTGCGTTCCGGCATATTCGGAGTTCTGATGAGGCTGCATCGAACTTGTGCACTATTATAATGAAAAGGGTGTGTTAATCTACATACTACATCTAGCTCTTAAATTGTGTAATTGAATTAAATACGTATTTACGTTTCTGTCTTCTAAATAATTCGATTACTGAGTTAGGTATTCAGAGTTAAAAACCACTCTAAATTAGTGTAAAACTTACTAGTGAGTTCATTGCATAGGTATAAGAAAAACAACTTACTAATAGAGTTTTTGAAGTTTGAAAAAAAATGTATACTTATTTTAATGTAAACAGTATAATAATTGATTGTAAATTCGTATAATATATTAATGTAATTATTATATTGTAATAATTTCAGGTGAATAGCTATGTTCAATGTCAAAAATAGTTTCTTGCAATTTTTTAATCTATTCAATTACTTACCCTATTTAAAAAATTAAAATAGTTTTAAAAACTGAAGCAACCTATTTTTAAACACAAACATCACGATAATTGCTTTATAACGGTCGGTTGCCGACTGAGCCGTCAAAATCAAATATTAGTCTGTGTAGTCTTATGGGCGTCTCGCTCTTTAGGGCGTGTTTCACCAAGCAATGTTAAAGTTTCACGGCCTTAAAGTTCGACAAAATTTCCATCTTGTTCAGAGGTGTAGCACGGTGCACGATTGCCATAAAATACGCGATTAGATCCCATTAGTAAAATGGTTTCGATCTATACAGTACTGATACGTATGTTCTGTAATTGTTTTACATGTAGGTAGCGAAGTTTAGTGCGTCGTAAAGTCGTAACACGATGCTTTATGTGTTTGCGGTGGATCAGACTACATATGAGATTGTAGACAGCACAGTATGACTACATCTGTAACACTATTACAAATTGTTGCATTTTCCCTAACATTTACTACTTTATAACTTGTTATTTGCTTAAACAAAGGATAAAAGCAGTAGCTTCGTACCTATGCAATAATAATTTCCCCCTAACAATCCTCGGATAGTATAAAAGTCATATTTTAGAGTATATTACTTTAATCTATGGTAGAGTCCTCGCTTTGAAAGTATAGAAATGGCCACGAGGCTTAACAATATTATGGAGAGAATGAGATTATTGTCGAATAAATAATAAAAACATATTTGTCTGTTCTATTTTTATTTGCTGAGTTTCTAGGCAGGAGCGTGCAGTATTTGTTATTTTTTAGATTGTTGTTTTTAGCTTTATCTTCAGTGAAGCTCAGTCTAGCTAAGGGAGATTTTAACAAGTCTAAATATAATCTATATTTCTTTGCCTGCAAAGGGAAACAAAAGATATTTTACTGAAGCGTCTTACCGGTAAGTATATTTAGATAGTACCTGCCTACCTAAACTGTATACTTAGTAGGTACCTTATTTACCTACTTATAATAGATATCGCTCGTTTAAAACTATAACGTGTCACAGTGGCATAACTCAATTTTGAGTTATTGATACCATTTTATTCACCGTAACCGAATCTATTTAGTGCAAAAACGTGGTACAATTTAAGCCAATACCGACAAAAGTATGAGGAAAACAGAGAGCTTGTCACGATATAGCGCTGCCCCGTTTAGCAGCTAAGCTTATTTCCACAACGCGCCTCCTCAGTGTGACGATGCAGTGCGTGAGAGTACTTGCTTGCGGTATAAGACAGCAACGTGTCACGACCTGCATGACACCTTTTTGGAGTAAAGGTAAATATTTTATTACTTATTTATTTAATTCTATAATGTGTCACACTTATTATGTCGCATTCTAGCATTAAAGAATTAATTGATCGTACTTGGTCATCGCTTTGATAACACGTTGTTCCTTTGAAAAGTATGAAAATATAATTGGCTTGTGTTAGCATGTCACGTTGTATGCAATATTTTTTTACACTTGTTTAAATTTACGGTGCGTTTATAACGGGATGTCACGATATATATTTGAAATATTGCTGTTATATTAAGAAATTCATCGTTTTGTCACATTGTTTATAATAATATTTTATTAATAAAGATTTTTTTTTCTTTCAAGATCGATTCACGATCAAGGAGAATAGTGGAAATGGCTTATGAAAATTATCATCAAGATGAGAAAACTCCAGAAAAGCGTCGGCGTAGAAATTCTTCTAGCAGCTCCGGCATCAGAAGAGCATCTAGAAGCTCAGCTGAGGAATACTTCATTGAGGATAGCGACGATTCTGTTAGAGACCCGAATTTCACCATCAACAAAGCTATTGAAGAAAGTGCAGATGATGAAGAAGCTCACACCTTGACAACCATGACTGTACCTCTAAACGAATTGTCAAAAGACTTAATAAGTAGTACAGGCATAGAAAATTGTGTTTTCAGCTCTATAGACCAATACATAGCTACATTTTAAGATGCTATTGCTGCGGATATAATATGCGATCAGGAAGAAAATGCATATGTCGCAGTCATCTAATTAAATCAGCTATTTCATTGAGTGCCTAGCGTTTTTATCGAATGACGACATTTAATTGAAAGACTAAAGGACAACTCGTCAAGTTGTTTATTGTAACGTCCAATGTCTTGACTGAACATTGATTGAACGTCATTTAGTCATGTAGTCATTGACTGAACGTCATTTAGTCCGATTTTTTAACCGACTTCCAAAAAAGGAGGAGCTTTCTCAATTCGATGAATAAGTAGGTTTTTTATGTGTGTTAGCGAATAATTTTCCGATTTTTTAACCGACTTCCAAAAAAGGAGGAGCTGGAAAAAATTTAGTATAAATCCCTCTTAATTGGGGGGTGGAGGGAGGGGGAGGGGGAAAACCCCCTCTACCACTCCCACCTTTAGGAGACTACTAGTTTGGAAGATATTTATGGTTGAAGTTTTGAGGTTATGTCTGTGTTTCCGGGATATTTCCAGGAGTAAAACAGGAGAGAAAGGTGGAGACGGCGGTAAGGGGACAAAGGAAATCCCCCCTACCCTCCCCTCTACTCAGCAACCACTAGTTAATAAAATATTTACAGTTGTAGTTTAGAGGTTAGATAAAACAGACAAGTTCTACGTGGAGTCGGAGTTGATAGTTTTGTTTTAAGGACAATGTCGGTCTGTCACGTCTCCGGCGCTGCGGGAAATGCAGCCCCTTCGCCCATGCGTAACGAATGACAGCAACCAACACTCGCCTTAGGCAGCTCCGGCTTTCTGGTCGCCTTTGGCGACCAGCCTCCGCCGCCACGGCGAGAGCTGGTTTCTGCATTTCGTTACGGCGGGCGGGGGCTGCTCTCCCTCCGCGCCTCCGCGCTTAAATATACACTCTAGGGGTTGACAGACAAGTACTACGTGGAGTCGGGGTTGATAGATTCGCTTTTGGGATAATTCAGTCAGCTGACTGATTTTATGTCCGCTCTCATATAAGGGCTATGTTACAATCCGCTAACTAATTGGACGTTGAGTGACGATTGTACAATCAATGTTCGGCCTAGTCTTTCAATTAAATGTCGTCATTTGATAAAAACGCTAGTCACTCAATGAAATAGCTGATTTAATTAGATGAATGCGACACATACACACCACAGAGTGAGGCTCGTGAAGACGAAGAAGAACAATGCTCCTTTCACGAGTTATGCCATCTTAGATTAATATTAGTACCTAGTTCTGATCCTAAAAAAAGATGTGATATCTTATTCTCAAACAGTCATATCTAAGTCATTATGGTTATTGTAAAATAGGTACTACCTAATTATAAGTACGAGTATGAACTATGTACAGAAAAGAGTGGCGCTAGTTGCGGTTATTCCTCGCCTTGAACCTTATTTTGGTACAAATTTTGTCGTTTACGACACTATAGTAAATTTTAATATTTCTATAATTCATAATATCAGGTCAAATTATTATTTTTAGACATAGGATTGTTAAGTCTAATAAAATAAGGGTTTTAATTTAGTTACATATTTTTGTTATTATTTGTTTGTGAGACCGATTATAAAACTAGTAAGTTACACTTCAGCTAATAGTTTTTTTCAATAAATACTCCTATTAAAATTTCAACAGTGTTATTTTTACTATATAATATATTCTGTACCACATTCTTAAATATCTTTACTTTGTTACCTATAACGTGATATACCCCTTTGTCAGTCAGTAAGTTCATTATTTTTATAGGAAGAACGTGACATGTAGGAACTTTTTTTTATAAAACTATTATTTCATAAATAAATATCTATACATCAATGAAATTTTCACTGAGATTCATAGTTTCTTAGTAAAGTTTAAAATGGCCAAAATAATCTTTTTTGTAGCTATCTTACTTTAAAAGTTATAAGATTTTAAAAGTTTCAAAGTTGTTTTCCCAAAATTCCAGTTTTTCGTTGTGCCACGTTGTAGTTTTAAACGAGCGATATCTACAAATAACAAAAGTGTAGATTAAAATGTATACAGATTACAGAGAAAAGCACAAATTTGGAGACTCATCTCATTTAGAAATAAATAATAATAATATCTATAGATGCTTCACTGGTGTGAAGTCAATCTGGACCTGTGCTAAGTATCCAAAGAGCTTGTGTTACAGGTACAGACAACGGAAATATATATTTTATACTTTTATAATATACACATATTTAAGATTTTTATTATATTAATACACAAATTTAATACACATCCATGACCCAGGAACGTTGAAAATTTTTTGTTCCCTCGGCGGATTCCAACCCGCAACCTCTCGGTCGAGCACCAACCAACCTCTCGGTTGAGAACCACTGTGCTACGGAGGTCGTCGAATACACGTAAGTAATTTGTAAATCAAGGTATTAGGTAAACCGTTAAATATTCAAAATGAATACCATAGGCACCTATCTACCTTTTAAATCATAATCAAACTATACCGTTTCCAAAAAGGAAAACTCAAAAGTATTTCGAAATTAAAGCAGCTTTTACCAAATATCACCTAAGTGGTGAATATTACGGGCGAAGTCTCGGTTTTCTATTTTTATCCCTTTTCACAAAACCCGGGACCAGACTGCACTGCAATATTTGACAATGCTCGCCCCACATTGAGCCGAAACTGCGAAATTGTTAATAACAGAAAACCTGTGTTTTTCCGCCAGAAAATGAACTTTATCCTTTATAGTTCATAATACTAGTACCTACTGTTCAGTACTACCTACGCTCAAAATATTTATAAACTTATAAATATAGATTTTGCCCGCGTGTAGTAATTAAAAAAATAAAATAAAATAAATGATTTACTTGAAGGGCTTGTACTTAGTATGTATAATTTTATAGGTTTAGGTAATAAGCCAAAAATCGTTACCTACTGGCTACTACCGATTTTCGGCTTGGCCAAATAACAATCGGTCTAAACTTGGGCTTAAAAGTAAAAAAAATGGGCGATGTTTTTATTAAACCCATTTTTCCTAATAATTTAAAAAGTTAAAGTAAGCGATCAAAATATTTAACGAAATTCAAAAGCTAAACCTCCGGTTTCTCGAAGGCTATTCTAATGAATGATCAATTTTCATGGCATTCAACAGCCCATATTGAACGCTGATTGGTGGAATATTATCAGACAGAAAGGAACGGACAGATATTTTATACTTACATCCCGCTTGCACCGTAGTAATTATCCAAAGACATCGACTAGTTGACATACGATTTGAATCAACCTTATCTGAGGAATTTTCTAATCTTGCAAGAGCGGGAATGATGTAATTATAAAATATCTGTCCCTTCCTTTCTGTCTGATAATATTCCACCTATCAGCGTTCAATACGAGTTGTTGATTTGAGTGCCATGTTAGTTGATACCCACGTAGGTTAATACCAACAACGCAACATAAGTTAAACTAAAGATTTTTGTATTTACGATTTGATTGATAGTGTAATAGAGCTGTATACAATATTTCCACAGGTGTTTTATAATTCTCTTACTGAACACCGGAACAAATGTGGCGCTGCTATCGCGCATGCGTAGTCTTTAGGCGTCCATAGACAATCGTTGCTTCACTGACATAATTCGTCAATTCTCATTGTATAGGTTATGTTTTAGTCGTCAGTTGTCAAATTTTATGTTCGTTTTTTGTGGAGTTTTTGCATTACATGTTGAAATTAAAAGTATATATTCAGTTAAAAGTGATAATTCGTTATTGATTATTATTTGGGTCGAGTGAACAGTGTACCATATTATAATGATCGCGTGGCTTCGAATATAATAATCTGACATTGAGATGCTAATACAACTATACACACTTCTTGTTACGTGAAAAACTAATGCAAATTTGAGTTTATCCTCAAATAGTTGTATATATTTTCTCTCGTAAGTGTTAGTTCTTGAAAAGATCTCAAGATGACTATGAGCCAGTCAGCCGTTTTGAAACTTTACAACACTGTCATGGACGATGTAATCGCGGGTGTACGAGACTGTTTCTTAGACGATGGTGTCGATGAACAAGTTTTACAGGAGCTCAAACAGTTGTGGCGGACAAAATTACAAGCCAGCGGGGCCATGGACCCTCCGGAACCGGAGGGACCGACCGGTCCGCCGCCGCCCGTGTTACAAAATTTCCAAAAAGCCAACGGCAGTAACTTAGTTCAAAAACGACCAGATTTAATTCAAGGTTCGAGTCAGGGCTCAGGCATGCATGGTGTGCCCTCGGGTATGTCATCGGCCGGCCACCCCCATCATGTTCTTGATCCTAATAACAAAGTGCCAGTACAACTAACATTACCCGCACAACCCGGAGTGCCAGGCTCCCAGCCGAGATCATTTACAATACAAATACCAGCATCCGCTCTAAATGGAAACAAATTACATCAAGTGTTGACTGGGCCGATTATAAATGCCACTATAAACTTGCCCCAACCTCTGGCGGCCACATTATTACAGCAGCATATAAATTCAGCATTAGCAGGTCAACAGAATGAATTTGATGGTGGCGGTGGTGGTAGAAGTGGTGCTGCACCCTTTTTGCCTCAAGATCATGCAATATTCTCCCTTGATGGTGCATTGGATTCCTCCGACGATGATGGTTCAAATGCTGGAGATGGTTCTGATGATGCAGGGGGAGATGACGATGATGAGGAAGAGTCTGCGGAAGAGCGAGCTGAGGAAGAGGAGGAAGAAAGAGATGAACTTGGGGGAGCCGAGGAGGAGCCCCTTAACTCAGGAGATGATGTATCTGATGAGGAACCAGGAGACATGTTTGATACAGATAATGTGGTTGTGTGTCAATATGACAAGATTACTCGCAGTCGTAATCGGTGGAAATTCTATCTCAAAGATGGTATTATGAATTTATCTGGCAAAGATTATGTGTTTCAAAAAGCCAATGGTGATGCAGAGTGGTAAAAGTTACTGAAAATTCTGTAAATTGTAATTTATATAGTTTGTTTTTTTGGTTTAAACTGGTACCATGACCTGGATTAGGCAGTATTTACATATGGCATTGGTTAAGCATAAAAAAATATTACAGTAAAATAACATTAAAAATGTAACTATTTTTAACCATACAATAAGGTAATGCAGCAGAAGGAAGGAAATTAGGCTCAATATTTCAATGAGTTACTTTGACAGTGACTGTGGCTTATTACTTTCATACATGTAGCTGTTTATATGAGGCCGCTGCTTCAATGACAGTGGTGAACTGTGTGGCGGCAACAGTGTGCAAGCGAGACCTGTAGCCACCATTGGCCAATGTGTTCAAAGCAGCAGCCTGAATGTTGTGTACTTATCTTAGCTTCACTTTATATTTAACTAATTGTAAACCATATCAGCACACAGATTAATGTATTGTGGCTTTTGTTACATACTTGAACAATAAGTGACAAACGTCTCAATTTGTGATTAGATTAATAAAACATTACTAGCTGTGCCCAACAGACATTGTTCTGCCTTAAGTATAAACTGGAATAAATAAATAACTACATACACCTAACCTTTCAAAATAATATTGCTATTGGAAAATGAAGGTTGGTGTTAAAAAAGAATTTAAAGTAATTTATAATATGCAGACTTTATTATGTTGTATACCACTTTTATAGACAAATAGCAAATACTTATACCAAGACTTAAGAAATTCAGGTGGCCTTACTCCGGCTAGAATTAGTACCCCGTGTATTAGGACTGACTATAAATTACAAGACTGAGTATCAATAGTTTTTGGCAGTTGCAATTACTGTTATAATCAATAGCCAAATGAGTAATTTACAAAAAATTTAAACCAAATAAATGCAATAACTCTATACAAAAACATTTTTAACAACCAATATCTCAATAAACAACTCTCTTCTGAGCATAATATGTATCAGATTATGCTGGCTGTAATATCTATAATGTGCTGTGCTAGTTACTTAAAAGCAACTCATTAAATATTATGTATATTTACTATGCAGACGAGATGCTTGGAAGAACAAGCAATCTAGTTTATATTAAATCATATGTTTTTTAATAATATTATTGAAACATGTTCAAACAATGTAATAATATACATTTTACAGAGAGATAATATAAACAACACATTTGCATTTAATTATGGCTACAATAATATTTTGCTACTAATATTACCATGTATAAAGGGAAGCTAAGTTAGAATTAACTTTGTAATGGTAATAACTACATACTGCATACAACTCATTATTTACATAAGTCATTTAGAAATACCTAATTTCTAATTTTTAAATATTAAATATTAATAGTTCAATGCCACTTTCAGAGTAATTCAGTTAAAACATTAATTTTGAGGTAGCATGGATCTTATAAATGTTTATGCTGTCTATTATTATTTGCATAATTTCCAAGATTTCATAAGAGGTTCTATATTATTTCATCTATATGAAAAAAAATTAAAACATATTTTAATATTGTGATTGAACAACTGTTGCCAAATTATAAACATGTAGTTGCAATAATTTCAAAGATATATTGCACAAGAGTAATAATATACTGGGTAATTTTTTAAATTCCATTTCAAGTGTAACAGGGTTGGTCATAAAAGGTTACAGAAAAATGTTTACCATAGGGTTCTGCCCAAAGGATAAAAATGGGACAGTATTATTAAATCTCTCTGACTAAGACACTGCTATTGGATAATGCTGCATTAGATAGGTAATATTTTTACTATTTTTTCCTATATAATTTATACATAAAGATATGTTGAAAGATGGCGCCCCTTTGTCCTCGCAATAGGATAATCTGAATTCATGGTCTTTTAGAAGATTTTCCAACTTATAAATAGGTACTTACTTGTGCTTTACCACCGATGCTTTTGTATTTGTATGTTATACCTACTAGCTGACCCGTGCCCACTTCGTTGATCATACAAACCGTTACAACCTTCACTGGACTTCAATGAATATTTCAATACTAAAAATATACGGATCGGTTCAGCCGTTCTCGAGTTTTAGCGAGAGAGAACAACAATTTTTATAGTATGAAATATATCCTGTTTCTCTCTAAACGAAATGAAAAATCACCCAGTATATTTTTACTATAGTCAATATTTCATGTTCGTTGATTTTGGAGATTCATGTATTTAAAGGATTTTGTTTTGAAAATATGTTTTAATATGTGCACAAATCATTGTCATTGTTGTCACTAAAATATTGTTTAATGTGATATGATCTTTAGTTAATTTGTATTATAATTTCTTGTTCCAGGTTAAAATTTTGACCATATTAATACAAAGATTATTTGCTTTATACATAATTCTCAATTAATATAAGTTTGATACATAGGCCCATTTTGTGATTAAGTTGGATGAACGTTGTAATTATAATAAACATGTTGGATTACCATATCATTGTTTTGTTATTGACTTTGCTAATATACTAATATCTATACCTATTCTAGAATAGCCTAGCCTAGGCTCTAGCTTTTGTACGATGTAGGTACCTACTTACTTTTAACCATACTCTTTTAAAACTGGGCTACAATCTTATTTGGTAAAATTTAAATAGTTTCATATTTTTTAACTTCAAATAGGCCAATAAAAAAGGCCGGTGGGCCATATGCGGCCCGCGGGTCACAGGTTGAGTAAAAGCTGTTCTTAGTGGAAAAATTAATAGGAAACAACGCTAAATTATTACCTAAAAACATGCATGAAACATGAAGATACGTTCGGCGCGGCCCTAGTAACTATATTATATTAATGAGTGATAATACTTTAGGGTGTGTATGGGTCCTGATATAGTACAATATACGGTGAAAGTAAACTGTATAGTGTATATACGGGATGTATAACGCTGAAAGATATACTTTTTTACATGATTGTATGAGAAAATTTATGATTTGGAGCATTTCTCATACAAACATGAAAGTCAAAAGTAAGTCTTTCGGCGCTGGTACTTTCACAATATACTCTACATACCTATGGGGCACATACACATCCTAAAGTATTATCGCTCATTAGACCACGGGGAATAACAAGAGTTCTTTTTATTACGACAAAATGTACGATTCCTACGCAATTTTAAGAATAGATTTTTGAGCGGAATCAAGCATCAAACTCATTAGTTGGTACTTACATAGGTATGGGCAGGTACCTACAGGTTCTATCCTGGGTGTAAACTATAGACTCTGGATAGCTCCTACACCAATAGTCAGAACTGCTATTCAATGTAATCTATACTTTACATCAGTAAACAAAGCTCAATATAACGAGGTACCTATAATGCTTCCAATTTAAATGGCACTTATTCACAGCACAATGAAGTAAAGAAATGTCGCAGTATTTTGGTCGACTTTAATTTTTTTGTTCACATTGCATCGGTAATTCGAAATAGACTATACATTATTCTGTCGGCAGTCGGCTACACGTTAAGCTAGGGTTTGAATAATTTCGAGCTACGCAGGCATAAAGGCTGGTCGAGTGTATTTAACTAGTTTTGTTGGAGGCCAGCTAGTTCCAATTACCCGCATTAATCCTGCGCAGAGCGCCTGAGATAGCCGTGGGCAATCAACTTATCCCACAGATTTAATATTGTGCTCAATGTAACGAGACCAACTTTAGCAAATTGCTTCAACGCTTTCATGTCTAACCGAATTTAAAAGCATTAGGAGAACAATTTATTTTTACAGCTGTAAAGTTTGGAAACTAACAACGCTACTATGTACCGGCGTAGCAGTAGATAGGTAGATAGCTACCAAGTAGTAGGTAAACTAAACTAAAATTTCGTTCTAAACGTTATTTCCTTGCAACTGGAACGCAAGGTGCTTTCTAGTTGCAAGTGTATAGCCTATCGTAACAGCAATTCGACAGGCGTAAATTTAACAGTGTACAATATAGCTGTCATACTGGATACATAATCAGCCTGCCGGGCTTTTATTACAGATCTCTCGGCTCCGCTTTCATTCAAATCGGATCAGTAATTTAGGCACTGCGGTGGAACAAACACACATAGGTACTAGGTACATAATACATCATTTTCGTTTCGCCGTAGTTGGATGAAAAACCAGGCAAAGCTCGACAGCGACCGTGCCCACTATTTTTAGGCTAATATCGACTTTGTCTTAATAGGTACTGCCACGTAAGACTACTTAGGCACCTACTTATTGTCACAATTCACTAATAAGTAAATTGGCTAGATATTGAGTAGGTAGACTTACCTACAATACTCCACCTGTACTTTACTATACAGTGTGTAAATAGAACAGTCACTATAACTTTGAAATACGATTATAATACCTTTTCTCATTTTGGATATGTATTTTTTTTATTTACTTATTTTTTTTGGCGCAAGAATAACAAAAAAGCCATTTGTTTTTTGTTAAAAAAATAATTATAAATTTCTATAATGAGAAAAGGTAGTATAATCATATACCAAGATTATAGTGACTGTTCTTCTTACACCCGATATAGGTATACCTTGTACTATTGTAGCAGGATGCAGCATCTTAAATGGGATTCGGTAGTTTTATTTTATTTTAAGTAAGGAACCACTTCAATACTTCCGCCGTGAAAAATATATTAAAACCATTTCCAAGTCAATTTAGTGAATGTTGAAATTGAGTCGTGTACGTTTTTTATTACCTACTTTAAAATCGAGAGCTATTCGAACGCCTTTGAATATAAAATTTCTTAAGAGCCTTAGAATACCAATTAGAGGTTGCCATAGCGGGCGCAGGTCGATCGTCGGAAATACGATGACGAACTCAATACATCTAATTCGCCGCGTCGCGCGCCGCGCCTCAAGCGTTGTGATATTATGCTATTTAAAATGATTTAAATAGCACAATGTATAGGGTGAATTAGTTATGATAAGAGAGAGATATTAAAAACCATCGAGAACAGAAGAGGAAAAATATTAGGACACTTGATACGGCACGACAACTTTATTAGAGGAATAATTGAAGGAAAGGTAGAAGAAAACGTGGAAGGCCGAGAAGAGCTTTTATGGACCAGGTGATGGTCGTGTCGTATCAGGAGGTCAAGAGAAGGGCGGAGTGCAGAGAGTGGAGAAAACTCCACCGACAAGAGCGAAGCTCTTAAGTTAGAAGAAGAAGATAGGGTGCAACAAATATAATATAAAAACTTAGTTATATTAAAAATCTTAACAAATGATCCTTAGGAATTGTTGCCATAGATAAAATTTTACTGCCTCTACAAAGCAATTTTTTTTTCGTTGGAATCCCGAAATACATATACATTACAAGATTGACATGATTTTAACAGTAGTTTTTCAATTAAAATAATTGAAAACTTTAGAAGTGATATAGTTTGTTAGGTACATAATATAATAATGATTGTATGTATACGAGTAAAAAAAATACATAAAAATATATTTTTAAGGATGAAATGGAGTTTACTGTGCAAATCTAAAAGATAAAGATATACTAGAAAAGTTAGTTACGCACTACGAAGAACCATCGGAGTCATCAGAGACATACCTAATATGGGACCAACCAATCGGTCTTTATAATCTATATTTCTGATTGGAGCAGTAAATCTAGTGGCTAGTGGCTACGAACTAGTCGAATGAAAGTCCACGTGTCATATGGTGACACAAATTTACTATGTTTTGTGAAACAGTAACTTTGTAAAATATACAGCGTGTAACATAAATGAGCTATAACAATTTACTGGCGTAATTCTTGAGTTATGTTTTATACGAGAAGTAATTATACTTCTCGTATAAAACAGTAACTTTGTAAAATATACAGCGTGTAACATAAATGAGCTATAACAATTTACTGGCGTAATTCTTGAGTTATGTATAATTACTTCTCGTATAAAACATAACTCAAGAATTACGCCAGTAAATTGTTATAGCTCATTTATGTTACACGCTGTATATTTTACAAAGTAACTGTTTCACAAAACATATTAAATTTGTGTTAGCAAGTAGATACGTAAATCGATTTATACCGATCTTACATAGCATTTTCAATTTTAACTTTTGCACCGATATTTTGCTGACCTACCTTTTCCAACTTTCAAGTCTATCTGACAAATTCGAACTATCGACGAGTTATTTTGATCTGGGACATTTCAATCTGTGATGTTTGCTTTCGTAGCCCTCTCAACGCGGCTTGTATGCTTTGGGAAAATAAATCCATTACTTTGATTAAAACTTTAAAATTAGAATACGTTCTACTGACAAATCGATGCCTCCTACGTAATATATCGTATGTTCTAAGCGCTTTTTTAGACATACGATGTATTACTTACGAGCCATCGAAATACACTCTACACGTGTCAGTGTAGACAGTATTTGTCAGTAGAGCGTATTCTATGGCCATTCTTTATATAATTATTTTAAAGAAGAAGAAATACTTATCAATGCTCATTGCTCATGACATTGTTACTAATAAGTACCTAATGACACTAATAGAATGAAGATGCGAAAGTTTATTTATAATTATGTATGTGTGTATTTTTACTTATTCGTTTATTGCTTCACGCGCTGGACCCTATATAATTTGGTATACAAGTAGCTGACGCCCTGGATTAACAGATAAGTTCCTTTTTATCTCGTACAGTGTAAGTACTTACTTGTAGAAGGTGTAATTTAAAGAAGACACTAGCACTAAGTTAGTTTGAAGTTGACACTAGCATCATGTTTAAAATGAGAGATAACTGTCTAATTCTAGTCCAATCCCAATATCGACTCATAAAATTAGATAGAAGAGTAAGGCCGTGTTTCACTAAGCAATGTTAAAGTTAACGCCATGTTAAATATCATGTTATCTCTCTCGTATTTCCTGTCAATGAAATGAGATAGCATGGTATTTTAACATGGCGTTAACTTTAACATTGCTTGGTGAAACACGGCCTAAGCCAACTGAAAATTCCATAACAATTAAGTAAAATAATTAATCTTTCGAACAAAAAATACTAGATCAAAATAGTTTTAAATTTAAGATTTTAAAATATTTTACAGCCAACTTAACATCTGACAATTAATATAAATATTTTAATTATTTCATTATGTTTTTGACATTATTTAAAAAATACAACTAATTTCATAATTATTATTGTACTAATTATATACTTATCTGACTTGCATAATTTTTACCGACTTTTTTTTGACATTGTGTTATTATTTATGGGATTATTATTTTTATTCTATATTATTATTTTTCTTATCTCTTTTTTATTATTATTACTGTTTGACTCATTTTTTTTGTATTTTTGTGACCTTTTTCTTAATAATTAAGTAGTAATTTTAAGTATTTGTTCCTTTTCTTATATTTAATTTTGTAGTTCGACCTTATTTTGTAGCTGTAACTTTTATTCTTATAGCATGATGTAATAACCTGTAATTAAAAGTGCAATAACCTTGATAATGTATTATAATCGACATAATATTGTATGCATAATTGTTACTTTTGTTGGTTGTTCATAGCAATAAATAAATAAATAAAATCGATTCATCAGTTTGGTAGCTAGGATGTCTAAGACACATGTCAAACTTGTAACCCATCGTAGTTTTATCATTTAGGTTTTTAACAGAAAAAGTTTTAATGAACATGTCCTAGATATAAGGCTATAGGTATATAGGCAACCTATTCATACATGACCTACTTTTTATACTAAATATTTTAAAAATAAATAGATATCTATAGAAAACTTAAAAGTAGGTAAAGTAATTTTAAACAATGATAAAGCTTCAAAATGCATGTTTTAAACTTTTCACTTTACGTATTTAGACCCCGTTAGATTAGGTAATTTATTGTTTTAGATAAAAAAAGCACACAAAAATATTTTTACAAAACAGTGTTGCCTCTACAGCTAAAAATGGTAGTTCCTGCAATAATTCCTAATAGAAAACTGCACGGATCCTACTTTTTCCCAGAAATTTAAAATTCATGGCTATTTTCTGCTAGGTATAAATATAACATTGACTATACTTTTAAATTATCATGTCTAACTTTACGATACTGAAATATAATATATTATATTCGGGGAAATCGGTGAGAAAATACAGACCTGTTGAATGGGAATCTTGTTCATTCCCCTCCCGGATCTCAGCCCGCGCGGTCGGCTCGCGGTCGTCCCGCGCCTGCACCATACATTGCCCTCTTTGTTCCCCTGCTGACTGAAACTTTCCTTGTTCCAGGTGTAACCGAGATTGTCAGTGATTAAAATGTCGTGTTTGGTTCCGAACGTGTTAATCCCCGACTAGTCAGTGAAGTGATACGGTGATTATGTGATTATTTTACAAGCGGACTATAATCTGCCACCATGCTGCCTACAAACGTGATGTCTTTTATGAAGAAGGTAAGTGTCCTTATACTTAGTCGTAGTCATATTTCGTTACCTTGTACCTATATATTTTAACTGTAACTTTTACGTATGTAGAGTAGGTTCAATAAATCTAATATGTATTATTTTATGTTATGATAGATATAAATAATGTTTAGTTTATTAGGCGTTGGTGTTCTTAATGTGGTGTCAAGAAATAATAATTATACTTACTTTAGTAGATACTTCGGCGAATCTTTTAATTTATATGCAAATTTGACTTAAGTATTTTATAACTACTTCGAGTTAGTTTGGCAATTTAAATGTTCGCGGGATATTTTATGAACTTTTTAATTTAAAACTATGATCTTTCGAGGCGGTCAGAAGATCTTTTGAAAGATTTTATAATTTTTCTAGACGATTTTAATGAGTTTTGTGACGTATATTTTTCTGCGTTTAGAAAAATAAGGTTTAAGTAACTAGGTTCACCTGGTTTTAATTTTCAGCGCTTGTACTTAAACGGTACAAATTAAAAAACAAAATCTAACTAATTAAGCTAAGCTAATATTTTCATGTTAAGACGTGGTTACTGGTTACTAATGCTGAAATTTTAATAAGAAACACGAATTCATAATATAAAACTGTGATTGTTACCACAGCGTTAGTACCTTATATTATCTAGTATTTTACAACGAAAACGTAATCCTCTTAGCGCCAAGAGATTACGCGAAAAATGAGATTTTCTTTTCAATTAGGAATCCTAATATAGTTTATTATTGTGGGCTTTTGGACTTACGCGGTCTTATCCTTGATGATTGTAGATGGAACCAAAAGGCCAGGAGCAAATAAGCTACGTAGTAAATAGGTATGTAACGTTCTTAAGGGTGTGTTTCACCAACGTATGTTAGTGTTAACCGCGTGTTAAATTATCACGCCTTCGCATTCAATGATAGGAATTACGGGAGGGATAACATGATATTTAACGAAGGATTAACTTTAACATTGCTTGGTGAAACACGGCCTTAGCCTATATAAATGAAAGTGTCAGGCAAATAAAATGGACTTAGGATCAACTCACATTAGCTAACAATTCTACATAACTTACTTGACGCGCGTCGTCGCGAGTCGCGACGCGCTGTTCGCTCTATAATTTTATTGATTTGATTGACTATATTAACAACTTTTGCCCAAGATTTTGGCTGCGTGAAATAGATTTTTCCCCATTGGGAATTAAAATTCAATTCCCATATTATGATACCTTTGTTATATTATTAGGAATAAGTCTGCAAATTTTTAAATTTTTAATCTTAAATGTTTATCCTGTGCTTTGACACGTGAGCCAATTACCTAATCCACCAAATGAGACTCGTAGTGCGAACACCATATAAACTGTTTCTTCGGAAGATACGTACCATATGATAAAATCTATTTATCCATTAAATCTGTCAGTTCTATAATCGTGTAGATAAAATCATTGCATTCCTTCTTACTTGCTGTAAGTACAATTCACATAATGTGACATCTATAAAGGGAATTGTCAGCAGTTTAAATAAAGTGAGACAGAATAAGCATTTTACATTGTATAATTAATTCACAAAGGTCATGTCAAAGGTCCATTTGTGTCCTGCAGAGGACTCAATTATAATATTATCAAAGGGCCTGTCCCTAGCGCGTTTCCACGTAGTTATAATTGCGATTGCTCGCCGCTTCGATTTCATTATACAGTATGCCAGCCATATTAGTAGTAGGGATTCGCCGGTTCTGGCTCACGAGCCAGAACCGGCGAATCTACAGGGGTTGGTCGGCCAACTACAGGGGTTGGTCGGTTAAAAAAAAAAAAAAAAAAGTTTGGTGTCAAAATAGGGGTTTTCCGCTATGCCCGATCGATCTATGCGATCCATTTTTGCGTATCTGCACTCCTTAACGTTTTAGGTTTTGCATAAGGAAAGCACTAATAGCACTCATTACACTAATCGTTAAACTCCTCAATGTCTAATGACCATGCGCATCACGCGTTTTGTAATGAACGACATTCTAAACTTAATGACATAGTCGTAATGGCATTGATAATAAACAACATTCTTTTGGTATGTTTCCAAATAATTGAAGTCGAGATTAAAAAAATAAAACTCGGGTTTAATTTCGAATAAATCCTTTATTTCAAAATAACTCTTTCATTAAATCTTAAAACAAGATTTGAACATCATATTCAAAAACAAATCATTTCCGAGTGTATCGCTGCCAAATTCATTTTGAAAGTCTTTCAATGACTTGTTTTTAAATTTATATAGTAAGTACATTAAACAGTACTCTCCACACACTGACTTATAATCATTTTGTAACCGAACATTATTAAAACGCCATTTCCTTGCATTTCTGTCCAAAAACATTTTATGCATACAATAAACAACATTCCTTTGGTATGTTTCCAAATAATTAAAGTCGAGATTTTAAAAAAAACTCGGGTTTAATTTCGAATAAATCCTTTATTTCAAAATAACTCTTTCATTAAATCTTAAAACAAGATTTGAACATCATATTCAAAAACAAATCATTTCCGAGTGTATCGCTGCCAAATTCATTTTGAAAGTCTTTCAATGACTTGTTTTTAAATTTATATAGTAAGTACATTAAACAGTACTCTCCACACACTGACTTATAATCATTTTGTAACCGAACATTATTAAAACGCCATTTCCTTGCATTTCTGTCCAAAAACATTTTATGCATACAATAAACAACATTCCTTTGGTATGTTTCCAAATAATTAAAGTCGAGATTTTAAAAAAAACTCGGGTTTAATTTCGAATAAATCCTTTATTTCAAAATAACTCTTTCATTAAATCTTAAAACAAGATTTGAACATCATATTCAAAAACAAATCATTTCCGAGTGTATCGCTGCCAAATTCATTTTGAAAGTCTTTCAATGACTTGTTTTTAAATTTATATAGTAAGTACATTAAACAGTACTCTCCACACACTGACTTATAATCATTTTGTAACCGAACATTATTAAAACGCCATTTCCTTGCATTTCTGTCCAAAAACATTTTATGCATACAATAAACAACATTCCTTTGGTATGTTTCCAAATAATTAAAGTCGAGATTTTAAAAAAAACTCGGGTTTGATTTCGAACAAATCCTTTATTTCAAAATAACTCTTTCATTAAATCTTAAAACAAGATTTGAACATCATATTCAAAAACAAATCATTTCCGAGTGTATCGCTGCCAAATTCATTTTGAAAGTCTTTCAATGACTTGTTTTTAAATTTATATAGTAAGTACATTAAACAGTACTCTCCACACACTGACTTATAATCATTTTGTAACCGAACATTATTAAAACGCCATTTCCTTGCATTTCTGTCCAAAAACATTTTATGCATACAATAAACAACATTCCTTTGGTATGTTTCCAAATAATTAAAGTCGAGATTTTAAAAAAAACTCGGGTTTGATTTCGAACAAATCCTTTATTTCAAAATAACTCTTTCATTAAATCTTAAAACAAGATTTGAACATCATATTCAAAAACAAATCATTTCCGAGTGTATCGCTGCCAAATTCATTTTGAAAGTCTTTCAATGACTTGTTTTTAAATTTATATAGTAAGTACATTAAACAGTACTCTCCACACACTGACTTATAATCATTTTGTAACCGAACATTATTAAAACGCCATTTCCTTGCATTTCTGTCCAAAAACATTTTATGCATACAATAAACAACATTCCTTTGGTATGTTTCCAAATAATTAAAGTCGAGATTTTAAAAAAAACTCGGGTTTGATTTCGAACAAATCCTTTATTTCAAAATAACTCTTTCATTAAATCTTAAAACAAGATTTGAACATCATATTCAAAAACAAATCATTTCCGAGTGTATCGCTGCCAAATTCATTTTGAAAGTCTTTCAATGACTTGTTTTTAAATTTATATAGTAAGTACATTAAACAGTACTCTCCACACACTGACGTATAATCATTTTGTAACCGAACATTATTAAAACGCCATTTCCTTGCATTTCTGTTCAAAAAACATTTTATGCATATAGTAAACAACATTCCTTTGGTATGTTTCCAAATATGTAATTGAAGTCGAGATTTAAAAAAAAACTCGAATAAATCCTTTATTTTAAAATAACTCTTTCATTAAATCTTAAAACAAGATTTGAACATCATATTCAAAAACAAATCATTTCCGAATGTATCGCTGCCAAATTCATTTTGAAAGTCTTTCAATGACTTGTTTTTAAATTTATATAGTAAGTACATTAAACAGTACTCTCCACACACTGACGTATAATCATTTTGTAACCGAACATTATTAAAACGCCATTTCCTTGCATTTCTGTTCAAAAAACATTTTATGCATATAGTAAACAACATTCCTTTGGTATGTTTCCAAATATGTAATTGAAGTCGAGATTAAAAAAAAAACTCGGGTATAATTTCGAATAAATCCTTTATTTCAAAATAACTCTTTCATTAAATCTTAAAACAAGATTTGAACATCATACAAAAACAAATCATTTCTGAGTGTATCGCTGCCAAATTCATTTTGAAAGTCTTATTATATATTATTTAACACATTCAAATTATTTTACGGAGTGAGAACTTAATAATAATTATACATAGGTATTTAATACAATATTTACTATCTTAGCTACTATAGTCAGCAGTTACATTGCGATTTTTATCAATTTCAATAACATTATCGAACTCTGCATAAACAACGCAATTGATCGTTTGAGTCAGAGCAGATTCAAAGACGAGGTATAAGAAAACAATGAGTATTTTTTATCTTTTTAAACAGTTTTAATGGTTCTTAAACATTACAATACAATGGCGGTAAGAAAAAAAATCTCATATTCTTTTTATAATATAAAATATACAAAGATTAATTAAACACAAAATAATAAAAAATAAAAAAAAATACAAATAAGTTATGTTTAAAAGCATGCATTGATACAAAAAAAAATATGATTACATAATCATATATAATAATATATAACTAAATAAGTACATTTTTTTTACAGTTCTCTCAATTTATAATGACCCCATGCCAACGTATCGATTTGATTTGGTAATATGTAGCGCTTAGTGTCTTCGTATGACAAAGAAGTTTTATTAATTTCCTGAGTAAATATTGTATGTTTTATTGACCTAAACCTATGCATGGTATGGTTTTGAATATTGTTATTGAAAAGACAAGAATTTATAATTTTCTAATTCTAACTTTTTTGTAACACTTTTGTTCACACCCTTGGCTTTTGCGATGACTTTTTTATCTACTGTAAATGCACACATTTTCGATCGGAGTCCTACAAATTCTTCTAAAATATCACCGTTATTTTCATCTTTAAAATACCCTAACTTTTTTTGTTTATTCTAGGATAACCAAATAAATTCTCGGATCGATATCTGATGTATCAAACCTTAACATCAAATCAGGTTTGAGATCTTCATATAAATTATTAGTAAAAAATTGGTATATAAAACTATCAGTATCAGTATACAATAATTTCGTTTTCTCACAAAACTTTTTCAAAACATTATCATAATGGAATTCATACATGAGTGTTTTTGAAATATCTAAAATGCAAAACCCTAGGTAAATGGACTTATTATGTACAATTTTTGTTTTCCGTAATTGAACTGCTACTAAATTTTCTGAAAATATTGACATACTGTGGAATTCTGGTTTTGCTATTAAGTCTTGTGCTCCTAAAGACTTATCTTGATTTTCCCAATGGGTTACAAGCTTTACATTTACTCTTTTTTCAATGTTTTCCATAGTTTTTCCAAAAACTGAATTATTCATAAGTTTATAAAAATCTTTTTCAAAATCTGATGATGCCTTTGTTCTTAGTTTAGTATTTAAATAAATATATTTTTGTAGCCAAGGACTTTGATTACATTTTAAAACTCTGTAAACCTTTTGTAGTTCAATGCCTAACTTAAGACATTGTTTCAAATTTCTATAGTGAATTTTATATTTTGTTTTATTATTCAAATTTGGAACTAACTTAACATTTTTCGTATTACCTATACAAATATTTTCAGGACATAGAGGTAAATCGGAGTGCAAATCGTGAAGTTTATCAGGATATTTTCTTGCAAAATGAAACCATATTCACATGTATCAGGAATATCAAAGTCGATGTCAGGGTCCACCCACTCAAATCCATCTACAGGATGCTATTGAGACGTTGCCCAACCATAAAGATTATTTGCATCAAAGTATGCAAGAAAATATTTTGATTTTATTTTATCATAACCAGTCATATACTGGTTATTTGCCTTAGCATATCTAGTGCTACATTGTGATATGCCACCACGAATACCTGCTAGGATGAACGCTATTTTATCAAAGTCTGTTAATAGCTCTAATTCAATTTTAGTATACTTCAACATAGCATCCCAACTTAAGCCAGGTGCAGTATAATAGTATGCTGGATCTAATTTATAAGTTCTAATACAAATATCTCTAAAATTTTCAAATATGTCTGTTAAAAGTAAAACATCAGTTTTGAGGTATAAGTTAGAATAATCTAACATACTTGAACATTTGAAGTGGTTCCAAACATCTTGTGCATGATTGTAATCATGATCAGATACATTAGAATCAGTTAATGTGCTATAGAAATGGTTTTGACTAGGTAAGGATGTCACTTTTAAACTATCATAAGATGTCATGAATTCATACGGATAAACACCTTTTCTTTTTAAACAAACAAAGTCTAGGTTGTTGGGAAAATTCATTTTGAGTGTATGAAACTGTTCATCTTTAAGATTTATTGCCAAATTATCAAGGCTACAAGGCAAAAATTTCAGTGAATCAACAAATCTCAATTTAAACATTTCATTGTTAATAAATAAGGTTTTAGTGAAATAAATGTATCTCTCCTTGTTTTGAGGTATCAAGTCAACTTGTCCTTCAACAAAGTTGAGCGCATGAACTATAAAAAGTGAGTCATAGTGACTTAAATTATGATGAAATACTGGAACGAAATTCGGTGGCCTAAACTTTTTTGAACATAAGTCATACGCCACACCTCTCAAATTTCCAGTATTCCTATCAAAGTCTAAAACTTTATGTTCACCTAAAATTGCTTCACAAATACAACAAATGGAACAATCATCAATTTTGTTTTTGTCTTCGTCAGTTAGAGGATAAGCAGCTTTTTGCAAGTTATTTTTACTACAAATTAATCGTATATCATTATATAATCTACTCATGAACACATTTGCACAATCGGGTCCGCTGTAATTTTCATATTTTGATAAAGTTTCATCATAAGAACACTTTATATAATATCCGAAACTATAAGGTTCATGCTTTTGAATGCTATTGGTATAAGACTTAGATGAATTGTTAGCACATGAATGGACTGGCTTTAGAAAAGCTTCAAAATCTGCATATATTACAAAAGGTATTTTTAAGTTTCTTTCAAAATGATCAAACCTAAGTTTATCGTTAGATGTTGGTTCTGCAAACCAATTTTTAAATTTTTTTTTTGCTACTTGGTAATTCGACAGTTACATGAGAACAGTCATTTTGTTGGTGATTTGATAATCTTTCACTTGTACGAAAGTATAATAAACATCCATCACAAATATAAACCATATGATGATGATTTGAAAGTTGTTTGCTTAACAAACGCGATAAACTCTTTATATAACAATAGTGACTATTTGTTCCATTTGTTATCTTGTATAATAAATTAATATGAATGTTTTTGTGACTTTTAGTAAAATACAAGGGACCTATAACATTATTTTTTTTAACTTCATTATTAAATTCCAATCCGAAAACGTTAATACTTATACTATGAGCATAGTGCGAACTCCTTATCCTCTATAGCTCTATCTATTCGATCTACCAAATCCATCAGAGCCGTTTCGGTAGATTTGCCTTTCTGATAGGCATGTTGTCTTTCGTGCAGAGGTCTTTCGATGAGGTAGGTGTCTCTTATGTGCAGGTTGACAACCTTCTCCATCGCTTTGAGCATGAAAGAGGTGAGGCTTATGGGTCTGTAGGACTTGGGTAGAGCTTTGTCTCTGTCACCCCCTTTGGGTATGTAAGAGACCTTCACCCTTGTCCATGTTTGTGGAATGTAGCCCCACGCGTAGCTCGCTCTGAATATCTCCAGTAACGGAGGGAGGATGATTTCTTTCCCTCGTTGCATGAGGACCGGAAAGATATTGTCCTCACCGCCGGTCTTAAAAGGCTTGAAGCTGTCTATTGCCCATTTGACTCGGTCTGGTTTAAAAATCGTAGAAGCTCTTCTCCAGTCTTCCGGAGTTGGTCTATGTTTAATTGACGTGCAGTAGAAAACTTCGTTTTCAGCCAGGTGGACACTGTTGGGGAAGTGCACTTCGGTAAGCAGTTTTAGTGTGTCCTCCGCCGTCTTTGTGTAAGTGCCATCTGGTTTCCTTAGTGTGCTAGGATGGGAGCAAGGAGCTTTAGATACTATTTTAAAAAGTCTGGAAGTTTGCGATGTGTTGTTAACTTCCTCACAGAACTTGCTCCAAGAGCTTCTTTTGGCTTTCCTCAGCTCGTTGTTAAACCTCGTGAGTGCGGTTCTGTATACGTCCCAGTGCCCGTCTCGTTTTGCTTTGTTGAACAGAGCACGGGTCTCTTTCCTGAGACTTGCCATAGTACCACTCCACTACGGTACGTTGTTTTTTTGAGAGGACAGCTTCTGAGGTATGCTTCATTTAGGCCATCCTCAAGCTCACCTACCGTCTGTTCTAATTGTTCTACGGTTTTAACAGATTTGTTTATTGAGGTGAGGTTTGACTGTACAGCATGAATGCAAATAAATTAAATTTTAATGGTATATCTTTCCCGGTGAAGTTAACCGATATTCACAAAGTTGAAAATTTAATTAGTATAAGTATTAACGTTTTCGGATTGGAATTTAATAATGAAGTTAAAAAAAATAATGTTATAGGTCCCTTGTATTTTACTAAAAGTCACAAAAACATTCATATTAATTTATTATACAAGATAACAAATGGAACAAATAGTCACTATTGTTATATAAAGAGTTTATCGCGTTTGTTAAGCAAACAACTTTCAAATCATCATCATATGGTTTATATTTGTGATGGATGTTTATTATACTTTCGTACAAGTGAAAGATTATCAAATCACCAACAAAATGACTGTTCTCATGTAACTGTCGAATTACCAAGTAGCAAAAAAAAAATTTAAAAATTGGTTTGCAGAACCAACATCTAACGATAAACTTAGGTTTGATCATTTTGAAAGAAACTTAAAAATACCTTTTGTAATATATGCAGATTTTGAAGCTTTTCTAAAGCCAGTCCATTCATGTGCTAACAATTCATCTAAGTCTTATACCAATAGCATTCAAAAGCATGAACCTTATAGTTTCGGATATTATATAAAGTGTTCTTATGATGAAACTTTATCAAAATATGAAAATTACAGCGGACCCGATTGTGCAAATGTGTTCATGAGTAGATTATATAATGATATACGATTAATTTGTAGTAAAAATAACTTGCAAAAAGCTGCTTATCCTCTAACTGACGAAGACAAAAACAAAATTGATGATTGTTCCATTTGTTGTATTTGTGAAGCAATTTTAGGTGAACATAAAGTTTTAGACTTTGATAGGAATACTGGAAATTTGAGAGGTGTGGCGTATGACTTATGTTCAAAAAAGTTTAGGCCACCGAATTTCGTTCCAGTATTTCATCATAATTTAAGTCACTATGACTCACTTTTTATAGTTCATGCGCTCAACTTTGTTGAAGGACAAGTTGACTTGATACCTCAAAACAAGGAGAGATACATTTATTTCACTAAAACCTTATTTATTAACAATGAAATGTTTAAATTGAGATTTGTTGATTCACTGAAATTTTTGCCTTGTAGCCTTGATAATTTGGCAATAAATCTTAAAGATGAACAGTTTCATACACTCAAAATGAATTTTCCCAACAACCTAGACTTTGTTTGTTTAAAAAGAAAAGGTGTTTATCCGTATGAATTCATGACATCTTATGATAGTTTAAAAGTGACATCCTTACCTAGTCAAAACCATTTCTATAGCACATTAACTGATTCTAATGTATCTGATCATGATTACAATCATGCACAAGATGTTTGGAACCACTTCAAATGTTCAAGTATGTTAGATTATTCTAACTTATACCTCAAAACTGATGTTTTACTTTTAACAGACATATTTGAAAATTTTAGAGATATTTGTATTAGAACTTATAAATTAGATCCAGCATACTATTATACTGCACCTGGCTTAAGTTGGGATGCTATGTTGAAGTATACTAAAATTGAATTAGAGCTATTAACAGACTTTGATAAAATAGCGTTCATCCTAGCAGGTATTCGTGGTGGCATATCACAATGTAGCACTAGATATGCTAAGGCAAATAACCAGTATATGACTGGTTATGATAAAATAAAATCAAAATATTTTCTTGCATACTTTGATGCAAATAATCTTTATGGTTGGGCAACGTCTCAATAGCATCCTGTAGATGGATTTGAGTGGGTGGACCCTGACATCGACTTTGATATTCCTGATACATGTGAATATGGTTTCATTTTGCAAGAAAATATCCTGATAAACTTCACGATTTGCACTCCGATTTACCTCTATGTCCTGAAAATATTTGTATAGGTAATACGAAAAATGTTAAGTTAGTTCCAAATTTGAATAATAAAACAAAATATAAAATTCACTATAGAAATTTGAAACAATGTCTTAAGTTAGGCATTGAACTACAAAAGGTTTACAGAGTTTTAAAATGTAATCAAAGTCCTTGGCTACAAAAATATATTTATTTAAATACTAAACTAAGAACAAAGGCATCATCAGATTTTGAAAAAGATTTTTATAAACTTATGAATAATTCAGTTTTTGGAAAAACTATGGAAAACATTGAAAAAAGAGTAAATGTAAAGCTTGTAACCCATTGGGAAAATCAAGATAAGTCTTTAGGAGCACAAGACTTAATAGCAAAACCAGAATTCCACAGTATGTCAATATTTTCAGAAAATTTAGTAGCAGTTCAATTACGGAAAACAAAAATTGTACATAATAAGTCCATTTACCTAGGGTTTTGCATTTTAGATATTTCAAAAACACTCATGTATGAATTCCATTATGATAATGTTTTGAAAAAGTTTTGTGAGAAAACGAAATTATTGTATACTGATACTGATAGTTTTATATACCAATTTTTTACTAATAATTTATATGAAGATCTCAAACCTGATTTGATGTTAAGGTTTGATACATCAGATATCGATCCGAGAATTTATTTGGTTATCCTAGAATAAACAAAAAAAGTTAGGGTATTTTAAAGATGAAAATAACGGTGATATTTTAGAAGAATTTGTAGGACTCCGATCGAAAATGTGTGCATTTACAGTAGATAAAAAAGTCATCGCAAAAGCCAAGGGTGTGAACAAAAGTGTTACAAAAAAGTTAGAATTAGAAAATTATAAATTCTTGTCTTTTCAATAACAATATTCAAAACCATACCATGCATAGGTTTAGGTCAATAAAACATACAATATTTACTCAGGAAATTAATAAAACTTCTTTGTCATACCAAGACACTAAGCGCTACATATTACCAAATCAAATCGATACGTTGGCATGGGGTCATTATAAATTGAGAGAACTGTAAAAAAAATGTACTTATTTAGTTATATATTATTATATATGATTATGTAATCATATTTTTTTTTGTATCAATGCATGCTTTTAAACATAACTTATTTGTATTTTTTTTTATTTTTTATTATTTTGTGTTTAATTAATCTTTGTATATTTTATATTATAAAAAGAATATGAGATTTTTTTTCTTACCGCCATTGTATTGTAATGTTTAAGAACCATTAAAACTGTTTAAAAAGATAAAAAATACTCATTGTTTTCTTATACCTCGTCTTTGAATCTGCTCTGACTCAAACGATCAATTGCGTTGTTTATGCAGAGTTCGATAATGTTATTGAAATTGATAAAAATCGCAATGTAACTGCTGACTATAGTAGCTAAGATAGTAAATATTGTATTAAATACCTATGTATAATTATTATTAAGTTCTCACTCCGTAAAATAATTTGAATGTGTTAAATAATATATAATAAGACTTTCAAAATGAATTTGGCAGCGATACACTCAGAAATGATTTGTTTTTGTATGATGTTCAAATCTTGTTTTAAGATTTAATGAAAGAGTTATTTTGAAATAAAGGATTTATTCGAAATTATACCCGAGTTTTTTTTTTAATCTCGACTTCAATTACATATTTGGAAACATACCAAAGGAATGTTGTTTACTATATGCATAAAATGTTTTTTGAACAGAAATGCAAGGAAATGGCGTTTTAATAATGTTCGGTTACAAAATGATTATACGTCAGTGTGTGGAGAGTACTGTTTAATGTACTTACTATATAAATTTAAAAACAAGTCATTGAAAGACTTTCAAAATGAATTTGGCAGCGATACATTCGGAAATGATTTGTTTTTGAATATGATGTTCAAATCTTGTTTTAAGATTTAATGAAAGAGTTATTTTAAAATAAAGGATTTATTCGAGTTTTTTTTTAAATCTCGACTTCAATTACATATTTGGAAACATACCAAAGGAATGTTGTTTACTATATGCATAAAATGTTTTTTGAACAGAAATGCAAGGAAATGGCGTTTTAATAATGTTCGGTTACAAAATGATTATACGTCAGTGTGTGGAGAGTACTGTTTAATGTACTTACTATATAAATTTAAAAACAAGTCATTGAAAGACTTTCAAAATGAATTTGGCAGCGATACACTCGGAAATGATTTGTTTTTGAATATGATGTTCAAATCTTGTTTTAAGATTTAATGAAAGAGTTATTTTGAAATAAAGGATTTGTTCGAAATCAAACCCGAGTTTTTTTTAAAATCTCGACTTTAATTATTTGGAAACATACCAAAGGAATGTTGTTTATTGTATGCATAAAATGTTTTTGGACAGAAATGCAAGGAAATGGCGTTTTAATAATGTTCGGTTACAAAATGATTATAAGTCAGTGTGTGGAGAGTACTGTTTAATGTACTTACTATATAAATTTAAAAACAAGTCATTGAAAGACTTTCAAAATGAATTTGGCAGCGATACACTCGGAAATGATTTGTTTTTGAATATGATGTTCAAATCTTGTTTTAAGATTTAATGAAAGAGTTATTTTGAAATAAAGGATTTGTTCGAAATCAAACCCGAGTTTTTTTTAAAATCTCGACTTTAATTATTTGGAAACATACCAAAGGAATGTTGTTTATTGTATGCATAAAATGTTTTTGGACAGAAATGCAAGGAAATGGCGTTTTAATAATGTTCGGTTACAAAATGATTATAAGTCAGTGTGTGGAGAGTACTGTTTAATGTACTTACTATATAAATTTAAAAACAAGTCATTGAAAGACTTTCAAAATGAATTTGGCAGCGATACACTCGGAAATGATTTGTTTTTGAATATGATGTTCAAATCTTGTTTTAAGATTTAATGAAAGAGTTATTTTGAAATAAAGGATTTGTTCGAAATCAAACCCGAGTTTTTTTTAAAATCTCGACTTTAATTATTTGGAAACATACCAAAGGAATGTTGTTTATTGTATGCATAAAATGTTTTTGGACAGAAATGCAAGGAAATGGCGTTTTAATAATGTTCGGTTACAAAATGATTATAAGTCAGTGTGTGGAGAGTACTGTTTAATGTACTTACTATATAAATTTAAAAACAAGTCATTGAAAGACTTTCAAAATGAATTTGGCAGCGATACACTCGGAAATGATTTGTTTTTGAATATGATGTTCAAATCTTGTTTTAAGATTTAATGAAAGAGTTATTTTGAAATAAAGGATTTATTCGAAATTAAACCCGAGTTTTTTTTAAAATCTCGACTTTAATTATTTGGAAACATACCAAAGGAATGTTGTTTATTGTATGCATAAAATGTTTTTGGACAGAAATGCAAGGAAATGGCGTTTTAATAATGTTCGGTTACAAAATGATTATAAGTCAGTGTGTGGAGAGTACTGTTTAATGTACTTACTATATAAATTTAAAAACAAGTCATTGAAAGACTTTCAAAATGAATTTGGCAGCGATACACTCGGAAATGATTTGTTTTTGAATATGATGTTCAAATCTTGTTTTAAGATTTAATGAAAGAGTTATTTTGAAATAAAGGATTTATTCGAAATTAAACCCGAGTTTTTTTTAAAATCTCGACTTTAATTATTTGGAAACATACCAAAGGAATGTTGTTTATTGTATGCATAAAATGTTTTTGGACAGAAATGCAAGGAAATGGCGTTTTAATAATGTTCGGTTACAAAATGATTATAAGTCAGTGTGTGGAGAGTACTGTTTAATGTACTTACTATATAAATTTAAAAACAAGTCATTGAAAGACTTTCAAAATGAATTTGGCAGCGATACACTCGGAAATGATTTGTTTTTGAATATGATGTTCAAATCTTGTTTTAAGATTTAATGAAAGAGTTATTTTGAAATAAAGGATTTATTCGAAATTAAACCCGAGTTTTTTTTAAAATCTCGACTTTAATTATTTGGAAACATACCAAAGGAATGTTGTTTATTGTATGCATAAAATGTTTTTGGACAGAAATGCAAGGAAATGGCGTTTTAATAATGTTCGGTTACAAAATGATTATAAGTCAGTGTGTGGAGAGTACTGTTTAATGTACTTACTATATAAATTTAAAAACAAGTCATTGAAAGACTTTCAAAATGAATTTGGCAGCGATACACTCGGAAATGATTTGTTTTTGAATATGATGTTCAAATCTTGTTTTAAGATTTAATGAAAGAGTTATTTTGAAATAAAGGATTTATTCGAAATTAAACCCGAGTTTTATTTTTTTAATCTCGACTTCAATTATTTGGAAACATACCAAAAGAATGTTGTTTATTATCAATGCCATTACGACTATGTCATTAAGTTTAGAATGTCGTTCATTACAAAACGCGTGATGCGCATGGTCATTAGACATTGAGGAGTTTAACGATTAGTGTAATGAGTGCTATTAGTGCTTTCCTTATGCAAAACCTAAAACGTTAAGGAGTGCAGATACGCAAAAATGGATCGCATAGATCGATCGGGCATAGCGGAAAACCCCTATTTTGACACCAAACTTTTTTTTTTTTTTTTTTAACCGACCAACCCCTGTAGTTGGCCGACCAACCCCTGTAGATTCGCCGGTTCTGGCTCGTGAGCCAGAACCGGCGAATCCCTACTACTCATATTTTTACGGCGTTTGCGGCGAAAATAATAATTTTGGCAAAGCGCCTAAACTACTGATCCGATTCTAATGAAAGAGGTGTCCATATATTCGTAAATATAGCTCTATCAACTTTAACATATTTAACGTAAGTTAAGGTTTTTGTTAAAAATATGGTTATTAAATACACTATATTAGCTACCCCTCACCGATTTCGGTGTCGGTCGCCGATTTCATTGAAACCAGGCTAGCTACGCAGGAGTTATTTTATAGTGCACAAGTGTGTACGCAATACACAAATACACTCTCTCTTCCTTTTACTCTCATAACCCAGTGGGACGGTAAACCGACACAACTGGCGAGAGAACAGGCGCAGGACTGACTTTTTACATGTCCATCCGACGCCTAGATCATTTTATTGTCAGGCAATCATGTGATCAGCCTGCTTTATGCTAACCAAACTTGAAAACAACATTATTTGTTGTTCCAACGCGAGAATCGAACTCACGACCTCCGGGTCGAGAGCGAAGCTCTGAACCGCTAGACCACGGAGGCGAGGTATTCAAAGCTGAGTTATTAAGTTATGAAGACTTGCAACTATGTTTAGTTCAGGTTAATAGGTCAGGTTATAACTTCATAAGAGGTGCATACTGAGTATGGGAGATAATAAGACGTCTAGCACATAATCATAGGCGTTGGTCGATACATGTAATACTGATAATAATCCCTTTGTGCATTGAAGAAAAAACAATAATTCTTATTTAGTGTTTTCCTAACATTTTTATAAAAAATCTTAACGATTATACAGTGGTCAGCATGCAATGTCCTAACACATATTTAGTTGTTCTAACCACATAATATTATTGTATAAAGTTTAAATCAGTTATATTAATCAGTATTTATTTACATTTTTCCAGCTCCACTAAGCGCATAAAATCCTAATCTGTAATAAATAATAGTTAACAAAAACTAAAAACAAAACACGCTTAATTGCATTGCCTTGTCCTTGATACGAATGCAAAATTTCAAACAAATCAGACTTCTGAAAATTAGTGAATATTATTCTCAAAGATTTCGTTACAAACAACCCAAGCTTATAAAAGCGTGTTAAAAATACATACAAAAATGTGTTTGGCCAATTATAAATAAATAAGCTCGGGTAGTGTTCATTTAGAGAACAATGTGTAATAAGTAATAACCACTCAGTACCAAAAGCCTTGTTGCCGAAGTTTAGCTCCACTGAGGTGGAACAGAGATATAGCCCCGTGTCCCCGAGGCTCACAACTCCAAGACAAGACGCTCGCAGATTCACCGCACCCAAAATTGACGCGTGTGAATACAGCTTTGTGGACTCCAAACTATATGACTGTACGTGACAACAAAGAGCTAAGTTTGAGACTTTAATTTAAGTTTCGATGTTAATATATAACATGGTCACAGCATCTCAATCTGGATTTGAGTAAACGAATGAAAAATCTTTATTGTGCACATATATTTAAACAGTTCGAAAAATAAGAATAATGTATAGAACACAAATGCCGGCCTGTATAGTAAATATAATGTTTAGTTAGTAAAATACGTAACAAATATGAGCATAGACTTTGTCTTTGTGTTAATTATTACAGAAAACTTGTATAAAAATGCAAAGTACACTCTTTTTTAAGGAAAAACATTTCTTTCGTTATTCATAGTGACGCATGTGTGTAAATAGTATTTTAGGTGATGCATAACTCAGGGGACAAAATTTTTAGTTTTTGCAAATTTTATCTAAAAAAATTCATTGAGTTTTTATACGATTTCAACACGCTCCAGTCGGCACAAAACACTAGGCGTATCTACTTTCTACAAGAAAGGGTTCTCGTCATACACATAGTTTTCACATTCGTCATACACATTCAAGGTCACTGGCGTTATACCGAGTCTTAAGATTGTTAGTAGAGTGTCTGTGGGTAGACCGTTGATTAGCAATCGAAAGTGTGCAGATTCGAATCCTAGGTTGTGGCGTCAAAGGACCAATGAAACTTTTTCATACCTCAAGTACCTTTTTCGTGAGTAACCGGCACTTGGTTGGCCCCAGACGTATCGACCAATCATTCCTCTGGAGTAGGCCGACTATGTTGTGAGAATGTCGTACATGCGACATTAAATTAAATTCGCCTGTCCCAGACCATACAGTATTTAAAGAGTGGTTTCTTAGCTCGGAGAATACTACGGATTATAAATCATAGAAACGAATAAATAATAACGGACCTAAATGCCTACTTTTTTAAGGTGATTAATTCTCTAACAAAATGTTAATATCTACTTATGTCTGTTCGGTTGTGAATTTTAACGTGGCCTGTTGGATTTACGTTCATAAACTTGGTTAAACATTAAATATATTCAAGTAAATAGGTACGTACGTTATAAATCAGAAAACACAAAAACTGTTTTGATATTTGATTAATTAATTAACGCTTGAAACGCTTGTCTAGAATGTAAAGCAGTTATTTTAGACCTGAACCTATATATAGTGTGTATAAGTTAAAGGTAAGCGTCCAACTTACTTACGGACGAAAACTAAACTAAAGCTTAATTACATGGCGCCCAAGTCACATGTCGTCCACCAAACAGTGACAGTGACATCCCGTGCGCCTAAATCCAATTAGCTTTTCATTACTAGACCATTAGCATATTAGTACTCAAATTAATGCACCACTTTTAGTAAAGCAATTTTAAACTGAATAGTAAAAGTAATATTAAATTGTTTTCAATTAAATCCAGACAGACAGACATTCCGACTTTTATATTGCAGGTGAAGTATTCGTTAGATTACACATAAAAGTTGAGTGAACTTTCGTAAGAAATAACTTCTCTTACATTCTGCTACTCTGTTAGCAAAAGTAAAATAACATTTCTAATTTGGAGTCTGCGAACCATCATGAAACTTTACAGAATATTACTTTGTATGCAACTTACTAATTAAAATATTAATTATTTTATATGCCGTATCGTGCAATATTTTGACTTATAAATAATAATATATTTTATAACTAACGTAGATTATGACCATTGAACCTAATTGTGCTAAACGCCTTCGTATTTTTCCCCTACGATTTTCAGTGACGGTGGGATGAATGACCGACACGATTGAAGATCAGGCTCATCACCTACTTTTTACATACCCATTCGATGCATCGATAAACTTTCTTGTAAGATAATCAAGTGAATAGTCTGTTTTGTCCTGACCAGACTAAAAAATAACCATGGACCACACCCCCAGTCTAGAGCCTAATAATACAATACGAGAATAATCGATATTATTCGTATAAGTATTCCAAGCAGTAATGGAGCTCAAACTTGAGTAGTCTGACGTCATTATATAGTGATTTAAATCCTCTGCGCAAACAAAGCTTACTCGGCCAGTAATTGGTTTGTGGAGCACTACGCAAGCGTTTAATGTATTTCTAATTATGTCTTAATAGGCCTATACGGATTACAATAAATGAGACGAAAATGAGAAAGTTAAGATACTAGCGAAACAGAGCTTAAAATACTATGTCACAAAATTCTGAATTCTACGAAAAGCTATTACTGAAACGGCAAACCATAATGTAAAAACACATGTAAGCATAAAGCATAAATATATAATTACTCATTTCGCAATAAAAATCCACCTTTATTATATTTCTCACATAAAATATTTTTAACTCAAGAAACACGAAACTCAATATCGAAAAAAGAAATGTAACGAACCAAACTTGGTTGGCAGACTTCGTAATGATATCGACGAGTGCTTAACAAACATTTTGGAGCGAATATTTGGAAGAGTATTGTGGATGAGAACACTCATGCTTCGTTCAACTCTTGTAATGGACTATTTTGGATAAGTAGGTACCTTCCTTGTTACCTTTGATCACGGGACGGCTTCACCTATATAAAATGTCACGTGTGTTAACTGTCTATTTTTGTTACATTTGCTCCTTATATTACCTGCGAAAACACAAAATGTAGCCTACTCAATTTATATTTTACATTATTTTCAAGTAATTTTCTATTGTTTAAGAACTTCGTTATCGTTTTCATACTGCACTTCGTGTAAGGCCCCAGGCCTTAACCAACATGCCATCGTTAATTACAATGACGATCTTCGAAATTTAAAATATAATTATAGGATTGGCATAAAACGCTATACGACAATATCATAAGATTCATATATCTTCTTCATCCTTACAAATAGCGATAATATCTAAAAAAATTTTTTAAGCTACATCGTAATTAGCGATAGATCTTGGCCTAAAGCTCTCTTTCGATATTATGAGTATGAATAAGAAATTCATTCCATCTTTCCCCTGCGTGTCGTAAAAGGCGACAGACAGAATATAGCGCTTCCGTGTTATAGTGGTTCAGAGCTTCGCTCTCGACTCAGTTGTAGGTTCGATTCCCGCGTTGGAACAAAAAAAAAATTTGTTTTCACGTTTGGTAAGGACAATGCAAGCCGACCACCTGATTGTCTGACAAGAAAGTCGGATGGGCATGTAAAAAGTCGGTTCTGCGCCCGTTCTCTCGCCAGTCATGTCGGTTTTCCGCTACTGGGCTATGAGGGTAAAAGGAAGAGAGAGTCTTTGTGTATTGCGCACACACTTGGGCACTATAAAACTACTCATGCATAGCTGGGCTGGTTTCAATGAAATGGGCTATCGACACCGAAATCGGTGAGGGGAGAGCTATTATACAATATAACATATTATAATTATATAAAAAAAATACATTTCTAGAATAAGAAAAGGCAGTATAATCATATACCAAAGTTATAGTAACTGCTCTTTTTACACCCGATATATCCGTGAATTGGCAGTTGGTATTCCGCGGACATTGTTATTATTTTAATGCTCTCTCACTCGCCTGTCGAGTGTGGGGAATGTATGCACCTCGTCATGAAATACTTTGGAGGAGGTATATGTCAAACAGTGGATGTCATAGCTGAAACGACGACGACAATTAAGTTAACATTTCCGACAGGTGTCCGCTTGAATTTATCGCGTGCTCTCCGACATAAAACCCGTAAAACATCTGTCGCCTAATAATGGCCAAAACTTGCAAAAAGCAGACACGAATGTGCGGGCCATAAATTTTGGGCCATTTCATTGTAATAGGTAAAAAGTACATTAAATTTTCTTTTCCTTTCACGGAAGTTTTATAGATACTGCTTTATAGATTTCTTGACTTTCCCATTTGTTTATAGAAAGAAATATATTATTATCTTATCTTCTCAAACTTCACTCAGTCTCAAACACACATTACCTAATATTATAATTACATTACTGTTAGGCTATCTACGTGTCATGTTTCTATTGAAAGTAAATTCATTTAAATTACAGCAGAGCGCACAGAGGCCTTACTCTCCAAACTGATTCGATTTTGATTCAGATTCGATCATACTCCTGAATAAATTGACGTTTATTTATTTTGATTCTCAGTCGATTGATAAGGTCGGGAGTACAAAAAGTTACGATGTAACGATTGTCTCTATCCTGATTAGTCGTTAAGACCGAACTGATTCGATTCTCGATTGTGTCGGGAGTAATTCAGCAGATTTGGAAACATATTATTACATTCCGTGTTAAGTTTTGGTATATTTTGTGTTACACCAGACGATGGTATGTTATATGTACTTAGTATTTTTAAACTATAAACAATTACACATTTAAAAACACATTCATGACGCAGAAACATAAAAAACTTTCTTGTTTCTTTGGCTGAATTCTAATCCACGACCTCCGACGCGCTCAATAATCTTTAATTAAGTATAATATATTATTCAATGTAGCTATCGATTAAATTATTATACATGTTCGTCCATTCGTTGACAGTAATTATTATTATAGGTCGACCTATATCTACACTACCAGTACGTGACTTTATCCTCGTTAAATAGTATAATAAAAAGCCCCCGATTTTGAAACATTCTTACTATAATCTTAACTAGATATTTATCGGGCTATCCAACACAGTTTTTTTTTAAATGACATGATAAGCTGCCATGTGTTTTATAGAAATACTTTATTTAGTTTTTTTTTTTTATCAAATCTGAATATTAGTTCAAAGATAAGCGCGATCAAGCAAAGAAACAAGTAGGTATGTAACATATTTTATTAATTTACTTTGAGACAAATGACATTTCCTTCGATAAGGAAATTGAGGAAATTTCCTCTCAATCCAGAGTTTTCCTGATTATTTATTCCTACCATGCATACGACGAGTAATAAAAACTTTGGATTTCATAATATTACGTTTAATAATCTACGAATGTTGAATGCCGGGACGTGCGGTGTATTTGAAGTCGATTTCTTCTCTTATTATTAACTTTCATTTTGCTCAAACAAATCTTTTATATACATGTAATATATTTAATACTTTTATACTGTACACGTATGAAAGATTTTATAATATTAATATACACAACCATGACCCAGAAACGTTGAAAACTTTTTTTCCTCGGCGGGATTCGAACCCGCCAATGCGCTCCACCACTACAGAGGTGGAGGTATGAATATATTAGTAGGAAAGTTAGTCTTCTTTTTACCCGACTGCACGAGAAAGATGCTTATAATGCTTTTCGACAGTATGTATGTATATTGCATGTATAATATTGGAAGGCTTTGCTGCCTGAATGTTTCGACGGATTTAAGCTTGAACAAACATACACTATGAGAGTGACACAGCCTATTAAAAAATTCTAAATAATAATGCAGTATAGTTTTATATTTTTTTATTTACCACATATCTATACTTATAATAAAACTGTAGAGAGGTCAATTCTGTACATTGAATATTTTTTCAAAATACATATTGGAGGATGATTGGCGATCGATACTGATGCCAAAAATGCAATTAGTAAAATTTTTGTCTGTCTGTCTGTCTGTCTGTCTGTCTGTATGTGCGCGATAGGAACAAAAACTACTGAAGGGATTTTAACCAAACTTGGTACGATTGTAGCCCATATTCCTGGGCAGGTTATAGGCTATATAACATAACGCTATCTATATCTATACTTATAATAAAACTGTAGAGAGGTCAATTCTGTACATTGAATATTTTTTCAAAATACATATTGGAGGATGATTGGCGATCGATACTGATGCCAAAAATGCAATTAGTAAAATTTTTGTCTGTCTGTCTGTCTGTCTGTCTGTCTGTATGTGCGCGATAGGAACAAAAACTACTGAAGGGATTTTAACCAAACTTGGTACGATTGTAGCCCATATTCCTGGGCAGGTTATAGGCTATATAACATAACGCTACGATACATAGGAGCCGAGCAGTGACGATAAATTGGAAGCAAGTCGGAGGAATTTCGCGCGCGCGGGCTGCGGCCTGCGGACGAACGGTTCATGCGGGGGGCGTGGGGGGATCGCTTACACAGTGACGCGAAGCAATAGAATGTGGCACTAAAGTAGATTAGAACTTGAAATAAGTACCTAACAGATTTTTTTTTCTGAGAAGAGTGTTTCCACAGTGTCATAATAATATAAAAATTGTATTTTTGAACTTGCTTCACAAATTGAAATAAATTATCATTTATTGTATAAATCAACTTAATTAACTGTATTATTAAAAGAAAGCCTTTCGCGATAATCTAAAAAAACGGGCAGTTAAGCGGTTTTTGGTAAACTATTTATACCATCACGGTATTAATCCTCATCATTTTTAATACGTTAATTGGCTTAAGAATTTCATGAAGACTATATTTGCCCTTTATACCTAGCAAGTATAATTAATAGTTTAGGAGATAATATAGCAAAATTAAAATCGTTTCGCCGTGATTCGACCGCCGCGCCGCATCGCGGGCCGCGGCGCCGCGCGATACAGGCTGATGCGTGACGTCTTACATCCGAGTCGGGGTGTAGTGTAGGTATCAGATGCTGGTAGGTAGGAATTTTGGCGAAGGTCAACCAAAGGAACTCCACCCCACTGCTGGGTAAAAAATACTATTAAAATGTGCTAACAGGCAGTACCGGTAGTATGAATTTATATAGATGTCGCTTTGATTTGAAGATATATGACAATAAAAAAAATACTGGACGTTTGTATGAAGCGCGGCGGGAACCGCGCTGCTTCAAGCATTCAAATTTATTCTTTTTTTATTTTATATTTTGTTTAAAACAAAATTTCATTTATTTATATTATTATTATTTTTAATCTTAGGGTAGGTTATAAAAAACGCTACTAAAGCCGATCGGCGCGGCGCGCCGAGCTGGGGCCTAACTCTCCAAACTGATTCGATTTTAATTCAGAGTCGATCGTGCCGCATAATCCCGAAGAAATTGGGGTTTGTTTATTTTTATTCTCTGTCGATTGATATGGTCTGGTGTACAAAAAGTTACGTTCTAACGGTTTTCTTTAACCTAATTAATTTCAAAGTAATCTACCAAATAAAACACCAAAAACCGTTAAGATCGAACTGATTCGATTCTCAGTTGTGTCGAGAGTAAGCCTGCTGGATCCTCGGCGGGGCGTGCCGCTGCGCCCATGTCTAACCGAGAGTTCCGTTTTAAAGACCTTAGTAATTGCAATATAAGTTTAAATTTAATAATACTTCAAAACATTAATGACAAAAACGGTAATAAGTTGAAAAAATTGAAAATATTTTTATGGTTTCGCAATTTATCCTATGTCGTTTAAATTTGATATGAAGCAACATTTTAATAGTGCATTAAGATGTTGCTTCATATCAAATTTCTATTCCCGGGAAGTACCCTTTAGGTTTTGGTTCCCTTTGGCGTGTCGAAAATTGCGAAAATTAGCGATATAAACGGCTGAATCTTTGGGTAGATGTGGCCAAGATGCCTGTTTCTTTTCACAGCCAGAAGGGACAGTAGAGCTGAGTTTTTAATATGATTTTTAGCTTGATACCTACACGTGTTAAAGTTTTGACACCCAGACAGACAGACGGACATCGAAGTTAAATACTTTACTGAATTAACGTGAAAAATTGTCTGGGTCTATACGGTGCATTCGAATAATATTATCCTAACTTCGAATACCTTTGCTGACTTCTACATATTGTTCGAAGGCCTACTTCTTTTGCCGAGCTCCGAAAGGATAGTTATATATTATTATTATACCCTGCATACCAAGAGGCTTGCCGGGTACGTGTCTTGCTGGATCGGGATCAACACTGGGATGCACTGGGAAGTACCTATTAGCGAAAGTTCTCAGCGGTTGCGCCAATAAACTAAAAATATATTTAAAAATACTAAAGTGCCCTAAATCACTTTTCCACGCGTACGAAGTCGCGGGCACAGCTAGTTTCGTAATATTTTGTTTGATAGTTGTTTTGCAATTTAAAATTTGTGAGTAGTATAAAAAGATTGAAGATGAAACTCGTCTTCCGAGATCTGTGGCGATTAGAATACCGTTGGGGGAACTATCCGTTCACTATTTACAGTAACAAATGTGTGACGGGAGATTTAGGAGACATGCGAGGATCCGATCTCATCTAAGAAAAACATTTCCTTATTTATGTGCGCCCTAATGTTGTTTCAATACTTTACTTTGTAAATTTCAGAACTATCCATCGGTATGGTGTTTCTATACAATCAAATACTTTATCAACATAGTTTATTACTTACAGTAAATAGCGGTGGTTATTACGGTCAATCAGCTCATCACACATTCCTACCACTGCAACTTATATAGCCTATGGTAACCAATATGTCTAAATATGTCTTGCCCGTAACAAAATTATCAGAAGAATGAAGGAGTAGTAAATAGCAATGGTACTTGTATATGACATAACCTCATTGGTTCTAGCAACATCGTATATAATATAACATGAAGCGTGGCCAGCACAAGGTGCATTATGTCCCATTAACTTATTTGCCCACGCGGTGTAACTCTAACAAGGTTGTGAATACCTATGGCTAAAATTAGACGCAGCTGTTTGAAAATAAATCAATACCCATGCTCAGTAATACACGGAAAAGCTGATTATTTGCTGTAGCTCAGTCGTGTTTAAATTTGGAAACAGTCAAATCTCGAGTACCGTTTACGGCACTGTAGCACCTTTGTTCTCACGGCAGATTTTTAGTGGTTGTGACAAAATTCATAAGCTGAAAAAGGAAGCACTGTAAATAGAAGTCTTTGCCAATACATCTATCTGCTGTATGCTACTAAGTATGCTGCACTTAAGAGGAAGCACATCTGCCGTTACGGCCATACAGAAGCCGGGGTTTACGCGACTCCTGTTTCATTCCTGGATTAAACCCCTAGAGTAATCATTTTTCACCTAAATATCTATGTATATGAATAAAATCTATGATTGTGATATAAGTACGTCCCCATTTTTTCTTTTTTTATAAATTAATTATAAAAATACAATATACACTTTCAAAAACCTAAAAAATATGGCCACCTTTTCGGCTGTGTCTCCTCATCCAGGAAACAAAATGGAGTAAATTTAATGATAAAATAAAAATATAGGAACATTACTCAAGCCATTTTTAGTTTATAATGAAAAAAGTACCTAAATCGGTTAAGTTTTGGAGGATGAAACAGGGTTCTCCTAGTATTAATAAGAGTTTTTTTGTCGTAGTATTAATAAGTAATTTCAGTTGAAGCTGAAGTTGTCTCTATCGGTTTGATCGGGCATTTGCCCCCGCAAATTATTTCCTATTTTGCATTTCTGTAGCCCGTACGGTGTTTCCTCTTAAAGAGCAGCAGACAGCACTGTTTTCAAATTATTTTTTTATTCAGGGACTTTTTACTCACATCGTAACCTTATCTTATACCTAATAACTGTTATATATTTTTATATTGATAATAATTGTGCCACGAATTTAAATAAGACCCTTGCTTCAGAGCTATAAACAGCATTGTAAATTGAAACATTAAAAAGTAAAAATTTGAAAAAAAATTGTACCTCTTTTCTTAGTAACTTTTCCTTATGTTTGATTCGACGAAGCGGTTTGAGTTGCTAAATATAAATATTTGAAGCCCCTCGCGTTCTGGAGTGGGTTAATTATTATTAATTCCGAACCCCACGCTGACGTAGAACTGTATCGAAATTTTATTTCAATGGTTTTTTTTATAATTGGAACATTGCTTGTTTTTAGAACCATTTAGTACATCCAAATATCATAAAGCCTTACAGATTTGAAAACATTTTTTATAGCTTCAATGTAGCAATCGAACCCACGACTTCCGGAGTCGAGAGCCAAGCGCTACTGGACCTACGTGTCTCTATCACAAAAATGTATTAACACAATAACATACAGTGTGCAAACACATAATCATGTATTCACAACATAAACGCTCACCACAGTCTTGATTAACTACAAGGGACTGAGCTAATACAATAATTTGTTACTAAGTCCCGCCCGGCGCCCCACACGGGTGCACATCCTGAATGTAATAAGCTAATAAGCTACGTATCTACGTAGGTGATAGGCTGGAAGTTGACTATTGTGATACAAATATATTAGAATTAGGATCGGTGCGAGGTGAAAGAGTAACAATGATATGCCATTTGTCACTAGGTCAATTGAGGCTATAACGAGACGTACATTTTAAAGATAACGATCTTAATTACAATTTCGAAGTCAAAATCGGAATAAGTGCAAGTAGTTCATGTAAATACACATTTAATACATAATATAAAGATTAAAAATTTCCGGCTAAAGATACACGTTTCAATACAAGAGTAGAGCTATGCAGCCGGGTCCAGCTCGAAATTCGTTTCTGCAATGACACATATCTTCTAGACTAGTATGTAAATAAGGTTCAATTTTGAATCGCTATCTTACAGATACATCAGCCTTACTCCCGACACAATTAAGAATCGAATCAGTTCGATCTCAAATAAGGATAAAGAAAATCGTTAGAACGTTACTTTTTGAACTCCCGACCATTTCAATCAAATGAGAATCAAAATAAACAAACGTCAATTTATACGGGAGTACGCGACACGATCGAATCTGAATCAAAATCGAATCAATTTGGAGAGTTAGGCCCCAGAATCTCGTTTCAGCGTTCACAAACCCTTAGTGACAAATGGCATAATATATTGTTTAATATTGTTGCTCCCTTATCTCGCCTTTGTTAGCTATTTAAAACCAATTATTGAATAAAAACATACATTAAGTTATAGTGTAACCTTTGTGTAATGTGTGGAAGTGATTTTATGAAACGTGGGCTCCGAAATGTATTTATCATCAAGCTGTCAGATGTTCCACATAACAAGCGACTGAAAGGCTCGTTTTTTAATATTTAATTTGGTCGTCACTTACGTTGCGAGCATAATGTATAAATTATGGGGTAAAATGAGTTGCCCGAATTAACATGTTAACTGTTTGTAATAATAAATTATTTATTTGCACTTATAAAAACTAACAAACTAAAAATATACAGTACAGTCCTGACAAAAAGAAATTTGCAGAATGGTGTGCTTACTGATTTAAACTGTTTCTTCCAGACAAGTATTGCAACATAAATTATATTTGTACAACACAAATAATTAATATGATCACATGAATAGTTTAGTGTTTAGAAAATGTAGTGCATCATGTTTGGAACACAAGTAATTGTAAGAATTCATGCCTGTGGGTACTATATTTAATGTTAATATTATGTAAAAATGCTTCACATCACGTCAATTTGTCTCATTGTAGGTATAAGAATAGAATATTCAATACTTTTAGTATATTTATTCTATACGTTCGCTCTTGCTAGGCTGGTTAAAATACCATAGATAAGCACAATTCACCCAAAAAGTATCGATTAATTTATTATATTTCAATTTCGGTCATGATGTAATTGTATAATATCCGTCCCTCTCTTTCTCTCTGGTAAATATTACACAAATCAGCGTTAAATACGGATTGTTAACTTAAATGCTAGTTGATCGTGGATTTGATTAGCCTTTCAGTAACCAGCCGATAGTATTTTCACTATTATTTTATACACACTCATGACCCACAGAAAACGATTTTATTCCTTTGCCAGATTTCGAACTGAAACGCACTGAAACCTCCGTAGTCCGTCTCAACCGAGAGGTTGAGGGTTCAAATCCCGCCGAGGGTATAAAAAAAAGTTTTTAATATTCCTGGGTCATGGATGTGTATTAAATTTGTGTATTAATATAATAAAAATCTTAAATATGTATTTTATTTTATTTTATAGTATAAAAGTATTAAATATATGTTTCCGTTGTCTGGTAACTAGTGTTACAAGTTCTTCGGATACTTAGCACGGGGCCAGATTGACGTGGTGTGAAGCGTCTATAGATATTATTATGTTATTATTATTACTGAGCTACTGAGAGGTAAACCTTGTACGCACCTTCATCCAAGCTTCACCGAGACAATCGTTATGAGGTTATCAGGTAGCGCTCGGCGGAGCGGAAACGTCGCGCGCCATTATAGCTGCTGATGAAACGTCAACGCGCGTGTTTGTGACACATCCACATTGTTCCGCGCGTCTGATGAGTTTTCCATCTGTACGCCTAAGAAATAATATATGAATATAATTATTTTCAACGGAATGAAACTGATAAGGGAAAAGTAATCTATACTAATATTTGTATGTTTTTATTATAGGTTGATAATATCTGTATTGAATAAAAGTAATATTGTATTTATGGTACGTACTGTTGTAACTTTTATTACAATTGATTTAAATACAAACATGCGTACGCAGCATTAATGAGCTGAACAGTTTAAGGCGGTACAAAATTCGCTGAGAGAGTATTATAATAAAGCCTAATTATACAGGGTGTAAAAAGAGCAGTCACTATAACTTCGTGGGGTAATAACCAGGCAAGAGATATATCCATTGGTACTAGTCATTTGCTTTTAATCCACTGTTTTAAAAATTTAAAATTTTTCAATAGGTAATGTACAACGTGCACAACATAGCGATCAGCTGATTACGCTGAGAGGTCAATAGCACGCGTAAGACGTTCATTACGTACTAGGGCAAAAATTATAATATTTAAGAATTTAATGCAGAACGTTGTTCCAAACAGTTCAGCCTTGCGACTAAAAATAATAAAATGCAAAAAAAAAAATCTTTAAAAAAAAAAAAAAAAAAAAAACATTTCTAGAATGAGAATTAATCATATCCCAAAGTTATAGTGACTGCTCTTTTTACACCCTGTATATATGAGACATACTAAAAGTTAATTATTTAAATCACAAAACTACAACTTTTTCGCCCTTTTTAAGATATAATTTGGCTTTAATTATTTATTTTGAATTTTATTCAAATTATTTATTTTTGGTAAATACGAGTACATAATATAAGATATTATCATGTAGTTATCATTTGAAAAGATTGTTAGGTTTAAATAAAATAATATATTAAAAGGCTTGGTTAAAACGGCTTGCGTTTCTCGTAGCATTATCGTAGCGATGCGTAGCAGTCCGTAGTATTTCGTAGCGGCTCGTAGCGCCGTAGACAATGCCGTGAATGGGACGTGAGATTAAACCCTCTTATCGCGTGAATAGCGTTTGCATATTCTGTTTACTTCTACGAGTATTATTATTATAATCCCATACATAAAATGTTTTCATTCATTTTTTGGGCTTTTTATTGCTCGGTTTTTTTTTTACACTGATTTCAGAGTCGGTGGCTGATTTCGTTTAAATCAGGCCAGCTACGCAGGAGTCATTACGTAGTGCCCAAGTATGCGCGCAATATACAAGGATACTCTAATATTAATAATTATAATAGACATTTATTCATTACACATTTGGACATTACGCCACGTTACATTACTCTCTTTCTTTTACTATCATAACCCAGAGGGACGGTTAACCGACACGACACGGCATTATCCTAACCAAACTTAGAAACAATATTTTTTGTAGTTCCAACACGGGAATCAACCCCCGGAGAGATAGCTATGCTTTGAACAACTAGACCAGGTGTTACCTAAGGCTAAATAATTAATGATAAAACGAACTTACCTGTACGTGAAGTTCTATCATAATTATGCGAGCTGCTCAATTCGAAGCGATTAATATTTTACTTGTAGTACTGTCTCCATTTTACGGCCTTAACACGAAGAGTTTAAATCCTATTTCAATTCTGCAACTGAAAAACAAGCTAGAAAAAACAAGTTTCACTACATCCCCACAATTCCCTCTCCTCATCGGTCGGAGTAGGGAGAGTAGGAATCGTCGCCTCAGTGGCAGTAGGACTTCATATAGTTTAAAGTACAAAAATAGGATACAGACTTTTTAAAGGGTGGGTAATCCTGTGGAGGGAATTTAATATTAATCGCTTCGAATTGAGCAGCTCGCATAATTATGATAGAACTTCACGTACAGGTAAGTTCGTTTTATCATTAATTATGCTTCGCTGCTCAATTCTCGCGATTAATATTTTACTTGTAGATGTTTAAAGATTTTATATATAAGTCTGTATCCTATAAATTAAGAGTTAAAATATGAAATCAATCATAATATTATTTTATATACAATATTTTAATTACAGGAGTATATAATGTGTTACACTGTTTTTGTATACACCTTTAATTAGTTTGAGAATTAAGTATAGAAGTATAGATAGCAAAATAACAATTTTATATAGGTAATAAAAAAATTCTTTCTACTATAAAACCTTGCGAAAAAACCGAAGATGACATGCTCCAGCAGTTTTCCTGATAACGTCCACGCTTACTCCTAAAGATTTCGCCTTCGAGGTAGAGGCGTGGCGAGTACTGTGAGAGCTGAATATGTTAATATCAACTCCACTCCTTTGGAGCACGTCTCTTATCCAATGACTTAAGGTTTGACAACCGACTTTCTTGTATGGCTTTCTGTAACTTATAAATAAATAATCACAAGAATTTTGAATTGTTTTTTGAGTTTTTGAATGATAGCAAGATAAGGCACGTGCCGGACAAATATTTTAATTAATATCATAAAAAGTTATTTTTATGATTGGTTCGAATTGGGATTCGTAGTTTTTATTAAATCTGAATGATATTGTGATCAGTTTTAAGTAACATGTTACTTAATTTAATGTTTGACATCGTTTGAATTCTGTGACCAGTGACAAGAGCTAACAAACTTATCACCTTTGATAGTATTTCTAAATATAGGTCATTATTCGGATATAAAGCCGACTGGTAATTTAGCACAACAGAGGTATCCCAGGTAAATACATATTTTGGCTTTGGGGGCCTGGATCTATAAAATTCCTTTCATAAAACCTTAAAATGCGATAATCATTCATTATATTTGAACAAAATATATAAGATAAAGCAGAATTTACAGGTTAGTTAAAAATATTAAAACATTAGGTACCAAAGCGCAATAAAAAATCTAAATTCTGTGAATTACAGAAGTCAAGCTATTCCTTAAAATAACAATTGTATTGCTTCCGATTAAGGGCTTAATAATTTATTATGATATCCATAATTGAAGAAGGCGGTACACTAATATAATACACTAGTATAAGGTTTTTATGTAAACTGTGTGGATACCAAGGCTGAGTAGGACAACAGAGGACTATTACAGTCCCGGTCGCTTGATCCGTGATGATTTTATTAATCATTTTTAGAATTACTTACAGTAACGGGCGGAAAAACATAGAAAAAATATTCACTCCAGTCAATAGTAAAAGCATCAATGCAGAAAATGTAGGGGTCCGGTTTCCAGGACACGTATTTGTCTCATTTAGTCTCAGTAATTTTTGGGGTCTACCAAAAAATTTGTCATTATGAGAAAAAACAAAGTTTGCCAATTCCCACGCAGTATCAGTTTTGATTTACGTGACTCATCATCTGCATTTACGTGACACAATTATCAATAAATTTAATACAATTTGACTTTATTTTGATAAAATTTTCAAAGCAAAAAGAGCTGTCAATAACTAAACTTAATATGAAAATGTTTTTCTTCACTTTTCTAAAATCTACTAGCCCTGATACCGTTAGACGTAGCAGTTAGCACCCCATCCTGTATTGGAAGCATCAGAAAATATCTCGAAATCATAGAAAGTTTTACGAAAAATTAACAGAATAATAAATTCTATTTTTCCACCATTTTAAATATTGTACCTATTAGTAGAGATATTTTGTTTATCTTAATAATAGTGTCATAATTATTATGACCTTTTAATTGTAAATATTTCTGTCTCTGAAAAGTTTTTGTGTGTAACCATCAATATTATATGCCATGTGTGTATGTCCATACACATATTAACAAACTATTGGTTTGTTAATATATAAAATAACTTTGCAAACTCTCAGGCTACATTTCTCTTTAGAATTAAATGTTTGTATTCAATTTTGATGTTTAACCTTCTCTATTTTGTCCTGTGGTAATTTCACACAAAAGTTTTTTGTATCTATAATAAAATCTAAAATGTACAGGCAGAATAAGGTATTAAATTACTTATTGTAATAAAAGGATAAATCCCAGATCATTTAGTAATAACTAATAACGTAGTGTAATGTAAGATTTGTTTACATTCTTTATAGGAATAAAATTACTAATTAGTAATATGTCAACTAAATAAATTGCTAAAACAAAACCATGAAGATGTAAGTGTTCCATAACCGGTTTCATAGGCATGGTAAAAAAAACTAACATATTTTTTGAAAATCAAATATAAATATTTTTTGTACAGAAGATAAATTGGAGTAAACAAAACATCTTTTAAATCAACAGATGCTAAAAAACTGTTAAGATTTATTAATTATATATAGCTGTATGTAAATCCTCAATCTTAAATTAAGGTTGATTTATGAAGTAATTCAACTTCTTTAAATTACAATTAATTTGTACTCGCTATTTCGCTTACAAACCAAAAATAAAATAAGACATTTATGGATAAAAAATCACCTATTGACATATATACAATACAGCTCCCTTATTCATCAAATTTTCATATTGATTAACATTGTTTGTTGGGTTCCTGGAAGGCACTTGTAAAACCAGAGTCTTTTGTAAGCTTGTGCCAAACTGTAGAAAAATATTCTAATCTACCAGATATACCAGATATAGTATTTACCTGTGACACGAGGACTTCCTGGTTTTGTAAGGAACATTGTTCCGACTGACATTCCTCGAGGAGTGCCAGTGTATGGACTCCTGATGTGGAGGCAATGTTGTCTGGCCCGCAGTTTCCGGTTCTTTACTTGGGGTTTGGACTGCGGGTGCCTCCAGTTTAAATTGCTGGTAGAAGGCTGGTTGATAACAAAATTTCGCCTTAATTTTGTATCGGTATAGTGTCTCACGTATTAGAGTCTGTATAGCGTTGGTCAATACTAAAAGTGCAACACCAACCTGTAATTGACTTTCTGCAAATTGATCTTTTTAACCGACTTCGGCGAAGCCATTAGGAATGGTAATGATTTATATAAGTAATGTATTTGGATACTGCGACCTCTATTTCCGCATTTAGAAATTGGCGCCTTAAATAACAAGCAATTTCCAGGAGTTGGATAATCATCTTTGATTTTTTGTTTATCCTCCTTTTTTAGTCCGATCTGTGATACGAGTACGTGCTGAAATCTAGCAGCTATTTCTTTATTATTTTCTAATAATCCTTTTGAAAACCTTTTTAACAAAGCCAGAATACTTTCGTCAAGGTTTATTTCCGGTTTCGTTATATTATTTTCATTTTCTGTCGAAACCCGAACTGATATTTCATTCGGAATAGCAGTTGAAACCGGAGGATTCTGAATTTCAATTGATTCGGTATCAAATATTTCACAGTCAGATTGAAACCCCTTTTAATATTATTTATAAAATGATTTTTAAAATCATATACATGACTGTGAAAGTACCTATATATCAGTATTAATAAAATGAAGGTAATGGTCCCAAGTAATAAACCATTCGCATCAATGATCTGTGAAGGCAACAGTCCCTATATTAAATAAATAATAACGTACTGTTCGCATCACTTCTTACTGATATATTTAAATCCTCTGAAATAGTTCGTTAAAATTTTCCTTAAGTTATATCATATACATGACTGTGAAAGTATATATTATCAGTAATATTAAAATAAAAATGAAGGTAGTGGTCCCAAGTAATAAACCGTTCGCATCAATGATGTGTGAAGGTAACAGTCCCTGTATTATATAAATAATAACGTACTGTTCGCATCACTTCTTACTGCTACATTTAAATCCTCTGAAATAGTTCGTTAACATTTTCCTAAAAATAAAAAATATCTGCAACATTAAACAAAGAGTTATAAAAAGACTTACCAAGACTTTGGTTTGAATCAAATAAATGATCTACGTCTTTTTAGTATTTAACTTTTCAATTTACGAATTTTTCCAGTAAATATGCATCCGAATCACGATTCCTTTTTCTTTTTCCCATGTTCAAAGCTTAAACGTCCCTCACTGGACAATATTCCGTAAATTACGTGTTGCGGCCGCTGCACGAAAACAGATAATGAAGTCCTACTGCCACTGAGGCGACGATCCCTACTCTCCCTACTCCGACCGATGAGGAGAGGGAATTGTGGGGATGTAGTGAAACTTGTTTTTTCTAGCTTGTTTTTCAGTTGCAGAATTGAAATAGGATTTAAACTCTTCGTGTTAAGGCCGTAAAATGGAGACAGTACTACAAGTAAAATATTAATCGCGAGAATTGAGCAGCGAAGCATAATTTATGTATCGGATAATTTTTTTTATTTAATGTGGTATATTAATGCTTTATTGTGAGCTTTTCGAGCATATTTTTTCTTCTCCTACGAACATCGAATATTTAAGTATAAAGCTCGTATTACACGATAAAGCCGTGAATAATATACGTCACTCCCCGACAGCGTGAGTTTAGGGCTTCATAACGTTACACATTGTCATAAACCACCAGGAAAAGCCGTTTAAGCTTTATAAAGCAGAGAAACGAGCTTGCGCCTCACATAATGGTAAGTCAACACCGTCTGTCCATCAATTTTTAGTATCAATATAAAATACCTATATCCTAAGAGACTTTATTCAGAGACATATTTTTTTGTGTTTTTTTTTTCAATAATATGCCACAAATATAAATAAAACTAGGTGAAGTAGAGAAGGAGAGATTACTTCTTTTGGCATAACATATCCCCACAGGGTTGTCAAAGTCAGAGTGTAAATAAGTGTGTTTAGTACACTGTATTGAAGACTAAAGCACCTTCACGCTCATGCAGCAAATATAACAGGAGAAGTGGCAGCAGTTATTGGATAGGCATTTGAGGTAATCTGAAATTTTGTCACATTCTGTTTCTACTTACCTCAAAACCTACACAAATATTGGTGCCAGCTCTCGGACTAATCTATATCTATATATTTTACTTCTTCTTATATATAAAAATGAATTGCTGTTCGTTAGTCTCGCTAAAACTCGAGAACGGCCGAACTGATATTTTTAGTCTTGAAATATTCGTGGAAGTCCACGGAAGGTTTAAACGGTTTGTATGCTCAACAAAGTGGGCACGGGTCAGTTAGTATCACTTATAATTACAAGCACGAGCAGAATATCTAGTTTTAAACTATAACACAAAAAGTCACATGGGCTTACAAGTAAATTAATTTGAAAATGTAATTTAAATTAATGTTGCGTGTACAGCCAATTTGCTCGTTAATGCAAAACAATTATGCAGATGCAATAACACATGATTTGTGTATTGTAATCCAATTGTATCACATGAAATTATACCAACTTCTGCATAATTTCAACGAGGTAAAGATTATTTGAATTTTTACTACATGTTAGCCACATTTTATTCGAAACATAATATATCTGAGTGAACCAGATGAGTCCTAATGATAGGTGAAGTACAACATGCGTTTGCGACAATAAATATAAAATATGGTCATGGTTATAGTCAACAAATAGCTAAAAAAAAATAATTTCTAGCAATATTGTTACCGAAATCGTTTTGGCGTTTAAATCTTGACTTTTTTGCAAACTTTCGCTTAAATATATTTTAATATCAAGTTAACATAATATATACCTATGTATATGCATGTTCGTTTTAATTAAAAATTACAAGCTCCGCCGTCAGTAGTCGGACACACAAAGGCGAAGCCTTATTAATATTACGCCTCGGACATAATATATCAAAGACGTCAGTATAGATTTCATGCTACATCCAGTGAACGTAACATAATAATATATTATAGGTACAATAAGCCATTTGACGTGCTTAAATGTGCTATATGTAGGGGCTAAAATACATTTTAACTCTTACTTTAACTCTAATTTTTTCAACAATTCGAGGATTACTCAATTGTTAGGAATACTCTTAATTTTGTTTCGTACATTTAAGTAACTCATTACTACGAGAATGGATGAATTGTATATTTTATTTGTAAACTAAATGTGTCCTTTATGTGCGCAATAGAAAAAATCCGTATACTGTTCTGCAATAGAAGTAGCCAGTCCTTTATTATGGTCTGCTGTATATCTGTGCTAGCCCTTAGCTTATACTTCTAAATGAAAAACTATTGAAGACATGACTGGATGAAGGTGATATGTATCAAAATTATGATTTAGAGAAAATTCTGTTCAAACTGGCACTTAAACTTAAGCCGTAAAGTATTAAGTACATTCATCTAAAAATCCATCTCTAGAATCAATGTACTTAATACCTTACGAGTAGGTACCTACTAGATATTCTAAAATGTTTAAGTGACAGTTTAAACACAATTTTCTGGGTAAATTATTTTTATGACATATCACCTTCATCCATTCATGTCTTTCATTGTGATTCTCAGTAAATCCGAAAGTTTTTTGACGGGGATTATTTTTTGCTCAATACTCCATCTTGTTATGTGTGTTTTTTTATATTTTCGTATCGATATTTCAAAGTTCTTTGAATATAAGCTTTATAATTTCATCGTCGTTGCTCATGACGTCAATAAACTGTGGATTCTTCACGTAGGGATTATTAGAATCCATCGAAATCGCCGTAAGATGGATGTGCAATTTAAATGCAATCACTCATCATAAAACGACGGACCAATACATTGAAGCGGATTCCAAACATTTCATGTGAGTTGCACCGGCGTCTTCTATTTTCATTTTAGCCGATTTTCAAAAAGGAAGGAGGTTCTCAATTCGGTAGGTTTTTAGACGCCTTCAGAAAAGGATGAGTTTCTTTAATCGGTCCGTTTTTATTTACGCTTTCAACTTCGTGAATCTGAATCCTTGCTAAGTATCAGAAGAACTTGTGTTACTGGGATCACACAATAAAACATTTTCATATGACGTGATATTTCTATTTATGATATTGATATATGATTGATATATGATATTTGTTTCTATCGATGCAATAAAACGAAAATGCTGTATGTTCCACACTGTAAGTTTTCGTTTTCTTGCGTCGATATATTCATGGGATATTTCCATCAACAAGATGGAAATATCTCCCAATGGTTGATCGTTTTTGAAGCAATTTAAAATACGTATTCACGTTAAAATGAAGACGCTTATGAAACACAGAAACTCATTTGTGGGAGTGATGAGATCGCGCCTGCCGAACTCGCGCAGGATTATTTAAAGCGCTGCCAAATTATTATTAATTAGCTCAAACTTATTTGTTCACAATCACTTAATGGTTTTAATTAAATTATATTGTTATGCGACTAATAATTATAATTCACTAGCTGACCCGTGCCCACTTTGTTTAGCATACAAACTGTTTAAACCTTCCCTGGGCTTCCACGAATAATTCTAGACTAAAAATAGGCGAATCGGTTCAGCCGTTCTCGAGTTTTAGCGAGACTAACGAACATCAATTCATTTTTATGTATGATTTAGCGAATATGAGTACTGAGTACGTATGGAAACAATTCCCCAAATATCGTTACTAAAAATATTAAGTAGACTATGAGGAAGAATAAAACTTCATTTTTATATATTATACGGTTCCATGGTATGGCGCTTACAAAGTCGCATCTCTAGTTTTAACATAATGGCGTGATATTACAATTACTGACGTAATTTCCATAACATCATCGCTAAGGATAATTTTCCTTTGAAATAAACCGTGACTTGCTGTTGTTGATCACATTGTGTTCACTAATTAATCAGAAGTAAACAGCGTATGAAATCGTTAAAGCCTTCAGTAACTCGTTAATTATTTTTTATACTTAAATATTTTTTTTATTTAGTTTTACATTTACAACTAATTTGTTTAAAATTAAAACTAAACAACACAAAAGAAATATAAATTTATTTAAAACTACTTAAATACAAAGTTACAAAGATTTTTAACAATTAAAATACACAGAACGAACGTAACGAGCACGCAAAATTGTCGAGGGAAAAATGGACGAGTTGACGGGCGTGGCTGGTTTATATAGGCTGGTGACAGGGCGGGAGTCTTGTCTTTGTGTCGCTAGGCGGCGCTGCTAACACTAGGTTATTAGAAATTTCAAATTAATTTTTCTCCAAAATGGTATGTAACGTTTGCTATGTGCTTTTTTGTTAACACATATCTCAAGAATTACGCCAGTACATTTTTATCACTAATTTCATAAATAATAAAACAACATTTAAAGTAAACAACATTTGCAATTAAATTACAGGCAATAATTGCGAACGAGAGAAAATTTGTTGAAACGCCCATACAAATACCAGCAGCCAATAAGCATTTAGCGACTAGACTTGTGACTATTTCTCTTGGACTAATTACTTTAAGTTTAAATAATTACTTTCAAGTTTCAACATCAAATACCTTTATATAACTACAAAATAATATCGCGGAACTTGAATTCAAATTAAGAACAACTTCTATATCTATAAGAAATTCTTAATATTTTGAATTACATTGTAACGCGCATTCACGCCCCTAAAATATTATGTGTATTAAACCCAGTATTGGCTTATAGTTATTATTATTTACTATATGATTATTTACTAGCTGATCCGTGCCCACATCATTGAGTATATATTTAAACAGTTTTAGTTGTGATAAAATTAAATTACTCATACAACTAAATACATCCAAATACAATCCACAACACAGAATACTTAATGCGGAACCCTAAACCTGCAACACGGAAGCTGCAACGTGAAACCCGCAACCAGTAACCCACAACGTGGTAACCGCAACAACCGTGTCATAGACTGACAATATTGTCAGTCTTGATATCAAGACGAGGACAGTTTTCTTGACAGTGATGTGATAAATTGATAACAATGAGCATTTAGCATGGGAAAATTTTATTTTTGTTTTTACTTATCATCATCATAGTAAAGGAATGATTATGTGTTTATTATTTTACCCAGACTGATGCACGTGGGCCTTAGAAAAACGTAACTTAGCTCTGAATCATATCATCAAAAGATTATACTCGATGTCGCGAGTTGTTTGGTTTTCAGTCATGTGCATTGCGACCTCACACTAAATCGAAATCTGAAGCGTTAGGCGTGTATCGATACATAATCTTTAGCAACAAAATCGGTCCATAAAAGAATAAATAATTGACACAATACAAGCCCACCGTGCGTTGTTCGTGCGGAATACGACGCACTTACCTCGTAATGCGCCATAAATTTTTATTTTGCGTTAGACAGAAGGGACTTCAATAAAGTGGATTTTATTGGCGAATTCAATCGTGATTTTATAGTGATCGCTTCTGCTAATACGCACATGATGTACTGAGAACATCGCGGATTATTGAAAATGTCTTCTTTATCCTGCCATTATCCCACTCTAGATGGGGTCGGCACAACATGTTTTTCGCTTCCATTCATCTCTATTATTCGTCATCTCAGCACAAACCTCCTTATCACGCATATCTTTCTTCACACAGTCCATCCAAACCTTTTTTATTCTACCTCGACCCTTGTATCCTTCCACATCCATAGCCATGACCTTCCTTCCAATGTAGCTTTCATCCCTCCTCATTACGTGTCCATACCACGACAACCTTTTATTCCTCAACTTTTCAGTCACAGCTGCTACTTTTAAACTTCCTCTAATATATTCGTTCCTAATCCTGTCCATTCTTGTCACACCACACATCCATCTCCACATTCTCATCTCCGCCACGTGTACTCTTCTTTCATCGATCTCTTTTGTTGCCCAGCATTCAGATCCATACAGTACGACAGGTCTTACGACGGACTTGTAGATCTTGCCCTTGAGTTTTAAGGGCATTTTCGGATCGCAAATTGCTCCTGAGACCTGCCGCCATTTCATCCAACCTGCATTTATCCGGCTCTTTACGTCTCGGTCAATACCACCGTCGTGTTGGATAAGTGAACCCAGGTACCTAAAGTCGGAACAGACCGGTAGGATACACCGTTTAAGGTGATGTGAGAGAAAGGAGTTATACCGCCGAAGTCGCAGAACAGATGTTCAGTTTTGGTTCTGCTTATCTTCAGGCCAACACTCTCTAATCTCTCTCGCCATATTTCCAGTCTGTTCTGGACCTCGGGAGCACTTTCTCCGACAAGAACAATGTCATCAGCGAACAACATACACCAGGGTGCCTCCTCCTGTATGTCCGATGTCAGTGCATCCATAATCAGGAGGAAGAGATATGGGCTTAGAGCCGAACCCTGGTGTAATCCCACTGACACATTGAACTTGTCCGTGGTACCAGCTTCGGACCGGACTTGTGTACTCGCGTCTCTGTACATAGCGCGGATAAGCTGCAGGTATTTCCCAGGCACTCTCTTACTTTTCATTGCCCACCACAGAACTTTCCTGGGTACACGGTCGTATGCCTTCTCCAGATCCACGAACACCATGTGTAGGTTTCTGTGCATACAGATTATTGAAAATGTATTTCTACAAAACAAAAAAATGCCGTGTCGTTTTTATACTAGCAGTCCCCGCGACTTTTCGCATGAAATACTGATATTAAAACTTGGTATTCTGATTCTATTGCGCTTAGAGTGACGATATAAAATAGCTTTCTTCTTCGATAAATGGGCTATCAAATACTGTTTTTTTTTCGAATCGACTAGTAGTTCCAGAAATTGGTACATTAAAAAAGACACAAACTCTTCTCATCGATTAACTTTTATTAATAACATAACCTCTTATCCGTATACTGGGGCCTTACTCTCCAAACTGATTCGATTCTGATTCAGATTCGAACGTGGCAAGTACTTCCAAATAAATTGACGTTTGTTTATTTTGATTCTCAGTCGAATGATATGGTCGGGAGTACAAAAAGTTACGATCTAACGATTTTCTTTATCCTGGTTAGGTTCAAAGCAATCCACCAAATAAAATACCAAAAGTCGTTGAGATCACACTGATTCGATTCTCGATTGTGTCGGGAGTGAGCCTGCGTTAGTCTTAATATAAGTTTTGTTTTTTTTCATGAGCGAAGTCACGTGAGGCGACTTAATTGCAATAATTATTCAAATCACTCTGGTTTCATGTTCACAGCGAACATGATTGTTTTGAATTAACACAGGAGAGAACTAAATTAACTGTACTGTAGTAAAGGAATAGTTTCAAACATAAATCTAGCATTAGAGTTACAACGTTTGCATGATATGTACAACTGAGCCGAAGTTTAATCTTTTATTTATGTTTTTTTTATCTTTTGCGTGAAATATTCAAATAACAGAATGTGTTCGTGGAGCGACGTGACAGCTCTATCAGAACTTTTGTATTAAACTTTACCAATATACGAACAAAAAGTGGATTTTTCTGCTTTTAAAACTGGATTTTGTATGAAAATAAGAACAGTACTCTTTGTTTACGGCTTACATAATATTTGAAGGCAACTCTCTTAACTATTTTCGATTATCTCGGCTCGGTCAAGGTGCTAACTAATTCGCATATGCATCTAATCGCGCGGACGAGCGGGATAGTCTGAAAATCCAATCATGGTAACGAGAATATTACCTTTAATTTAAACTCAATTTTAAATTAAAAAACGGTTATTCAGCAATACAATATTACACTACATTATGAAAGAAAACACATTGTTATTATTGTTATAGAGACGAAGACATAGAAGAGACATAATTAAAGAGTAACAATAGAAAAACAAGAAAATTTTATTTATTTATGCCTATAAAGATTTTTCGCTTAATAGACAAAAATACAAACGCGTAATAAACATAATGTAATTAACGCACATTGGTGTGATTTAATCTAAGTACTATGCCTTGTTCTTTATATTCAATATAATATGCATTTCTAAGTATTTTTTAGTTTTTTGGATACTTTCTCCTGATAAACTTAATCAATGGCATAGTTAAAAATTATCCATAACTCAATACTCCTCCGTTTGCACAATTCTCGTAAAACTGTGCTTATTTTTCGCTTCACGTATTCATTAAGCAAATGCTTGAACATGAAATACGAGTAGAGTTCTTTCAGTTTTATCTCTATTGAATACACACGACAAGTTACTCGCTGATTAAAATTATGATTGAATGTACTCTCATACAATATGGCGCTCGCTGAGCGTTTACGTTTTAAAATTCTGTGGTAACGCAAATTCACTTTATTTAATCAAAAGCTGCAAAGGAGATTCTAATAATATTGACGACCCGGTTTACCTGCCGCTGGAGGGTATTCAGGTCAAATATCTAAGCGGTCTAGCCGCACCAAAATATTTTAATATATTTTGAGAGTGCTAAAAGATAAAATTAAACGTTTTGTGGTAATTAAAATTTATAAAAGTTAAGTTAAATCATTTTATTTGTATGAATACTTTGGATGTTGACAAAAAAGCGACAGCTAATCAGTCAATGTAAGTATTTAGGATTTAGACTGTGTTAATTTGAATACAAAAAAATTGTATTTCAAACAACGTAGTACCAGATGACACTAATCTAGACACTGTTATATAAATATTTTTTCTCAGAAATTACAATCTCCGTAATAAGAAAACAAAATCTAAATGAAAAATAAAATGTCGAAGTTCACGGCATTTAAAAGTAAAATGATTAATATTCACCCTAATTACATTTCAGACGAAAAAATAAGTTTCGGTTTCGGTTTGATTGCGAGAGAAGATTTTTTGTAACAAAAGAAAGTTTCCGCTTAATTGTCTTATCTCTGATTTCACGATCTCTCTGCACAAATGAAGTGTATATAGAGAGCGGGAGCGGACGGTTTTTGCGCTAACTCGCTGCACAAACAGCGTGCACTCGGTGCTGATACCTTGGGTGAAACGGGGTGGGTGCACCCGGTGCTGATACGTTGGGTGTAGTGCGGTAGGAGGTGGGTGCACCCGGTGCTAATACGTTGGGTGTAGCTGGGTGGTTGCACCCGCCGTGCCGAGCAGATTGCATCTACCTCGCACCCTACTTTGTCACTACAGAATTAACCTAAAACACCTGACATTGTATTATTCTAGATTTCGCTTACATGTGTAAGCGAAATCTAACTTTAACTGTTTGCAAGTGTGAAATTTATCTTTTTTTATTTCGAAAGCTGCTTTGAATGCTCTATCCATTACACGATATTCGCATACAGCGTAACATCTTTGTTCCGTCTGTTACACGATAGTATACAGCGTGACATTGTTGCTTCGTCCGTTTCAGGATATCTCCATCAGTTACAGATAGTTGTATACCTACAGCGTGGCGTGACATATGTAGTAGGTAACGCGCGGCTCTCGCGCTGACATGTGACATCACACACAATGCGGCCCACACGTTCCTGATAATGTTTTATTTATAACCCCAAAAGATTTCCCTTTGCACCCGAAATGGTTGTTTGCAAAAAGAGAAAGTAATTTCAGCGCTATATTTTTTACATCACACAAAAGTCTAGAGTAAAAAATGGTGTTCCATAAAATTGTCACGTCTGTCTGTCGGTCGGTACGCTCATCTATATCAATGTCAAAGTTCGTCTACAGTAATATTTTCCAACACAATCTCAATTGATATTCCGAGTGAGGAGGGCAAAAAATATTAACTTTATGTCTGATGTTTGTTCTAATACTGTAGCTGTTTGATATAGCTATTTATGTCATGCCTTCTATAGAAGTGTTACTGATTTATTAAAAAAACGTAATTCTATACATTGGTATGAAATTATCTTATGATATTGATATTAAAAATGCAAAAGACATTTTTCAATGAGCTGTAAATGGAGTAAAAATTCTAAAGACGATACTAAAGTACTTGTTCTGGACTAGTGATTGCAATCCGGCGTCATTTTCAGTCCGGCCGGATACGACCGGATTCCCATCAATCCGGCCGGATCCGACCGGATCCGGCCGGATTGATTATATCAAGATGATTTTCGCTTTTTAGTACAAAATAAGTGAGTTAATCAAGTGTCACAGCACTTATACAGGGTGTTTTGCACATGGACCGACATGATTTTTTGGGGGGTGGGGGGGGTCATGTGCTATTTTCCCCCGTGAGACCCAATATCCTAAGTCTCACGGTAGTCTAGATATGTTTTTTTTTTATTTTTTTGAAATCTACCCGAAATCTTGCCTTTAAATCGTCCTAACTTTTTTGTTTGTGGTTATAATACCACAAAACAAAGTATGCTTGTATTCTACAATGTTTTCTAATTCTAAATAAATCATTACATGTTACAATTGATATCCACAAAAAAACTTCTGAGCTTTCAAAGTGGTAAATCGGTGTAAATGTTATGAAAAGTGACAACTTATCAATTCATTTAAAAAAAAACTAAAGTTCATTTTGAATTTAGCTTTTTATTAAAAAGTTCTTTACTTATTACCCTTTCTAACGATATGCTACATGACAGAAATAATACATCAGGGGTCGACCTAAGAGATACTTTGTTGCTAGGGTCAAGATAATGAAAATACATTTTTTGTGTTAAGTTGTTTTTATTAAATTAAAATTACAAAGTTTGCTCGAATTGGCCGCCTCCACACCTTATGCATGCACGACACCTTTTTCTTATTTCCGAGGTTGTAGTTAAAAGCCGCATTTCCTCTTGCATTTTTACGAATGCTGTGTTTATTCGTTCCACTAAAATTTCTTTTGTGGGCACCTCTGTTGCATACACTAACTCTTTTGCACGTCCCCATACGTAGAAATCCAGGGGTGTTAAATCTGGGGACCGTGCTGGCCATGGAATGGGGCCAGCTCTACCAATCCACGAGTTTGGAAATGCATTATTTAAATGCTCTCGTACCGTTCGTTGGTAATGTGCCGGACAGCCATCATTTTGAAAAACAATTGGCACATCTTCTAAAACTGGTAGTACCAGTTCAGGTAAATCATTTTGAAGAAACTCTAAATAATTGTTTCCATTGAGTCGTTCTGGCAAAAAATATGGGCCGACAAGATTTCGCCCAATAACACCAGCCCAAACATTTACGCTGAATTTTCGCTGAAAGGAAGTCTGCCTTTTTTTGTGCGGATTTTGGCCCCTTTTCTCCCAGTGATGCAAATTGTGCAGATTTGCTATGCCTTCATGGCTAAAATTTGACTCGTCAGTCCATAAAATTCTTTTCAAAAAGTCGCTATCTTCAACATCTGTGTGCAATAAAAATCGGCAGAACTCTAACCGTCTTGCATTGTCACCCTCTTCGGCAAACGAAGCTTAATTTGACCACTTTAAGAATGGTTTCTTATATCATGTAGCATATCGTTAGAAAGGGTAATAAGTAAAGAACTTTTTTAAAAAAAGCTAAATTCAAAATGAACTTTAGTTTTTTTTTAAATGAATTGATAAGTTGTCACTTTTCATAACATTTACACCGATTTACCACTTTGAAAGCTCAGAAGTTTTTTTGTGGATATCAATTGTAACATGTAATGATTTATTTAGAATTAGAAAACATTGTAAAATACAAGCATACTTTGTTTTGTGGTATTATAACCACAAACAAAAAAGTTAGGACGATTTAAAGGCAAGATTTCGGGTAGATTTCAAAAAAATTAAAAAAAAACATATCTAGACTACCGTGAGACTTAGGATATCGGGTCTCACGGGGGAAAATAGCATATGACCCCCCCCACCCCCCAAAAAATCATGTCGGTCCATGTGCAAAACACCCTGTATGTAGGTAGTTTATAAAAAATAAATCACAAATATATATAAAATCGACTTTGTTTCCTAACCAATGTTAAGACAAATAGAACAACAAGAATACAATAAAATTTTGTAGTGTAGGAAACTAGTAATAATTTTACGACATAACGAGTAGCTCAGTCTCTCTAGATTTCACTTTCACAGATAGATCAATTTATAAGTAACAATATTTATTTTCAAGTAACTATAATATCTAATAGATACAATTAAACTAGAAAAAAAAAAATAAACCTTACGTAATTAACTAAAATGAGATCAAAATCATTATTAAAGTATTTGAGAATGCTAACAAACTAGTCTTATAGGTATTTATGATTATCAGGATTTGATGAATCTGTCGAACGAATGAATTGCAAAAATTATCACAATAATGAGTTTAGAACTCTTTAGTTTAATCAACTTACGATAAATAATTATTTTAAGTAATAATTGTAAAAAAATATAAGTATTAAAAGAAAATCAATATTGATTTTGAAAATAAGATCGTAGAAAACAAATATTGTTATGCAACAGCTATATTATTTTCCCACAAACTGCTAGCACCGGATCCGGTCTTCGGATCCGGTATATTGGTACCGGATCCGGTAACCATTAAATGATGCCGGATCCGCCGGATTACCGGATCCGTTTTTCCGGATTGCAATCCCTATTCTGGACGGATCTAAAGCGGAACCATCAACAATCGAATCGGGAAATCTCATTACTTGACGTAAGGCTGCAACGTAGATACTCCACATTCACGATAATAGCTCGGACAACTCTCATCTTTTGCCTTGTACCTAGCTATCTAAAGTTACATGTTTATCTACATGAAAATAAGAAATTTACATATTAGTTACATAATATATTTTACAACTAAATGGTATTCTCATATTTGTCAAACCAACTCATCAAAGCGTTTTAAATGTTCTAAACTCTAAATAAATCGCGTTTTAATCGTACTAAACTAAAAATATATTTGTCATCGTAAACGTATGATTTATTCAAAGTAAATTTAGAGTCTAAATTAAATACAAGAAGTGGTTCTGGTATTTTCATTTCAGTGTACCTTTATTAGATTCTATACCTCCTGATACCTTCCAAGTAGGTTCGACCACTCGATATCTCTTAATGTTCAAGGATTAGTAACAGTGCAGCGATTGTTAATAAATAGTAGCAAATCGCAATCTCCTACTTTAGTACCCACTTTCGTTTGTATACGCAGAGAATTAGGTTGTAATAATGTTGCCCGGCTTGGAAGTTCGTGACTAAATTTCTTCTCGATCAATCTTTTCCGTTCGGTGGGAAATTGCTGTCTATTTACTGACTGCGTGTCAACAAATACAATATAACACCAAATGTGTTTGTGTCAACGGCATGATAACGTTTGTCGCAGTCGGCACAGCTCGTGAGGAAATGGATATTATTCCGGTAATATATATTGTACATCACGGATCTGATATCATCTAAACGTGGGTATACGAGCCTTATTTGACGCGTCTAAATGGGATGACATACATTTTTTATATCAGGTAAAATAAGGATTGATGACAAGTTATAAAAACCAATTCAAACGAACGAAATTAAATAGCCACATTTTTTATAAATAACATTAACTCGATCCATTTTATTAGATTCTGATACCTAACGAAATTGACGAAACTGTTAAACATAACAGCTGACACGAACTTATCGGGAGAATAAAGCCTTATCTGGCTCTTCAAGCAACATATAACTTTATTCCTCTGATTGGTGTCTTATTCGACAGTTAACAACTATCTGAGTATTGAAAAACTCAAAATATTGCTATTCGTCGAATAAACGCTATCTGGTTGTTTATCTGAGGATGGAAATCGGCTCTAAGTCATTATAAAGCCTACGTCACCCGTGCTTACGAATCTCGTTGACACTTCTTTAGTTTAGCCGCTACGGTGGAAGAGACATAGTTTTTTTCAGAAAATTGCTATTTCAATATTATTTAATAGTTCCTGTACAGTCTAGATCTCTTCTAACAGCAACACTACTTTGGGTCCGTTTATAACAAAAAAAACTTATAGCAATAGAAAATTGTATGATAAACACCATCAGCTGACAAAATAAAAATACGACAGAGTGAACGTTTGTCGTTCATGCGTATTGCACGTGCCGTGTGTAAATAGGTGCAAAAACTCGCTCGCGCGTTATCGTGTTGTTATTGTGGTGTTTGTGCTGTTTTGATCTCTGACTACAGGGATCACTCAGCGAAGAAAAATGGCCCAACCGAACCCAATTAGCTATGCTGCCGTTACCCAAAATGATGCATTCCCAAAAAAGGACCAAGCTATTATAATCGATGCTATGGATAATGTTTTGTTAAAGGAATACACGGAAGCTTTATCAAAGTTAATAAATCCTACATTAATAAGATTTGTCTCCCGTATAGCCAACAATAGAATATGTATATATGTTGCGACCAAAGAATTAGCTGACGAATTAATCGATAAGCACAAAACAATATATATTCACGGACAAAGCATTTCAATTAGACCCCTCGTTACTCGTAACAAAAGAGTAGTAATTTCTAACGTCTGCCCAGTCATCCCCCATGAAGTGATTAAGAAAAGTCTAGAAGATATCAATGTAACACCACAATCTCCGATAACCTTTCTGCGTGCTGGTTTTACTGAACCTGGCTTTAACCATATTTTAAGCTTCAGGCGCCAGGTTTACCTAACTCCAGAAGATAGTGTGAAACTTCCAGACTCAATGCAAATACAATACGATGATACTAACTACTGGATATATTTATCTTCGGACTCAATGCATTGTTTCACTTGTAAGAACATTGGCCACATAGCAAAAAATTGTCCCGTATTAAACCATTCGGGTGTAGTGATTTCTCCTACCGAATCGGATATTTTAACGGATTCCCGGTCAATACTTAAACATCCACACCCGCCGTCCACAGATTCCCATTCCTCACAAGCAAATAAAAAACAAGTATTATCTGAGAAAATTGTGATAGTAAACGAGGAAATGAGTGTTATGTCGGAGGACGCATCGTGCTATAGCGATACGTCATCATCAACAGATTTGGCCAAAAACGTTAGGAAGAAGAAGAAAACTACCACATTAGACACTGAATTAGGATTGGCCGATTGGAATAAAATAAATGCAATTATTACTTCATCTTCACAATGTTATCCAATGGATCATTTACAATTTAAGAGTTTCTTGGAAAACACCCATGGAGTTCAAGACATAAGTGCCATCTGTGCTCATTATTCTAAAGACCCTACTTCTATTATTAAAATGTTATCAGAACTTTATCCTCATTTTACAAATAGAAGCATTAAGAGTCGTATTACGCGTTTACAACGAAAACTAAAATTATTATTAAATAAAAATAAAAATGGCTAGATTAGATATCTTACAATGGAATATCAATGGCTTTTATAAACGTAAACAAAGATTAAAAATATTACTATCAGAAAGAAATCCTAACTGTATTTGCCTACAAGAATCTAATTTTAAAAATAATTACTGTCATAAATTTTTAGGATATGAGGTTGTATTTAAAAATAGACTTAATTCTAGCCACGCGAGTGGTGGTGTTGTTTCCTACTTTAAGTCTAACATTTTTGTCTCGGAAGTCACCTTGAATACAAACTTAGAAGCTGTTGCCGCTATAATTAACTTTCCCGTGAAGATTACAGTATGCAATGTTTATTTACCTAATAGTAGTGTTTTAGTCAAAGAAGATTTAATTGATTTGATAAATCAATTACCCAAACCGTTTATTCTGGTCGGTGATTTCAATAGTCATAGTATGTCATGGGGGAGCACTAAAACTGATTCTCGTGGTAAGATCATACTTGATATTTTGGATACACGTAATGACATAACTATCCTAAATGAAAATCAACCAACTTATTTTAATGTCGCCAATGCTACTTCCAGTGCAATCGATCTAGCTTTATCTTCATGTACAATTGCACCATTATTCCAATGGAATGTATTAGATAACCCCTATGATAGCGACCATTATCCTATAATTTTAAGTCATGCATCTTCTCCTATAATAACTGGTCCTAATATCTCTAAATGGATTTTTCAAAAAGCAAATTGGGATTTATACATGTCACTAATAGATATAGGTATTGAAGATTTAAGTGATATTTCACTAATAAATGATAATACAATTAATGAATGCTTATTGAAATTTAATAACTTAATATTGTCTTCAGCAGATCTGGCCATTCCAAAATCTAATAGAAGTAAAGGTAATCGTAAAAAATTACCTTGGCTTACAAGTGAATGTCTATCTGCCATTAAAGACTACAAAAGGGCACATAGAAAATATTTAAAATATAAATCGATTGAATGTATGATTAATTATAAAAAAACTAGGTCATTGGCCAGAAGGCTTTTAAAAGAAACCGAGCTCAAATCCTGGCACGAGTATACTTCTTCAATAACGCCCCAAACTCCACCTTCAGAAATCTGGAATAAAATAAATAGATTAAAAAATTGTAACATTAACACATTCTCCCCTTTCTTACTTGACGATGATTTACATAAAGTTATAAATAACATTGATAAGTGTAACGTATTAGCAAAAAACTTTGCAAAAAATTCATCAAACACTAATTACAGCCAAGAATTTATTTCATTTACTTCAAAAAATCACTTAGACTTATCAAAAAATTTACCTATTAATATTAATAATAATGAAAACTCAATTAATAGTTCACTTACCTTTGATGAACTTCTTTTCGTCTTAAACAACTGCAAAAATTCATCACCTGGCCCAGATGAAATTCCCAATTGCCTTATTAAAAAGTTGCCGAAAAGTGGTATTTCTTATCTCCTAAAGTTTTATAACAAAGTCTGGCATAATAATTTATTTCCCGAGATATGGCGTACATCTATCATCATCCCTATTCCAAAACCAGGAAAGGATCATACACTACCAATTAATTATAGACCCATCGCCTTAACCTGTAATTTATGTAAAATATTCGAAAAAATAATTGCAAATCGTATTCGTTGGAAATTAGAACATGGTAAACATATTTCTCCGTTTCAAAGTGGCTTCCGTAAATTTCGCTCAACTAATGATCATTTGTTATTATTGGATACAGCTATTTGTGAAGCATTGGCTCTAAAAGGCCATCTATTGGCAGTATCAATGGATATCGAAAAAGCATACGAAATGGTTTCAAAGAATGTAGTGTTAAATGCCTTAAAGTTGCTTGATATTGCGGAATATAATATTTATAACTTCGTTAATAACTTTCTCTCTAACAGAAAAATCAAGGTTAGAATTAATTATGAGTATTCCGATTCAATTGATATTGCCAATGGACTCCCACAGGGATCGGTAGTGAGCGTAATTTTATTTGTGTTAACTATTAATAATGTCCTGTCTGTTTTAAAAAGTCCTGTCAAAGGTTTGCTGTTCGCAGATGATTTGACGTTGTTCTGCATGGGTAAAAATATTCGTACTACTACAAAACTGGTTCAAAATGCTCTTAATTCAATACAAAATTGGTCTCACGAAAATGGTTTTAAGTTTTCTAAATCTAAAACTGAGTTTATTATTTTTTCTAGGCAAATTAATCAATTCGATGACGTTACACTGCATCTTGACGGTCATTCGCTCAATAGAACCTATTCAATTAAAATACTTGGAATGTTATTTGACAGTAGACATACTTGGAAAATGCATATAAAAAAATTAAAAGCCGACTGCTATAAACAATTAAATATTATAAAAGTTTTATCTTCTATTACATGGGGTTCGAATAAAGATTGTTTATTGAATGTCTACCGAGCTATAATAAGGTCAAAACTTGATTATGGATCTATAATCTATGCTTCATCTAATAAGGGCTTACTATCAAGTCTGAATTCAGTTCAAAATACAGCACTTAGGTTATGCCTCGGCGCCTTTCGAACTAGTCCTTCACTCAGTTTACATGCAGAAGCTAATGAAATTCCGTTGTGGCTTAGACGAATTAAACTTAGTTTGGCATATGCATTTAATGTTACCTCGACTCCGTTAAATCCTGTAAATAATATATTAACAGTCGAATATCTACATGAAATATTTATGACGAAAGTAAGATTACCAGCCCCGTTTAGGCTACGTTTAAAAAACTATTTGGAAACCTCAAACCTTTCTTTACCAAATCTATACGAAAGACATATTCATCCTATACCCCCATGGATAAAAAACTATATAAATGTTGATTTATCCCTCAGTAAATATGTTAAAGAATGTACGGACTCTTTAGTTTATCGCAAACTTTATTTAGACCTAGCTGATCGATATAGTAACTATAAATTAATATATACTGACGGATCTGTAACTGATAACGGAACCGGTTGTTCCATAGTTTTTGATTCAAACCCAACCACAATAAGTCTACCTAAACAGTATTCTATTTTTCTTTGTGAGGCATTCGCAATTTATCGTTCCACAAAAATGATTATAACTAACCCAATTGCTTCTAAGTATGCTATCTTTTCTGATTCCAAATCTTCCCTTTTAGCTATTCAAAACAGCTTCACTGAAAATCCTCTTATACAACTAATACACTCTGTTGTTTTTAATTTGAAAGAACTATCAGTTGATGTCGTATTTTTATGGATACCTTCTCACCAAGGAATTGATGGTAATGAAAAAGCTGACCAGTTGGCTAGGGAAGCGAGTTCAGTACCGTACACAGGTAATGATATTCCTATTATTTTATTAGATGCTAAACGTAAATTGAATAACACTATTATTCATATATGGAATGAGACTTGGATTACGGATTCTTCTAAATTGCATTATTTCAGGAAAGATATTTTAAAAACCGAAACGAAATATAAGTTAAGCAGAAAAGACCAATGTGTAATTACACGATTAAGAATAGGCCACACCAATGCATCTCATTCTCATTTATTTGCGAACAGCACTCCTCAGAACTGTTTAAGATGTAGTTCACCGTTCACTGTAAAACATATTTTATTTGATTGCACTCTTTTTAGTTCCGAAAGACAGTTATTTAATTTTAGTAATGATAGGTATGTTTTGTTAACCGATCCAGATATGTGTACTAATGTTCTAAAATTCCTCAAATATTGTAATGTTTATAATTTAATTTAGTTTCATGTTGTGGTCGCTGATAACCCTAGTAGTTCCAAGCGACCTTAAATAAATATTAAAAAAAAAAAAAAAAAAAAAAAAAATACGACAATGGGCTTATAATTGCAAGAAATGCCATTGAAATAATAATTATTGTATACAAGCGCAATAAGGCTTATCATAACTAAATACATTTGGCGAGCCACAAGACGTATTTAATTTCTATTCAAACGCCGTACAATCTGTCGACAGACGAGCGCTTCTTTATAAATTGCAAGGTAAATATTTAAACGAGGACATTTTCTATTTCTTACAATACTATAAGTAAATGCAAGTGCTGGTTATTATTGGATTTACTGAAAAATTCAATATAACTTCATTCTTACTGAAGCGCCCTCAAGAAAATGTATTTCAGAATTTATTTGCTTCCCGCGATGCTTAAATGAAATAAATATAGAGATAAAAATAACGTGGAGCATAGTCATCACGTTCTTTGAATTTTAATTTCTGTTTAGTGCTGTTTCTTACCTAATCTATTTTAATCTAATCTTCGCATCATGGAATGTGAAGCCGAAAGTAATTTAAAAAATCCTTTATTATATTTTGCAATATAAAATATCAGTGATAATATTTAAAGATAAATTATTATATAGATAAGTTATAAATAAAACCTCTTTAAGATGGATGTATATTATATAATAAAATATCGCTATTATAAAGTTCACTGTTAAAGTAGCTATGCTGAGAGTTTGTTTCTTTAATACATTTTTCATGTATACATTACACATTACATACATTTTCAATCTATGAGTCATAATCAGAGACATGCATAGCCCATCGGTCTATTATTATTTATTTTTTTAATTGGAGGGCCTAAATCGTAATGTACTAACTAGTTAAATAAACTTTTATTTAAAATTGTGTGTAGTTCCAAGTGAAGTATCACCGTACATAGTGTTGTAATTAAATTACTTTTGACGACCTCCGTAGCGCAGTTGGTTGAGCGCGTTGGTGCTCGAACGAAAGGTCGCGGGTTCGAATCCCGCCGAGGGAACAAAAAGTTATCAATGTTCCTGGGTCCTGGATGTGTATTAAATTTGTGTATAATATAATAAAAATCTTAAATATGTGTATAGTATAAAAGTATTAAATATATTTCCGTTGTCTGGTACCTGTAACACAAGTTCTTCGGATACTTAGCAAAGGGCCAGATTGACGTGGTGTGAAGTGTCCATAGATATTATTATTATTATAAATTAATTGTCTTATGATTTAGAAATGATTACTACCCACTTTTCTGATAAAACAGAACACGATAATTACGCCAGTATTTTTTTCATTAACCTGTTACACATTGTATACTTAAGAGCTATTCATAGTGGTCGCTTCTAATTTCTAATACCTAATCGATGTAAGCATCGCCGACATATCACGAATAATGTCGATTCGCCCGTGCGCTCGCAGCTGTGTCAACCGCATCGACCGGGTTAATCTCTGCGATGTAACTACAATTCTAGATCGAAAGTGGTGAGATGAGAAATGACTTGTCACTGAATAATAGTGCCCGCCAGTGGCATATCTTTTGTAACCGACTTTTTGTAAGTGAAACGTAGAACATATTCGTTTCCGTAGTGCAACGCACACAGATACAAATATACTTTACTAGCTGACCCGTGCCCGCTTTGTTGGGCATACAAACCGTTTAAACCTTCCCTGGACTTCCACGAATATTTCAAGACTAAAAATAGCCGAATCAGTTCATCCGATCTCGAGTTTTAGCGAGACTAACGAACAGCAATTTATTTTTATATTTAAGAGTGTGCACACAACAAATTACAAAAGAGACAAAAATACATTACAATGATTAATCAGACATGCACACAGGCGACCTTATTACTAGATAGCAATTTCTTCTAGATACGTCATAGAAACAGTCAATTAGAAATAATATGGACAAAAAATCTGTTTGATTATTTATCGGTCCTACTAAAAGGCTATAGGTACGCTAAGCTCACACGTCCATTATTTTTATACGTAGGCCGACTCTTGTTGTACTTTTTGTAGGACGAGTTTCAATATTGCAATCTGCACGTATGTTTTTTGTTTACAAAAAATCACTCACAAAGAAATTGAGCCTGGGCTTCGGGCGTTCACTTTTTAGTTTTGTTTAAAGCTACATATTGCTTCGTTTCATGTGTATACCTTTTTTACTCCAGTATGAGAATATACAAAATTTATACTAAGACGATCTGTCGCCCACCATCTGCATCTATAACCTGATAACTCAACTGAAATTTTCACAGATTATGTATTATCTGAAATTGCACCATATAACATTTACCACTATAATAACAACAAAATATGTTTTATTCATTTTTATAACGAAAAATGAATGAACAAATTAATATAATAATCGTTTTTTTTTGCCCATTTCTTACTTGGCCATTTTTTATATAAAATACTAGCAACAATACCGTATGAAACTCGCATGATTGAATAGGGATAGAAATAAGCGTTGGGCGTAATGATAGACGGGTGTGTTCGTAGCCCACTGAGCAGTGAACACCGGACGTGTTCCTTGTCTGGAATTTCCACTTGATATATCGCTATTTATTTGTATAGAATACAGTCGTAACACAATAGCGCCGACACACGTACAGTTCGGACCGCGGGAAACAGCACGTTCCGTTCCATGCTCGAATATGTGAATTTTTTACTGTTTTTATCGCGTATTTTTCACATTTTTAATACGTGTAAAAACTGTTAAACACTATGTAGTGCTGAGGTGGTTTTACTTAAAACAGACGAAAGCTCATTCTATCCCCACTCTATATTTTTATTTATTTTATTATAACATTTTTTCGTTGTTCTGTCTACGTTCGCAAAGATTTTATTAAATATTTTTGGTGTAAACGTTGAACACGAGCGTTTGACTACACTAAAACATCAAGAAAGAATACTCTCATCCTGGCTCTAGCTTCAGATGCAGACAAACCAAGTGCTCGAAGATTTTGACGTCGTAATTAGCACGATAGTTCGATTCGCAACTTAAACCGCATAGATCCTGTCGCGATTTGGAACGCAATCCGAAGGGTGGTTCGAACTGTACGTGAGTGAGGTACTTTTGGTTTTTAATAAATCTATTTAAATTTTCAAGTATTATGCTACTACTATACAGTTTATATAAACACATGTACTTTTGTGGGAAAAAATGTTTAAATCCATTGTACATTGACATGGTATAACAGCTTCCTGCGTACAAAATTTACACAAACCCTACACAGTCACAAACTTTCGCCCTTATAATATAAGTATTATATTAAATACTTGATATTAGACTCTAACAGACTAACACATGGCTGCAAAATATAAACTACATTTATACCTAAAACTATATAGCCTGTGTTATTCGCGGCACCATTACGTATCGATTGATACGTCTTTTATTAAAATCGGACCAGTAGTATACACTGCCAAAATCATTACCCTTTCTTTTGGCTACGCAAAAGTCAGATAAGAAAGTTAAGCAACATATTCTGCAAACTATAATACGCATATTTTAGAGCTTTTTTTAACTTTCTAACGAAAAAGCTCAGCAACACATTGCAATATTAAAACATTTTACGGCTTTGCCGAGCAACATTGTGACCGCGATCTTCTACCGGGATTCCCGGATCCCGTGATTCTTGAAACAATGTTTTCTTTCTATCCTCATGTTTTATTAGTCAAGTCAGATTTTACGAACGAAATTCACTTGAAACTTGGACTTTAGTGTTTGATATAATCGGACTGCTGGAAGAAATTTCTTTTAGAGATAAGTAGTCCTTTTGTGTCGTATTTCTTTATATGTTATCTTTTTGTCATTTATGTGCACAAAAAATGGTTAAATAAATAAATAAATAAATAATCGTATTTAAAACATACATGCCTATTATCTTTATTGAAATCGATGTTGTATTTTGGGGAGGACATTCTAAATATTTCTTACTTCCTTTTTTTGTTTCTTACTTAAAATACAAAGCCGATAAATTATTAATTATATGAATATTCATTTAATGTAATAAAAATATCATAGTATTTATCTCACCTTCTATACTACATGAGATGTATGCGACTTATGCTGTTGTAATCCACTGACTCATTACGTAGAAAATCAAAAAGATTATTAAAATTAGGAATGAATTAGGATTTAAAACATTTAAGAATTAGCAATTTAATAAAATTATCTATCCCTTTCTTGCAAAACGATATTGGACGCAGGTCGGTCTATGTAGGGTTAACAATGTGACGTCACAATCGATTTTTCCCTTCGTTAATCGCACATTATATTTAATAATAATTAAATAATTATAGTTTTACATTATTTGTTTACCAAAGGTCTATAATGACATTAAGTATAAAAAACGTTCAAAAAACTAATTGGGGTTCCAAAAAATGTATTCCTATCGGCTTCATACCCATTCATTTTTCTATACCTTTATCGTAATTTCTACCCAACTATTATATAAGCTAGAGTTCCTTCTGAAAAAGAACCGGCCATTGCTACTGATATTTAGTACTTTTATTAACTCTGTAGGATAACAAAGCAAGGTAAAAGCAATTTTTATTCAATTAAACTTACACAATATGTAACAATAAAGCTCGACAGTTTCACAAAAGGCTATTATACAAAGTAACTATCGATCCACTCCCATATGCAGGGGGAACGGCCGAGTCTGTCATTAAAAGTAAATTTAATCCCGCTCGGTGCAATTTCCCCCGCGGACCAGACGAAATGTTCGTGCATAGATTGTGTGGAAAATCAAGTTTCACTTGTAATTAGTGAATTTTGCATCCGTGGCTCAGTACTCGAGTGATATGAAAACTTTTCTAGAAAAGTATGAAAACACTTTATGCACACACAAAACGGTATAAAAAATAACTGTACAAAACCTGTAAAGGCGGTACTAATAACTACAGCATTTTTACCAAATTAAATTAAATTTCAATATGAATAATTCACGAGCTAAACATTAAAAACCCTACAAGATTAAAAATCTCCGATAGCCCGTGAAGACTTCTGTGGGCAGTAGTTACCCGTCCGCGCCTAAGCCGGAGGTCGCAAGTTCGAATCCCGGCGAAGTAAAAAAAAAGTTGTACTGTGAGCTTGGGTTTTTGATGTGCATTCAATATGTGTAGAATATAATTCAAGACAATCATCTCCGTGGTCTGGTGGTTCAGAGCTCTGCTCTCGACCTGGAAACAGGTTTTCGATTCCCGCGTTAGAACATCAAAAAATTTTGATTTCAAGTTAGGTTAGAACAATTCTGGCAGATAAAATGATTGTCGGACATGAAAGATGATCCATGTGTCTGATGGGCATGTAAAAATTCGACCCTGCGGCTAACCTCCCGCCAGTCGTGTCGGTTATCCGTCCCACTAGGCTATGAAATAAAATAAAAAAAAGAAGAGAGAGTGCTTCTGTCCATTGCCCACCAACTTGGGCACTATAAAATTTCCTCCCATTATTAATATAATTGAAATAAAAGTTGCATCACTGGCCGATAACGGTAATAATTTCGAATACATTTTGAAATTAATTTTGCTTTTAATTAGTGACCGCAGCAAATGTTGTCGGTTCATTATTTTAATAATCACTATCTATGTTATCTGGCCTCGAATAATCTGTTAATTGGATTAATAATATTAAATTGTAATAACATAAGTATCGTACTTTTATGCTATTATTGAGCAACAAAATTAATTAATCCGTAATTCAATATTTTACGTACGTCAGGCTATTTCCAGAAGGGTTAGCAGAGATTTTCTAGAAATAGGGGTTCCCTTACCTCCATTCCTATCGGCTAAACTTTCATCTTCTTAAAGGATCTTCATCCAAATTTTACTTACAACATACTAAGTCTTCCCACAGAAAGAGTGTCAGCCGCTGATACATTTAAAAAAAAATTACCCACCTTTTAGCGCGGCTCGATAACCACACAAAAACCATAAAAAAGTTTTTATCAAACAAGATGTAGTTCCTATCTAACGTCTTGCACAGATCCTCAGCTCGGAGGCGTGACATTCTGCCTCCTGCCGTAAATTTTCCGCCATGTTACCACCAGGTGCCACATACATTTGGCAGGTTTAGCACGCGCCAAACCTTATTGCCTTGCCTTATTCTATTTCCGTGTTGCCCTGAGGTATTGCCGTCATATTTTAACTGTTTACATTTTTGTTGGCGCTTTACGATTGCGGCTTGTGACGTACATAGTCAAAGGCTATTTTTAGTATGCGTAGTAAGATACTTTGTCTTAGCAATAAATAATATTAAACATGACCTCTGAGGATTAGCGTTTCATATCATCGATGCTGTATCAATTTGAGTTCGCGAGGTCGCAGGTTTAAATCCCGTCAATGGAACAAAAAAATAGGAATTCATTAAATATATATGTATAATGTAATAAGAATCTAAAATATAAAATATATGGTATTGTATAAAATACTAGCTGTCCCCGCGACTTCGTACGCGTGGTGTTGAGTGACTTAAACCGTTTATGCAACGAAAGTCCTCAAATGTGAATAATTTTCCCCGTTTTTGCAACATTTCTCGCTGACGCTTCGCTCCTATTGGTCGCAGCGTAATGGTATAATATAGCCTAAAGCTTTCCTCTATAAATGGACTATCCTACAAAAGAAGAATTTTTCAAATCGGACCTGTAGTTCCTGAGATTAGCGCGTTTAAACAAGCAAACAAACAAACTCTTCCGCTTTATAATATTAGTATCTAGATATATATCTAGATACTAATATTATAAATTAATAAATAAATTATATAATTTATTTCATTTTTAAAACACAAGTTTAACAAAAGTTCGTCGAGAACTTAGCAATAAATATAATATAGTGCGACACATGAAGCGTCCACAGATTATTTTGAAATGTAATTCTGACTCTACAAGCGTAAAAAAGCATCTTCTACGTGAAGGTATTGAAGAGATATTCATGTAAATGTTATAGTTTATTAAGCGGTGCAGTGGCATGTAAAATTGTAATGTTGTACACACGACTTGGCGTCGATCGTGTATGCTCGGGCGGCGTCGGGCGGCGTCGGGCCGGGACGCGCGGCGGAACTACTTGAGCATATCACTCTCATCAGCTATTTAATCGTAAATCTTTTAGAAGCAGAAGTGTTTAATAAAACTTTACCTCGCGTCAACCGCATATTTTATGGATGAGATATCTTCATAAGTATTTTAAGTACAAAATATATTAAAGATTGCCTAAGCCTTAAATGAAGCCTATTATGAAATGTTTCTTAATATAGCATATTTAATAAATGTCTTCTATTACTTCATAAAATATTTATCCAGTGATTAATAATAATAATAATATCTATTGACGCTTCACACCACGTCAATCTGGCCCCGTGCTAAGTATCCGACGAACTTGTGTTATAGGTATCAGACAACGGAATATATATATTTAATACTTTAATACTATACACATATTTTAGATTTTTATTATATTACACACAAATTTAATAGACATCCATGAACATTGAAAACTTTTTGTTCCCTCGGCGGGATTCAAACCCGCGACCTCTCGCTCGAGCACCAACGCGGTCAACCACTGCGCTACGGAGGTCGTCAAAATTAGGCTCGGTCAGTGTCGATTCTAGAATTTTTTTATATGTATAATATAATATAGTAAGAAATGGCTTTACACCACAATATAATAATAATAGCTCCCCTCACCGATTCCAGCGTCGGTAGCCGATTTCATTGAAACCAGGCCAGCTACGCAGGAGTTATTTTATATTTCCCAAGTGTGTGCGCAATACACAAAGACACTCTTTCTTCCTTTTACCGCAGGGCCGACTTTTTACATGCCCATCCGACGCATGGATCATCTTTCTTGTCAGACAATCAGGTGAACAGCCTGCATTGTCCTAACCAAACTTGAAAACTACATTTTTTGTTGTTCCAACGCGGGAATCGAACCCACGACCTCCGGGTCGAGAGCGAAGCTCTGAACCACTAGACCACGGAGGCGACTACAATATACGATTAATAGCAGCAACCGGCGGTAGATGTGGGCACAACCCCGATCAAATTATAAGGTCGCCCGCCGCGTACGGCTTAAAGGATCCGCAGCCCTCGATAAACATTTTATAATAAGGACTCCTACGTGAGCGGGTTTAGCGTTTGTTATTATAGAAAATGGAAATTCTCTTATTATAATGAACATACGAGAATTCTTGGTTGCATCGTTATGTGAGACTAGAATGTAGATGGGTACAGATTGAGCACAAAGAGTATGTTCCTCTTGAAAGAAGTATTAAAATGATATGGAGTCATATAAATGTCGAAGCTGAGCAATCGAGACGTCAAGTCTGTAACTGACTTGGACGTGTTCATTTGGCTATTGACAGCTCGTTTGACAAGTGTCACTTATGACAACGATGTCAGATGACATTGTCAACGGGACACCCTTTTGGAGAGAAGACTCCGGGAAAACCGCGCGTTAGCCAAGATGTCAGCTGACATCGTCGCGTCTTGAGATGAATCCGTTTGCATCCATGACCTGTGTTCTTATTTTAGAGTGAAACTTATTATTTGTCGGTCAATATAAAAGTACAGTATAAGCGGCTTATTATTTCTTGACAATAAAAGACGCCCACAAAAAAATATATAGGTAACATAATATATGGTTTGGGTGCCTACAATCTATCCGAAAAAAGTTGGGCCTGCTTAGAATGGTAGAGGCACCTACCACGCTCTAAGAGTACGCATCGTCATCCACGGAGACATCTCTTTTAGCCTTCAAGAGATAAGGAGAAACTACGGGGTTTTCTTTTATTCGATTCGATTAAAATTAAGTTATTTTATTTATTTATTTCGTAAGTTTTATTATTACTTTTTATTTAGTAGCTAGGCATATTATACTGTGTAAGATTATAATAATATTAGTTGCTACTAATGTAATTTGCGTATTGATTGCTAGTTCCATGAAATTTCGTGTATCGCGAACATTTGTACGAGCATTAAAAACTATAGTATCATTTATTGCTATAAGACAAAAGCGATGGCTCTAAAATGCCACTAAATATACCTAATGCGAATTCACAGGCTTACTTTCGCTAATTAACCACTGTTAGTGCTACCTGTCACGCCAACAAATTACGGCCAGCCAGGACACAGTCGACGTTAACCGCAGCCCTGTGTAGGTGTAGAGGCTTTTAGAGTATTGCCATGTAACTTTGCATTTAATTTATATAAAATGTATCACAGTTTGATGGTTGTGAAGTTTGAATTTCGCACAAAGAAATAAAGAAAGTACGACTTTAGGAAAATGGTTTTTTTTATGTAAAGGTGCAGTTTTAGTTTTATCAAAATCGGGCTCGGAACTCCTTCCAGCATTTATGTGCTACATTTGAAACTTCGTCTATCATTCTCTTTTAAAAAATTAACTCTGCATAAACTATTATACAGAGTTAATTTTTGTTTTTTTGCGTGGATCAACAGACAAAAGTCATCTTAGGATGATTTCATCATAATATAACAACATTGTATGAAGATATCTAAATTACCTTAGACAATAATAAAACACAACTTTTATTCACACTTTTCCACTTTATTATGAGGTGGTATGAAATTAGAAACCGGCCGTGTCATTCTGTAAAAACTTATTAAAAAGCTAATAAAGTGGAAAAGTGTAAATAAAAGTTGTATGTTAGTTATTATTGTAAACATGAATTTCCATCAAGAACCAATAGTACATTCAATCCGTGCTATCAAATTAACTTAGTTTGAACCATTGTTTTTAGCTTACAAAATCATTTTACTTATAGTGTTTTCGCCATGCAACGCCCCTGCAATACTTTTATTTTTATTATCTAACAATTATTTGTAACGGCTCTAAACGGTCGAATTGATTGCCGCTGTATTGGAAATCAATTTGTGCAAGTTATTGTGACGTTCATGAAAGCTACGGGGCGTATGAGCGGCCATTTGCCACGCTATACTGTATTGTTCATTACTTTGCAATTTATTCCAAAATAATGTTATCAATCCGTATCCTTATAAGGGTACGTTATATCAAAAGAGCGAATGCTCATTCTATCTCCCACTATTTTTTATTGTAAACAGACGTTCAGAATTCTTTCATTGTCCTGTTGATACAAAAAGATAAAAAAGAATGCTCTTGTTCCAGCTCTAGATCTTTGTTCTTTTGGTATAAACCCATTTTTATAAGAATACAAAAATTGTGAACATCGTATATTTGCATAATTTTAATATTGAGCACGGGTCGTTCTTGACTTTTATAATAATATTATAAAGCTATGAAACAAATTGGCCGTTTTTGATAAAATTTAATACAAATATAGATTTGACCACGGGCAGTAAAGGCTATTGTTTGTTTCCGCAAAATAAACGATTCCTGCAAACTTTTTTTTCCGTCGTAATTCGTACCACGGGTATGTGGGACTCGCTGAGTCGGTCAAGATGGTAAGTGAACGCAGCCATACCCATAAAACTCGGTGGTACTCCGACAGAACTGCCCCCCGACTCCGCCGACGGCCACCTATATACCTATAATATTATGAAGCTCTGAAACATCCTGCATTTTCTCATTAGGGATGTTCAGGTGCCCCTCCGGCCAAACAGGAGGCACGTTAGGGCTTGCCAAGCCCTTCTGTCTTGGTGCGCAGGAGCACGTTGCGCATCACGATCCTCGGGGGTGGACGAAATCCTCCGCTACATCAAGTTTCAATAAAAAGTAGAAGAAAGAAATTTCAAGAAATAGTTCATGAACTATTTCTCCATATGTGATAGTTGTGCCGCATTTTTCGTTTACTTTAAGAGGTCGAAAACCTCTCTATAACAATCAATCATTCCAACTAATAGACGAAGCCATTAATTTGAAACTCTACGGAAACTCAGTGATTAATAATAAAAGTCCAATATCATAAGAATGTGACTGCGAAGTAATGTCACAGTCCGCCGCGCGCCGCCGCCGCCTGAGTTATGACGTCATGGATGATGGATCGCGCTGACCGAACTCGAAGTATAACCAGGTGCTAACCCTCACCCGGGCTAACTCGAGATTTATGCTTTCTTCTTTTTTACGGTAATTGGCGAAATGAGGGCATTTCCTCTTCCATACTCAATGTATTCATGCAATAGAAGTGCCAAAAATATTTGCATGTAAAAATAGTTTTTATATTGACGCGATTAATACACATAAGCAAATTATAAAATCTATGGCGGTTGATCGATTAAATGACGTCACAATCTGCTATTGACGTTTTTAAGCTATTGTATAGCTTCTATCGTGAGCCTTGAGCATGGAGACCGAATCCAGAAATTCCGTAACAAAAATAACCTAACACCCCCCACTCCGACCGGCTCAGCGGTGATGGTTTTTATTGCCATCTATCGATGAATAAGCAGAACATTTAGTGATTTTTTTTAAATATCAGGCTTGTCGCTTTTGTTCAGCAACTGGCCAGACGTGGCATTGGTTTTATCGGATAAGTTGATAAAAAATTATATGCAATAGCTTTACCGCGGCAGTCCCCGAATACCACACGTCTTTTTTATCGATCTCTTTCTTACAGGAAATTAAATGTATCTTCACCATTTTTAATATTTGCAAAAATGGGCTATTTATTATTATGATGTTGTCTATCATTATAGACCAATAATTATTTATATCATGTCAGTGGCGAGGGCTGGCCTATGGAGTCTTAGTCAGTATAATAGGGTTTTGGATGAGGGTCTTCAAAAGGTAATTGGTATGTGATAGGAATTGATTCGGAACCCCTCACCACTGATGGCTATTATGTCGAACTCGTCCGGTGTTCGTGTATCGACACCAGCCTCCCTTCAGCGTTCGATACGCTCCGGATAAAAATACGGTCCCTTCCCCGACACAATTAAAATAATTCTATTATGCGAGCTCTCGGCGATTTTGTATATTTTTCTCTAACGATGACATCAAAGAGGATCGCGTTACGCCTACATGTTTTTCGCAAACGTATCAAAGACATTTTAATAGCAATTTATGTTGCAAATTAATCTTAATGTATCGTATGAAAGCGTTTTATGATGTGATAAAGACGGGCCCTAAAAATATTTTTATAATATTGAGTGTCGTATTAACGTGATTTTTAGGGTTTCGTGCCTAAAACCTAACCTTTACATTGTTGTATGTCTGTCTGTCTGTCTGTTTGTCTCTCAAGATCCTTTTTCTCAGAAACGCGTGGAGGTACCAAGCGGAAATTCAAATGAATACTCAAGTTCATTCTCTCTTAAAGCTGTAAAAAAATCTGACTTCTTAGTAATGCAATCAAAAGATTTTGTCATTTATGCCGCAAATTTTCAACCTTTTCGACACTTTCAAGGGAATCAAAACCTATATGATACTTTCTGTGTGTTTAGAATTTTGAACTTTGTTACAAAACAACGTCAACAAATAAAACAAAAAATATATATTTTTTTTTTTACTTTTTACATTTTATTACACACAATTTACAAAATAATAATAATAATACATACATTTCTTGAATGAGAAAAGGTAGTATACTCATATCCCAAAATTATAGTGACTGTTCTTTTTACACCCATTATGTCTACAAGTTTGTACGGAACCCTCGGTGCGAGAGACTAACTTGCCATTGGCCAGTTTTAAAGGAAGTTTGCAAAGAAAGTTTATTTATTCTCATAATAGCTTCCTACACCGATTTCAGTGATAGTGGTTGGTTGTAACCGACTTAATAAAAAGGCTGAATTCGATCATAATTATATATTTTTATTTATTTGTAGAACGATTTTCTAACAATAATGTGATAAGTTCTTATAGGTAAGCCAAACCATTAACCCGCGACTTCCAAAGTCGACATCCAAGCACTAAACCATTGGTCCATCGGTCGTGATGACATTTTAAAATAATTTACAAAGGAGAATGTGGGTGTTATACAATTTTGACCATTCTGACAAAATGTGGTACTTACTATTAGACATTGTAATTTTTTAATAGCTTAAAAAATATATATTACTCAGTAATTACAGTTCATAGTCTTTCAAAAGATTTACCGTAACAATCCGGTCTGTCTTTATAAACTACATATTGCGTGCTACGAAAACGCTACGCACTCATCACATGCTACGAACTACTACGACATGCTACGAACAGCTACGAGATTACTACGAAACCTCTACGAACATTTTATTTCTTTATTGGCCATGCAAATATCACAAGGTTTAACTTAAGGTCTTGTGATAGTTCAAAAACCAATCTCGGAAGTTAAGATCATTGATCTTCGGTCCTGGCTGTCCAACTTTTAAACTCGGTAAGAAACTTTGACGGATTTTTAAGAACAAGATTTTACATTGTTTACACAATCCAAGTTGTTCAATATGGCTAAAAACGTATTTTAGAGCTATAATCACGTTGGTTATAGATTTTTTAAATCCTACTAATATGTATGGATTGATGCTTGTTACTGTTTTACGGAATAGTTTCCGTAAAACAGTAACAAGCATCAATCCATACATATTAGTAGGATTTAACTCAACGGATTTTAATAAAATTTGGTAAAATAATATATAATAATAATATAAGAATATCTATAGACGCTTCACACCACGTCAATCTGCCCCTGTGCTAAGTATCCGAAGAACTTGTGTTACAGGACAACGGAAATATATATTATTTTAATACGTGTATACAATACTTGTATACACATATCTAAGATTTATTTTATATTAATACACAAATTAAATACACATCCATGACCCAGGAACATTAAAAACTTTTTGTTCCCCCGACGGGATTCGAACCCGCAACCTCTCGAAGCGCTGAACCACTGCGCTACGCAGGTCGTCAAAAATTTGGTATGGTTATTTTACATGCTGGATAACATATATACTACTTTTTACCTTATGAAAAGGTATGGTTTTCGCGGAATTTTATTTTATACGTACGAAATAGTACGTACCATCTAGTCAACTTTAAACAACATCGTGATTGTAAATAAATAATTATGCGTATATTTTAGGTCAAAACTAGATAATAATGATCAAAGCCTCCCCGTGACTTTAATACAGATTTTATCGTTTCCATTTGCTAATTGGCTTAATGATCGTAAACAGATACACGGCGATGAGCCGATACCGCAGGGGCGGCGCGGCGGCATGGCGGCATGGCGGTATTGAACATGTCGGCGGAACTGCCTAATTGATTTGCATCCTAATGAATACTAAGCGAGTGGTTGTTTACATTACTCTATTGGGTCACAATGGCCAAGAATAGCTTTGTGCCAAAAGGATGCATATTAGTATATGATGGATTAGATTATCATTTTAGACGACCGTAGCGCAGTGGTTGAGTGCGTTGGTGCTCGAACGAGAGGACGCGGGTTAGAATCAATGTTCCTGGGTCATGGATATGTATTAAATTTGTGTATATTATTAAAAAAATCTTAAATATGTTTATAGTATAATAGTACTAAATAATAAATATATTCTCAAAATAATAGTACCCGTTCAAATAAAACATAAATTTGCTAGTGATCCGAAGGGCTTGTTTAATTATTGTCAGGTTTTGCCTGTGCATTGTAAATTACACTACCTTATGCTTTGCGAACAATTTTTCAAATATAATTCAAATCACAAAAAAGATTCAACAATAATTACAAGAAGCATATCTTACAAAAAAATTATAACACCAAAACACACAAGCGACTAACTTTTACGGCAAAAGAACCTTATATTACATACTCCCCAACTTAATTAACGACTTACCACCTGGAATACGACACAAAATAACTGACCGGAACATAAAACCCCTAATTAAAAACTTCTTTATAGAAAAATTATTAAAATAACGTTTGGAAACATTCGAAGCAACCTGTATCACATATCTTGTCAGTTCGATCGAAATCGTAAGCAAAGTATCGGTGTCGCTCGCGCTGCGTGCTTAGTTATGTATATTATATTTATTATGATATTGCGACGAATGCACTGCGCACGCACAATTGTAACACGATCATTCGACCGTGCTTTTGTTAGTTTTAAAGTATGCAATATTATAAATTTTGTAAAATTTTGTATTAAAGATGATTAAAATGTAAATGTACAAGCGTGAAGCAGTGACAGGACAAATCTCTCAAGGTTTTTTGTTACTGTATATTGTTAAAATGTATTTTTTTTATATATAAAAAAATAAAAAATTAAAATAAAAAAATATATTCGTTGTCAACACAAGTTCTTCGGATACTTACCACGGGGCCAGAATGACGTGGTGTGACACATACAATATATTTTCTATAGGTACTGTCATTTCCCTCTTCCTTTCATTTATATTCTACTCAAGCTTTTGGCCGCGGCTTCACCACGTGGAATAAAAAGTATCCTATGTTACTTCTAATACCTCCAATAAAAATAAACCGACATTCACACTTATATTAGTAATTGGGATAGGGAGGGAAGGGATTATCTGTATGACTTCATTGGTGTGAAGCGTCCATAGATATTAATAATCCCCCTTATACTACCTACCTCACCGATTTCGGTGTCGGTAGCCGATTTCATTGAAACCAGGCCAGCTACGCAGGAGTTATTTTATAGTGCCCAAGTGTGTGCGCAATACACAGAAGCACTCTCTCTTCCTTTTACTCTCATAATCCAGTGGGACAGTAAACCGACACGACTGGCGAGAGAACAGGCGCAGGACCGACTATTTACATAACCATCCGACGCATGGATCATCTTTCTTATCAGACAATCAGGTAATCAGTCTGCATTTTTGTTGTTCCAACGCGGGAATCGAACCCACGACCTCCGGGTAGAGAGCGAAGCTCTGAACCACTAGACCACGGAGGCGACCATAGATATTAGTATTATTATTAGCTATGACTTCCACTATTTTAAAAATCACATTTTCCGAATGAGAATGCTTTTGAAATGGCTGCTCTTTTTATACTCTGTGTAGTAAAGTTGTGATGACAGAATAATGATGATGACGGTTGGGGAGTAAGCTGTTTGTGTTTCGGTTGTTTCGTCGCAGCGCCCCTGGCATACTAAATGTATGACATACCCTTCGTTCTTAACACATACAAGCCGTAACTACAAAGCTAATATTACCCTGTGTGTAATTTTGTTATTCCTAGGTAAAATATTATTGCTGTATGTATGTATTAATATGTATAGATTAAATTACATTGTCAAAAATATATACTTTTAAAAAAGATCAATGTTCCATCTTTTTGCTAAAAGATGGCCCCATCCGAGTTTCTTACGCCGGTTCTTCTCGGCGGGTTAGTGTTGACTTTCCGAAAATATCTTGTTAAGTTTCATTTGGAAATAAAACGTTTTTTATTTATTTTATTTATTAGCTGTTAACACATTTTACATTATATTAAAAAATATTTTGTATTATATTATATTGACATTCGATAACGTTACTATTAGCTGTATTTTGTTTTAATTGGTTTTACAGGTCTTCCATATTGTTGTTAGTTATGAGTAAAAATAACATAAGTAAATAAAATCTTGCTTAAGCTAGAAATACATATTTGTATGTAGTGTAGTATCCGTAGTGCAGTGGTTGAGCGCGTTGGTGCTTAAGCGAGAGGTCGCGGGTTCGAATCCCGCCGATGGAACAAAAAATTTTCAATGTTCCTGGGTCATGGATGTGTATTAAATTTGTGTATAATATAATAAAAATCTGATATTTGTGTATAGTATAAAAAGTATAAAATATCCGTTGTCTAGTACCTGTAACTCAAGTTCTTTGGATACTTAGCACGGGGCCAGATTGATTGTGAAACGTCCATAGATATTATTCTATTTGTAGAAAACACGGAAAATATAGAAACGAACAGAAAGTCTTATCCCTCCCGTACTTCGATATAAGCCAAAATAAAGTGCATACTCGAAAGATTACAGATCTTTCGTACAAAGCGAGGGTCTCACTCGAACGAAATTAATATTTTTGACTGCGACTGTCGTCCGATGAATGTTGTTGAAATTTGAAGCGTACCTGTGGAGCTGTGCGTCGATTTATTGATCGAGGGCACACTCACGTGCGATAGTCTAAATAAACCGGGCCCAGGCCCGTCTGGGACAAGCGGCCCCATATTAAAGTTCAGGGTCTCCAAAGCCCGCGGCGTCACGTCATTTAAACTAGTTTTGTTCATAATAAAATTGATTGTTTAGCGTTTAATTTCACAGTTTTCTGAAAAATAATATGTTAATTTTCAGTTAACTAATTTATCTGTACCTAATAATATTTATGACATAAAATATATTGATATAAAACCCCGGAACCAGTTTATAGAGGGTAATCTGCGATCAGCCTGGCGGGTTATTGATCAAACATGAATATAAGAAGTAAGAATCACAATATCTAAATGGGGCATTTTCTTTAGGAGCTACGGTGCCACGGACAGAATCACACAAACAGAATCCTGAAACTTTTAACACCTCTATTTGCGTAAGGAATTAAAAAAACAAAATAAATAAATTTAAACTAAATAACACCGCCACTCCTACCTCGTATATCAGATAAATTTTGCATCTAGTGTTTGTATTTTACTTATTGTTGCAGTAACCAGTCAATAGCCAGTGATATTAAACATGTTTATGTTATTGAATGTACTGTAGGTTCTTAATGGAAATATATGTTACACAGTAATAATACACAAATTACTTGCACTTTTTCCACTTTAGTTGTTAAACATAAGATTTATTGAAATACACGACCGGTTTCGACTATGTCATCATCAGGTGTCAACCAGTAATTTGTGTATTATTATTAAAAATATTACCACTTCATCTGTATACAAGGTGTAAAATAAATGAGTGATAATACTTTAGGGTGCGTATGTGCCTACTATATAGAGTACCAACGCTTTTGACTTTCATGTTTCTATGCGAAATGCTCCACCATCATAAATTTGCCCATACATTAAGTAACAGTTACTTTAGAAAAAAATGTATGGGCTAATTTAGGATGGGGGAGCATTTCGCATAGAAAAAATTCAGGGCTGGTACTTTTACAGTAAACTCTATATACGGGACTCATACAATATATTTTTTATAGGTACTGTAATTTTATCCCTCTTTAATATTACAACCTGTATAAAATAAATGAATATCTAGACATGCGGCATTACATGCTCATAAGCATGGTGTGACCAGTTGAATGCTCAGCAGAGCTGGCAACAAGTGGGTCGCCGGGTCAGGAGCGCTGTTCATGACCTAATTACACATCGATCCCGCCCGCGCCGCGCCCCCCGCCGCGCCCGCGCCAGAACTATCGCTGAGAAAAAATGGCGGGAGATAGCGTCCTGGAACAGTATTACAATCATAATAACAGGATTTAATATATTATATTACCTACCAACATAATAATATTTTTGGTGAAGCCAAAATGTAAATATGAGTTAATTTGGCAAAATAATATTTTTCCTACTTTGGCCAAATTCCACGTCTATGTTCATGCATGCACTACATGACAATGCAACATTACGATGACATGGAGCTGATCTGATGCTGAAGCTGGTAAGACACAGGAGCCTCGCAATAAAACGAAATAGCCCCATAGAGTTACGGCTCGTACGATTTCTAAAAGAGTATGTCTATGTTGGAGCTGGAAGCCCGTTATAAAAACCTACAAATTTTTTGATTTATTTTTACCCGACTGCCAAGATAGTTAAGGGTTTTATTCATAGGGGTTTCAAATTAAATAATTGGATCTCTTCTGAAGCATAATGCAAATTATTTCAATTAGTCTGTAAGTTCATAGAGTAGTGTAAAATAGAGGTTGAATTGGGTTTCAACAACCTGTCATCCTGTGTAATCACGTGTAATCCTGTCTCAGTCTTTTTAGTTTATTACAGTAGTAGCAACCGTAACTGATTTTTTCAGTCAAATTTTAATTTTATAAAAAAAGAATTTCTACATTTGGCGTCCAAATTCATCTTAAGAAATGGCGTAATATAATAACTTTATTACTAAACTGAGCTCTGATGAAATGGAACCAACAATGGAGTCTAAACCGGGGACAATTAAGCTATCATACCACAAATGCTTTGTCGTTGTAATAGTCGTATTGAGCAAGCATTTTGAGTTTTAGTAGCGTAAACAATAATAAAGAACTACGTAATATCATATTTATTTGTCACTCACTCTTAATTTAGACCACTTTAAAATAATTAATATGTTTGACTTAATTGCTAGTCTAGCGGACAAAAAAAACATTTAATCAGTACGGCCTAGATTTAATAGTTATAAGCAATCTTAGGCCCATTTCTTTACATCTTAAAAATAAAAAGTAATATTATTTCCATGGCCATAAGGGCCGAAATTGTGAGACAAAATACTAAAAATATGTATAATGTAACAACTTATGAAACCAATTTCTTGGAATAAATAAATAAATTTATAAAACTTTCAATATGAATGAGAGTGAAATGCGATAGGTGTGACGTCGCCTCACATTTTTCATAGCTAAGATCGTTTAGCGAGAAAGGGATAGACTATAATATTTTTGTTGCTTTTTATTCTATATTAATCGCATTAACCGAGAAAAAAAATATTTTTAAAATATTACTTTTATGTAGGTGTATAAATTTGTCTATCTATAAAGATTTAAATTTAATTTAATAAAATCTGACACAATATGACACAATGTACATTAGACAATAGTAAATTACGCAATTGTCTACACATGTGAGATGTCAATTTTGTTATCTACAATTTTTATATTCCAATAACGTTGGAGACCATTTTATATCTGATTTTGAGTTACGTCCATACATTAAACCCAACATCCACTTTACAGGAAAGGTTCGACAAATAATATACCGAGAGATCGGACCAACAGCCTGCATAAATAAATATTAGATTGCTGTTTTACCATTTACCCGCTATTGTGTGGGACTCTAGGATTAGGTGTTATCGTAGGTATATATACCTCGCCTCATTTAACGCTGCCTCTATTAAGATAGTCTTTGTATTGAACCTAACGTGTCCTTAAACATCTCGTTTGTATGTAGGAATGAATACAGTTGGATTAATAAGTGTCGTTTAGATCTTTTGCCAAGATTGTTTAACCGTTAATAAACCATTCCCATGTGAGTAAACCATTTATAGGTCTATAACTATTTCATAAATGAATAATGCTCGGTAGAAAAAAAATCACTTGTAATGTTTTAAATTTCTATAAGCTGTTCAAAAATGTTAAAACCGGAATAAAAAAAATATTTTATCTTTTTATTCGGGTTAGAACATTTGTAACAGCCAAGTTAATAAACACAAAAATATATTTTCTTTGCAACCAAAAAAGTTGTTTTCTCAAATATCCCGCAGAATAACTGTATCCGAAAGCAATACAACTTTCGGATACGAAATAGATAGGCTCTATTTGCGCAAATGGTGTATTATTACATTCGTCATGGCTCCTTGGATCGCGGAGGGTAATCTGAACGGAGAATTCTCCGTAATTTCCCCGGACCCGCCTCACATCGGGCCCGGACTGTTTGTACACAATATATATTCGCTGAATGTACTTCAAAGCCGAACGCTCGTTATTAAATGCCTATTGTTCTCCGTGGCTTTGCACGTTTTAAAAAAATAAGAATCACGAAATAGTCCTTTATGTTATTTGTGACATCTTAGTTTTTTACACGATTACGTCGAACGGGTAATATTTCGGCAGTACATGTATGTACCGTAGTGCCTAAACTACTAAACAAACTTTTTATAATAAGATGTCGAAAGATTTTTAACAATATACGATTAATATAGAAATCTATTTATTCCTCTTTCATAACTATCATAAATATATGATAAGGATATTTAACACGGGGCCAGATTGACGCTATTATGGTTATCCAATTAGAATCGAAACAGATAATAAACATCGATAATAAATCTTGATTTCTCATTTGCAATCACTCTTCTAGGTAGTATATTATAATTATATAGCTTCTTTATTTATAAATCGACAATTGAAAATAACGTAATTTAAATTGTTCGATTGTTCATTATTTATTAGCTTAGTTAATGTAACAGCTTCAAACAACAAGGTATATCACACAGCGTTCCCTTTCTTTCGTCTCCTATCTTTTGTGACAAACGACGCTATCGGTAGTAAGGTAAAAAGCTCATTATACTGTGGGAATTCAAGTGGAAGCCCCAAAGTGAGATATCCGACCGAGCGAGGTGGTATTATCAGTCAGGACAAAACTAATACAGTTGTTTAACAATATAAAGATAAATAATAAAAAAACACTAACATGTAATCTTCTTCTTCTTATATATAAAAATGAATTGCTGTTCGTTAGTCTCGCTAATACTCGAGAATGGCTGAACCGATTTGGCTATTTATGGTCTTGAAAATCGGTTTGTATGCTCAACGAAGTGGGCACGGGTCAGCTAGTCTAAATATAAATTAACAAATAAAATTATACCGGTTTAGTTTGGGAAAGTAAGAACCAAACGTGTGATTTATAATATTAGTGTGTTAATAGTAACACACTAATATTATAAATCACACTCTAAGTAGATAGAGAACTGAAGTGCAGCACTTTATATTTTTAATAAATGAGTAGGAATGTGTATAGTAGTTATAGGACGGCAGTGTAAAATCCAATTTGTAATGTTTTTTGTATATTATATACCTGCCCTGTTGTCTGTTACTATACCTAGTGAATAAAAATTAAAAAGACAGAAAAAAAAACATAATAATAATATGAATGGGAGATTTATTAATTGTAAGCACTATGATTCTGTTCCTGCTGAAGGAAAGATTTTTCATATCGTATAAATGTTCAATTAGGGTTACTAAACCGTAACATCACTATAATGAACATAACAAAAGCATAGAGTATCCACCATAATACAGTCGAATAAGTGGCTAATTACGAAAATGACGCTTCACCCTCTTAATCAACGTATAAAGATATTTTCTCTAGTAATTTTTCCTTTCCTCGTAATAGACTGAGATCCCAGGGCCGCCAGACTACGCGTACTGATAAAATGTATATGATTTTGTAGTTTCAATTTGTGTGTGTATAAAAAATTGCCCCAGGGCACAAAACTATTGGGTGTGCATACGATCATTGCACATTTATTGCTACAAAATTTTACAAAATGGTCTACAACGACAGAGTAATCGTTATAATAATAATAATAATATCTATGGACGCTTGACACCACGTCAATCTGGTCCCGTGCTAAGTATCCGAAGATCTTGTGTTACAGGTACCAGACAACGGAAATCTATTTAATACTTTTATACAATACACATATTTAAGATTTTTATTATATTATACGCAAATTAAATACACACCCATGACCCAGGAACATTGAAAACTTTTTGTTTCCTCGTCGGATTCAAATCCGCGACCTCTCAATCGAGCACCAACGCACTCAAAGAACATTTTGAACATAATATATCCTCGGTATATTTTGGAAGTCGGTTAAGAATTAGATATAATTTTACAGGAGCAATATAAGGGTAGTCGAGCGAGGATGGGAACTTGTCCATTAGTTGTTGCGTTGGTGTGACATGAGGTTTATGTTCTACCTTCCTGTACTCGCTGGAGCTGGACGTGATGGATGGCCGGAAGTCTTCCGACAATGACTCCGACACATCGAATGTCTTTTAAGATATTGATACTTTGTAACTTTCACGAAATGGTGTTAGTCTGAACTAAACTACCTCTACTATTTCGTCCAACTTATATCTTAGAAGTTACCTTGTTTATTAGGAAGTAAATATATTTACTAAATGTTGTACTTATACCTTTCACTTATCTTTACTAATGTTACGAAGACGTAGGATTTATTTATTTCTTTGCATTAAACAGAATCCGAAATTACTTGATCAATTTAAATAAAAATGTTCACAGATATAAAGTAGAACACGAGAAAGGATATGAGCTACTTTTATTGCAAAATAATGTACAGTTCCCGCGGAATTTCCTTTAGCGTGACCACGGATGAATAATAGATAAATGCGATGAACAACACACCTCAAAAAGCATTAATCTGAAGTTTTTCTATGGAAACATCGAAAATATTAAAAAATATTACGAAGGTAATTTTACCTATTTACTGAAAATAATAGTCGTACGACTATTATGGTAATTATGATGCAATTAATGTGTAAATGTAGACCGTAGATCAGCAGTTCCGCTCATTATCTCTAACAAAAGTAAATACTTAGCATTGTTTTAACTAAGCCAACTTTTGTTAATTATTTATCACAACGAGCTAAATGTCTATCTTAAACGGCCAAATTAAGTGGCACTCAAGGCACATATTGTCCTTTTTATTTCGCTAACTAGAGGCAGTGTCAGCCTGTGAATGAAGGGGTTTCTAACTTTGATCAGTGTTTTATCATTCGACCATAATCTCTTAGGAACATTAAAAACTGTTTTCTCTTCGACGGGGTTCAAACCTGTGATTTCCGACTTGATCACCGACATCCTAAACTAACCCACAGCGATCGTCACATTATATGACAAGAAATAAATAGTATTTCAACATAAACCTTTCAGGTCGTTTATGTATGCACGTAAAGGAGATCGGGATTAAATACTAAAATTCATACCGCCGCCGCTCAGACCTCAGACCCGCCCCGGGCGTCGAATACGGTAATTAAGTCGCTCCTAGCCATTTTATCCACGTTTTATGTAATGGGTCGCCATGTCTCTTTTTAAAGTGGCCATAACGATACATGAAAGAACCTACATACTTTTTTATATTATAACACCCTGAGGTCCAAATTCGACCATAATACTTACTTTGATTAAAATAAATTGAGCTATTGCGCCGGTTATCACGGTGAATACTGAAACGATAGTTAAATTAAGTGGCGCTCAAATAACACGCTGTCCTTGTCATTCCGACAAAAAGTGACGGATAGGATAACTCTTAACTTTAATTAACATTTCAGTATTCGCTAGATACGCAAATTGTAGATGTTGTCTATGGTATCAAAAATACAGATTTTCAGAACAATCTTTCGTCACATGCACTCTTGTCATTGCGCCAAAAGTTAGAGATATAACCATAAATAGCTCTTAACTCTTATTAGTGCTTCATTATTCAACCATTAGATACGCATTTAAAATATAGTTGTTGTCTATGTGATCAAAAAGAAAGATTCTCAGAATAATCTTTATCTGCAACAAAGTATTAATATGCGGTGTTGATATTTTTATATAGTATCTGGCTAACTGGAACTAATTAACCTCCAGAAGTGGAAACCAAACTAAGAAATATCACTATTAAAAAAACATGGTTATGAAGAAATTAAAAATCTTTATATTCTGTTTAGAAATGCAAACGTTTGCATAACATCGCGCAAACTGAACAAAGATTTACCGTTTAAAAATACTTCACTCCTCAAAAGGAATTGAAAAAGGAGTTTATAGGTGAAAACTGAAAATAAATAGAAAACTCCTCTTAGAGCGAGATTATAGACACAAAGAGTTTATGTTGAAATCGTTTATTTATTTTACATTCCTGGCTGTGCGGGCGTGATACGAAAACTGTTCTTGGAATGTACGCTCAGTACGGCGTCTGTGATATTACATACATACCACTTCAATTATAGGATTTGTTTATTTTTTCATACAAACAACTATCAAGGAATTATGTCGTACATATTTATTATTATTAAGCTATTGCATAGCTTCCATCGCGGACCTTGAGCGTGGAGACAGAAACCAGAAATTCCGTAATGAAAATAACCTAACACCCCCCCACTACGACCGGCACAGCGGTGATACTTTATATCTTTAGTTCAGCAACTCGCCTCTAGGTGGCATTGGTTGTATCGAATAAGTTGAAAAAAAATCTATGCAATAGATTTACCGCGGCAGTCCCCGAGTTCCACACGTCTATTTTTTTATAATCATATATAGTGCTAAGTGAACGCAGATCTTGCCGCACCGAACTGCGGTGACTGCGGGTGGGTGTGCTAGGTTGCATGGAACTTTCTATAAATTAATGCGCGGACTGTAACACAGTCTGCGTTTACCATAAGATCACCAGATGAATACTAGTTGGCAAATTAACTCTCTATAATACCTATATAAACAGATTTACATTATTCAAGGGCTTGCAGATTTATTACTTAATATCATGATATTTTACCAATAATGACTCCTATAAAGGATGATTCATGGTTCATCTATTAAGCCTCATATAGTGTGAAGAGAATGACGCGTAGAGCATTTTTTGTTTTGGCACCTCATTTAAATTACTTAATATAACACAAAAAAAATCATAGGTCTTAAATGACCACAAGGAGTGAATCTTACTATGCTGATGCTTAAGAGTTCCTAGTCTATACACACGAACGCACTCGTCGTTGACCTGAAGACCTGAAAGGATTGAAATTCATGTGTTTTGTGACTTTTATGGAGATCTTTAATCGTGATTTGTCGCGTTATGGTAAGTAATTTATATGAGGTGCCAAAACAAAAAATGTTCTTGGCGTCATTCTTTTCACACTATATTCGGTATTAATCGGGAAATAGACTAATCCATTTCCCCTTATTAATAAAATATGTTCGCAGCGGACGTCCTTGTCTGATACGTTAGAGAAGTCAATTGACAGATATTGATTTGCATAATATCCATTGCTTACTTAAATATTTATATTACAGCGGTATAAATATAAAATACATAGGTGCGTAATTTGTTTGCCACGATATGTCGTGGCCAATATTTAATGATAATATTATATAAGATATTATCATTAAATATTTCGAGTCACGTCATATTACATGTAATCGTTTAGCTAAAACCATTTATAAAATTAAAACAAAGCGTTTAAGTCGGACATTGGTGTTACAAGAAATAGAATCGAAAGCGGGTTAGCTAGTTAAGGAACTCCCTAGAGGCTAGACGAAGTACTCGCTATTGTCCCAGATACAATTTCATTAGCAAACACAATTGAATTGCAATTTAAGTTAACTGATAGTATGAGTTCAATTTCTTTTGTGATGCGACTTCTTATAAATAATTCACTGTAGTGTAAACTACAATAATAAAATAAACTACAATAAAATACAGACTATACAGTAGTCCTCTTACTAATAAAATATTGACTAAGTTAAAAAGTCACTTGACAGACAAGGACAAAACATTATTGTATAGCTTATCCAGTGTCAAAATATTTTTATAATATTACATAATATGGGTTCATAATGTTATTGGCTTTCCAATATCTAGTTAAGATGCATATTGTAATTATTAATAGCTGTTGGTCTTCCTTATAAATAAAATAAAATAAAAAATAATTATATAAAGTGTACGAAAGTTATGAACCATCTAAGTTATAAATAACAGACGTGAAAATATATAAACATAATGAAAACATACTTTTTTATAAAAAGTGGTGGAAAAAGTCAAAATAATGTTATTTCCGGTTGAAATAAACAATACCTCTTTCATTAATCACAACAATTATTGTGTAAACCGACACGAAGCATAATTTGTAATGTTTAAAACAACAATTTAATAACGGATAGCGTGCACATTCGGTACAGCGCAATGAACATTAAATTTTAAATGCGGTTCTTCGTGGTTTACAATGTAGATTTAAATTCAATTAATTCACAAAGTTACTACTCAGTCAGCCATTACGTGTTTAATGTGCCCTCAAATGTTGCTTCGCTCAAAACATTCAGCTGAGATGATTAATTACACACATATATAAGGGTCAGTTCACACCGTAAGAGACTCGAGAGGATGTGCTGAATTTTGAAGAAAGCTATTCTTCTTATGTAGTATGGTAAATAAGGTTTAATTTTAATCACAATCTTAAAATGCAGTCCTGTCAGTTTGTGTGTGAACTGATAGGCCAGTTGACAGTTTAGTATAACGTATACTTATTACTTATACTGCATACACATTTAAGTTAAGTGTTTCAGCATGTCAGCATTTTGTGTGGAGAATTTGAACAAAAAAGGAATTCTCAAACGACACGAGGAAGTTGACAATTTCGTATTTATATTTGATAAAATGCTACAATTTTGGATATAGTATATATATACTTATACTACAGCCAAAGCCAAATATCAGCCAGGTATCAAAAGTGGGTAAATAACTATTAACATACCTTTTACACCTACAATTTTGTTACAAAAAGTTACTAGATACTTTCGCGACATTCAGACCAATTTAGCATGTAATATAATATGACAATACTCTAAAGTAAGTAAGTAGTTTTATTATATATGAAGTTTTCATTAATGTGTTGACACATTTTGGTTTACATCTGTACCACAAACTTAGAGAGAGCCTTTATTACATTACCAGACTATGAAACAAGAAAAAAGTACGAAAAGGGTTCCATTAGCTATTGCTACGTTAATTAAAACTTTGTATAAGTTTAATTTTACTGTTAAACTTCTAGTTTTATTTCAAAGTGAGGCACAAATAGCCTCCACTGTATACAGCGATTAACCTCAGAACGGTGTTTTCCTTCCCCTTTCCCGTCTTTGAAATGGCTCACTCCAAACAAGTAGGTATACGTTTTCTGCCCATTGTTTTTTATACAAGGATTTGCCGCAAAAACATATTTCTTTTTATAACAAAACGAGAATTCTCGGGATTTATATAAGGTATTTGAAAAATATGATGTGACAAAACAGTGTTTATAGAATCAGACGTTACGTTTGGAAAACATTAAGGTAGCAATATCCCAGAGAAATTATTCTCGGGGAAATAATCTAGCAATATCCTGCAAAAATCCCATCCGCTCTAACCTTTATCTTATAGTCTTAATTGTATAAAAATGTTTATATATATTTGACAGTAAAAGATTTTTCATTTTCGTTACTAAATGTCACCCGAAACTTATCGTCCTGTCTATTTATAAATACAATAACGATTACCTAAACGTTATTCATGATATTGTACCTGCTACCTACAAATCACCTAAATTACCTTTCAAGGGAAAGGTATTTAAGTTGTTTGTTGGTAGTAGTATTTGGGCTAATAACGTCGGTGGTACTTTACCTTTCACAAAGTCCCACAATGTCACCTCATAGCATATAACGCGAACAGTCCCATCCTACGGGGTTACGCACGTCGGCACGTCTTCGTTTATCACTCGTGTCTACCCTTGTAACCATAATTCAATAGCATAAAATTTCACTTTAACAATGTAATGATAGAGATGAATATAAGCATAATGTTTTATATATATATATATATTTACCTAATTAAAAATATAAATGCGAAAGTAGCTCTGTCTGTCTGTCTCGCTTTCACGCTAAAACTGCTAATCCAATTTAAATGAAATTTGGTACACAGATAGTCTAGACTCTAGAACCTGAGAAAGGAGAGGCTACTTTTAATTGCGATAAAATTGTTATAAGGGGTTAAAAATGGGGATGTCATTTTTAAAGCTTTGAGCTTAAAAAAGTTACGAAAAAATAGGCTGCTGTAATAACTAATTCCACGCAGACGCAATCGCGGGCGAAAACTAGTATTATACATGTCTTTGAAAATCTTGACGCTTCTACTTTGCGCCAATTGAGTTGAGCCTTACAGGTATAGAGATAACATCTTAAATGTATGAATTTCCTTGCAGATGGTGGCGACGGAGGAGGCAGCGGTGGGCGGGCAGCTGGAGTCCCCGGGCACGTTCGGCAAGCTGCGCCAGACGCTCTCCTCCTCGCTGCTCACCGCGCAGGACAAAGGTAACGAGCGGTGCGAGAATAAGTAGTAAGTGATTTCCATCAGTGGTCAGGTTTACAGCCCTAGGACGTAACATTTTGGCGGTATGTTTTATATAGTTCCACGGTAGCACTTCTCTTACCAAATTTGGTGAAACAATGCCAGCGTTTTCTACCCGATTACTCCTGAGCCAAAATGAAAACGCAATGCTAATGATTTTGGCAGTATGTTTATATATTAATATAATGTAGGTAGTTCCACGGTTACACTTACAGTACAGCTCCGATTATAATTAACTCATCAAATCATGGGCATATAATTTATGAACTCTTCAGTCAGGGTTATAATTTTTGATAAAAATTAAATTGGAGTTAGAGACGTAAAAATAATTATCGATTGCAATATAAAATTGAGTATAAAATGTTATTTTGCAATAAAGTATGTTGAATGGTGATTATAGTCAATTATACAGTACTTATAACTCATTCGTAGTATATAGAATAGGTTAATAATGTATAAGCCAAGCTACGTGGTAGAGTTCTTGAGAAGTTATCTGCTCCGTAAAGTTTGTTACATGATAATTTAAATGTAGCCTGGATATTCCGAGTTTGATGTTTGCCAGAGAAGTATTAGACTAATTAATCCCATAATAAATCCTTTCTATAACTTTCGTAACTCAAAGGGAATCTCTAATTAATTGTTCATTATAATTCTTACCTTGCATTCCTTAATCGGCATTAGACATTCGTTTATGAATATAAATTTGTAAATTAAATAAGGTGTGTTTAATATTGTTTATTTATACTTATATTATCAATATTAGAGAATCTCTTGTTAACGAATAAATTCGACGGGACGGATTTTAATAATTCTTTCATTATTATAATTCTATATTATCCCCAAATATAAATATTTTTTTTTATAAGTAAGGAGGTTATTATAAAAACAAACTGCACGTTTAATGCGTATTACCCTACCATTTTTCTCAGGACAAAATGTTAATTTAAAGTAAAATGTTTATATTATACACAATGTGTAAATATCGCCTCCTTATTTAATGATTTAGAGCTCATCTTTCGAGTCTGAAATCGTGGGTTTTAATCCTGCGTTGGAACTACAAAAAATGTTATTTTCAAGTTTAGTTACGTCAATGCATAATCATTTGATTGTCTCTCAAGAAAGATGATTCGTGCATCGGATAGTCATGTAAAAAATTGGTTCAGCGCCCGTTCTCTCTCCAGTCGTGTCGGGTCCCACTGGGTGAGAGTAAAAGGAAGAGAGAGTGTTCTTGGGTATTGCGCACACACTTGGTCACTGCAGAAATGACATCTGTGTAGCTTGGCCTGGTTTCAACGAAACCGGCCACTGATACTGAAATCGGTGTGAGGATTTACTTATACACATTTCAGTTAAATATAATAAATACTCGCATTAACATTTCTAAGTCAAACAAGCGGTATGTATACAACAAATACGAGGCCAATCATATTTGTGGTATACATACCAATTGGGTCAAATACACTTACTCAAAAATTACTCTCACATTGACTAATCTATATTTTATGCGATTATAATAGTTCTTTTATGTTTATGTTCACTTTGAAACAAATAATTGCTGTGAAATTTAATTTCGTAATTTTGCAGAACACGGAGTTCTTTAATAGCGCGTTTTGGGATTTTGTTGCTGTGAACAGAACTTAATTTTGAGTCTATATTTTTTTAAACAAAAAATATTTTTGAAAACCGTGTGTGTGGTTATCGGCTTATGTACTTTTTGTTTATTTTACACTCTACAATCAAAATGTCGCGTTACATAGAATTTTAACAGCCATAGTAGTCTTTATACAAATTGAGTTCAATTAAATAGCTATAAATTAAAGCCCCATTTATTTCTCTCAATGTAACTTCTAGATATGTAAACATAATGCTAATTTTAATAAGATTTCAATGTCCTTAAGAAATTTACACAAAAATATATAAAGTAAAAAAAGTATAAGCACACTGTAACTGGTGTTTCGGTATTAAACATATTTCATTTCATTTCATTTCATACAAACTATCTACTATAGTTTGTATGTTTAATACCGAAACCTTTTCTCTCTTTCCTTGTATTTTAACTACCGAACAATGGACAAATAAAATGGCTAAATACCCTTTTTCTTAGATGAGCTTTACAATGCCCATGAGGGTATTAGTGAAAGGCCGCTTAGAGGAAAATCAATAGAGCTCCCGTATTCCCCATAGCCTTAATAACCTAACCTATACAGTGTACACGTATTTATTATACTTACAACGAATTTAGCCCTAGGTATAGTAGGATTAAAAGTACTTCTATTGTGATGATATTATTCTACACTTAATTAATATAACAACACAGTATCATCACAGTATCACACTAATGTTATAAAGGCGAGTATGTGCGTTGTGTAGTGTATGTTGGTTAATTCTTCACGGCTTTTATGTAGAAAATTTGCACCCTGGATTGTCACATAAGCTCCTTTTTAGAATGAAAAGTATTTTACGTTAAACGTGGTGCCAACCATAATAAGTGTAAAGTTAGCTTTGTTCATACACGCCATACTTGCTTGAAATAGTAAAATAAAATATTTTAAATCATTCATCATTAATGTTCTGCTCCTACATGCACGATACATAGCCTATAATATATACAGGCTGTAATATTAATGAGTGATAATATTTTAAGGTGTGTATGTGCCTCTTATGTATAGTTTAATGTGAAAGTACCGACGCTGAAAGAGTTACTTTTTTATTATAGTACGGGCAAATTGATGTCACATTACACTCTACATAAGAGGCACATAAAGCCACCTTAAAGTATTATCACTCATTTATTTTACTTCATGTATAATCACTATACCTAGATAAGCTATCCAACACATTTCTTTTAAATCTGTTCAGTAGTTGCTTTGATTAGCGATTACTTCGATAAACTCTTTATCTCTATAATATTAGTATAGTTATAACTTCTTCCACTGAGTTACAACGGCCAATTAATACCCAAGATGTTTGATAAATAACTTGAGAATACCGTTTAATATTCCAAACGTTCAAATTACTTAGTATTCTCATTGTTACGATGCCGACTCAATCTTAATGCAAAGTTAAGGCGAAATTTCCGGTGACTTCGAGCTCCGGACTTAAGACGAATTTAATGGTGGCCATCGATTTGTTTCATTCCTTTGAACTAAATTAAAATTCTCAAATGGAAGTTAAGGTGCACCGGTTGAAAGCGGGCAAAACTGTTTTGCTAGATTTAATTTTGTATTTAATATTTACCATGATCGTCAGTCGTGTCGGCTATCGATCTCACGATGCTACGAGAGTGATGGAAGAAAGAGAGTGCTTCAGTGTATTGCGCACACACTTGGGCACTATGAAAATAACTCCTGTTAAAACCCTTAAAAATAGTCACTGTTCTTAACAATATTGCCTCTATAATTAACTAAATTGTCACGTAATAAGATGTTCTTTACTCGATTAAATAAGTGTCCAAAAACAGCCGGGAATTAAAGTCTTAATCCAATAAGAAAATTCGATTTGTACATGATAACTTTTACACATTTTACGTATATTTAAGAAATGGATATTGTAGAAAAATCATATATTATAGTTGTCCAGCTGGAGCTGGATTGCTCTACTTATCCCTCATTGGCCTGGTGTCGTAACACCTTCTCTAAAGCCTTTTTCACCTAAAGGGGATACACATGCTAGTAAATGGGAAAGGAGCTGGCATGAATGTTTCTGTCATGTACGAGTAACTGGCACACTGGGGATACATTTGCACGTAATATTGGCAAGTTGTGTCCCTACTGTCCGCACTGGCAAACCCGTAGCTGTCACACAACACATGTCAGTTTGGCAAACCCCTCGTCCCCAAAGGGCCCAAAGGGCATGCAAGTAAATCAATTGTGGTACTAGGTACTTGTATGCTAGTAACAGGCATGCCAATTAGCATTGAAACATGACAGCAGCGGGCACGTGGAAAGGCTGGTATACTAGTGTGCAAGTATGTGTATCTGCGACCTCCGTGGCGCAGTAGTTCAGCGCTTTGGTGCTCGACCGAGACGTTGCGGGTTCGAATCCCGCCGAAGGAACAAATAGTTTTCAATGTTCCTGGGTCATGGATGTATATTAAATTTGTGTATTAATATAATAAAAATCTTAAATATGTGTATAGTAGAAAAGTATTAAATATATATTTCCGTTGTCTGGCACCTGTAACACAAGTTCTTCGGATACTTAGCACAGGGCCAGATTGACATGGTGTGAAGCGTCTATAGATATTATTATATTATCTACAGGTTTAAGTTAAAACTGTGAAATTTAAAGGACATTTACTTTAGCAAATTGTTACATCAGTGAGCACGTTCCGAAATTTCTATGCCAATAGGGGTTCGCTGAAAACGCTATCAAAGGCTAGTTCCTCCACCGCAGCGCCGAACGCCGCAGTATTTGGACGCGCTGTTTACACACAATTACTAAATCACGTTTTAATTTAACCAATGGTGTAAAATTTCTATTATATTGACACTGTATAAAACTTTCTTCCTCTTTTCACGAGATAAATAGACGGAGTATGACATTTTTTACACTTCTAGATTATATAGAGAACGAGAACGAAATGCTAATATTTCTTAAAGTTAATGCTAATAAATATCTAAAAATAATTAAAATAAAAAAGACATGTGGCACTCGGGGACTGCCGCGGTAAAGCTGTTGAATACTTACTTACTTTTTGTATATTAACTTATCCGATACAACCAATGCCACCTAGAGGCGAGTTGTTGAACTAAAGAGACAAGCGTGATATTTCAGTCATTAAAATTTCTGCTATTCATCGATAGATGGCAATAAAAAGTATCCGGTCGGAGTGGGGGGTTATTTTCGTTACGGAATTTCTGGATTCCGTCTCCACGCTCAAGGCCCGCGATAGAAGCTATGCAATAGCTTAAAAACTTAACACACACTAGGTCACTTGCTGCCTGCCTTTGCTTATGCCGTTTATAATAACTGTAGAATACAAAAAACATATCCGTGGTTAAATATATATTTTTTTTAATATTAAAAATTTTAAGTAGATATCCCCCGATTTTTCAAGTTGTGAGTGACTTCCTACTCCTCCTTCATTCTTCTGATTAATTTCGTTGCGGGCCACAAGAAACGGATCTAGCATATAGCTCGGGCACCTCTGATATCATATCAATAGGTGACCCAGGCAACATAGGGGTTCAATGTGGGCTAATTGCCCTTTTTTTTTTAAAAAATTACAAGGTAAATTGTAATGAATCACGTAAGCTTCAAATACAAAAAACTAAATCAAAGTCGGTTCATCCGTTTGGTAGCTAGAACGCAACAGACACAAACTTATAACACCCCTCGGTTTTTTTTAGGGGTTAATAACGGGGTAAAAGTATAATGCACACAATATGTATATATAATGATTGCGAGTCTACTAAGGCTACTATTACAAGCTATTACAATTTCCCTACATCACGGCGTGCGATCTAAAAGCATTCGCCTCATTTTAAATTCAATCGATCACAGCTCAAGTATGCAATTGCTATGAGCTATATTAAAGTTATCATTAAACAACTTCACTGAATAACTGAAAGCGAGCGTTTGGCGGTTGTGAGCACTGGATGTGTTTCTCGTTTCTAAATATTTGTGAAATATCGCAATAACTCGTCGGCTACTCGCATAGTTGTAAATGTAATACCGCCAAATAAAGTTAATATTATACCGCTGACGTATTTGAATCTATGAAGTTGTAGTATTTGAGTATAAAAGAAATAATTTACTGAATATTTCATCAGTGGAAGCTAGTTGTAGAGTTTTCCTGTGTAGTGATCCTTTTGGTGTATTATACCTGGTGTACTAGTTTTGGGAAATATTTAATTTGCATAAATGTGCATGGTTGTAATACCGCGATAAGTATACCGCTGGCACATGGAGTAATTTGCAATTTCATTAGTGAAAACATGTTATAGAATAATTCTGTGTATTGATTATATTATGCAGGTATTAGTTGCACATGGCGAGTTTTAAATAGTGTTTCCTTAAAGTTTTTTTATTAACGGATATTCAATTGTAAAACAGCAAAAAATTACAATAACTCGAGAGTCGGCAGAACATACTTGCACAGTTTTAATGCCGCGAAATAAAGTTACTATACCGCTATGCACGCGATTTATGAAGCAATTTACACTATCAATGCAAGAATTTTTTTGGACCATTCATTAGTGGGAATGGTTTAGAAATCTAGAATAATCCAATGTAGTTTATAATACTCCTATTAAGCATTTATTAGTTGTACTTGGAATATATTTGATCTAGTCTCTTCATTAGCTCACTGGGCACAGACTCGAAGCGTTGCGACGCGTCATGTTTTTCCTCCTAACATATTTGATATTATGTACATCTTTATTTTCCAACTATAAAGGTAAAAACTGTGATTATGTATATATCAATTGATTTGAAGTATCTTCCTTGAGTAGGAAAGTCTTAATTATTATTATTATTATTTCAAAATAAGTTACAAAATATTCATTTACATAGTTGATCTTGCCGGAGAAACTACCTATACTATTATTAGTCTTTGATTGAAGGGCAAATATTTGCAATATATTTCAGAATAATGAAATTAGATGTTCGAGTCTACTACAAAATTAACTAAGATAAAAATATATTATCTACCTAAAGATACTATATTTACTGTGTATACTTCAACCTTTTGTAAATAAAATCAATTGTCTATTTTAGTAACGAAATTGGGACCGCGGACGGGCGCGGCGGAAACTGCACCGGAGCCCGCGCCCCCGCCCGCCCAGCCGCCGCCCGCCCAACCGCCCAAGACTGAACGGTAAATACTGTTTTCCATATTGTTTCTACGCTCTTATAACTTGTATAGCTTTATAACGATACAAACAGTCAAGCTGAAATCTATAACAGGTATAATTTAATGTTATAAATACATCGTTCTCTACAACATATCGTTACAATGTGATCGATATGTAAACAAAGCTTAGTATGGGGTGCGGCTATAATGCTGCCAATTAAAAGGCATTTTATTAATTGTGCAATGAAACATACATTGGCTTAATGTGCCTTTGGTCGAAATTTATTTTTTTGTTCACTTTTATATCACATTGAACCGAAGTATACATCCAAAGTTTACTAATACTTTGTCAGAATTCAGAAACCAAACGGAAAATAAACTTTCTTCATTAAAAGTTCTCGAGGTATTGTTTTGCTAATTGTACTCCGTCACGTGGCCACGTGGCGTGTTTTGTCACGCGTCCAGTGGCGTGTTTGTCCATGCAATCAGCCAAGTTCACGTCACGCTCCCAGTGGCGTGTTTGTACACGCAATGTGCCGAGTTCACGTCACGCTCCCAGTGGCGTGTTTGTTCACGCAATCCGCCAAGTTCACATCACGCTTCCAGTGGCATGTTTGTCCACGCAATCCACCAAGTTCACATAACGCTCTGAGTGGCATGTTTGTCCACCCAATCAGTCAAATTCACGTCACGCTCCTAGTGGCGTGTTTGTCCACGCAGTCCACCAAATTCACGTCACGCTCCCAGTGGCGTGTTACTCCACGCACTATGGCAAGTTGCCATAACACTCAGTGGCGTATAGATCTAAGCTAGTACATTAGGCTCAACTCACACTGGCGTATTCAAAGCATCGTGTTGTTTTTCCTTATAGCATACAACTTCTAATTGTCAATTATTAAGATACAAATTATTATGAGTACGCTTATAGGGCTCCGGGCGTCACGAGGCTTGGACTCTATTATGTGACTTGAGCATGAGCGTGACAACAATTATTGTATTCATATTAATACATGGAACCTAACTTTTAATCCGACCGTGAGTAGCGCTAGCATCAGTGCCCTCCGGTTTGATGTTACATGCATCTGGTACACAAAGTGACACTGAGTACCATGTTTATGTCGCAGCGAGGCGGGCAAGGCGCCGTCACGCGCGGGCGCCTGCCGTGTGTGCCTCAAGGCGCTGAAGCCAGGGGAGGTGTTCCACGTGTGCAACGGCTGTCAGCACCGCGTGTGCGAAGACTGCTCCTCGTACTCCAAGCCCGCTAGTGACGAGGACGCGGTAAATACAATGTCATTGTATTAATTCATTAATATGAGATAAGCTCCTATGATGTAAGTTTGATCCCGCCAAAAACATTTTCATGTAAAAATGTTACCAAGACAAGTCTTACAATGTACAATACAATGTATAATAGCTTACAATGTGAAAAAGTTATATATAAGATCCCAAGATTCTTGATCTATGCGGCCTTATTTTACCAGGCCTAACTTCACACACTCTACATTTCAGTCAAAACGTGATACTTGGCCGTTTTACTATTGTTAGTAAAACGGCCAACGTAAAATTTCATAGGTATTCATCGTGTGTGAAAAAAACGTTCAAGCATTACGTCTTGAAAATCTGGAGCTAAGCTCTAAAGAAAAAAAAATGTTACGTATACACCTCGTGGAAACTAAGAGATGTTGTAATGGATGGAAAGAATAATATGAGAAGTACGTGTAATATGAAGTATATCAATTATAATGACTAGAAAAAAATTCTAGCTCTGATGGTATTGATAATTATTAATACCATCAGAGCTAGAATTTTTTTCTAGTCATTGATCCGTTTGCGGAAAGATGTCTGCTACTGAGTAATTAGTAGTTTCGTAATAATTTGGTACTATTAATCTTGTTTACACTTCAATATCTTGGAGATAGGGAAAATTTTGTGGAATTAGAATTACAATAACCTTTAAGCCTACTAACTTTACAATTAAAGCCGTCATTTCGTTCGCAGTAAACAGATGAGATGCCAATTTAAGTCTGCCTCAGGCTAGTATTGGCAAAATAATTGATAGCCTCGAGACGTCGAAGATCTTTCGAGAAACTCCGATGGAAAACAGTCGCGTTATGTAATCTGACTGACAACGTAATTAATCCCGCCCTATTGTGTTACGTCGAGTCTGTAACTGTCGTGTTATTGTATGAACCACTCCTGGATAAGACGTAATTGGATTTCCCGTCTAAAGGGTTGGATTAACGCAGACCCTTGCTCGGTTTAATATTTTTATATTGTATGCTTGTACAACTTTACGTTTCAAGCAAGATTTTAGTTTAGGGTCTACAATACTTACCAGTGACGTAGGGTTCCTATAACTTAATTCCTATTGGCTTCACTTACCTACCCTATGCATTTTGAAGATCCTCATTTTAATTATCTAATATACAAGGCTAGGTCTTCCCTAAGAAGAAGAACCAGCCGCTGTTATCTATACTGATATTATAAAGCGGAAGTTTGTTTGTTTGTTTGTTTGTTAAAACGTGCTAATCTCAGGAACTACTGGTCCGATTTGAAAAATTCTTTTTTTGTTGGTTAGTCTATTTATAGAGCAAGGCTTTAGGCTATATAACATTACGCTGCGACCAATAGGAGTGAAGCGTCAGTGAGAAATGTTGCAAAAACGGGGAAATTTTTTCACATTTAGAGACTTTTGTTGCGTGCGCTGCATAAATGGTCACTCAAAGAGCACGCGTACGAAGTCGCGGGCACAGCTAGTATAAAAATATACGACTTATTTGCATTAAGTTGTAACTTATACATAAATTCATTCTTTTCACCAGAGCCCAAACTGTATTAAAACAGAAAATAAATATTTATTCAATAATTATTATAGATCACAGGTACCAAATCATAAAAATGTATTTTTCTTAGGTAATTATAAATATTTTACATTGCTTTTTGTCATGTTTACAGCAAACTAGTTTTTTACAGTCCGTTAAAATGATGTTATAGTAGGCAACCAGTTTCAAGTGTGTATAGTATAATCTTAAATGCCGTAAGTTTGAAATTGTTTTAAAAATTACAAAATTTAGCCCCGATTCCACCAACGCTTGTTAGTGTTAACGGCTTGTCAAAATACCATGCCTTCATTGACAGGAAATACGAGAGTGATAACATGATATTTAATGAAGGATAACTTTAACATGTGTTGGTGAAATTGGCACTTAAGCTTTTTTGCCCTTTCTTTATGTAATAGAATCATAAAAAAAATTCTACGTAAAAATATAAATAATAGACTTATACTATATATGTGGTAAAGTAAATAATTTTTCCGAAACCTGATGACTATTCCAGAAGAACCCTTTTTGGGATGCCAATGCTTGGTACCTCCCAGTGCACCAACTTAGTGTGCTAATGATTCTGACAGAGAGCGGTTGCTTAGCGGATAGTTTACGGTGTCAGCTCGGTTTCAGTAACAAATTGCTAGTGAATGCTAATGACTGTAGTGGGGAGTCGATAAATGGCCCATACTAGTTAACGTGTATGGCTAATTACGTATCGATGTAAGAAAACTGTAACCCAGTAAACAGGGAAAATAAGCTTTTTGTGTAATCTTTTTTGTCCAAGTTCCATATTTAGAGCGCAAAAATCACTTGCCACGTACATAGCAAAAAAAAGATAGTGTCCTTATAAGTAGATAAGTTTTTTGTTGGCTCATAACATAGTCGTTATTTTACTTTCTGTCGTTTTAGGTACACATTTGACCCTTGTATAACGTGTAAAGAATACCATTTAGATAAAATCGATAGTTCCAAAAGTATATTATTGTAACATTTAAATTCCAAAATCGATCATCAGATAATAATTATCGCTTACTATCGTCCCAATTCTGTGACTTGAGTAAAACTGATAAAGTTTAGTTTCAGGACTCTGATCTGCATGATTCGACTTTTAAAAAAAAACAAAAAATCTTTATTTCAAAGACTACTAGATATGTGCCATGGATTTTGATCCTATGGATCCTATTTGAAAAACTTTGGGATAAGTAATAGATATAAACGAGAACACTTAAGAATGTAATATTTCTTTTATATAGCTAAGCACGATTCTGATGTTTATTTTTATTTTACTAGAATTCATGGAGGTGTTCTGTGTGCCGACGAAAGGCAGGACCGAGGCTGCCGCCATCTGCACAGGACAGCACTGACTCGCTACTAGAGGTATTTACTATTTAATATCAATTAAATAATTATATTATGAATTACTTTCGCTTATCGCTTTAACTAATGAGCCCAATGCGTCCCAGGGTTGCTCGATGTCAGATGTTCGTCCTATTGTTCAATAAGAGTAGAACAACAATGAAGAAGGAAGTCACACAGTTAATCCCTTCCCTCAATATATTCGGCTTCATATATGTGTCGCAGTAATCTAATTGAAATCACCATTTCATTGAGTGACTAGCGTTTTTATCAAATGACGACAATAGATTAAAAGCCTAAAGGACAACTCGTCATGTTGTTTATTGTAACGTCCAACGTCTTGACTGAACGTCATTAAGTCATTTAGGGTAGTCGTTGAATTACCTACTTATGAAATATCAAGTTAGGTGACCTTTTTTTTAATTTGCGCTCATACTACTAATATTTTATGGATAAATGTAATTAAATTTGAATCACCTGACTGACAACACCACATTACAATCCGCTAACTAATTGGACGTTGACTGACGATTGTTTAATCAATGTTCGGCCTAGTCTTTCAATTTAATGTCGTCATTTGATAAAAACGCTAGTCACTCAATTAAATAGCGATTTGAATTAGATGATATGCACCGTGAATCACTCTATATATATAACAAATCGTCAGGTGCCTGTGCTGGAGCTACAGCGGAGGCACTCGGAAGCGCGGCTCGGCAGCAGCACCGCCAGCAGCGCGCTCGCCCCGCCGCGCTCGCCCGAGCTGCGCCGCCACTCCGACGTCTCGCCCGCCTCCCTCAAGGAGCTGGAAAAAGTAAGATTGTTACAGATTGACAAAAAAATATTGGGCCCCGATTCACATTTGCCAATTCAAAAGAAAAAAATTACATTTTATGCTATGGATTTCCGCAAAGTAACGCCTGATTCCATTAACTATTAACAATTCAAAAGAATTCGAATTCAGATTAACCGCAGCGTTGTATGGGAATGATCACATTTTGGTACTGTTTGCGTAAAGTTTCCCGCAGAAATCATTCCGAAAATGTATTAATCGAGCTACTAACTGTACAGATGGAACTATTTGTTTTTTAAATTGTATCAACTTTTATGCTCATTAAAAAAATAAAAGTTTAAAAAACTAAAACCCGACTGCGCAAAAGAGGGGTCTAAAAAGGCTAAAACAAGAAAATAATTCAATTTGAAATCCAGATATGCATATATGGTCAAGGTAGAGCCGTGGTCGTACCCGTTAAACAAATCTATAACGCATCTCCGTTGTGACGTAGAAACCACTGTAGAGATTAGACACGCGTACCGAGTATTAGTGTTACAATATTTATACAGGGTGTAAAAAGAACAGTCACTATAACTTTAAGATACATTTAGGTATACTGCCATTCCTCATTTTGGAAATGTATAATTTTTTTGCCAAAAAGTAAAAAAAAAATTATGACTTTGTACCTTTTTTTTGTAGCAAGAACAAAGAAAAAGAAAAATAAATATGTTTTTTGTAAAAGAAAATGTAGTTCTATAATGAGAAAAGATAGTAGGTATATTCATATCCCAAAGTACACACACACAGTAGGGACTGTTATTTTTAAACCCGTTATATTGGAGAGATGCGTATGACAAACTTATTACTCTATCATTTACTAGTTACTAATATCGACTAGGTTTTTCACGATGGTCTTATGTATTAAAATAGTTTCAGACTTTACTTAAGTATGCAAAAGCTTTACCTGAACAATACTAGCTTCGGCACTGAAGGGTGAAATCAAAGTTACTTCGAAACTTCGTTATTAAAAGTTAAAACCCATGGACATTTTCAAAAGTGCCAAACAATAATTTTAAGCTTTCCGCTTCCGCTAAAACAATTATATGAGTTAATTGAATAAAATTCAATTTACATTCACAATTTCGTGGTAGAAATAATATTTTTCTGGAAAGTTTTTACCATTTTCAATCGTAGCTTACATTGAATAAAGTATCTCACTCAAGACTTTGATGCTTTTAGATCGTACTTGCAATTCAATATGCGCTTTTGGGACCCTACCCAATTCACGACATACATTCGCTTTCGTCGCTTCGCCGCAAACTTTATAAATTGACTTGTCTTTAATAGAAACGTTCTCTATTCATAAATAATATATATTCAGGTAACTTTTAGCTTCTTATGGTTCTGTTGAAAAGTAGGTCAATATAAATTTCTAAGAATTCCTCGTCGAGAAGAAACAAAAAACCACACTGAAAGTCTTCGCAACTTTTTGTTTAAAGTGGCGCTCTTAACGCTAAGTTATAAAGCAGTTGCAAGATATAACCTAAAAGCGACAGTGATATTTAAATTATAATACAAGTAACAAACTTCTACTTTATAATTTTTTACAATCAACAGCTAATTATATAATTTTATACCTACCTACTTAATATTAAATAATTAACAATTTTGATATGTGCATTGATTTACTCAAGTACCTATATTTTATGTAAATTACTCGTGTTCGTGTCAGCGCTATTAACCTGTTAGTTTTCCTCGCTGCCACCTATCAGTCACACGCCCGGCCGGTGGCGAGTAACCTGTCAGTCACAACTCACATAACCCGTCAGTTGAAGGGCGGGGCCACGACGCCGGCGGAGTCGCGGCGGCCGTCGACGGTGACGCCGGTGCGGCGCCGCTCCGTGCGCGCGCCCGCCACGCGCCAGCGGTCCTGCGACGAGGACCAGCCCGCGCCACACGCGCTGCCCGCGCCGCCGCCAATGTCCAGAAGGTAACAGAAGTATTTTTATTGATGTCAGACCGAAGGATTTTGATGATGATTGTCGTTGCTCAACGAACAAACAGTTTGCGATGAACCGTTTAAACCTTTCCGGGACTTCCACGAATATTTCAAGCCTAAAATAGCCGAATCTGTTCAGCCGTTCTTGAGTTTTAGCGAGACTAACGAACTGCAATTAATTTTTATATATAAGAAGACTAGCTGACTCGTGTCCACTTCGTTGAGCATAGAAACCGTGTAAACCTTTCCTGGACTTCCACGAACATTTCAAAATGTTTTTTTTTTGCTTTTTCGTTATTCTTGCGACAAAATATTATGAAATGGTAAAAAGTAAAAAAAAATTATTTTTGTTAGTTTTGGACAAAAAAATAATTAAGGCTTAATAAAAAAATACATTTCCAAAATGAGGAAAGTAAGTATAATCTCACACTATATAGTGTGTAAAAAGAAAAGTCACTATAACTTTGAGATTATACTTACTTTCCTCATTTTGGAAATGTTTTTTATACATAAAAATTCATGTAAATTTTACATAAGTTATTGTTTTGTGCTCAAGGTCTGAAGATACTACTTAATAACCTATATAACCCTATTTCGAAGTTAACCTTGTATCTGGCGTGACACCCGTAGCTCACGCCGCGCCGACCCAAGTCACATCGAGATAATAAATTGCGTTAACAGGGATTGAGCAACGGATCTAATAAATGTCCATTACACTCATACATGCCTACCTCAATAATGAACTTATTGGCTTATACAGTAACCAATAAGTCGGTAAGTATGTAATAAACTTGCCAAAATATTATAAGGGGCTCGAAGCGTAATAATGTTATCATATAGACGTATGTACACGTAATATAATTTCATTCCGATACTTTTTTCATTTCGCAAAGTGCAAATAAAATCAGTAACTTTCATTTATGCGATTACATTTTAATATTTATACAAACGTGTCGCGATGCTACAAAAATATCGAAGCGTGACTTTTTACATAAATGAGAAATTTATTATTGCGTGTCATGGCGAAATAAGTGATGCTGTTTCAGATTTTTTTTACATAGAAGCCATTATTTGCGTTGTAAAGGAATAAAATGTTGCTATTACATTGTCGCTGATAATATTAACATCTCTTATGATCATATTTAACTGTATCGCTCTTTTAATTCAGTAATTCAATTGACATAGATTAAAAATCAATTGCGGTTGTAAAAATATGTATGAATTGAAAACTGTTCCAGAATCCAAGTAAAATTAGATAATTTCGACTAAATTTACAGTAATTTTGCGGGACGATTATGACTATGCGAACTAAACATTTGTATTGAAAATGAACGAGTAAATGAAGGAAATGGCGGAAATGAACTTGTCCAATTCAATAATTCATTCGCAAACGACACACATCTAGTCTATATAAAATTTGCGAAATCTTTCATGAAAGCGCTATTATATTTTTCAAAATATACGATATGTAAAATAAATAAGTGATAATACTTTATGGTGTGTATGTTACTGTGAAAATACCAGCACTGAAAGACTTACTTTTGACTTTCATGTTTGTATGAGAAATGCCCCATCATGAATTTTTCCATACAATAATTTTATAAAAGTACCTATTTTAGCGTAAGTACTTTCACAGTAGACTCCGGAGTCCGGGACCCATACACACCCTAAAGTATTATCACTCATTAATATTACAAGCTGTATAGTTCTTTATAATCAATATCCAAGATCGTCATAGTAGTCGAATCTATTCAAATATTATCGCTCATTAATAATGTAGTGTATAAGAATGTACCATGTTATAAAAATATTTATAAGTATAATACAAATATAGTAAAGAGAATATACATTTTAAAAAATCACATTCAAGCCATTCCTTTTATTTGCATAAAATACAAATAATACACCTAAGTCACATTCAAGTCTTTTGTTCGTCGCCTTTTGTTATACCCTTATTCTTATTGCCTATTCTCTCGCCGTTTCGTCTCCCGCCTACGACCCTCCAAAAAAATTTTAAAATTGAAATTTACTCTTTTTTCATTTTTCAGCTCTATTTGTTAGCATTGTGATTCGTTGTATAGTTGCCTTATTGCGAATATCTTAAGATCAGTTTTATTAGTTAGTAAGTTAGTCTACAATCTACATTGATGCTAGAAAATATTAAATGCATGTGTGAAATATATAATTTTCCATGTACAAAAGATATTGCTAGTGTAATTTGGGGAATTTATTAATTTATTGCATATTCAAGTATTCTTTTAATTATATTATGCAGGCTGTAATATTAATGAGTGATAATACTTAAGGATGTGTGTGGGTCCCGTATACAGGGTGTAAAAAGAGCAGTCACTATAACTTTGGGATATGATTAAAGAACCTTTTCTCATTCTAGAAATGATTTTTTTTTTTTTTTTTTTTAATATAATTTTTTTTCAATTTTTTATTTTCAGTCGCAAGGCTGAACTGTTTTTCTTCTGAACTGTGATTCTTTAATTATTCTATCCTATAATTTTTGCTCTAGTACGCAATGAACGTCTTACACGTGCTATTGAGCTCTCAGCGTAATCAGCTGATCGCTGCGTTGTGCACGTTGTACATTGCCTATTGAAAATTTTTAATTTTTTAAAACAGTGGATTAGAAGCAAATTACTAGTACCAATGGACTTAACTCTTGCCTGGTTATTACCCCACGAAGTTGTAGTGACTGCTCTTTTTACACCCAGTATATTGTTTACTGTGAAAGCACCAGCGCTAAAACAGTTACTTTTTTTATTATTTAATGGGCAAATTTATAATGCTGGGGCATTTCTCATAGCATCTCAACATGAAAGTCAAAAGTAAGTCTTTCAGCGCTGGTAGTTTCACTGTAAACTCAACATGGGAAGCACATACACACCCAAAAGTATTATCACTCATTTATTTTACACCTTTTATTAACAGTGAAGTTCCTTTCTCCTTCTAAACTGTGCAAAGTCATACTGCTCTGTTACTTAGAACAGAGATTTTGTTTTATGTATGTAAACCATCGGCAACGCACTTACGCATCTAGAGTCTGCGTCACGTCGGCCTGTGGACTTCATACTACAGAATCTTTGACTGTCGATCATCATTCACCACCAAATGATCCATGCTACTACAGTCAGTTTCAATTTTGACGACGACAAAGTTGACAGTTTTTGAGTTTGAGCAGTGGTTGAGCGCGTTCGTGCTCGAGCGAGAGGTCGCGGGTTCGAATCCCGCCGAGGGATAATAGGGAAAATAAGAGATTAAATGTAAAATATACCATAAAAATTGTAATATAAATAAAGCAAGAAATTGTCCCTGTTTACGATAGGGGGAACAAGTCGAACCCACTCTATAATACATGGGGGTCCATTATAATAAAAAATAAAAATAAATCCCGCCGAGGGAACAAGAAAGTTTACAATGTTCCTGGGTCATATGTTTAAATTTGTACATCTATACTAATATTATAAAGAGGTAACGTTTGATTGTTTGTTTGTTTGTTTGTTTGTTTGTTTGTTTGAATGGAATAGGCTCTGAAACCACTGAACCAATATGAAAAATTCTTTCACCGTTGGAAAGCTACATTCCTAGCGCTGAACATAGGCTATATTATATGTTTAAAAAAAAGTAGGGTTCCTTACTAAAACCCCAAAAATGTAGCCCAAAGTGTAAAAAAACGACCTCCAAAATTTCTTACGTCGTGTGCGCTTCGACAACGGCTTGACCAATTTCGCAATTTTTTTTACGGTATGTTCGTTATTGTCACGAAAAGGTTATTATGAAAGAAAATGTTGAAAAAAATAAGCAGAAAATTAGAAAAAAGAAGAAAATACGTGATGGTCACGCGGGGTTTGAACCTGGGCTCAATCGATTCACGTCGTTGCCAGTTTATATGACACGGGTGTCATGGTAACGACATTGTTTACAAATGGAAAATAAAAATTATGATGAAATGCTATAAATAACGTATTAACATAAACTTAAACTATTTGGATTCATTAAACTATTTGTCCACCACTAATAAATAGTCGGGTCATTTTAATAGGTAACATTTGACAGTTTATCAAAAATGAGCGACGTAACGTTGTAACGACGACATAATAAAATAAAAATTTTCTTTTTGTTAAAACTGCAGAATTTACTAAACTTTATTTAATAATTATTAGATATTTATTGTCAACATAACCAATATGAGTTTTTTTACGATTTGCTTTCACTGATAAACGATCTTAAATATAATAATATACAAATTATGATTTAATGAAATAAACGTCGTGATAATGTTACGTCAGTTAACACTTTTTCTTATTAAACACTAGAGACTTACTCAAAAAATCGATTAATCTTTTAAAAATATACCTATTTAAAAAAAGTACTTAACTTATAAGTTGTAATAAGAATATATTATAAATGTTAATTTAAAAATCAGATCGAAGGAGTTAGATCCATGGTCATAATTCACGAACAATTAAAAAAAATCGAAAACGTCATGATAAGACGCCACTATGTCTTTTGTCGTCATTTGTCTTTGTGCGAAGTTAACGTCTGTCTGTACTGTCTTTTTTTTTTCTTGCTACTGAAAACGAAAATGCAATTTAAAAAAATGTCTGTCTGTCTGTTAGCGTGTCTCTTTGCTCCGGCTAATCTCTGGAACGGCTGGACCGATTTTAACGAGACTTTCACTGGTAGATAGCTAAAGTTATAAGGATTAATTTAGGCTTCTTTTCATCATCATCATCGTTATCTAACTAATGATCACTGAATCGGCTGGACCGACTGTGACGGGAGCATTCACCGGGCGTTAGCTTATGTTAGTTCCATCTATACATCAGCTATTTGTATTAAAGTAAGTCGTGTTAGTTAAATTATTTATAACTCAAGAACGGCTTTATCGATATGGTTGAAAATTGGTGAGGAAGTAACTTAGAGCCAGTAGACGGACATAGGATACTATTTATTCCATTTGACAGCGCAGAACCAGCAACGTTCACGGAAGGGTTTGGCGTTGTGGGTTCCGCGTTGCGGGTTCCGGGTTCCCGTGTTGCGGGTTCCGGGTTCCGCGTCGCGGGTTCAGGGTTCCCGTGTTGCAAGTTCCGGGTTCCGCGTTGCGGGTTTCGGGTTCCCATGCTGCGGGTTCCGGGTTCCCGCGTTGCGGGTTCCGCGTTCCCGCGTTGCGGGTTCCGGGTTCCCGCGTTGCGGGTTCCGGGTTCCCGCGTTGCGGGTTCCGGGTTCCCGCGTTGCGGGTTTCGGGTTCCCATGCTGCGGGTTACTTAGGATACTATTTATTCCATTTGACAGCGCAGAACCAGCAACGTTCACGGAAGGGTTTGGCGTTGTGGGTTCCGCGTTGCGGGTTCCGGGTTCCCGTGTTGCGGGTTCCGGGTTCCGCGTCGCGGGTTCAGGGTTCCCGTGTTGCAAGTTCCGGGTTCCGCGTTGCGGGTTTCGGGTTCCCATGCTGCGGGTTCCGGGTTCCCGCGTTGCGGGTTGCGGGTTCCCGCGTTGCGGGTTGCGGGTTCCCGCGTTGCGGGTTCCGGGTTCCCGCGTTGCGGGTTCCGGGTTCCCGCGTTGCGGGTTCCGGGTTCCCGCGTTGCGGGTTCCGGGTTCCCGCGTTGCGGATTCCGGGTTCCCGCGTTGCGGGTTCCGGGTTTCCGCGTTGCAGGTTCCTGGTTCCCGCGTTGCGGGTTCCGGGTTCCCGCGTTGCGGGTTCCGGGTTCCCGCGTTGCGGGTTTTGGGTTCCCATGCTGCGGGTCCCGGGTTCCCGCGTTGCGGGTTCCGCGTTCCCGCGTTGCGGGTTCCGGGTTCCCGCGTTGCGGGTTCCGGGTTCCCGCGTTGCGGGTTGCGGGTTCCCGCGTTGCGGGTTGCGGGTTCCCGCGTTGCGGGTTGCGGGTTCCCGCGTTGCGGGTTCCGGGTTCCCGCGTTGCGGGTACCGGGTTCCAGCGTTGCTGGTTTCGGGTTCCCATGCTGCGGGTTCCGCGTTCCCGCGTTGCGGGTTGCGGGTTTCGGGTTCCCATGCTGCGGGTTCCGGGTTCCCGCGTTGCGGGTTCCGCGTTCCCGAGTTAGGGGTTGTTTTTTTTAGTTGAATTTCATCATAAACTGTTTTTATGCTCAACGAAGTGGGCAAGGGTCAGCTAGTATTATAATAAAAATCTTAAATATATTTCCATTGTATATGTAACCCAAGGATACTTGGCACAGGGCCAGATTGACGTGGTGTGAAGCGTCCATAGATATTATTATTATTAATAGCATTTACCCACATTTCCCACAGAGCATCAGCGGTGGACGTGGTAGGCGCGGGGTCGCGTCGTGGCTCGTACCGGGCAGACGTGGAGGACACCACGCCGCAGATCAGCGGCCTGAGCGTGGACGAGGACCGCCCCGTGCGCCGCCGCGGGAGCCAGCTGTACGTACATTGTAACATTTGTAAACGCCTTACTTATATTATCCATGGAACGCCGGAGTAAGCTATACAGGTTGAGTCATGGGTCACATAGGAACCCGAATATAGTGTGAAGAGAATAACGCGTAAAGCATATATTTTTTTTAGATAGATTTAGATAAGTCTAATATACTTATTCCATGCTCATACTTAAATATTTTATTATTACTCATATGAATGTAAATATTTTATAATTGCAGTCCAGACATAGCCGCACTGCAGCAGCGGACGGGCGCGCTGAACGCGATGGCGGCGCTGACGAGCCGCAGCGACGACAATAGCGCCGCCGCAGCTGCTGCAGCGGCTGCCGCGCGGCAAATGTCCGTCGACGCTGAAGCCATCAAGATCGTAATCCACGACGTCGACGACCGCACGCCGCGCCGCGTGTCCCTGCGACGCGATCCCAACGACAAGGGACATAGATGTATGTGTGTTATTTTACAACCCCACTGTCAAGAACTGCGGTGGTGGTCAGATCGACGCACGCGGTTCAACTGAGCGCGTGGCCACCGTCGACGCAGCGCCACGTCGCTCAAAACAAAATCGTCGCTGATAAAAAAAATACGAATAGCCACATTACATACTAATTTCTACTATTTCGCACAAATTTCGTAAACTGAGTTCAGATAGTCAACTTTACAATTTATATATCGTAACGAAATTAAATGTTATATGAATACAATTGAATGTAATTTCCAGCGCGCGGTTTCGGCATGCGCGTGGTGGGCGGCAAGCCGGACGCGAGCGGGCGGCGCGAGGCGATCATCGTGTGGACCGTGCCGGGGGGGCCCGCGGACGCGGCCGGCCTGCAGCAGGGGGATAAAGTAAACAATCTATACTAATAATAGAAAGCGGAAAAGTTTTTTTTTTGTTTAAACGCGCTAATCTCAGAAACAACAAAGGTCCGATTTGAAAAATTATTTTTTTGTTGGATAGTCCATTTATTGAGGAACGCTTTAGGCTATATAATACGCTACAACGAATAGGAGCGAAGCGTCAGTAAGAAATGTTGCAAAAACGGGGAAAATTATTCATATAAATTGGGGACTTTCGTTGCGTGCGCTTTTTTAGTCACTCAAAAACCACGCAAACGAAGTCGCGGGCACAGCTAGTTATGTTATAAAGTATTTTTTATAAATATATATCAGAGGTACTGACCCAGCCGAGTCCCTACTGTACCGGGCACTAACCGTGCGCCATGTGTGTTTTAGCCGCAGGCGTCACATTTGCGTTTGACTTCGTAGTTATATCACTGCTGTAATTTTTTGTTTTTGCAACCTTTGTCCCATGTCGCTCAACAGGAATTCCAAATACCGCAGAATATTTAACTCTATTACGTACCTACTAGGTGCTAGAGTGGTGCGGCGTGCCGCTGACGGAGCGCAGTTTCGAGGAGGTGTGCGCGGTGCTGGAGCGCGGCGGCGACAGCGTGGAGCTGCTGGTGGAGCCCGCGCCGCACCTGGACGACGCGCCGCCGCCGCCGCAGCACCATCACGGACTATACGGTATATCACGACGTCTGTTTTTCATATTCACCAATCTTCTTTGAACGTGATTAACGCCTAAGCCCGGATTCCATTTTTCTCTCTAAAAACGCTAAACCCACCGACAAACTGCTACGCAATTTGGTGGGCTGCATGATTTAAATGTAAAATATGTAACTTTGGAATAAAATAAAGACATAAAGACATCTCGTTCAATTTTAGGACGGGACAGAAATGTTTTTATTATAATCTATCTAGTAGTTCAGCCTTGAACTTCGTCTTAATACGTTGGTGAAATTGGGATAAGGGTCTATTGCACACGCATGATGTTCTCGGCATGGAAATCTAAGTTTAATTCCCCTTCCGTAGGCACGGTTGTCAATGTTGAATGGAGCATGCGGCAACGCCGTATTTACATTATATACAAATTTCATACATCTATGTTCACTACATTTTCGTGAAGCTGTAATACCTAAAGTTTTTGATTCATTATTGTACACTTATAGATTATGGTTTACTTTGTTTTCAGAGCCCGACACAGACAAGTCGCCGTCGTCGCCGACCCGCCGGAAATTGCCGAAAACTCCGGTATAAAACCCATAGGCTAATACCTAACTTATGTGTTGTGAATATGATATTATGCTCTTCTTAGGACTTAGGTAGAGACTCACTCAGTGCCTACTGACTTCGACTTTTGTGGCTTTATCTTGTTGAGTGTAATTATTAAATGTATAAAACGGCAGGGTCTTTGATATGTGGTTAGTAAAAAAAAGTATTTCAATCCCGTTACTTTAAAGGTTCCAAGTGTTAATTTAAGAATATAGTAAAATTACCTTCACATGTAAAATCTACATTATCTATAACCGATATTCCATAAATATCGGTTATAGATAATGTAGATTTTAATAATAGATTTTAATAAGTCCATACTTATGCCCTTTAATAATAATAATAATTAAAACATTTTATTCACAACAAAATTTTACAAAATGATTTCTGAACGTCGTGTCTATGTGATGCCTACCACCGTGCAACGGTTCGGGAACTAGCCTTAGACACTAATGCAGACGTTAATATAAGTACAAATATCGAATATCTTTCGACGCATATTTTTTGCTCCGAATAATTTCCCAACCAAGCCTATATGGCCGTGTAGATATAATCACTATGTATCTAATGTATTTGCAACTATCAAATAGTAAATTAGATTAACAATTTAAGCTGTAAACATCTAAGTTATAATATGATATTCAGAACGCGTCTCCCATTTCTGCTGTGATACCGTAGCACTAACCATCTTTTAAATCTTCCATGTTAACCTAGTTGTAAGAAAATCAATGTTTCTATTAACATATTTTGTAAATAATTTATAACTAAGAACTAAACTAAATAAGTTTGTAAATCCGTATAACTAATAGACTTACTTTAACCTGATTCTATTTATTTCATTTATTGCTTATATTTAAGTTCTTTAGCTAACTATCATGTGAAGTTGGCGACAAAATATTTCAGATTTTTATTTTTATGTTTTCCAGATAGTTCTTACGAACAAAGCAGCCTGTCTATTTTTATTAGTATGTGATTTAATCATATCACCAAAGATATTAATTTTTGTCAGAAGTAATTATACGTGGCGTCGCGTTGTTTTTAAAAATGTTCAACATTAGCACATCATAACCAGCACGTCATAAGTTTGTAATTTGATGCTCAAACCTTACATTGAGTAAGGGATATTAATTAATTTAAACCATATCCAGTTTTTAGAAACACGCAAAATAAAATTTATGCGGCTACGGCACCAGATCCAGGCATGCAAAACCAATGTAGTTAGGTGAATTTTTTTAAGTGTAGATGATTAAACCCACTAAAGAAGACGGTAGTAACAGAGGCAGCGGAGAAGTCGGGCGCCCGCACGAGCGCGACCGAGCAGCAGGCGAATAACAACGGTCCGTTTTTAATTCCTCTTCCGCCTCGAGTAAATGTCGAACCTTGCTGTTGATTAGAGTAGTGTGATGCCGCACTCACGAGACGGTCCGACGTCTCAGTGCTTCGAGCTACGAAGTAACGCCACTCGACAAACCCTTAAGCGACTGGTGCGCACCGACCGCTTGTAAGATACACCGACGAATGTACATATTATGCCTCAATAGTTGAATGTTCACTAGAGTGACGAAGTGCATGACCGCACAGACGTGCCCTCATCCGAACACCGACGTGTACTGTTTGTGTTGTGACGACATGCCGGGTGTACGAAATACCGCGCATTATGTCTTTTATGTTCATCAAGCTGTAGATACAATGAATTAACCATGGAAATACTTACAACCATTACCGCTTGCTGCATTATAGAATTATTACAGCAGATCACGATTCCGTTCAAATGATTATGTTCTAGAATTTTATGTTTTGAGCTAGCTTATCGAAGAAACGAGAACTTCTTGTATAATTGTTTGGCTGATGAAAAATATGTAAATTCACTACATGGTGGAGGTACTAACTTGCAAACTGTACCTATAGTTTAAATTGTAATTTAAACATTTTCAATTAGGTCTAGGACGGTGATGTTGAATTTGTAATGATGGAATTTTGTTAAGGCGGCTTGTCAATCCGATACTAGCATGATCCAGCTTTGTGCATGGCGACAGGAGCGTCATACTCGATGAATTTATGTATTAATAGATATGCCTCAGCCCGACGCATGCATTTTATGAAATTTTTGCCAGTGAAATTGAAACACTACCTTTAGTGATGACCGATTATTACAGTCTTGTGAATGGGATTTTGGAAATGATTGCCGATTTGACTGATAGCTACTGCATGACTGACAAAAGTTCCCGAAAAATATATTTATTTAACTTTCTATGCAACCGATGAATTCCCTTTATTTTTGTTTTAATTTTTAGGTAACGTCTTATGCCCTCTCGTTTATGTTAGCTCCTAGTAAAGCTTATGGGAGATAGAGTTCGTTCTAGAATTAACAGCTGGGTAATTTAGTCCTAGAATCTGTACTGTTTCTTTGTCTTGAGACTCAATAATTTTTGTGGGTGTGTAGGAACAAGACCGCGTGGATCGCTACCGCGAGCGGCCGTCGGCTCGCGCTCAACTGCAGGTGTGGTTCGAGAGCGAGCTGCGCAAACTGGTTGTGGTCCTCATTGCCGCCGACGACCTTCCCTCGAGAGACCACACGCTGGGATATGGTGACGAGCCAGAGGCGTTTGCTAGAATACGCTTACTTCCATCGCTGTGAGTTTCTGAACGATTTTTTAGAAGAGATCCAAAGATATTTATTTACCCCATGTTACATAAATTAAAGAACTCTCTTAAATTTCTCAAACAAGAAGTTTAAAGTCGTCCGTTACTATTCCGTTGTATGTTACTTATACCAAACTAATCTATTTTTTCAGTGAAAGTTGCCCACCAGTGGAAACAGACCCCGCATCAGCATCCTGCAGTCCAGTTTGGAACGCAACTCTTGGCTTCGGTGGACTTACCGCAGATTTACTTGCCGGGCGGGCTTTAGAGCTGACTTTATGGGATGCCTGCCCTGGCATAGACCCAGTCCTCATCGGGGAATGCACGGTGAGTATTTATCATTTATTTAAATAGTCTCCTCAAATCATGGAGAATAACTATTAAGGTTCTACAAATAAATAAATGCTTTTGCTTGAAATGAAATATTTATTTTAGATGGACCTGGAAAAGGCGTTCGCAGAAGAGCGTGCGGTATGGTGGACTCTGGAAGAGCGTGGCACTCGGTCGGCTAACGCGTCGCCACGTGGATCTCTTACAGGTGCTCGAGCTCTTCGACGTGGAGACTTTGCCTCTCAACGATCTGTATCAGGTATTCAGCCACAACGATGCCTGGGTGTCCCTCTTGCGACTTTATCTATCTTTTGATGTAACTGACTCATTCCCTTCCATTGTTTACATGTGTGGCTCGACATTTCAATCCTGGCCTGGAATTTGCTGCATCGTTCCGCATGTGCCGTTTCTTGTTCATCGATGGCTTGAGTATCTTGCTGGCCTGATATTATTATTTCTTAACACTTCAGACACTAACGAATACATTTTTGAACAGACGACGTGGATTCGATCGGCGAGTGCGCTTCCCTGCTGCATCCGGACCACGCCTGGGTCGCCGGCTCCCGCCGCGGCTCGTCGCAGTCCGAGACCCTGGAGGTGGAAGTGTATCAGTTGGGAAAAGATTTTTCCCGCTCTCTCCCCGGCTCCCGACGTTCCTCGTTTCAGCAGCAGGAGAAAGGTCTGTAGATGTGTTGACGGTGTGGGCAGGTGTCGTGGGCGGTAGATAACGTGTGCTTGCGGACAGACGGCAGCCCGGAGGTGTGCTCGCGGCGCACGGAGCGCCGGCGGTCGTCGTGCGTGCGGCGCGACCCCGACGACATCTTGCGTTCGCTGCGAGCGGTTAAGGGTGAACTGGGCCGAACGCTCTCGCTGTCCGGCTCGACTGCCCGACGTAAGTTTCTTTCATGTACATTTAATGTTTTTAGATTCTTCTCACAAAATGCTAAAATATTCCCACTCTTAACAATGTTGTAAACTATTTCTAATAGAATATTACAATTCTTTAGTATGTTATGTTTTAAGGATTATCTCCCACTTTCATAACTTATATGTAGCTATCACGTAATTTAAATAAAAATATGAAATAATATATAATCATTAATGTACAATCGATACTTTAACATTATGTGGGAAAATTTTGTAAGCTTTTTTATCATTTGTCTTATTCAGACTTCGCACACCAGTTTCTTTTAATGATTTAAATAATTTTATTATGCAGAACGTAGGCACTTACAATAGGTAGATATATTTTATAAGAAAATGGTGTGCGATTATTAAACTAAACGTTATAGAGTCAACTTGTTCCGGTTACTTTGGTATTTCTTTTCTATTTATTATAAGTAGCGAAATTACTTTTGCTAATATTAAGTACGAGCAGTAACAATGTAAATAGTATAAAAGTGTTCAGAATAAAGCTACTAACTAGAAAGTGTAAAAAATTAAGAGAATTCAAAAAGTAAAATCTATTTTTTTATTATTTCATGCTGTATAAAAACATAATAAATGTTCAATTAAATATAAAAATGATATAAATGCGGATATAATAGCAAATTTATTATTCCTCAGTCTCACACACGTAACTCAAATCCGCTTAGAGTTCACACAACGCCAACGCCATACACCTCCGGACCCCCCTCTTAGTATACCCGACCACTAGATAAGCGAAGTTTGAGGGTACTGACTTGTACTGTGTTGTGCTTGTTTGGTCAGCAGCGACGGATCGTTAGCACCTCGGTAAGCGACCACCGCGCCCGCGCGCTCGCTCGTGCAGCGGCGTGCGCGGTGTCGGTCTACTCGTACACGAGCCCTTGTGACGTCCGACGGCCGAACCGCCGCGTCCCGCCGCCCGCGTCCGACGGTCGCGACCGGACGCGCTCTCACTCTTATGTGCCCGACATAACCGTGTCCGGCCGTCCGGCGCGACCGTCCGGTGGGGCGCGGGATGCGGCTCCGCGACCAGTAGTAGCATGGGTCATACATTGCTTGAGCGACGGCCGCGCGCTCGCACCGTTGAATGTGGCTGCGCCCGATGCTTTTCATCACTTCACTGTGTCTGTTCTGTACTGTCCTGACGCATGCCCGGCGGCGGGCGATCACGCTCACTTCATCTGTCTCTGTGTAACGTCTATCGGCTGCCCGTCTACGTTCATTTCGATGGTATCTATATCGTCTAGGATATATTGTTGGATTTCATCACTACCTTCGCGAATGTCATTCATTGTTACGATGCGCATTCTATTAGACTTCCTGTACATACAACTTTGTCAGTAGGCGTAGTTGAATACGTAAACAGTTTTACACATCATAGATGAGGATTTAACCCGTGTTGGGATTAGTGCACCGGGAGCGCCGAAGCCCCGGTCGCGGCCGCAGGGCCACCCGCATGACGGCATGACTCGACGCTCGCTCCGGCGTCGGCTCGCCGTACCTCTTTTCGGATAGATAGTCTAACGATAATGGCTGCTGATACGGAATGCTTATATACCATTAAATAATTTTAAAAACGCTTTCGGCAACTATTAGAGAACTCGACTATTGGCTGCACACGTTGAACCGCTTCTTCTTTCATTTCTGTGTTTAGGAAAGGAATCGTTTGAGAATATGTGTACCTCAGATACTGTTAACATCGGCACGATGCTGTTTGACGTGCTTTATTTTGTGTGTTTACTCTGAATGTTTGAGATGTTGATATCTGTTGGATCGTGATCGGTGGCGTGTGGGCCGGGCGTGTGACTGTGTGTGTGGCAGGCACGGCGACGGGGCGCAAGGGCAGCATGTGGGCGGCGGTGCCGTCGGCGGGCGCGTGCGACGCCGTGGCGGACGACGACGACGTGCCGCTGGGGCCGGGACAGCTGCCGCCGCGCAACGCGCACCTGCCGCCGCTGCACGCCGAGATCAACCTCAGCATCATCATGATTAAGGGACAACTCGAGCTTGAGGTTGGTTTATCTTAGCAATGTTTATTTTGCGGTTTCTCGATGTTGACTTGTTCTTTACCAATATAACTTTTAAGAAATAGTACTAAATTTAAATTTAAATTATTCGCGTAACTTGGAACGCATTTGTTGTCTGTGTTTGCCTTGCCTAACATGTGAATTGCGTCTTTTTCATTAGTTGTCGCTGTGTATGTATTAAATACTGTTATTTTCACTATCTGTAAAAGCTTCTTGAACTATTTCAAACATCTGTAAAATGTATACATATTTTTTGTTCTTCGTGGTTTACAGACGTTATTGCATTTAACTGATCAGTGATCACAATAGAACCCGTTTGTTTATTATGACCAATTTTTAAAATTAAAATTAAAACCAAAAAAAAATATATTTACGTTGACAAACGCCTAGCACTTTAAACAATTGCAGGTATCTCACGCGCGGCGCGTGTACGGCGTGAACGGGGAGGTGCCGGACTCGTACGTGAAGTGCTACCTACGCGACGGCGACAAGTGGCTGCACAAGCGCAAGACTCGCGTCGTGCGCCGCACCACCGAGCCGCACTTCAAGCAGACGCTCAAGTACCAGGTAGGTGAAGACACTTCAACCAAATTCCTACTATTATACAGGTGAGGGCATTCCTCTGAAGAACAACCTGCCTTCGCGACTGATATAGGGTATAAACTTATTGAACATCAGCCCCTTATTACTAAAAATATTTACACCTTGGATACCCTAATCAATGTTAGAAAACTTGACAAAGATGTCAACGTAGGAAACTAACCAAACCACTTTTCCATAAATATCCACTTCAGTATTATTTGCTCTGTCATAGTGGCGTGGAGTTCTTATAACTTAATTATTAACTGCTTCACGTGCCCCTTACCTTTGAATCCATATGTACTCTGGCTAAGGAAGGGAAGACCCTCTGAAGGAGTGTTGTTGCCACAGCTCTGTTAGTTCTTTCGTATTCCAGGCCAACGAGGCCCTGTGCCGCACGCTGGTGGTGATGCTGTGGCAGCGCTGCGGCGGGTTCGAACACAACCTCGCGTTGGGCGGCGTGGAGATCAACCTCGACAAGCTGACTCTCCCGCAGCGCACGTACGGCTGGTACCCGCTCTTCCCCGCCACGTCGCTCGCCGACGACTCGCCCGACTGATCCAGGGAGCCGTCGCCGGAGCGCCGCCAAGACTAGCTCCCCGACGGCTCTGAGCTTCGTCGCTTAGTACGCTTCTATAGTTCATCCAGCGCCCCGTCGCTTAGTACGCTTTACCTTTCAAAAGTCATCAAGCCCTGTGTCGTTTATACGCCACATATTTTAGTCTCGACCGCTCCTTGACTGAGCAAGTGCTTTGAGCGGACCTTCAACGCTGAGCTATGTTTTAAGATCTGTCTTTACCGTTCTAATATTTAATGATATAGAGAAATGGAAACCGAAGTTAGCGTTAAGCTCTTTCAGATAAAATTAGTGTAAGCGCGATACGATTTCCGCGTCCTGCGATGTCTCTACGAAATGAAGGCAGTTGACTAGTCAAGCGCTGTGTCGCCTTGTTGTGCTCCACGGGTAGCGACGAGAGGAAACTGTAGTCCTCCGAGCTTAAAATATTAACGCTGTAGAAGTTGTGGTTTAAGATGGAGCACTTTAAATGTAGATAGCATATTTAATTTTAAAAAATCGAGCTACTACGGCGAATTATTTTATAACATATTTAATACACGTACAGTCTACACGAAGTAAAAATAATTTCAGTATTGACTACTGTGTTTATCTACAGCGTTAAGATTGTAAATTTCAAATGAATGTAACAAATTTAACAAGGAGTTTACTAATGGCTTTTGTGGCATATCGCAAACTATCGTAGCTACTTAATGAGATTCCTGCAATATTATAATATAATCTTTTGCCATTCATCATAAATCTTATCATCATTCGATATAAGTACGATGAGCAAATTTTTAAAACTTTATACTTTTGTAACAAAATTCGAACGATATCATTTTATGGGCTCATTAAGTTTCTACGATTTAAACAAATATATTAATTGTATTTAAACTGTGGATATTGCATCAAATTGGGTCAAAAATCCCCTCTATAAAACTTCAACTCGGTCGATGTTAGAGAGTATTCGTATGAACACAGTCAAGCTGACTCGTTCGATACGAATTAGTATATTTATTCTTACGTCGTAGTTTCTATCATTCCTAGACTAACTTCAAATCTACTACTAGTGTAGTAATGTATGTATAATTCTCTTATATAATACTGAGGTAAGTTTGTATGACATCTAAACCCCACTTACACTTTGCCTTATATGATTAACTTTCATAAGTGATCCTAGTGAGTAAGCGCGTCTAGGTACTATTCTTCCAAGGTTGTGCTTTAGTGAATTTTCCTACCTACCAAAACGTATAGTTTATATGTTTCGTTGTGTCGAAGTGTCTATCTTTACAATCTGTAAATATTACGAAATTATTTTTTCAAAATTTTCTACGCACAACTATTTTCGTGATAAAATATTTTATACTTGTAACTTTTATACCCTAATTGATGGGAACCTTGTTCAAGGTATCGATAATATCTACGTATAACTTATATTACTGTTGGACATCACTGTATCCAGATTTCGTAAAGTTGAAATTCTATTTACTCAAACGAATTTTCACTTCGTTAACTTACCTACCTTTGTATATAGTTAATGTTACGAAACAAAATATATATTACAATTGTTTGGACGATATATTGTAGCTAAGATCTTACGTATTACGAGATGTATTTATTATATTACTGGCCTAGCTTAGTTAAATATTTGGTCGATGTTAGATACAGTCAACATATCGATGTAAATCTCATAACTGTTCTTCCAACACTGTCATAGCCACTAGCCTAGAACTCGCTTGACAATACACCTATTTTTCTTACTTTACATACCTTAACTAAATAAGTAGATAATTTCCAAATTCTCTTTATTGTCTACTCCGTCTAACTACAAAGTACATTTAAGATATAAGATTAAAACAAACTCATTACTCACCTTTGTGTCGCGCAGTCGCGTTATGACGAAAACATTATATTATTATGGTTCGTACTATCTATTTGATACTTAGTTATCAGAAGCCCAATTCTCGTAGCTATTTGGGACAAAATCCTGTTTCAGACGACGCGGTGTCGCATTCACACACGTGGCATATCGCGCGTGAGGGAGTGAGATAGCGCGCAGGATTCAGGTCATTTTAGGACAGGATCAGAGCTAAGTTGCTATCGCTCATGGCGACGAAGTTTAAATACAAAAACGTATATGATTTGATATGCATTGGCTAAATGCTTATGTCAACTGGCGATCCTTATGTCAAAAAACATACAGTTGTTTTCGAACTTCTTCGTCGTAATTAACGAAACCAACTGGGCTAAAGGTCTAACGCAGAACCGCTTCCTCTACCTCTTATTGCCCAAACTCTACAAAATGTTACTCATCACTACCACCGTGTCCCCAGATTTAGTTGGTGCGATGTCGCCTGTCGGTTGAAAATACTTAGGTGCATTTCATGAACCTACATTTCGAAGCACTGTAGGCCAAGCGGGAGCAGTTAAAAGCTACGTAAAGTAACATAAACGAACAATAATTGCATTAAAATCACGACTGTGCCAATACAATTGGCAATCGATTACTTTACTTTACTTAAGTTTTAAATGTTACTGCTTGCGCTACTGATCTTGAGGACACATTCGCCTACGTGTAGTACATGGTAATATTAAGAAAAGATTCTATCGCTTTACATTTGTTAGGACTTTGTAGAATACGTAATACGCTCTACTAGATGCCTATTATCGAGTCTCACAGTATATAGGCAATATTTAATAAACATTTAGATATTTAACTTTACTTAACTACATCACTTAGGTACCGAAGAGGATCTTTTAATATTTTCTAATGTGGTAAAATAAATAAACCACTAAGTATATAATCAATTAATGCTTAATATTTGAAAAGTTGCTTAGGAATCGGTCTGAATTTTTCTTAACATCATCCTAACAAAATAGTTATCATAACTACGTACTTTACGTATGTTTTAAATTGGAACCTCTACTGTAATATTTTTTGAGCTATAAAGTTCAAACATTTTTTTTTTTGCAGTGATAGATAATGTTAGTATCTAGAGTCATTTACGGATTTTTTAAATCTATGCCTAACTACATATTTAAAAATGCCTGTCTGTGATTCCCAAGAAACCGCCTTAAGCGCACGTAAATTTTAATTTTTCCTCAAATGAATATCACGTAGCCTAGCATATATTTTCTACTTTTACCTTTATATTTGACTATTTCAAATATTCGTAATAATGTAGGTATTGGAATCATATTTTTGAATTTCATATTTTGTTGAAATGCTGCGTTCAAATTCAAAAATCATCAGTTACCGAAATACCTAAGTATATAATAATATCATTATATTATAGTTATCTATATCTCATACTAGTCGTGCATTTTTATTTTTATAAACTACGCACAAAATATCCTCAAATATATAGTAATGTTATATTACACACCCTTTACAGATTTTATTGCCCTTAATACGCATAGCAAATTATATTTATATAAAATACGTAAAACTGTTTATTATAAAATATAATAGAAATACAAATTGTAAAACATATTATAATGGTGTGGAGTTTTTAAAGCTGTGAATAATAAACTTATATAATGTATTACGTTATGATCAAATCTAGATATTTATATAAAGCCGTGCGCACACTCTCGACCGACGCTATGTCGTATAGCGAGTGTGCACACGGGCTAAAGATGTCAACGGATAGTTGGTATCGACCACTTTACGCTTACTATCTCGATATATTATTAGTAATGATAATAAAATACTCTATTTAAGTCAGATGATAAAGTATATTAAATGTTGTTGTGCCTCAAAAATTCATTTTACATGTCATTTTCTACGCAGGCTACGAGGAAAATTAAATATGTGAGGAACAAGTCAGTAGATGTGAGCAGAATGTGTCGCTGAATACAATATTATGAATACATCTTTTGATCATATTTTAACAATATAGTTAAAATAGTGACATTATTATAGTTACGATAGTCACTCTTTTAACTCAAACTTTTAGGACAGTTGATTGCCGGGAACAAGATTATGTAGAGTATTGTAGAGTTGTGAACGTTCACTTTGGTGTACATTATTTTTTTACATGAATTTCTAAAGTTAAATCACGCATAATTTGACTAAACTTCAATCATTTTACGGGACGCGGACAATAGACTATGAGAACTAAAGTTATTTTTGTATTGCAGCTGTACGAGTAAATAAAAGGCATACCGGAAATGAACTAGTCTAATTTGATCGTTTATTCGCGAAAGACACGCGTCTACAACACTTTTAAATCACTTACTCTTATCAATATAATTTCCTCGTAGCTTGTACAATCCATCCCCTTCATCGTACTAACCATGTGAAAATAAATACACATAGTTTTGCTTACGATTTACAAACCTCTAAGGCAATTTTATATGCAAGTCGATGTACCTTTATTACTGAATGTTCTATCTCCATAGAAAGCTATCACTGATCATGTAAAACTCCGTTTTCGCAAAAACTACAACAGAATTATAATAGGTGAAAATTTGCGTATATGAGATTTTCATATATCCTATATCAAACAAAATTCATATCACTCTCAGCTTGTTGCGAAAACGGATCAGTGCAAATTTTAGTATGTAACAAATATGTGTGTCAAAGTATATTATTATAATAAATGTGATAACAAATGAGTTTATTATAGCGATGTACAAAAACATTGGTGTTCTTGTATTCTTTTTTTCCCTCTCCTTTTCTGTAAAGTGGGCGATACGCATCTGAGGGCACGGTCGTGCCCCGCGAAGACGAGCCACGCGAAGCGCAATGGCACTAGGGGTAGGTATACCTTTTCTAGAAACATTTCTTGGTTTTTTTAACTCTCATAACTTTGCTTGGGATGATGCTAAATAGTTGAAAATTTCAAGATATAATGACAACAGTAAAAACATGAAACATACAAAGTATTTACTGTCGTGGCTATTATACTTTAAATTTTATGTCTAAAAACCCCCGATTTTGTCACTGACTCACTCATAGATCATCAAAATTCCCACAAGTGATTGAAAGCAAAACAGCTAATAACATTTAATATTTTATTATTAGTATTAACGTGACGTCTAATTATCATAACGTGGTCAATAGATTAATGTATCTTTTTGAGGGTCATTACTAATAACACAGTAATAATACACAAATTACTTGCACTTTTTCCACTTTATTTCACATCGAGACTTTCAGATCTCAAGTACATTATACGGACGCCCTAACGGTGAAGAAAAATATCATGACGAAAATTACATAGGCTCAGACGTATTGACCAGCCAGTCCTATGGATTAAGCCGATTACGTTGTGATAATTCCGTATGTGCTGGGCAACCATGCGACATTTAAAACCGCAAGTCCCAGGCACTACAGTATTTAATACTGTATAAATCATCTAATAAGGGATGCGTATTGCGAAGGCCTACTTTTTTGTATAAACTCTATACAAGATGTAAAACAAATGAGTGATAATACTTTAGGATATGTATGTGTCTCCTAGAGTTTACTGTGAAAGTACCAGCGCTGAAAGACTTACTTTTTTTTCATATTTCTATGAGAAATGTCCCAACATCATTGATTTGCCCATACAATAAGTTTAAACAAAGTAACTGTTTCAGCGCTGGTACTTTCACAGTAAACTCTATCTATATACGGGACCCATACACACCAGGATAATTTCGGTTACGGATTTTAAATTTTGGTTTCCTTTATACAGTAGCAAAACTTTTATTTCGGAATCGGTTACGGTTACGGATAATTTTTATACCGGATATCCGATAGTTTCGGTTACGGTTACGGAGCTCCCTTACATCCCTGATACACACCTTAAAGCATTATCACTGATTAATATGCCTGTATGTATAGCTAGACGTGCGTGAAGTCGCTCTGGCCGCACCAGGCATCGACGTGTTTGACGAGCGCGGCGGCGAGCGGCGCCGAGCGGGCCGCGTGCGCCGCGCGCGACCACGACTCGCGGTTGGCGCAGCGACCTGAAAGACAAATAAAACTCTTACTTTCATTTGTTGTTGTTTTGTTACATATTGTTTCTTATCATCTTTACCTTTTAATTGTTGTACTAAATATGTGACTTGTGCCCAACAGATAATAATAAATATACCTTAAATAAAAATTAAATAGACTGAATTGATCTATACGATAAATAGTTACGAAAATAATGCCAAAAAAATGAACAAAATGCTAATTCGTGTCTTTTTTAATTTTTATATATTTTCATTTTTACTATATATATGATAATAAATAAAAATGCTATGATACATTTTCTGCAAATATAATTTTAAAGTGCCCTGTTACCTTCTAACCATCGATAATATAATATTATTATTTATCAATGACAAATGATACATTACAGCCAGACTCTCTAGGTGCTTTTTACAATTTCTCTGCAATAAAAAAAATAATTTACCGTTAGCAAAAGTGACCAGACGCGAGCCGAATGGATACCCCGTCAGCACGCAGCACGGTTCGCCGTCCGACACGCTCGCAGCGTACCGCCCGCGCTCGTCCACCGGCAACGTCTAAATATTAAAATTTCATAGAAAATATAAAAAAGAACTGCGATATTGAATATAATTTGATGTGTTTTATGTCTATATAACGAAAACAATTACAAAAATAAGCCATCATCCCTATTATAAATTATCCACGGAGAACAAACATAAAATTATGTTAATTATATAATATATAATCTATAGACGCTTCACACCACGACAATCTGGCCCCATGCTAAGTATCCGAAGAACTTGTGTTACAGGCACCAGACAACGGAAATATATATTTAATACTTTTATACTATACACATATTTAAGATTTTTATTATATTAATACACAAATTTAATATACATCCCAGGAACATTGAAAACGTTTTGTTCCCTCGGCGGGATTCGAACCCGCAACCTCTCAGTCGAGCACCAACGCGCTGAACCACTGCGCTACGGAGGTCGTCAAGTAATAAAGTCAATGTATAATTGATTTTTTGATTAATGAGAAGACACACAAGCACGCACCTGGTCGACGGCCTGGTCCATGGAGACGGCGAGCACCCAGTCGCGCACGCTGTCGAGCGGCTCGCCGCGCACGCTCGCGGCGCCCAGCAGCAGCGGGCTGTGCGGCCAGTCCGTGCATTCTGTGTAGTAACTAAGTAACTTCAGCTATGACGTCCACTGCAGCTGGACATAAGTATAAGCTCGCACAAAGTATTTCATGGGGCGTATTACTTGCCTTTACTTTTTTTTATTTATTTACGTTGCCTATACTCGCCACGCCTGGTAGGCGGGTTAGCGAACGCAGTTAATGTAATAACAATGTCCGCGAAAACGCTGCTGTCAATTTCCGTATAACAACATCTGTCAGCATCAACCAATTAGAACAGCAGCAGCATCAAAAGAAAAAGAAGTAAAATAAAATAATTAAAAGGTTGGTTACCACTCGGTCGATTCCAGCTATATAGGAGTTGCAGTGATGGAAACGTGTGGTGACCCATTTGCCTGTTAAAAAAGGAAAATATAATCACCGAAGTCAGTGTAGTCGAGCATGTGCGCGTTGTCCTCGTCGGCCGCTTCGGCGAGGTCGAGGCAGTGGTTGAGCAGCACAAACGCCTCGCGCGCGCCGCCCGCCTCGCCGCGCACGCACACGCCGCACACGTAGAACGCTGACAGCAGCGATGTAGATGGTTGGAAATAGACATACTCATATTATAAACTGCCTTAAAAGGTGACTTAGTCCCGATTTCACCAACGCATGTGAGTGTTAACGGCTTGCTAAATTACCATACCTTCTCATTCATTGATAGGAATTACGAGATGAACAACATGATATTTAACGAAGGATTAACTTTAACATTGCTTGGTGAAACACGCCCTTAGACTACTTTTCCACCAGTAATGAACGAGGAAGCGTTGCGAGAAATGTGTTTATGAAGAACCAATGAGAAAACAGAGGTTTTATATAAGAGCTAAAGGTATAAACAGAGTAATTATAAATAAAGCAAAAGATATAGTTAGTGAACTTACCGACATCTGCAACTATAATATCGGTATACCGTGGTAGGGCGCGGGCTGCCTTTGCTGCCACTTGAGGAACGTGCAGCGCCATCAACAACGTAATTGCCTGTGAAGTTACAATTTGTTATTCGCCTTACTACAGTATTATTTTATTTTACCTCATCTATATGAACATTCCCAACCTGTAGCATCCTATCATCCGCGTTAAGTGCCACCAGTACCGCAGCAGCATCCTGCAGCGCCGAAAATGCTTTAGGCGCGGCGGACACTCGCACTAGCAACTCGCCCGCGACCGCACGCGCGTATGCCGCGTCTGACGCGCCGAGCACCGCCTGCGACAACACCACGTACTGCCGCAGCGCGTCCAGACCCGCAGCCAGCGCCTCCGGCACCTCCGTGCTGTCTATGTCCAGACCCTCAGTACGCTACAGTAAAGAAAAAAGATTTATAACATTGTCTACTTGAATAAATTAAATACGCGTTTAAAGATTTGTGTGATATTTTAAATTTTTAAATTTTTTGATTAAAATATTTCACATGAAATTTGTCACACAACATTAGGCATTATTTCTCTTGGCGAATTAAATATAAAAGATTTTTGATGTTCACAAACGATCGTTGAGTAGATACCGAGTGCGTCTTGAACAGGTGCGCGACGTATCTGATTGCGTAGTGCGGCGCGCGGTCGGCCGCGTGCGCTAAGCAGCGTTGCCACTGTCCGCTGCGGGCGAGTTGCTCCAGCGCGGACACCTCGCCCGCGTCGCCCACGCCCTCGCCCGCCTCACTCGCCACCTCCTCGTCCGCCTCGTACTCCGCCGACGTACCTGATAATGTATGTTTTGTAAAAGTTCTGGGAACATACCCTCGAAACTAATTTTGTAAAGGCGATCTAAGACCTCGACTCCGATGCTGTCATGAGCAGCTACTCTCGAATTTACGGGATTGGAATAGTTTCACAAAATCTACACTCAATTTCAAACCAATTTCGCGCTAGTGTCGTGATGAACTGTGTCTGTGTGAGTGAAACTTACCAACGCCTTCCTCGTCCGTATCTTCTAATAGTGCCACTCTGAGCTGCTCTCCTACGTCAGCTTGACCGATCTCGGCGAAACTGGTAGAATTATGTATATTATAATAATACTATAAGATAGAAAGCTCAAACATTTCGATTACATTTATCTGAAAAATATTGATAAAAGATCAACACAAAATTTGTGAAAATATTTTTTCATCGTCTAACGATTCATTTTAGCAATAAGCAGTTCATTTAAAAACATTACATACAACGGCATAGCAAAACATGATGTTGACAATGTAGCCGATCGGACCTTTCGCTCGTGACGTTACAATGAGCATAACGCGACAATAAGCCATCATTTTTCGTGTATGTAGCCGGCGATCATCAATTTACTAGACGTTGTCACGTCCATATGTAACAATTTATAACGTACGTGTCAGCGAGCATAGCTGCTGCAGACGCGCGCTCTTTGCCGCGCAGTCGGTCGCGCGCAAGCCGCGCCGCTCGCAACGCAGCGCGCTCCGCCAGCCGCGCCGCGCCCCCCGCAGCACCCGCGCGCGCTGCACTGCACAGTGCGCGTACCGCATCGCCCCACTCCTCTCTAAGTCAAACAAGACGAGCTACAACAAGCTTTGGACACGCAGTGGTGGTAGTGACTCGTTTAGCGTTAATTATTATGTGTCGTACTAATAGTGATTATTTTTTATTAATTAACAGACCAAGGGCTAAATTTTCAATAGTCTGTGGAATACGTATTATAGGACTCTGACATTTTTTTTTTTTCATTTAAAGTTTGTCCAAAGTTATTCCTTTGATTTGTTTATTCGTCAGGTGAAAGTTATCTGACGATTGAAAGATCTACCCTTATAAGATCCATAATGTGATACCATAAATTTATATTATCTTGGTAAAGCCTGATAACGCCATGAGAGTGTCTGAACAGACCTGTCCGCGAGGTCGGCAGCGCGCTGCAGCAGCGGCGGCACGGCGGGCGGCACTCCCTCCCCGCCTTCCGGCACGTACTCGCGGGCCACGCGCGCCGCCTCCTCGTACAACTCTAAAAATTATTCAAGGTAAATAAATTCATAAACAAAAGAGCTACGTTAAAAACTCCACTTGTTCAACACTCAATAATAATAAATTAACTAATAGTCTTAAACAAAATATTTGGTCGTCTTAGTAAATTGTACTATTGTAAATGTTAAATTATTTAACTTAAAAATTTATTTTTTATTTATTAAAGTAACAATAAATACAAAGGCGAAGTTAGACAACAAGTAAAAGATTCTAAATCATGGCGTGTCGTTATATTTTATTCAAACTTCGCTGTCGTTTTGATGTTTTATGTTACAAGTTTTAAAATTTTTAATTAATAAAACACACATAATGTCCGTAGTGCACTTTTTAGTCTGCATAAATAGAACCTATGAAATTATATACAGTAGCGCATACGACGCCGACGTGCAAGCACAAAGCCATGTCTAGACGTTTTGTGCGCCGCAGACCCGTTACGCATTTCCACTAACAGAGTTCCACGTGAATGCGAACAAACCTAGATCCTTGTAATGCTGCACGACCTCGCGCGGGCGGTTCGCGCGGATCATGAGCGTCTCGAACTCCTGCAGGTCGCCGCGATCCGCCGCTGCGCGAGCGCCTTCTACCAGCACTTCTTCCACCTTAAATATAAATATACCCTTGAGTATATAGTATGATAGTGATACTACATAATTATCATCTTTGCAAGCTTAGCTTAGCTTTATTATAAAATGTATACCAGAAATGTGTGAAAAAAATTACGGGCGTATTCTTGAGTTCCGTTTTATTTGCCAATAATTTGTAAACAAAACATTGCAGATTTTGAAAAAGCCGAATACGAAATATTGCAAAAAATATTTGAATTACATGTTGTAGGCTGATTCTAAACGTTGACTTTCAATCAACTAGTTCGTATCTATTATTTATTCCGGCTCCAATAAAAAAAACGATATATTGGACGGTTTGGTTGGTGGCATGCGTATAGTATATAGTATTTTTCTGCGCTGCCACTTTTTTAGGGACATATACGCATCCTTAAAAATTATCATTTTAGTTTATTGCTTCTCACTTTTTGTATGTATTGTATAATGGCCAAATAAACTACTTTAGATAGAAATTTTTAGCATAACTTCCAAATGTGTTTTCACACTCACCATGTGCGGCGCGTGTCGCTCGGCGACAGCAAGCGCTCGCTGGTAGTCGCCGCGCGCGAGCCACACGCGCACTGCGTCGTCCGGCGCGGCCGCCCGCAGAAACGCCGCCGCCGCCGCCTCGGGGTTGTCGCCCGCCAGCGCCGCCGCCTCGTGCCGCGCAACCTCGCGCCGCGACACCCCGCCCCCGAAGTCGCTCAACTCGTTCGCGATGTCCCATCTACAAACATTTGTAGCTTATTAAAAGAAACGAGGTGAGGTGTGGTTTAAAGTTAAAATAAATAAGATAAATTTTAACTTTGAATCACATATAAATGAAATTACTATTAATAAATAAATAAAGTGTTATAGCGCGCCAACGTGATGCCGTACATCCCTACCACAGACTACTCTTATCTCTAATAACTTGTAATCCCCACCCCACTACGTGTGGGTATATAAACAGCTTTCGCACCACAGAAAGCCAGTCGCTCGCTAGACGGCTCCGAGTACGATTGCTCCCGTAGTCTGCTCAGAGTCCAGTGCTTTGCTTGATCGATGCTCCGCGTCATTAAGTATAAGCTAGCTAGGAAGGATTAGGGTTGCGATACCACGCGTCCTCCCCTTCATCCTATGGTAGGGTTTCATATGATTATAACTGTAATAGTATTAAGCCTTAATGTATAACATCTGAATAAACAAGTACATACAAAGTTATCGCGAGTATCATTTCATATGTGCCAACCCTACATTTGGCGCCCAACGTAAAATAATAAATAAGAGGGTACATCGAAATAAAAATGACGAATAACATCATTATGACTGAAGATCAACTTAGTCGTCTAATGCAATCCGTTGCGTCTGCATCAATAGCAGCAAGTGAGGAACAAATAGACAGATTAGCACAAACATTTGCATCTACAACATTTGAAATGCCACGTAACAGTTTTTCGAAATGCACCGCCCGCTTCGACGGACAAAGAAGTTACGACAAGGTGGAGGAGTTTATAAACGTCATAAACACTTATAAAAATATAGAAAACGTGTCAAACAAAGATGCTATTGAAGGTTTGTCACTACTTTTCACTGGCACGGCGTCTACTTGGTGGCAAGGCGTTAAAAATGAAGTGAAGACATGGGAAACAGGATTGAAATTGCTGCGACAGGCATTTGCTCCCCAGAGACAATCATATGAGATATATCTGGAGATATTTGCAACGAAGCAAAAGGATCATGAACCACTTGACACTTTCTTGTGCACCAAGCGAGCACTCTTAGCGCAGCTGCCTCCAAAAAGATACAAAGAAGAGGAACAATTGGACCTTATATATGGCCTACTCAACATTAACCTCCGTAAAAACGTACCCCGTTGCGGTGTAAAAACATTTGCCGAACTGCTTGAAAAGGGCCGACATTTTGAGAATATTCAAAGAGAGGCGGCACCTTCTACACAGCCAGCTACAGCGTATCCCGGGAAGCAAAAACGTTGCTCTTACTGTGGGAAACGCGGCCATGTACAAGAAGAGTGTCGTAGTAGAATAAAAAATGAAACGGAAACCAACAACACTATAAAGTGTTACGGCTGCGGAGAACTTGGGGTGTACCGCAGCAACTGCGTAAGGTGTAAAAATAAGGAAACCCCACCAAAACCAGTCGCATTCTACGCAGTACAAACAACGCTAGAATCCTCATGTAAAATACCGACGATAGAACTGATAATTAAGGGAGAAAAGGGTTACGCGTACATAGATACAGCGGCCCGTACGAGCATTGCCAGTAAGCAATTATATAAAATGCTCATACGACACGGCGTATTATTTACTCAAAAACTAGCCGACATAACACTTGCTGATGGATCCACAAAGATATCTAATCTTTTGTTAGCCACAACAGATATAGTGATGGGCAACAGAATACTCCCAGTTACATTCTCGGTGATTCCGGAAGCATCCGATAATAGAACTCTTTTGGGAATCGATTTCCTGGAAACATCTGGGATCATATTAAATCTTCCTCAACGCATATGGCATTTTATTGATGACCCAATCACGAAGTTTGATTTTCTTCAACTACGAAATGATAACATAGTTATCAAAGAAAATAACGTTCGATTCTGCCCTTCCAATTGAAGAGACATGTTCTGATTTTATGAAGTGGGCAAAGGATTTGTCTATGTTGTCACCTGTAATGAACACCCCATCGCCACTACGAGACCAAAGTGAAGGACCACCAGAGCCAAAACGACCACGCTGGCAACTACAGAAACTGGATACTCCGCCAAAGCATTCGCGCCCTCGTGAACCGGCTGATATTAATTCATATGTAGATCCACGTATAAATTATGTGCCAATAAATCCTATAAAACTGTATTCTATTGATATTCATTTATCTCCTACTGAAGGAACATTTTTTTCAAATGATGAAAAAGTAATATTCAATAACATTTTGTCTAACTATAAAGACATATTTGAAAAAAATTCAAAACCAACTACATATGCTGAACATAGAATTGATACTGGTAGTCACCCACCTATAAGCATTAAACCATACAGATTATCACCAACTCGACAAAAACAACTTAAAGAAAAAATTTATGAAATGATTGGTGATGACATTATTGAAGAATGCGACTCCCCATGGTCAGCACCTGTAATTCTTGTACCTAAAGGTGAAAGTGATGTCCGAGTCTGTGTAGATTATAGACGACTAAATGAAATTACTAAGCCAGATAGATATCCATTACCACGTATCGATGATTTATTACATCAAGCAAAGGCTATGCCGTACATGTCTACCATAGACTTACAATCCAGTTACTGGCATATTTTAGTTCACCCAGATGACCAAGACAAAACTACATTTGTTTCACCATTTGGAACTTTCCGCTTCAAACGCATGCCGTTTGGTTTACGTAATGCACCAGCTACTTTTCAAAGATTAATGGATAAATTAATTCAAGGATTAAAAGCTGAGTGTGTACTATCTTACATTGATGATCTAATCTTAAGATCACTAACATTTTCACAACACATAAGAGATTTGCGTGAAATTTTCGAAAAACTAAGAAATTATAATTTACATGTAAATAGAAAGAAATGTAAATTTGGATGTTCTCAAGTAAAATATCTAGGCCATATTATTGTGCCTGAAGGTATAAAAACAGATCCAGAAAAAATATCTGCTATACTGAACCTCAAGGAACCTAGAACACTCAAACAATTAACTTCATTCCTCCAAACAGCTTCTTGGTATCGTAGATTTATTCATAATTTTGCCCAAACTGCACGACCCCTAACTAATTTAACAAAAAAGAATACAAGTTGGCAATGGAAGACAGAGCAACAAGAAGCATTTGATAAACTGAAAATTGCTCTTACTACAGCTCCTGTGCTGAAACAAGCAAATTCAGATCAACCATTTACAATTAAAACCGATGCAAGTCAGTATGCTATAGGAGCAGCTTTAGTGCAGGGGGAGGGAGAAAACGAACATCCCGTAGAATATGCAAGCAGATTACTTAATGCAGCTGAATGTAACTACACTGTAACAGAAAAAGAAGCCCTAGCAATTGTTTGGGCCATATCACGATTTCGAGGCTATATAGAAGGGACAAAATTCATAACAATAACTGATCATCAGCCTCTGAAATGGTTAATGGAGCTTAAAACCCCAACAGGTCGCCTAGCCAGATGGGCTTTGCAGCTACAACAATACGAATTTAAAATTCAATATACACCAGGAAAAACTAATGTGGTGGCTGACACTTTGTCTAGACCTTCGTGCACAGATCATAACGCGAATTGTAATATATGTCGTGTGGATCTAGAATTGCCTAAGTTAACTGAAAAACAACTTCGGGATGAACAATTAAAAGATATAGATTTGAAAGATTTAATCGAATGTTTGGAAGAAGAAAACGAATCAGATAAATGTATTAATTTAACAAAAAAGGGATATTTGCTACATAAAGGCGTTTTATATCATTATACTGCAGATCAAGATGATGATAATGCAAAACTTATGGTTCCTCGACATGAAATACCTAACATACTAAAGGCATTCCATGATGCCCCAACTGCTGGACACATGGGTGTGGACCGAACTTTGTAACGTATTACTAACAAATTTTATTGGAAGAGACTCCGAAAAGATATCATTAAATACATTAAAACATGTGTTGATTGTCAAAAATATAAGCCCTCAAACCAAAAACCAGCAGGATTATATCAATCTACACCAAATTATCAAAGATTTGAAGTATTGTCAATTGATTTATTTGGTCCTCTGCCAAAAGGACAAACTGGAGAGAAGTGGATATTTATAGTGGAGGATACAACCACTCGATGGGTAAAGCTTTTTGCAATTAATGAAGCTACATCTGAAAACTGTGCAAAGATATTACTAAATGAAGTATTCCTACGCTACGGTTTACCACGAAAACTAATCAGCGATAATGGAGTACAGTTCATATCGGCAATAATGCAAAAACTAGCATATTGTTTAGACATAGAACAAATTTATACACCAGTTTACCATCCAGAACCAAACATTGTAGAAAGAAAAATAAGGATATGAAATCACAGATAGCTATAATGGTCAAAGATAAACATCAAAATTGGCCATTGACTCTTCCAGCCATACGTTTTGCTATGAATACAGCTGTTTGTCGCACTACTGGTTATTCCCCATCATACTTAACATTTGGTCGGGAATTAAGAACACCATATGATCAAAAACATGATCTCAGTTCAATCGTACAATCTGAAAACTTTGTAAAAGAAATAACACCAACCCTGAAACAATTAGCTCGTGACTTAGCTATTGCCAAGGAAAATATAGAAAATAATTCAGATATAAATAGACAAAACGCTAACGCAAAGAGAAGACCAGATCCGGGATATGTAACAGGAGACTTGGTACTCGTTGAGACACATCCAATAAGCAGCATTGAAAAACAATACACTGCAAAATTTTGCCCTCGTAGAGATGGTCCCTATATCATAACAAAGAAATATGGAACTTCCACATATGAAGTTGCTCACCCAGATGCTCCAGAAAAACCAATAGGTAAATACCATACTTCAGCAATTACTAAATTCCAAGGAAGAGACGAAACTTTACCTCAACCAATTAACCCTATTCGTCGCAGAGGAAGACCCCGCAAATATCCTAATGCTGGTACTCCTGTCGGGACGACTTCAGAGTACCAGAGGGGGAGGATATAGCGCGCCAACGTGATGCCGTACATCCCTACCACAGACTACTCTTATCTCTAATAACTTGTAATCCCCACCCCACTACGTGTGGGTATATAAACAGCTTTCGCACCACAGAAAGCCAGTCGCTCGCTAGACGGCTCCGAGTACGATTGCTCCCGTAGTCTGCTCAGAGTCCAGTGCTTTGCTTGATCGATGCTCCGCGTCATTAAGTATAAGCTAGCTAGGAAGGATTAGGGTTGCGATGCCACGCGTCCTCCCCTTCATCCTATGGTAGGGTTTCATATGATTATAACTGTAATAGTATTAAGCCTTAATGTATAACATCTGAATAAACAAGTACATACAAAGTTATCGCGAGTATCATTTCATATGTGCCAACCCTACAGTGTGGATATATTAGATACACGTTTGTTGTACGTAAAAACGGTCCTTGGGTAGTGTTATTTCAGCCATAATTAAATCCGCGTCCCGGGAAGTCGAAGGCGGAGGCGATTGATCTACCTCATTAACTTGGTGCATATTTCGTTTAGCTGCTAGCACATTCGCAATTCTAGCTCCAGAATCCAGATCTTTAGCTTTTGTTACTACTAAAACAGCTGTCGTTGAACCCGGAAGGTGGTTTTGCCGGAGTATCCTTAGTTTCATTTCATATTTTATCTTTCGCCAGTCCCCTCATACGCCGCAAAAACTGAGATAGCTTCTGGTCGCCGAGCTCCATTTAACTTTTAAGCTTCTCTCCGGCTCCAATTTTTTTATAATTCATTTTTTATTTGCAGCCCTAAGAAATCAATTTTAAAGACATTTTCACACAACATTTTTTAACGACGATTACATAATATTATAATTCTGCATTTCTACCACAACTTATGAGGACGCGGAGCGAGAAATGTGTACTTTGATATCGTTTACGTATAAATATGTTAAATGTGTGATCCAACCTCTGAGCCTGGAGCGCCCATCTCGCGCCGACGGCAGCTAACCCACGTGCGGCGAGCAGGCGCGCGGCGGGCGCGGGCGGCAACGCGGCGGCCCACTGCAGTGCCGTCTGCTGCGCGACCGCCGGCGGAGCGTGCGCGCGGGCTACGCGCTCCGCTTGCTCCCACTGACCAGCTCCGCCGTACATCGCGATCGCGCTTTTCCAGTCACCTACGTTAATAATAATAATTACATAATAATACTCATATATAGACACTTCGCTGCACATCAATCTGGCCCTGAGCTAAGTATCTGAAAAGTTTGTGGATATAGGTAATACTTGTATACTATATCTGTGAGGTGCCGGAGAAAGAATAGCACCCGCTATCCACCATATTTCCTATGGGCCGCCAATAAGTGGTGAGTATAAGCAATTACCCCCCAAGAAATACTTTGGGGGACACCTACGTCCAGTAGTGAAAGTCATAGCTAAACGACGACTCTGGGTATCTACAGCATGTAACCGGCTTGTACGTATACAGGTGTATCCGCGTGGCCTGCAGCAGCGAGCTGCGGTGTGCGGCCACGAGGTGCAGCAATGAGTCGAAATATTTTACAATAAATGTTACCGGCTTGTACGTAGTAGTTTTCCGCGGCGCGCAGATCACCGGCAGCCTGGAGCGCCTGCGCCACGTGTTTCCGCGTGGCCTCCAGCAGCGAGCTACGGTGTGCAGCCACGAGGCGCAGCATAGAGTCGTACTGTTTCGCCTCCTGTTAGGTGGCAGATAATTGTTAAATTCAGTAATGTTAATTTTTTTTTTATTCAATACTAAACAAAAATTAAACATCTATCAATCCGCAAGAGGTAAGGACTTTTAAGATGTATTGTTGTTATCCGTACATTGCCCGTAGGATCAATCAGCTGAAGTGGCAATGGGCCGGCCACATAGCACGAAGATTGGACGGTCGATGGGGCAAAAACATCCTAGAGTGGAGGCCACGTACTGGCAAGCGCAGTGTGGGACGGCCACCTACCAGATGGACCGACGACCTGGTGAAAACTGCCGGGTCACGTTGGATGCAGGTGGCAATGGACCGGTCGCACTGGAAATGTATTGGAGAGGCCTATGTCCAGCAGTGGACAAAATAAAAGGCTGAAACGACGACGAACGACGACGACGACGACGACGACGACGACGACGACGACGTTGTTATCTTAAAAGATTTCTATCTACCTACCTTATACATAGATATGGCCTCATCGACGTCTCCCAGGCCGACGTATATCTGCTCGGCCTTGCGCAGCTGTCCGTCGTGTCGCAACTGTGCGGCGAGGGGCGCGTAGATATCGCGTGTGCGGTCGGGCGACAGTCGCGCGGCCAGCCGCAGTCCGTCCGCCAGCCGCCCCGCCGCGTTGTACGCGCGCACGCACCGCTCCGCCATGCCGCATGAGGTTAGAACTTTTTCCGCCGTCTCCCACTCCTACATTTTTTTATGAGAATGATGGTGATGTAAAAGTATTTTTTTTTTTGACAAAGTGTTCATTACGATTTATTATTTTTATTTATCAAAAATATAACTTACTTTGACTGAAATGAAATGATCTCCCAGCTGCTTACACTCCTCTTTTATGGATTCTTTATCATCAATGACCTGAAAAACGTATATCTACTTTATAAAAAAGTTTTATTTTGCTTAGTGTTAATTAGTTACTCTGCATGTAAACAATGAGATAAAAGGTCACTATAATGCAACCAATTTCATATATTAACTGTGTAATAAAGTATTTACGATAGAAAATTCATTTACTCGAAGTTCATATTTTGTTTACTCGATTAATTTGGATCTGATCTATTAGCGCATGTCTACGCCACGGCGTAGTGCAGAGCACGGCATTCAATGTACCTAAAAGTTTTTTATTCCTTCAATGCCAACAGAAGCAACAGACGCATAAAAAATTTTTCGCGGTCAAGACAAAAACTGTTATTTACGGTCAATGGTGGCTACCATGCGTCGCGGTCTACACGCGGCACCACACCGTAGCCGGTACCGCACCGAAGACACGGGTTTGCGGCTTCAGAGTTAACACATCTTTATTATACCCGCACAGTAATTAGTATAATATACCTGCAGTATCTGCAGCGCGCGGCTGTAGTGGTGCGCGGCGAGCGCGGCGGCCAGCGCGGCGGCGGTGCGGCCCGCCTCGATGAGGTGCGGCACGGCGGCGCCCGGCTGCCGCGCGCCCGCTAGCCACGCGCCCCACTCGCCCTCTAGCCGCGTCACCTCGTGCGGGCAGGCCTGGTGTGCGACATCGACGCGGACGTGAATGTGTGAACCAAGTGATCACAAATAGAAGGAGCTTTCTCTCCCGCCGGGTGAAATGCTACACGGTCCTTAGTGTAGTGGTCCAATACACTTATAAATTCTCTAACAATCTATACTATATCCAGTATAAGAAAATCTGGATATAGATAATAATATTCTACTTACAATTAGGCTGCGTTTCCACTGACGCGACTGAGCGGGGTGGAGAAGAGCTTAGCGGTGCCCAAATTGACCAATCACTATGCTCGTGCTGTTTCCGTAGAAGCGGAGCGGAGATTTCGAGCATAGTGATTGGTCAATTCGGGCACCGCAAGCTCCTCTCCGCCCCGCTCCGCGTCAGTGGAATGGCAGCCTGAGACCTACGAGACCTATACTACTATAATTAAAGAACTTCTTTGGGCGTTTGAGGAGAAAAACCACTTAAAAGCGAGCTTGCACTCTCCATCGATGATGCGCATCCAGAATAGATGAGTAAAATTTAAAACAGTATTTCCATCAAGAACCTACAGTTTATTCAATAACATATGATATTTAAAATGCACGTCTCACTATAACACCTGGTCATCCAAGTTCCTCTCACCTCTCTCGCCAGCTGCACTGCCCTGGCGTAGTTGTTGCCCTTGGCGTAGTAGTCCACGGCGGCCGCGCTGTCGCCCGTGCGCTCCGCGAGCTCGCCCGCCAGCTCCCACCATTCTTCCTAATATCGTGTTCTCATTTATTATTTCAATTGAAATTTTTAATGGCTTTTTTTAAACAAATAATTTATAAGTTTAGGTAGATTTTGGTAATGCATGATAAGAGCAACAGCTCATCACGCCGCCGCTATATGAAACATCTACCAGTTACGGCCGGCTCACGAGGCCCACGTACGTGTTGAATATAATATAATAATATGATTATTTTTACAATACAAGAAGAAGAATTATTAATAAAATGTGTCTTCCAACACCGATTTAGCTCAGCATATATATCAATAATCAGGGTCGTTCTTGCACGGTAGGTGACGTCACCCACGCTTAAAGGGTACAGATACATTAGTGAAATACATCAATCAATTTACAAAATATTAATAAGTGAATACTACTTGTACCTGTATCAAGCGGTCCTTCACGTCATGCAGTAGCGTCGTGTCGCGCAGCAAGTCTGATCGCTGCAGCAGCGCGGCGGCAGCGCGACGCGCGCGACCTCCCCGCAACCACACGCGCACCGCGCCGCGTGCGTCCCCGTGCGCTAATAGCGCCGCGCCCGCCTCGCCAGAACGACCTATATAAAAGATCTAAAGTTTCTAATACAAAATTCATAATATTATATTCCTCTAAATTTGCGATATGGATTTTTTTAATTTCGAATTTACACGGCTTTGTAGGCTTACGCCCGGTTCCTGAAAGGCTGATCAAATTGATCAATTCATCAAATCAGCTAATCTGAACTCTCATTGGTGAAAACAGTGACAGCGAAGTGATGTTCTCCGATCAGCCTTTCAGAAACCGGACGTAACTCTAGAATCTAATTTAATAAAATAACATTGGGATGGGATTGGAATTTCATAGTTTTCTTATTTTCGTGTTTAAAATAAAGGAACTGGTTAAGAGAAGGCCAAGAAATAATGAAGTCAATGGGCAGAGCTCGAATGTACCTAATAAAAAAATAACCTATTATAAGGTTTCTACTTTCTATAAATGACCGTTTTAATAAAACTTTACCGACCTGTAGAAGTCAAATAATCCATGTACTGTTTCTTAAGACTGTCCACCGCCGTTCTGTCCGTTTTCTCTGCTAACGCTATCGCCTCGGTCCACCGGTTGTATTGTTTGTACATCTTGATCGCTAGCTCCGGCTGACCGGCCTTCTCGTAGCACTTTTCAGCGGTGGAAAGTTCCCCAGAGTATATCGCCATCTTAGCCTGGACTAACGGTGACGCTATACCTGTAAACGTAATAAACATTAAGTTAATCAAAATACTATATAGACCTTTAAAATTTACCTATTTATGAATGAATGGATTCTTTATTTTGTACACACAACATTTAAAAAATACATATAAAAAGAAAGGTAACAATATACACAGGTAAATCAATGGCGGCTTATTACTAAGAATACTAAGTATCATTCTCTTCCAAACAACCACGTTGATGTGGAGACAAGACACCACCCTGGGGGACACCGGCAGTAATAGAAGTCCAGTTCAAAAAAAATATCAACCATTTTTACTCTCTGACCCACAAGGTAACTGCAAAATAAGTTAACTACCGGAGATAGGTTGATGGACCTTAGTAAACTCAGGAGTACATCATGATCGACCGTGTTGCATTGCTAAAGTCTATTTTGAATGGGGAAAACCAGGGACCGTGACGACTGTCGCTGTCATATCCTGAGTGATGCCCTTTTCTTATTTTTGGACTGCACTGCGATGATTTTATTTTTAAGAGATATTCCCTGTGTTTACTTTATATTTTGGTTTGTGTTTTCTGATTGTAAGGTAGTGTAGTGGTCCTTGAATGATAATAAATGATTTATTTATTTTATTTATAAACGTATGAGTCGGTAGACACAGCATAAGATTACGCAAAATTCGCATAATATATTGCGACATAATAAAATACTATTTACCTGCCGCTATATCGCCATTTCCCTCAGTTGTGGCTAGCTCTACTATTTGGTCCAAATAAAACTGTCGAGCATCATCTCCCACTTCACGGTAGCATTTTGAAGCCAACTGAAAAAAATATCTTAAGTCTACACAAATAATATAAAGACAATATTAAAATCTTTTCAAGTTATTCAAAATATTTTTTTACTATGGCGTGGCTAACAAAAATATGATGTCTTGACGAATATCTCACTTTTACCAATCACGGAAACCAGGCAAAGATCGATTTCAAACGTTTTGTCATCCGATCATTTAGAAAATGACGACAAATACAACTAATTCTCGCGTTGGTGATTATCCTATCTTACTCTTTATCAGGCTATAAGCTGAGAGGAATTAAGTTATTGGAACCCTACGCCACAACTACACATTCGATAAGTATCTAAATTTAAATATAACTATCCAGCGTGTAGCATTCGGCCCCGCCTTGTACTCGTAACGTGGCCACACTACGTCTCTGCCTGCTTTCCTCGCTACCTCCCATACTACTCGTCGAGGGTGTGGCAGGCGCATTATACATCACCTGCACGTCGCTGACCGCAATTGCTCGCTCGGCTAGCTGTCTCCACAGCGGCGCCAGGTCCTCGCCGCCCACGCCGTCCAGGTACGACGCGCACCCGTACAGGTCGCCGCTTTTCAGACTGTGGTCTTGTGGTTAAAAAAAAATCTTACATAAATAAACATATTTATCGAACAGAATAGCTCAATTCTAACATTGATTTTTAAAATGTATCTTTTTATTCTTTTTTTGTCGCACTTTGATCGAAGGGCATTCTTGATAAAGCATCCTTTAAGTACGGTGTAGGTAGGCATAATATGAGGCCAATGTCGTGGTATGTCATGAATTTCCGTGGGGTACCGGAGAAAGAATACCTAGCACTTCCTCATCGACCGTCTTTCCCGCGGGTGTCGTAAGAGGCGACAGAGGGAATATACATCCGGAAATTGGGAGCAGCATGTCCGTGGATATGGTCATTATTTTTAAACTGCGCTCCGCCAACCCGCCTGCTAAGCGTGGCAAGTATAGGCATTTACACCTCATGAAATACTTTGGGGAGACTTATGACACGTCATAGTTGAAACGACGATGAACGACAGTATGAATGGTACAACAGTACATACTGAACTCAAGCCGGTGCGCGTCCAGCTGCAGCGGCGCGGCTCCGGACCGCAGCAGCTGCCGGCCGCGAAGCTCCACAGCGCCGCCCCCGGACTCCGCCATCTCCACACCGTCTGTCTCCCACGCGCTGTACCTGCACCCAGAGGCCATGGGTAAATAACAAAGGCTTAGGCTGGAAGTATATTATTATTACGGAGAAAAGACGCAGGAGGATATCAGTGTCAAATTTAACATCTCGATACACGTCCGTTTGCTTCTGACCTGTATTGTATTAGCCCAGAGGTGACCACTTTTCAGATGTTTTTTGGGACGAGGAGATTCAGAATATAGTTTCTAGCCTTTCCAGCCTTTTAGTGACCATGCTATTTGACAACCTCATAAGTTGGATCATTACGAAATTGTTTAAATATAGGTGCATCAGTTCGTCAGGGAAAACATTTTGCAGATAATAATTTGAGCTTACCAAATCAATAAGTGCGTGGGCGTTTGAGCAACAAAAGCATCACTGTTCTCCACCCACTGCACAAAACCAACCCCGCTCGCTATTATTTCCTGCAAACAAAACATTGTCAGAATCACACTCAAAAACTAGATCACTGGTGACCATTTAGTTTTGCATTTATAATGTTTACTAAATAAGTAAATATAGACCTTTGCATCTGTTATGATTCCGTACTCTCCGAGTAAAATAACCACACTTTAAATACGTCTGTGCCTGGACCAGGCGATTTTAAATGTCTCACAACATAGTCCGCCTAGTCCTATAAAATGACTAGTCAATAGCCTGGATCCAACTATGTGGGTTTCCATGTTTTCCTTTACTGATCTGAATAGTCTCATTGGTATACCTAAAAAAATAGAACCTGCCCCTTCTCGAGTGTATATCAACTGGGTAGACTACACGAGACCACGAGTTCTATATAATGTATAATGTTTTAATCATTGAATATAAAATTAAAATATCACCTGATGTTCCTATTTTGATCATTGATTTATAATGATTATTGACTAAAAATTTAAATATCGCCTGATATTCCTATCAAACATAAGGGCCCATCATATGTCCCGCAGCACCAGCAGCTCCCGCTCTCGTTTAGCTCCAACCAGACTATTGGCGCCTCGTACCACCACTGGCCGAGCTGAGGGTAATGGGATAGTACATTCTAGAAAATAAATGGCGTAAAGTTCCTATAAGACAGAGTAGCTCACTTTATCCCCGGCACCAAGATGCATCAGCGCGAGGCGGCGGCGCGTGTCCCGCAGCAACAGCAGCTCCGCGCCCTCGTTCAGCTCCAGCCAGTCTATCCGCGCCTCGTGCCACCACTGACCGAGCTGAGTGCCTACAGGATAGTACATTCCGATAAAAAAAAATATAAAAAAAATGTGAATTTTCAAGCAGTAAGCAAGCTGATAATTAATCATCGAGGTTTCAAATAAAAAATTAACTAAATCAAAATTGGCTCATTCTCACACAGCTCATTAGACAGACACACCCACTTAAATGGCCACATCAAATGCACCATCTTATAACAGTCCTCTGATTTCGTCGGGGGTAAAAAACGAGCTTTGACATGGATTTAAAGCGTTCATAGACAATATTTATGTTGATCATTATAACAGAACTCGTAATTTTTTAAGTTTAGTAAAGTAAATAATTACTAAAGTTTTAACGTTAATAGGTACTTATGATGGATATTTTTAAATTGTTTAACTACGATCCAAGGTATTATGTATTCTGCCTTTATCCATACGTAGCAACAGCCGCATGCCATTATTTACGTTTAGCTGTTTTTATATAAAACCTGCGAAATATAACTCACCTGTCACCAAGTCCACAACCGCGACCGTCTGTCTGTCTAGCAGATACGCCAGGCGCTTGCGGTCGCCATCTTGCGGGTGAGCTCCCTCGTTGATGCGCACGCTCAACACGTGCGGGTTCACGCGTTCTGTACGCACCTGAAACAGCATATTTTTTATTTGCACACTTAACATAAAATATTGTCTCAGGCTTAGGCAGCTGTGGACGTCATATCTGGACGACGCAGACTAAGAGCTAGTACACATTAGGCGCTTGTTGACGCGCGCTTCGCTAATGCGCGTTTTTGGATAAAGAAGATTACACTTTCAGATTACACTGTCTGTACGGAACTCCTGGTTCTTAAAATGCGCGCGTTTGAAAGCGCCTAATGTGTTTGAAAGCGCCTAATGTGCTTGGGCTACTGAAGCGAGTACCCCGTCAGCTGTACTTACTGTATGCAACACGGCGTCCAGGCCGTACTCGACCACGCTCAGCTCGCCCGCGCGGTGCAGCAGGCACGCGCCGCCCGCAGCAGCGTACACGCGCTCGCCGCCGCCGCTCCAGGGTATCTGAGACACGTGACACAAAATAAACTTTACTTTTACGTGACTCTCGCCAGAAGGAGGGTTATGTGTTTTAAAACTATGTACGTGTAATTGTTTATCACGCTGTGCACTGTGCAACCTGAACGCCTAACGGCGCCGGCGTGTCGTTAGATTCGTGTAACGTAGTTACTGTCAGAGTGACACTAGTTAAACAAAATGCGATTTTGGCGCCAAATTAAAATACTTGTATACAGAGTCGAACCAACATGCTTATCACGTCTTGAAATTAATATTATGGTAATGGGCGATAAACGAATGAACCGTCGACTTCGCATCAATGTACTTTTGTTAAATAAATAAATAATAAATAAATAAAAAGTCTTTATTTCAGGCATCAGCAATTCACCCATAATTTTATAAAAATAAAACATTAAGCTTGACGCTCGCGCTTGCCGAAGGGCATGAGACAAAATAACGAATTAAATGATGAGTCCCGCAAAATATACCTATCATCCCACAAATAGGATATATCAGCTATACGATTGAATTAAGTAAAATCCAAAATAGATTTTTATGAATGTATGTTCGTACCTCACTGGTAAGACCCCGAGCTATGTCACATACAATTAGTGAGTTGCTCGTTCGACACACGGCGTACCAATCGTTACCTGTTCACAAAAAGTCACTGGTCAAAATAAAATATAAGGTGTATTTTCGTGTTCATTAATGATGATATTCAAGCAGATGCTAAATGTTTTCATGTTTGGTTACTCGCTTAATTGTCAAAAAAGAAAGATATGATTCATGATGGGCATGTAAAATGTCTGTCCTGTTCTCTCGCCAGTTGTTGGTTACCCGCCTCACTGGGATACGAGAGTAGAGAAAAAGAGTGTGCAACACACAGAATGTATTGCACACACACTTTGACACAGGCCACCGGACGGCATTAAATGTTTTGAATTTGTCTACTCCGGACAAATCTTAATGGTTTTTGGAGTGTTGAATTGAAACAACATTTTATGTACCATTATAAATAAATTAAAAAATAAATAAAAATAAATGAATACTGGCCCACAAACCGCACGTTGTATATCTCCGGGCCCAGACGCGCAGTAACCACCAGTGCGGGCGCGTCGCCGGCCAGACGCGTCAGCAGGATACGCTGCGGACTCGCGTGACGCACCTCCACCGCGTCGCGCCACACCCAGCGCCTGCATTTAACGAGACCGTGGTATCCTCAGTTTCGACAGTTAAAATTGCTTTGATAGGGTCGAAATCAAAGCGAGAAATACAAAATCAGGGGATACAGTTTAGTGTTGCAGCTACATATCTATGGTGAATGGTCCCCACTCTCCATCCATTCCATTACACCACTGGATCAAAGAATTTATATAATTAAGGACCATTTGCAGTGCAGTGGTTGAGCGCGTCGGTACTCGGTGTTCGATACGTATCACAAGTCCAGAGGCGGACGTCCGCCATATCGAGGAAGCTTGCTTTGCTTGATGCTGGCGAGCCATGCTTGACTTTAAAAAAGGATGTGTTACGGACACGTCTGTACGTGAATTCGGTCATCAGTGTTCTTTAGCTATCCAGTGGCGTCATTGAAAATGGAGATAATGGGTATGTAGCTACAACACTTACTTTACAAAACTATCCAATTTGTTATCACAGATTTTTTTTAATTGCGTCCCTATGCAAGCAATTTTATTGGCAATATCCACGTCACAACTTGGATCTAACCTGAGCACGGCCTCATACTCCAGCAGCGCGCCAGTCTGCGCGGCGAGCACGAGGCGCGTGCCGTCCGCGCTCCACGCCAGCGCGCCCGCCGCGTACAGCCGCGGCACGCGTAGCACGTCCAGCTCCAGCGCGCCGCCGTCCTTCACTTCGCCTATGAGACAGCCGTCGAACGTGCCGATCGCTACTGACTGGACAGATTATGGGGTGATGGCAGTGATACTTTTAAAAGTGGTGTAGGTATGTTGGTAACTGGTTGTAAATAATATACATAGACGCCCATTGATCATAGCAATCATTTGCACTGTGGCACAGCTCCAAACCACTGGACTTCCGTGGTTTAGACTCTAGTGGTTTGGAACTTGCAGACTAATTATCTAATTGTTTGACAAGAAAGGTGATCCATGCGTCCTATTAGTATCTAAAAAATCGCCAAAATCGGTGTGGCTATTATACTGTGGAATAAACGGATATATTGAAGAAAGAGAATTCCTCACCTGTCCCGAAGGGCTCAAGGCCGCCGTAATAAGATCCCTGCGGTCGAGCGGTAGGTCCAGCTCCACGCTCCGCACGAGCGCGCCGCGCTGCACCTCGTACACGCACACGCGGCCGTCGCACGCGCCCACGACCAACTTTGAAATTAGGCAAAGTTGAGAGATTGTGGATGTTATTAATTTATTTACAATAATTGCAATTTTTATGTGGTCAGAAATACCATTTAAAAAAATTGGCGGTAGGTTGTCCCACAACAGCTGCATGCGGCCGTTGACTTGCAGCGCACCCCATGGCCCGATGCGACCTCCTTGCCGCCGCGCGCGACAGACAACACAAAAGGGGTCCTTTTAACGATTTACGGGCTGGAACTTTTATTACTCTTGCAGCCCAGCGATCTAATGGATATAGAGTGTAAATGACTCACATAAGGCGTCACCAGCGCCAAGGCTGTGGGCGGCAGGTTGTACCGCAGCAGGAGGCGGCCGTTGACGTACAGCGCGCCGTCGACGTGGCCCGACGCGGCCGCCTCACCGCCGCGCGCTAGCGACACGCAACACGATCCCGCTGCCCACAGGCTGGAGCTTTTGTTACTCTTGCAGTCCAGCGACCTAATGTATGTAGTTTGTTAAATTTATGTAAGAAATAGACTACATGCTTAATTACCAGCATATTCCAAGTCGTCAAGGTCTGATTTTACACATTGTACCTTACCTACTATTTTAATGGACCTATGCGTCTCCTGTGTAGCCAGGATCGACAGTGGTAACCAACCGCAAAAACCCCTTGATACTATTATCATCTAGGGGTGACCGAGGGACAGAGATCTCTCTCGAATGTAGTAGAAGAGTAGGAAGTAGTGTAAAGTATTGTAAAATACTGGAAAAAAATTAATCATTATTTTGTATACATAATATGAGATACTTAGCAGACTCACTATATTTTGAAGAAGTACCTTATTTTCCCGTCGCTGGTCCCCGTGTAAAATCCGTTTTCGGCTGCCACTAAGCGTATGGGCGCCCCGCTGAGCGGGAACTTGTTGCATATCACCTTCTTGCCGCTCCAGTCCGCGCCCACGCGGTACACGAACACCATGTTGTCGCTCTGCGCCACGCCCAGCGACTCTGAGTTCTCGCTGAACGCTATTGCTAAAATAATAATCACAAAAAAAACTATTATCCGACTACGAAAATTATTACTTTTCTATCCAAGTCGTTTAGTAGAGATTGACATAAGTGACATATGAATTCGTGTGTGTTTATTAAAATCTCAAACGTTTTAGTTTTCGAATCGTAAGTGATAATAGAGATGGCATCTTGAATCTGGGCCCTGATTCAAGATGCCATCGCTAATTATCGCTTACGAAGTTCGAAAACAAAATGTATGGGATTTGGCTTAAGCTTTGCTAAGTGACATGTATTCGCTTGTCATATAGCGAAGCTTATGTCAAATCCCATAAAGTTTGTTTTCGACCTTCGTAAGTGATAATAGCGATGGTATCTTGAATCAGGGCCCTGGGCCCTTATTCAAGAACAAAAACAAAATGCGTGGGATTTGACGTGATACTCGCTAAGTGACGTACGAATTAACATGTCACGTGTTTCGAACTTCGTAAGTGATAATAGCGATGGTATCTTGAATCAGGGCCCTGGGCCCTTATTCAAGAACAAAAACAAAATGCGTGGGATTTGACGTGATACTCGCTAAGTGACGTACGAATTAACATGTCACGTGTTTCGAACTTCGTAAGTGATAATAGCGATGGTATCTTGAATCAGGGCCCTGGGCCCTTATTCAAGAACAAAAACAAAATGCGTGGGATTTGACGTGATACTCGCTAAGTGACGTACGAATTAACATGTCACGTGTTTCGAACTTCGTAAGTGATAATAGCGATGGTATCTTGAATCAGGGCCCTGGGCCCTTATTCAAGAACAAAAACAAAATGCGTGGGATTTGACGTGATACTCGCTAAGTGACGTACGAATTAACATGTCACGTGTTTCGAACTTCGTAAGTGATAATAGCGATGGTATCTTGAATCAGGGCCCTGGGCCCTTATTCAAGAACAAAAACAAAATGCGTGGGATTTGACGTGATACTCGCTAAGTGACGTACGAATTAACATGTCACGTGTTTCGAACTTCGTAAGTGATAATAGCGATGGTATCTTGAATCAGGGCCCTGGGCCCTTATTCAAGAACAAAAACAAAATGCGTGGGATTTGACGTGATACTCGCTAAGTGACGTACGAATTAACATGTCACGTGTTTCGAACTTCGTAAGTGATAATAGCGATGGTATCTTGAATCAGGGCCCTGGGCCCTTATTCAAGAACAAAAACAAAATGCGTGGGATTTGACGTGATACTCGCTAAGTGACGTACGAATTAACATGTCACGTGTTTCGAACTTCGTAAGTGATAATAGCGATGGTATCTTGAATCAGGGCCCTGGGCCCTTATTCAAGAACAAAAACAAAATGCGTGGGATTTGACGTGATACTCGCTAAGTGACGTACGAATTAACATGTCACGTGTTTCGAACTTCGTAAGTGATAATAGCGATGGTATCTTGAATCAGGGCCCTGGGCCCTTATTCAAGAACAAAAACAAAATGCGTGGGATTTGACGTGATACTCGCTAAGTGACGTACGAATTAACATGTCACGTGTTTCGAACTTCGTAAGTGATAATAGCGATGGTATCTTGAATCAGGGCCCTGGGCCCTTATTCAAGAACAAAAACAAAATGCGTGGGATTTGACGTGATACTCGCTAAGTGACGTACGAATTAACATGTCACGTGTTTCGAACTTCGTAAGTGATAATAGCGATGGTATCTTGAATCAGGGCCCTGGGCCCTTATTCAAGAACAAAAACAAAATGCGTGGGATTTGACGTGATACTCGCTAAGTGACGTACGAATTAACATGTCACGTGTTTCGAACTTCGTAAGTGATAATAGCGATGGTATCTTGAATCAGGGCCCTGGGCCCTTATTCAAGAACAAAAACAAAATGCGTGGGATTTGACGTGATACTCGCTAAGTGACGTACGAATTAACATGTCACGTGTTTCGAACTTCGTAAGTGATAATAGCGATGGTATCTTGAATCAGGGCCCTGGGCCCTTATTCAAGAACAAAAACAAAATGCGTGGGATTTGACGTGATACTCGCTAAGTGACGTACGAATTAACATGTCACGTGTTTCGAACTTCGTAAGTGATAATAGCGATGGTATCTTGAATCAGGGCCCTGGGCCCTTATTCAAGAACAAAAACAAAATGCGTGGGATTTGACGTGATACTCGCTAAGTGACGTACGAATTAACATGTCACGTGTTTCGAACTTCGTAAGTGATAATAGCGATGGTATCTTGAATCAGGGCCCTGGGCCCTTATTCAAGAACAAAAACAAAATGCGTGGGATTTGACGTGATACTCGCTAAGTGACGTACGAATTAACATGTCACGTGTTTCGAACTTCGTAAGTGATAATAGCGATGGTATCTTGAATCAGGGCCCTGGGCCCTTATTCAAGAACAAAAACAAAATGCGTGGGATTTGACGTGATACTCGCTAAGTGACGTACGAATTAACATGTCACGTGTTTCGAACTTCGTAAGTGATAATAGCGATGGTATCTTGAATCAGGGCCCTGGGCCCTTATTCAAGAACAAAAACAAAATGCGTGGGATTTGACGTGATACTCGCTAAGTGACGTACGAATTAACATGTCACGTGTTTCGAACTTCGTAAGTGATAATAGCGATGGTATCTTGAATCAGGGCCCTGGGCCCTTATTCAAGAACAAAAACAAAATGCGTGGGATTTGACATGATACTCGCTAAGTGACGTACGAATTAACATGTCACGTGTTTCGAACTTCGTAAGTGATAATAGCGATGGTATCTTGAATCAGGGCCCTGGGCCCTTATTCAAGAACAAAAACAAAATGCGTGGGATTTGACATGATACTCGCTAAGTGACGTACGAATTAACATGTCACGTGTTTCGAACTTCGTAAGTGATAATAGCGATGGTATCTTGAATCAGGGCCCTGGGCCCTTATTCAAGAACAAAAACAAAATGCGTGGGATTTGACGTGATACTCGCTAAGTGACGTACGAATTAACATGTCACGTGTTTCGAACTTCGTAAGTGATAATAGCGATGGTATCTTGAATCAGGGCCCTGGGCCCTTATTCAAGAACAAAAACAAAATGCGTGGGATTTGACGTGATACTCGCTAAGTGACGTACGAATTAACATGTCACGTGTTTCGAACTTCGTAAGTGATAATAGCGATGGTATCTTGAATCAGGGCCCTGGGCCCTTATTCAAGAACAAAAACAAAATGCGTGGGATTTGACATGATATTCGCTAAGTGACGTACAAATTCATATGTCACGTGTTTCAAACTTCGTAAGTGATAATAGCGATGGTATCTTGAATCAGGGCCCTAATCGCATAAGCGATTAGGGTTTTATTAAAAAGTTTTATTAAAAACCGATTTTATTAAAAAGGTGTAGGTAAGTAAGGCAACCTAAGTGTAGTTGTATTTTTGTCGATGTACTTTATACTAAGTATGTATAGTTGTTCACCTGTAATAGTGTAGGACTTTTTCCCTGCCGCCGGATCTGCAGGTTTGGTACTAAACTTGTCGCGGCGGACCCCATCGCGGTCGTACAGAAATATGACGCGGTCGCAGGTTGCCACTGCTAACTTCACATTGTTTGAAGACCAGCTCAAATCTAATATAGGACTATCGCCAGACTAGAAAAGATAATATTGTAATAATAAATATTTTATACTTTACTTACCCGAAAATAAATTGCAAACTTGTAGTATATTTTTATTACCTGTGCTTCTATTATGGTTTTACTATATTTAAATCGCATTGTATTTTTACTTTCTTAATTTCGATTGGCCGCTATTAAAACTTTTATCAATTTAAGCAAAGAATTTATGCTTTATTTACATTCGAAAATATTGAGGTAAATAATTTAAGCTAGTGTTTTGCTTTTGAATTTCGTTGCCCGGAAACCAGTTGGCAGTGTTACCAATATTAAAAATATCAAAAAAATCGCTAGTTTTTTTTGTAAGACGCACTTTAAACAGTATAACATGCATCAACTATGATAATCCAGCCTACAAATCCAGCGATATTACATAATATAGCCATCCTGAGATTATAATAAACTCAAATGCTGCCAATTTTAGTGCGGGGTGAGGGTTGTGTCGTTACATCAGAACAAAGATACCTATTTACTATGTATCTTTTTTCTGCGGTCGTTACTAACGTACATTTAGAACACAAGCTCATTTTTTGCACACAAACATAACTTATTATTAAGCCGAAAGAGGAAGTAAAGTTTCATAGTGCATAGAATACCATAGATAATCAAACCGAAGTCGTTCAATTGTCAGCTGTCAAGTGTCAAAGTAACATTCTTTTTCCGAGTGTTTCGTGTTTGTAAAGACGTTGTGAGGTTAGGAATATTTTAATCCATTTAGATCTTAAGTGCCAAGTCATATTTTAAATAGTGCAATGAATACAACTGTTAGAAATACAATCTAGTTTGTATATTCACAAAAAGTTTTGTCATTAATTAATATTTTAATCATAATAAGCACAGCGGTAGTGTATGGGATATCTTTTTTGAATTGTAAGTAAAGTTAACTTTCTTATTTTACAGAACGTCATGCCATTCGCACGATACGTTGAGACAGGGCGCGTAGCCCTGGTCGCGGATGGAGCCCTCAAGGGAAAACTCGTGAGTGTTGTCGATGTCATTGACCAGACACGCGCGCTTGTTGATGGACCCGGTAGCGGAGTCGCAAGACAACAGATTCGTCTCAACCAGCTGCACCTTACCAAGTTCCGTCTGAAGTACCCGTTCACAGCCCCTACACGTGTTGTAAGGAAAGCTTGGACAGACGCTAAGCTCAACGAGAAATGGGCTGAAAGTCAATGGGCGAAAAACCTTGCAAACAAAGAGAAGCGCGCAGAGATGACAGACTACGACAGGTTTAAGCTTACCAGCGCCCGTGTCAAGAGGAATCGCGCCAGAACAGCAACGTTCAAGAGCTTGAAAGTCAAGGCCGCCCGCTCAGGAGTGTTCGGCAAGAAGAAGATCCCTAAATCCAAGGCGAAAAAGCCACGCACCAAGAAACCCGCCTCCAAGAAACCAGCAAAGAAGTAATTCCATTTTGTGTCTGAACGAACTTGTATTTAATAGGACTACAAATAAAGAATTACTTTTAAGCTATCACAGTGTTAATGTTTTGCCATGTTGTTCCTACCTTTAAAAAGACCATGAGGTGAGTTACATGAAAATTATAAATCTCAATGTTGTTTCTTTACTCAATTTCTTTTATGTTTCAGGTAACGGAGCTCAGTAATAATCAATTGTCATAGTAAGTATTTTATTTATTTATATTTTTAAATTTACTAATAGTTGCATTAGGTACTCTAGTGATGATATAATATAGTCTCGTTCGTATGAATCTTGTTGATTACAAAAATACCAAATTAACTGAATGTTTTTTAATTGTTTTGACACATTCATAAAATAAAATGTTACTAAATTCTCCTATTCTTTTTCAGAACTTACATATGAAGGAAGTGTTATCATTAAAAAGACTGTAAGTAAATTGAATTATTGACTCTAGATTAATTTGTAACTAAAAAAATTTCATGATGAGTATTTATGTCTCGTTCGTATGATTTAATGATTTCATCCTTACCGATTAAACTGAAAAGTATGTTAGACTGTAACTGAACTTCTGATTTGTTTATTTGGCTAATATATTATTCATTTACTTTTTGCAGAAACACCTGTGTGACTCACTAAGGATGACTATGGAAGATGAATGTAAGTCCCAATTTTATATAATTTGCAGTAACAGTTTACCTCAATCAAATTGAAATGTTTATACCCTACCAAAGCCGATGTGTGCACAGAACCAACTGGCATGCTTGACTCTGGATAGGAACATTAGCACATTCCGTGTAAGATGTGCAGATTTTGTGGCTGTACATCCAAGGGTTGAATGTTACAAATATACTTCTTTCTGTATAGTACATACTACAGTACATCAATATTGTGTTACAATTAAAACACTATGTTTGTTGCAGACTTCCAATGGGCATTTTTTGGCTTTAAATGCAACAGGAGATTATTGCACTAGAGACAATGGTAAGATGCATTTTCACTAGCTTTTAATAATAATAATGTTTGTACTAAAGCACATAGTGCTAAATTCTCTTGTTCAAAATGTGTTTTTAGTCTAAAATTTACTTGTCTAGTTTTTCATGTGTCTACTGTTTATGCCTGCAAAATAGATTTTACCCCCTTGTTACTTGGATTTTTCATGATGAATATACATACTTATGTCTCGTTCGTATGATTTTATGATTTCAACCTTACCGATTAAACTGAAAAATATGTTTAATAATATTACAGCTGTAATTAGTATATTCAGCTACTAACTTATTTATTTCCTTCTTACAGAAACTTGCATAATATGCTAAAAGAGCTTGATAGAGGATACATATCATATGTAAGTGTTTAATGACAGATTTTAATTTTCTAAAATTACTATTTATTGTTAAATAATACTTATCCTTGATGTTTTTTAATTTGCTATAACATTTTACCTACATCAATCAAATTGAAATGTTTATACCCTACCAAAGCCGATGTGTGCACAGAACCAACTGGCATGCTTGACTCTGGATAGGAACATTAGCACATTCCGTGTAAGATGTGCAGTTTTAGTGGCTGTACATCCAAGGGTTGAATGTTACAAAATATTTTGCAATGTAAAAAATATATTATAAATACTTACTAGATTTTATTAACATTAGTTTTCATTCTTTCAGAAATATGTGTTCATTCTGGACTACTGGCAAGAACTATCACAGCCAAAGGTATGTTGGTAACACAAAGTGTCACTTTCTTATTATATTTAATGTAATTTTTTTTGTGATGTCTTTTGTATCGCCCCTAGCTGTATTTTGATGATTGATAGTTGCTGAAATTCCCTAAAAAGATTAAGTTATATTTATATTGTTACGATGTTGTTAAAACAATTTTTCTTTTCTAGGTTGGACTGTTCTATATACAACAGGATATTATGATGGCTTATAGCATTACAAAAAAAAAAAATTATAGCATTACAAGGATTTTTGCTATTTTGACTGACAGCACTAGAAAAGTATCTAACAGGTAAGCTTATACAAAAAATGACCTAAAAAATTTACTCGTCTAAAATGATGTCAATTGTATCGCCCCTAGCTGTATTTTGATGATTGATAGTTACTGATTAATGTAATATCTTAGCATATATATTATATGCACCTATTTAATTTCAAGTTACAATTTTATTACCTTTTTTCAGGTGCCAATGAATGCTGGAAAACACTCATTGTTTAACACAATAATACATAATATGTAAGTAACTGATTTTTACCTAAATTCCTGAAATTCAATTTTATATGCATAGGTCCTGTACTAAGTTCTTAAAAAACTTGTGTTACCAGACAACCGAAAAATATTTAATTTTTTTACACATTTATTATTTAAGAAATTTACTATACATGCACCATGATCCAAGTTTTAAACCCCTTGATCTACTACTTTGCACCAGCACCAGTGCACTAAGCACTGAACCACAAAGATTAGAAAATAACCTTTTGAAATGATGATCAAGTTATCGCCCCAGTCTGAATTAAAACTGTTGATTGATAGTATTCTGATATTTTTATCATGCTAGTGAAAAAGAAATAAAAATGTGAAGTGTGTTAAAATGATATAATTTATTTTCAGCTTACTTATATAGAAGACAAACAATGAGAGTAACTGAAAATTTTCTACAGATGTAAGTATAATATTCATAATTGCTCTGCTCCAAGTTTTTTTTTAACCCTAATAATTTTTTTGTGATGATCAAGTTATCGCCCCAGTCTGAATTAAAACTGTTGATTGATAGTATTCTGACAAATGCTTATGCAAAAATAAAATTAAAATCTTATGATTTGTATTAAAACTATATATTATAATATATTTTTTCAGATAATATAGAAGAGAAAGGATACAAAAACTAAATCTGGAAATTCTACAATCTATTGTAAGTATTTTTTCTATCGTTTATGTAAGCTTTTCAATAATTAAAGTAGAGATGAAAAATATTGTGATGATCAAGTTATCGCCCCAGTCTGAATTAAAACTGTTGATTGATAGTATTCTGACAAATGCTTATGCAAAAATAAAATTAAAATCTTATGATTTGTATTAAAACTATATAATATATTTTTTCAGATAATATAGAAGAGAAACGATACAAAAACTAAGTCTGGAAATTCTATGATCTATTGTAAGTATTTTTTCTACCGTTTATGTAAGCTTTTCAATAATAATTAATTATTATTTTTTACCATAAATTTGATTTTTGATAAAAGTCGAGATGAAAAGTATTGTGATGATCAAGTTATCGCCCCAGTCTGAATTAAAACTGTTGATTGATAGTATTCTGATACAAATGCTTATGCAAAAAATAATTGAAAATTTTGTGATTTGTATTAAAATGTTTTTAATTGTTTCAGATAACTGTAATGTAGAAGACAATTGATGCAAGAAACAAAAAAAAAAAAATCTGGAATATTGTAAGTGTTATTATTATGCTCATTAAATATTTTCATTTTTCACCACCCGTAATAAATTTTTTTTCATAATAAAAATTAAAGATCGAAATTATTGTGATGATCAAGTTATCGCCCCAGTCTGAATTGTAAATGTTGATTGATAGTATTCTGAATCAGAAAATTTAATATATTAAAGAGATGTGATTTCGTGAAACCAGTAATTGATCAACAAGTATAAAGTTCCAGATGTTCCAGTTTGAAAATGTTGACATAGAGGAAAGCTAAAGGCAACATGGAGCAAGAAACATGTATTGAACTGGTAAGTTCATCAAAAAGGTTTCATTTTCTTGGCAAAGAAAAATGTTTGTTTGAAAAGAAATTTCAATATTTAATGTGCAAAACGGTGAATTAAAATTTGAAACAGAATATTTTTAACACACAAAACTTCTGCTGCCTTATAATATTTATGACCCATTTTACCATTTTGCAAAAGTCTTCCGTTCCACATGATGTTGAGATACAAGCATATATCATAATTTTTTGATGAAGAATTATTTACTGATTACATACTATGACATATATTTTCACATTTTTGTTAACAATTGTTACAAAAGTTGCTTTATGTTTCAGATCACTATTGGTTGATGAATATACTTCAGATAGAGAAGAAAAATATTACTGATATTTTAAGGTAAGATCTGAATTACTATGTAAATACACCAAATTAACGTGTCAGTATTTATGGTAAACAAGTGGCAATTTTGATCACAACAGAGTATAATGTACTTTTAATGATGAAATAAATTAGTTATCCCTGTCTTACAAAATCATGGGGAACATTTGGTATGGTAACAACTGATGAATTCATTTATTCTAATTTGTCTTAATTATTTGGAAAATAGTTCAGTTTTCTTTTTAATTTCAGATACATATGGACGGGAACCAATAACAATATGCATCATTTGAGCTTGGAAGATAACATTGTTCCAGACGTGAATGTAAGTTCCAAAAAAATATTATTATATACTCCATTCCAATTAAGTGTGATCTATTCTTGTACATAACTCAGTATGGGCACAATAAAGAACAAAAAATTAATTGATTTAATTTTTTGTTTACATTCATGTCTCCTTGAGAAGAGAGTATAATAGTAACAATACTACTCTAAAGATTTTGTTAATTGTATGATGAAAACAATAGTTATCCCTGTCTCACAACACCATGGGGAAAAATTATGGTATGGTAACAACTGATTTTATAGGATTTTCATATGAGATTTTAATGAAATAATTCGTCAATTCTAATGTTTATTATTCTAATTTTAGGTTGAATGGATATAAAGAAAATATCAGACAAAGTTGCTGCCTAAAACAACCTGCAGGATTTAGGTATATATATTATACTCTATTTGCTATGTTATTAAATATTATAATGCTTAATTAGAACTACATACAAATTTGAATAGTAATTTATAAAAATATAAGCACTATCATGATGAAAAACAAGTTATCCCTGTCTCACTAAGCCATGGGGAAAAAATGGTATGGTAACTACTGAGTGTATGAAGAATATTTTATATTTTTTGACAAAATGAACATACATCAATATATTATTTTCGTCTTTCTAGTGCCTGCTGCTGGATTTTTGTAATACTTGGCACTGTTGGCAGTATAGTTACAGGTGAGGTAATAAGCCATTTTGTTTTTTAACATAATATTATTGTAATTGAGCGTGTTTAAAATAACTAATGTTAATTATTAATATAATGATGAATATTTTGACAAGCATATATCTAGAATTTTTCTTGAAGATATTTTAAGCCTGACAATCGTAAAAAATTAAATATACAATGTATTTTTATTTTTTATGTGTTAATAGGTTTTTTATTTTCAGGTAATCACTTAACGAATTGGAGCATTAGTAACGAAATATCTATAGAGAGATAACATTTTCTATCCAAATTTGTTAAAAATTTAATAAACATTTAAAAATATTTAATGTTTTATTTAATAATCCAAAAGTTATTATACTAGTCCAATACTGACGAGTATCCACTAGCCATCAATGCATGAGCAATACTTGACACTCAACATAGTTTAAAAAAATTTCTAGATAATGTTGCAAAATGATAGCTTAGTCCCGATTTCACCAATGCATGTTAGTGTTAACGGCTTGTTAAAATACCTTCTCATTCATTGATAGGAATTACAAGGGAAACAACATGATATTTAACGAAGGATTCGAAGCAGTCTTATGTAAATTCATATAAAGTTAATACCTACTGTAATGTAAAACTAAAGAACTTTAAATGCAGCTTAACTTCTTGAAAATTTTACCAAGAAGTTAAGCTGCATTTAAAGTTCTTGATAATGAAATAGACAAATCGGTTAAGCTGTTCTCGAGTTTTAGCGACACTAACGAACAGCAATTCATTTTTATATATAAGAAGATAAATTTTGCTCTCATTACCTATTAGGTCAAGGTTGTAGCTCTATATTATTATAATCACAAGTTACATCCGTGTGAACAATTGCATATGATATTTATATCAGACTGGAAACCGCAATACTAGATAACTGCCATTTAAAACTATAAATATTGCACGATAGAAATCATTTCATCAAACTGCAAGTTAAGTTGCAATTAAAATGACGTACATAGTGATGAGCGAAGCTGAATCGACGGGAGAAACGACATGCAAAATAAAGGTTCGTGACGTGAAACTGTTTAACAAGATTCTGTAGTAATTGAGTGGCTATTTATTTAACTGCCTCTGTATTGTAGGCTCTGGGTGGTTGCATATGTATGCTTTGTTCCAAGATTTCGGGACTCACGGGTAAAAACTTTGTGATTTGCAATCGCGTATCACCAGACATTAAACGTCCCGCAACACGTGACGCTCGACGTGTTTGAGAACGTCGCAAAACAACCCACGAACTAGCGCGCAACATAATTTGTGAAGTGTAGACAGATGGACAGTCTTGAGTCTGTCTCAAGTTCCGCGCTTAACTTAGATTATAATATTATACTCAGCGCTTAAATCCCCTTATTAACATTGTTGTGCAAAATGTCGCGCGACAAATGTTGCCTGTTGGTTTCGAAACTTACTATTATTACATTGTTGCAGGGCCTGTCATCTGGGACTATAAAGTATTTAGAAAATCACTTTTCAAGCTTGAATCTATCTTATCATAGCCACAAAGAATATTTTGAGGTCGACGTAGAAGGCGTCCTTATACTGAATGCTCTTAATAATCAAGGGTATAAGTAAGTATCATAATATATTATGTTACAATAATATTTTATTCATCAACATACATAATAATACATACATATTTTAAATAAAAAATATATTTTCAGGGTCATAACTCAATCCATGGCTATAGAGTATACAACTGTTGGTGGACGAAGCTTTAGGGTCCAAAAAATAGTGTGGACGCTTGGGAAATTTGTCTAACATAACATTTAACTTGCTTCTAAGTTCGAAGTAACTTCGCTCTGGCAATCACTCAGAATCCTGTCCGTGAATAACTCTGGAACCTGAAAATATTAAATGTCTAAATAAATAAATTGCTTTTGATTAATATTTTTTAATGACGATGGATGTTACTTTTGATCTCGTACTCAGGCTTACAAAACTATATATAATACAGGATTTTTGGCCTAAAAAGATTACATATTGTGATGTAGTCCGTAGTGTAGCTTCTGTAATTAATGACAGTTATCGCCAAACCTAGGTTTGTCACCAAAAATTGTCTCATTTTTAACAGTCCGTAAATTTTACCTATATTATTATACATAATATTATGTTACCGGGGATCTGTATATCGGTAGGTATTCTATACACTATTTAAGCAATGTATAGAATACCTACCCAAAACGACAGGTAATATTGTAGACTTTGCTGTTTTTGAATACTTTGCCTATATATTCTGAACAATACCGAATGCGCAACCGGTAATGTATGATATAAGAGCAAGGGTGGATGGAATAATACTTTGACATAAGTAAGTAGTTATAGAAGAAAGACTTTAAATTTTATCAGGCAGTAGAACTACTTATAATTTTTACAGAATCATTTTGTTTCTTTTTTTATACTTATTACTTATGTACAGTAAAGCTGCGTTTCTAGCGTATTTCGGAAATCGTAATTTTTACCTCATCGTCTGTTTCACCTCCATACAAAACGTAGGCTTAAAGACATTAAGAATTTACCTAATATAGATTAGTCTTACGGCATTCTTTACATTAATGTAGTCGGTACATTTTAATAACTAAGTTTAAACGACCCTCGTATTGACCATAGCGTATTTCGGAAATCGTAATTTTTACCTCATCGTCTGTTTCACCTCCATACAAAACGTAGGCTTAAAGACATTAAGAATTTACCTAATATAGATTAGTCTTACGGCATTCTTTACATTAATGTAGTCGGTACATTTTAATAACTAAGTTTAAACGACCCTCGTATTGACCATCGAAGTGACGACGAATGAAAACCGAATCCCGGAAGACATTAGGAACATGAGAACCGTTACTGTTAATAAAGCTCATACTTAGTAAGTAATAGAACACTATAATATAATGGACAATAATTTTCATATTTCATACATTGCCTGCACGCCCCAGGTTTTCTATACATTTCCTAGGTGTTGTATCGAATACCTGAATTATACATATTGCCGGTAAGAAACTTATTATTTAACTAGCTGACCCTTGCCCACTTCGTTGAGCATAAAAAGAGTTTATGATGAAATTCAACTAAAAAAAAACAACGTGGAACCCGCAACGCGGAAAGCCGAAACGCGGTAACCCGCAACGCGGGAACCCGGACCCGGAACCCGCAACGCGGGAACCCGAAACCCGAAACGCGGGAACCCGGAACCCGCAACGCGGGAACCCGGACCCGGAACCCGCAACGCGGGAACCCGGAAACCGCAACGTGGAACCCGAAACCCGCAACGCGGAACCCGGAACCTGCAACGCGGTACCCGGAACCCGCAACGCGGGAACCCGGACCCGGAACCCGCAACGCGGGAACCCGAAACCCGAAACGCGGGAACCCGCAACGCGGGAACCCGGAACCCGCAACGCGGGAACCCGGAACCCGCAACGCGGGAACCCGAAACCCGAAACGCGGGAACCCGAAACCCGAAACGCGGGAACCCGCAACGCGGGAACCCGGAACCCGCAACGCGGGAACCCTGAACCCGCAACGCGGGAACCCTGAACCCGCAACGCGGAACTCGGAACCCGCAACGCGGGAACCCGGAACCCGCAACGCGGGAACCCTGAACCCGCAACGCAGGAACCCTGAACCCGCAACGCGGGAACCCGAATCCCGCAACGCGAGAACCTGAACCCGCAACGCGGGAACCCTGAACCCGCAACGCGGGAACCCGAAACCCGCAACGCGAGAACCCTGAACCCGCAACGCGGGAACCCTGAACCCGCAACGCGGAACTCGGAACCCGCAACGCGGGAACCCGGAAACCGCAACGCGGAACCCGAAACCCGCAACGCGGAACCCGGAACCTGCAACGCGGAACCCGCAACGCGGGAACCCGCAACGCGGGAACCCGGAACGCGGAACCCGGAACCCGCAACACGGAAACCCGGAACCCGCAACGCGGGAACCCGGAACCCGCAACGCGGAAACCCGGAACCCGCAACGCGGGAACCCGGAACCCGCAACGCGGGAACCCGGAACCCGCAACGCGGGAACCCGGAACCCGCAACGCGGGAACCCGGAACCCGCAACGCGGGAACCCAGAACCCGCAACGCGGGAACCCGGAACCCACAACGCGAAACCCAAACGCAGAACCCGCAACGTTCACGGAAACGCTGACAAAATATGGAATAAATAGTATCCTATGTCCGTCTACTTGCTCTAAGCTACTTCCTCACCAATTTTCAGCCATATCGATAAAGCCGTTCTTGAGTTATAAATAATTTAACTAACACGACTTACTTTTATACATATAGATGTATAGATTACTCCTACTAACATAAGCTAAGCCCGGTGAATGCTCCCGTCACAGTCGGTCCAGCCAATTCGGTGAACATTAGTTAGATGACGACGATGATGATGATTAAAAGTAGCCTAAATGAATCCTTATAACTTTAGCTATCTACCAGTGAAAGTCTCGTTAAAATCGGTCCAGCCGTTCCAGAGATTAGCCGGAGCAAAGAGACACGCTGACAGACATTTTTTTTTAATTACATTTTCGTTTTCAGTAAATATCGTTGCCAATGCAAAAAAAAGCAGAAGATATCGTTTAAAATGTCATATGCATTCAAAAAGACGTTGCTAATTGAAAGTTACAAACTGACACTTCAATTTTATTTATTTGTATAGATGTATAGATTTGGAAAACTTCCCCAATCTTGGCGTTTTCACTGACGCGGAGCGGGGCGCATAGGAACTTAGAGTTTCCAAGCGAAGTGGAGCAGAGATTTCGAGCATAGTGATTGGTCAATTCGGGTACCGCAAGCTCCTGTCCGCCTCGCCCCGCGTCAATGGAAACGCAGCCAAACGTCTATAACGTCTAAAGGTCGCCATGGTAACCACGTTGTTTATAAATGGAAAACAAAAATTAGGAAATGCTATACATACCGTATTTATATCAGCTTAAACTATTTGGATTCATGTTTTTGTTAATCCTAATAATTTTATTAATCCAAATAGTTTAAGCTGATATAAAAACGGTATTTATAGCATTTCATAATTTTTATTTTCCATTTGTTAATACTTATGTTGCCATGACAGCCGTGTCATATAAACTGCCAACGACGTGAATCGATCGAGCCCAGGTTCAAACCCCGCGTGACCATCACGTATTTTCTTCTTTTTTCTAATTTTCTGCTTATTTTTTTCAACATTTTCTTTCATAATAACCTTTTCGTGACAATAACGAACATACCGTAAAAAAAATTTGCGAAATTGGTCAAGCCGTTGTCGAAGCGCACACGATGTAAGAAATTTTGGAGGTCGTGTTTTTACACTTTGGGCTACATTTTTGGGGTTTTAGTAAGGAACCCTACTTTTTTTAAACATATAATATAGCCTATGTTCAGCGCTAGGAATGTAGCTTTCCAACGGTGAAAGAATTTTTCATATTGGTTCAGTGGTTTCAGAGCCTATTCCATTCAAACAAACAAACAATCAAACATTACCTCTTTATAATATTAGTATAGACTAGCTGTGCCCCCGACTTCGTTCGCGTGGTGTTTGATTGACTTAAACGTATGTATAACATGTAACGAAAGTCCCCAAATGTGAATTGTTTGTTTGTTTAAACACGCCAATCTCAGGAACTACTGGTCCTATTTGAAAAATTATTTTTGTTGGATAGTCCATTTTTATAGAGGAATGCTTTAGGCGATATAACATTACGCTGCGACCAAAACCAGTCAGACGTCGTCGTGACGTAACGTAATGCCGCGACGCCGACGCCCGACGCCGCGACGCCCAACGTCACGACGCCCGACGCCGCAACGCCGACTCCCGACGCCACGACGCCCAACGACGCGGGGCCCGACGCCGCGACGCCGACGCCCGATGCCGCGACGCCCTTCGCCACGACGCCCGACGCCCCGTCGCGATGCCCGACGCCGCAACGCCGACTCCCGACGCCACGACGCCCAACGACGCGGCGCCCGACCAGGCCCAGTAGTTCTTGACATTATAGCGCGTTTAAACAAACAAACAATTCACATTTGGGGACTTTCGTTGCATGCGCTGCATAAACGGTTTAAGTCAATCATATATTGTTAATTGTTATGATGGTATATATGGATACCTACTATCTGGTGAAGACAGGGGTGGTGATGACTACTGTAATTAATATAGTTACAGTACTTGCGATGTCGAAATTTCCAAACGTATATCTTCAAAGACTAAGCAGTAGTGATATTACCTTGATAGTTGCTTTAAAATTATGTTTTGAGTCGGATATGCTTATATTACTCGAAACAAATACAAAATTACTAGGAGTGTCACTATAAATTTCGAGGAGTTCCCTCGATTCCTCACGACGCCATCATCAGGTCTCCACTTTGATAACTATATATGCTTGCATTCCTTTAAACAACGCTGAAATCTTCAAACATGTATCTTTAAGAACTCAGAAGTTCTGTTCAGTATTTTTAGGTCCAGGATATGGTGCAAAACCTTACTGTTTAGTTAACATATGCTAAGACTACTTCAGAAAATATCATAATCCATATATGTTTCCAAATAAATTTTGAGGAGTTCCCTCGATTCCTCACGAATCCCATCATCAGGTCACCATTTTGGTGACAATGGGTCCAAATTTGAATTATACCCTAAAAACAATATTTAAAATCGGTTCATAAACGACGAAGATATCCGCGAACAAACATAAAAAACATATGTACGGTTGAATTGAGAAACCTCCTCCTTTTTTGAAAGCCGGTTAAAAATACCGTTTTCTATTGCTTCGCGTCGCTATGTAGGTAGATAAGCGATCGCCCCGCGCGTCCCGCACACCCCGCAGTCCACACGCGTTGAAATTCCTTCCTCCGACTTACTTCAAATTTATCGTCACTACTGGGCTCCTATGTGTCTCAGCGTTATGTTTTATACCTGCTCAGGAGTATGGACTACAATCGTACTAAGTTTGGTTAAAGTCCGTTCAGTAGTTTTTGTTCCATGCGTGCACATACAGACAGACAGACAGACAAAAAATTTATTGATTGCATTTTTGGCATCAGTATCGATCACCAATCATCCTCCAATAACAATTTTGAAAAAATATTCAATGTACAGAATTGACCTCCCTAGAGTTTTATTATATGTATAGATAATATTTTTTATTATTACCCGAGGACTATAGGCATCTATTCGGTTCAGCAATGTTTCTGAAAAGCCTGGAGTGTAGTACCTGTAACGTAATTATAATATGTAGGTAATGTTTTAACGCTGAACTCGACGAACCTTGAATAAGGTTCATATATCGGAATATAATAATAATAATACTTTAGGGTGTATAATATGTTACCGGCCAAACCCGATTTAATGACAACTAGTTTTGCCTAGGCTCGACTAGTTCATCCTGTACGCGATAGGATTAACCAGTATACTAGTACTAGTCTAAACTGGTCTATCCTATCGGGCTTAGGGCAAATTAGTTGGACTAGGCTATACTGGTTAATCCTAACGCGTATAGGAAGAACTAGTTGAGCCTAGGCAAAACTAGTTTGTCCTTAAATCGGGTTTGGCCGGTAACATATAATATATATGCCTAATATGTAAAGATTACTTACTGTAAAAATACCCGCGCTGAAGGACTTAATTTTGACTTTCACGTTTCTATGAGAAATGTGCCAGCATTATAAATTTACCCATATTAAAAAAAACTGTTTCTGCCCTGGTACTTTCACAGTAAACTATATGTGAAAGTACTTACAAGCGCTGAAATATTGTGTAGGTACGGGTGTACCCACCCATATATACCCTAAAGTATTATCACTCATTATTATTACAGCCTGTATATATGTAGTAGTAAAAGCTCGAAGTACTGTATATCCTAAAATTTAAAAGTAAGTCTTAAGGCGAGGAGTAACCGCAACTAGCGCCACTCTTTTTAAAATGAATTTTACAATGACACAAAGGTCTTATTAAAAAAAGTAATCGGTTCAAACTTTAAGTAAATAGCTAAACTAATTTATTATAGTAATATATAGTAGTTAAACTAATATTATGTATTATATCTCGTAAGTAATAACTAAAACGGCCGTTTAAGTTATTACTTACGAGAGTAAATACAGTATAGGATTTAGAGCTGTAATTAAATGCCAATAAATTAGTTTAACTACTTACTTAAAGTTTGAACCGATTACTTTTTTTAATTAGATCGTTGTGTCATTGTAAAATTTATTTTAAAAGAGTGGCGCTAGTTGCGGTTACTCCTCGCCTTAAGATGTACTGACATGAGATGTAAAGATAAATGAAAATTAGTAATTTTTTTCTGGATTTTACTATTATAATTTAATACATGATAGGAATTACCATTAACAGCTAATAAATTTTGGTTGTTGGTCGGGAATAAAACAAAGACTAATTGTTATTCATTTTTTCAGTCAAGAACATATTAAGTAGGTACCTACATATTTTTATAGCATAATAATATAGTAGGTAAGTAATAATAATATTATGGTGGCATTTACTCATTTGTCTTAATGATGGTAACAGTGAGAATTGCAAAATCATTCGGGCTTTTACCATTCAGAGACCTGGTTTTACTCATAAATCTTAGGATTTACCGTAATTCGAGCTTTTACGGTAACATAATAATATATTATATTTAGAGTGTCAAATTGTATGTCTACTACAGAACTTACCGAACTATTTCTTCGGGGAAACAACTATTGATGATATTTATGTATTCCTTTAGAGAGGTCCCCGGTATGCTGTCTATTTCTTGTATTCGTTTTAGAGCTCCAGAAGTAACAAATAGTCGTCTCGCGCGAGCATCATTTGGTAAAATCTAAATGAAATTGTAAAATAAATATTATTTCATAGAACTTTTCATCCTTGATAACATTATCTTTTGTAAATAACAGAGAGAAAATTGGAAATACAAAATGCGTTGGCATGCAAAACATTGCGAGAAAAGAAATCTATGCCCTGCTCATGAACATATTAAAAAAATATACCGTCAATTCACCAGCCATCATGCCTGACATGACAGCTGTCTCAATCATGTGTTTGTTAGAATGTTTGTTATTATTTATGTTTTGTAACCTCTAAGCTCTATCCATTTTTAAATAAAGTTATAAAAATGGCTGGGAGGGGTAGAGGGCGAGGAAGCGGAACCTCTTTAACTCAAGAACAAATACAAGCACTGGGAATCACGCGGGGTGACAACACTCCACAAATTTTAGCACCGCCTCCTCTATTTCCTAAGCTCGAAACTAAACCGTTACCACTCGTATCTGATGCTGCAACAGACTACATGGTTATAGTTAAAGATCAATTCATTGAGTACCTACAAGAATCACCAGCATTTGTTAAAATTAACACGCGCACTGATGGCATTGAAAGATATTCGGATAAATACAAGCTTCTAGCGCTAAATGCAAAAAGGGGTAGGGTTTTAGACTGTGTATGGGCAAACATGCCGCCAGAACTACGTCCGCAGGCGGGTAAAATGAGGACCGTCACTAAAAAGAGGAAGTTGGAAGACCCAGCAGAAATTGCCAAAAGACTGCAAACATTAGAAAGCAAAGAAAACGACGAAACTACAGAAAACATGGAGACAGATGAGAATGAAGCCACTGTTAAGAAAGAAGGAGAGGATAATGATGAAGACATAGAAGATGAACAAGAGCAGGAAGAGGAAATAGATGATGGTACAGATTATGCTAATAATTATTTTGACAATGGAGAAGACTATGAGGAGGAAGATGACAATCTTGATGATGGGCCAGTGTATTAAAGGTGTATTAAAGGTGCTACCTAAGACTAAGATACTATTCCAAATTATATAAATAATATCAAAGACAGATAATGATGTATAAATTGATGACAACATTCAATAAAAAGACTCCCTTAAGGGTTTTCTTCATTTAAGCAAAGAAATTCTATTGGCTCCTGAAAAACACATTCCTCACAATGCATCCTTTCTTATTTCTGGTGGAAAAGCACCCTAATACTTACTTTAGCATATTGAGCTAGGACATATTTCAGTATATTGTCTGGTGCGGCATGCAACAGTGGTTCCAATGCAGGTCTGTGCAAACAGCATTGGATGGACTGTTTCAAAGCACAACACACTCTTGCTCTGAGATCAGCTGATGACTTCGGACTTGTATATAGCTATAATATAATAAATTACTCTATTAATAAAAATACTTTCAAAAATAAACTTATCATTTATTATCTTTATTTTACTTTTATATTATACGTAAAGGTTATAAAGCTATCACTGTTTATGAACTTTACCTTTGTTTAAGTAGAATATTAAATGCAAAGTTATTACTTGCAAGAGTTTAGGAAAAACATTTGTGACGGCTACAGCCAGGCTATGTTGTGGTGAATGTTTGGCGATATGCCCCAGCGTCCAAGCAGCTGCACATAATTCTGCGTCTTGAGACTCATCATTGTGTAATATATTTATCAGGGCTAGTATTGCCTAAAAGAATTACTGTGTGTGCAAATATGTAATAATTACAATCTTTTGTAATTAATACATATTTTGTGTTTTATGCACATATTATAAATACAACATAATGTGTTTAATTTGCAATGAGTCTTTTTAATATATACAAACATAGTTGCATACATTGTTTTTTTACAATGTACCTACACCATTTTTTACTAATTAACTTCCAAAATGGCTTACAAGTTGATCTTCCTAGCATTTCTAAACGTTAAATGGTAGAGACTTGTAACCCTCCATGTAGGTCCTTTCGTCATTGTAATTTCATCATATAGGTTACATCTTGCTATGTACTCTTTAGGAAAAATATTTTGAATGTAATCAAACTAGAATAGCCATTCGAGTTATTCGACCAAAAACCTACATTTGCAATGTACAGCTATGGATACCTCCTTAGTCCAGACCATAGACCCAGACATGCTCTTGGTTAGATAAGACCATAGAGTCCAGAGACAACAAAATTTTGTTTAATAATAATCTAACTTAGATTTTGTTGTCCCTAAACTTTGTTGTATCTCTATAAGAAAAATAATATACGGGCGAACCTTTGATTCTATAACTGCCATTGAAAGATGATCTGACTGGCCAGCAATGAACCCTAGAGCCATGCAGGCTGGTATAATGGATCCTCCGGTTCTCTCATTTAACAACTCAACTAGAGGACCACAGCCACCACAGTTAACAACCAGCTGCGCCAGCTATTAGGAAAATATTGTTTTAATTATATAAGTACTAACAGACATACCCATTTCTGGCCTTTGTAGTCAGATTCTTAGGTAAGTAGATTATATGTGTGTGCTGGGAAAGCAGGCGCTAATCATCCTGCAAGACTTAAGGGGGTGGGCAGCTTTTCTCCCCTGCCCCCACCTGGGTACGTCCATAGACCAACCTATATACATTTTTGACTGAATGTTTGACTTTCCATATTCATGGAATTTCAATTGATTTCACAAGGCGCTTCTTTTGTGTATTGCAATATTAGAAACTTGGGACATGACAGGCAGTTCTATGTCTCTACGGAACCATATCAAAGCCTCACTGTCACACTTTAAAACTTTTTTTTACTAAAACCTTACGTATCGTAATCGGAACTAAGTAACTAGGTATATTATGTAAATAAGCCACTCTTACTTCCAAGTTATGTTTGACGATATCCCGCAGCAGACATGCGGCGGCCCGGCGCACGGCTGCCCCGTCATGTCCTGTGTGCAACAGAGCGAGTGGCAGGGCCCCGCCTGCTACCACGGCCTCCGCCAACTCCGTGCGAGCACCCGCCACCGCCCCGAGTGCATAGAAAATGCTACGCTAGAATAATTAGGTGAATACTTTTGCTGACAATGTGGTGTGGGATTTAGAGATTTTTAACGTTTTTTTTTGTGTGTTTGTTAATGTTTAATTACTAGCTGTCCCGGTAAACTTCGTATCGCCATAGAATCAAGTTTCTAGCGGGTGCAATTAATACACTAAAACATTCCTAAAGAGTGGTTCTTTATTTATATATTCTATACATTGGTGAAAACAGCATGAAGATCGGTGCAGTAGTCTTTTAGTACTTATCGCGAACAGGCAGAAATACGCGGCGAGGGACTTTCTTTTATAACATGTAAGAATAAGGAAGACCAATTTTAGAAATCATACAGTACCTACAGTAGCGGTAATTTATTGTTCTGTATTTAGTTTACCTTCAGTTTGGGATCTTGATTTTCTAGTCCACGCACCAACAAGCATATTGCGCTATATTCTACTATTGCCTCGGGCTTGTGCTGAGCTAAGTCCACTAGAGCACCAGCTGTTATCTGCGAGATCAAAAGTGTCATCCTGGTTAAGATTCTACCGGCAAGACAAGGTTAAGTTTTAACTGACTAGTTCAGTTCAGTGCTTACAACTGACTGATTTAGGTAGTCCCAATTTTACCAATTTCTGTTATTCGTTTATCTAAACATCACAATATCTTCTCTTTCATTAATAGGAACGAAGAACGAGAGTTGCTATTTAGCTTAACAGGCAAAACCGGAACCTTTTGAGTTTTGACACTAACCAGCTGCTTAGTGTCAATAGTTTGTCTAAGCATAACTTCTCCATCGTTAAAACAATGAACAAGAGAGATAACAAGATTAAATTATTATCAATCGTTGGTGAAATTGAGACTTAGGATTACTTGCCTATCGCTACTTTGCCTACTGCTATTTATTTTAAAGATAAGAATTGCTATTTCCAGGCTACCTGCTTCAGGCTAAGGTGTGGTTCTTGATAAGCCAATAGCAACAAGGGGAGGGTTCCCGCATCAACAACTAATCCAGCGAGACGTTCGCTATGCTTGCCAATATATCCTAGTGCCCAAGCTGCATTTTCTTTTACCTGGAAATAGTCATTATTTTGATACTAAAAGTGTTACAAACACAATATTAATAACAACCATTTTTTTAAACAATATTCATCGAACATTTATTGCTTCACTGCTAGGGTTCAGGTTTCTCCTTATTCTGAGGATACTGGATAATCTATCCACTTATTTCTAGAGCGTTTTTTCGCTGCCGCTATTCTTCATTGTAACCATGTTAGTTAGTTATAAATTTTGTAACCATGTATTGTATGTACTTACCACTTTTAAAGCAAATAAATGAAGAGAATAGAATCTCTCAGAATAGATAAGGCTAGTTAGTTTTATGTAACAGTTAGATACTCCTACCGATATGCATATTGAGTAGGTACGTTTACAAACCTGTGAATCAAAATCCTCAAGGCATGCAACTATATAGTCTAATGCATCAAGACTCACAAGCGATGATGCCAATTCCTCGTTATGTCTGGAATAATCAAAACTTTAAAACTTTCACTCGACTATGAAAATTATATTATATGTACATACATACCTAGTTCGTTTTAAGACATTTTATGTAATACGATCTAAGTAGTTAGTACCTACTACCAGTAGGATGATTACGTACAATATTTACAATATCGCTGTCAAAAGTATACACTTGATAGCGATATTGTACACAATTGTACAATTTACGCATGTCGAAATGCTGTTGCGAGTTAAGTAGGTACATAAAATCAGCCTACCTGAATCGGGTCACTTGTTTAGGCGCTACGATGGCACAAGCAAACATACATAGACATACATAGTAGTCCGGTAAAATACTTAGATTGTATAATAGAGGGTTTATTAGAAAACCCAGAATAGCGAAAAGGGTCTTAAGAGATCAATATTATCATTATAAACTTATATACCCAATGAATATGAAAATAATGAACTGACCTAGCAACAGCTCTCATAAGATATAACGCTGATCGCTTGTAGAAAACCTGAAAAAAATATAATAGTTATACTTACTCGTAGATAGGTAGGTATAAAACTTATTATAAGTAGGGCCTGTTCCAGGAGACGCTCTGAACGTTCAGATCATTCATAACGCTGACATTGACAGCTGACAGTGCCTGTGAAAACAGTTAAAAACTATCCTAAATAGTGCTAAAGAAAATAGTAAACGAAAATAACGTTTTTTTCGTTCAGATTTGCGTTTCTTTAGCACTGTTTAGGATCGTTTTGAACTGTTTTCACAGGCACTGTCAGCTGTCAACGTCAGCGTTATGAATGATCTGAACGTTCAGAGCGTCTCCTGGAACACAGGGTAAGTACCTATTGAACATTCCGACCAAAATGCAATGCTGTCATTATTAATACTAGGGGATGTACTTAGTGAACCTAGTATTTCTATGGCGCCTTTTTAAAATACAATAAATAGTAGGTTTATCTATGATTAATTCTATAGAGTGAATATGATCTATAGTGGAGAATCCACTCCTGAACCCGGCCTATTCAACAGGTTGGTATGTTTCTTATTATACCTAATTACGTTGTATTACGCCACGCAAATGAGAATGCCGAAGGCCAAAACTCGTAGGGTAGGTGCGGTTTAACCCCTCGTTGCCGGGCTGAAAAGGATAACATTTTTTCCTTCATTGGTCCAGATTCCGCCATAGGTATATGTCGCAGTCATCTGATTGAATCCGCTATTTAATTGAATGACTAGCGCGTTCATTGAATTCTATTTTTACCACCAAATTCAATGAATCCGAGACTAGGACAACCATTTAATATTTTATTTTTAAACTTAAAAATTTCCGAATGTGTACTATTGTAACGAACATTATAGTAAATTAATCAAAAAATATATATACACATTGCTATCTGTACGAGCTGTTTGACGTCACACACAACCGCGTTAGTAATTCAATTAAATAAGCAGATTCAATCAGATGACTGCAACATATATACAGACAGTTTGGAGAGAGATCAACAGTCAACACGTTTTATCCGTCGAACGGAGGGCCCGGCACTGAATGAGTGAAAAGACCAGCAACGTATTTGTATTTTTGCCAACTGCCCCGGTGTTGCGGGTTGTTCAAAGTAGCTAGAACCTTATTATCTACTTCATACAATGTTAACATTACACACATATTCTCACATTATACTTGTTGAGGTTGTTCAGGACGGTAGCAACCAGCCCTTGACTAACTATCGTCCTCGCCATGCCCGCGTCGTGCTCTGCCAGCCTCGCCGCCGAAGTCACCGCGCACTGACGTACACTGGGGCACGAGTCTGACAGCAGATGTTTTATGAGCTCTGTTGAAATTTAAGATAGTATTCAAACTTCAATCAAGTTTTGCGTAGGCTAGATAACCTACTATGCACACTCACCAGTAGCGGTGGGGTTTGTAAACTGTTACCTTTTGAAGACCCTCCAAATTCATAACTAATATATAGGCTAGGATTTCTCTCTGGAGAATAACCAGCCTTGGCGACTGATGATCACTGGTAAAAATATTTACACAACGGACAAGCTATTCGATATTGCTGTCCTTGTTTGTCAAGTGAATTTTGTAACCTGTCTAAACTGACACAGCAACATTGAATAGCTTATCCGTGACGTGACGGGGTTAGCCTATACATAGGAAGCCTACACCTACGCACGTAAACTGGTACGAACCGGAAGCGGTTGGCGCTTCTACTACCCTCGCGGTAATTTTTTTGGCATCGTACCTACATCAAAGAGCAAAGTAACAAATTTACCTAATACTCCACACTTTTCTAGACACTTTACGTTGGTCGATTTAGTTGTCATGTCGGACACCGCTTGTATGAATATCAATCTTGCTTTTTGATAAGTGTCGAAAACTGAAATAAATATTTAAATTACTAAATAATAATTTAAACGAACGAAAGTATGAAGCATCAACGATTGGTCAATGCTGTTAGTACAGTAAAAGCCGCATCCACGAGTGACAATCGATGGACGACTTTTTACAGGTAAGAACATACTGATTGCAATACCTAGTGCAACGGACACGTTATAAAAGATTAGAAATAGTCTGAAAGAAAAAGAAAAAGCTGCTCGATTATTAGTCCTCCTGGCTGTGGGTTGGCAGTTGGCAGCCTTAATTTAGAAAGCTCAATTTAGGTACAAAAAACGTTTCCAATTCAAATGTCACTCATAAACCGTGCTATAAAGAAGTACAATGACGAATTAATTTCCATTGACGAATTTTGATTACATATCTCATAATATGCCTATATCGGAACGTAACTCTAATAAAATACAGGAGCGTCTGTGACCTAGTGGTTAGACCGTTGTTTGCCACTCGAAAGATTCGATTCTCAGGTTGTGGCATATAACAATGCCACATTTTCAGATCTCAAGTACATTATACGGACGCTCTAACGTTGAAGGAAAACATCGTGAGGAAACCCACACACGGTTGGCCCCAAACATATTGACCAGTCATTCCTCTGGACTTGGCCAACTTTAATGTGAGAATGCCGTATGTGCTGGGTAACCATGCGACATTTAAAACCCCCGGTCATTTAAAGTCCCAGGCACTACTGTATTTAAAGAGTGGTTACTTCGCACGGAGAATACCTACTGTATAAAATATAAATCATCCCATAACGGATGCAAAACCCTACTTTTATTAAAATACATATTTAACGGAAATATTCATAGAACCAAGTGAATCAAAAGTATATTCTTTCTTTTTAGTAAGTTAAATTCTTTTTACCTAGTGACAAAAACTTAAGAAAGTACTTATTTGTTCATCTGTGTAAGTAAGTATGTAGGTAGCTGGTACATAAATATATTTGTGAAATATTTTTTTAATAGGTGCACCTACCTAAAGGTATATTTCTACAACCACTCATGATTACAAGATCACTCTTTCTTCAAAAATTATAACTTCCAAAATTTCAGCTAAAATTATAACGATTTTTATTTGATTTATAGAGTATAGACATTTGGATGGCTATTTGACAACCAAGCGAAAATCTATAAAGGTGTTTATGAAACTTATTTTTTTGGATTTCGTATTTTTTATAATCTACTTTTTGGTAGTCTTTGTGTGCCTAATATATATCTACTACAAAAATTACTCGCCAACCCACAAAGCGTGGCGAGTATAGGCAAATGGCAACTACAACCCTTGAAATACTTTTGGGGAGGCTGAAATAATGATGACGATGTTTTTATACTACATACTTACCATAGACACAAAGTAGACCTTAGGTAATAGGTACTTAGTGATAAAAGATTATATGCATTTTATAATGGATGGCTATTGGCTACGTTAAGGAATTTACGGTTGCGACAAACCATAAATTTAAAGTATAATTTATAAGTACTTGTGGGATTACATGTGAAGGCTTCCACATGTAAAAACAAGACGGACGGACGGCCGGATGGACGGCCGGAGACCAAGGTCGATAATGATGAATTGAAGGCGATTGTGGAAGCAGATGCATCGCAAACCACATCAGAGTTAGCTACAGGCTGCGGTGTTAGTGACAAAACCGTGTTAATGCACTTGAAGCAAATTGGGAAGGTGAAAAAGCTTGAAAGGTGGGTACCTCATGAATTGAGTGAAGCAAACCGACAAACGCGCGTCGACTGCTGCGTTACATTGCTCAACCGGCACAATAATGAAGGAATTTTAAATCGGATCATTACATGTGATGAAAAGTGGATCCTGTACGATAATCGTAAACGCTCATCGCAATGGCTGAACCCTGGTGAACCAGCAAAGTCTTGCCCCAAGCGAAAATTGACTAAAAAAAGTTACTTGTAAGCGTTTGGTGAACTAGTGCCGGTGTCGTAGGTACACTATAGCTTTCTTAAATCTGGTCAGACGATTACGGCTGATGTCTATTGTCAGCAACTGCAAACCATGATGGAAAAGCTCGCCGTTAAACAACCGAGACTTGTCAATCGCTCTACGCCACTGCTGCTTCAAGACAACGCTAGACCACACACGGCCCAACAGACGGCTACCAAATTAGAGGACTTAAATATAACTTCAATTGGAATGTCTAAGACATCCACCGTACTCTCCAGACATTGCTCCAACAGATTACCATTTTTTTCGAAATTTGGATAACTTCTTGCAAGGAAAAAAATTCAATTCCGATGAGACATTCCAAACCGCTTTCAAAGATTTCATTGATTCCCGTCCGAATGGTTTTTTTAGTAAAGTGATCAATGAACTACCTATAAGATGGCAAAAGTGTATAGATAGGAAAAAAAATTGCCTTTCTGCTCCTCCCATACAAAACGCCAATTTCATATGTAAGGACCTAATATACATATAGCACCGGACTTAGAAAACCGCCACATACTTACCTCTACCTGGTAAGTACTAGCGAGATATTTTGGGGTTATTGACAACCTCTAAACATAAATGACATAAAAAGAGATATACCTACCTAACTATCACTAAATGTCAGAGATAAAATAAAACTAAGCGGACAAAAAATGTTGATGATGATGATAGTTACACGATCGATATTACGTAGTTTTCACTAGAAAATAAACAAAATAGCTTTATAAACCAGTAATAAAAACGTCATACGAGAAATACCTGTAATCTATACATATAATAAATCTGTAGAGGGGTCATGTCTGTACATTAAGAATATTTAAGTGAAAATGAAAAAAAGGGGGTCTATATAAGCCACAGAACCTAAAAATAACATTTTTGAAAAAAATAACATTTTTGAAAAAAATGTCTGTCTGTCTGTCTGTCCATATGGGAATGTTTGTCGTCGCATCACGCTAAAACCACTGTATGGAATGAAATGAAATTTGGCAGGCAGGTAGCTTACGACCTGGAGAGCATTATTGGAAATTATTATCCCGAAAAACGAAAGGGTTCCCGTGGGATCTTCAAAAAATTGTAGCTACCTATTTGACGGTATTTCAGCCAAACTACTCAACGTATTTAAATGAAATTTGGCAGGCAGGTAGCTTATGACCTGAAGAGCATTATTGGAAATTGTTATCCCGAAAAACGTAAGGGTTCCCGTGGGATCTTCAAAAAATTGTAGCTACCTATTTGACGGTATTTCAGCCAAACTACTCAACGTATTTAAATGAAACTTGGCACAAAGGTAGATTGTAACATGAAATAACCAACATAATATTTTTAACCGACTTACAAAAAAGGAGGAGGTTTCTCAATTCGTAAATATATGTTTGTTTTTTATGTTTCCTCGCGGATATCTTCATCGTTTCTGAAACGATTTTAATTTTTTTTTATGTTGTGTAGGGTATAATTTAAATTTGGTTCCATTGTCACCAAATTGGTGACCTGATGATGGGATCCGAAGATCGAAGGAAATCCTCAAAATTTATGTGGAATAATATATTGATTTTGATTTTTTCTAAAGTAGTCTAAGCATATGTTACCAAATAGTAAGGTTTTGCACCATATCCTGGATCTATAATATCAAAAAATTTCGCGTTTCAGTAAACTATATATATATATATATATATTTATATATATATTGAAAAATTTCGCTAGGTTAAAGGTTAACTATATATACAATATACATAATATATATATATATATATATATATATATATATATATTTAAAAAAATTGCGCCGCTCTGGCTTACGCCAGGCTAGGCTAGGTAGACTTTTTCTCTTTCTACTATTTTTTTTTATCTAATCGTTTTTGTTTTTCATTTTCCGTCCTCAAATAATCGTCGTCTGATCATTCGAGAATTATCCCTACTCAGTCTATACCCATCACTAAAATTTTCCAGTATAAGTGAAAATAATTATTACTTTGTGCGAAGTAATTTATTATTATACTTAGGTTTTGCAAATACGATTAATAAAGTATAGGCGTAGGATAGTTTGTATTCAAGATATGAATGAGATGTCATAGGTACATTTTAATTAGAAAAGTTATGTCAATATAAGTAAGATTATTTTTTTCAGGATATTTTCATTTATTAGTTTTCATGCTAGGTACGGCTTGGGTTTTTTCTTTCTTTTGGACTTTTGTTATTTTGTCGTCTAAAGAAAGTTAGTACTTTAACCGTAAAGTCCCTAAGTAGGCTACATGTTTGTTAGCGTAGGTAATTAATAAATAAAAAACCGGGCAAGTCCGAGTTGGAATTGCGCACCGAGATAAGACTTTTAAAAAATTTAGCGCTCGGCGCCAGCAGCGCAGCGTCGGTGTAAAAACGATCATCGTCTGCAGTCGCTGCGGCGTAAAGTCCATACAAATCTCAGTACAGAGATCTTCGTCGCGTATATGAGCGTACTATCAAGTAGTCCCGTTCGCATAAAAGAAAAAAAAAATATTATACATACAGACGAATTGAGAACCTCCTCATTTTTTTGAAGTCGGTTAATAATACACGGTCATTTTTCGAGCTGGTAGTAGGAATTGTTAGCATTTTCATAAAAAAAATACCTCAAAACATTCACGACAAAAACGGCCATTATTTGACAGTAAACTATTATTATTACTCCATCGGCCTACTTCTTTTGCCTATGCACGTCTAATACGGTGTATAAAGAAGCATTACTATAAATTAGTGATTTTAAATATCCAAACGACAGTGTTCATAAACTAAAAATGTATTTGAACTGCTGTCCTAAATCACTTTTCCACGCGTACGAAGTCGCGGGCACAGCTAGTCAATTAAATAAAACAATGTAATAATAAACATAATTTAAACGTAACGAGCCAGTATTAACAAAGATGAAGATATAAAATAAAAAAAAACCAACTTAGCGTGTAACATTCCTATCCCACATAACAAACGACCTGACCTGATGACCTTGAAGAGCTGAACCGATTTCCACCAAACATAGCTAAGAACACTCTCGGCTGATATACCTTTCAAACAAAAAAACCGCATTAAAATCGGATCATCCATTTGGGAGCTACGATGCCGCAGACAGACATACTCATTTTCACAGACACGTCAAACTTATAACACCCCGTCGTTTTTGCGTCAGGGGTTCAAAATAAGAACGCATTATTACTGATAATAAAGGTATTGTTACAATTAATTATACAATAATTTGGTTCTGCGCAACTGCAGTTGTACAAGCCAAACCAAGGCCGTTAGTGGCCTTTCTATGTCGTAATCACACATGGACGCAGAGCCTTATCACGCACACATGCGCACCCATTGTGAACGCTGAACGGTGAACCACGTCGCTTTTGCCCGCTGCCTACCTGGCAAGTGGCAGAGTTCACTCACATATCTAACCTGTTGCGCGGTCGGCGCGTGCGCACGTATATCCTTAGTTGGAATGGTAATTAGGTTAAACGACAAAGCCGGTGCAGAAAAGTGAATTATGCCGTACATTATGATAATGGGCAGCCTTAGCGCGCCGAACCTGACCAAAGACGAAGGTGCTACAGTTTACGGACTGAAGAGAGACGAGAGAGCTACTCTAGTGAGGGTTCGTACTAATTTCATTGATGAATATTTATTGTTATGTTTACTTTAAAACTGTCTTAAAAAAGACCCTTTACGCTAGTAGGTAATACTTACATGTTTCAATGTAATGCTTAATGTGTTTCAATAGAAACATTACAAACAACTTCAAAAAATAAGGAATTTCTTAATTCGATTGTATTTTTGTTCGTTTCCATAGAACTTTCGACTGGGCTAACTGATTTTGATTATTCTTTTTTTTTTCCCATGTTTACTTTTGAAGTCGGTTTTGTTTTATTGTCTCAAAATAATTATAGATAAGACAAATGTTTTTCATTTGCATTGAAGTTTTGTTTACCTCCTACCTGTGTAGCTGCGATGTTACATACATCGCAGCTACTAATATGACACTAAGTTTAATTTATACTAGCTTTTGCCCGCAGCGTCGCCCGCGTGAAATACCTAGATTTAACCTTCTTTGGGAGGTTCAGTTTTTGGAAACTCTGAAACACTTACAGAAAAATGCATTTTTTACTGCCATCAGTAAGATTTAAAATTCGTATTTAGGTATAAAAATGATTGAAAATGTGAGCTGCCTATAATTATAGTTATTGAAGTTTATACTTAGAACTTTCATACAAACCTATATAGGTACCTCTCTACCGTTTTATTAAAAGTATAGATATAGGTAATGACTAATGTATAATATTCTAATCACACATTTTCCCCCTTATTAATAAATATATTTACACACAGCAGACAAGGAGAAAACAATGTAATCCTCAGATTAAAATGTTTTCTTCTTGTCTGCTACGTTAGAAAAGTCACTTGATAGACAAAGACAAAACATGGTATAGCTTATCCACTGTGTAAATATTTTTATATCTTTATTAGTGGGGAGAATGACTTACCGTTGCCGTCATTTGCCCTTGTGATTCGTATCTCCTATCATTTCAGGAACTGAATTCATCATTCGGCGTGCCTATAGCGTCTTCATCCGACGTAGACAGGTCAGTGCGAGTCACGCAGAGAGGAATAACCCTAATGGTGGTTAACAGAATACACGGACTTTTTGGCTACGATGTGGTATCCCATGCTATGGCAATGACCAACGCGAACAGAGAGTTAATCTCGTTCACAATGTACAAAAAGTCGAGCGGAAACTCCCAAGGTCATGGGTTACACAGGCAAGGTCACGTGAGTCATGGGCAAGGTCACGGGACTCACGGACAAGGTCAAGGATCTCATGGGCAAGGTCATGGATCTCCCGGGCAAAGTCACGGATCTCACGGGCAAAGTCACGGATCTCACGGACAAAGTCACGGATCACAAGGTCATAGTCATGAGAGTCACGGCCAAGGTCACGGGACTCAAGGGCAAGGTCAAAGCTCAAATAAATACGGACACGTCGGCGTCTTCACGCTCTGATGGTGAAGGATAAAATTATGAGCTACACGGGGTTAATATACCTGCTAGAGTGTATCAATGTATAATACACCAGACGTTAACCATGCCTAAGTCGTTTGGAAAAGGAAGCGCTGAAAAACAGAAAAGTAAAAACGGCAATGTTCAGACAAAAAGGCTAGCCGCCTGTTTGTATAATTACAACACAATACAGTGGGGGCTATCGCGTATGAATCCGCCGCTAGGGGCGCTTGTGTAGCGTGAGGTGTACAAAATCTCAAATGACACTGTTAACGGGTTGGCTACGGGGGTTTAATATCATTTAGATTAATGTTGAAGAATTAGCAATACGACTAATTATGGCAAATAATATGAGTTAGAGATCAATGAATGTGAATAATTGAGATAGTTTTATCTTCAGGAAACATTTTTTTAGACAAGACTTCACGATAATGTGTGGCATGGCCAGTACATTTACTCTACGGTTCTATTGTACTAAATATGATTTAAATGTAATTTATTTTCCTGGGGCCCGTAGTAACAAACATTACAGTCATACTTTAGAACTTTACTACACTGCGCCACCACCTGGTGGGACATAAACGATAGCCTCCATTGAACCAGCTGTATTCACTTATACAGGTATAAATATAATAGGTAAACAATTTGTCATTAACTTGTTTACATATTAAAAAAAAATTATAATGCCAGGATTAAGAAATATATTGTTTTGTCTTCAAAATATTAGACATTGACTAATAAATAAGAAAGAATATACTGTTGCGTGCTACTAGTCTCATAATTATGGTATTGCAATAAATATTTTGCGAAGTTATGTTGGCAAAAAGCGTTTTTTTTATAGAATATTAGGATGGATGTTGGAAAAAGTATTATAAAAATTATAATTTCAATTTACACGTGTCACTATTATACTTTTGTAATATAGATTATGTCAAAATTATAATAATTAACTTTATACCAGTGAAAATAATATCGAAATATTTAACACGAATATGTATGTATTTATTCCTTTACAAAGTGAACAAACTTAAAAATATAAAAAAAATCTTTATCAGTCTCAATAAATACAGTTGGAATTATGTAATAACTAATACATTTTATTACGTTTTATACAAAATTGCATCGAGCTCACAAATTTTATATTAGGCGACTAGATATAGCAGTATTATATACTTACTTATGTAAATCTAAATATAATTATGTTCCTATGTTAATAGATTTTTTAATTAATATACTCAGAAACGCACAGATATATCACCTGATGGATTTGCTCATGGACACTTGCAACGCTCTTGCGTTCTAGCGATTTTATAGGGAAGTATACATTACAATTTGTTTTCGAACTTGGTAGGTGAAGGCCCAGGTCCTTAAAATCCTCCTCCATCCTAGGTCTCTAGTTTTAAAACCATTTGTTTAATATTTATTATTATGACTTAATATGTGGCCGTTTACACTTGTATAAATAATTTTTATTGTAATTCCTACAATACAAATGTACTGGTTTTTGTTATTATTCTTCAATATAGAATAAATTAGAATATTTCTAATGTTTGTAAATTGGACCATATGGCAAAACACTAGGCTTAATACATTGGCCCAGAGTTAAAGAGATTTTTTCACCTATAGCGTAATATGAAAATATGATATGGAGCGTCGGAGCGTCTTCGTTTATCAGACGCATCTACATTTGTATTTCCATAAAACAGTTTTGTGCCTTAATAATGGAAAAATAGAGATGAATATTATACTATGGGTGAAAAATATGCTTCAACTCTATGTCAAAGTGAGTTGAGCTTAACATTTGCTAATATTAAATTAACATAACTTACAATAATCACGGGGCTATCAGATCCTCATTTTTATATATTATTATTATAAGCCATTACTGACAATGAATGTGCGAAGATGCGTTGCAAGGAATGTATTTTTTAATATCAGTAGAACTGCATGCTTACCCCCGACACAATCAAGAATCGAATTAGTTCCCAATCTCAACGGCTTTTGGTATTTTATATGGTGAATTACTTTGAAACTAACCAGGAGAAATATATTAGATGGTAACTTTTTGTGCTCCCGACCATGCCAATCGACTGAGAATCAAAATTTTAATAAAATATTCGGGAGTACGCGGCACGATCGAATCGGTTTGGAGAGTAAGGCCCCTGTACTGAGTGGTGCTAGGTAAATAAAGCGATTCTATTGGTTCTTGAAAAACACATTCCTCGCTACACATCCTCATGCACTACTAGTGCGATCGCAGCCTTGGGTATAAACCTGGAATGTAATTATTGTGACCTGTCACTTTTATGTCTACCGGAAGCCAACTTCCTCAGGGCGGCGGCATACTCTCTCTGCACTTCCATGAGCCTGAAATATTCCGAGTGCAGAGAATCTTTCTGTTCCTTCTCCTGTTTGAACTTATGCTCCACTTTTTTAACAGTTTGGTTCACCCACTCCACTATTGATTCAAACTGCGTCATGAATTCCTCCCTCTTTCTCGCTGATGACATTGCTCTAAAAAATTAATGTGCACATCTATTGTTCAATGTGTTCTAAATGTAAACAAAATGAAAGTCCTATTGTATTTCTTTATTGTGCAATGAATAAGCGACATTTAAATTTCAATTTGTTAGCACTTATTCACAACTATTATCCCATATTAGTTTGCAGTCTTCCAGCTTTATTTACGTACCCATAGAATATGTGTATACTTTTGTTATTTTGTATGAAACATTTTGAGAAAAAAATTACTGCTCTAACTTTATTTTACTGAGCACCCAAAATAATACACTGTATTTAGAAAATCATAAATAAACAAACAATCTAAGGAAATACTTACTCTTCATAGTTGTCCAAGATAGAGTTTAACAAACTCAGTTCTTTAGAAGTATAAAGTTTAACTTCGTACAGTGTATTATAAAATATATAGTACTGTTTGGTCTCCTTATGTTTTGAAGCAACTGTAAATAAAATAATTTATTAAATATTTTAAAAAGTGCAAAAATCCTAGGATGCAGTAAAGTATATATTATGATCTGTTCCAAAATATTGTATACTCTATACAAATTCAATGCAATACAAAAAGTTAATTTTACCAAGTTAATGTGTCATTGTTTTTTTTTGCGCGACAAGTGACATTTAAATTCGAAGCATTACTGCCTCCCATATATATAAAATTTTGTATACATTTACGTCACATTGTATCGGAATTAATAAAACAATTTTTTTTAACCTTGATTATACAACTCCATAAATCTCTTTTCGTACTGCAGTAACTCGGCAGGTCCTGGCACCTCATCAATAGCGACAGAATATCTTAGCACTTGGCGATTCAAATGCCCCAGTTTAACCCTGATTTGGGCCATAAATTCTTTCAACTTGGACTCTCTGTCATGGAATTCTGTTAATTCTTCGGGTGTTAGTGGGTTGTCTTCTATGACAGTATTTGGTTCATCCAGATTTCTGAAATAATAAGGTTTAATACCATTGAATAATTAAAACATATAAATAAAAAATAGGATATAAATAACAAGTAAAAACAGTACCTCAATGTGTTTTGAAGAGTCTTGTGTTCACTTTCACTGTGCTCAATCACTTTTAGTATTTCGTTTCTCTCTCTTGCCATATCCTTTAGTGACTTAAAGAAAACTTTCACATCTTTGTCACTGTAAATTGTAATGTTTTTTTTAAATAAAAGTATGTAAATTCAACAACCATTAGCATTTCAGAATATCAAAATAAAAAAGATAATGTAATTTACTTTCACTGTACGCCATTTTAATATTTCTCATGTAATATTTATATGATATATCCCAATACAAACCTATATTCATCCGTTTTCATTAGTTTTGTTGTAATGTTTTGTAATTTACTCATTGTGTTGGTATAGTTTGATTTTGTTCTTTCCATCCTTTCCTCATGGATCTTTTTAGTGCAATCCACCTCATTTTCTAAAGATTTTATAGCTCTGCTTAGATTCTCTATATCTTTATTGTATTTTATTCTTTCACTTTGCTCAAGCTCTTTTGGTATGTCGCCAGTCAATTCGGAATGTAATAATGCATAATGTAGTTTTGTGTTGGGATTCACATATTCCTCATCTTCTTGAATAAATAAGTCAGTCTGTATAGATAATAACATACATTTATATAAATTTATTAAAAAATGCTGCCTCAGTTCAAATACTATTTTTTATTGAACTTACCTCTGTTGTAATATTTGTTGGATCTGCCAGACTTTTCTCATACTCAAACTGAAAAACAAATGATAAAAAAAAATAATAATAATAATTCCTATGGACACTTAGACACCAAGTCAGTCTGGTCCTATAGTATGTTCATGGTGAGTACAATATACTTTAACATTTTAATATATCATATATAATTTAATATCCGTTTATGACCCAGGTATATTAGACTTTCTGCCTTAAGCTGTATTGCTGCCATATCCCACAGAGGGATTTGGTTCAAATCCCTCTGTGGGATATGGCAGCCACCCTAACCACTGAACCACAGAGATCATCATTAGTATTATAGGTATAATAACATTTTTGTTACAGATTGTCAGAGTAACATTAATATTATGTATGTATTTCTCAAATACAGAAAAATACACAAAATATAATAATTTACCAGGAACTCAAGCCCCTCATCTTTTTTGTCTTCATCTTGATTATTGGGTATGAGCATCAACATTCTTCGATCATATTCAGATAATACTGAATTTACTTGTTCCAGTTCATTCTCAGCCAAACCACCCTTTCTTTTGCGTACTCGGCAAGGTTTGTAGAGATTCTGTAATCAATAGATTTTTTTTCTGCATATAGTGTGGACATTAAATGAGAAGAGGGGTCATACCCTTGACATAAACTAATTTTCTGATTATATGATGGCAATATTTGAGTATGTTCTTAACTACACTAGTCCTATCCTTGATACATACATTTACTACTTAGTTATAGGTTTTAACTTTTAAAATGTTGAAAGTCTTGTAGGTATCTACCTGTATGACTGATAAATTCTTCAGTAACTTCTCTCTCTGAAGAAAATACAATTGGTCTGATTCAAACATGTGATCCTTTTCATATTGCTCTATGGCAAATTTTCTCAATTCATCCTCTTTTGCTTCCCTAAACTCACTAGAGTATTTGATTAACCACTGCACTAGAGGGAATATGTTTATAAAATCTAATCCTTGAATTTGATGAGGTTCTATTATGTAAGGACACTTCAAACTTGGTAATACTTTAACAATTTTTTCTGTGAGCGCTCTGAAAAAATGAAAATTATTAGTTACTTTTATCTTTAAGACTTTATGATACATAATTTAATTAATATCTCCAAATCATTGAAGCACTAAAAAATATGAACTTAATTTGACAAATATACAATGTTAAATTTGTATTTTAACTGCTCAATTTAAGGGAAAATTGTATTACATTTTCTTGCCTATTGTAAGATTTTCCTCAAAGAGTAAACTGATGTCCACATCTATATCACACAGTTCAATACACCAAGTGAGGCCTCCAACTATTTTATCAAAGGCAGACAGCCCCTGTAGCTGGGCTCTGTAGTACCCGGCGGCGACGAGCGCGTCAGATATCTCGTGCCATTTAACGAGTTGTTCAGCATCTTCGCGAACTTCCACCTACAAGACGAATAAGAACTACTTGTATGTTTGGTGATATAATTTCATTGGAGCATATAAAAACTTTTACAGCTTTTTGTTTCTTGACTGGATTTGTTTTTCTATGTTATTATTTATTAATGTTGTGTTATATTATAATATTGTGTGTATGTAATAAAAAGTTTTCTAAGTATTAATTTATGTTCAATAATACTATTTACATATGATATTATTCACATTAAATGTAACTCACCTCCCTGCCTTGATTATCTTTTCCACTGTAAATATTTATAAGAGGTTTACTTCGGGTAAAGATTGTTTTTTGTTTGGATGCCATTGCCCGACAGTGGAATTATATTTTCTAAGTACTTTGGTAGTAACATGTACTCTTTAAGCTAATCTCTATCCGTGTAACGCGTATATTTTAATGTCTCGAATCTCAATACAAATGTATAAAATTTATACATTAAATTACTCTTATTTATGATTTAATTTTTAAAATCCAATGATCCAGCCAGTGTTCATCCAGCTGACCAGCTCAAAGAGAATAGAATCACTACGTTTGACCAGCTGACCACAGATCAGGGGTCGGACACTTCCATACAATGACAAATTCTGTGATTTTTTTACTCAAAATGCGACATCTGTAATCATTTTCCAAAACAACTAGTTACTGTAAAGTGTCACAGATGGTAGCACAGTCGATAATTTTATACATTAATTTATTTCTGAAATTTATTTATTTAAAATATTTATTTCAGTATCTAATTATTTTACTGAACTCGTTTTATACTTAATAAATTTAAAATTTTGAATACCTTACAACTTTAAGTAATAATTACTATAGCAACACAGTGAAGTGATTGATAGGTACTTGGTCAAATTGCTTAGCAAATAGCAATTATGGCGACTGCTCCTTGCGTTTGTAGTTTTGTTCCTTATTATTTGTGCTGTTCTTTGTGTCAGGGGGCTGACAGTGTAGTTCCATTTGTTACGTTTTGGCGCTGCGGTCGAAAGCAAAATGGCGTCGTTTTGTGACGTCACACACGTAAAGTTCCTGTTTCCTGTTTGTAGTGTCAAAATATGATCTATGTTGTCAAACATAGATTAGAGTAATTTTGTTGTCAAAACTCAAATATGGCCGCGTGTAGTTTGTTAGTGTTTTGTTTATCCTCGTTTCTTGCTTGATTTGATCCAAAATATTCAATTACTCCGCAGATTATTGATACATTATATCAATCTTTTATAGTATGTTAATTAATTTAGTGTAAATATTGTTTATTTTTCGTTTTAAGGGACTATTTAAGTCTTGTGTCGGCGGTTGCAACGCAACTATTAGTTCACAGGTGAGTTTTACTTTTAACACGTTATAGTTAGAGCTAGTGTAATATAAAGTATGAACAATATAATATAATTATACTTAATCTTTGACTCATTAAGTTTGCCAATGTTTTTTGCTTTTGTATATCAATATTAATCTTAACTGTACTCATTTGTTTCAGACAGAAATACCCCTAGGCCTTAGTGATAACAATTATTACAAAGAGAACTCCAATGAGGATGTAAATGCTTCTGATGAAATGTTGGTCATTGGAAGAGCGGGTATGTATTAAGTACTATGGCATTTTGACACTCATTCTATATGATATTTTAACATATCAAAAGATACTGAAATTGTTTTATTTTTGTGAAATACCAAGGTTTAGTGGTTTGGAACTTGGCTCAGGAATTGGAGGTTGTGGGTATCAATAACTTCATTGAAACAACAAAAAATTTATGTAACACTTGTTTAACATATTTTTTGAAAAGATGGTATTTTCATAAATGTTAAACAAGTGTTATGGCAGTTTAAGCATATTTGATAGCAGAATATTATTGCAGTTTTATTTAGGGTAATCAACTTATAGTGCTGAAGGACAAAACTAGTTAATCTATTTTTGCTAATTAACTATAGTTTTTACTAGAAACCCTCCTTGTTTTGTTGTTGTTGATGGCCGGACTAAGTGACCGGCCAACTTATGTATTGTTTTTTTAATCTTAAATATTGTGTTATTTATTTACAGAAGTGACTGATCAACTTTTGTGTCATCAAAGAAATGAAAACAATTGAAATATGAGCACACTTCAAGTAAGGCAAGTGGCCTTAGAAACAGGAAAACCTGGACTTGTGTGTTACCATCACTAGATGGTTGGATTACGACATTAGAGAGTTTTATTAGGATAATTATTAAAATATTATTAAAAAAATATTCTGTTAAATATTAATGTTCTTGCTATATCAATCGGGGCTTATTAGAAATTCAGAAAAAAAATCAATAAATAAATGTTAAATGTAACCTGTTTTTATTTTGTATTACTTATTATAAAAATAAATTACCTGAACTACAAAAACCTACCTACAAAAAAAATCGATACCTCACAAAAGTATCGATAGCTGGACTCGATTATTCAACCACTTATACAATGTGTGTTTGTAGTCTGTGATGTGCTATGGTCTGTGGTGTGCGGTCAAAATGACAGATGCTACAGTGCTGCCAAAACGTAACAACTGGAAACTCGGTAAAATATAGCTGTCGCATCTGTTACGTAGTAACTAATTCTTAATCTGTGCTTTGTGTGAAGTGCGTATTTCCAGAAGATATTGTGTGAGTTGAGCTTTTAGTTCCTCCACTATTTCAGTGCAATCGTTTTTTTTGCGACCAGGACGCTACGTTTGTGCTATTTGTTTGCGTTATAGACGCTTGTGATTTGTGTAGTAAGTACATAATACATTCTATGTTCAATAATGTAAGTGTATAACCTGTGAATAAATAAATAAACTGTAAAATAAAAATGGTTTTATTATGTACCTACCTATCCATTTATTGTGAAATTCAAGGTTTCTGTAAAGTATTAAACTTTACTGTATAAAGAAGTTGATAAAGTTTGACTATGATTTGTTAAATGAATAGGTATTTATTATGTAATAATGAATATATGATAATGAATATAAATATGTAAATTATTTAACAAAGCCAAACTTTATCAACTTGAATACAAGTAAAATATAAGCTGAAACTATACTGCAAATAAACTGGTACCTATGTATAAATAGCTATACATACCAAAAGTTTGCGGGAGATGATATCAGATGGCGCTATGTAGCTATCAAATGACATTAGTAGTTGTCAAAAAAACCTGAGAGCGTACTCTCTATATCTATTTATATTATTATACTCTATGCCACAGATTAAGTAGGTAGGTATTAGTTACTCAGCTGACGTAGGATAGCGAAAAAAAATTTATCCCAACATTCTTCTTCTTTTTTTGGGCTAATGAAATCATCACTATATTGCCCAACATGACATTGAAAATTTAAATTTTGACAAAATAATGACAACTTTCAAATGTCTCTTTGTGCTACGGGAAGCCGCTGGTGTGGGACGCTACCTGCTAGCAGCGTCGCACGTAACCACTGTGGCCACGTGGCCACGTGGCCACTGCAAGGACGGGTGGGGCTCAGATTAATAACTAAAGCATAGATACCGGGTAAAAAGCAAGAGCAGAGACATATTTCTGTTCTTGTCTCACTATACGACACATGCTAATGGGAAGGAAAGGGAAGTCTAGCTGTCCGTTACTTTATTTTTTTAGGCTTGTCACCACTTTATCCTATTTCTATGGGGTGGGGCACCAGGGGGCCTTGCACACGCCAAGACCTACAAAAGGCGGAAATATGAATCCATCGGTGATGGAATAGATGAATACATTTTTCTTCCCTTTGGCGTCGTCTTAAATTTTGGGTCCATGGGGACCCAGAGATAAACGCCTTTTATAAGACTTTCTAATAAATATTTTGTAATTTATTACGTTATTTTAAATAATAATTTGTATTATTAATTGAATAAATAAAATATTTCTATTGATATAACATTTTCTATGGCTTTTAAAAGTAATAATCTTAGAAAATGTCTAAAAAACATGAAAATTGTTTTTCTTTTACTTTTAAGAGTAGAAGTTTGTTTTGTTTTAGCACTCTTCTGATTATTCATGAAAAAAATAATCGTGTGTCAAAATTTAAAAGAAGAAGTAGAATAATAGCCATAAAACATAAATTCTCACTTTTTGCGATTCATACTAGTGATTTTGGTATTTTGTAAATAAAAGATAAAATATATCCAAGAAAAATACGGATTTACATATCGTATTCATTATTCTTTAAAACAATATAATTTAGAATAGCGGAGGCAAGATGAGTCTTATGCCGAAGATAATTTTTTGTAAGTCTATATAAAAAGTGAAGATCCTTAAAAATCATTGTTTTACACGTCTGTTTGCATCCAAAATACATTTTTATCATAATTTATATTCACATTCGCACGAAACTTGTGGATAAGTAAAGCTTGTACGTCCATAAAAAAAGAAAAAACAGTACTTATTTGTTGTTACACCATATCAATAACTATTACAGTGTAAGTGTACTTGATTTACAGAATTATTTACGGAATTACAAACTTTCTTTCCACATCTTCCATCATGGATCAAACTTTAGATGTTGTGGAATATGTGTCTTCCCTGTTGGATGGTGAAAAATACAAAGAAGCACTTACTGTAGCCGTAGAAGAGAAATATGCCCAACAGTTCAAAGACAATTGTTGGGATTTGATACCAGTAATTGTTTCCAAAATAAATAACGATACAAACACATTAAAGCCCTCACTATATGGAACATGTGAACAATTTTTATCAATAATTGTTCAGACAGCAGTTCCTGAGGAAGCACTTCTAGAGTTTATTGAACAAATTGAAGTATCAAAAAATGACGCTCAGTTCTCTATTATACTTCAACCATTACAGCAACTTCTTCTCAAACTAACACTCAAGAGAGGTAGATCACTGGAATGGTGTCTGAATGCCATAAGTACATACATTGACAATATACCAGTACCAGAGTATGAGTTAGAAGGCAAACAACGTCTGTTGATAGAGTGTGATGATAACATACGAAGAATAAACAAAGTGTACTCTTTATTACCACCATTTTACAGCCCCTTTATTAGGGAAGTAATGGATGATGATAAATGCAGACCTAAACAGATAATTTCTGCATTTCTTATAAGCCTGTTTGGGAAGCCATTAGTTTATGTGGATTTAGATCCTGAAACTAACAAATTAAGTGAAACAAGGGCCAGTACCAAGTTTTTGGTTGCAGACATTTGTACTTTACTAAAAAATCCTTTGAAATTTTTAAATTATATTGAAAAGTGTAGCAAAGACAGTGAAAAAACAAAATCCAAGAATGAGAAATATGATGAAAATGAAAATATTGATCCTTATGATCACAAAGAGAAAGTGAATATGACTACTTTATCTGGATTGTTCTATGCACTATTGTCAGGACACTTTGAAATACCAGACTCCAGCCTTCCTCTTGTATACTCAGCTGAATATCTAGTGTGCACTGTGCTTGTTTGTGGTGTTCATTTGCTTAGTTTCACTGAATATGGTCCTCTAACTAAAGGTATATACTTGTGCAAAGAAATCTTGAAGAAATACCCAGACAATATTTCTTCAATGAAACTGAGTATGGTGCATTATAATGTATGCAAAAACTTAATGGCTGTAGCTATATACTCCTCATATAAGTCTTCTCGTCAAGAGTCAGTTGTTATATTAGGAACCCTTGTCAATAAATTTGATTATAAAGGAAGGTGCTTGCTTATTAAATATATGATAGACAATGCTAACCACTCTGGTATGATAGGTTTTGCAATTACTTTGTATAAAAACTCTTTGGATACTGCTTTTAAAGAACCAAAAATGCCTGGATGTTTTAAGGACTCCCAGCTGATTGCTATGTTAAAGAAAATCTGTTATCTTCCACATGGAGCAGAATCAGATCTGGTGGAATTGGCTGACCAAATAATCACTTCTCTAAACTTGTTGAGATATTTAGTTATAAAAGATACTGAGAACATAACTAACTTTATATGTAATTTTGGAGTCATTGAAACAAACTACTTAGAACCTCTGAGGGTAGGACTAAAAATGTCAAAAGCCCATTATGAAGTTAAGCTTAAAGATATTGAAGAAGCTAGAAAAAATCCTAAAGATAGTGTCAACGTATCTATAAATGTTGGTGGTAATGTATTGGATACTATACCTGACAAAAACAAAAAAGAAATTATATTGTCAGCATTAAATGCTTTCCATTTGATAGAAGGCCTAGTTGCTAGGTTAAGTGAATGTATGAAAATGAATAAACAGTAGTCTGTATAATACATAATATACATATTTTTACAATATAAATAAAAATTATTTCGAAGTTTTACATAGTTTTTCTTACTCAATACAACATTTTTACCTCTTTCCAGAATTATAGATAATATTATGTTAAATGATTTAATATTATTCAATGTTCAAAATTTTAGTTAGTCTTAAGAAACTTTTAGTTTCTTATAGTGGTGTAGCTTACAATCAATTTACCAAAATGCATAATAAATATCTAATTTAAATATTTCTTTGTTAACAGCTATGAGAAATGGACGAAATGCTCTCATGTCAATTGCATATATTCAATGTTGCAAGACTCTAAAGTTAACTAGAAGTTATTGTAAGGAAACATATAAAAATGAAATAACGAATGATAACAGAATAGTAAACACAGCCGAACATGATGAGCAGCAATATGAAGAGGACATAAAGAAACGCATATTAGCCAAAGCCATGGAATTTGTACCTACATCAGGGTGGTCAGTGGAATCTCTTACACAAGGATCGGAAGCTATTGGCTATCCAGGCATAACCCATGGATTGTTTCCTAATGGAGGAGGAGACTTAGTTCACTATTTCAATGTATCATGCAATGAGCAACTTGTTGCGCATATGAAAAATGTATGTATTATAGTGATGATAACAAAACAAACTTTATTGTGAACTAAGCACAGCTTCTTCCTTTTGATAAACTATTAAACACTTGTACATATTTTTAATTTTTTCTTAAGTAAATAATTTTTTATGAGAGCAAAAAATTATAAAGTATTTAAGTAAATAAGACATAGGTATCTCATAAATTTACTACAATCTTCAACTTTTTGTTTTTAATACTTATGAATATATTTAATTTTAGTGGCCCAAAGAAGAATTAAAAGAACCAAATGTTCCAGTAAAACTTATTGAGGATGCAATTGTGACGAGAATATTAATGATCGATCCTTATAAGTATGATTTTTACTGTCTTATTTTAACATAAAATATATATTCTACTACACAAATACTTGTAATATATTTTCTTCTGTTTAAATGTTCAATACTTTGTGTGACCAGAATAAGCACTTTTATAGATAATGGATTGAAAACCCTATGTCAGCGAGTCCAATTCGCACTTGGCGGTTTTGTAACCGGTAAAAATTAAAATTGTCTTATTTATGAATTAGAAGATTATAATTTTCCTTAGTACCTTTAAATATAAATAGATGGCGTTAAAATGGAATTTGTAAAAATATAGAGTATTCGCAAATTTACATGTATGTAATATAATATGGTTCCATGTCTATTGATATCTGTTCTCAGGAGCATGTGGCCCAAGGCAATGGCAATACAGGCTTTACCCAACAATGTTCCAAACAGCTTAGCTGCACTTCTTTCACTGGTGGACGATATCTGCTATCATACAGGAGACCGAAGTGTTGATGTAAGTGTCCTCTAAATGTATTTTAAGGACAGAATTGGCTCCATGGATAACTATCGAATTTCTTAATTACCAAAGCTTTTTCTATAAAATAATAGGGAAAAGGTTCTTTACCATTTCAGGTTTACTTACCTAAAAAATATCGGAACCCTTTGTTGTCCTTCTGTCTGTCTGTCTGTCAAGACGTTTTTTTTCAAGAACGCGTAGAGGTATCAAGCTGAAATTTCTATCAAAAACTCAGATCTACTGTCCCTTACACGTGTGAAAAAATCAGACATGGCTTATTCTTTTAAAAATATCTATGGACGATTCACACGCCGTCAATCTAGTCCCGTGCCAAGTATCCGAAGAACTTGTGTTACAGGTTCCAGACAACGGAAATATATTTGAAACTTTTATATTATATAAACATATTTAAAAATTCTATTATATTAATACACAAATTTGATACACATCCATGACCCAGGAACACAGAAAACTTTTTTGTTCCTTCGGCAGGATTGGAACCTGCGACCTCCCGCTCGAGCACCAACCCGCTCAACCACTGCGCCACAGAGGTCGTCATAATAATATATCTTTCTCTCTTATTTAATATCAAACCGTAGCTCAACATAAAACGTCGTTTTAATATGTTACCTTATAAGCCTCAATGGTTTATATGGGACATAAAAAGTTCATACAAAAATTTGGCTATAAATATCTATAGATTAGAAAGCATTAACTGCTCATATTTTAACAGATATAGGATTTTATTCTGCAGACTAGCTAGTACTTTGTTTCAAGCAGGTTATTATGTTACCTACATATTTGATATTACCTATCTTCTCTATGTATCTGAATATAAGAATAATATGTTTCAATTTTATTTCAGTTTAATTGGTACCTACGACGAGTGGGTTTAGCTGGTATTTACAAAGTCTCTGAACTTTTTTACTTAACTGACAATAGCCCAGACAGTAATGGAACTAAAAGTTTTGTCAAAGCACGCATACGAGATGCCGAATTTATTCAAATTGCCATCAAAATGAACCCCATTGCTGCCGCCCCACAAACATTAACAGCCGCTTTTACAACGGTAACTTATTTTTTCAAAAGATTTTTTACACATTATTTGCCAGTTTTTGACTTTAATTTGTCTGTGTGGATATGTTAGCTAAGTTAGCGGTATTGGATAAAAACTAAAATTAACTTTACTAACATCCGTCTATCAGTTCCATAATTCGTGATTGACACTGATACTAACAGATGTCGCTGATACGAAAAGTAATTAATAATTGTATAGAAATAAATATTTTTATATTTTGTTAAATTTTTACAAGCTCTATTTCACTTCTAAAGTAAATTTTTTTATTCATATACATTGCTGATTTATAGAAAAATAAGATGTAGTGACCACAAGCCTTAACTATTAATATTTTGGGATAAATTTAGGTTATCTAGAGTTTATATAAAATGTTTAGAAACCGGCAAAATTTATTTGAAATATTATTAATTATTAAGATATTTTTTTTATATTTTCAGGCGAAAAACATTTTAGGCATCAACACCCTAAAGTGAAAGTAAATAGCACAATGCCCGGAATTATTTAGTTATATGAATTGAGTATTAGTGTTTGCTGTCAATAAAGATTTGTCTATTTTATTTAAATGTTGTTTTAATAAATATTTTTATGAAGAGATCCTTAACCTAATAACATTAAAAGTCGAATTACACATTGAATAAAAATTTAATAAAATATTAATCATTTGTAACATGTACTAAAAGTCTGAAGACTTACAAGATATGTTTAGTGTCCATTTTCATTATTATAAAGTATAATAAGTAAACATTTTACCATACATGTATTTTCTTGTTTAGTAGAGGCATGTCATAATAGTGCCTTGATGTCACTGTAGCTCAAGTGGATCTAGTAACTCCTTTGCATTATAGTACCATCCCTAGGGCTATGCTGCTCATGAACAGAATGACATGGGGCTGATTTTCCTATACAGTAGAGTATTTATGTTCCCCAAGGTATCTGTTTCTATACTGATGAAGTGCTGAGCAGCCAAGAAGCTGGAGGATCGTCTCACCTTGCAAAATCTGAAAGTTATACCACAAACACTTGACCAATGCCCATTCTGCAGAGGTACTTGTGGAGCTTGCAGTGCCTAGTTAGGGTTAAGGTTAGGTTTTCCATGAGCCTTTTATTAAGGAATAAGATTATCTCTTTGGAATGCTCTTCTTCTCTAGCTTTATGATAATGTGTACAATTTATTAATCTTGAATTGATAATTTATTGATCTAAGCCAAATTCACACAAATTATTAATTTTGACACTACACTAATTTTGAGGGTGTATTGTTGTTTTATAGCTATTTTTTATAAGACAAGTTAAAGGAAAAAAACTTACTAAGATTGGAAATCATAAGACACTAATTTTTAAATAATTAAAATCAGATGAACATCACAGAAAATTTTCAATTTCTTCTTCCTCAGTATTTTATTAAAATTTTATATTAACCACAGTTATGGGGACCATTTTTTAAATTAATGAAATTGAAAAGTATTCTTGTTTTCACGAGAATTAGGCTTTGGAATAAAGCAAAATATGTTAGCATAAGATGACAATTCTGTAAGGCACACTATATTTTTTATAATATTCTATATAGTGTTTATATATTTATTTTATGAAGGGGTAATATAATCACTTCCAAGTGACACATATGATATTAGATTGGGTGGAAGTGGTAATTTGTCCCATAGACCTTCTGATACAGTCTGTCGTATAACAAATCTGCAGATTTTTTGCAATGAGTCCAATTTAGCAAATCTGGAAGAAAATAAATATATTTTATGAAAGGCATAAAATTGGCAGCTAGCTTTTTCACAATGTTATATGAGAATTATTGACTAATTAATATCAAGTATTAGCTATAGAACACTATATTTACCTATTTAATGGCCTGGCCAATTTAACAGGCATCTCAAATAACTGTGATTTGACATCAACGGTAGCACAATGCTCTGAAATTCTACTCGGAGGCACAAATGTTTCATTGTTTAATGAGAAAAGTCCATCAGCATGTCTTAGCCGAGCATGAAGTGTGCGCCCAACACATCTGAAAGACACACATAGTATGTGCCTGGAGTCATAAGAGTCACGGACAAGGAAAACATTATCATGCTGTCCAGCCAATAATTCTTCTGCTTCATTCTTTGTTATTCCACCCCAATACCAGCCTTGCCTGCAATAGATCACATGGTACAAAATTATACAAATACCTTCCATGGTTATAAAGGCTGTTTATTCTATAACTAATGAAAAATTAAAATTATAAGTTTTTTTTTTATTTGTTAGTTCATTGATGCTTATTCATAGTGTTAGTATGGTTAGCTTTTCTTCTCTTTTGATATGTTCCCTTTTAGGGTAAAGGCCTCCTTCATTCCTCTGGGTAAGATTATCCAATTTGAACCTGTTGTGGTTTTAAATTGTAACATCATCCTCATTCCATGGTTATCAGTATTTTTTAATAATAATAAAGCCTCGTACTGGGAATGTATTTGTATGTATGTATTTGTATGATTCATTTTGTATACCCTATTTTTTGCATCTACAGATTATGGTATAAACGATAAGAACTTACTTGGCAAGTTGACAGTATAGCGCACAGCTTTCGATTGAAGCATGCTGGTGATGACCACGCAGAACTGAGTGACCATCAGCATGATGGAACTTAACTATATTGTATTGGTTTTCTAGCTCATATTCGTTATTAATTTCTTTTTTGTCTGCATCGTAATGCGTACCAGAACATGCCGAAGCATCTGGTGTGTATAAATTGTAAAAATATTCACTACCGCTATGTTTATTTCCAAAATACTTCTGCAATGATCGCACACTTCCGGTGATGAATAGCTTGTTTTTCCAAAATTTCACAAATTTGTTGCTCATGGGTTTTCGTTCGGGCAGAAAAGCACAGTTAACAATATCGACATCGTTTAAATCACGCTTACTATCTATGTTTCTTTGAGAATGTTTACATTCCATTGGTTTTAGCCACTTGCGAAGGCACCCTGATGATAACCATTTACGGCGATTGCAATGAACACATCTATCATAATTCTTATTCATATTGATTGATTTATTTAACTACGTTTCTCATTGATTTGTTACACAAAATTTATGTAACAAAATAAGATTCCACTGTGTAAATTTTTCTATCGTCAACAAGTTTTTTACCCCGTGTTCCAGATGCAGCTGTCAGCTGTCAAAAACTGTTCAAAACGCTCAGAATGATCACGTCATTTTGCTTATTTTTACCCATCTTGTTTTTGACGTTTACTTAGATTTCACAGATTTCACTGATCTCGATGTTATTTTTAAATTATGGATCGAGCAAATTTATTCTAGATTCTTTTTTAATGTAGTTATTATTGTTAATTTAAAATATTAATAGAATTTATGGGATATAAAGGAAATGTTAAATTTTGACATCTGTCAGTCGTTCCACTAGCTTTAAGAATGATCTGAGCGTTCAGAGTAAAAAGAGCGCCTAAAGGAACACGCCCTTACAAGTTATTCAATTGTCAATGTCAAGTGTCAATGTCAAAATCCTTGGCCTGTATTTTTTAATAAATAAGGTCGTACATCATATAACTATTTTAGATGTAAAGATAGCAAGGCGGAAAATAGAAGTATAAAATAGTCATTGCACACTTTAGCATTTAAATACGGCATTGAGCCGCGTAATACACTTTCTCCTAAGGTTGGAAAATTGCAATGCCGTATAATAGCGCCCAAAGTGTAATAGTGCGTTTATTGGAAAACGGAGTTAATGATTTTTTATTGTACGGTATGTGCTTATTTATAGCAGCAAAAATACACATTGTTTAAGTATTATTATATTTTATTTAATGCCGGTTTTTACAATCCCGATTTTTACAAATTCGTACTTTCAATTTCAAAGTTAGTATTTTTGCCAGGCAGAAATATTTTTAATCATGCAGTGTGCACCTCAGCAAATAAAAAAATATTTAAAAAAAATACTGAGAAATATGGTGATCCGTGATAGTTGTTGTGGATTTTATTTGGTTTAAGATTTGTGTTGAATTTATTAAATAATATCCTGGGATGTGATTCTATTACTTATATTCTGAAAACATGATGATAATTTATAATATTTTAAGTTCTTCGAATCATACAATTTAAGTTAGTTATCTTAATAAGTTATGACATTAAAGAAAATCAAGAAAATGTCAATAAAATCACAAATATCTTCAGAGTTAAGCGGTACGTTTCGTATTTTTTAAGTTTAATATATGATATATTTATGTTACTTTTATATATTGGGTGAATTTATTCAAAAATATCTTTTAGAGAGTATCAGCAATGTATTGGGAAAAAATGTTAAAATACTTTATAAATCCCTTATTCGTATGGAATCAAGAGGAGACAAGGTTGATAATCGTGTTTTGGTAAGTATTTTCTTTTTAACATATAAGCAAGTGGATCGTTTTTTAATTATTTGGTTCATATAAATAACACTTATTAATTGTACAATTTATACAACGAATTTAAACACAATTATATTTTCATTGAACTTTTGAAAATTTTAAACGAAAGCTTGCAACAACTCCTACTTATAAGTTCTGGATAAAGATGAGTCACTTAGGTGTGTCTCAAACGAAGGATGTATGTGGTTTTAGCTAAAGTAGCCTTAGGTTTGTAGTTTATGATTCAGAAGTAAAGGATAATAAATTTTTGCGTTCTCTATTTAAAATAAACTTATCTATGGAATAAAATATATTTTATATGTCCAAGAATAAAGGAATAGATGATATTACTGAATAATGATTAACAGTTTAAATATTTATTAGATAATTGATAATTTAGCATGAATCTTATCTAGTTAATTATTACTCGGTGTAATACCTATATATGGTATTACACCCAGTAATGATTTATGTCATATTGATAACTAAGTTGTTATTTCCTTTTAGGTTGTGACCGCATATAGAATATTTATTACAACAACCAAAATACCAACACGGGTAAGATATTAATTATTATGTAATTTATTAACATTCATAATAATCAATAAAATGTGGGAAAGTCGAAGATCTTCTGAAACACACTCAAGAGGGTATTTCTAAAGGATATATACTACCTACTTATGTACTATGGATAAACACAAATTAAAGTTAGGAGCTCTGCCATTGCTTGTTGGAACAACAATGGCATCATGATTTGAATGCCACATAATTAAAATATTAGTTTTTGTATGTCAAACTCCAATAATCAAAAAAATATTTTTGAGGGAACCTGTGTGTTATCAAAAACTTACAATAGATTTTTCGAAATAGAAGTCTGGGCTAGTGTACTATACCTAACTCTAACATTGTGTATCTGAAAAGAACCCCATACTTCATTAATGGGTCTCCCTTAGTGTTAGTCTATACAGTTTCTTATCATAGTGGTGTCATCATCAGTGGTCCTAATTCAGCAGTGAATTACCACACAGTCTATAGATATTATTATTGCCACTGTCTAAGAAACTAACGAGATTTTGCTTATATGTACATCTTAATTTGCCACTGTACAATGGTGGCAATTATTACAGCAATATTATCTTAGAAAACAAAAGCTTTAGTGGTTTGAGACGATAATAATGATATTGATCAATTTTTTGTTTATAAAACAGGTTGACAATGGATTTCACTTGATGGAAATAGAGGCATTAGAGAGCAAAAAACCTAATCACCTTTCAATAACGCTCATTCATGAACACAAGCCAGTGTCCATACTTATTGGTGAGTAATTGTTTGTATTGCTTGTAAATGTATGACCTATTACTCATACTCATGTAACAAAAACAATAATAGTTGACAATAACACCAGCAAACCTAAATAGTTATATACACAAAATAATAATATTATTTCAAACAATTACATATATAACTGATTATACTGTATATGTATAAGTACTGTTGCTTCTTGATGGAAATGCATGTGCACTTTCATTTACAATTCTCCACTTTTATTACGTTTTTATAAGTATCACCTGATGATGATTTAATCGAAACGGGTAGTGTTATTTTGTTTTATTAGACCTGATGTTAAGTGAAAAATAAAAACACATACATTGTCTTGTTGAATTACAAGACTGTCTATAGATTTCGCTATTACAATTTGTTTTCCTTAACTGAAGATACAATAGATGTAAAATTATCTGATAAAATGCACTTAGCATAACAATGTACTTATGACTGGACTGGACAAAATAAAACCAATCTATTTCATTTGAGTCAATTGGATGACTCACAAAACCTGTTGTTGGTAACAGTGACTTGTTAGTAATACTATCAATGAAACTTCTCCGTGATCTAGTGGTTTAGAGCTTGGCTCGCGACCCGGATGACGTGGGTTCGATTCCTGCGTGGTCACATCAAAAAATGTTCGTTTTCAAGTTTGGTAGCAATGCAGGTTGAACACTTTTCAAGCATTTAAAAAGTCACTCTTGCCCACTTGGGAAACGAGAGTGATGGAAGAGAGAGTGCTTCTGTGTATTGCGCACACACTTGGGCTCTATATAATTCCTGCGAAGCTGGCCTAATTTTAATAAAACCGGCTACCGTCACTGGAACCAGTGTGGGAGTATATTATTTATTAATGAAAGTAATACTAATAATACGTGACTTATTTCTAGGTGAGGAGGGAACGTCCGAAGGTGTTATCAATGCAATTCACGCACTAATCGCGGCCTTTGACGACTTATTTCCCAATGTGGCGATGGAGGACATCATATCCAAGGTTGGTGCACAATTATTATTCATTTAACGGCGCCAATCGTCATTGTTACAGCACTTTTTATGGCTCCGTTGTAATAACAAAGAATCCTTATAGTTTCGATGCCTATCCATCCCCCCTTACTTACTTCGTTATAAATTAACTAAGTTTATGTTTTATAGTCAGGGTTCCTCCATACATTGTTTTCACTTGATTAGTATCAAGCAAATTTTCGCCGTCGAGTCGCCCAAGAATTTCTTGGACGGAACTCTTGTTTGTGGTAGCTAACAGATATAGCAAGAATGAAGTTTGTGGATATTATGGTGATTCCAAAATATTATCTATTTTTTTTTGATAAATATCAAGATAATGATCTAAATATTGGTCCTACAAAATCTATGGTTTGATCAGAGAGTTCCCTCTTGCCAACTTGTATCGATAACGAGGTCATCTTAAATTATTTATTAGTAACCCGCTGATTTTTTTTATTATTTAGTTAATATTAATCTAATTCAACAGACATAAGTGAAGTATGGGGGAACCCTGACTATTAATACAATATGACGTACAACGCGCCGGCTTTAAAAATGATGAGCCGGCGGCGCTCTATAGGCCGTATGCTATGAATATAATTTAAACATTTTACAGGAAAATTTAAAGTTTTTAATTGTTGTATTTTAATTAGTTTTAGATTAGTCGATATCGTGGTCGGATTTTATTTTGTTGTTAAAAATAATTATTAAGTGTTTCCTAATATTGTCAAAGTTGGTTCACATGCAATCGTGTGAAGCTTATTATCATAATAATATGTCGTTCATAAAATTCATCAAAGTATCATACAAACAGGCAGACTTACCCAAGCAGTTACCAATATGAAAGGCTTTTTTTTGTCCTGTTATCATTATAAAAGTTCATTTGTTTATCTGCTTTGTAGGTTATTATGGATAAAGTGTGCCAAATAGAGTGGAAGCTCTTTCAAAATGTACCAATTGTTTAGTACCTATTATGTATTATAATTATAATATGCCTACAATATGCAACATGTGAGAAACTTTGTATTGTTCCTTTATTCTTATTATAACGCGTACAACCTGCTAACTCCAAACAAATGGTGTTTAAAATTGTATAATGTTCTTGTGATGCAAATGACTTAATAATATTATGAGAAACACTTTCCCGAACTTGTAATTATTTTTACATGTTACATAAAATTATGTTGTTCTAAATACCTACTCTAGTTTACAAGATACGCAAGTTTTAATGTTAATAACACTTTGAAATAATGAATGTATGTAATTAGTAAAATGTGTTAATAGGTAGACGGTGCAGTAAAGTAAGGAAAACTGTTAATCAGTTCCAGTAAGTTTTTTACCCGAATACAGTAAAGCCATAAGGAAGGATTATAATTTTGGCAGCCGATGTATGTTTGTTTGTTCCTGTCTAAACTACTGATCCGATTTTAATAAGTCTATAGGTTCGTAGTAAGAAAGGCTATATAATATATTATGAACTAGCGAACTCACTTCGTTGAGCATGCAATGAGTTTGTGATGAACCGTTTAAACCTTCCCGGGACTTCCACTAATATTTCAAGACTAAAAATAGACGAATCGGTTCAGCCGTTCTCGAGTTTTAGTGAGACTAACGAACAGCAATTCATTTTTATATACAAGATCCGATTATTTTTTTTTTGTAACAAATTGTTATACATAATTGATCCCACGTATGAAATAAAATTTAAGCGTCGTGTAAATAACATCGTTATAGCTGAACAGGAGGAAAAGTCAGGCACAAACTCACCTACTCAGGACGGCAATTACAAAACCACAGCGGGTTAAGCACACACTTTACTGATCTCAAAGCTACATTTAACGACCCATTTACTTTTTAAAAATGAAAGTAGGATAATGGTTTCTGTAAAATGTTTAAAATAACGATGGAAAGATAACCATGATAAATTACACCTATGTAATATTTTGTACATTTTATTACTATATTATTTGTGAAAAACCCGCGTGAAATTGATATCTTGAAGGCTACATTAAAAAAAAAAAAATAATCCAATGTCATACGAGGAATACGTGTGCGAAATAAAATTTTTTAGGGGATGTGCGGATAAAACTGAAAATTTGTATACCTTTAAACCCTTTTCTCAATATTGGTTTCATTATAAAATATATATTAATCTTGAATATATTTATATATTTAGCAGAGGATAGTCTTTTATATATTGATTATTGATATTTGTATTTTGTACAATATGCTACCTGTGATTGGCTTAAAATATTTTTGCACGTTTTTCACTTAAAATGTAATAAAATGGAATTAGTGTAATAACTACTGTGTATTGTTATTATTTAAAGCTTTATCTTTAAGTGCCATTTTCTCGAAACAGCCATTTCTGACTTACTGCTCTATTAATTACCAGGGCAGTATGTTTAGTCACGACTGTGTAACATGAATTACTACCAAGAACATAATAATATTTATTAATGAATACGTTTTGGTCATTTCAGGTTAATTTGCCATTTCCTTTACAACCAATCACCGGTACCAGAAAACATTCTACATGTGGGGACTTTTCTAACCAATACGCTGCAATGTGTGATCTCTGTCAAACCCCTTTTAGGTAAATCACGTAAAATAATATTTTGTATTTATTTTTATTACATGTATTTAACTTAATAAATATAAAAACTTGTGTTTTGGGACACCCGTTCAAGTGATAACCAGACAAACTGCCGCTGTAACGCGTTACGTAACGAAATGGTTTACATGTTTAAAAAATATATGTTTGTGGCTTGTGCTGTAAATTATAATCATGGCAAAAATTAACGTTTAAAATTGTATTTGCAGGGCTGAAGTTGCTTGGGACATTGACACAATTTATTTGGCTCATGATATTAGAATGTTGCATTTGAAGGATTTCGATCATTTGGATCAAAGGTGAGTTTTATAAATATGGTGGTACACGGTTTAAATAGTTGTAAAATACATATTGTCTACTTATTTTTCTGCCTTTGTCTTATAAATTGAAAAAGTTCTCAGAAAAGGAGGAGAAAACTGAATAATTATATTATGTAATCAAAGGTTTAAATATTTTGATTAGTAAAAGAGATGTACATTTCCGAGCAAGCTTTAGAAAGCCTATATATTATACTTACTATAAATTTAATTTGAAATACAGAGAATGCTTTCAAACCTTGAGATTTATACATACTGCTATCATTTATACGTTGAACTTTAACTATAGAAATATCTGACAAAGCTAACCCGTGTCTAGGGTAGTGAATCTTTAATCCTTCGAAAGACACTTGCAACAATTCGTATGGCATCATAACAACGCCTTTAGCGGTAACGAATGGTAACAAATTGTAGTTCATTAAAGTTCCTCACTGTAAGAAGTGAAAAAAAAACTCGACCCTGACACACTGATGATGACGCAAACGTCGTTTCAGGGACCTGATCCCGCTCGTGATGGCGCTGCAGCACAACACGTGGTTCACGGGCGTGTGCGGCGACGGCGTGCGCGTCGGCGGCGAGGCGTGGGAGTCCGTCGCGCGGCTCGTGCGCTGCGGCGCGCCCGCCCCCGCCGCGCTGTCGTGGCGCGCCGCCACGCTGCGTCACGACCACGCCGCGCGGCTGGGCCACGCGCTCGCCCGCGCTCGCACGCCGCCTGCATTGCACACCATCGACCTGTCTCAGAATCATATCGAAGACAAAGGTCAGACAAAGTTCTTTTACAAAATTTTATAGTAATTCATTATTTGACGACTAATGTAGCGCACTGGTTGAGCGCGATGGTGCTCGAGCGGGAGGTCGCGGGATCGAATTCCACCGAAGGAACAAAAAGTTTTTTTTGTTCCTGGGTCATGGATGTGTATATTATTATTAGTATTAATATAAAAACATCTTAAATATGTGTATAGTATAAAATTATTAAATGTATTTTCGTTGTATGGTACCTGTAACACAAGTTCTTCGGATTACCACAGTGTTAGATTGAAGTGATGTGAAACGTCTTACTATTACTATTTTTCGCTAAGCAAGTTTGGAGAGTTATTTGAAAAGCGCTAATAAATAGCTAGGGAAGACAGATGGACTGGCGCTGCAACGAAGCCGTTTACCCACCCATTAGAATTTAAAAAATATTCTTGACATTACGAAATTATCACTTGGTCAAAACCATTTCTCATAAAACTATTGTTATCATAAGTGGTTAAAAAGGAAAAAATAGTTTGCCGTTTATTTCCCGTGGCTGCTAATGACGTCATCCTCAGGTGCGATAAGCGTGCTGTCCGGGCTGGCGAGCAACCCGGACGGGCTGCGTCAGATCTCGCTCTCCCAGTGCGGCATCACGGGCAAGACGGTGACGCACCTCGCCGCCATATTGAACGACAGCGCCGCGCACCTCAGCACGCTCACCCATCTTGACCTGTCACACAACAACCTCAAAGACGACGTGCACGTGAGTGTCGCACCACTAGTGTTCATCCTATTATCCTACTAATATTATATATGCGAAAGTTTGCGTGTGATGTATGAATGTTTGTTTCTTTTTTACGCAAACACTATTTAATGGATTTTGATGAAATTTTGTAAGGTAATTGTTTACATAGTGGATTAACACAGGCTACTAAAAAGTAGCCTATGTTAATCCACCGTTAACAAAATGTAAAATCCGCAGCAAAATGTCTGTTCATTTTGCGCGTACGTAGTAGCGGGATAAATAAACACAATAAATTTTCTCGATAAAAATTTTTGCGACAATCACGTTCATCCATTCATGTCTTCAATCAAGGCAAGTAAGTCAATTCGTACTGTAATTAAATCATAATTGACTCGAATTGACTTATTTGACATACTTGAGTTGAAATGTAAATTACACAATATATTATATGAAGAACGTATGATATTTATTTGTGTAATATTATATAAATAATTCCTTTGTATATTTGTTTTACAGAATTTGTATAACTTCCTTGCTCAACCGAATGTCCTGACTCATTTGAACTTGGTGAATACCGAGACAACACTGGAAAATGTATGTATGACATTGAATTGAGTAATTATTCAACATAAGTGTATCAGCATGTGATAAACTATGTATATATTTATTATTTTCACAGTTACCTATTTCCAGATAAAGGATAGAATTAAAATGGCTATTACTATCTTTATCTTTGTCAGTCGCGTGACGCTCACATTACATGAAATTAATTTATATACGTATGAATTAATATGGAACAAAAATATTATTATCTATAATATTAAAATCTATTTTTGTAATGAAAAGCAGGAAAAGATCTTCATTCTTGGCAAACAAGCGACTATTTATAGACCACAGACTACAGAACACAGATAACAACTGGTGCTGTTTAAACCTAACTTTTTTAATTATAAAAATGTGGCCGTGACTATTTACAGAATTTGATGATGGCAAATCAATTAGAATATTGTAATCCCGCTTCCGCTTTATAATAAAAAATGTATTATAAAGCGGAAGAGTTTGTTTGTTTGTTTAAACGCGTTAATCTCAGAAACAACTGATCCGATAAATTTTTTTTTGTTGGATAGTCCATTTATAGAGGAAGGTTTTATGCTATATATCATTACGCTGCGACCAATAGAAGCGAAGCGTCAGTGAGAAATGTTGCAAAAACCGGGGAAAATTATTTACATTTGGGGACTTTCGTTGCGTGCTCTGCATAAACGGTCGCGGGCACAGCTAGTAGACAATGAAAATGGTTCATATCGAAGAGTTTATATCAATTTGAGTAACAAGCCGTTAAATATTAAAGGTCCTTCGAGCCGGATCTTGAAGATCAACATGGATGTAATGGTAAAGGTACAGTAGGAACACTGATAAACAATACAAATTTAAATTTATTACACATTTCAACAATCGTAACTCTCTATCTCAGATGTGGGGCGCTTTACTCCGAGGTTGCGCGGCTCGGTTGTCGTCTCTGCGGGTGGGCCGCAACCCGTGGGGTGGGCGGCGCGCGCGTGACCCGCCCCCCTCCTTCCGACAGTTCTTCACCGCGTGTCTCGCGCTACAAGACCTGGATCTGTCGTACTGCCGCATGCCACCGGATGCGCTCAAGTGAGTACTGTGATATTGGCAATTAAACAAGGCAATAAATAGCCTATTATAGACATAAACGACTTAAAACTAATTACATACTCATGTGCATATTCGGGCGCATGATACCGTAGTGATTTCATAGTATGCTATCGAAGTGATTCGGTCGTAAGTTACCATAGTGATTTCGTTGTATTTTACCAAATTGATAGTTAGTATGTTATTGTATTAATTGAAGCAAAAGAAAATTTATTTCGTAAACATAAAAAGTAACATGTAAAAACTTACAAAATCAACAAAATTTAACAACAATTTACAACACAGATTTTTGGTGAACACTGTAAACAAACAGTAAACAAAAATTGAATTACCACATTACAGGAGTCTGCTGCTTGGTCTGGCGTGTAACGAGAGCGCACTGGGCGTGAAGCTGAATCTAGCCGGCGTGTTGGCGTCCTCGCAGGCGGCGCACGTGCTGGAGTCGTGCATACACGGCGTGCGCTGTCTACAGTCCCTCGATTTGTCGGACAACAGTTAGTACTAGCAATGGCCCATCTATCTATCTACAGGCTGTAATATTAATGAGTAAATACTTTAGGGTGTGTATGGGTCCCGTATATTAATGTTTACAGTGAAAGTACCAGCACTGAAACAGTAACTTTTTTTCAATTATTGTATCGGCAAATTTATGATGTTAGGGCATTTCTCATAGAAACATGAAAGTCAAAAGTAAGTCTTTCAGTGCTGGTACTTTCACTGTGAACTCTTCATAGTAGGCACATACACATCCTAAAGTAATCACTCAATTATTTTAGACCTTGTCCATTATAGATAGAAAGGTTATTGAGACACGCAGAAATAAAAGATATTATCCACGTTTTTTAATCATCTTCAAATAATTAGCATTTAATTAGCAATTTAAATGGCATTTGACCTGTCCCATACCTCCGGCAGTGTTTCTAATACAAATATAAATTCTTTTTTAAGTTCTTTTGATCGTTTGAAGTTTTATATGCGATGTACCTCTTCCATCGATGAAATAATAAATAATGATGCCATAAATATCGATCAGAGACTAGACGCTCGATATTTATCGACGATGTATGATAGACATTGTAGATATCCTGAGATATTTATGAGTGTGTCCCATAAAATAATATCGTGATCCTAGTTAACGATCCAAGTATCACGATAAATTTCGAGCGTGTAGCATTCGCCAATAAAATATAATTGAAATTTTTAGGTTAAAAATGTAAACACAAATAAAATTATAATCTAGACATAGATTAGATCTAGACATATTTTTTTTTTACTTTTCACATTACAGCTACATGAAAATACTGCAAAAAAACTTAACTAATAAGATTATAACTAAAACCCTATACAGGGTGGTGATGTAACAACAATGTTGGTTGTTAAAGTATAAAAATATTTTTTCAGGTATGGAATTTGAACTGTCGGGTATCGTGAGAGCTATAGGAAAAAATCACTCTATAACACATTTATCACTCAGCAAACTAACAGGAAAACGGTCGTATGCCCCACCATTAATACAGGTAAATTACCTCGAATAAGAGAATACATAATATACTTTATGGATTGTATTTTCTGTTTAAGAACTCGCCTTGATGGCAAATAAAATTTCTTATAATCTATGTACAATTTTAATTTACTTAAATACGGAGTGACTACTATAATAACCCTTTATAATTCACAGAACCCACTATTTTCAAAATAAAAATTATTTTACAGGCCTTAGTTCACGTGCTTCAAGAACCAGATACAGCATTAAGTTCCTTAGATCTCAGCGACTGTAAATTTAAGGTAAATCATTATATACTACAAAAAAACCTATAGTTTAGTCAGCTTCTCGTATAAATAGTGGTGTGGATTTGTGTCGTACAAATCTAGTTTTCGTAAGTGAATACGATTCTCACGTGGTAAAATAAATTCTTTGATTCTTTACCTATCGAATGCTGTAAGACTGGGCGGGATGATAGATATGTAACTGTAACAGTAAACTGTATTACTCGATCTTGTTATTGTTCTTTATTTTCATTTCCGACTATAAAAGCCAATTTAAAGACGTGTTCATAAATAATAATTTCAGTACAGTACATGTTATAGTAGAGAAGACACATACAAATGAAAAAAATAGGAGAAGCTGATTATATAATAATAATAATAATATCTATGGACACTTCACACCACATCAATCTGGCCCCGTGCTAAGTATCCAAAGAACTTGTGTTACAGGTACCAGACAACGGCAATATATTAATTACTTTTACACTATACATGTATTTAAGACTTTTATTATATTAATACACACATTTAATATTCATCCATGACCGAGGAACACGGAAAACTTTTTTGTTTCGTCTGCGGGATTCGAACCCGCGACATCCAGCTTGAGCACCGACGCACTCAACCACTGCGCTACGGAGGTTGTCAAATTTACATGAATGTTTTGTCCTCAGAGTGACCTATACGGTCTACTGAACGCATTGGGCGGCGCGCGACGGCTACGCACGCTTGACGTGTGCGGCAATCTGGCCGGCGACGCCGGGGCGCGGCTGCTAGCTAAAGCGCTGCAATGCAACTGTACGCTGCAGACGTTGTATATAGACAGGAACGCTTTTAGTATACAAGGTAAAGTAACATTCAGTTTATAGGGTGTGCCGACCATATTTTAGTTTGACCAAAACCGTGATTGATTCCGTGAACAATATATGTCCTGAGTTATATAATTTTGTACGGGTAAAGAGTACTAATAAAATCTAAGCGTCAGTTCACACCGAAATACGGTAGAAAAAAAGTACGTACTTGAAAAGGGATCTTTGTCTGCAGTTGCATTAATTAATGCCAATAGTGGGTTCAACCACGGCTTTACCTTGATCAGTTTTGTACCTATGCATTTCAGATTTCTATCTGAATATCTATTTTCTTGTTTCAGTCCTTTTATACCCCTTTTTTCTGAAGTCGGATTATAGTTTTTTAATTACGAAAATAATAACAATCCTTGACAGCACAGATACAAAAGGTAAACTTATACCATTCTTCATATTATTTAGGCCTAACAGACATAGCGAATGCGCTGCGGCGGTCGGTGAGCGTGCGGCGCGTGGAATTCCCTGCGTGCGACGCGGCGGCCGGCGGGCGCGGCGCCAGCGAGCGCGTCGCCACGCTGTGGAGAGAGTTACACGAGAGGTACAATGAGATATACAATATCAAAGTCGATACTTATAACACCACCTCCTTTTTGTGTCGGGTGGTATGTGTGTTTGTACCTGTCTGTCTCTCTGTAGCATCGTACCTACCAAACGGATGTATTGATTATTTTATACTTTTTAGTTGTTTTTTTAAACGTAGTTTTTTTATTTACTTTTTCATCACTATTACGTTATTTATCAGTAGACTGTTAGCATTAACGGAGTTGTGACTAGCTACAAAATTAAAAGTTGTGTGCAAGTTCTGTGCATATGTTAATAAATTTCGACTGATTCCATATATATTTTGCAAGGCTATCGACGAACAGTGTCGTGTGCGGCGGCGGGCGTGTCCGTGCGCTAGCCCTGGAGCGCGCGTGGGCGGGGGGCGAGGCGGCGGCGGCGCTGGCGGCGCAGGCCGCGGCCGCGCTCCCCCCGCCCCCTCTACAACACGCGCTGGAGCGAGCCGCCGCCGGCGCGCATCATCTGCTTCACCAGTACCTACAGGTGTGTTTAATTTGGCTACCTGTGTGTGTGTGTGTGTGTGCAGCGACGACTAGCGCAGTGGTTGAGTGCGTCGGGGTCACGGATGTGTAAAATTTTTGTATAATACAAAAATGAAGAATATAGTATAAAAGTATTTAATATATTTCCGCTGTCTTGGGCCTGAATCACGAGTTCTTCTGAGACAGCACAGGGCCAGATTGATGTGGTATAAAGCGTCTATTGCGATAGATAATATTATTATTATTTGCACACTGTACAGCGATGCAGCGAGGTGTTCGCGGCGATGGGCGGCGGCGGCGGCGGCGCGGAGCTGGTGACGCTGCAGGCGGTACGCGACGCCATGGCGCCCTGCAACGCCACGCTGCAAGATCTGCTCAAGTGAGACAGCTAGCATCCTTACATATTGTAAAACTAAAGTCCTCCTCCGCGCCTGTGTGTCTGTTTGCGATAAACCCAAGAACTACTGCACCGATCTTCATGCAGTTTTCACCAATAGAGGTTGTCGAGGATATTTTAAGTGTATTAATTAGACCCGGTAGGTCAGCTGCTTTCATTGCGACAACGTTCGAAGTTCGCCGCGGGCAGCTAGTATAAAATATGACGTTCTCCTGTGTATTCACAGTAGTATCACAAGTTAAATAATAATAACAATAATAACCTTTATTTCGGGCTGCATAGGCCCATATTATATTATGATTGTGACTTTCTCCCTCAGCGAGGCGGTGGAGAACTTGGCGCTGTCGGCGTGCGAGAGCGTGGACAGCGCGGACAGCGAGCCGGCGCCGAGCTCAGAGACCGACATACCCGACCTGCTGTCGCCCATCTCGCATTCAGGGGTGAGTCTACTCCATACATTTGTATTATAGCGCCCCTCACCGATTTCGGTGTCGGTAGCCGATTTCATTGAAACCAGGCCAGCTACGCAGGAGTTATTTTACAGTGCCCAAGTGTGTGCGCAATACACAGAAGCACTCTCTCTGCCTTTTACTCTCATAACCCAGTGGGACGGTAAACCGACACGACTGGCGAGAGAACAGGCGCAGGACCGACTTTTTACATGCCCATCCGACACATGGATCATCTTTCTTTTCAGACAATACCTGTTGATCGGCCTCCATTGTCCTAACCAAGCTTGAAACAACATTTTTTGTTGTTCCAACGCGGGAATCGAACCCACGACCTCCGGGTCGAGAGCGAAGCTCTGAACCACTAGACCGACGGAGGCACTAGATTGCAGATTTATAATGTACTGTCGTAAAGATAAACTGACTGTTCGAAAAGGCGTAACAACTTTCGACTTATGTGAGCGTGTCTAGGGCCCGTATTAATAAAGAAGTCTCAAACCCAACCTCACTTGAGAACCATCAAAAAGGTGCGCCACAAAGTATTTTGTTCATCAAAGAAAGAAGTAAAACATATATTTTAACACTTTTCTTTTATTGTTATGCTAACTAGAAGCTGGATTATTTGAACCTGGTGAGTTTAAACTTTTAATTATGTATTTCATTGTAGGTTCATAGGCGTTCTTGAAGTGTTTTTCGACATTAATTACATTATTATTAGAGTTTAAGATTTTTATTACTTCATAGTAAGCGTCGACATGATAGTTCTTATAATATTCAAGTGTGACAATACGGAATTGCTATAAGGTCTTTTTTAAACACAGGTTTAGCATTACCTAGAAATTTATTAGAATAAGATAAGAAGAATTCGTACACTTAAACTAGTAATACTTAAAACGAGTCCTAACAACCCGTAAGGGTCGTCCTTACGGGTTCATCAATAAAACAGGCGGCGTACTCCCGTTTTTTATATGGAGTAATAGTGTTGTGCCACTATGTATCAGCAATATAGCTAACTAGTAAGGTATATAACAATATTTAATATATTCAGGCGACGCCGCTCGGGTGCCGGCGGCGTGAGCGCTGCCGCCGCGTACGGCCGAAGTCCGTGGCAGAGCAGCAGCAGTGCAGCAGCAACGAGATGCTGTCACTGCCGCCGCTGCACGCAGAGGCCGCAGATGCGCTCGCCGATCTACCCGCCAACACACTGCGACACCTCGTCAAAGGTACTGTTGTGGGTAGATGTAGAGAGAGGAGGTTAATGGAATAATACACAAAATACAACGCTACAGACCAGCAGCAGTGCAGCAGCAACGAGATGCTGACACTGCCGCCGCTGCACTCACAGGAGGAAACTTCATTTTAGCTATTAATTGTTACTGTTTACATTTTACAGGACGGCCCAGGAGAGTGAAGACGAGAGCGCCGTCGCGACCGATAACAGATCAATCGCAAGATATTGATGAAGGTAATTTTATGGTTCACCGCAAGATAAAAATTATCTTGCACCATTTTATTTACACAATCAACTAAAATAAATAAAGGGACAGATTATTTCGTCTGATGAGTTATAAAATACAGCTGCTCCACATCTATTATCTTAAACTATATATTCTGTACTTTTGTAACACGATTGTCTGCAATGGTTGGACGAGTTCTGGCGCGCATGCCGCTCACGTCACTCTGCCGCTGCATTCGCTGTCAGCTGCTCCTCCCTTTATATTTTTTCTGCTGTGTGTTTCGGACACGACTGTCTACCTATATAAGAATATACGTGGCTATCTACAGGGTTGGACGAATTCTGGCGCGCGTGCCGCACGCCGCCGGGCAGCGAGGAGGCGTCGTCGGTATCGGCGCGCACGCCGCTCACGTCGCGCTCACTGCACTCGCTGTCGTCGCTAGCGTCCTCGCCACGCGCCAGCCCGCGCGCCACGCCCCGCCACTCGCCCACGCTGCGTCGCGACGACACTATGTAAATGTTTTTGCTGTCTTATGTGACGTTTGTATGATAATTTACTTCTTCTGTAATAATGGCTCCTTAAGGAGTCACCGATATCAGAGTGTGTGGGTTTTACGAAAGAAAGGGGTTTGAAGATTTTGGCTTATCTATATAACTTTATTACTTAATTTAAAAAAAATTCAAGGCCATCAATCAAACCTGCAACAATCGATTGTTCTCTTCAATACAAACTTAAAATATAGATTTACAAAATGGCCGTGACTTTTTAATATAATATTTAAAAAAAAGAGTAGGTAAGCCAGGCTTCATACAAGATCTTCAAAGCCGTTTGTGCAAATGAATTAGGGAAACCATTGTATAGTTTATACAATGTGAAAATAATTATATATTTATTTACACATTAAGTAAATAAATATATAAATATTTTCACTTCACACAAGTAGGCTTATATAAAGTAATTGTTCTATGTTTTAATATTATTTTTCAATATGGCGAGTTGGTTTTAGTTTTTATGTTTTCCTGGTGTGTATGTTTTATATCTCATTTCAGGTACAGTGTGACATCGGGAGAAAGCACTCCAGTATTATTAGAATGCGGTAAGGCTTCTTAACACATCTTACATTGCGCATGTGCAACAAAGAAAACTTTTTTTTTCTTTATAATATTATTATCATCATAATATTTCCGTAGGTGTTATTATACACCGTTTCTGTGAGGTTATAGTACTTCAGACGATTCAAACAATTGATAGTACAGTTCTCGAATTAATAACAAACACATTTAAATTTGATAAAGTAATCCCAGTGACTAGTTAGCGAACTGATGATGATAAATTATAGCTAAAAACACTCAGCCATGTCAGCTTTTTATTTAAAAAAAACGTTTCCGTTTGGGAGCTACAATCCCATGGACGTAAACATAAACGTCAAATGTATAACACCGCCATTTTCCGTCGGGAGATAATAATGAACTTAATGATTTATTTAATTGTATTCCACAGAGGTATCTCGCTGCAAGTCTTCCGACAACGTGGGCAACAAGATGGCGCCGACGTCGCCGCCGCCGTCGCGGTCGTCGGACAACGTGAACGCGATCGGTGAGTGCGGTGTGAGCGTGCGTGCGTGCGTGTGGCCGAGCGTGATCGTGGCACCGCTATTGCGAGCACTTACCACATAAAGTACAGACGTTAAACGGAAGTTTGTATATTGACCAAAGACATTTATTATATCGCTCTATATCAAAGACTATTAAAAGAACATTAATTTAGGATACACAAAATCAAAATAATACAACGCGGCACAGCAATACTCAATATACAAAATTTAATTTTTAGCGACTGCGCTTTTACTACGAACTCAGGCGATCGTTTATATCTGCTTTAGCTGCTGTCTATACAGTATAGGTTTACACCGTGTTAATTTAGTTTGCTGCATATTATCCGAATCACATGTTTTACGGGTACCAGATAGTGGAGATATTTAAAAATATATATATAAATGTTATGCAAAATTAATAAGGGTAACACAATTTTGGCACATGATTTTACTGCTGACGTAAAGACAAAGTAGGCAGAAAAAATAGTAATGTCGAAGTAAGCATAAGTTGTATGGCTGTCTCTAATTTGCAACCAATATAATAGCGATCGCCCGATTTTGTAGCCAGGTCGTGACATAGCTTTGCCTTTTACACCAATGTAATATTATCATGGAAGAATAACCCATTAGCCATGGACTAAAAATTGGGGTTTATGGGTGACAATATATAATCAGTATCTCTTCGCAAAAGTAACCCCTCCCCTATAATTAATATTAAGCTTTTTGTTCTGTGGCTTTGGGGCACGAATGTCAACAAATTTGTTTGTGGCTTACCCGGTCATGTCTACGTAAATACTTTCTAATCGAGTTATATGAGTGCTTTAAATATTAATAAATATGAGAAGGCTTTTTAATTCTCTTATAATAATTATTATCATAATCGCACCTCCATCAATTGTTAAAAGTAATTTAATAATTCAAAAGACTAGACATAATAATTTCTTAATTGATTAATGATTTGTTACTCAAAATGTATAATCTAACATTTAAAGTTTGTAGATGAATAATGCGTGGCATGGCATCCACAATATTTTATAGTTTATACTAAAAGATGTGAGTTGTCAGAACACATATAGTTTATTGCACACCGTATGTATTAATTTCAAAGTATCGTGATATCACGGTAATAGCATATCAAAAAAGTATTTACGTGGGCGTGTAAAGGGGGCGGGGCTAATGTGTGTGCGCGGTAGGGAACGGATGCGCGCGCGCCGCTGGCAAGGCGCGCCCGTGGTCCGTGGCGGGCGGCAACGCGGACGGCGCCGCGCTCTGCACCACAGGTAACATAACACCCATGTCTATTATTTATTTTCGGGTTTCTATAAGTAGAAAGCCGCCGGTATCCCGAAAAATGCCCAAATTAATATTTCAGTAAAATTAATTTACTGAAATATTAATATTAATTTTGATTTGATTAACTTATAATTTTTTTTACAATATTGCTTTGTACTTGGTATAAGCTAGTATTTTTCATTGAGAGCACTGTATATGCACGTTAAACTCTGGCAGTAGGAACAATTCCAACTGTCACTGCTTTGTGCGATTAAGTATTTTTTGCGATAACGCTCTACAACGCTGACACCAGTCTTTTTTATATTGCAATGTGCAAGGAAATATTGTGGAAATTATTGTAGATAATCGTAATTTTTATATTAGTACAACATTGTAAAGACTGATAAATGGCAAATAAACATAGTATCTTATAGTAGCCCGAGATAAAATACCTCTATTTCACTAACTTCTTCACTCCTGTAAACATTATTTACTTTCTTCAGCTATTACACAAGCAGCTCGTTTGTTTATCATTATTTTATGCGTATCTAGTTTAAAAACGGTAAAAATTCAATACTTAGTATTGCAAATTTTCTGGTATTTTTAGAATATTAGAGTGTTGTTTTAATATTCCTGAGATAATAAAAAACTCATTAATTTTTGTTCATTTTTTTTTGTTTTTAAAATAAGTTGTCTATTATATAAAAAACGTGTGAATGCAGAGAAGATATTGTATGTGATAATAATCATATCTCCCTTTTTTGGATTCAGGTGTATCATATTTCAAACAAACATTCAATACATTTGTATTTAATAAAATAATGAACTTAAATGCTAATATTTGCATTGACAATTATAAGTATTGATTAAGTTAATTATAATCAGTGTCTATTGATAAGCTGTAGTCATATTATACCACTATCTTTCGTCCATTTTTTGTATCTGTGGAACGGTTTTTTTTGGCATAGAGATTTTTTTTTTTAAAAAGTTCCAGTTAATTATTTTTGTATTTGATCCTTATCAGCAACAATATTGGGTGATATAATAGTATAAGGTAATATTTGTTTTTCCAAAATCGTTTTCGATTGCCGACTAGAATAATTGATTTATTAGAATGTAATGATGCAGTTTTAGTTCTTATTAAACTCAAGCTCTTTGTTCCTTTCACCATTTTTTGCTATTTCTTATATAGTTTTGATTTTTTTCATAAATCCATCCTGTGTTTTGATTTAACTCGCAATATATCAAGTACTCATATCAATCTACATAATAACTATACTTACATACTAAATATGAATGTATTGAATGTCTCTCATCAATGGTCTACGGATATAAGTGTTAACATTCTGGTGGTGGCTACAGAGGGCGTGGAGGCGTGCGTGGGCGGCAGCATCGTCGGCATCACGCCTGGCGCCGCACTAACCAGTAACCAACTTTCAGACGCTATACTATACTGAGCTAGGTAACGCTTGCTGCTGTGTAGGCCGAGCGAGAATAATGGGGGCTATCGTGTATGTGTCGCTGAGTCGCCGCTAGGGGCGCTTGTGTAGCGTGAGGTTTATATTTATATGATATATATGATATTATAAAAGACTGCTTTGAGAGTTTTATCTTTCGAAAACTTTTTTCCAAATATAACAGGATTTAACACTTACTCTATGGTTCTATTGTACTAAATATGATTTTAACGATTCATTGATAACCATACTTTAGGACCTCACTCTACAGTGCGCCACCTGGTGAGACAAAACATTATAGCTCCCATTGACGACTGAGAATTTGTACCGTTACCGAATGTAATTTTCCAGAACATTTTCATAAGATAACGATACGAATACGTAGTGTCAATTATTCCCGCTATCACTTTATTCGCCGCTCTACGAGACGAGATCTAGAGGACAATATCGCAACGAGAACATTTGAGACAGTTGGTGATACTGTAAACTAACCCTTTTACTAATAAAAATATTTACATAATGTATAGGTTATATATGTTTTGTCCTTGTCTGTCAAGTGGCTTTTCTAACGTGTCAGACAAGGAGAAACCATTGTATACAGTGTTTTATTATTAAGTATAAAATTTCCAATAAACCTTCAGGATTTCAGTGGTCTCTAGTTACTGTCCTCTAAATTTCAGTTCCCATTACTGTCACAAACTAGTCCACTAAACCTACATTTTAAAGTTCTGAATACAGTGTGATAAGTTTGTGATGAACTCTGTAATTGAGGAGAGAACAAAAATGAGAATAAAATTATAAAATTAAGCTTCCATTTTAACATAGTTAACATTTAAACAGTAACTTGTAATTTATAATAATGTCAAAGTTGTATATTAATCTCAACATCAGATTTAGATATATTTATATTTTAATGTATGAATAATATTAAGGAGATATATTTGTTGTCCCCTTAATTATTTGATCCGCTTAAATGTGTGCTAACGCTATGACAATTATATACAATACAATACTATAAAAAAACAATACCCTGCTTGGCAGTTGGGTAAAAATATAACGATTTAGAAAATAAATACTTAAGAATTATAATATGAATATCAATATTACTAATATGTTTCTTTCTCGTTTCGCAATTCTTATGTTATGGAAAAATTGTTATTAGGTATTAAAAAATTACTTATGAACTTTATTTCTTAACCACAACGTTCAACTTAATTGTTTCCCCCATCATTCACAAAATTATAAAAATCATGAGCATGTTCCTCTCTTATCAGAGTCCTCTCTAAGTGTCAGATCTTTTTGTGTAGTAAATAAAGTTAAATTTTAAATTGCTACCCCAAACACATAACTGCCTCCTTTTTAACTGACTTAAAAAAGGAGGAGGTTCTCAATTCGTATTTTTGTAAAAAAAAAATAATACTCTTAGAAGTATCTCTAGAAGTGAACCTATGTATACCTATAAGCTATAGAGAAGGTTTAATAGTATAGTATTATTTCTATAATTAATATTACTGTCTATTATTATTTTAGTATCTCTATTATTCGTTTGGATAGGTAATTTGATAATGTTTTTTTGTTTAGGTAAACTTTTTTCAGTAGAGCTGAACTTTTAACACAAACGTTTATTATTATTTTGCATGTGTTAAATTTACTTACAATGTTAATCTTTATTTTTAGAACATTAGACTTTAGCCCCGTTATTAATAAAAATATTAACACTGGATTATGTCTCTGTCTGCTCCGTTGGAAAACACACTTGACAAAAGAAGACAGCAATATAGATTCGAGTAGCAAAAGTCAATTTTTTATATTTTGTTAATAACTGGATAGAAGATTAGTCATGTAGATGAAGTAGTTAGGAATGTAGCAATTGTTTTGTTTTTGTATTTTATGTTTTCAATTTAACATTTTTATCATAACGTTACAGGTTCCATGATGCGAGATCATCCTTTAACACCTGGTAAGGGCATTTTTTATTCAATTTACATCTCGATGGAAGTAGAATATGTGATTTTGATCATTTTTGAGCTATAGGCATAGCTGGGCATTAACTCGTTAATCCGTTAATCGTTAATTAACGAAGTTAACATTTTTATTAACGGATTAACTTTTAAGTTAACATCTTAAAATGTTAACGGACTCGTTAACTTCCGTTAATATCCAGAGGTCCGTTAATCGTTAATCCAATGCCCACTATTTACCGTAAGGCACCAGGGCGCGGCAAGAAAACTAATTCAAACCAGTATGAAACGACAAGTACCGCAAAGCGCGTGTTGTGAGTAAAACAAAAGCAGCTAAAAAATCAAAAATCTCCCACTCTTTAAAGAGTAAAACGCAAAGTCTCGTTAAACTGTGGCTGGACATAAAGTCAAAAGAGTCATTCAAAGATATTGCATTCCTCGGTGAAAACATATTCAATAATCAGTTCATTAAATACATATTCAATAATCAGTTCATTAAATACAATAGTGTCATACCGTCAAGCGCTGCAATTGTTGATTTTTTTCTTTAGGTAAATACATTATAACCGCAAAACGAGCATCACTATCGGATGAAAACTTTAATTAAATTAAATGTAATATATTAGTATACATGAAGGGGAATACATTTCAATAACCTATACACGTCTTTTATTGCTCCAAACCTGTTAACTTCTTAAACTTTTAGCGAATTTTAACGGATTAACGATTAACGTTAACTTCCGTTAAGTCTTCCCAAATGTAACGGTTTAACGTTTAACGAAGCTAACTTTTTAAGTAACGAATTAACGATTTACGAAGTTAACTGTGTGATTAACGGTGCCTAGCTATGGCTATAGGTATAATTGACAGAATATTATTATTTATAGTTTGTCCCTAATAAATTTAACCTAATGGTAAACAAACCGAAAACATCGAAATTTTTGCTTATTCACTTATTGTGCACACTTATCAACACTTTCACAGGTATATTAAAGGATTGCACTTAATTATCCAATACATTTTAAACCAATTAAACAATTAATATGTTTAAATATCAAATGAAAATCTTTCACAGAAAAAATACGCCATTTTGACACTGCCGATTGTAGAATATAAGCCTATAGTCTATGGATTCATAGCAAACAAAAATTATTGTATTAATATTGGCCAATTGGCATCACTGATTAGTCTTTGGTTGTGTCATAGACGGGTTTGTTTACGTTTAGGTTAAATTTATCTCGGACATACTATAGTAGATTAATAGAAACTTGAGAAGTAATTGATATAATATGTGAAATTCTAATTAAGTTGTCAGATGTCAAACTCAAATGACGCTTGATCAAACAAGAGAAAATAGCTCGGTAGCTATATATGGCCAAAACGTATGAACCATAGACTATACTATATAATAATATTGTTTTTTTTATTTATTTGTATCCATAAATATAAGTCTTTAATCTATGTCGACATGTTCGGTAAAAAATAATTACGAAATATCTTTTTCAGAGGACGCTGAGACCTAAACCAAGCGGGAGGCAGCCGGGAGTGATACACAGAGCAGGGTTGACTATAATTTGACTTCTTGTGCTCACGATGTGCCAGATAGTTGTAGACTGTAGGACCGATAGACACTAGTTCCCTTGAGATTATTCCACACTTTTCTCCTTACTAATAACACAACGGATACATTTAAGTTACTGTAATTGTCTGTCAAGTGACTTGTGACAAAGACAGCACAATAAGCGTTGTGTTGTTATCAGTAAGGAGGTTCGTTTATAAACTGCTGTTGACCGTTAACTTAAAAAAAATTATATTAAGTTGAAGATTTGTTGGGACGCGCTTATCTAAAAATATTTTAGTGTTGGGTAGCCCATTTATCGACAAAGTAAGACCAAAGTATCTTCACCTAAGACCAATACAACAGAACACCAATGAAGAATGTTTCACGATCGGGGGTTTTACTTCATTATTTTATGCGGCCGAAGTCGCAGACAGAGTCAGTTTACACCGTGTCTCGTGGTTCATATCAAGCCGAATATAGTGAGAAGAGAAGGACACGTAGAGCATTTTTTGTTTTGGCACCTCATATAAATTACTTACCATAACGCGACATAACGCGTTTACAGGATCTCTATAAAAGTCACAAAACAGAGGAGTTTCAACCCTAGTCAGGTCTTAGGTCAACGACCAGCGTGCATGCGTATAGAAAAGGAGCCCGCGAGGCCCAGCATAGTAAGATACCACTCCTCGTGGTAATTTTAGATCTTTGTATTTATTTTTATCGCTATAAGGTAAATAATTTATATGAGGTGCCAAAACAAAAAAATGCTTTACGCATCCATCTCTTCACACTATATTCGAGTTGATATATGAACCATGAGACTTTCATAATAAGGTTAAACAGCAGTTTATAAGCGATGGCTGTTTTTCCACTTACCGGCAATGGTCTGGAGACTGTGATTAATCTGCTGTTTTGAAAAATATGTGGCATGTAATATACAAAGACGGTGGAAGAACACATTCGTACAGGCCTTGTCTTTTACCATAAAATATATAACGGTGTGTATGTGGGTGTAAAAGAGCAGTCACTATTAGAGATGAAACGGATAGTAGGTTGGCCGGATACCGGATATTCGGCAAGCTACTAGGCCGGAGCGCCGGATATCCGGCTGCCGGATATCCGGCCTTAAGATAATATACAGTGTGTAAAAAGAGCTATTATAACTTTGAGACACGATTATACTACCTTTCCTCATTTTGGAAATGTATTTTTTTTTATATTTTTTTTGTCAAAAACTAAAAAAAATTTTTTAACTCCTCACCATTTCTTATTTTTTTGTCGCAAAAATAACAATAAGACAAAAAAAATTTTTTTTTTGAAATTTTTGTAAAAAAAAAATACATTCTAGAATGAGAAAAGGTAGTATTATCATATCCCAAAGTTATAGTGACTGCTCTTTTTACACCCGTTATAATAATAAGTTTGATTTGAATATTGGCGCGGTGAACGAGATCGGAAATATTCAGGCGCATTCGGCATGCTGATTATGTATCTCGCAACAGCAATTCGACAGGCGTAAATTGTACAATTGTTTACAATATCGCTGTCAATATCACTTGAGAGCGATATTGTAAACAATTATACAATTTACGCCTGTCGAATTGCTGTTGCGAGATACATAATCAGCCTGCGGGTCGCACGTAACCGAAGATCGATAGGCTGATTATGTATCTTGCAACAGCAATTCGACAGGCGTAATTTGTACAATTGTTTACAATATCGCTTTCAAACGTATACACTTGAGAGCGATATTGTAAACAATTGTACAATTCACGCCTGTCGAATTGCTGTTGCGAGATACATAATCAGCCCGCGGGTCGACTCGGGGGCGTTCGAGTGTTATCGCGTAAAATTTGGTATTTATTCATCACAATTTGCTACTTGTTTATAAAACAAACATTTTTGATGTGCGATTATAAAAATAAACGGTGTCCACTACCTATTGGAGTGTGATTTGCCTTTATAAAATAATAAGATTTTAAAAAATTTTACTATCCGGTATCCGGCCGGATACTTTACTACTATCCGGTATCCGGCCGGATAGTGAAAACAAGGCCGGTTAGGCCGGATACCGGATAGTTACCGGATATCCGTTACATCTCTAGTCACTATAACTTTGGGATATGATTATACTACCTTTTCTCATTCTAGAAATGTTTTTTTTTTTACAAAAGTTTCAAAAACAATTTTTTTTTTGCTTTATTGTTATTTTATCGACAAAAAAAAGAAATGGTGAAAAGTAAAAAAAATAGTTTTTTAGTTTTTGACAAAAAAAATATATAAAAAAATACATTTTCAAAATGATGAAAGGTAGAATAATCGTATCTCAAAGTAATAGTGACTGCTCTTTTTACACACTGTATAGAGTAAAAGTGTCAATCTATTATAAAATAACGATTCCAATTACTTTTAAGTATTATAATAACGTTTAATAGAAACCATTTTTATATTTACTGTGATTTTATATTAGTTTTCTTCAAACATTTGTAATCGCGTTACTTTATACAAGGCTATCTTTTACCTTCTATTTTTTCAATTGTATAATGTTTTGATACAAATTATTTGTTTGACAGGAATGGTGAACGATATGTCTAGACGCGATGGTTCTTTGATGTTAACTATTATATGTGCAATAGACATTTTAGGTAAATATTAAATATTATTAAGCTATCTACTGAATAAAATTACTTCAATAACCATTCAAATTCTTACGTAAACGAAGTTCTTTTTGTTATGTAATAATATTAAAATTTTTACTGTTAAAACATCACAAACATTAAAATAAGATAAAAATAACCAGTGTATGACGGATACGCGACTACGTATCAAACTAGCACATACTCCAATACTATGAACTGTCGTTTAGGCGTTAAAACTTGTTTATTATCAGTATGCCTAAAATTGTGATGCATATGAATTATTTTATTGTGAAGAGTTTTAAATCGAATAATGCAGTTAATTATTTATTTATAGATATAAGTTGAAAAGTAATCATTGCCATACAACTTCTTTACGATAAAACCAAGACAATTGAACACATGAATGGATGAAGGTGATGTGATATGTCGCAAAAAATGTATCCAGAAAGTTGAGTTTATAGTCAGGGTTCCCCCATACATTGCTTTCAACTCATTAGTATCAAGCAAATTTTTCTTGGGTAGCTTCATTTTGATGAGACGTCCAAAAATTAAATACGCGTTGATTCTACAGACGGTTATGTAAATTAATGTACTTAATATGTTACGACGTATTCTAAAATGATACAGTGACAGTTTGAACTAAATTTTCTCGATATCAGAATTTTGTGACGTATCCCCTTCATCCATTCATGTCCTCAATTATTTCCCAAGCGCCTATTTATGATCATGTAAATAAATAGGATGAGTCTAATTTTAGTTTTATAGACATTCTCGTAATATTAAGGACACTGCCTCGGAGACGAGAGCGGCAGTAAGAGGCAGTAAGCAGGCTGACAAACGGTAACTATGGCCCGTGAGCTGATTATGTATCTCGCAACATCGTTTCGACAGGCGTAAATTGTACAATATCGCTATCAAGTGTATACGTTTGACAGCGATATTGTACACAATTGTACAAAATACGCCTATCGAATTGCTGTTGCGAGATACATAATCAGCTTACGGGCCGTAGTCACCGTTTGCCAGGAGCGCAGTTTGTAAAGCGGTGACTATGACCCGCCGTCGCGCGTTGTCGCTCTCGCCGCCGTGCCGCGCCGCTATGTCATATAACTAAGATATTTGTTATGCAGGCCGTACACTATACTGTGGTCCAATCTTATGACACTGCTATGCCGATTGGATCAGTTACAAATTAGAACTCACTGTGGGCGTGGATTGCCATTAGATACCGATATTCCAATCCACAATGATATGAAGCCTGCATTACTGTTCTAATATCTCCCTTCGTAGGTATACAACGTTGAAACAGTCATATAAAATGTTATGAATTTGAAGTCAAAATATTATATTGGTCTTAACTAGTCATTTAAATAAAGGCCTACAATTTACGCACAATTGATTCTATATTATTTTATTTAAATTATAAATGTATATTCGATTATTTCTATACCTCGTTTGCTATTTTAGGTAGTAAATCACTATTAACATCTTGTTTTATTTAGTAAAAGATTTGTTATATGATGAAATATACGGAACTGTATTTTGTGAATCAAAATTTTATGTTCCAACGTAAGGCAAATAGATTTTCATTATAATAAAAAATTTAAATGCATTTTACATCTTTGCGTTTTGTTTAAAATTTCTGGAATGTATATTGTATTCTATGTCATACTTATATGATATTAATCATCATCTATCAATAACTTGTATGAATTTACTTTTTAACCATCTCCCAATAAAGGTGCTGGTATCTTTTCTGAGTATCAATTTTAGTTTCAATTAACACATTCCTTATGTATATAGTTTAGGAAACAAAATTAGATCACCTTGTGGTTTAATAAAGTTCAAAATTCCAAATTGAAGTTTAGGATATACAGTCACATAGATACAATAAGGTTACATTTTATGATACAAGTAGATATTCGCTCCCTTATATATTAAGTGTTCATTAGAGGTACATATTTTAAAAATCAATTATTTTCATTTATCTTTCGAATATAAGGCTGTTTAATTGTCTTGTAATAATTTTAGAATATGTAGCTAACATCTACTAAATTATTTTATAGAATTTTTATATTCATTCCAATGTATTTGATTTTTTCTAGCTCTTTGGTACCAGACTGATTTTAGGTACTTTATTTTATTGGTGCAATTTATTATGTCTAGAGCGTTGTGATAATCTGTTTTTAATTACATTATGTCATGTAACTGAGGTTGTTTTTTTTTAATTACACCTAATAATACAGTATCATACACACTCAAATAATAAAGGTATTTCAAATAATAAAGAACAGTATGTATCGACAAAATCTTATATTTAACTAATAAAAAAATATTATTTACAGTCTTATATTAGAGTACACATAGGACAATATTGAAAACATCACACAATTTCATACATATCCAACATTCATCCACATCTCAAAATAACTTACCTCGAACAGAAAGATTTGTTTACTTACCATATTCTAAAATATGGCGCTTTGATAATAATAATTAATCTATAACCAGTTTTGATAATTCAATCGTATATCTTAACCAATTTGAGCAGTCAAACAATATTATTATTTTACAAAAATGCAATTAATCAACATAATATTGTCTAAAAGTAATATTAAGATCCACTTGTGCCAAACAACACTGGGCTTAAGCATTAGATATTTAACTCCATTGTAGAGGCCAACTCTGGGTCATTTAACCCAGACTAACAAGTATGCCTAATATAAAAAGAATGAAAAAAAAACGATTTGTACGACATACACGATCAGCAAACTGGCTTTTAATTTTAAATAGTTACATAATACTATCAAAGGGTTAATACAGTAGAATTTGTTGCCACGCACATTTTATTGAAGTTATACTTTTTTAGGCGCGTTATGAAAAAATGATGAGGGGGTGAAATTTTAAGATGCGCGCGCACCTGTGACACAAAATTAACAGTATGAAGTCGTCTGCTTAACCGCTCATTAAGTCTCGAAAAAATTATATATAGATATATATTATATATATCTATATATAATTTTATATATATATATATATATATAACTATTTTTTAATGATGCTAAAGAAGTATAACTTCTCACGCGCGTACATAAGTACACGCACCCATTTTTTTTATTATTATCCGACTGCTTAAAAATGAAGGGTAAATGTTTTTCGAGCATGTATGAATGTATATTGTCTGATATACATAACGTCATTGCTTTACTGTAACTGGCAGACTTCAAGAATAGAATAGAAATACAGTAGTCTAGTTTCGCAAAGAACAAGGAAGTGTTCAAAAGAATAATTATTAGATTCGACTAGGATTTCAAAATAAATTTCAACTTTACTCCGATTTTGTTTTTACAATAATAATATCATTACAGTATTTTTTTATTATGTTATATTAGAAAGTATTTTTTTACCTAGTTTAGGCAATTATAAAATTTTGTGTGCATCAAGTGCAATTGGATACATCTGGGAATCAACCAACGTCTATTTTTATACTCCTAAATGTAACCGCATTGCGGATTTCTGTAAGTTTTGATAGGTGTAATCATTGATTTCAATCACAAGAAAAATTGGCATGGGTCAGCTCGTCAAATTAATAATATTTTAAAATATCTCATTGGCAAAAACCAATCTAGTAAGTAGTATCACATTCAGTTGAAATCTTTTAAAAATCTAGTCAAAAGTAGTATAATATGTACTTAATTCCTATTTTTATTTAATTTTAGATTTCTTACAACTAAAGATTAAAACTATAATGCCTTTTTGTTGTATCTTGTAATCATCATAAGTAACATAAATATAATATTTTGCAAGTTCCAAGATTAGTACAAGTATTGATTTTATAAAAATGTTTTTGTAATTATGTATTTGCTACCAAAATTATCTATTTTTAATTTATATGAGATCACAACATCACTGTTTGTAAATCATTCTTTGTAGTTGAGAAACCAGTCAAAACAAAAATTTAGGTTTCTCAGAATAAAATAGGTATATGCAATAAAAAGACGCGTGGCACTCGGGGACTGCCGCGGTAAAGCTATTGCATAGCATTTTTTATCAACTTATCCGATACAACTAATGCTACCTAGAGGCGAGTCGCTGAAATAAGAGACAAGCGTGATATTCCAAAAAAGTAATTATATGTTCTGCTATTCATGGACTATTTATATTACAAAGTTTCACCGCTGTGCCGATCGGAGTAGGGGTTTTAGGTTATTTTCGTTACGGAATTTCTGGATTCGGTCTCCACGCTCAAGGCCCATGATAGAAGCTATGCAATAGCTTAAAATTATAGTGAGTTTCCTCAGCAGACATTAATTAATTTAAATCCTAATTAGGTATAACATATCTATTAAAATGCTCAAGATTTTATAAAATCTTAACTCATCTGAATAGTGTAAAGACTTTATTACAAAAGTGAACTTAAAACAATGACATTTTACAAAATACTCTTAGGCGGGAAATGCCATATTTTAAAGATAAAACATCTTTAAACTGCTTACTCTACTTAACCAGCATCGGTTGTGTTCAGATCGGTTCACTGGAGGTGTAGTTACAACTCCTGGCACAGATTACCTCTTGAATCAGGCATTAGGGGGCACTTCCTTCTTTGGTTCCTCCATGTTGCTTAAATTTTTGACATCATCCTTATTATCCTCGCCTAAAAAAACATTAATGTTGAAAAAGATGACAATTAACTTTTAAAATAAGATTTTTTTAGAATTCAACAGATAATCGGCGCAAATAAACTTTTGACTTCGACCAGAGATCAAGGAGTTGAGGAATGTTCTCTGCAGGACATATGCCTGTCTAAAGTATTTCATGGAGGGTAGCCTATACCCGTCACGCTTGGCAGACGATTTGCTGAGCGCAATTTTATGTCCGCGGATATACTGCTGCCATTTCTGTTTATATATTTCCTGTCGCTTTTTACGACCTACGGGAAAGGTGGTTGATAAGGAGCTATTGTTACTCCAGCACCCTACAGATACCACTGGACCACAAAGGCGTAACTACTTCATATGCCAACCTGCACTTTACTCGATCTTAAAAAACTCACCCTTGAGCTCGTCCTTGAGCGGCTGCGGTTCCTTGTCTAGGCGCGGCCGCTTGCGCTGCGGCGCGTGCGGCGTGCGGTACGAGCGGTTGTCGCGCCGCCCGCCCTCGCCTTCGTCCTCGGAGTCTGACAGCTCGCCGTCGCCCGTTATCCTCTTGTCCTATATCATTCACAGCTTATTTAAAAATCCAGGTTCGCACTTCCATTTCCCATCAAACCATTTAAAGAGATATATCATGAATTACATCGACAATGGACATACAATTGTGTTGGATGGATTTTTAAATACAATGTAAAGTTTTAGTAGTTCCATTTTTACCATTTGGGTACAAAACCCTAAAACAACTTTTATTTTCATGTACCTAAAGTTTCGAACATTAGGTTACAAATGTCTACATGCACTTTACAAGGCAAATTTAGGCAAATAGTTATAAGTGTATAATATAATATATTTTACCTTTTCAATTTGCGGTAGTCTTTCATCTTTATCTATTTTGTCTTCGTCTTCCGATTCATCATTAACTGCATCTTCTGGGATGGCTTGTACCTAAGAAGGAAATATATTTTTCTCTTTATAATATTCTTAATTTTTTTCTCTTTAAATTTATTTAACTTTAGATATTCAGTAATAAGTATGAAAGTAGGACACATAACAACTTATGTGTCTTTTGTTGAGAAGTAGGACGCATGTCGCAAATTTTGTAATTATGATTTGAACATTGAGATAAAAATGTTTTTATTACCTGTACACCAGGAGCGTGCGGCAGCATACGTAGATTTTCAAATAGTCTGTTCTTAATTTTTTCCAAATATTCTGGTGTATTCTGATTGGACATGTTGCTTGGTGAAATATGTAATTTGAAATCTGGTCCAAAGTATTCAAAGTAGTCATTGTATGGCAGTTCGTTAGCTATCTCCACACCAAGTGCAACTGATGTTTCATATGTCCAACACCGGGATACATTACGAATGGTGTAGCTGCAAAATGTTAAATACTAATTAAAATATTAACTTATTAGTTTATAAATTTGTTACTAGCTTACTGAAGTAGACAAGTTATAATAAAAAATAATAATTTCACATTTTTTTCTTGGTTCCACTTCTAGATATACAGCAGTTTTTGGAAGTTGATTAAAACTCTACTCACCCTCCACCTCCAACAAGTAGGAACGGGAGTCCAAAGCGCTTGACCAATTCAACACAACGCCCATGACCTCTCACTGTTAAATTGAAGCATCCAAGTCTGTCACCTATGACAAAATATTTTATGTATTAATTCATAATTCATTTAAAATTAAAGTCTCTAACTTTTACTATTTACTTAATTGTCAATTTAATAATTTAAAAAAACTGTAATACCTGTTAGAGAATCTGCGCCACACTGCAGTACAACTGCACTTGGTTGGAATGTTTCCATAACTTTGGAAATAATAGGAACAAAGATAGATTCATACGACTCATCATCCATCCCATCACGAAGAGGGATATTCACTGCATAATATTTTCCCTTGCCAGCTCCAATATCTCTTAAATCACCTGAAATTATAAAATGTTTTAATACATATAAATAAGAGAACACAGCGAGGAAAGGGAATGGTAGTATTGCTAAAAAGTAACAATAGCCAAAAAATTTGGATTACATATTGCAACTTTTAAAAAAATAACAATTATTTTCTTGATATTAATCAATATTGGATATCTTCTACACAAAAAGTAGCTTATAAAATATTTTTTAAATATAGTTACTTAAGAGTAACTCAAACTTACCTGTTCCAGGGAAATATTCTCCATATTTATGGAAGGAGACTGTCATGACTCTATCAGTAGTATAAAATGCTTCTTCTACACCATCACCATGGTGCACATCAATATCAATATACAGAACTCTCTGATGGTATTTTAGTAGCTCAAGTATACCAAGAACAATATCATTAACATAGCAGAAACCAGATGCCTCAGATTTCTTGGCGTGATGAAGACCTCCGCCCCAATTGATACAAATTTCTGATGCCTGAAATGTTATCTTGTATTTAAAACATTTCCTAATGTTTTCAAGATGATTAAATAATAAAGGACAGGTAATTTAAAAACCCAAATGCATTTTTTATTTTGATATACCCAATTTTACTCTCACACTAAACACAAATCTGAAACTTCTCAAGCTAAAAGCCATTGAGCAATTCAGGCAGCAAAAAGGTGCCAAACAATTGTTATACATACATACAAACACTCAAAAACATAACCCTCCTTCTGACACAGTTAGGTACAAAATAATTAGCCTTAAAAGAATAGTATTCAATTTATATTTTTGTTTGTATACCTGTTTGTTCAATTTAACAGCAGCTGCGACTGAACCTCCAGCAGATAACTGACAAAATTCATAAAGACCGTCAAATACTGGGCAATCTTCTCCAACATTAACTAAAATTAATATTAAAAAGTTTTTATAAAAATTAATATTAAAAAAAAAATACTTATATATAAAAAAATAATACCTACATATTTTTAATATAACTATTTTAATATAATTTAATTTTTGTAGATAAGTCCTTCTTACTTTCAAATCAACAAACAAAAAGACATAAACACATACATTCATTTATCAAATAATATCTATAACACTTACATCTCTGCATTTGTTTATTGTATTCTGACATATTATCTGGTCTTATGGAACGCAGAAAACGAATATAATCATCAGAGTGGAATTTAGTCATTTCATCAGCGGTTGCTTTGTGAGGTCTCTGCAAAATAATATACTTTATATTAAAATTCAGTAGATTTTTTTTCATTCTCAGTTTATTATATTAGAATATTTATGTTGGTCTACTTTTGTTTATTAAAAAAAATCATATTTATATGCTAGGTTTAAACTTACATAGATTTCCATCTTTCTGTACAAGCCATAGTTTAATAATAAATTGTGTGTCATACGTATACGATGAGGTTTCATTGGATGCCCTTGACCATAGTAATAATTTCCAATATCACCTAAAAACAGTAAGGATTTAAAATAAAAAAATATTACTTCTAATAATATCTTCTAATATTATCATTTTTAACTTTTTAGTGGAATGTTACTCAAGTCATTTTATAGCTTGACATAAGGAAGTCCGTAGCAAGTTTTCCGAAATGAACACCAATTCACGCCAGCCAATAACAGAGCTGCATTTGATACAGACGCCATGAAATGACACGAGTAACATGCACGTTAATTTGTTAAGTTAGATTTACACAAAAAATATTAAGTTTTTTATGCGAAATGTAACTTAAAACCCTAATATAAAGATCAAAGTAAGTAAAACAAGAGAAAAAACATGTAATTTTTTGGATAACTATTAATATGAATAATGATGGCGGGTAACATGTAGTTTACTCACTATCATAATAATAGCACACTCTTTTCTTGCTGTGTGGTTGCATCGCCATCGTAACTAGTAATACGCTAGACACACAAAATCCTTATTACTTTACAGTTTTAATAAATTTATAAAAATAATTTAAGTCCACACTTCTCGGCACGGTTTACAAATCACAGTTACAGAACTTGACGGTTGACACTTGACGTTGACACGACGTAGGTAGTCAATTTGCCATGTTTTGACTTTTAAGGTGCGTTCCAGTTGCAAGGAAATAATTATTATAGAAAACAAAACAAAATTTAACAAAACTTAGGCCAAAAGAAATATAAATTCATAGATTTTATTAAAACTGTTTTGCATTGCAACAAAAGAGATAGTATGTGGACGACGAACACATAGTGTGGCCTTTTTCGGAGTGGCGCTAGTTGCGGTTATTCCTCGCCATAACATTAAGATCACGGATCCACGGAGATGGGACACCCTCGATGATACGGCTTCAGCATTTCCTGGATTTCATGTTTTATTTCATAATTTAATAAGAAACTGCTTAGCTTGGTTGCGTGGCTTCAAATATAATATTTTCAATGTAACTTATAGTCCAGGAGCATGTTTGACTGCAACCGACTGATGATGATGTGACATATAGTAGTCGGCAATTTGCTCTAAGTCCATTTTACGTAAGTGGTGCATATTACGTAACATGCGTGGAGGGTTGTGTCGATACAAACGCACAGATACAACACAATATCATTTTTTGTATAGTTCGTCCTTGATAAATTTAACCTGAAGGTAAACAAACCGAAATCATCAAAATTTTCTCATATCCACTTATTGTGCACACTTATCAACACTTTCACAGGTATATTAAAGGATTACACTTCACTATCCAAAACATTTTATAACAATTAAACATTAATTAATATGTTTAAACTTCAAATGAAAATCTTTCACCGAAAAAATAAGCCATTTTGACACAGCCGATTGTAGAATATAAGCCTATAGTCTATGGATTCATAGCAAATAAAAACTGACCAGTCTTTGGTTTTGTCATAGACGGGTTTGTTTACGTTTAGGTTAAACTTATCTCGGACGTACTATACACAAACATAACTTGTACACAATTTACATTCATATTAAAAAAAACGTAAGAACATGAACCCATAAAATATATACTTTAAATGATCTAAGTCAGGGTATACCAACTGCCCGGTCGCGACCCGGTACCGGGCCATTAAAATAAAATACCGGGTCGCCACATTCCCGCCTTGCTTAAAAAATAATACCTACGTATATAATCAACATTCAACATTGAAAAAACAGTTGCAAATTGCAATCCATCTGAAAGTGGAATTTTCATAGGGAATTTTATCCAAATTAATCTAACCTAAATTTATAACCTAGAAACCTAGATTTATTCTACTGAATATATTTTGATAGACCGTCTGATTTTACGTACCGTCTAAGAAGCCCCTTACTAGTGTAATCTGAGAATCAAAGAGAAATCCATAGAGAATAGAAGTGTCGATGGTCAAATCGATATGACGATTACAAATTTACAAAATTTATTTTCTCTTTGCTTTAAGCAGCGGTCAAGGTAAGACGTCCTGTGTTCTTGCTATGGATTTGTGATTCAATCAATTCAATAAATTAAATTTGAAATTTGTGTGATAACTGTAAATAGAAATTAATGCTCAATTGTTAATTGAATAGAATATAACTAAATAGGACTGTTTAATAACTAATTAAGTATTGTGTTGTTCATGGTTCCAGATTGACCCTGCTACTTCTAAAATTACATCTTAAATCATCCAGATAATCAATAGCTGAAATTCAGTTTTCGATATGTAAGTATTATTATCATGTAATTTTTCAAAGTATTTAACATTAATTTTACAATTCAATTGTTAAAAAATTATATAGGTACGTCGGCAACATAAAATACTTGTGTACCTTTAGGTTTTCTCCTTAAGTGATTTTATAACAATTCGCTTAGATATTAGATTCTATTCTGTTAGTGTACGCATTTATCAATATCATGATTTTTGTTTCCCCTACATTCAGTCTTACACACTGAAATATCAATTTCCCATGCCGCCGCCATTTTGTCTTTCCCGCAGGTGCCACATTCGATCTGAAATGCACATGTAATTTTAACAAAGTGGCCAGTTTAGTTCGCCTATAAATGCTTGAATTTATCATGAAACACTTTTAACGTGTTAAGTCAAACTTCAGGAAGAATTTGTCTGAAATTAAATGTTTTCTTCTTTTAGGTCTGGAAATTGGAACAATAATCGGGGAGGAAACCGAGGTTTCGGCGGAGGTAAATATAATGACAAACCGAGATTTGGAGGTGGCGGAGGATTTGGAAAGAAGGAATTCTCTGGAGGTCAAAATATGCGTAGTCCTGACTGGGGCAGCGTGTCATTACAGCCCTTCAACAAAGATTTTTACAACCCTCATCCTGCCGTATTAAATAGATCACCCTATGAAGTGGAAGAATACAGAGGTCAACATGAAATCACAGTAACTGGAGTTAAAGTACCCAACCCTATTCAACATTTTGAAGAAGCAAATTTCCCAGATTACGTTAATGCGGGTATTAAGAGTATGGGATACAAAGATCCTACTCCAATTCAAGCTCAAGGTTGGCCGATTGCTATGTCTGGAAAGAATTTAGTTGGTATCGCCCAAACTGGCTCTGGAAAGACATTAGCTTATATCTTGCCTGCTATCGTGCACATTAACAACCAGCCACCTGTGCGGCGAGGCGACGGACCCATTGCTCTAGTTTTAGCTCCCACTAGGGAGTTGGCTCAACAGATCCAACAAGTGGCCAATGACTTTGGAAATGCTGCTTACGTTCGTAACACTTGTATCTTTGGAGGTGCACCAAAACGGGAGCAAGCACGTGACTTGGAACGAGGTGTGGAAATCGTTATCGCGACTCCTGGAAGATTGATTGATTTCTTAGAGAAGGGAACAACTAATCTACAAAGATGCACATACCTCGTGCTCGACGAAGCCGACCGCATGTTGGACATGGGTTTTGAACCCCAAATTAGAAAAATCATTGACCAGATTCGCCCAGATAGGCAAACCCTCATGTGGTCTGCCACATGGCCTAAGGAAGTCAAGAAATTGGCTGAAGATTACCTTGGAGATTATGTACAAACTAACATTGGATCAATGCAGCTTTCTGCAAACCACAACATTTTACAAATTGTAGATGTTTGCCAAGAGCATGAGAAGGAAAACAAGTAAGTTCCATTTTTATCTTAATTTATCTTTCTCTCTTATTATAACTTAATTTTTTACAAACCAAAGTTTAAAAAAGAATTTAATTCTAATAGACTTGATGATGATTTAACTGTGTATGATTTATTATGATTAAAATAGCCTAATTATCCTCTAAGAAGATCTGAACATGAATTATATTTTGCTGTGTAAAATAGTTCAAGAAAATATTATTTATTTTTATTTTGTTTTAGGTTAAATGTACTATTGCAAGAAATTGGACAAAGCCAAGAGCCAGGTGCCAAAACTATTATATTTGTTGAAACTAAGAGGAAAGTTGAAAACATCACAAGAAATATCAGACGATATGGATGGCCTGCAGTTTGTATGCATGGAGACAAAACCCAACAAGAAAGAGATGATGTATTATATCAGTTCAAACAGGGTAGAGCTAGCATACTTGTTGCAACTGATGTTGCAGCCAGAGGACTAGGTAAAGACAATGAAAACTCTTGCTATATATTGAAATTCATGATTTTTTATTGTATTATGCAACTTAAAATTTTAATCATAAACGAATTTGTTTTTGTACTTTCAGAGGCACTGGCGGAAAGTTATTGTGTTCTACTTAGTACTTGAGATATTTAAAGAACATGTCACTGCACTGGATTCCTTCATAATTTCTGATGCAGTTGCATTTTATATTGGAGAATGCAATAACTCGTCATTTATATGGTGCCTCAGTGTGCCTTTCACTGTGACTGGACCCGCGGCCGGAAAGCTTGATAGTATGTCCATTGATATCGGATACACTTGAAAGTAGAAAACCTGGTGATGCACTTGATGGTTAAATTACCAATATAATATTTTAAAAGAGAAACAGTGCATTGTTGAAAAACTTGACCAGAAGTTGAGATATGATCGGCAAGAGGTCAAGGGTTTTCTGTTTCGGCCATTTGGAGTTTATAAGGGGCAAGGATGTTAGTGTTACAACAATTTTGTTCAGCCCTTTGATGACTCCCGGGTTCTGAGTGAGAGGCAACATAGAATTTATTTAACTACTTGACTTGTGTAACTCATGTAAGTAATAGTCGAGTTACCATAGATATAATATGTTATATTACAATAGATATAATATGATATATCTTCAAGGCATAATATAATTTTACCATTTATGATTTTATTCTGAATGTCAATTTTGACTCTGAAGTGTAGTCCATTGTCCTAACATTATTTACCTTGCAGATGTTGATGGTATAAAGTACGTGATAAACTTTGACTATCCCAATTCATCCGAAGACTACATTCATCGCATTGGTAGAACAGGACGCTCTAAATCAAAAGGAACATCATATGCATTCTTTACACCATCAAATTCAAGACAAGCTAAAGATCTAGTGTCTGTCCTCGAGGAAGCTAATCAGGTAGGCTGACATAACTTACTATAATAACTAGGTCAAGAATTTATATCAAATTGTGTTTATAATTATCCTCATACCTTTGGCATGGGTACATCTTTCAATGATGTGACATGAATGCAAGTATGAGGTACATTAAAGCAGCTACATGCCTTCGGTGTCCACATAATATGTCTGGATCCCATCCTCAGACGCTGATACAGTTAACTTCTAGTCTACAGCATTTTTGACATTCTGTTAAACATCGTAAATGTATCCTTACAGCTATTTTGTTCCTGAGAGTAACTTCTTTTGTTGATTACAGGTAGTGAACCCACAGCTGCAGACGATGGCCAGCCGCGGCGGCGGTGGCGGCGGCGGATGGAACAGAAACAGATATGGGGGAGGACGAGGTGGTGGTGGATCATTCAAAAGAGGATCTAATTTCGGTCGGGGCAGTGGAGGATATAACAGTGGTAGTGGGGGACATAAGCGATTTAACAATGAGTATTAATTAAATAGTGAATAGAGTTAATTTAAGTAAATCCTCATATTTGATGTGTGCACGAAATATCTCAAGCAAGTAGAAATTGTGAATGGTGTTTGAACATATTTATTTAATAGCAAATTTATTCATGTGTAATTGTCTAAATATTTGTTGACTTTAGATATTTAGATTGAGTATGAATAGATAATATTTTTTTGCTCTGTGATATTTTAGCGAGGATTAACCATTTTTTTTAAGTTTCAATACAATATGTAACTGTTATTATTTTGTAACATTGTCCCTGACCGTAAATTAAGATCATTCCATTTTCAGTTCTTCTTTCTGATAAAAAATAAACTTATTGAACTGTGACTGTTTTGAATTTATTCAATACCCTATAGTAGTAGTTCCCAAGTGTTACACTTCAGCGCAATACACACTGAGGCCGCCGACAAAGCCCGACGGCCTGTATGAAAAGAATCATGTCGGCCAAATACGCCCGCGCGTGTTACCCGCCGACATGTTGGCGGCTTGGGTACGCATGCGCTCGCCCGGCGACGCTCGACCTTTAGTGACGTGCTTGTATTTTTCTACGACAGCTGCCGACATGCCGCCGACCAAATTTTCCGACTTGAGTGAAGCCGCCAACAAGACCGACGACAGAAAGTTTGCCGACCTATGTCGGCGGCCCGGCGGGCTCAATGTGTATTGCGCTTTCAACCTTTAGAGCAGAGGTTGAACGCATAAGTGCTCAAGCTGACCTGCATATTATTATAATACGGCAGACATTTGGTAGAGCTGATTATCAGGCCGACTGAAATTCTACACGTTAATATTTAATACAAGCTACGTTTTCTTGAACTTACGCCTTTGCGGTATGAAAATATTTATACGCGAAGGAGGAAAAAGTCGGGTAGGTACCGAGTGTCTAACGTGTTACGTGGATTGTCTTAGAATAAAAAAACAGTCACGTTTTTGTGACGATTCTAGTAATAAGTTTCACGTAAAAAAAATACCCTCAGGCAAAGATGAATAGGTTTAAAAATGCGGCACTGATGTTATGCTTTCAGAAGTTTCAGATTAAAATAAACGGAAATAATATTACCGTAGGTATGTAGGTACCTACTTAGTGTGTGATTCGCTTTATTCTAAAGCCTAGGTTACACGGTGCGAGCTAGCATGCGAGCTGACCGTGTCAGTTACTGAGGTGCAATAGCTCGCACTGTGTGACCGCATCATACGAGTAACTGTTATGTGCGAGTGGGACAGTTGCTCGCAAGCGAGTTACTTCAACATTTTTTGTTTTTACTCGCAACTGGCCTTCCCCCACCACGCCACTCGCACGTCGCTCGGTCGTCAACTCGCATGCAGTGTGACCATATGTGGCAGGATCCTGCTTTTTCGGCAGGTTTGGCCCTGCATTTTACTCTCTGGCATATTTGTTTGACGTTTTAGAAATTTGGCAGGATTTGGCAGTTTAAAGCATTATAGGGATTTTCTTTTTTTTATTTGGCAGTACAGACTTTAGAAGGAGTAGGGTGCAGTATTTACAACAGAATTAGACATATAAAACTTGATAAACATGTTAGATAATAATTAGAATATGTTAGAAGTAATGCAAAGCTAATTCTAAGGGTTAAAAAATTTTGAGGTGCGGTTGGCAAAATCCGAAACACAAATGAAAACTTAAAATATGTAAATGTTTCTAATTTTGAAAAAAGTTTTTTGTGTTTGCCAATGTCGAATGCTGCTTGTGAAAGGATGTTCTTGCAAATCAAACTTATAAAGACAACGCGAAATAGATTTATTAATAACCATGTCGACTCTATTTTGCATGTAAAACAGTGCATTGGTGAATATGTGAATGACAGTTTCATTCCAGCCAACTAAAGTAATGATCATAAAAATGACAAAAGCGATGGACAAAGAAAATGATCAAGAAGAATACGTTGCTAATACGAATGTGTAATTTGATTTAATATGACTTTCAATTCATTATTTCAAATAAAAATATAAAAAATTGGTATCATTTATTTTAAATTTTAAAATGATAAGTATCGGCATTATTTCGGCATTTTGTGTAAAAGAGTTTGGCAGGATTTATCAGTTTTTTTGCCAAAGCAGGGCAGGATCTATAATTTGTAGTTGGTCACACTGCTCGCATGATTTCGCGAAATGACAGTAGCTCGTACCATAGATTAGAGTAATTATTTTAATAGAGGTAGATACGCCACTTCCGCTTGTTTGACGGTTCAACATTGAACGTTTGATCTAGCGCCACCATGTTTTGAGGAAGTGGTACTAAATTCTATATATATATATAAATAGATATTAATAAATTACTTCAATTTGCTGCGGAATTAGTCTGTTAGATTTTTATGTTTCAAAGACCTTAGTTTTTAGAGAAGTGTTTATTTGTTAAGTTTCATTAACAAATAAACAATTCTTACAAAGTCTTTGAAACATAAAAATCCAACATAATAAAACAAAACATAACCAAAAATGTAAAATATTTTATTTTTATATAGGAACTCTTTATACCTACTGATACATTTTAATTGCATACTCTGTTCGGATCCAATTTAATACAAACATAAACGACAGAGATACGGTATTATAATGCTACAATAATTAAAACATCACTTATTTACCGTAGGAGAAAAAATACTGCAAACCCATTAAATTGGTGGATATAAACTTTTCGTTAACGTTTAGTACAATTGGATCTTAACTGAGATTACAACTGTAAATTCTTACATTATTAAATAATTTTAAATTTAGTTTTTCAGGCAATTTTAACAAAATACATCATCAAAACATAATAGTACCTACTATGAAATGTCTTAAGATACACATTTTGTGTTATGAGTAAATTACGTGATATTACAAATGACCATACGTTAAACAAACATTAAATATTAAAATATTAATTATTATTAGCTTTTTTTTTAAGTTTTGTAGTTAATTTCATTTTTTTATGTTATGGTTTAATCATTAACTTTCTTTATTTCATGAACATACTAAAATCATCAAATAAATGCCAAATTCGTATAACACACTACACAAAAAATATTCTGAGGAATAAGAAATATAACATGACCAGGAAGTTATTTATAAATGAACGATACATCGTTATTACATAAATCTTGCCAGATATCATTTCTTATATATCACAAATTATTACTTAAATACAAAGTGTTATTTTCGATTTCCCATAACTTTAGAGTATTATCACTATAATAATATGAAAACATTAGATGGTTACTATGTGTGGTACTATGTGAAATCAAATTATGTTTATAATATTCGACACACCTCATTAAGGCGAGGAGTAACCGCAACTAGCGCCACTCTTTTTAAAATGAATTTTACAATGACACAAAGGTCTTATTAAAAAAAGTAATCGGTTCAAACTTTAAGTAAATAGCTAAACTAATTTATTATAGTAATATATAGTAGTTAAACTAATATTATGTATTATATCTCGTAAGTAATAACTAAAACGGCCGTTTAAGTTATTACTTACGAGAGTAAATACAGTATAGGATTTAGAGCTGTAATTAAATGCCAATAAATTAGTTTAACTACTTACTTAAAGTTTGAACCGATTACTTTTTTTAATTAGATCGTTGTGTCATTGTAAAATTTATTTTAAAAGAGTGGCGCTAGTTGCGGTTACTCCTCGCCTTAACATTATACTTAAAAATTGAAACAGTTGTTATTTTTATAACTATGCAATTTAGATCCTGGGAAATGATATAATATATTATCGTAATATATGAAAGACACGAGTTTAAAGAAATTCCGTTTTGATAAGAGTATAAGTACATAGGCAGAGGATTAAAATACATAATATTACTAAAATAAATTGAAGACATTACCAGGATAATGACATATTCTATACATTTAACATTATTACACTTCGAATCCAGTTATCAATCACTAACATTAGCATTATTAAAAAAATATTTAAAAAATCAACTATAATGCTTTCTTGTAACTTAGAACAATATCATATTATAGAAGCCTACGGTCAGACCTGCCTAGTTTTCATGTACGATTTAATAATTTTGCTTTGCAAATAATTGTAATGAAAACTAAGCCAATTCAGACTTTGGCTTGGGCAATATAATATTATTATTCTAAGTTCTAAGAAGATATTATAGTTTAAGTTGCTACATAGTTTTATGTATTTATGTATTTAGATTTTACATTTTTTTTTGTCTTTGAACTTGGCTCTCATTTCACATTTATATTTTCGTTGGCGAGTATAAAGAATATAATATATAGTTCGTCTCTGATAAATTTAACCTGAACGTAAACAAACAAAAAACACCAAAATATTCACATATTCACTTATTGTGCACACTTATCAACACTTTGACAGGTATATTAAAGGATTACACTTTCTTCTCCAATACATTTTAAAACAATTTTAATAAGTTTAAGCATCAAATGAAAATCTTTCACTGAAAAATACGCCATTTTGACACTAACGATTGCAGAATACAAGCCTATAGTCTATTGGATTCATAGAAAACAAAAATCATTGTAATAATATTGGCCAATTGGCATCACTTACTAGTTTTTGGTTGTGTCATAGACGGGTTTGTTTACGATCAGGTTAAATTTATCTCGGACATACTATAGTATATATCTCGTGGTAAATATTCTTTATACTCATAGGTATATTATTATATTGAAGACAAGAATTAAATAAGCACGTCGCCAATTCGTAACTTAATTGCAGAAGGATAATAATTTCGAATACTATATTATTATCCGCATAGATAAGATTAATATTATAATATTAATCATTTAATTTTGCTAGTCTAATTGCAGTGCATGTTGCGCGCCGCGACATCACTTTCTAGGGGCGGCAACGGGGTTCGTATTCATCAGTCATTTCTTTTTAGTTAGGCTTCTTTACGCTTGTCTTAGTGCTCAGCATTGATTGACACATTGAATACATAATACTGAAAAAATAAAAATAATTTGTTTAGTATACAAACTATTGAATGAACTTTATGGTTTTGTGATGATAATATAAATTAATTATACGAGGTTTGTTAAATACTTAAACAATATATTATTACATACTGGGCATTTATTATTAACTTTGTGATGCAGGGAGAGTACAAGTATTATATTATATTTTATTACAAATGTAACTATATTATATAAGACAAAATATATAATAATAATAAAAATATACATTATTCTAATAGGTACTTATAACAATAATAATGCATTTTATATTTTAGGTGTGTACTAAAATATATATCGTTTAGAAAGTTAGATAATGTCGTCGTTACTAACAGAGTATATATGCTTTGGATAGGCCAGTATGGTTAGCTAATAGCTTATTAATATTATTAATTTGACTGGGGAGTCACGGCGTTTGTTGCTAAAGCGTACTAGTCTACTACAGCTGATCACATTACAACACTTGACATATGAATGTCTGTTTGTTTGTAACGCTTTCAAGCCAAATCTACTTAACCGATCATCGCGCACATTGTATGCGCGTGCGTGATGCGGGCCAAAGCCAGTATTACATATATTTATTTCTCTTTAGAGTAATGTAAAGTAAGTGCCTGCATTCCCTCTGTTAGTTTCTTATGGCAAGGTTTAAGAGTTCAAAATTGCTACTGCATCGCTGTCACAAGACATTCCAGGGCATCACAATACACAGTTACTAGTTACACACCAGTTACTTTTGTCAATAAATGAAAAATTTCTGATCAAATGTTCTGATGAAAATGTTCTGATTACCTTTTTATTTTATTTTCAATATTTTGTTCACTGTTCATACAGAACTCACTGGAATTATAATTTAGCAAATAATGTCAAAATTAGATCCCCGTTAATGTTACACAAACAAATTGCAGGCAACAATTATTATTTATTATACATGAATAATGTTGCAATTAATATTTTAAAGTAATATTGCATTTAATAATAATAATAATTAAATACTATTTAGATTGGTTATGACCAATCAAAATGGTCAAACCGTTTTTTACGAATTAAGCTATTTTTAAAAGAAATTTATTATTTTGCTCACCTTCATACTAATATTTTCAATATTATGTTTACTGTTTATTCAGAACTCACAAGTCGTGATTTCTTGGACACTGAAAATTAAAAAAATTAAATGTTAGAAAAGGTAATATTATTATGTAACATGTATATTAGCAAATAATACAAACAATGTAATATTATGTAATTTTTTTTTTAAGTTAACATGTATTAGCAAATAATGCAAACAATAAGGTATGTTTGTTTTAAGCAAACATATACCTCTTGATGCTGAAAAATATAAAAATCAGAAATGTATTTTTTTTAATTGATCACGATGCAATAATATATTTCGGCAAAAGTACATATAAAACTTCTGCACCAAATTATGATTTTTAAATAATGTTAATGGTTAAATGGTTCAACAAATTAGAAAAAAAATGTGGCTTCAAAAAATTTACTTCTTGACACTGAAAATTTTAAAATTACATGTTACAAAAGATAATATTATGTGTCATTTTTTGTGTGGAATTGTAATTTAGCAAATAATGTCAAAATTAGATCCCCGTTTATGTTACACAAACAAATTGCAGGCAACAATTATTATTGATTATACATGAATAATGTTACAATTAATATTTTCAACTAATATTGCATTTAATAATAATAATAGTTAAATACTGTTTAGATTGGTTTTGACCAATCAAAATGGACAAACCGTTTTTTACGAATAAAACTATTTTCAAAAGAAATTTTATTAATTTTGCTTACCTTCATAATAATATTTTCAATATTATGTTCACTGTTTATTCAGAACTCACAAGTCGTGACTTCTTCTTCGTTTTTGGACACTGAAAATTTAAAAATTTTAATGTTAGAAAAGGTAATATTATGTATAATTTATTTTTTAGTTAACATGTATTAGCAAATAATGCAAACAATAAGGTATGTTTGTTTTAAGCAAACATATACCTCTTGATGCTGAAAAATATAAAAATCAGAAATGTATTTTTTTTTAATTGATCATGATGCAATATTATATTTCGGCAAAAGTACATATAAAACTTGTGAACCAAATTATGATTTTGAAATAATGTTAATGGTTAAATGGTTCAATAAATTAGAAAAAAAAGTGACTTCAAAAAATTTACTTCTTGACACTGAAAATTTTAAAATTACATGTTACAAAAGATAATATTATGTGTCATTTGATTATACATGAATAATGTTACAATTAATATTTTCAACTAATATTGCATTTAATAATAATTAAATACTGTTTAGATTGGTTTTGACCAATCAAAATGGTCAAACCGTTTTTTACGAATTAAACTATTTTCAAAAGAAATTTTATTATTTTGCTCACCTTCATACTAATATTTTCAATATTATGTTCACTGTTTATTCAGAACTCACAAGTCGTGACTTCTTCGTTTTTGAACACTGAAAATTTAAAAATTTAAATGTTAGAAAAGGTAATATTATGTAATATTATGTAAGATTTAAGCGCACATAGGGATATAGGGACAGAAAAAGCGACTTTGTTTTATACTATGTAGTGATGATACTGTGTAAAAAAATACATTTCCAAATTGAGGAAAGGAAGTATAATCGTATCTCAAAGTTATAGTGACTGTTCTTTTTACACCCTGTTTAATACTGTGTCAACAAAATGTATATTTTTAAATATTATAATAAAGAGGTTGTCCTGTATACAAGGTGTAAAATAAATGAGTGATAATACTTTAGGGTGTGTATGGGTCCCGTATGTAGAGTATACTGTGAAAGTACCAGGACTGAACAAGATACTTTTTTTTATTATTATTGTATGGGCAAATTTATGTTGGGTCATTTCTCGTATAAACCTGAAACTCAAAAGTAAGTCTTTCACCGCTGATACTTCCACAGTAAACTCTATATAAGAGGCACATACACACCCTAAAGTATTATCACTAATTTACTTTTAACACCCAGTGTAATTTTTTCTTTTTTTTTACAAAATGTAAAAAAAAAATTTTACTATTATTTTTGCGACAAAAAATAACAAATGGTAAAAAGAAAAATTTTTTTTTAGTTTAGTCAAAAAAAAAATTTAAAAATACATTTCCGAAACGAGGAAAGGTAGTATAATCGTATCTAAAAGTTATAGTGACTGCTCTTTTTACACACTGTATAGTTAGGAATCAACCAATTAATAATGTCTTTTAAGGCTTAATTTATTTCTCTTTCATAAGTATTATAATTTTCACATTTGATCAGTATTGTAGTGTAATCATCAAATAAGACACACAGTAGCCATAGTTATGTCATTAATATTGGCTAAGAAAAGAAATGGACCCAGTATGCTTCCCTGTGGTACACCTCTTTGAATAAGTTTATATTGAGACTTATTATTTTGTCTTACACTTTTTACATTACTTAGGTAGTTTAAAATAGATGTTATAATAAAGTAAATAATCCACACATGGCTACTATACTTAAACTAGGTAGTATGCAGATTATACAATATCTAAAATAAATTTGTGAGTTGTGACAATTGTCTACTACTCGTATAGAGGTCACTGAAAATAGCAACGCTGAAAGAGTTGTAAATTTTTATACGTCTGTATGGTAAAAAGTATTAAATATATTTCCATTGTCTGATACCTGTAACATATATTATGTGTGGTGTGAAGTATTCAAAGATATAATAATAATAATTATTATAGAATAATGTTAACTCAATAAGAAAATGATTTTTTAATGAGTTCACATTTATTTTGGCAACTAATGCCAAATTAGGTCTCCGTTTGTTTTATGCAAACATATTGCAATGATTGTTATATTTTACTAATATTGAATTTTAAATAATTACTTAATATTGTTAAAATTGGTCCAAACATTTTGGAGAAGTTTGTTTCAAACTGAGTATTTTACAGATTAAACCATTTTCTTAAATAAATAGTGTGCTTACCTTGTTTCAAAAACCATTAATGACCAGCCCAGCTTGTGTTGACCTTCGATTTAAACCTATTAGGTTTCTTCACAAATACCATTAAGAAGTATCCACACTGTTCCTCTTGAAGCTGAAAAATATTAATAAAAAAGTTAGAGGTACTAATAATAAATCAAAAAAATTTACAATAATATTATCTATATATATAAAAATGAATTGCTGTTCTTTAGTCTTGCCAAGATTTGAGAATTGCTTAACCAATTTGGCTATTTTTGGTTTTGAAATATTCATGGAAGTCCAGGAATGATTTACATAGTGAGAAAATATCCTCAACAAAGTGGGTACGGGTCAGCTAGTATTATCTATATATTATATTTTAATAGTATTCCATTCTAATGGTGTTATGTATCCATGAATATTAAACAAATTGTCAGAAGACACACATAACAGATAAAATGTGTTTACAGCTTTGTATCAGATAAAATATGAAAATATTCAATAAGAAATAGGTATAACAAGGTAAATCAGAGGAAAGGTAAATTAGAAGAATTGCATTACCCATAGTATGTGTGTGATACTTTATACATAATTAATAAGTTGATGTACAGTACACTTTGTAGATTACATCTATGGACTCCTTAAAAATAAGTAGTTGGTTTTGATTGGTTTACTCACCTTTCTTATATCCTGCACTTAACATAGTTATTAACAGCAGCTATGAATTTGGACAAATTTCAACCAAGCTTCCAAAATATTTTTGAATTTTCTTGGATTTGGAAAACGATGTACAACCTAAAAGAAAATGTTAATAATTAGATTAAATACCAGAGACTGAAGTATGATCAAACATCTATAAGTATAATATTTTAATTGCGTAGTTGCAAATGTTATAAAACGTTCTTATAGTAGGTACATACAATAACACCTCGTGACATATTATTGTAATATTATAGACGAATTTTTGTTTGTTATTATTATTTGTTTATTACTTTTTTATATAAATACAAACTTTGGAATTATATCGCCGATTTAGTATGTTTAATTGTTTATGAACATTTTTACGAGGTTATGTGATGTAAAACGTGTATTCGTAATACACGTTATTATACTTACTTAATATATTTTGGTGCGCCTTAAATGCTTAAATCTTACACTTACTATTACTTGTTTTAGAAGTTAATAAATTAATTAAAATCAGTTTTTTTGCAGCCGGCAGCCATTTTTTTCTCAAAATATATTTTTTATTCTTCTACTTCTTTTAATTATTATTTTAACAATCTGCAAGTGTTGAATGTGCAAAAAAATAATTAGAACGGAATTTGCTTCGATGTACGCTTACAGCATATGAATGATTATTATTGTACTTAACATTTTAAAAGTTACAGTTACAAGCTTCCATAACTAATCCAGGATTCCTCGGAAAGGAGTCCTCTAGACGCGGCGCTTTAATCGCGCGACGGCATGTTAAATATTTTAAGAGAATACTTAGATTAAATAATCTAAGAGAGAATACCTAGGTAAAAGCTAGTATTCAGTATTCACCGACATTACGGGTTATTCCTACAAATCCTAAAATACTGACCTTCAATATAATAATATTTATTTACTTATGTTTAAGTCCCAATTATTATTGTCGCGAGACTTTTTTCACGGAATGGACTTTACCTATGACAAAGATATTTATTTAATACAATAGTAGCTGCTTTATCCGAGGATAGCTTTAATTGTTTTAAAGATCAATTTAATAAAACGCTTTCTTAAGAATGTTTATCACTTTAAATAATTAATAACTACTACATACTTTAATTAACCTACAATTGTTTTTATTTATTAGGTTATTTTTTAAAAATCTTATTGTGTTTTGTTAATTGAATAAAGTCATATATTTCTATATTCTTTATTTTATAATACGTTTGTTATGTTCTTAAATGTTTATATTTTCTTACGGTCGACCTCATTGCCTTTTATATAAGTAATTAATTAAATTATAATTTAGCAAGATCTTTAAGCTGTGTCACGTATGAGTTGCATGCATCGGAATTTTTAACTATGTTTTACTTTTTATTTACGTAAATGTATTAATAAGAATATCTTTAGACGCTCAATATCACATTGCCTCAAAATATGATATATTTGAGGCAATGTGATAAATAAACGCTATATAATTGAGTACCTAATTAATACACAGTCAAGACAACACAAGTAATAAAAAATAAGATGGTAATCAACCTAACCCCAAAAATAAAAAAAAACATTAATATCATTACACATGCAATATTTAATTAGTGTAATAAAATATAATATATTTGAGAAAATATGACGCTTTAGAATTGAGAAGTATACAGTCAAGACAACTGCAATAAAAAATAAGATGTTGCTGGTGTAAAGAAATTAATGTTTTTTTATTGTTTGGTGTTAGGTACTTAGGTCTTTTATTCGATTGTTTACTCTTTATTCTGCTGCGACATTTTTTCTTATTGCCTTTTTAATTCTATTTATACTCTCATCTAAAAATACAAATTATTTATATCTATACTTTTTTACTTTTTACTTTATATGATTTATTAGTAAATGTGTAAAAAAGTGCCCTTATACTTCTTTCCCTAAAGCTCTTGATAATAAAACAAATGCCAAAGTTTTAAGAAACAAAATATATCCACTCGTGCAAAGCCGGTACGGACCACTAGTACTATATATTCGGTATGTGTGTTTAGAGTGTAGAACGCGTGAGCGTTTTGTATTAACTTCACACAAAAACATTTTTATTACGGAATAGAAACAAATAAGACAAAAAAAAACTGAAGACATTTAACTAGAAGAAAAACTAAGGAAAAAAAATAAATAACTACGGAATAGAAACAAATGAGACAGAAAAAACTGAAGACGTATAATAATACTGGAATAAAAACTTAAGAAAAAAATAATAATACACGGAATAGAATTTTAGAAACTAATGACTTGGCAGTATGGTCTACGACCTTAGCCAGTTCATCATGAACGAACTTAAAAAAAATAAAAAAAGGCGAATGAGGAATGTTCGACGAAAAGTACATACATACTAAGACTGTAGGTAGGAACGTAGCGTTTGTTCGAAGTGGACCCAAGCTCAGTGCGGTTGTCGCGAGCGAAGCGCACGGGTGTTTTTACATTTTAATTCGTTCGTACGCGCCTTACGATGCCTTCTGGTACTTTATGTGCTGTAACGTTATACCTATCTTAAACACTATTTTAACGTTTTAACTACTTTTATTAGAATAAAAATGTAATAATATTTGATAAGCAGTCGCTCAAATCAATACCTACATACGAAACTTCCAACACAAATCGCGCGGCGGCCGGACTTGTCTCAACTTGTCGTGCTGTTAATGTAAACAAACAAAATTTGATACTTACTATCGGGTGATTCGATTTTAATGCGATTTGTAAACAATATACGTGTTAATGATAAGCGTAAAGCCTCAGACACTCCAACCACTCCAACTTATATATATTTTAAACCAATTTTGTAAATTATTAAATTTAATTTTCTAGGATTATTTACGAAGATAAGCCTTTTTAGGGTTCCTTACCTAAAACTAAAAGGACAACACACTGACGTCTATAATAATTATGTTCTATCTAGATTGCACAGTACAGCACTAATTTAGGACTGCCACATATAAGTCAGAACATATTCACAGTTCTCAATAACATCGACACAAAAAGTTATGTTAATTTAATTTTATCAAAGAGGCAGCCCTGCGATTGCTACGTGATCGCGCGGTGCGAAGCAATCACAGCTATACGCTTGAGCATTAAGGCACAGTTTAGCATGCAGTGGTGGCTGACGCGACGGAGTAGGCTATTATAGCAGTAGGTATTGGAAATTTTCTATTGAGTGAAGTATCTGGTAACTATTTAGTAATCTGTGGTAAAGCGTCGTTAAAACACATCCGCTTGGAATGCAATTTACAAAACATGAATGAAGTTACAAAAAAAAAACAAAAATTTACGCTCAACGTATAACCAGGAGTTATTGAAAATTGAAAAGAGCAAAAAAAGTGGATCTGGCACTGATGAGATCTATAAACCATCTATCAAATGGTTCGATTCTATGGATTATATTATGAAAATAATTAATCTTAAAGAAAAGGAAACATCAAGTAATTTGGTAAGTATTTTATTACAAATTATAATTACAAAGGCACAAGGCACATTCCAAACCAGTCAGGGTCCACAAAATTTACTATCCTTTATTTTTCTCTTCCCTTTTATATTCTAATTACTACTAGGTAATTATAATTACCTAATCATATAATTTTGCCATGCAACTGCTCCGTCGTCATTGAAATAATTTTTATATTTATCACGCATTTTCTCTGCTATTAATTTCGATCTATTATTAATTCTCGAGCGACGAATACTCGGTAATTTATTAATTTCGGACCTCCACTGGCCCTGAATGATTTGAAAGTTTATGATGTCTTCATAATCTGTAGTTCCTGGTGGTGTATAAGTATTTGATGCAGTAGTACGTAACCAGTTGTGTAATGTACAAGCACATAAGACGATCTTTATCGTAGTTTCCTCTGTAACTTGAATTGGCTTTCCCAAAACACGAAAACAATCCTTCTTGCTCTGCTCAACCTATAATTAAAAATCTTTTCGGCGGTGGTCAATGTATTTTTGTAGGGCTTTAGTAAATACGGTTTTAAAGGGAAGGCATCATCTCCAACTAGAATACCATTTTCAGGCAACAATAAATTGTTTTCTAGATAAGGATACAAAGAGCAGTTTTGGAATACCCCACCATCTGCGTTACGACCATATGAGCCTATATCTACATATCTGAAAGTATAATCGTGATCCACAACAGCCATGAGCACTATACTATTTGTTCCTTTGTAGTTATAATATTCACTGCCACAATTTGGTGGTGCTTGAATTGTTATATGCTTCCCATCGATAGAGCCACAACAATTAGGGAAATTCCACCTCGAAGCGAATCCTATTTGGATATCTTGCCATTCTTCCACATTCGGTATCTGAAAAATAAAAGAGTAATGTTAATTTCAGGAACCATATCATCCATCAACGTCAGGAAGCAACGTCGCATCAGCGTCAGGAAGCGAGGAGGCCACGAATAACGTGGACCTTGATGCTAGTGACAATAGCAACAAAGCTGCTCATATAAAAGTGGTAAAGCCACCAAAAACTCTAAAGTTAAAGACGAAATTATCATCAGAACGGTCTGACATTCAAGCAGCCGTAAATGAACTCAAAGAACTAAATAGTAGTTTAGTAAACGTGTCTGCCCCGATTACAAGAGAATTAGAAGATGAATGTGATGTTATTGGAAGACATGTAGCACTGCAGCTGAAACAGTTATCTTCGATTGATAGAATTGATGCGACAGATGAAATACAGGCGATACTCTCTAGATACCGTAAGAGAGCCCTCTGTGGTAGAATTGTGTACACACCTTCTAATTACAGTTCCGAATGTACGCCATCACCACAGCCTACAGTAAATTATGAAATGTCTGCACTCTCTATGCAAGTGGAACAATCTTCACAATCTATACTCCATAATGAATGTACGCTATCACCACAGCCTGTAGCCTACCAGCTTGTAGAGGTCGCTACTGAAGCTTATCAACCTGTTGAACCTACAACATCTGCATTCTCTGCGCCACTGCTGGATCAATTTGAATCTATACCCCAATCTAATGATGTACTTGCTGCAGCAATATCAATCTCTAATATTAAAAAATAACGAACTAAGCTATGTAGTACTGTAGTTATTAAGTATTAATATGTAAAGTTCACGTTTAATATGTACAAAAACTTTACAAAACCATTGTGAATTTGATTATGAATAAAAAAAATACTTACTTTGATATAATCTTTTAGACTTTCATTGATAGCAGCACACACTTCTGGTATTATTTTAATGATGGATGCTTTTGAAACTCTGAAAAATACCGACAACAGTCTATACGATATCCCAGAAGAAAGGTATACTAGGGTTATTTCCAACTTCACCCTCGCAGGTATCGCATCCCTCATTAGTGTATCATCACGTTGAATTTTTGGAGCAATCAAATTTAAAAGTATTTCCACTTGTTCAGTTGTCAATCTCATAACCGCTTTATATTCTCGGGGATCTTCATCATATAGCTCTTTAAATATTGAATTCGTTGCCCCTTTTGCAGCCAAGACCTGACCCAAACACTTCTCTTCTTCTTCTTTTTTTGTATAGCTCTTTCAATTTCAACACAAAGTATTTTCGTAACTGCTTTTATAGTGGTATGCACTGTGATTAAACGTGTATTTTGCGACAACATTGCACGAGACATGATACAGACGAACTATGCGAGTACAACTCGTACACTGGTGCAGTAGCTGTCTTCCTGCGACGCCAGCAGTTCGCATAGTGTGACCGAGCGAGGCGAGTCGAGCTACTGCCATACGAGTACACATGCACAGTAGCTGTCTACTGTCATATCAGCTGCTCGCACTGTGTAACCTATCCATAAGGCTATATTTCATTTTAGAGGTACAGACAAATAAAAGTAAGGTTATAAATAATGATAAAATGAAAAGAGCTAACATTTTGTTTTATTTCGTCGCATTGATTTAAATTTTGCATAATTTGAGATGATCAGTGTCACCGACTTAAATAATATTTTTTTTAAATTGTTAAAAATTTTTGTTAAAAATAAAACATGTAATCTTAGTTCTGCGTCAAACTATCGGCCCATATCTTTAGGAACGATAGTAGGTAAAATTCTGGAGAGACTATTACAGCCTAAACTGCTTAACAACATCAAAATTGATGACGCTCAGTTTGGTTTCCGAGCCGGGCTCTCGACTGACGCCGATATAGCCAGCCTTAAGGGCACAGTTAATCACTACAAGTTACGTAAGACCTCTGTATACGCGTGCTTCCTAGACCTTAGCCGCGCCTTTGACTTAGTCAACTACAATATCTTGTGGGAAAAGCTGTTAGAATCACAGGTGCCGATCGAAGTGGTTAATCTTTTCAGATTCTGGTACGGAAGCCAAACAAACTATGTAAAATGGGGTGACGCGACCTCTAGTATGTATAGGCTAGAGTGTGGAGTTCGCCAGGGTGGAGTTACCTCTCCGGACCTCTTCAGTGTGTATGTCAACGGCTTGATTGAGGAACTGAGGAGCACCAAAATTGGATGCCATATAGGGAACGTCTGTGTTAATAACCTGAGCTATGCCGACGATATGGTGCTCCTCAGTCCTTCAATCAAAGGTTTGAGGAGACTGCTTTCAGTCTGTGAGCAATATGCGATTGCGCATGGATTGAAATATAATGTCTCCAAAACCGAAGTCATGGTATTCACATCTGGGCGGGGCCCGGAGGTAGTACCCAAGGTATATTTAAATGGATGTGAGATTGGTGTTGTTAAGCAGTTTAGACTTTAGGTATCTCGGACATCTGTTGACGGAGCGGCTGCAGAATGACAGCGATATTGAACGCGAGCGTAGGGCCCTTGCCGTCCGAGCTAACATGCTCGCTCGACGTTTTGCTAACTGCAGCCAGGACGTTAAGAACACACTTTTTAAGGCATACTGCTTAAGCATGTACACCTGCCAGCTGTGGATAACGTTCAAGCAAAAGTCGATGGGTCGTATAAGAGTCGTATAATGATGCATATCGGGCTCTCATGCGACTTCCACGGAATTGCAGTGCGTCGAGTATGTTCGCGGAGGCGGGAGTCCCTGACTTCTTTGCCATCATAAGGTCTCGGGTGGCGGCGTTCTGGCACAGACTGCGCCGCTCCAACAATAGAATACTCACGGCCATCTCTGACGATTTTTATGAAAATCCAATGCTCAAGCAGTGGATCTCTGTTCACATGAACTCGAACAAGAAATAAAATGCTATTTAAATGTTAAGACTGGACACATGAATGTCGACAATTTATTTTATTTATTAGTTTTATTACTTATTTACAATGTTTTATTTTTATATAATTATGGGTGAATTGCTGATGCCTGAAATAAAGACTTTTTATTTATTTATTTATTTATTATAATATGAACACAGGACATGTCTTGGCTAACGCAAAAAAAAAATGTCATAACCTTACTTTTTACTTATGTCAGTTATGTCAGTGTCATGCGGTAATCTATACTTTATTCTTGTGAAATCCATGTGAAAAGTTAATTATAAAGAAATTCTAGTTATTTTATGTAATAAACCATAGGAGTAAGGTATAAAATAAAACTATCTGACTATACAAACAATAAACTACTTGTTTAGATATATGTTAAAATATAACAAAATTGATTATGGCATCAACTATTGTAACATGTCTTTTACGAAGGAATTTCATAATAAAAACGTAAGTGTATAAAAACAACATTAAAAAGAAATAGGTAATATGTAAGATTTCTAAGATTAACGTAAATAATCAATTATTTTTCAGATTTGCTCTTAATAATAAACAGGCGTTGAAAACCTTTCCTCGTAGCTTCACAACTGACAAAAAAATCAACTTAGTGCTAAGTCGAAATAAAAATTATCCTATAATATGTAATGAAATTTGGAAACGCTTTTATTCGATTCAAACCGCTGAAGGCAGTAAAAGTGACTTTTGCATTGATAATAATGTAACAATTATTGGGAAACATGTCCCAGCCCCTATTACTGATATTGAAAAAAGTGATTTTCCTGATTATGTTAAGGGATTCTTAAAAACCCAAGGATTTTCTCAACCTACAATTATTCAAGCGCAAGGATGGCCTATAGCAATATCTGGCCAAAATTTTGTTGGTATAGCACAAACCGGTACTGGTAAAACTTTGGCATATCTTATTCCTGCTCTTATTCAACTAAAAACTAACCCAGGACGTAAAGGAAGAGGGCCTAGAGTGCTTGTATTAGCTCCAACTAGAGAGCTAGCCAGGCAGATTGAAGAGGTTGCTAAAGATTTTGACAAAAATATGAATGTACGTTGTTTGTGTATCTATGGTGGTGTAAGCAGAACGAGACAGGCTGAACAACTGCAAGCTGGTGTTGATATATTGATAGCAACCCCTGGAAGACTTAATGATTTTATTGATAGTAAAATCACAAATTTAAGTCGCTGCTCATATGTTGTATTGGATGAAGCCGATAGAATGTTAGATATGGGTTTTGAACCACAAATCAGAAAAGCATTAGAGGATGTTCCCCTTGAGAGACAGATTCTTATGTTCTCTGCGACTTGGCCTAAGGAAGTTCAATACCTAGCTGAAGATTACCTTGGAGAGTATGTGCAAGTGAATGTTGGTTCCACTGAATTGTCTGCAAACCATAATATTCAACAACATGTTTATGTCTGTGATCAAGAAGAAAAAATGGATAAGTAAGTAAGCAATTATGAAAATAAGATGATTTTTTAATTACTTGTAGGTTCAATATTATTATACTCTGTCTGTAAAATATATTTTCAAATATTGTACTTGGCACAGTGTGAATCTCGGCAAAGGCCTCCACCGATTTCCAATGCTCTCTGTCATAAATATTATTTAATTTTCAGGTTCAAATCTATTATGCATGATATAAGTGGCAGTGGTGCTGGTAAAATTTTAGTTTTTACAAATACAAAGAGATTTGTAGACACCTTAGCATTAACATTGAGAAGGAATGGATGGAAAGCTGAGGGTATTCATGGAGATAAATCACAGATGCAGCGAGACAGTGTGATTAATAGATTTAAACAAGGACGTCCAAATATACTTGTTGCTACAGATGTAGCTGCCCGAGGTTTAGGTAATTTGTTTTTTTATTTTTTAGACAATATAATATATTAATATAGATTCTCATGATTTAATAAAAATAAATAAATTAAAAAATTAAACTATCTTTATTGAACATATACTTAAGGGACAAAAAACACACAGCCAAAAGAAAAATATTATACAATAAAAGATAGTAACTATTGTTATTATTTCTTTTAGTTCACTGGTTGTACAATTTAATAGACTTTGCAGTCAGTGCAGAATAATATCTTAAATTGCAGTTAAGTAAGATAGATTTAACAAAGTCTGGGGCTTCCTATTACTTTTATACTGACCAGCTGAAATCAGTAGTCTTACTATGATTTTATTTAGTTAAATAAAATTAACACTCCATTTCAACACAACTTAACTGTGAAACTGTGAAAACTGTCTAATTCTAAAATCGGTCTATTAAAATTACATTTAAGTGTGGCCCTACATGGTGGTTGTAATCTTTGTTTCATTGTTACAAAAACTTTTTTTTGCCGAGTTTCTTACGCCGGTTCTTCCCGGCGAGGTCTGCGAATGGTCAGGGATTTTGTTTTTTTTTTAGTAATATATATATATTTTTTAATTGAATATTTGCAGATGTGGATGGTGTCACCCATGTTATAAATTACGATTTTCCAAATACCTCCGAGGACTACATACACCGCATCGGCAGAACAGGTCGTCAGCAAAACAAGGGTGAATCACATACGATCTTGACCGAGGACGACGGGAGGCAAGCAAAGAGTTTAATTGAAGTTATGAAGGAAGCTAATCAGGTAATGATTGTTTGAATTTATTGAGATTGGGACACACACACATGGTCGGTTTTTGGGACACTCTTCAAATGTATGATCAACTAACATGGTATTCAAATTAACAACCCATATTGAACGCTGATTGGTGTAATGTTTATCAGAGAGAAAGGAAGGGACTGATGGTCATCCAAACTATCTAAATGAGTTACAATCTAATTAATATTTTATATACCTATTTCGTATTCAAAAACTTTATTATTTGCGTTGAGCTAAGTTTTTAGGCAATAAAGGGACAGACATAGTGAAAATCACTAGAAGTGCCCAATTATAGAGCTGACAATTTTTAGTAAATTAAGTCATTATGTTAAAATAATAACTTCTTTATTTTTCTTTCAGGAAATACCACAAGAGTTGAGAGATTTGGCAAGAGCTTTTGGCCAAAACAAGTACACGGAGAGAAACAAGTATAAATCAAATAGATATAACAAAAGCGGCAGTGGAGACTGGAACCCTAATCGGAGATTTAATCGGTTTAGAGACAACAGATATTATTGAAATTTATAGAAAAATATACTGTAGCCATAGGCGTACATAAGCAATTAGTTTATTAATTAAGTATGATTACATAGTGAATATGATAAAACTATTTCATGGTGAACTTTTAATTTTTGTTTTATTTCATTATTTTCCCTTATATCTCATAACTTCCCATTTTAATCTGGGGGCACGGCAGTGCCCCCGCGAAGTTGAGCACGGCCGTACCATCCTTTTCTCGAAGCAGTTCAGGCCATTTTCAACCCCCTATAACTTTGTTGTGTTTGTCCCATCGCTCAGAAATTCTCTCGGCTTTTAATTTTAGTCAATAAAAAAACACAAAAACCATTTTTAATACGCTAGTTCTATATTTTATATTATAGAAGATTTGTATGACAACGAGACTTGGCCCCTTGCGGTAAACATCGTCATGGTCTACCATCCCATACAATCTATCTTTAATACAAAAAAAATGCAATAGATGTTACTACTATTAACGTTTGTAAATTATAAAATGTAAATAATCCGAATTAAGTACAAATATTCACATTAAAATAAAGATAAGCATATTTTTTAAGCATAACATCACATTAAGCTAAATTCAACTCCTTAATTAAGAAGAATATATGAAACGAAATAACTAATTAGTATTTTCCAATATTGGCGCTAGATACGAAACGAAATTACTAATTAGTATTTTCCAGTAGTGGCGCTAGATGGCGGTTTCCGGAATTTCTAAGGAATTTACCCTTTGCCAGTCGCATTGCCAGTATCATTTTCTAGTACAAGGTCGTGTCTCTGTTATATATCTACTTAGTAACATTGGTAACTAATTCGATACCATACAAAATACGAATAAAAACTTGCACCAGCTCACTATACATCTATACATATAATAAATCTGTAGAGGGGTCATGTCTGTACATTAAGAATATTTAAGTGAAAATTAAAAAAAGGGGGTCTATATAAGCCACAGAACCTAAAAATAGCATTTTTGAAAAAAATGTCTGTCTGTCTGTCTGTCTGTCTGTCTGTCTGTCTGTCTGTCTGTCTGTCTGTCCATATGGGAATGTTGGTCGTCGCATCACGCTAAAACCACTGTATGGAATGAAATGAAATTTGGCAGGCAGGTAGCTTACGACCTGAAGAGCATTATTGGAAATTATTATTCCGAAAAACGACAGGGTTCCCGTGGGATCTTCAAAAAATTGTAGCTACCTATTTGACGGTATTTCAGCCAAACTACTCAACGTATTTAAATGAAATTCGGCAGGCAGGTAGCTTATGACCTGAAGAGCATTATTGGAAATTGTTATCCCGAAAAACGAAAGGGTTCCCGTAGGATCTTCAAAAAATTGTAGCTACCTATTTGACGGTATTTCAGCCATACTACTCAACGTATTTAAATGCAATTTGGCAGGCAGGTAGCTTATAATCTGAAGAGCATTATTGGAAATTGTTATACCGAAAAACGACAGGGTTCCCGTGGGATCTTCAAAAAATTGTAGCTACCTATTTGACGGTATTTCAGCCAAACTACTCAACGTATTTAAATGAAATTCGGCAGGCAGGTAGCTTATGACCTGAAGAGCATTATTGGAAATTGTTATCCCGAAAAACGTAAGGGTTCCCGTGGGATCTTCAAAAAATTGTAGCTACCTATTTGACGGTATTTCAGCCAAACTACTCAACGTATTTAAATGAAATTTGGCAGGCAGATAGCTTATGATCTGAAGAGCATTATTGGAAATTGTTATCCCGAAATACGAAAGGGTTCCCGTAGGATCTTCAAAAAATTGTAGCTACCTATTTGACGGTATTTCAGCCATAACTACTCAACGTATTTAAATGTAATTTGGCAGGCAGGTAGCTTATAATCTGAAGAGCATTATTGGAAATTGTTATCCCGAAAAACGAAAGGGTTCCCGTGGGATCTTCAAAAAATTGTAGCTACCTATTTGACGGTATTTCAGCCAAACTACTCAACGTATGTAAATGAAATTCGGCAGGCAGGTAGCTTATGACTTGAAGAGCATTATTGAAAATTGTTATCCCGAAAAACGACAGGGTTCCTGTGGGATCTTCAAAAAATTGTAGCTACCTATTTGACGGTATTTCAGCCAAACTACTCAACGTCTTTAAATGAAATTCGGCAGGCAGGTAGCTTATGACTTGAAGAGCATTATTGAAAATTGTTATCCCGAAAAACGACAGGGTTCCCGTGGGATCTTCAAAAAATTGTAGCTACCTATTTGACGGTATTTCAGCCAAACTACTCAACGTATTTAAATGAAATTCGGCAGGCAGGTAGCTTATGACCTGAAGAGCATTATTGGAAATTGTTATCCCGAAAAACGAAAGGGTTCCCGTGGGATCTTCAAAAAATTGTAGCTACATATTTGACCTTAAAAATAAATAAATAAAATAAAATAAAATAGCCTTTATTTGCCTTGAATTAAGTACTAACAAAAATATACATTATAATTAATTGATTTAGTTAAGGCACCCAAGAATGAGTGAAGGCCTCCTCCATATTTAGCCAAGTGCTGCGGTCGCGCGCCGTCCGTGTCCAGGCGGCGCCCGCCACCGCCACGATGTCGTCTCTCCACCTGGCGCGTGGCCGGCCCCTGCCGCGCGCGCCATCTCGGGGGTGCCAGTGGAGGATGCGCTCACTCCACCGGCCGTCGGTAGCTCTAGCGATGTGGCCTGCCCATTTCCATTTGAGCCTGCAGAGCATCATTGCTGCGTCTAAGACTTTCGTTTTTTCTCTGATATCGACGTTTTTGACTTTATCTATTAGTCTTAGACCCAGCATAGAGCGCTCTGCGGCTCTCTGAAAAATTGTAATTTTTTTGATAATATTTTTTGTAAGCGCCCATGTCTGGCAACCATAGAGTAGTGATGGGAGGATCGTATTGTCCATAAATTTTTTCTTTAGGTGTACTGGGATCTTACTCTTGAATATATCTTTGTTTGCCCAGTATTTTTTCCACGCGATAGCGATTCTCCTGTCTACCTCTTTAGATGTAGAGTCTTCGAAAGCTATCTGCTGACCTAGATAGATGTAATTGTTAACATACTCAATGATTGTGCCGTTTATTGTAATAGGTCTGCGTTCACCATTTGTCATCAGTTTTGTTTTATTTAAGTTCATTTGTAGACCTATTTTTTGGCTTTCAGCTTATTTGACCTTATTTTAGCCAAACTACTCAACGTATTTAAATGAAACTTGGCACAAAGGTAGATTGTAAGTAGAATAAACAAAAAAAAAACCGACTTCAAAAAGTAAACTAAAAAGCAAAAAATAAATTTACTTCGCACAAAGTAATACTTATTTTCACTTAAGTAAATAAATTTATTCTATAATTTTGAAGTCGGTGCCAAGTTATGTAGTAAGTATGAAAGAACGCTATCTTTCATAATTTGTTTTCATTTAATATTAGTTTGTAAGCCAGTACTTTGGTAGGTACATAATATATAGTAATAGTTACATTGATAGTTGATCTTTTTTTCTGTGATTGCCTACATATATTTAGTAATTTGATATTGTAGTAAGGTTGTTGAAGTAAGTATTTTTTGCTTTTTAGTTTACTTTTTGAAGTCGGTTTTTTTTTTGTTTAAAATTATTTTATTTTAAGATTTTTAGTTATGGGTAGACTGAGTAAGGATAGGTACTTACCGCCAGAGCAGCGCAAAAATTATATATATCAAGTTGACTATAAAATGATATACAAATTTTAATAATATCAAAGTCGATACCAGCCAAACTGAATATAATTTCTATATAACTCTTTTATAATTTTAAGTCGATTTACATTTCTTTATTTGGCTTAAAACAATTTTTTACCGTTTTAATATTTACCTATTTCGTCATATTGTTATGATAGTACCTATATATTGATACCTACTATCTGGCGAAGACAGAGGTGGTGTTGAGTACTGTAATTGATATAGTGGCATATGCTTGCAGTACTTTAAGCGATGTCGTAATTTCCAAACTTATAACTTCAAAGACTAAGCAGTCCTGTATGCCTGTTTCTGATCTATGTGGTATACCTTGATAGTTGATTAAAAATTATGTTTGTTTTTAGTCGGATATGCTTATGGTACTCGAAAAAAATACAAAATTACTAGAAGTGTTCCTATAAATTTCGAGGAGTACCCTCGATTCCTCACGACTCCATCAACAGGCATGCACTTTGATAACTATGAGACCAAGTTCGACTGTAATTGACGTAGTGGCGTATGCTTGCATTTCTTTAAACAACGCTGAAATCTTCAAACGTGTATCTCTAAGGAGTCAGAAGTTCTGTTCACTACTTTAGGTCCAGGATATGGTGCAAAATCTTACTATTTGGTAACATATGCTTGGGCTTCTTCAGAAAAAATCAAAATCGATATATGTTTCCATATAAATTTTGAGGAGTTCCCTCGATTCCTCACGGATCCCATCATCAGGTCACCACTTTGGTAAACACTGGTACAACACTGTAATTGACGTAGTGGCGTATGCTTGTATTTCTTTAAACAACGCTGCAATTTTCAAACGTGTATCTCTAAGGACTCAGAAGTTCTGTTCAGTACTTTAGGTCCAGGATATGGTGCAAAATCTTACTATTTGGTAACATATGCTTGGGCTACTTCAGAAAAAATCTAAATCGATATATGTTTCCATATAAATTTTGAGGAGTTCCCTCGATTCCTCACGGATCCCATCATCAGGTCACCACTTTGGTGACAATGGGACCAAACGGGAAGCACCACCTTTCAAATAAAAAAAAAATCATCCAAATCGGTTCACCCAGGCGAAAGTTCTGAGGTAACAAACATAAAAAAAAAAAAAAAAAAAAAAAAAAACAAAACATACAGACGAATTGAGAACCTCCTCCTTTTTTTGGAAGTCGGTTAAAAAAGGAGGAGGTTTCTCAATTCGTAAATATATGTTTGTTTTTTTTTTTGTTTCTTCGCGGATATCTTCATCGTTTCTGAAACGATTTTAATTTTTTTTAATGTTGTGTAGGGTATAATTTAAATTTGATCCCATTGTCACCAAATGGTGACCTGATGATGGGATCCGTGAGGAATCGAAGGAAATCCTCAAAATTTATGTGAATTGATTTTGATTTTTTCTGAAGTAGTCTAAGCATATATTACCAAACAGTTAGATTGCACCATATCCTGGATCTATAATATCAAAAAATTTCACGTTTCAGTAAGCTATATATATATATATATATATATATATATATATATATATATATATATATATATATATATATATATATATATATATATATATATATATATATATATATATATATATATTTTTCAACACATATATATATATATATGTGTTGAAAAATTTCGCAGCGGCGGTAGACTTTTTCTCTTTCTACTATTTTTTTTTATCTAATCGTTTTTGTTTTTCATTTTCCGTCCTCAAATAATCGTCGTCTGATCATTCGAGAATTATCCCTACTCAGTCTATACCCATCACTAAAAATCTGAAAATTAAATAATTTTAAACAAAAAAAAAAACGACTTCAAAAGGTAAACTAAAAGGAACAATTAAATTTACTTCGCACAAAGTAATACTTATTTTCCAGTACAAGTGAAAATAATTATTACTTTGTGCGAAGTAATTTATTATTATACTTAGGTTTTGCAAATACGATTAATAAAGTATAGGCGTAGGATAGTTTTTTTTTCAAGATATGAATGAGATGTCATAGGTACATTTAAATTAGAAAAGTTATGTCAATATAAGTAAGATTTTATGTTTTTCATGATATTTTTATTTATTAGTTTTTATGCTAGGTACGGCTTGGGTTTTTTCTTTCTTTTGGACTTTTGTTATTTTGTCGTCTAAAGCAAGTTAGTACTTTAACCGTAAAGTCCCAAAGTAGGCTACATGTTTGTTAGCGTAGGTAATTAATAAATAAAAAACCGGGCAAGTCCGAGTTGGAATTGCGCACCGAGAGTAGACTTTTAAAAAATTTGGCGCTCGGCGCCAGCAGCGCAGCGTCGGTGTGAAAACGATCATCGTCTGCAGTCGCTGCGGCGTAAAGTCCATACAAATCTCAGTACAGAGATCTTCGTCGCGTATATGAGTGTACTATCAAGTAGTCCCGTTCGCATAAAAGAAAAAAAATATTATACATACAGACGAATTGAGAACCTCCTCCTTTTTTTGAAGTCGGTTAGTAATACACGGTCATTTTTCGAGCTGGTAGTAATAGGAATCGTTAGCATTTTCATAGAAAAAAACGGCCATTATTTGACAATAAATTATTATCATTACTCCATCGGCCTACTTCTTTTGCTTATTCACGTCTAATACCGTGTATAAAGAAGCATTAACTACTATAAATTAGTGATTTTAAATATCCAAACGACAGTGTTCATAAACTAAAAATGTATTTGAACTGCTGCCCTAAATCACTTTTCCACGCGTACGAAGTCGCGGGCACAGCTAGTAGGTAATATGCACAGAAGAGTAAAAGAGATTAGAATGGCATTGTAGGCGGGGCAGACGCGCCGTACATATGATCAAATGATCAGATGTCAACCGAAACACGTTTTATCGGTCAACAGTCACAATCTTACTGTGACGGCGTACGGAGCTCCATAAAAAGTCGTTAAAAATGCCGTGTTGCGCTGTTTTAACGTGTCGGAAAAGAAGCCAAGTGTGTAGTGTAGCCCGAGAAGGAATTTCTTTCCACCGGTAAGTCCAAAAACTTTAAATTTTATGTGATATTAGTAATTATTTCCATAGCATTATGTAGTTCGTGATCGAAAACGATACATTCGTATTTAGGCGCAAAATTATCCATTGCTGCAATACGTGGGTACCATTTTGTGTAATGTCTTTGCGAGTGAGCAATGTATTGCATTCGCAGCGATTGTTCGCTCGCCGAATGACAGCTTCAATTCTAGGTACTTCGTGCGTATCGATAGTGTTGTACCAAGATGTAAACAATGTCGATCTAAGAAAATGATATTATAATTTAAGCAACTCTCTTTATTGATAATTACCATCATATTATTGTTTATTTAATTTAGCTTTCTATTAAGAAATAAAAGATAATTTCATACGGACATTATTATAATTATATTGTTATATCTGTGATTAATGTATGTTTTTTTTGCCTAGTAAATAAATAAATAGATTATTAAGGACCGATTTTTCCATCCTCAGATAAACAACCAGATAGCGTTTATTCGACGAATAAACGCTATCTGGTTGTTTGCAATATTTTGAGTTTTTCAAAACTCAGATAGTTGTTAACTGTCTAATAAGACACCTATTAAAGGAATAAAATTATCTGCTGCTTGAAGAGCCTGATAAGGCTTTATTTCCCCGATAAGTTCGTGTCTGCATTTATATTTAACAGTTTCGTCAATTTCTTTGGATATCAGAATCTAATAAAATTGATGTTTTTGAAGCAATGGACGACTTAGCAATCGAGGAGGTACCTGAATTCCTCAATTATTTACATCTGTCTGGTAGAAAACCCCGACCAGCTAGTATTTTCAACAGTACCTTATGCCTAATAGTAGTAGTGATGATTGTAACTAGCACAAGGAATATTTTGAGTCACTGACAAGCTAGTTTCTTACAAATCACATTAAATATCTATGGACGTTGTGAACACCACTTCAATCTGGCCCTGTGCTAAGCATACAAAGAACTTTACGAACGATAACGGAAATATATTTAATACTTTTTATACGATACACAAATTATTTTTATTAGATTATACACACATTTAATACACATCAATGACCCAGGAACATTGGATTTTTTTTTCTCTCGGTGGGATTTGAATGTGCAACCTCTCGGTTGAGCACCAACAACAATGCAGTCGACTATTGTACTATGGAGGCAGCGTAGTGGTTGAGTGCATTGGTGCTCAAGTATTGACATTGAATAGGCTATTACTAACAAGTAAACAACATATAATGTAACTCTTTAATATTTAATTAATAGGATTTCTTATTTATAGAATTGATTATCTATACATATAATAAATCTGTAGAGGGGTCATGTCTGTACATTAAGAATATTTAAGTGAAAATTAAAAAAAGGGGGTCTATAAAACCCACAGAACCTAAAAATAACATTTAAAAAAAAAAATGTCTGTCTGTCTGTCTATCTGTGTGTGTAAAGTCCATATATATCTCAGTACAGAGATCTTCGTCGCGTATATGAGCGTACTATCAAGTAGTCCCGTTCGCATAAAAGAAAAAAAAAATATTATACATACAGACGAATTGAGAACCTCCTCCTTTTTTTGAAGTCGGCTTATAAAACACGGTCATTTTTTGAGCTGGTAGTAGGAATTGTTAGCATTTTCATAGAAAAAATACCTCAAAACATTCACGACAAAAACGGCCATTATTTGACAGTAAACTATTATTATTATAAAAATAAATAAAGAAGCATTACTATAAATTAGTGATTTTAAATATCCAAACGACAGTGTTCATAAACTAAAAATGTATTTGAACTGCTGCCCTAAATCACTTTTCCACGCGTACGAAGTCGCGGGCACAGCTAGTTATTGAATAAAGAAATCACAGCCATAAACTATGTGCGCTAAACTATTGAAATGTTACTCTTTAAACATTAAGGAGAAACAAAAAACATAATATTATAAAGTTTCACATTTTTATTACAAATAAGATGATATTGTCAGTAACACAGTAATTGTTTGCTGCATTTTGCTCTATTTATATATATTTTGTTCTTTCCTCATATCATAATTCTCAAGACAAAACATCTTTTATGCTCCTTTTCTAGAAAATAATGCCATCTTTGCTATTGTAGTTTTATCAGCTGTCCATCAACTCTGAATCTGCAAAAAAATTATGATTAGATGTATCAGTAATTTCCGGTATAAAATGGCAAACCAAAAAGATATTAATCTTTAAATTTCAAGCAATGTTCCAACCTAATTCATGCATTAATACATGAATTTATTTTTGCATATACCTATATTTTGTTTGCAACGAAGAAACCTATATAATAGTTTCGGTTCAATTTTCTTTTTCTCCTTTGAAAAGTAAGCGGTTTTGATTAGCAATATGTTAGATAATAAAATAATAAATACCTTTGGCAATAATTTTCTATACAAGAAAATTACTATTTTGTAGTTTGATATTTTGTCACGAGTTCTATTACAACTAACAAGTTCGGAGTTGGTAAAGTTGCAGAACGTCCTCGCATCCTTTTTTGTTCCAAATGGAACATAGATGTAAATAATAAGGGTTTTATAAAATTATAAAACCCTTATTAGATGTAAATAATAAGGGTTTTATAAAATTATAAAACCCTTATTATTTACATCTATGTTACACAACAAAAATACATAATAATTATTTGTAAGCTTGAATTTTCGAAAGACAATATTGACAACTGACAAGTGACAACTGAAAAAGTTATACCTACCGAACATGTTGCTGTTCTTTTTTAACATATTGAATGCAATAACTGTGCATCTCACTTGCACACAAATAGTGTGAAGTTGTCTGGTTAAATACCACTAATAGCTATTCTGTAGCTATAAGACGTGTAGTGTATAACTAACCTAATAATTATTCTAAGTGTACTAACACCCTTACAATAACTAAATGATGTAGTCTATAAATTAAGATGTTATTAATAAACGGAGAGCAGTCTTCATTTGATCTTTGTTTTAATACCACCAACCTTACATGGCGACCCTGCCACCCGAGGCACAGCGCCACCGCGTCGCGAGTGTTTGCCAAATATGGACCTAGTGCAAATTCCGAACTTTGAACTGTAAGTGTTAAGATGCAGTAAATAGGCAGTGAAAAATGTAGTAAATTTAAATAATTAATATTTTATTGAAACCATGGGAAAACAACAGTCAAAAGAAGAAGTGATTATTGCCCAAAACGGTGCTGGAAATTCGGCGACAACGGAGCAACTGTTACAGCACGCGAGCACTGCAAGTTACGCTGTTTTGATTATATGCGGTTTGCTAATTATTGGGGCTGTTATATTTCTTATAACCTACCTTAGACGGTGTATTAGCAAGTGGATGCAGCGGACCATCAATGATCACGAGATGCGAAGAGCTATGAGCTTTTACCGGCGCAATAATCCAAGTGTGCTGCCAACTAAAGCAGGAGTGGCTGAAGACAAGTGATGGAGCGCGGAGCGAGTGATGATGATGAAGGCTAAACGAAAAAACCAATATTGTCCCTAACTACTTCGCTCAGGTATGCGGCGACGATCCTTGTACGGCGCGAAGGTTTTGTGTTACCTAAGAACTCTAAGTGAACTTTGACCAATTATATTTTAATTATTATTAATGAGCATGTTCTAGATAATTAATGCAATATCTATATATTAAATAATTTATTAATAATTTCGTTATGTTATGGCTAGTGAGGCTAAGGAAATATATGAAAAATTAAAATGTATTAAAGAATATTTAACTAAGCTAGGCCCAAGTCGAAGAACTTCTAGTATAAGAGATACAAAATTTAATGAAGCAAAGGTCTTACACAAAAATTTTTCCAGTTTATATAGTGTTATAAAACTTAAGATAGAAAATAAGGAAATTGGGGAAACAGATTTAATGATATATTTAGTTCAATTATTAAGTTGTATGATAAAATAAGTAATCTTTGCTCTGATTCTTCGACAGATAATTTAAGCAAAATGGATCAGTTCGACTTAAAAGTTGCGGTTGCTTTATTACCTATTTTGACTGGTGATGAGGAGACGACTAAAAGATTAATATCAAATATCGAAATGTATGATTCAATGATAAATGATAGTAGTAAAAAATTACTTATAAAATTTGTCTTAAAATCCCGACTGTCTGAAAGCGCGAAGCTGCGCATGTGTGATCATTATGACTCTGTTTCAGATTTAATTAGGGATATGCGAAATATTTTATTGCCAAAAAAATCGGACACGGCAATTCAAGGTAGATTGCAGCGGCTGAGGCAGGATAATAGTTCCATCGAGGATTACGGTAAGCAGCTCGAGCAATTATTTGTAGATTTAACCATTACACAGGCCAACGGAGACTCTAACGCTTTTAAAATATTAAAGCCAATAAACGAGCGTGTAGCGGTTAAAAGATTTTCCGATGGGCTGCGTAACAGTCGCCTTAGCACTATTATAGCGGCTCGGAATTACCCGACGTTGAAAGATGCTATTCAAGGAGCTCTAGATGAGAAGGTGTTGGATGGAGGCGAGCATTCAATTAATTTTCATCATTATAGAGGTAATATGACTCGAAATAATTTTTACAAAGGCCGTTCGCAACCATTTATTCACCATCAGAATTATAATAATCGTGGTCATAATTCTGGAGGAGGCTATAATAAAGGTCGTTATAATAATTTTAATAACTCTAATAATCGCGGTCGAGCGCGCGGTTTTCGTGGCCACACAGGGTTCAGTAATCGTAAGCGGCATGAATCGCGTCATCAATTGAATGCCATGGAGTCCGGTACTGTACCGAATGACAACCAAGATTCCCGATCTGTAAAGCCACAGAACAATAATTGTAGGAATTGGTTTTTTCGGGCATGAATTTTTTTATTATGAAAATATTAATTCCGTATATTTAAATGTCCTAGAAAAATCATATAAATGGATGGTAGATACTGGTGCATCTCTTTCGGTTATTAAGTATGACATTTTAGATAGGTTGAATGTTACTTTTCATAAAGAGCGAGTTAAAATTAATGGGATTGGTGGTCATATTTACTGTGAAGGTTTTGTTTATTTAAAGTTGAATTATAATAATGAGGAATTTGAACATAAATTTTATGTCTTACAAAACTTTTCTTGCAGGACGGATGGAATTTTAGGTCAGGACTTTTTAAGTAAATTTAGGTGTACGTTAAATTTTGAAAAAAATATTTTGAATGCAAATAATGATAATAATCGGTCGATCGATATACCCTTGACGATGGGAACGCTAGGCTATAATAATTATATTACGATTCCGGCTAGGTGCGAATTTATTTACTATATGGACACTAGTTTACAAGACGAATGTGTTGTGCTACCTAAAAAATTATGCGAAGGTATTTTTTTAGCATCAATTTTAATAAAACCAAATAAAGGCAAAATACCACTTAAAATTTTGAATACTAGGGAGGAAGACATTAAATTAAGCTATTTCACGCCTGACATTGTGCCTTTAAAGGAATATTTTTTGTGTTCGTTTGAATCAACTAAAAAACTATCATCGGAGCGCGTTAAAATGTTGTTTTGTTCATTAAATTTTGAGCATTTAACTAAAGATGAACAAATTTCAATTGAAAATATTTGTGCAAAATATTCTGACGTTTTCTTTTTACCAGGTGACAAATTAGGGGTTACAAATTTATATGAGCAAAAAATATATTTAAAAGAAAATGTTACACCAGCATATGTTAAACCTTATAGATTACCTAAATCACAAAAGAAAGAGATAGATAGTCAAATAAAGCAAATGTTAGAGGATGATATCATTGAAGAAAGCCAGAGTGAATGGAGTAGTCCTCTCTTGTTAGTTCCAAAAAAGAGCGATAGTTCCGAAAAGAAGTGGCGCGTTGTGATTGATTATCGAAAATTAAATGAAAGGATTTCTGATGACAAATTTCCCTTACCTAATATTTCCGAAATATTAGATTCTCTTTCCGGTGCTATCTATTTTAGTCATTTAGACTTAACGCAATCATATTATCAATTACAATTAGATCCTAATAGTAGAAAATATACTGCTTTTATCACTGACAAACAATACCAGTTAAAGTGATTACCTATGGGATTAAAAATAAGCCCTAGTGCATTTAGTCGTTTAATGACCGTCGCAATGTCCGGTTTACATTATGAAAAAGCTTTAGTTTATTTAGACGATTTGATTTGTTTTGGTCGAAATTTAGAAACACATAATCGTAATTTAATGGATATATTTGAGAGATTAAGGAAAATTAATTTAAAAGTTAATCCTAGTAAGTGCCAATTTTTGAAAAAAGAATTATTGTATTTAGGTCATGTTGTTTCTTCTCAAGGTGTACGACCAGATCCTGAGAAAACTAAAATAATTCAAAATTATCCTAGACCATTATCAAGCGATGAAGTTAAACGTTTTGTAGCATTTGCTAACTATTATCGTAAATTTGTACCAAATTTTGTCAGTATTACAATTCCACTTAACAAGTTATGTAAGAAAGGAAGTCAGTTTGAATGGAATGATGAATGTGAAAAAGCTTTTATTCAACTCAAAGATAAATTAATCACTCCACCTATACTTCAATACCCAGATTTTTTGGAGGGAAGTGAATTTATTCTACGCACAGATGCTTCAGGCAAAGCCATAGGCGCAGTTTTGTGTAATAGTAATGATTTACCTGTTGCTTATACAAGTCGCACATTAAATAAAGCTGAAATTAATTATCCAACCATTGAAAAAGAACTGCTAGCAATCGTATGGGCAGTACGCTATTTTAGACCTTATTTGTATGGAAAACATTTTACAATTTTTACTGACCATAAGCCTCTTGTTTATTTATTTAGTATGAGTAATCCCTCTAGCAGGTTATTAAAATTCAGATTGACGATGGAAGAGTATGATTATAAGATTGAGTATGTTAGGGGTACGAGCAATGTTGCTGCAGACGCATTGTCTCGTATCATAGTAGCTTCGGATGATTTGAAAGAGTTAAGTATGAAATCGATTAATGTAATGACAAGAAGTATGAAAAGGAGAATGGATGAGAAAAAGGATTGTACAAATAATACTTTGGCGGATAACACTTCTATAGATGAACGGACTGATCACCCGCAAGTCGTAGAAATGCTTAAGAAACCAAAGAATTGTATCGAACTTAGACTAAAACAAGCTTCTTCGAAAGCTTTTCTTTATTGCGAGGATAAACATATAGTTTATATTAATCCCAAAGCTCAATCATGTCAAACGCGAGACGTTTTCATGAGGGAATTTGGATTATTTTGTTTGAAAAATAATATACACGAGGTGTATGTTATAAGAAATGAAGAAATGTTGAAATATATTAAATGGTTAACCAGTAAAAATAAAGATAATAAGTGGGCCGGCCCCCCGCGAATTTGTATATTGAAAGGAATAATAAAAATAAAAAATAACGATGACAAATTAGTGGTGCTGAATGATTTTCATTTGTTGCCGACTAGCGGTCACGCGGGAGTTCGACGAATGTTAAATAATATTAAAAAGTATTACTTTTGGTCTAATATGGACGAGGATGTAAAACGATTTGTAAAAAAATGTGTTAAGTGTCAGACACAAAAATATTCATTGCCGACAAAGCAACCAATGGAAATTACGACAACAGCACATAGTGCATTTGATAAAGTATTTTTAGATATAGTAGGTCCTTTAAGTAAAGATTATTATAATTATTCTTATATATTAACGCTTCAATGCGAACTTAGTAAATATGTATGTGCATTTCCTTTAGAAAGTAAAGATAGTATTAGTGTAGCTAAATCGTTTGTAGACAATGTTATTTTGACATTTGGTATTCCTAAAGAGATAGCCACAGATAAAGGAACCGAATTTATTTCATCCACAATGAAAGAAGTATGCAAATTACTTAATATTAATCAAATATCTTCAACTGCTTATCACCATCAGTCAATAGGAGCTTTAGAAAATACGCATAAATCGTTAAACGCTTATCTTAGAATTCAAACCGATAATGATCCAAGATACTGGAGCAAATGGTTACCTTATTTTTGTTTTGCTTATAATACAACTGTACATTCAGAAACTGAATACACCCCATTTGAATTAGTCTTTGGTAAAAAATGTAACATACCGAGTAATTTAACATCTGGATCTATAGAACCTTTGTATAATGAAGAAGATTATGTTAAGAACTTAAAATATCGTTTAAAAGTTGCACAAATGGATGCAAAATGTAATTTAGTTAAGAAAAAATGTAATCGAAAAGTAGATTATGATACATACGTTAATACTATTAGTTATAATATAGGTGATAATATACTAGTTAAAAATGAAAAAGAAAATAAATTTGAACCATTGTATTTAGGACCATACAAAGTGTTAGAAGACTTAAATTGTAACGTAAAAATTGAACGAAATGGAAAAATAGATATTATACATAAAAACCGAACTAAACTTTTTATAACGTAGAAATAAGAATATTAATTATCACTATAAGTAAACATAATATAGTATTAAAATAAAATAAACTCGTAAAGTTTATTTTATTTTTATTTGCCTTGGGACGTGTAGTGTATAACTAACCTAATAATTATTCTAAGTGTACTAACACCCTTACAATAACTAAATGATGTAGTCTATAAATTAAGATGTTATTAATAAACGGAGAGCAGTCTTCATTTGATCTTTGTTTTAATACCACCAACCTTACAGACGATTGTAAAATTGAAAATATTTATTGGCTTGACAACTAGGCAAATAATTTTATTTGTCAGGCTACTATTTGACGATTTATCTGAGTATTGAAAAATCGGCCCTAAGAACAATACATTAGTCGTACGGTACCCTGTCACCCCTCAAAAATTTAACCGAACTATTGCAAAAAATGTGACAATTATTTTATCGATATCAATTATCGACCTTCGGTCGCCCTAGCGTGTATGAGAAAAGTGCGCGTGTGTAAGTGTACATCTAATGCATTGTTTACGTTAGTGTGACAACCAATTACAAATTAGCGATCTAAGTGCGTGAGGTTTATTTGTGTGCGTAACGCTCGTACGTATTGGGTTACTTCCATGTAGTGGAATTAAGAGCGGCGACACGCGTTCTGATACAAATTTGAAACTATTTCCATTCTAACCTCTTTATCTGTTCTGTGGTAATATGTATAGTGAGCTGAGTCATCTGAGTCACACAATATTATTGTGTTCCCAGGCTCCAAGATTTCTTGGTTTCTATAGTAACAACTAACAGATAATTTGACATCAGCCCATACTGTGTTTCAAATATAAATATTGTAGGTATCGACTTAAAAACGAAAATTATGAAATTCAATATATTGTGAATTGTTTATCAATTAAAATAACTTTGCCAAATTGGAAATCGTCAAGAAAGAAAGGTATTTCAAGGGATTCACGAAATTACTTAGGGCTCACTTAGTAATGGCGGTCCCACCAGAAATAGAGACGAATACAGACACGCGGTCTGTGCTTCACATAGTCGAGGAGAACTTTATAAAATTTGGATTGGTAGGTACTCTAATATAAAGTATTTAAATAAAGAATCCAAGAATCTGTCAAGTATTATTCCTCTAAAAATTGTTATTTGTTGCATTGTTTTATGTCTAGGCTAGTCTAATACATACCCTAACCTGCCATCCGTCCGGGTTTCCCCGGATTTGTCCTAGTTTGGAAGCTGTCCGGGGAGCGTCCGTGGGGGTTGTAAGTTGTAGTCCGGGTAAAACCCGGGCTGAATGTAAAAGTAAGTTTCCGTTTCTATGGATCAAAAACTTGCAGAAAATTTACGCAGAACGCATGTTGTATGCTGGCGAACATGCACTGCCCAAAATGGAGCTGATCGACTATGTCAAGAGAACAATACTAGACGTAAATTCAGGATATTGCGATATTCCCGTGCGCGGTTTACTGCTGGTGTACGATAGATACTTTGTGCATGTTATTGAGGTAAGTATACAGACTTACCTATTCAGAATGCACCAAAGCACCTCCTGCGAGTCAAAGCTACCGGAGCTGTCATGCCAGCTAAGGGATGCTGCTGCGGTTCAACAATCGGTCTCTACAACCACCATCAAGAAGTGAAATGAGAACAAGTGTCTCGCTGAAGACGCTCCATAAATCATCTGATAGTCTAATGAAAACAAACACACATAATATTATGTGGACTTAAGTCTAAGGGTCCCCTGTCCACGGGATGACGTCGTGACATGGTGAAATAAAACGAAAAAAAGTGTTTATTCAGAAACCGAAACAATTATTAGGTATACCATTACACCATATAACTAATATTAATATGGTGTAATGTTGTGTTGATACTTGATACACGATGTGCAGATTCACGTTACCGTAAAAAAAGTCACGAGCCACGACGTCGGATCGTCTTGTCTTGTAAAATTCATGTAGGTAATATAATAAGCACCATTCTGCAGCACTTTTGCAGGGACATCCCTGTACCGTGAACTAGCACACTGTGCTTCAAGATCGCACTGTTTTACGATGACAATTTCGTGTCGTGGGCATGGGGTCAGGCCGTATAATCCTCCGTACATCCGGCAGTGGGGACGTTAGTGATCGCCTTAATAATTTATCAGCTCATTGCTGATAAATTATTAAGGCAGTGTGGCAAAAGCCATGGGATCAACAGACTATGAAGTATTAGGTCGCATAAAATTAACTTTGAAGGTTCTTATTATCTTTTTCTAAAACATAGGGATCAGAAGATACCATACATAGACATTTAAGATTTTTGTTCAGTCGCGAAGCTGACTTAAGAGAAAAAATTAAAGAGAAGCAGGAAGTAAAGGAAGAGTATCTAGCAGGTAATGCTAAGGCGCAAGAAAAAACGGAATGGAATATGTTCAGAAGATTGAAGTTGCTGATGGTGTATCATTCCATAAAAACGGTTAGTAGAAACCTATGTGTTTACATATTACATATCTATATTTTAATGTAGTAGCAAATCATTTTAAGGGAATATTTTTTTCTAAACTTCGGTAAGTGGTGAATCCATAATATAGTTTCACTCTGTCCGTTTGTCCGTATGTTTGCCCTTTCCTCCCTTCTATATCCTGTAATTATAAAAATTAATGCACAATGCAGATGCCACTAACTCGACCGCTGCTGTTATTGCCTAGTCTCTAGCTAGAGCCTAGGTTATATAAGTACCTAGTAGAAAAAGAGCCACCGTGGGATTTTGTGCGGATACCCCGAGTGCATTTCTCGCCTCGATTGCGTTGGCCACCAAACTAGTAAAATCTGACTTTTAACCTTTACTATAAAAGTTTAATATTTATTATTCCGGGGAGACCAATAATTTATATCTTACTAGCTGTCCCGGCAAACTTCGTATTGCCTTATTAATTAATTGCTTGACATACTGACTGCAGCGCCACCTATCGGTTCCAATTGTAAATCTAAACCATTCTCGAATCTCCACGAACACACACAAAAAATTTCATCAAAATTGGTCCAGTCGTTTAGGAGGAGTTCAGTCACATACACACGCACACAAGAAATATATATATTAAGATGTATAAAAAATAAAGTTCGTTAGTCTCGGTATAACTCGAGAACGCCTAAACCGATTCGGCTATTTTTAGTCTTGAAATATTTCTGGAAGTCCCGGGAAGGTTTAAACGGTTCATAAAAATCTATTTCTATGCTCAACGAAGTGGGTCAGCTAGGGATTTATATACTTAGTATTTTGTTTCCAATAGTTGGTGTTCAAAGATTGGCATGCTGTAATGGCGGACCCACCGACTCTCATTTCGAAGTTGGACATCAATGGCCCGCTGTCTGAACATATGGAACAGTTGCGTATTTGCCTGGACAAAATCCGCAGGTTGGGTGAGATTGCACGGCTCCATGATAAGGTAAGATATGATCAAGGCCATTGGCATCGATTCACCGTTAGCTGTCAAGTTCGACACCTAGATTATGATGTGACTCCCTTATGTTTCTTTGAAAGACTAAACATAAATATCGACACTAAACTTGGTGTCTACTAATTTTGTTCAATCTAAACACAATTTTGTCTCCCTAGACGGATAGAATACAACTAACCTGCGCGGGTAGAGAGGGGAGGGGTTGTTTTATTTTAAAACAATTCCTGTCACATCGCTATTTATCTATGTGTCGATACGTAGGTAGATACTAGACAGGTAGGTAGTAGGTACACATTTATCGGTACATAATCTGATGTAGATAAATTTATATTTTTTTACGAATTATGTTACTAGTTATTTTCAATTTCAGCGGAACCTCGAAGTACTGCTCACAGCGGATTCAAAAATGGAAACACTTCCAGAGGTGGACTTATTAGATTACCTTCTGGAGTCTCCGCACCTCTTAGATCTCCGTACTGTAGCACGCATGCATCGCCGAGTCGACCATTATTCGTTTTATTTTGGTAAAAAATACTACCTACAACTACTACTGGAATTTACTTAAGAAAATTTTATTAAGTGCTTATGACGCAAACTGATGATTGTTTAAAAGCTTCCTCTACTATAGGTATTTTTATAAGCTTCGTGAAGCTACGAACAGTTACAGTGTAAAGTATATTATAGTTACTACAGGTAGATAAAAAAATAGAAAAATACTTTGTTCGTTTTCAGAAAAGGTATGGCCTCTTCCAACACAGTATACCCCTCGATTACTTTACAAGCTCAAGATTGACGATAGTTTTATTGAACCATTGCCCATAATGCCATGGGAAATTACCAAAGCGACAATAGAAGAAGATGAGAAGGAAGAAATGAGTACTTCGAGTAATTAAATGGGATGTCTACAATAATTTTATACTTATTAGGTAGTTGCATCACTGGCTATAGTGAATAAGTTCACATGCGAACCACAAACAGTTACTATAGAGATATTGATTAATTTTAACAGTCCTAAGCGCTTCGTTTCTGGTATATTCTTCACAATGGAGAAAAAGTTAAACGATATGAAAAAACACGATATGAAACTACCTCCTATCAATGAAAATAAGGATGAAGTGCCGAGAACAATAGTCGATATCGATCCACATTATTTTTCATTAATTGATGGAAGACCAATTAAAACCGACAAGTCTATCAGTAAGTACAAACAAAACATACGAGATATTGCTTTAAAACGAACACTTACTGGACTTTTACGAGACGAAATACTTCGAATCGACAGAGAAATAAAAACGGAAAGAGAGATGTACGAGATGGCTTCGAAAAACTTTGACGAATACAAAAATAGTTTTGACAAATTTCTAGCTGATAATAACAATAAAACTATTGTGGTAATGAGGAAATCTGATAATTTGTCAAAGGAACTGGCAAATAAAATAGAAGATAACAAAAAAGCAAATTACGAGCTGGCATCGGTAAAATCTAAAGTGCAATACATTAATGAATCTTTACAGATATTGTTATCATTCCAAAGTTTTTTATATAACATTGCGCCTATATTATGGCAACAAAGCAATCCCTTGCTTTTGGGCGGCACTGACATAATAAACATAGATTCAGACATATTTCAAAAAGTAGATGTAGATGGTATTAAATCCAAACTGAGCAAGTTACCACCACCGTTGTTATACTTTGAGACACCAGGACAGTTGCCTCATATATTTGAGTTACTGGAAAAACAAAATTTAAATTACCTGCTAGTAACTGAAGATTTAAATGCTGAGAAGGTCAAATTCGTTAAGTCCTTAGAGACATTAAAAAATCTGATGCGTCAAGATTTGGAATTCATCCAAATGCAGGTAAATCTTTCATTTTAATAATATAATTTATTAATTTCGTTGCACATAGGTATTTTGTCTTTACTTCATTTCAGTAGTCGATATTTTAAAAAATTAGATATATCCTACGTCCTCCCTATTAAGGCATATCCCATACTTGTAAGTATAGGATAAACCGTAAATATTGTAATGAAATAAGTATTAGTACCACTTACTTATAATACCTGTTTGGTACTAATACTTATTATACAATAAAAAAACTCTAATACTATTTTAACTATATTTTTAGATAAAGGAAATCGAAGATGCAATAAAATGGAACGAAACTAGGGAGAACGATTTGAAGAACATCTTCTACAGTATATTGGAGGACAAGATCAAGTACATAGTGTCATCGGAAGCGGCAATTGAAATCTTCAATTACGTTGAGTTTACGTACGAACGCCTGGTAGCGCCTAATGATGCTAAACTGAGCTCCTTCGATATGACACTATGTTTAGAACAAGAATATAACGATCTAATGCTACTTCTTTCTACGTTTGATACAAATTCTATAAAATCTATAGAAAAAGAGCTTTACGAGAACGAAGCGAAGATCGCCAAGCAGGCTGTTGAGGCTAACAAAATGTTAAAAGACGTACGGAAACTTAATAGACGATTGCAATCCGCGTATGAACCTCCACGGTATAGAAAGAAGTAGAACTGGATAATAAGTAGCTCTACATACATCTAAAGACAGGGAAGTCTCAAAACATACTATTGGTTTAGTATGTTACATACTTAGATAAAGACGTCTACTTTATCAAGTGTTTTTACATTACCAATATGCACGATTGTAACAGTAAATATTTCTATTCTTTCAATATTATGTTGATAATTATATAATAAACGACTACAAAAATAAAGTTAATTTTTTTATAAAATACTAGCTGACCCTTGCCCACTTCGTTGAGCATAAAAAGAGTTTATGATGAAATTCAACTAAAAAAAAAACAACGTAGAACCCGCAACGCGGGAACCCGAAACCCGAAACGCGGGAACCCGGAACCCGCAACGCGGGAACCCGGAACCCGCAACGCGGGAACCCGGGACCCGCAACGCGGGAACCCTGAACCCGCAACGCGGGAACTTGAAACCCGCAACGCGGAACCCGCAACGCGGAACCCGCAACGCGGAACCCGCAACGCGGAACCCGCAACGCGGAACCCGCAACGCGGAATCCGCAACGCGGAACCCGCAACGCGGAATCCGCAACGCGGAACCCGCAACGTGAGAACCCTGAACCCGCAACGCGGGAACCCTGAACCCGCAACGCGGAAACCCTGAACCCGCAACGCGGGAACCCGGAACTCGCAACGCGGGAACCCGGAACCCGCAACGCGGAACTCGGAACCCCAAACGCGGGAACCCGGAACCCGCAACGCGGGAACCCGGAACCCGCAACGCGGGAACCCGGAAGCCGCAACGCGGGAACCCTGAACCCGCAACGCGGGAACCCGAAACCCGCAACGTGGAACCCGCAACGCGGAACCCGCAACGTGGAACCCGCAACGCGGAACCCGCAACGTGAGAACCCTGAACCCACAACGCGGAACCCGCAACGCGGGAACCCTGAACCCGCAACGCGGGAACCCTGAACCCGCAACGCGGGAACCCGGAACCCGCAACGCGGGAACCCGGAACCCGCAACGCGGAACCCGCAACGCGGAACCCGCAACGCGGAACCCGCAACGCGGAACCCGCAACGCGGAACCCGCAACGCGGAACCCGCAACGTGAGAACCCTGAACCCGCAACGCGGGAACCCGGAACCCGCAACGCGGGAACCCGGAACCCGCAACGCGGGAACCCGGAACCCGCAACGCGGGAACCTGGAACTCGCAACGCGGAACCCGCAGCATGGGAACCCGAAACCCGCAACGCGGAACCAGCAGCATGGGAACCCAAAACCAGCAACGCGGAACCCGCAACGCGGAACCCGGAACCCGCAACACGGAAACCCGGAACCCGCAACGCGGAACCCACAACGCGAAACCCAAACACAGAACCCGCAACGCTGACATAATATGGAATAAATAGTATCCTATGTCCGTCTACTTGCTCTAAGCTACTTCCTCACCAATTTTCAGCCATATCGATAAAGCCGTTCTTGAGTTATAAATAATTTAACTAACACGACTTACTTTTATACATATAGATGTATAGATTACTCCTACTAACATAAGCTAAGCCCGGTGAATGTCACAGTCGGTCCAGCCAATTCGGTGATCATGAGTTTGATGACGACGATGATGATGATGAAAAGTAGCCTAAATTAATCCTTATAACTTTAGCTATCTACCAGTGAAAGTCTCGTTAAAATCGGTCCAGCCGTTCCAGAGATTAGCCGGAGCAAAGAGAGACGCTGACAGACATTTTTTTTTAAATTACATTTTCGTTTTCAGTAAATATCATTGCCAATGCAAAAAAAGGCAGAAGATATCGTTTAAAATGTCATATGTATTTAGAAAAACGTTGCTAATTGAAAGTTACATACTTACTGACACTTCAATTTTATTTGTTTGTAATAGATGTATAGATTTGGAAAACTTCTCCAATCTTGGCGTTTTCACTGACGCGGAGCGGGGCGCATAGGAACTTAGTGGTTCCCAAGCGGAGTGGAGCAGAGATTTCGAGTATAGTGATTGGTCAATTCGGGTACCGCAAGCTCCTGTCCGCCTCGCCCCGCGTCAATGGAAACGCAGCCAAACGTCTATATCGTCTACCGGTCGCCATGGTAACAGCGTTGTTTACAAATAGAAAACAAAAATTAGGAAATGCTATACATACCGTATTTATATCAGCTGAAACTATTTGGATTCATGTTTTTGTTAATCCTAATAATTTTTTTAATCCAAATAGTTTAAGCTGATATAAAAACGGTATTTATAGCATTTCATAATTTTTATTTTCCATTTGTAAATAATGACGTTGCCATGACAGCCGTGTCATATAAACTGCCAACGACGTGAATCGATCGAGCCCAGGTTCAAACCCCGCGTGACCATCACGTATTTTCTTCTTTTTTCTAATTTTCTGCTTATTTTTTTCAACATTTTCTTTCATAATAACCTTTTCGTAACAATAACGAACATACCGTAAAAAAATTTGCGAAATTGGTCAAGCCGTTGTCGAAGCGCACACGATGTAAGAAATTTTGGAGGTCGTTTTTTTTACACTTTGGGCTACATTTTTGGGGTTTTAGTAAGGAACCCTACTTTTTTTAAACATATAATATAACCTATGTTCAGCGCTAGGAATGTAGCTTTCCAACGGTGAAAGAATTTTTCATATTGGTTCAGTGGTTTCAGAGCCTATTCCATTCAAACAAACAAACAAACAAACAAACAAACAATCAAACGTTACCTCTTTATAATATTAGTATAGATATAGATTTAATGTGCCTTCCTTATTGGTTGCATAATCAAAAACCATTTAAATCTTAGACTATACAACTGTGTAAAAAATAAATAATTTTGTTAACTTATGTGTAATTGCAAAATTCAAATTACATATATGCATTTTATATTATTACGTAAGTATATATCATTATGAAAATTACTAAACCGGAAACGATTAAAAATGCGAAAATAGATAGTAAAGCGGGTCGGATAACTAAATTATTAAAAACTTATATTCTAAGAGCTAGCAATGTCTTCGAGAGAGAATTTAGGTAGGCCCTACCTGGGGCCATATTACGCAACTTCTGTGGCTTTCACGACCGTGGACAAAGAGAATATAATCACTACGTTTTACCGTGGACATCAACTGACATAGTGACGTAATTTTTTTAAAAAACACTTAATTTGATAAAATCATTGAAAAAATCATATTAAATCGTGTTTTAAAAAGATTTAACGTCACAATGACAGTTGAAGCCCACGGTCGTGAAAGCCACGCAAGTTGCGTAATCAGGGGCCTGATTACGCAACTCCGTGGGCATCAATTCTCCGTGGATATCTACTTCTTCTTCTTCGTCATACGTCATTATCAACCGTCATTGTGATGCTAAATCTTTTTAAAATACGTTTTAATAACATATAATCATTAAAAAAACCGGACAGCTATGTCAAAAAATTTATTCCCACTTTGCCACTCAAAGAACGAACGAAATGCATAATTGACATTAATTTGGCATATTATTGTTATTTAATGTTATTTAATCTATATCTATACTCTATACTAATATTATAAAGAGGTAATGTTTGATTGTTTGTTTGTTTGAATGGAATAGGCTCTGAAACCACTGAACCAATATGAAAAATTCTTTCACCGTTGGAAAGCTACATTCCTAGCGCTGAACATAGGCTATATTATATGTTTAAAAAAAGTAGGGTTCCTTACTAAAACCCCAAAAATGTAGCCCAAAGTGTAAAAACACGACCTCCAAAATTTCTTACATCGTGTGCGCTTCGACAACGGCTTGACCAATTTCGCAAATTTTTTTTACGGTATGTTCGTTATTGTCACGAAAAGGTTATTATGAAAGAAAATGTTGAAAAAAATAAGCAGAAAATTAGAAAAAAGAAGAAAATACGTGATGGTCACGCGGGGTTTGAACCTGGGCTCGATCGATTCACGTCGTTGGCAGTTTATATGACACGGCTGTCATGGCAACATAAGTATTAACAAATGGAAAATAAAAATTATGAAATGCTATAAATACCGTTTTTATATCAGCTTAAACTATTTGGATTAATAAAATTATTAGGATTAACAAAAACATGAATCCAAATAGTTTAAGCTGATATAAATACGGTATGTATAGCATTTCCTAATTTTTGTTTTCCATTTATAAACAACGTGGTTACCATGGCGACCTTTAGACGTTATAGACGTTTGGCTGCGTTTCCATTGACGCGGGGCGAGGCGGACAGGAGCTTGCGGTACCCGAATTGACCAATCACTATGCTCGAAATCTCTGCTCCACTTCGCTTGGAAACTCTAAGTTCCTATGCGCCCCGCTCCGCGTCAGTGAAAACGCCAAGATTGGGGAAGTTTTCCAAATCTATACATCTATACAAATAAATAAAATTGAAGTGTCAGTTTGTAACTTTCAATTAGCAACGTCTTTTTGAATGCATATGACATTTTAAACGATATCTTCTGCTTTTTTTTGCATTGGCAACGATATTTACTGAAAACGAAAATGTAATTAAAAAAAAATGTCTGTCAGCGTGTCTCTTTGCTCCGGCTAATCTCTGGAACGGCTGGACCGATTTTAACGAGACTTTCACTGGTAGATAGCTAAAGTTATAAGGATTCATTTAGGCTACTTTTAATCATCATCATCGTCGTCATCTAACTAATGTTCACCGAATTGGCTGGACCGACTGTGACGGGAGCATTCACCAGGCTTAGCTTATGTTAGTAGGAGTAGATAATCTATACATCTATATGTATAAAAGTAAGTCGTGTTAGTTAAATTATTTATAACTCAAGAACGGCTTTATCGATATGGCTGAAAATTGGTGAGGAAGTAGCTTAGAGCAAGTAGACGGACATAGGATACTATTTATTCCATATTTTGTCAGCGTTTCCGTGAACGTTGCGGGTTCTGCGTTTGGGTTTCGCGTTGTGGGTTCCGCGTTGTGGGTTCCGGGTTCCCGCGTTGCGGGTTCCGGGTTCCCGCGTTGCGGGTTCCGGGTTCCCGCGTTGCGGGTTCCGGGTTCCCGCGTTGCGGGTTCTGGGTTCCCGCGTTGCGGGTTCCGGGTTCCCGCGTTGCGGGTTCCGGGTTCCCGCGTTGCGGGTTCCGGGTTCCCGCGTTGTGGGTTCCGGGTTCCCGCGTTGCGGGTTCCGGGTTCCCGCGTTGCGGGTTCCGGGTTCCCGCGTTGCGGGATCCGGGTTTCCGCGTTGCGGGTTCCGGGTTCCCGCGTTGCGGGTTCCGGGTTTCCGTGTTGCGGGTTCCGGGTTCCGCGTTGCGGGTTCCGGGTTCCCGCGTTGCGGGTTCCGGGTTCCCGCGTTGCGGGTTCCGGGTTCCGCGTTGCAGGTTCCGGGTTCCGCGTTGCGGGTTTCGGGTTCCGCGTTGCGGTTTCCGGGTTCCCGCGTTGCGGGTTCCGGGTTCCCGCGTTGCGGGTTCCGAGTTCCGCGTTGCGGGTTCAGGGTTCTCGCGTTGCGGGTTTCGGGTTCCCGCGTTGCGGGTTCAGGGTTCCCGCGTTGCGGGTTCAGGGTTCTCGCGTTGCGGGTTTCGGGTTCCCGCGTTGCGGGTTCAGGGTTCCCGCGTTGCGGGTTCAGGGTTCCCGCGTTGCGGGTTCCGGGTTCCCGCGTTGCGGGTTCAGGGTTCCCGCGTTGCGGGTTCCGGGTTCCCGCGTTGCGGGTTCCGGGTTCCCGCGTTGCGGGTTCCGAGTTCCGCGTTGCGGGTTCAGGGTTCCCGCGTTGCGGGTTCAGGGTTCCCGCGTTGCGGGTTCCGGGTTCCCGCGTTGCGGGTTCCGGGTTCCCGCGTTGCGGGTTCCCGCGTTTCGGGTTTCGGGTTCCCGCGTTGCGGGTTCCCGCGTTGCGGGTTCCCGCGTTTCGGGTTTCGGGTTCCCGCGTTGCGGGTTCCGGGTTCCCGCGTTGCGGGTTCCCGCGTTTCGGGTTTCGGGTTCCCGCGTTGCGGGTTCCGGGTCCGGGTTCCCGCGTTGCGGGTTCCGGGTTCCCGCGTTGCGGGTTCCGGGTTCCCGCGTTGCGGGTTCCGGGGTCCGCGTTGCAGGTTCCGGGTTCCGCGTTGCGGGTTTCGGGTTCCACGTTGCGGTTTCCGGGTTCCCGCGTTGCGGGTTCCGGGTCCGGGTTCCCGCGTTGCGGGTTCCGGGTTCCCGCGTTGCGGGTTCCCGCGTTTCGGGTTTCGGGTTCCCGCGTTGCGGGTTCCGGGTCCGGGTTCCCGCGTTGCGGGTTCCGGGTTCCCGCGTTGCGGGTTACCGCGTTTCGGGTTTCGGGTTCCCGCGTTGCGGGTTCCACGTTGTTTTTTTTTAGTTGAATTTCATCATAAACTCTTTTTATGCTCAACGAAGTGGGCAAGGGTCAGCTAGTGTTATATAATGTTATTTCCTTGCAAAAAATGGACCTATGGAAAGTCCAAAACCTATTTTGATAACTCAGAAAATAAGTAAGTATTCACTATGTAACATGTTACGTGCCGCGTAAGCAGATATGCACATACGCATAATGCATGTGTGATGTAGCCCGTAATGAGATGTTAGTCTTTAAGACTAATATTTTTATTGTTCAGTTCATAATTTAGTATCCGTAAGGGTATGTTGCCCTGTCGGCACCTATGTAATTACCTATGTGTACCTATGTAGATAATATGTATACGTGATAATATATTATGAAGTCTGAAGTGTAACTTTTATTTAACGACCACATATAGGGCACACCCCTACAACTATAATATGTAGGTAATTGATCCTTTTCGTTGTTTGGATCTTTTATATTTCATGATTAAATTGCTTCATAGCATTTTACGAAAACGTAAGACTAGCTGACATGTGCCCATTTCGTTGAGCATACGACAGTTTGTGATGAAATTCAGTTTAAAGAAAAACAAAACCCGAACCCGCAACGTGAAGCCTACAACGTAGAACTCTAAACGTGGAACCCGCAACGCGAAAACTGGTATGCGGAACTCGCATCTAGAGTACCTACTACAGTTATTCCTCATAATGTAGGCCAACCGGAAACATTTGACAGCAAGGTAAAGTAACGTAAAAGGATGTCGACGAATGATAATAACAATGAGGGGTTTTCGAAGTGTCACTTTTAGGTACAGAGACTACCGTAAGATGGCGCTTGCATAATGTAATATGTCAAAAAAATCTTTGATCTTTGTTGGGTGGTTAATAGGGTTGCCTGAATAAAGCTATTATCCATTTTCTGGTAGAGAAATTATTCATAAAGTGGTTAAGTCGCTGTAGGTATGCTGTTTCATACACAAAAATAATCCTTTCAAATTCCTTTCTTAGTGATCTCCTACACTTCCGAGGAAACCTACATACATTATAGCTAGCTGGCTTCAATATCTTTGATTTTTCAAACAAATAATTAATTACACTTTTCTCCCGTTTCCGTAGGGATTTCGGGAAGTTCTTGTTTAGTACTCCCCTATACTTACATTCTATGAAAGATACATGCCAAATTTCAGCCTGCTGCCGAGTATTTTCGACTCTTAAGTGGTTGGTATATATAGGTATATTGAGAATATGTAGCCTGAACTGCAGTTGGATTAAACATTGGCTCTGACTGCTGCTGGAGCTGGTTAGCTTGCTGACAAGCTTCATTCCATGGGAATATAGAAGGAACAGCTTTTCTTTTAAGTATTTTTAGGCGATGAGCTGCAAACAAAAGTTTGGTTTTTAGGTATAAACTCCTAAGATAGGTACCTACTGTATTATGTTTCCATTAAGTTATGATACCCAAGATAGGTAACAAACATAAAGATATGTACATAAATATTTAGGTTAAGAAATTAAAAAAATGTTACTAATTTAAGTCTAATGTCAATAAACTTTATTATTATTTCTTATTGCAAGCTAAGATAAATATGTATTTTCCATCTTGGGCCTCTTGCCAAATGTGATGACGGAGAGATGAAATCTGCAGGCTGGCGTAATCTTAATCCATCTTGATCTCCGAGTTTCATCTTGGGGAAAGCGGTGGTTACCTATATTTTTACAAAATTGTACTACGCATGGACTAGCCATGTTTAGTTTAGTTCTCAGGGCACAATTAATAATAAACTATTGCAAGTGAAAGAAAGAAAGTTGTAAGATAAACAAACAAAAAACAAAGCGGAAATTGACATTTTACACAGGATTTGACATATTACTTAGGTTTAATGCCATCTATCAGCATTTTTCTTAAACTAGTAGAACTGTCAAAATAAAAACCGCTCATTACATGAAAAGCGTAATAGCGCTTATTTCATTCACATTCGATAACATTACCATGGCGGAGAGTATAATTCAAAGGTTCATGTTTGTTTTGTTGACAGTTACAACAAAAGTAGGAATACGTAATACACGTATTCCTACTTTTGTTGTAACTGTCGAAGTTTTTGTAAGTTTTCTTATACGTGTTGTTGGCTTTTCTGGATTTCAAATCAAATCACATTTGGCTGTATACCGTTTTTTTTTTAATTTTTTTATCGATTTGGAACGCCTCGGCTCGATCTTGGCCAGTCTTTAACGTCTATAACGTCTAATAGTTGTCATGGTAACAATATTGTTTACAAATAAAAAATAAAAATTATGAAATGCTATAAATACTGTATTATAATCAGCTTAAACTATTTGGATTAATATTTTTGTAAATCCAAATAGTTTTAGTAGTTTAAACTATTAAATTCCTAGATAATTATTAATTATCCAAATTTTTTTAAAAGGTCTTCATGATGCACAGGCTAAGGTCATAGACCATACTGCCTAGTCATTAGTTTTCTATCAATAAACGAACCATCACCTTACGGCTGCATTCACCATGTGCTTGTCTTGCCAGTCAACTTGCTATGGCTAATAAAATAAAAAATCGTTATAAGTGGGGCTAATTTTACCCAGCTAGGGAAATTAAATTCACCAAAGCCATAGATTAGAATAATTTATTTAAAAGTATTACTCGAATACCCCACACACAATCCGCTGTCAAAACACTTGCCGTTAAACATGTGTTTGGCGAGATAATAGTGTATTATATTTAAGTGTAATTTTAGATGAATAAATAATTTAAAAAAACTTAATAGACTACTTTAATCAGTAAAAAAAAAATAGTCTGTGGTTGGAATTCAACCGAGAAGAAGAAGAAAGTAGTCATGAAACATCCAAGCGAGATCCAAGCCGGCAGCTCGTTATCTGCCGCTTTCATTTGACAGTTCAAAGCTGTGTTCATATGTCAAAATGCACTGTTTACATATGGTTTACAAGCATTTCGTTCCTTCTTTGAGTGGTAAAATTGACATCAATTTTTAGACATAAGTGTCCGGTTTTTTTGATATTTTAACTTTTTAAATCGTGTTTTAAGAAGACGAAGATAATATGAGAAGATTTTCGCGTTTGCAGTGTCCGCATTTCGGGTTCCGCTTTGAAAGTTCTGCATTGCGAGTTTTGGGTTCTTATTTACTGGCAATTACTGGCAATCATTTATAAGTTACAATTTACTCACACTTTTTAGGGAAACTACACAAAACAGTAAGTTAATAATGATAAATACCTATTGTTTGTAAATTATTGTAAAAATTTCCAATCATGGAATCTCATATGTCCTTTACAACTTATTTATTGTATATTATTTATTGTAAACTAGCTGACCCTTGCCCACTTCGTTGAGCATAAAAAAAAATTATGATGAAATTCAACTAAAAAAAAACAACGTGGGACCCGAACGCGGAACCCGCAACACGGAACCCGGAACCCTCCAACGCGGGAACCCGGAACCCGCAACGCGGGAACCCGGATCCCGCAACGCGGAACCCGCAACACGGAACCCGCAACGCGGGAACCCGGAACCCGCAAAGCGGAACCTGCAACACGGAACTCGCAACGCGGAACCCGCAACGCGTGAACCCAGAACCCGCAATGCGTGAACCCGGAACCCGCAACGCGGGAACCCGGAACCCACAACGCGGAACCCGCAACATGGGAACCCGAAACCCGCAACGCGTGAACCCGGAACCCGCAACGCGAAACCCGCAGCATGGGAACCCGAAACCCGCAACGCAGGAACCCGGAACCTGCAACGCGGGAACCCGGAACCCGCAACGCGAAACTCGCAACGCGGGAACCCGAAACCCGCAACGCTGAACCCGAAACCCGCAACGCGGAACCCGGAACGCGCAACACGGGAACCCGAAACCCGCAACGCGGAACCAGCAGCATGGGAACCCGAAACCCGCAACGCGGAACCCGCAACGCGGAATCCGGAACCCTAACGCAGAACCCGCAACGTTCACGGAAACGCTGTCAAATGGAATAAATAGTATCCTATGTCCGTCTACTTGCTCTAAGCTACTTCCTAACCAATTTTCAGCCATATCAATAAAGCCGTTCTTGAGTTATCAATAATTTAACTAACACGACTTACTTTTATACATATAGATGGATTACTCCTACTAACATAAGCTAACGCCCGGCGAACGCTCCCGTCACAGTCGGTCCAGCCGATTCGGTGATCATTAGTTAGATGACGATGATGATGATGATGATGAAAAGTAGCCTAAATTAATCCTTGTAACTTTAGCTATTTACCAGTGAAAGTCTCGTTAAAATCGGTCCAGCCGTTCCAGAGATTAGCCGGAGCAAAGAGACACGTTGACAGACAGACATTTTTTTAAATTGCATTTTCGTTTTCAGTACCTAGATATCGTTGCCAATGTCAAAAAAAAGAAGAAAATATCGTTTATATGTCATAAGCATTTAGAAAAACGTTGCTTATTGAAAGTTACAAACTGACATACATTAATAGATTTCTGAACGCATAGTTGTTTTGTTACATCATTTGACAACAAATGTTTGACATTTGAGGAACAAAATATGAGCATTTATTTACATGATTAATTATTCATTACACATCAAGTTTTCACTATTTTTAATATGTATTCTGCTATTCGGGGAGGAGACAAATCCAACGAATCAAAAACCATGAAAATTGGTTCAGCCGTTCTCGAGTTATAAGTGTTGTAACAAACACGACTTTCTTTTATATATATAGATAGCTATTTATATTCTGGTATCTGTATTTAAAAGTACATAGTATATAGTGCTAAAATGCTGTTAATATGTACTTATTATGTATCGTAATTGGTTAATAGCATAGAATTAAGTTACCATTACGAGACGCATATTGAACTACAACCACATTAGTACTATTCTAATCTGTGACTACAACAATAGTTCATATTTCAGTTCACTTGTCCGGTTTTATGACAGCCGGACACGTAAGAAGAAGAAGTAGATATCCACGGAGAATTGATGCCCACGGAGTTGCGTAATCAGGCCCCAGCCCCCTGAAGTTTTTGTTTTTCGGACATTGCTAACCATGCTAACTCTCGTAATATCAATTTTGTATGAAATGTCAGAATAGAGACTAGACTATAAACACTAAAACAAAATACGATCACGGATCTTAAAATTAGTTTAGGTACCTTTTTTGTCTTGTTTTTAATTTACTCGATATATTTACAAAAAATTAAAGTACCTACTTAAATAACTATTTAACTAATACTCTGAAATGTCACTATAAAAATGAGATTGGCCTTAGATGTTCCATCTGTGACATATCATGAGGACGAATCTATACAAATACCTGCTATGGTTCCATCACAAACCACTGGCCTTGAGAGAAGCTCGTCATTGGTTGTTAGTCGCCTAATTGCTTTCCAAAAAATCTATTCTTGAAGTTCATTGACACTGTCAGAGTTCTATGTCATATTCACTATCTGTAAATCTGAGCCGTGAATGTTTCACTAATATTAATTTTATATTTGTTTATTATGTCCTGTTTAAGGAAAGAAAGGAAGCCTATGGTTCCCTTAAAGACAATTGATATAATTTTAAGACGTCGGTATGTTCAAAACACTCAATTTTATTTTACCAACAGAAGGCAATCCGCTGCATCCGAAACTCTCGCTGTAAAATCTTTACTACCGTATCGTGTTCCAAAATCAGATAAACTTTTATCCTATATCAAATATAGTGATAGGGAGAAACGATACAGAGCGCAAAAAGAACTATCTCAACCGTTGCATTTGAAGAATAACAAAAATGCTCCTGAATCAGGTATTTCTCGCAGGCTTTTTGTTGAAGAACCACTTGATGACGTAAAAGCTGTTGTGGCGATACATCCTGAGTTTTATACCAGTATTGAAGGGAGGCCTCTGAGAATGTTTGATGATATCAAAGTATATATCAATAATATTCGAAATTATGCCATGAACAGGCAACAAATAGGATACAGAAGGGACTTGATTATGAAAATTGAAAAGAATATTGCAGAGGAATCGGAAGAATATGATAAGATATCGAAAAATCTAAGGAGTTACGGACATTATTTTCAAAACTTTCTGATAGAAGATTACAATGAAGCTTGTGCTGTAGTATCACAAGCGGAACGAAATTATGCAGAGTTACTTTCAAAACAAATTGAATACTCAAAATATTCATCACAATTGAATATACTTAATAACGAAATATACCAATTAGACTCTACCAAAAATATTTTGAATACATATCGAAAACTTCTAATGTTAGTAGCACCGCTAACATGGCGTCAAAAGCATGATGACTTTTCTGGCGATAACAAATCACGGGAAGTTTTATTCTCCGACAGTAATTTGATTGAGGAGGCAATAGATATTGACGGAATTGTGATAAGAGCGGAGAAGGAACTACGAAAGCCTTATTTTGCCCACATGTACTTCAAACACCCGGAGGAACTTATAGACCTGTTTAGAATTATGCAATTACAGAGTAGAGAATATTTAATTCAACGTTCTAAAAGCCGAGAGACTTATTATCGCCTTCTCCGACGAATGAATCAACTAAAAGCATTGACAACAGACAACCTTGAATATTTTAAATATTATATAGAACGCTTAAAAAAAGAGTTTGAAAGAGAAAAATATAACGAAAAATACATAAAAGAAAAATTTTACCGGATATTACACAATAGTTTCTACAACGACATTGCTAGTCTTAGTTCTCTTAGGCTACAAATATGTGTAGAGTATGTTTATGGACAAGTGATTGGAGAATGTGAGGAAGGTCAGCAGAGTTTAAAAAATGTGATGACTGTACTTGAAATAATGTATGAAGATTATAATTTACGTTTGGACACTCTTGATTTCCATGTAGTAAATCAAGCACGAAATGACATATTCACGGAAGACTTAAAGACAATGAAAAATGCGCGTAACGCAGAACGAGAGTTAAAAGCATTCCGAGAAATGAAAAAAGCTCTAAATCAAGCCTTTGCGCCACCGAAAGAATACACTAAACCTTCTGTAAGGACTCAATCCAATGGAAAAAGTAAATCCATCATAGCAGATAAAACCGAGTCCGATGATACAGGTGTGTTACCGAAATATAATCTAAGTTCAAAGGAGAAGAACATTTTGATTTTATATACAGAATGGTGTGAGGACACAGAACCGAGTTTCTATTTGGAACAAGTAAAAAATAAATATCCTGAATCTAAAAAAAAGTAATAAGTATTTTAATTTACTGCCTATTTTTAGTAATACAAAATAACCATTTTATTTATCATGGCCATAGCGATTGTTCCACAAAAATAAAAGTAACATCATGGAGCACTATAATATTCAAATTAATAGAAATGGAAGAAAATTTTCGTCCAATTCATTAAACACAAATCGTGAAGAAATATTATCAGCAAGTAAATTGAAAAAAGCAAGATTTTTTCTACCATACAGAGTTTACACCAAAACTGTTAACAAGAAATTATTTACACAGAAATTGGAAGTACGTATCGTGAATAAACAAAAACAATATGTACGTAAGTTATGGCAAAAGAACGTACGCCATAATTCAGAAGATGATGTTGTGACAGTCACAGATATTGCTGAGGACTATTTTAAATGCATCGATGGTCGACCCATAACAGTATATTCCACTGGTTTTAAATCTGCGAAAACACTATTAAATCAACTCTTACGAATAAAATATGACGAAGGAGTTAAAAAAGATTGTATTCTAAATATTAAAACTGAACATTTAAATGAAATAAAATCTTATAATATAAGTCTAGAAAGAATAATCGATCAAGCCAAATATTTAGATAAATTTGTACTACAAGATTATAAAAAATCTATGACGCTTATGGAACAGTGTGAAGATATAACCGCAAAAGTTCAAAGCAAAACTAAAGAACTTCAACGTTATGCTATCTATCTATTTAATATAAAATCTAAACTAATTGGATTAGATTATAAATATAACGTGCAACAAAAGTATGGTAGATTTTTGTATTATTTATCTCCTCAAACTTGGCGATTGAATAATAGAGATTTCGCTCGTTCTATTGAAATAGAAGCTAAAGGTTTTGACCTTGGAAGATTGAGCGAAGACGATACATTAGAGGATGTTTTTGAAAAATTAAAAAGTATTTGTTGTGAAATTCCACCAAAACCTGTGTTGTATTTTAAAAATTCCTGTAATGTAATTGAAGTGTTCGATGTAATGGAAAAACAACAACTTTATTATTTTTCCCATGTCAGTCATGTGAAGCCACATAGTAAAATATTGAAAGACACTATAAAAGTGTTAAAGAATACAATTTCGCAAGATTATACTCAGATAGATCAACTAATAAATAGTTTTAAAGAACATATAGAATTTGCCGAGAAAAGTTGTGTCGAGTTAGAGAAGAAATTTTTAAATATTTTACATGGGCTATTTTATAAAAGTACGGGAACAGTGAATGTTATGAGGATGCGTGTAAATTTGGATTTTGTTTTTGAAAAAGTATTTTTAGACCAACCTACTAATATTATGGATATTTTAACTGTGTCAAAAGAATTAGAAAAATGCTACATGGAATATTCGAAGCGCTTAGATACAATTCATAGTCATTCTGTGAGAAGTGCAATGGTTAAATATGTTCAAAGTGAAAAAAATAAATTGAAAAATGCTGATACCGCTTATACAGAATTAAGATTGTTTCATCGATTAGAGAGTCGCTTACTTCGGGCTCATGGTTTTCTACCGAAAGAATCAAACGCCTATGTAGCACTGCCTAGTCCTATTGCTACAAAAATGTCTAAAAAAAGCCTTAAGAAAAAGAAACAGTCATTAAGCGCCGCTGACCTAGAATATCTAACGTTATTTACTGATTGGTGTCAAAACGATAGCTGCGAAGAAACTGAAAAATATTTATATGGAATAAATTTAGATGCTATTTAATGTACATTAAATGAGGGTTAAATAAAATAACGACGTAATGAAAACACTTTATTATGGGGACCCATTAAAAGAACGTTTTCGTATCTCCATAAACACATTATAACAACGCCATTAAGTTGTTGCATTAAAAACAAATACAATAAAATAACAAAATGTAGATTATCTACTCGATATAAATGTTTGGTTTCTTGGTATTGACAAATAGCTACATTTGGAATTTACATATTTACAAGGTGAATACAACTATGGTATTTAAGCTTCTTATTTAGCATACTTAAATTTAATTGTGTGGGTACATAAATAAATAGTTATCTAATAAACTTAAATTTAAATAGACGCTAAAGAAACACAAGTTAATGTTTAACTGATTACATATTGTAACTATCACAAAAGAAAGTGTTCTAAATTTAGACTTAAAAATTTTTGTTATATTAATCAAAATGCTTATTAGTTTATATTTTTGATCGACTTTTTAGTTTATTAAATAGTTCGCGATGATTTCGAATGGTCATTTTATTTACACAAAATAAAAGGTTTTCTATTTACATTATATTTTGCTCAAAATTAACTTTATATTGGCAACTTACAGTATTTCAGACGATAAAGGCATCGTAACATCTCATTATTTGGTATTTCGGTATTACCCAATGAATTAAAGTTTCGGCAAATGATTAGTCTAAACAAAGTATGTTAATTTTTGTCACTTCTCAAATAGAAATATATCAATTTATTACTTTTGTAAGATAAAATGACTAGTCACTAATTTTTATGAATAAACGGTTCTTGATGTTCATTACGAATTGAGCAATGTATAATGAAACATTAATCTCATAAGAATCCATATAACTACAGTAAAACAATATTTGGTGTTTTATCGGATACCCGACTATTCGTAAACTTCTTGCAAATCCGAATAGTCATCGATTAATCGATTACAACATGCCCGAATGCAAAGAATCAGTGTTCATGTTTATCTAACACGCTTCTTTTGCAGTTTTGCAAGTTTTCTTCTCTTTAGAATCATTTCGTAGAGCGCTTCCAAGCCCTCGTGTAGGCCTTCGCCGGTGATCGCGCACGCCGGCTGCACGTGCCACGAGTGCGCGTCTCTTGAGCCGTGGGGAGATGACACCAGCTCGTGCAGTCCCAACAATTTCTCCAATTCTCTTGGCTCCTTAGCTCCCGGTAAATCCTGTTTGTTTGCGAGAACCAGAATGGGCACGCCCATGTTATCGGGCGACTTTGCCGTTCTGATCAGCTCCATTTTGGCTTCCTCCATTCGTTCCACGTCCACGGAGTCTAGGACAAATATAATGCCATCCGTACATCGCGTGTACGATTTCCATAGGGGCCGGAGTTTTTCTTGTCCGCCCACATCCCATACGAGAAAATTGACACCCTTGGACTTGCCGATGGTTCCTTTGACTTTCTCACAATTAAAGCCTATTGTAGGGACGGTGTTGAGATATTGGTCGAATTTAAGTCTGTAGAGCGCCGTGGTCTTGCCAGCCGAGTCGAGGCCGAGCATGACGACGTGGAGCGTGCCTTGCGTGGAAGGCAGCGCGTCGAGCAAGCTCGAGTTCTTGCCCATGTTGGCACCCATGCTGCGAGCGTTGAGCGACTATCTAACGCTCTCGTCTGATCGCAGCATCGTGCTCATGGGCATTTACCTGGAATGAGATAAGTAAAAACATGAGTATTCAAAGCAATAATTATATATTCAAATTCGAGGTTCACAAGGATTTTTTGAAGGAAGGAAGTTATGTTTGAATTTTTTTTTAAAGATTTACAATATAATATGTATTGCACTCAGTTTCCTGTCTTAATGCTTTCGTAAATATCCAAGATGTAATCTACAGTAGGATTATATTAGACTTGTATGAGGGGTACAAGTGTTCTATACAATCTAACAGTGCCCAGTTGTTGGAGCAATAGTGATCGTCGAGACACTGTGTCGCCGTTTGCCCTTATAGATCCATTCACTTTCAAAGATGCTTGCTAGAGATATTAAGCTACTTATTAAGCTCTTACATAGTAAGCGTAAGTCGTATCTATAATATTACACAGCAAAATAATTACACAGAATAAACTTAATAAGCATTACTAGCTACTGAAAAATATGGCCACTGGACTGTTGTACAAAGTACGTTCACAAGGATTTATTTAAAGGAGACATTTTTGGCTGCAGTAATGACTTTCCAAAGCTTAGATAATAAAATGTGATGTATGGATTCATGACCTCTTGGATTTGGGCTACAGCATAGATTGAACAACGGTTATTACACTAATCAATTAACCAAAAATACTTCTACATAAGTAAATAAAACCGATTCCCAATTTATTCGAATCCAGACATTCGAGATCGAATAAAGTTTCCAATTTATAAATATTATATTATGTTTTTTAGCTTTAAGGTGCGATTCCATCGGTGTTCTGAACAGTTGCGAACATTGTGCGTAACAGATGTTTGTTCCGGTGGACTTGCTAACGCAACATTAACAAGTTGGAACACATACAAATTGGCACAGCTGGAATTCTGAAAAAAATGTTGGCTAACAAATGTTCTGAACACTATTTTGGTGGAATCGTACCGTTACACTATTAGATCTTGTTCGATCAATTATTGTAATATATTTCAAGTTTTTAAATACGGGGAAATTAGGCGCGTGCACGTGGATATCGGGATTAAAAATATATTTCATTGTAATGAATTAAAATATATGATTTGAGGTTCTTTCTCATAGAAATCTGCGTAAAATTGTTTTTTAATTCGCGGTACGACTCGACGGTTCGCTGACTCCTGGGCACAAGCTGCTATAGTGCAGCTCGTTATTTTTGACACGACCGTCCGTCGACCCCGCGGTAGTCGCTCAACAATTACTTTAACAATACGGTGTCGTGTAAATATTTGTGTTAACTTGACGTTGATATTTCAACAGATTTATGACTTGCTTTACAAACATTAAGCAGACAACACCATGTAGATTCTATTTATTATTGTTTCTCCTTTTTTCTTACCATTTGTACTATTTTTAGGTCTGAGAGTAAAAACAAGTCTTATTTTGTTTGAGCATAAGGTACGTTAGTAGAAAACTACGACTTTTCAGTAGAGTCAAGAAACTTAATTTTTTTTTTTTTTTTATAACAGCTAAGAGGCAAACGAGCAAGACGGGTCACCTGATGGAAAGTGATTCACCGCCGCCCACGGTCACCAGCGACGCCAGTGCGTTGCCCCTTCAGGTAAGAATATGCTCTTTTCTTGAATACCTCAATGTCGCAGTTGTTGGGGAAGACCGCTGATGGCAACGAATTCCAGAGATTCACTGTGCGTGGCAGAAAACTGTTTTTAAAACGCATTGTGGTGGAACGCCAGCCATCCAGATGGTGCGGATGATAGTTCCGGCGAGACGATCGGTTACGAAAATCAGCCGCTTCTATTAAGTTGAACAACTCCTCGGAACACTCCCCATTGTAAATTCTATACAGTATGCATAGGGAAGATAGATCCCTACGCAGTGCCAAAGGATCTAGCCGATCGGCAAGTTCAGGATCGTCGACAATCCGAAATGCCCTACGTTGGATTCGGTCAAATGGAGATAGCTGATAACCCGGAGCCCCGGCCCAAAGGTGGCAACAATACTCCATGTGAGGCCGCACCTGCGCCTTATACAGTTTAAGGCGGTGAGCCGGCTTGAAGTACTGTTTGGCCCTGTTGAGTACTCCGAGTTTTTTGGAGGCCATTTTAGCCTTGCTCTCCAAATGACCGCCAAACTGGACAACACTCGAAATGTCGACGCCCAGAATGCCAATGTTTGGCTTGGCACAAAGGTGAGTGTTTCCGAAGAGTGGTGATGCGACAAAAGGGGCTTTTTTAGCGGTGAACGCGCAAACTTGAGTCTTAGAGGGGTTAAATTGGACTAGATTTAGTCTTCCCCCATCGGAAATCTTCACAAGGGATGATTCGATTTCAGACACAAGTTTGTTCCGACACTCATCGACGTGATCCCGAGAGATATTGCTGCGGCCGAAATACAGTGCATCCACGGTACTGTCATCCGCATAGCAATGAATGCCACTGGTATGCAACAAATTATTGATATGTAGAATGAACAATGTCGGGGATAACACGCAGCCTTGGGGAACACCAGCATTTACGGTCCGGGGGTCCGAGCATGAGCCCTCTACGACGACTTCAACTCTCCGTTCCGCAAGGAAGCTGCCGATCCACCTACAAAGTCTCTCAGGAAGCCCATAGGAAGGAAGCTTCGATAGTAAGGCTTTATGCCAGACCCGATCGAAGGCTTTCGCTATGTCCAAACTAACGCCTAGTGCCTCGCCCTTACTCTCAACCGCCTGCGCCCAACGGTGAGTTAGTAAAGCCAGAAGATCACCAGCTGATCGGCCTTTGCGGAAGCCATATTGGCGGTCGCTGATCAGCTGGTGCTCTTCCAGGTAGCCCATGAGCTGGCGGTTGATTATGGATTCCATAACTTTGGAGAGTAAGGAGGTGATAGCGATAGGCCTATAGTTGGACGGATCTGAGCGGTCGCCTTTTTTAGGGATCGGGTGTACTAGAGCCGTCTTCCATGAATGTGGGACAACGCCGAGGACATAAGAGTGTCTGAATAAGCGCGTTAAAACCGGTGCCAGCTCTGGAGCACACACCTTCAGCACAATAGGAGATACTCCATCGGGCCCACTCGACTTGTTGACATCCAGGGAGAAGAGTGCTTTCCGCACAGCACACTGTGTGAAGCGGACGTCCGCCATTGTGGTTTCACACCTCGGGATGGTAGGAGGAGTGTTCCCCCTGTCGTCAAGAGTCGAGTTTTCCGCAAAGATAGAGCCAAGAAGATCGGCTTTCTCCCTTGCGGAATAGGCCAATGAACCATCCTCCCCGCGCAAAGGTGGAAGTGTTGACCGACAGAAATTACCCTGGACAGCCTTGGCGAGAGACCAAAACGCACGAGAGCCAGATGGCAGGCGTGCCAGTCTCTCGCCAATTCTCCCAACGTAATTCGATTTTGCCAATGCAATTTGCCTCTTATAGAACCTGGAAGCAGAGTTGTACTTCTTCTTGAGTGAGTCAGAGTTTACATCATTAGCGGCCTTTGCCCTAGCCCAAGCTTGGTAGCATTCCCGCTTGCGACGATGTGCGTCACGGCAGGACCCACCAAACCAGGGCCGAGACCTGCCACCGACGGGCACCACTGAGTTAGGAACAAACAGTTCCATGCCCTGCAGCACGACGCCGGCAACCGAATATTGGCGCAAATATTAAAACTTAACTTTTATTTATCTACTACAAATACTACAACTAGAAACTAGTTTTCAAGATCACGATTTGTCAAAGATGAGGTGGACGTCTAAACTCGAAACGTCTGAGCGAAAATGTTTCATGACCTTCTCGTAAAACTAGTAAGTCAACTTTTGATTTTGTTTCGACAACCTGCCAGGGCCCAGCGTGTGTTCTTATTTCGCATATTGCTATTCAAATTTTGCTTTTTATGACTTTGCTAATATTACTTTAAAATTCTAAATATGACTTATCATAATTATTCTACTATTGTTATATTATCAGTACCCATAATCTATAGAATTTTGGATGTTGTAACCGTCGAAAGTTTGAATTTCGATTGACATGCAAAAACTCCCCTATAAATAGAAAATATTATGTCGTCCATGGAGCATGTAGGGAATAAAGTAGAATGAGAATATCTTCAATAGCTCGATGCTCCATTTTTGAGTCAAAGATTTGAGTTTTCAGAAATTATTTTATTATTTCAATATGCGGCATTATCATCTCTTTACTTATTTGTTGATCTATGCACTTATTTCATTATTCTATTTGAATGAATTCTCGAATAAATTTATAAACATTTCACTTTCTAATGGTGTCTCCTAAGCAGGTCTCAAGGAAATGTTTCTAAGGAAAACACGAAACCCGTCACACACGTGCCTTCATTATAGTTTACAACCGCATCGAATTAAGACGACGCATTAAAATCGTTGGCCAAGTTCGATCGACGGATTTGTTTCTTGTTTGTTAGTAAATTCGAAATGATGTCAGTGATACCGAATCGAATTCATGATTATAGATTCTTTTTTCATCTTTAGCGAAACAGTACCTTATACTTAGGACTTGATATAATAAATAACTTTTTACGGAAATAATAATTAATACTGCCAGCTACCACTGTGCACCAGCTGTACCAGCAGTGTGCTGGCTAGACCTGCCTAGATGGACTAAACCGTGACTCTTGTGTGTGGGCCTTTAGATTCTTTTCATAAATTTAATACTTTTTGATTTTTTTTAGTTTCGATGTTTGTTACCTTGTCTGTAATCAAATCTTGCGAGCCAGTTCCCGGTTACCAATTGAGCTGAAATTGTGTATGCTATGTCCTCAGATGACAATTCAATATTTTCTTGACATGGAGCTTTTCTGATGATGTAGAGGGAAGATAGACATAGGAACTCGGTAATAAAACGTCACAGCCCAATCGAGTTTCTGGCTCCTTTAAATAGTCTTGGTACTTTGGAGCTGGATAATAACCAGGGTCTGATGATAGATACTGACGATGGTCACAGAATCTCAGGAAATCTTGTTTTCCAAAAAAGTTTTTTTTTAATTAATTAATATATTACGCACATGATTTAGCTTACTAAAAGAATTCAAGGTTTAAGGATTTATTTCTCACAACAAATTATACTTAAATTATTATAACAAGGCGAGAAACACAGGTTTACACAAAATAAGAATTACAATAAAATTATTATAAAAAAATAGGTACATACATTTAACACAATCATTGACTTATACTTAAATATTATTCAATATATTATTTTAGGCAGACATGATTACTGTGTAATGTAACTAATGCACCATCACGGGTACATAACTAACTACTCAATACTCAATAGTAATTATTCGTTAGTACACTTTATCTATGTTGACAAATGCAAGTTATCGATCTCATTATAGTTATATTAGAGCTGCAGGGTCAGCGGTGTCAGGAGAAAGCATGCGACAGAGTTACGCCCTTTACTTTCTCTAACTTCGATACTCCCGGACCTTGTACTTCCGTTTCTTAATTAACAAATAGGGAAAGGGCCATGTGTATTTACAATCGCAAAAACAAGCTTAAGGCAGATCGACACGTGAATTCGAAATTGTAACTTTTTCTGCTGCGTGCGGACTTTTTGTCACTATTCACCAACATGGAATTGGTCTCTCCATTCCAAAAGTAATGTTAAAGTAATACTGCTACAAGACCTCATGGTAAGGCCCCTGGGGGCCTACTCAAGATGCCATCGCTAATTATCGCTTACAAAGTACGATAACAAAATGTATGGGATTTGACATAAGCTACGCTAAATAATCGCGATTTGGTATGTCATTTAGCGTACCTTATGTCAAATTCCATACATTTTGTTATCGAACTTTGTAAGCGATAATTAGCGATGACATCTTGAGTAGGCCCCCAGTAGTTAATTTCTTCACGGCGTAGAGTGATCAAACTCGCATTCAATACACTGAATTACCCGCCTCGAATTTTATAGCTCTAGCCTTATATCGTAAGTGGACAAACATACCTAACCTGAAAAACCTCATTGAAAGATTAAGAAAACCACAACATACAAGTATATAGGTTTAAATAACTTAAAAATGTAACTCCTTAACTTGTATGTATTTCTTAAAAGATCTTCGAAATTCAAAGGATTTCAAAGGAGAACAACCAGGAAACGAACATATCAGCTCTTTGCTAAAAGATGGCCCGTCAAAGTTTCTTACGCCGGTTGTTCTCGGCGGGTTATGGTTAAAGCGAAGGTAGCCGTTTTTGTTGACTATCCGAAAAAAGTTTATGTTTTTTTTTAAATTTCTAAATGGAAATATGTAAAAATATTTTAAGATTTTCAATTTTGCTCTCTTGCCCATAACTGAGACTCGAAGATGATATAAATGATCAAGTGTGAGATAAATAGAACACAATGTTCCCCTATACCATAACAAATAGGTATACAGGTAAACCTGTTACACGATTAGAATTTAATTTCTTAAAAATTACCGAAGCCCCTTACTTAATGCGTAAGAATGCTTAAGTTCTCAAATAGTAAAGATTGCGCATATGCTCGTATGTATTTCTTAAAGGAGACAAAGGTGAACGACCTTCCCAAGCAATAACCTATCAGCTCTCTCTTTGCAATAACTGAGGCTCGAAGATGATATCGATAGATCAAGTGTAAGGTAAATAGAACGTGCAGTCCAGTTATGTGTTCCGCTACACAGCCTGGTATGCCGCACTTCCATCCGTATTCGGCGCGCGTCCACTGCGGCCCACTTTGTATTTGTCCTAATTGGGCGACTTCCGCTGCACCGGCTCAAGATTATGTTGTTGTTCTATATGTGACTTATTGACCTCAGTGTGTTTTAAGACGGAAGACTATCTTCATCAGACCGTAGTTGACGACATTGTTGATTGTAGCAACAAACTCTTTGCATGTTCCGCAAAACAATAAACATTTGAATTTTTTTATGTATGGCAGGTGGTCTAATCAGTTTTTGCATCACCAAAGAGATTGTGGAAGCCCAAAGTGAGATCTCCGAGCGAGGTTGTATGCTCGGTCAGACCAAAGCACCGTATAGGAATAGGTATGCATTGAAATGCATAAACTACTTTCTATTCTGATAAATCAGCCATCAAAATGCATAATATTATGCGTCATTTCTTTTGTCTACAACTACTTGTGGGGCTCAAGCCACTAGCCGTCCTTGTCATACCGCTAAGCAGTGACAGCATGATCTAACCATACTTTTTAACATTTCAGTATATGGCCGTACGTCATGTCCAATTAGGTAGGTACATGCAAGATTCATTTCTAATAGCTACAGAAAGTTAAAATACAACAGACAAACAATATATTTAAAAAAGGAATACTCATGCTGTCATCGCACTTAAGAAATCCATTAGCATTAGATACCTATTTAAGTTTTACTTTTCGAAACGATTTTTGTGTGTTTTTCAAACGCGATACGTAATGCACTTAACTCCCACGTCCAGTTAATTTTAACTGTTGGTCGTATCTTTAGAATACTGAATGATTATATGGTTTTGAATTAGAATGTAAAAATCTTAAAGCGATACTTATTTTGGAAACAGATTAGACGAAATTTACCAAACATAAAAGATGCATGCTATGCTAATTTATAATATTGTACATAATTAAGTAGTATAGAAATACTAATATTATAAAGAGGAAAGATTTATGTCTTCGTTTGCATTTATTTGCATTCAAATTGAATTATTATAATATAAACTACGAACGATTTTGATGAATTTTGGCAATGATACTAGAACCATTAGTACTATTTTTATCGCTGCAAAATGTGCGGTTCCTGTACGATACTTTTTAGGGTGTTGAAGTGGCTGGGTGCGTCAGGTTATAAATAAGTGTACAGTAATAATATACAACGGTTTAACAAATAATAATTAATGTAAAATCTAATAAAGTGGAAAAAGTGCAAGTACTTTGTGTATATAATATAGTAATACTATATTATAACATGAATTTCCAACAATGAACCCATAGGTTCATTGTTGGAAATTCATGTTACTTATTTATGATTTATGTTATTGAATGCACCATAGTGCATTCAATAACATAAATCATAAATAAGTAGATAAAAAAATGTATCCTTACCTAAGTGTTAAACTTATTATCTTTGGTCTGTAGGCCAGCTTCCGCTTCAGTCTTTCGTGTACCTGTAGACAAAAAGTATGATTAGCACAAAGCTCTACATTAAACAAAATAATAAATAGTACTACGTTTTTTGTTTATTATAAATTTTATATAATATTAGAACAAGGAAATACACGGATACAATCCTAAATACGGTAAAATACAGATAAATGCAACCTTCATTACAAATCAAGTACTTCATACAAATACATTACACACGTAAAATAAAATAGACACATACTCTTAATATAATCTTTGATATTTCACTAACTATAATAATAATAGCTCCCCTCACCGATTTCGGTGTCGGTAGCCGATTTCGTTGAAACCAGGCCGTAGCTACGCAGGAGTTATTTTATAGTGCCCAAGTGTGTGCGCAATACACAAAGACACGACTGGCGAGAGAACAGGCGCAGGACCGACATTTTACATGCCCATCTGACGCATGGATCATCTTTCTTGTCAGACAATCAGGTGATCAGCCTGCATTGTCCTAACCAAACTTGAAAACAACATTTTTTATGAGATTAACTAATTAGGAATATCTTTACATATATAAGAGCTTCCGTACCTTTTGTGTCTATAAATTCCCAAATCAAAACCAAATCAACCTGTGATTCCTCGCTTAGGAAGAGAACTGTGACTATTTGATCATGGAACTAGAGATATCTCAAAGATTTGTCTTCCGCTCCACAAATACTTGGAACAATAGTCGCAGCAGTAAGTGCAGTCAATGACGGAAGCTCACTTCCGCCTCCGCACAGTCGTGGAGATATTATGACGAGATGCCATTTCCGTCTGCGACTAAGAACATACTGGGAAGTTTTACAGTATACCAATAGGCAGATAGAATCGAACATCTCGGTGAAGCTGAAACTGACTTTTGAATTTGTATTTGCTTTAGTGGCTTCATCCAGATGTTCGATTCTATCTTGTAGACAAGCTAGTATGATACTTTTGGAGACTCTATTTAGCATAGCTCATCTAAGCATAGGACCTTACTCTTCAAACTGATTCGGATTCTATCGTGCCGCGAACTCACGAATAAATTGACGTTTGATTATTTTGGGTCCGGTACTTAAGGTCGGGAGTACAAAAAGTTACGATCTAATGATTTCCTTTATCCTGGTTAGTTTCAAAGTAATCCACCAAATAAAACACCAAAAGCCCTTGAGATCGAACTGATTCGATTCTCGATTGTGTCGGGAGTAAGCCTGCTGGTCTGTATATTTATAGTAGAGTAGGTACCTAATAAATATTTATGTTTGCCTCAATAAGCTTCAAGTGAAAAAGACTGCGTGCGCGAGATCGTTCAGGTAAACCTGGCCGCATAGCGTGTGAATTTCTCAATTTGCTTTAGGCAAGCATTTCGTACCTAATATATATATTTTTTTAATTTAATAATATGAAACAACTAGAACACAAACATCGTTTATAATAAATTGGGAAGCAATTAAATAATTTTTATATTCTAGTTTTCTTAGCTTGCATACTTTTTTATGAAACTGTTTACCGTGCCTTTAATGTAAATCCTAAGACTTACCAGTAGGATAGAGATAAAAGTGCGAATCACAAAATCGTTCGGGCTTTTACCATTCGGACGTGGTAAATATCTGGTTTCACTCTTAATCTTAGGATTTACCGTAATTCGATCTTTTACAGTAAAATATAGTTTATTCTTCAAGATGGTAAGCTCAGTTAAAAAAAATAGATATTATATTACTGTTTAGACGACGCGACTTGTGTATCTATGTAGTTGTAACGCAATCATTTCCAGCCCACGATTCATTTAAAGATGCCTAGATCTCTTAAATGGCGTATTTTAAATGCTTTTTAAGTTTTATCGGTGTTTAAAACATTTTAGTTAAATTATGCGACCCACTTTTTGTTTCCGACCCAATTATATGTTTTTGTCGAGTTTTGTTTAAAAACAAAGAGATTTTTTAAAAAACAAACGCGTAACAGTGCAAAGTTGTGGTTTGCCTTTTTATTCAATTGAAACTAAGCTTGAAAAGAGCCTTTTTTGTATCCCTGCTCAGTTGCTCTCTAATGATTCGAGCTAACAAAAAGCTCGTTCTAATTGCAAGAACACACAATATGAATGCATTACAGACGATTTAAATACAACAGCAGACGAATTCAATAGGATTTCAGATCAATGTCCTCTATAAAGTACATTCATTATGTTAATAAATCGATTAAGTGTAACTACTTGGCTCGATATTGGATGAAACTGAAGTACTCGAGCCCGCATTAGTAAATGTATTGTTTATTATTAAATGTTTAAGTGCAAGAGAATGCATCACTAAATGCTCATATAAATAATATAAATAGTTAAATGATAAGGAGAAAATGTAGTATTATTTGACCGAGTTGAATTTAAATTCGTCGTATTTAATAGATAGTAATTAGAGGTCGCCCTCAAAAATTCGATGATAAATCAAATTTTTAAATTTATTTATCCATTTGTTTAGAGTTCTTTTCTCACTCAGATACGCAAAGATACGCATAAAGTTAATAATATGTAAATGTTGTCTCTGGAATCTGAAAGAAAAATTTGTCAAATTTCTCAAACCTGCAGTTAAATGTTTTAATGCTATAGTGACTGCTCTTTTTACACACTGTATATATATCTATAGACGCTTCACACCACGTCAATCTGGCCCTGTGCTAAGTATCCGAAGAACTTGTGTTACAGATACCAGACAACGGAAATATATATTTTATATTTATACACAAATTTAATACACATCCATGACCCACGAACGTTGAAAATTATTGTTCCCTCGGCGGGATTCGAACCCGCGACCTCTCGCTCGAGCACCAACGCGCTCTACCACTGCGCTACGGAGGTCGCCTAGTTTGATTGAGGTATGTTGTGTGTTTGTAACTTGTCATTCATTATGTTTAAAATATTATGAATACTTACGTAATACATTGATAATTATAATTGTCTATTGTCTACTTATTTAACGCCATTAAAATCGCCCGGTCGGGCGATTCAAATGGCATATTCGTGTATGACCTAAACCAGTTAAAATAAATAATAATTACACACTTGTCAGAACAAAAACATTTAATTACATATTATAGTTATGAAATCATCATTAAATGCCTTTGTGAATAGGTATTTGGGGCTCATACGTGTAATGATGTAATGCCAAAATCTAAACAACAAACTAGGTAGATATATTTGCTTACACAAGAAACATTCATTTCCAAAAATTTTTCTTTGTGGGCCCTTTTTAGGTATCAGACAACGGAAACTATACGCATATCTAAGATTTTTATTATATTAGGCACAAAAATACACTCAATGCACCGGGAACCAAGAAAACCGTTTTTGTTCTGGGTACTTCAGTAAGCAAATAGCTTGTAAGTTACAAGTTGTAACCTATTTGTAATATACCTTGAAATTAGCGTACACTTCATCCAATAATCTCTCTTAAACGCAGTAGAGCGTGCTAACTGCTAACAGAACTGACAAAGGTGAAACCGTTGTGTACCAAGTCAACAAACAGTGGATTTGAACAGATGAAAGGCAGATTTATAACTTGTAATATCGTGAGGTTAGTAGGCGTACCGTAATGCAAATAGATTTCTATTTTTAGTAGTCCTAGTAAGGAATCTGTTAATTCTAATAGTTAAATTCATCAATAATAAAGTTAAAAAAAATTATACTATAAACTTTTTTTTTAATCTCCGAATGTCAAGCGTGAGTGAACCGATTGATGAATAAAATATGATAACTCATGAATCATGATCATGTTGGCTTTGAAAAAAAAAAACATTTAACAAAATAGGTTCATCTGTTTAGCTACGATGCCATTGACCAACTTTGATAGAAAATTACCACTAAAATAAAAATAAAATATTTTATTTCTAAATTATGATTTTTTTCGGAAATTAAAAAAAAGGCTACCGGTCCAACCGTAGCCCGCCGAGAAGAACCGGCGTAAGAAACTCGGACGAGGCCATCTTTTAGCAATGTCTATTAATGACTATTTACAAATAAGCAGCCAAAAATGTCCTAGTAAATATATTCATATGAAAAATTTACATATTTACATATTACGAAACATATAAAAACAGTAATTATAAAGCCCAGATCCTAAATGGTTATCTTTTTGGGTCATCACTATGGAGGCCGCGCGCTAAATTTGATATAAATGCATACTTCATACAAACGAGGCCTTGTTCTAACAAGCGTACTCAGACTACAGGACTGTGTTTCGTTTTCTGTGGGCCATGGGTTTGTGGTAAAGTATATATAATAGCTCTCCTCACTGTTGCGGTATCGGGAGCCGATTTCATTGAAACCAGCCCAGCTACGCAGGAGTTATTTTATAATGCCGAAGTGTGTGCGCAATACACAAAGACATTCTCTCTTCCTTTTACTCTCATAACCCAGTGGGACGCTAAACCGACACGACTGGCGAGAGAACAGGCGAGGGACTTTTTACATGTCCATCCGACGCATGGATTTATTGTCAGGTAATCAGCCTGCATTGTTCTAACCAAACTTGAAAACAACATTTTTTATTGTTCCAACGCGGGAATCGAACCCACGATCTCCAGGTCGAGAGCGAAGCTCATAACCACTAGACCGCGGAGGCGCATATAACAAGTATACAGTAGCACCAAAGTAGATAATAAACAGTAGCAAGAGAACTATGAGGATCAATAGTGGTATCGGGACCTTAGTAAGAGTCGCGGGTACGAATCCTGCCGATGGAACAAAAAAATATAAAAATAAACTACAAATAACTTACAATAAAAAACAACGATTCTAGAATGGGATTAAGAACGTTTTGCTTCATTCTATTTGTATTTTAATTGTTCTTAATGTATGTCAGGGAAAGAAGTTTTTTTTTAATTGGGAAATTGTACTATATTTTAACTTTGTATTTGCTGTAGGCTGTAGCTACACTTAATTGTTCGGTGTTCTCTATCTGCTTAGTGTTTAATGAAATAAAAACGTGAGAAGATTTATGATCTTCTTACACTAAGCAGATAACTTAGTAACTAACTAGATAGAAAACAGAAAATAAAACATTTATTGTGTATGGTACGCAATGACAAAGTTACGAGAATTAATCACGATTCATAACCGTTATCATACGAGTGCCATACAGATTAAATACTGTTAATAAAAAAATCACAGTGCCAACCCTACCCCTACTCTACTATATAATACAAACATCACAGTGCCAACCCTGCCCCTACTCTACTATATAATACAAACATCACAGTGCCAACCCTGCCCCTACTCTACTATATAATACAAACATCACAGTGCCAACCCTGCCCCTACTCTACTATATAATACAAACATCACAGTGTCAACCCTGCCCTTACTCTACTATATAATACAAACATCACAGTGCCAACCCTACCCCTACTCTACTATATAATACAAACATCACAGTGCCAACCCTACCCCTACTCTACTATATAATACAAACATCACAGTGCCAACCCTACCCCTACTCTACTATATAATACAAACATCACAGTGTCAACCCTGCCCCTACTCTACTATATAATACAAACATCACAGTGTCAACCCTGCCCCTACTCTACTATATAATACAAACATCACAGTGTCAACCCTGTCCCTACTCTACTATATAATACAAACATCACAGTGCCAACCCTACCCCTACTCTACTATATAATACAAACATCACAGTGTCAACCCTGCCCCTACTCTACTATATAATACAAACATCACAGTGTCAACCCTGCCCCTACTCTACTATATAATACAAACATCACAGTGCCAACCCTACCCCTACTCTACTATATAATACAAACATCTCAGTGCCAACCCTACCCCTACTCTACTATATAATACAAACATCACAGTGTCAACCCTGCCCCTACTCTACTATATAATACAAACATCACAGTGTCAACCCTGCCCCTACTCTACTATATAATACAAACATCACAGTGTCAACCCTGCCCCTACTCTACTATATAATACAAACATCACAGTGTCAACCCTGCCCCTACTCTACTATATAATATAAACATCACAGTGCCAACCCTGTCGGCAATTCACTACACGGGCCCTGACGTCACGGATGTAATTTCGTTCCTCAGTGGTAATTGATACAGCGTAAGATCGCGATAAATGTTACTTAATAACGTCAGCGCTTAACGCACAATATGGCGAATTATGTTCGTCAGTTTAATTGTGATTTCGATTACATTTCAGTGCCAATTTACTAGAATATCACCGGTTTATAGCCTTATAAATCCTTATAAATACCTTAATTTATACATTAAAGTTACTAAGGTTAAAAAACGAATACTTTATCTATTCTAATGACAATTCTACAAGACTCATGACGAAATATCTCGAAGACTTCATATTATAACGTATTCGTCTAAGAGCCCATGAACTCAAGACTTCCGTTATAGTATAAAAGCTAAAAATTTGAGAGTTCATGGTCCCAACACAGGTAAGAATGATGTCCAATTATCAAGATTGGGCTGGGGTGGCTTTGGGAGATAAAGCAGCATTATCCATGGAGAAAACAGTAGTCGCGTCGACCCCTGATTTTGTATGAAGAAACGGCTGTTCCTTATGGGTGTGTCTGGCAGGGGTTGCCACCATGTAAAGTGTCTGGCAGTTGGTGTCGTGATTTTTAATAACATTCAACCTTTATACTATGACGTAAGTAGATTTTTTTTCAACCCAAACTACATAATTGGCCATCATTCTCACCTGTGTTGGGAGCATGGACTCTCAAATTTTTTGCCTTTATACTATAACGGAAGTCTGGCGTTCACGGGCTCTGGCTCTATATAGAGTACGGTACACTGACACCTAATATGTTTCAAACTACACCTAATAAGTCAAAACTCTTTACAGTAAAAAGAACTTATAACTAGCAAAATCAGTCAAAACCTGTTTTACCCATTTTTTATGGACTCATCACGCCACGCCGATCTGGCCCCGTGGTAACTATCCGAAGAACTTTTGTTACGGGACAATGGAAATATATTTAATACATTTATACTATACACATATTTAGGATTTTTATTATATTAATACACATATATAATACACATCCATGACCCAGGAACATTGAAAACTTTTTATTTCTTCGACGGGATTCGAACCCGAAACCTCCGGGTGAAACAGTACTCACCCACTACAAAACTCGTCGACGTTTTTATCTTATGAAGATCTTTTTAATTCATTAAAAAGATCTTCTTAAGATTGTTTGCTAATTCAGTTAAAAGTACTATAATAAAAAAAGTAATATTATAATATACCAGCCGTGCCCTGCGACTTCGCGTGGTTTTTGAGTGACCGTTTATGCAGCGCACGCAACGAAAGTTCCCAAACGTGAATAATTTTCCCAGTCTTTGCAACATTTCTCACTGACGCTTCGCTCCTATTGGTTGCAGCGTATTGTTATATAGCCTAAAGCCTTCCTCTATAAATGGACTTTCCAATAAAACAAGTTTTTTTCAAATCGGACCAGTAGTTCCTGATATTAGCGCGTTTAAACAAACAAACAAACAAACTCTTCCGCTTTATAATATTAGTATAGATAAATAAGTACCATTCTGGAGAAAAACTGGATGCCTTATCCGGGACTTTCCGGGCTAAAGTTTCTATAATTCTAGAAAAAACAACATGATATTTCGTAAAATAACGTATCGGAAGCGCCGTTTTGTATATGTGTCCATTGTATGTAAATCTGTGCCGTAATGAGCGTGGGAGCGACAATGGGACGAACATTACTGTGATTATATGTGTGATCGTTATAACGGAGCGGAGGTTTATGCAAGGTGAGAAGTACCGCGTTCGAGAGCCGAGTCAAAGGTTGATGATTTTGTCAGTCTATGTATAGGTATTTTTTTTTACAACATCGTAGCCGACAACTAGGCCCCGATTTTCGAGAGCCAAATTCCAAACATTTTGTTTTCGAACTTCGTCAGTCTGATTTGACATAAGCTGCGCTAAATGAAATTCGAATTCATTTTACCGAAGCTATGTCAAATCCCAAATATTTTGTTTTCGAAAATCGTAATAGCGATGGCATCTTGAATCAGGGCCTATTATAATGAATTGGTTGTAGACTATCTATATATTGGTAATGATGCCAAGAGTGATATATTTTCATATTATGTTAAAGTATTGTGTATTTTGAATCTACATAATATTTGTGATTGTTTATTTAACAATTACCAAATATTATGAGTTTGTGATTGAAGATTTCTCAAACTTTCTAGAAAAAAATTAAATATCCATAATGTTGCTATACAATTTTTTTTTTTTTTTTTTTTTTTTTTTTTTTTGGCGGGTATGCAAACCTAATAGACGTGTTTCACGAGAGCTCCGTTTTTAAATTGTAATAATCAGTTTTTTATAAGCATTTACAATAGTAATCATGGTAGTTTAGTTACCTGAGCCCGCCAGTGTCATAATTGATAATAAAATCCAGTTCAACATTGATAAATTATTTATTGTAACTCACTAGTACACATTCACTACAAGCACTATGGAGTCAGTGAAGCAGACCATAACAGAAATGTCTGAACTATTTAACACCAGAATGGCAGAGTTCCAGCAAGAGCTTCAGGCAGCATCGCAGCAATCTTCAAGTCCAACATTAAAGCTGACTTCAGAGTTCAACACCTTCAAATCTTTTGTGGTTAGTGCGCTAAAGTCTCTTCAGCAGCAAATTGAAGTACTGTCTGATCTCCATGACCAATCAGAGATGAAATCTAGGAGAAAGATTTTGCTGGTTCATGGTGTTTCTGAAGACAAAAAGGATGTGTCTCAAGTGTTGACTAATCTGTTTAAGTCGCAGTTAAAAATATCTGACATGGATATGGATGCAGTGAAATATTGTCACAGATTGGGACGTCTTAATGTTGCAAAGTCCAGACCCATACTTATTAAATTTCATAATCTTACAAATCGTAATAAGGTATGGCAGGCTAAATGTAACCTAAAGGAGTCCGGTGTCACATTATCTGAGTTCCTGACAAAAAGAAGACACAGTATTCTCTTGGCAGCTCGTCAGCGGTTTGGTATCACAAAGTGTTGGACTCGAGATGGCACTATACTGGTGCTTGGTTTGGATGGCTCTGTAAACCGCGTGGCAAGCATGGTGGACCTGGATGCTATTTCTCGTCCAGCTGAGAAGGAAGGGCCCGCTAGTGCTGTTGTTCCTGCTTCTTCAATGACTCAAACAAAGGTTCCACCTATAACAAGGGCGAAAAAAACCATTAAAAAGTAATCATATCAATATAATACTTACTTTATTACAATATCATGTTCTCTTGTATAACATGTAATACTTACTTTCATATTACTTCCATATTCTAATATCATTATTAATAATCATTCTTTTCATTGATTATGTGTTGTTGGTAAATTTTATTTATTTTCCAGACCTGATGGTAGTTTTACATTTCTCTTCTAAATTACAAATAAAACGTTAAATTTCTATTTTGTATTGGCTATTTAAGCCAAAGAGAATATAATCACTACGTTTTAATTTAAGCTAGGCTTTCTTTACATGACATAATATTTTATTGACAAATGACAGTTGACACTTGACATCATCCATTGACTTTTTTTTTTTTTTTTTTGAAACAAAACAACATAAAAACATATTCTAGTGTCACTCTTACCGTACATATAATGTGATTGTAAATGTAAAGATGCCTGGGTCTGGTAATATAGTAAATATATATATATATATTTTAATACCAACTCATATTTGAATACTTTTAGATTGTTTCAGAATTTATCTTATGCTTGAAATATTGTATGTTGTGTTTTTGGTTTTAACTCTTCTGTTGATGCTTCTGGATTTTATTTTTCTCACTGTAATATTAATTCTAATGTTTTTTTTTTTTGGCACTGCTGGGTATTGGTATTTTTAGATTTTTCTTAAGCCAGATACTATTAATATTAGTTATTTATTATATTATTAATATTATTTAATTATTATATAATTTTATATAATATTATTTATTTATTATATTATTTTATATAATATTATATTATATTATACCAATTATATTTATTATATAAGTTTATTTTATGACATGGAAACTAATTATGATGAATATGATCATATAACTGTCGCAGAAGATTTTCTTTCATTCTCATCTAGTGATAGCGAAGACAGTTATCTTAGTGCAACATTCGTTCCTCTTAATGATAATCTTGCTTCAGTATTTACCAACCTCGAAAATAACTTTAACGTGGTACATATTAATGCCCAGAGCATTCCGGCACACTACCCCGATTTACTGGCCTCTTTTGGCGAGGCTCGTTATGTTGATGCTATCCTTGTGTCGGAGTCGTGGCTTAAGCCATGTCTTCCGTCCATATCCTACTGTCTGCCTGGGTTTAAGTTGATCCGTAATGACCGCATTGGTAGGGCTGGTGGTGGCGTTGCCATGTATCTTAGATCTGATTTTATATACACACTTGTTAGCTCGTCAGCGCAACCTCCATCTCCAGATTCTCCTGAATATTTATTTGTTGAGGTACAGCTAACTTATAGTAATAAAATTCTCCTTGGCGTTTGTTATTGTCCTTCATCACAAATGGATTATTTTTTAACTCTCGAACATATTCTTGAATTATATACACCACATTACCGACACACTATTATAATGGGTGACTTTAATACCTGCATGGTTAGAGACGATCTTAGATCTAGAAAACTTAGCTCTCTCCTGGATGGGTACAATTTGCACATGCTCCCACTTAACCCTACTCATACCTTTCCTGGTTGTTCGCCGTCCCTGTTAGATCTGATCATTGTATCGTCCCCTAACTTAGCTGTCAACCACGGTCAGTGTTCAGCAGATTTATTCTCCTATCACGACCTTATTTATACTTCATATAGCTTGCGCCCTCCTAAAGTAAAAAAGAAGGTTGTGATGCAGCGGAATTTTGGCGCCTTGAATATTGAAAATTTAAAACGAGATGCAAACTCTATTGACTGGTCATTGGTTTTTACTGCTGACCATGTTGATACTAAGTTGAGTATTTTTAATTCTCTGTTAACTCAGCTCTTTGACACTCATGCTCCAATTAGACCAGTTAAATTGAAACAGTTGCCGGCACCTTGGCTTACGGATGAGTTAAAAAATTTAATTAAACTAAAACATTCCTCGAAAACAAAATTCAAACTGTCTAATTGCGAACATCACCGAGATCAATATGTACGTATTAGGAATCGCTGTAACAAAATGTGTAGGGATGCCCAGCGTCGTTACATCCACTCTTCTGTGGAAAATGGCGATCCTTGTAAAGTCTGGAAGTTCCTTAGGACCCTTGGAGTAGGCAAAAGCTCTGATAACAGCTCTTGTTTGTTGAATAAGGATGACTTAAATAAACAGTTTGCTTCCACTTCTAACACCTTTGACCCTTCTAAAAAGTGTGATACGCTCAATCACCTGTCGAGATTGCCAATTCCTGATTTCCCACCATTCGTACTTAGCCATGTGACTGAGGATGATGTCAGAAGAAATGTCACGTCCATCTCCTCGAATGCCGTGGGTGATGATGGAGTAAGTCGCAGGATGATTATTCCTATTCTTGACACTATTACACCTATCCTTGTACATATATTTAATTATTGTATCGATGCCTGTATTTTCCCTAGTGCATGGTAGGATGCTATAGTTATTCCATTACCTAAGACCTCGCGGCCTAAGTTGGTGACGGATTTCCGTCCTATCTCAGTTTTACCTTTTCTCTCTAAAGTTTTAGAACGGTTGATCAGTCACCAGCTTACTGACTACGTGACACATAATAACTTACTCAGCTCCTTTCAGTCTGGATTCCGTCGCGGTCACAGTACCACGACCGCTTTAGTTAAGGTCACAGATGACATTCGTCTTGGTATGGATAATAAGCTAGTTACTATACTAGCCCTACTAGACTTTAGCAATGCGTTTAACACGGTTGATCATGATGTTCTCCTGAGTCTGCTAAGGTCTATTAACCTGTCTCCACCAGTAATTAACTTATTCCGCAGTTACCTCGAGGGTCGTCGTCAGAGAGTTAAAGTGGCTGATAATTTTTCGAACTGGACCTCTGTCACTGCTGGCGTCCCTCAGGGTGGTGTCTTGTCCCCACTTCTATTCGCAATTTTCATAAATTTCATTACCAAATCTATCTCCTCATCGTTTCACCTATATGCGGATGACTTCCAAATCTATACTCAATCTTCCCATATTAATCTATGTAATGGTATTAACAATCTTAACAGGGATTTGGAAGTAGTGTGTGACTGGAGCAAGCGTTACGGTCTCCTTATTAACCCTGCAAAAACGCAACTGATTGCTATCGGAAGCCCTTGGATTGTGTCTAGGATTGACTGGAACTCCTTGCCACCCGTTGTTTTAAACAACGTACACATTCCCTTCAGTAAATCTGTAAAAAACTTAGGTGTTTATTTTGATGACACGTTATCGTGGTCTCAGCATATTAATGAGATTAGCAAGAGGATATTTGCAACTTGGTTCTCTGTCTGTCGCCTTCGTTACCTTCTTCCCATTCCCACCAAGATAAAAATAGCTGAGTCCTTGTTTCTGTCAATTCTCGATTATGCAGATGCCTGTTTTACAAATCTCACTGAAGATCAACTAAATAAGCTCGAGCGTCTGCAAAATCTTTCGATAAGATTTATCTTTGGCCTAAGAAAATTTGACCATGTGTCAGAGTTTCGATCCAGACTGAAGTGGTTGCCAATTCGTTATCGCCGGAATGCTCGTATCCTTTCCCTTGTATATTCCATTATTCATGACCCTAGCTTACCCTCTTATCTAAAAGAAAGTCTTATATTTCATGAAACCACAGTTAAAGAGTTACGATCTGCATCCAATTTTCGGCTTGAGTTACCCATGCACCAAACAAAATATTATGGCTCCTCCTTCGTCGTTACCGGTGTAAAGTTGTGGAATTTGTTGCCAAAACATATTAAACTGGCTAAGACATTAGAAGGCTTTAAAAGTATGGTCAAGCTGCACTATTTGACTGTTTGTAGTCAGATAAATAAGTAATTATTTATTAATTGTTTATTTTTATATCTAAGTTCCATGTGTATTTATATAATATAACTATCAAATATATAATATATTTTTTTATTTTTTTTAGGTATGTATGTATTTATGTATTTATTGATAGAATGCTAATTTATAATATTGTTTTATGTTATCGTTTTTGTACATTTCATACAAACCTCCTTTTTATCTGCACATGCAAGCCAAATTTCGTTTTTAACAATTCCTCTACCTGTGGTTGCCTGGAAGAGATTGCTACCTAGTAATAAGGCCGCCATTGTGTTACCTGTGTATAATGTTATGTTTCTCATATATTATGTTTATGTTGTGTGCACAATAAAGAATTCATTCATTCATTCATTCATTCAAGCTAGTACGGCTATATTATATACTAGCATTAAAATAAGTCAATAAAAGAATGAGGAATACGTATGCCCAAAGCCCAATGGGTTCGACTTGTGCTATGGTCCGCAGGACGTAATGCGTAGTGCTACAGCATGTGTTTTACTATGTAGTCTGCTTAAAAAGCGATGTTGGATGAGGTCTTCACTACAGCGAAGGAATGAAGAAACATAGAATTGTAGAAGAAATAAAATAGATCCATTGAGTGGATTAAAAAATTTCACACGCATATCTTGCGAATATTTTGAGTTGCTTGGTGAATATATCTATCCTTTTATTGTCCTCTTATAGTCTTTTTATTGCTAAGCAATATTCCACCAACACAAAATGTGCCCCTGTTTCAATAAAGCTATGGTTATACATCTCGCTACTTGAGAATATTTTGCAAGTTTAATGTACTTATTTAAAGCTTCAAAAGAGCTTATTGTTCGGATTGTACCTGAGACTTGTAAGGCGTGAAAATTGATAAGGGTGGAAGGAATTATTAAGGTAAGAAAGAAAAAAAACATTTTTAAGAAACTTTTATTTGACTGAGAATTTGACGAATCTGACTACGGCGAAGACATTGGAGATGTGACAAATTTTCCAGTACCAATAATAGCGTCATACAATAAATTATCAATATCCCGTTGTACTAAAATCTTCGTTCGCTCATCTCTAATCTTCCTTAATTTTGCCGCGACGGCTGCAGCAAAAATGTCGTCGTCGTCTGGATTTCCTGCTTCCGATTGCTTCTTGATAATAGGCAAACTTCGGCCGATTCTCAGGTCTTCATGGACAATATATTTAAGCGGGTTCTGCGCGGCTGTAAAATCTTCGACTGGGCTTTCATGAAGAGATTCTTGATCTTCATTAACTATGTCAGTCTTGATATCTTGTGATATCTGAAATAGTAACAAGATTTCAGACACCTAACACTTTAAAAGAATATATTTGTTATGTCCCTCATTACGCTAGGGCTGTGGATGGCTAGCATGTTGTTATTCAAGCTCCAAGTGTCTAACACTGGAAGTGATTTATTGAATTACAAAAGTATTTTCAGCATTGTTCTTCTAGCACCTGTTGATGTAAATTATAAGTTTATGTACGTAGATGTCGGTTGTAAAGGAAGAATATCGGATAGTGGTATTTTCAAAAATACTAGTTTCTATGCTATTCAGCAACGAAAATTTAATTTTCTTAAACCCGGAATATTTATCTACTTTGTGCCGGAACGGATAAACCAATTCCACGTGTAATTGTGGCAGATGATGACTTTGCATTAGATATAAATTTATTCCCATCATTAACATAACTATTAAAAAGTGCCAAGTCTCGCAACTAAGATCTTTTGCCGTAAAAAGTTATGAGATCCATGTGATGCCAAGCTGGGGTAAGTCTGCTGGTCTAACAACATCTTATAGTGATCATATCAATATTATTAAAAAACTTTTATGTTTTAAATAAATAACTAGACTGACTTGGCAATCGCATGAATGTACAATGTATATATTATTATCTCACAAGTGATACATATTAAATCAGATTGTTTAGTGCGATTGCTAGGTAAGTCATTCTACTATATATTTAAAACATTAAAGATTTTTAATAATATTGATATGATCAGTATATTAAGATGTTGTTAGACCAACCGACTTACCTCAGCTTGGCATCACATGGATGTCATAACTTTTTACGGCAAAAGATCTTAGTTGCGAGACTTGGCACTTTTTACAAGTGCTCCGTGCCCGCAGATGAAACCATATCCCGGTCATTATGACAAAAGATCAAAAGAGAGAATATTTAATTATTTATCGGTGGAGCAGAGCGAGACGTTTTGTGGCAATTTATTATACAGGGTTACCTCGTAAGTCGACCTAGATCCTTTAGGGGTCTATAGTTAAGATCATTCCTGACTGATTTGACTATGAAACACCCTATCCTAAACCCAATAGTTTTTAAGATAATCTAATTTAAGAATTTTTCATAAAAAGTCCGTTTTTTGCCTTTTGTTGCATCTCATTTTTGTAATCTGAGCCTCTAGTATGTTTTTTATACGTTTAATTCAAGAAAATAAATTGCTCTTTCCATTTCAATAAAAAAAAAATACAATTACAGAATGAAATGTGTCGTAAAAGTTGGATATTACTGAAAAATCAAAAATTTTTTTTAAGATATGTTTTTCTTTACGGGATGCTTAAAAAAATCTATGGAAGTTTCTTTGCAGATGAGCTTAAAAACATCTCTATTTTGTCAGCTATCCAAAAAGGTATAACATTACAGGGTAAAAGCAGTTTTCATTACAAAAAACTTAGATGATAGCCTCCCCGGGCATGGTAATAAAATTATTAGTAAGTTCTAAAAATGAAACAAAACCACGTAAACAGTAAATATATTTTATTAATTGTTTTTACAGTTCATGTTCTATATGTCCGCCTCTGTTTCGGATACAAATTCTTAATCTTTTTCTTAAAGCACTTTTAACAACTCCAGTCGTAAGGGTAGATCGCATTTTATCAGCTGCATCAATAATCTTTTGGCGTAAAACTTCCACGTTCGTTATGGGATTGGGGTCGTCACTCGTCATACACCAAAGTCTTCATGTGACCCCATACGTAATAGTCCATGGGGGTTAAGTCGGGACTTCTGGCTGGCCATGGTGTCGGTCCACCTCTCCCAATCCACTTATTGGGATATGTCGTATCTAACAATTGACGGACTGATGTTCGGTAATGTGCAGGACAACCGTCGTGTTGGAACCACATATTTTGGGTGATTTCTACCGGAAAGTTCTGCAGTAATTGTGGTAGCTCTTCAGTCAAAAAGTTTTCGTACGTTTTTCCATTTAAATTTTCACGTAGAAAGTATGGGCCAATTAAATGGTTACAAACTATACCCATCCACACATTCAAACTCGAATCGCCTCTGGGATCCCTTTGTTCTTTTCTTTTTTGGATTTTCATCTGCCTTTGAGGCCCAATTATGAGCATTGTGGTAATTTGTGATGCCATCTTTGTCAAATTTCGACTCATCAGTCCACAAAATTGGTTTGAAAAAATTTGTATCTTCTAAATCTGCATGCAGCATAAACCTGCAGAAATCCAACCTCCGCACAGGATCGCCTTCTTCGATGACTTGTACCGGTGTGTAGTGGTATGGGTATAAACCAGCTGTATGGACAGTGAACCACACTTTCCACTGCGAGCATCCAAGATCTCGAGCAACAACATTCGTTGTTGTAGTTGGATCCGATCTAAATCGTTGTACTATTTCATTATCTTGTTCGTCGTCATCATTAACACGTGGACGACCCAGGTCAGACCGTCGTCTCGAAACTGAATCAGTCTCAAACACACTGACATCTGGGGCGCAGCTATGGGATACCGTCGTGTGTATTAGGCACGAGCTCTTGATGATACACCATCGGAATATCCGTAACATGTCAGCATATTCGTCGTTCGTGTAGGTCGCCATTTTCAACAGTTCCAAATCAAAAACACAAAACAAAGTCACACCTGTGCTTGCTTTGTGGACTTGACCGTGACTACCTAGTCACGAAGAAGAAACAGCATCAGTCCAGAAATAAAAGCCGAGTCAAAAAAACAGCACAGAGCAAAAATCGCATCTACCACGGATGAACCAAATGAGCAGACTAAGCAAAATAATATTTGAAATCTTTTGTTTGGTCATCCAAAGTAACTCAAACTATATTTTTTCTTGCTCTTACATACATAAAACGTATGGCATCCCGCTCGCACGTAACCCTATGACACTTAACAAAAGACCGGAATTTTTGCTACCTTTTACCTAAGTTTTTTTTTTATGAGGTTTTCATGTGACGCTATAATGTTTTACCTTTTTGGATAGCTGATAAAAGGAAGATGTTTTTAACTTCATTTGCAAAGAGACTTCCACCGTTTTTTTTTGTATCCCTTAAAGAAAAACAAATATTAGGTTTTGTTTTTGGTTTGATTTTTCACTAATATCCATCTTTCACGACTTATTTTATTTTGAAATCGTTTTTTTGAAATGGATAGAGCAATTTTTCTTCTAAAATAAAACGTATAAAAAAACATACGATAACGCTCAGATTACAAAAAAGAGATACAACAAAAGGCAAAAACGGACTTTTTATTAAAAATTCTTAAAATTAAATTATCTTGAAAACCATTGGATTTAGGATAGGGTGTTTAATAGTCAAATTAGTCAGGAATAATCTTAACTATAGCCCCATAAGGGATCTAGGTCGATTTACGAGGTAACCCTGTATATGTCCGGTGTATTTATAAGTTAAAATAAGTAATAAAATAAACATTTAAAATGCACTTACATTTATTTCGTCGTGTGAGTTTAAGTTGGTTTTCGGATTTTCCCTTCCATGAAAGAAATTCAAGTATGAAAAGGCAAACCATTTGGGTTTATATAAATCTACATTCCAAGAACCTGAAGATTTTGATTCCACGATTTTCTTCTTTTCTCTTCGGTATTGAGCCAAAATAGTCTTCCATTTTCTCATAACCTCAGTCGAGTCACAGTCGAAACTTTGCGCCAACTTTTGAGTGGCTTTGTGTTTTTTGTTTCTATTTTTATAATCACTGTGACTAGCATCCCATAGTACAGGATAAGTTTCGATAGCTTTAATAAATTTAATAATTTTATCATTCGTCCATGCCATGTTTAATTTCGTTAGTGATAATGTACGCGCACAAATGAATGTTTTACTCCAGTGGCGGAAGCAAGACTGAGTTCGTGAACACAGAACAACCTGTCTCGCTCTAGACGCGTCGTCGACGCGAGACCGCTGTCTGCATGTGTGCGCACACAAAAGGTATACAGATGTGCGCGAACATGTATAGAATGTTGCGGACATTTTGTTATATTGATTGCATACTTTGGTGAGTCGACGAGAATAAACTTTTGTGTCGCACAATGTTCATTGCAGTGCCGCATAGTTCAGCACACTGACTGGTGCAATCGCATCTTGATACGTTGGTTTAAATATTTTTATTAGTAAGAGGCTAAGAGCTTATTATTTATTATCTACTTTGTGGTAAGACCGAATAAGTATGTGTACAGACTTATAAAATACATATTTGAAGCGGCAGTCAATGATCGAACGCTCGTGATTGACGAAATTTCGCATTTATTTATTATTTGGTAATCCATGGTTTGTAAATTGTACTCGCTAAATACCTAATACCATGGACCAATCTAATAATACCAGACGTTAAATTATTTGTTTTAGATAGTTGTCAAAATTAGTAGGACACCATTTTGTTTAACTCAGAGCGAAAATCTTCTTAGTTCTTAATAGGTACTAATAAATATAATTAATTATTTATTCAAGGCTACAAACACACACACACAACACACACAATTTTAGGGCGACAGCTGTTACTGAAACTGCAAAACCCTCCACCGTCCACTAAGCGTGATAATTATCTACTTATACAACTTTTAATTAATACACAAACTTCATAGACTCTACAGTTTAAGAACTTGTATGCGATTTGAATACGCAATCTAAAATATTTTCGGCGCTAATATTAATTGCGGGATTCCTCAATTAATTTTTTATCTTTCTGTGTCAAGAGTCTCGGCTCGCGGTGACCTCTATTTCTATAGTTTGTTTGGGTCCTATTAAAATAAACTCGTAGCTTGTAATATTTAAAATACTTAGTCGAAAATATTTTCTGATTGATTTCATGATTTGGAACAGTATTTATTAATTAATAATATTGTACAATGTTTTATTACAAAGGATTGGATATTTATTAGGGAGAGGTTGCTTACATACCTACAGCAGCACAGTGGTATTATCACTATCAACCAACTTATTTTTTATTATTATTTTTATATTAAGCGTCCTTTGAAGGAAAAAAAAGTTCTGTGTTTCTGGGCCATGAATTATTAAATAAGTACTACGTGCAAAATACAATTCCTTATGGCACAACGTAGATATATTATAACAGAGACACGATCTAGTACTAGAAAATGGTATCACCTAATACTGACAATTCGACTGGCTATTTTTGTTTTATTCGATTTCCAATAGATAAAGGGTGAAGTCCAGGCAAATTCCAGAAACCATCAACTAGCGCCACTTAGTAAATACTTATTTCTAATTTCGTTTCGTATCTTCTTCTTAATTAAGGAGTTGAATTTAGCTTAATGTGATGTTATGCTTAAAAAAATATGCCTATCTTTATTTTAATGTCAATGTTTGTACTTAATTCGGCATAATATTTACATTTTATAATTTACAGACGTTAATAGTAGTGATATCTATTGCATTTTTTTGGTATTAAACATAGATTGTATGGGATGGTACTCATGGTAGGCCATGCTTGTGGTAAAGTATCTACAGTTAGTTCTACGCGTTGTATGTAATTAAATAATTATGACACCTCGTATGTACATGAAATACCAAAGATTATATAAACAATTTAGAAATATCTTGTATAAAATCAGCGGCTTTATATCTGGTTATTACACGTGTCGCACGCTGCCAGCGGGTTCGTGAGTTTGACATATGGCGTAATTAGTACCTACGAGCGCCTACTCTCTACAACTTGTGTGAGGTAACATTGCTCTTTACATACTTGTACTTGGAACTATAGAATAGAAAATGATACTATAAAATACAAGTATGTAGCTAACGTGGATATTCAGAGCATGCAAGTAACATTCATCAGTAATAACTAATAATATGCTCCCACGCCGATTTCGGTGATGGTGGCCGGTTTCAGTGTAACCGGGCCAGCAACGCAGGAGTTATTTTATAGTGCCCAAGTGTGTGCGCAATGCACAGAAGCACTCTCTCTGCCTTTACTCTCGTAGCCCAGTGGGACCCGACCCGACACGATTGGTCATCAGACACAGGACCCTTATTTGATATGCCATCGCTTCTATCACTTACGAAGTTCGACAACAAAAATGTATGGGATTTGACATAAGGTTCGCTAAATGACAAACGAATTCGTATGGCACTTAGCGAAGCTTATGTCAAATCATACATTTTGTTTTCGATCGTAAGTGATAATAGCGACGGCATCTTGAATGTGCAGGCTTACTGACACAATCGAGAATCGAATCATTTCGATCTCAAAGGCTTTTGGTGATTTATTTGGTGGATTACTTTGAAACTTACCAGGATAAAGGAAATCCGTTAGATCGTAACTTTTTGTCCTCCCTACCATATTAATCGACTGAAAATCAAAATAAACACACGTCAATTTATTCGGGAGTACGCGGCACGATAGAATCTGAAACAAAATCGCATCAGTTTGTAGAAGCCCTGGGCCGGCGTTTTACATGCCTATCCAATGCATCTTTCATCAGATCATCAGCCTACATTCTAACCAAACATGAAACTAACATCTTTTGTCGGTCTAAAGCGGGAACCGTACCTCGAGTCGGGAGCCAAGCTCCAAACCACTATGCCACGGAGGTCTACTTTTGAAAGCGTCTACTCATGGCAATGACATAGTCTTTCTGTAGCCAGTTTTCTCGTCACCACAACCTGTAACCCACATACAGTGAAAGCAATTCATGACTCTGTATATTTGGGCAAAGAGAAAAACTATTGGAAATTAATTTAAAGTTATATCAAGTTAGCAACCAACCAAATCTATCCACGTATAAACTATAATAAAGTAAATCAAACTTTGGTTATTAATTTGTAATCGACTTTGTTGTTTTGCAAATATTAGTTTGGTAAACATATTTTACCTATAGTTTTCCCTTTTTGATTGAATATATTATTATTGTATACATTGTTTTATTATATTCTTATCCTTCCTCTATAATCCCAGGGTATAAATCTTTTATACACATTACCTATACGAAATAGGTAATAAAGCTAATCAAATTACATTAATATTTCATTCGACATTTTAAAATAACGTAAGTGAGATGTTCTTATAATGATACAAATAGATTACTATTATCAATTACTTGAAAGTTGCAGTTCTAACCGTGATCGATTTTTACTGACGTATTAATGGGTCAATCTCCAAGAAAATATACCTATTTTGTAACGAATAATGTTATGATTTTGTGGAGTACAAGGTTTTCTTAAATTATGTCCGTATTGCTATGTATACTGTATAGTACAGTAACAAGGTTATAAATTAAATAGTTTACTTATATTAGGCACAGCACAGTCTCCAGTTGTAAAATCAGTGTGGGTCTATTTTACCCTACGATACATTTAACCTGGCGACGAGCTGACGCGATCGGGGCCGACCACAGCCGACCGCAGCCGAGCCAATTCCATTTCCACTCGCTTTCCATTTGAGTTTGGCTAACTTAAACGTTTGCACAGCAAATTAAAACTCACAGTTTAACTTTTCGATCCGATGAGTACCATTTTCATGCATACGATATGACTTATATGCTATTTAAGTTTCAGAACCCTCCTATTTGCATGCTATCATTGTTACTGCTTAGCAAGGACAGTGTGTGACTAAAACTGAATATCGTTTGAGAACCCATTTATGAATTAACCATTTTTTTTAAATCTAATTTATTAACGAGGGTTTGTTCGCCTTGCGAGCATATTGTCACCCTCATAGGAAAAATAAACCATTCTTAAAAAAACTAAAATCAAACCAGGGTAAGGTTTCATCAGACTTTTTCCTCCATATTTTTCGCTTCGGGAATTCGCAACAGAATTTTAACGACATTTTTGCGTGAATTAATCGATTCGGTTGGTGTATAAATCAACGCCGAGCCGAGAACGTGTTACACCGGTTCCGCAAAGTGCATCTGCCGTCAAATAAACTTTGAACGTGTTCGCTGCACCCAACTTCATTTTGTATTCACCACCGATGTAAATTAATTAAAGTTGGATGCAAAAGAAATGTATTTTAATTAATGTAGGTGGATTTCATTAGATTTGAGTATAGTCGAACTTGTAGTAGTGAAGTATAGTTTAATAATTTCTGATTATGTGTAATCTAAAGAAATATCAATATGGTTAGCAATCTATTGCTTCCAAATTAATTATGTTATTAAAGGTTGAACCGGTGCCGGTGGTGGCCTTCTTATTGACTTTCCGAAAAAAGGTTGTTAAGTGTCATTTGGAAGAAAAAAAAATCGAATTTTGAATACATAATACATTGGAACAGAGTGAACAGGGATTCAGATAGTGTTTGCATAACAGGCTGAAGAAGAATTACTAAGGACATGAAAGTATGGATGAATAATTATAATAGAATAACTTTGATATCGGTAGAGTTTGTAGCTCAATTTGTAAGGATTTATTTCTAAGTTTACCATATTGTAGGTAGTATAAATTAAGGCATAAAATAATAATTTGTTGCAATTAACATGTGTAATTCCCTATTTCCTCACTTTCCCTACTTATCTGACCTACCGCACACCGCAAAACACAAACCTACTTGTTAGTTATAGTAATAATCTAGACGTACTAGATTCCGCAGAAACCTGAGATGTAAATGATCTGGACATAATTATATTAATTACCTTCATAGCTACTTACTAGCTACGACAAAATGTATACAGTTTATGATCAAACTGCTGACTGTATAATAATCTTAACAAAACTTTTGATTTTAATTAAAAGTTACAAGAAACAGATTAAGCAGGTATGTTATCGTAACAAAAATTCGTATTTTTAAGCTTTCGTCGATTTTTTTGTTAATATCTATGGACACTTAACATCTCTTTTAATCTGGCCACGTAATAACTATCAGAAGAACTTGTGACGTGGACCATACAATGGTAACATATTTATACTTTTATGTTCTGCCCTGGTAATTAATAGAGCAGTAAGTCAGAAAAGGCGGTTTAAAAAAAATGCACTTAAAGATTTTTCATTAAGTGCCATTTTTTCGAAAAGCTAATTTTCTGACTAATTAATAGAGCAGTCAGTCAAAAAAATCGGTTTCGAGAAAATGGCACTTATAGATTTTTCTTTACGTGCCATTTTCTCAAAAACGCTTTCCTTTTCTCACTTATTGCTCTATTAATTACCAGGGCAGTATAAATTATACACGTCATATTTAATACACTTCCATGACCAGGAACACAGAAAACTTTTTGTTCCTTCGGCGGGATTTCGAACCGTCAAATTGTGCAATGGATTTGGTTTTATTTGTTACGTTAATTTTATTATATCATAGAAGCGAGCAAAGTTAGCTAACTATTTAACATTTCTCGATTTTAATTTTCATTGATTGATATAATCTATCTATACATATAATAAATCTGTAGAGGGGTCATGTCTGTACATTAAGAATATTTAAGTGAAAATTAAAAAAAGGGGATCTATAAAAGCCACAGAACCTAAAAATAACATTTTTGAAAAAAATGTCTGTCTGTCTGTCTGTCTGTCTGTCTGTCTGTCTGTCTGTCTGTCTGTCTGTCTGTCTGTCCATATGGAAATGTTTGTCGTCGCATCACGCTAAAACCACTGTATGGTATGAAATGAAATTTGGCAGGCAGATAGCTTACGACCTGAAGAGCATTATTGGAAATTATTATCCCGAGAAACAAAAGGATTCCCGTGGGATCTTCAAAAAATTGTAGCTACCTATTTGACGGTATTTCAGCCAAACTACTCAACGTATTTAAATGAAATTTGGCAGGCAGGTAGCTTACAACCTGAAGAGCATTACTAGAAAATTATTATCCCGAAAAACGAAAGGGTTCCCGTGGGATCTTCAAAAAATTGTAGCTACCTATTTGACGGTATTTCAGCCATACTACTCAACGTATTTAAATGCAATTTGGCAGGCAGGTAGCTTATAATTTGAAGAGCGTTATTGGAAATTGTTATCCCGAAAAACGAGAGGCTTCCCGTGGGATCTTCAAAAAATTGTAGCTACCTATTTGACGATATTTCAGCCAAACTACTCAACGTATTTAAATGAAATTTGGCAGGCAGGTAGCTTATGACATGAAGAGCATTATTGGAAATTATTATTCCTAAAAACGAAAGGGTTCCCGTGGGATCTTCAAAAAATTGTAGCTACCTATTTGACGGTATTTCAGTCAAACTACTTAACGTATTTGAATGAAATTCAGCAGGCAGGTAGCTTATGACCTGAAGAGCAATATTGGAAATTGTTATCCCGAAAAACAAAAGGGTTCCCGTGGGATCTTCAAAAAATTGTAGCTACCTATTTGACGGTATTTCAGCCATACTACTCAACGTATTTAAATGAAATTTGGCAGGCAGGTAGCTTATAATTTGAAGAGCGTTATTGAAAATTGTTATCCCGAAAAACGAAAGGGTTCCCGTGGGATCTTCAAAAAATTTTAGCAACATATTTGAAAGTATTTCAGCCAAACTACTCAACGTATTTAAATGTAATTCGGCAGGTAGGTAGCTTATGACCTGAAGAGCAATATTGGAAATTATTATCCCGAAAAACGAAAGGGTTCCCGTGGGATCTTCAAAAAATTGTAGCTACCTATTTGACGGTATTTCAGCCAAACTACTCAACGTATTTGAATGAAATTCGGCAGGCAGGTAGCTTATAACCTAAAGAGCATTATTGGGAATTGTTATCCCGAAAAACGAAAGGGTTCCCGTGGGATCTTCAAAAAATTGTAGCTACCTATTTGACGGTATTTTAGCCAAACTACTCAACGTATTTAAATGAAACTTGGCACAAAGGTAGATTGTAACATGAAATAACCAACATAATATTTTTAACCGACTTACAAAAAAGGAGGAGGTTTCTCAATTCGTAAATATATGTTTGTTTTTTATGTTTCTTCGCGGATATCTTCATCGTTTCTGAAATGATTTTAATTTTTTTTTATGTTGTGTAGGGTATAATTTAAATTTGGTCCCATTGTCACAAAATGGTGACCTGATGATGTGGAAATCTTCAAAATTTATGTGGAATAATATATTGACTTTGATTTTTTCTGAAGAAGTCTAAGCATATGTTACCAAACAGTAAGGTTTTGCACCATATCCTGGATCTATAATATCAAAAAATTTCGCGTTTCAGTAAACTATATAATATAAGCGGTAGACTTTTTCTCTTTCTACTATTTTTTTTTTATCTAATCGTTTTTGTTTTTTATTTTCCGTCCTCAAATAATCGTCGTCTGATCATTCGTTCAATATCCCTACTTAGTCTATACTCATCAATAAAAATCTGAAAATTAAATAATTTTAAACAAAAAAAAAACGACTTCAAAAGGTAAACTAAAAGGAACAATTAAATTTACTTCGCACAAAGTAATACTTATTTTCCAGTACAAGTGAAAATAATTATAACTTTTTGCGAAGTAATTTATTATTATACTTAGGTTTTGCAAATACGATTAATAAAGTATAGGCGTAGGATAGATTGTTTTCAAGATACGAATGAGATGTCATAGGTACATTTAAATTAGAAAAGTTATGTCAATATAAGTAAGATTTATGTTTTTCATGAAATTTTTATTTATTAGTTTTCATGCTAGGCACGGCTTGGGTTTTTTCTTTCTTTTGGACTTTTGTTATTTTGTCGTCTAAAGGAAGTTAGTACTTTAACTGTAAAGTCCCAAAGTAGGCTACATGTTTGTTAGCGTAGGTAATTAATAAATAAAAAACCGGGCAAGTCCGAGTTGGAATTGCGCACCGAGAGTAGACTTTTAAAAAATTTGGCGCTCGGCGCCAGCAGTGCAGCGTCGGTGTGAAAACGATCATCGTCTGCAGTCACTGCGGCGTAAACTCCATACAAATCTCATTACAGAGATCTTCGTCGCGTATATGAGCGTACTATCAAGTAGTCCCGTTCGTATAAAAAAAAAAAATATTATACATACAGACGAATTGAGAACCTCCTCCTTTTTTTGAAGTTGGTTAATAATACACGGTCATTTTTCGAGCTGGTAGTAGGAATTGTTAGCATTTTCATAGAAAAAATACCTCAAAACTTTCAAGACAAAAACGGCCAATATTTGACAGTAAACTATTATTATTACTCCATCGGCCTACTTCTTTTGCCTATGCACGTCTAATACCGTGTATAAAGAAGCATTACTATAAATTAGTGATTTTAAATATCCAAACGACAGTGTTCATAAACTAAAAATGTATTTGAACTGCTGCCGTAAATCACTTTTCCACGCGTACGAAGTCGCGGGCACAGCTAGTGGAACATAAAATTCGATTCCACTAATGAAAGGTCCCCGAGACCCGTTTCCAATATCTTGGCAAGGATTCATTACATTAGACACAGTCAGTGCAACGAAACGAAAAAAAGTCTTGTAGATTTTCAAACAAAGAGATTTTATCATTTATCGCGTCATCATAAAATATTAAATACTAGCTGACCCGTGCCCACTTCGTTGAGCATGGAAACCGTTTAAACCTTCACGGGACTTCCACGAATATTTCAAGACCAAAAATAGCCGAATCAGTTCAGCTGATTGCGAGTTTTAGCGAGACTAACGAACAGCAATTGATTTTTATATAGCCTATGTTAGTCAGTGATAATGTAGCTTTCGAATGAAAAAAGAATTATTAAAATCGGTCCAGTATTTTTTGAGTTTAGTCGTTACATACAAAAATACAAATCTTTCCTCTTTATAATATTAGTGTAGATGTAGATATGGGCATTTCATAAGGATTCTTATTCAAGGCATACTTTTTGTGAAAAAAATTTTGTAGGCAGATAATATTAACATACTGATTTCAATAGTGCAAGGCACACGTCATAGAAGTGGGTCATATTTGTATGATGGAGCAATATCAGTGGAAAAATTGTCCTATAAAAGTAGACTTCGGTTGGTCATCCTAATAAAGAATTTTGGAGGACGAGAATTTTGTAATTCCATCCTTTTATATTTAAAGCGACATTCATTCCAAAACTAGGCGAGCTTTAGAGCTCCTGGAATAAAGAACACGGAAACATCCTATAAATCTCGAGTAAGGAAGCGAAATGTTTTATTCAAATTTATTATTCAATTTACATTTGGTGGGTTCTTTACCTCGGAATTTTATGTAGATTTTATTGCAGAGTAAATATAGGTCAGTTCAGCTAATTTTTAGTTGTGTTTATTTAAATACATAATATTTAGATTAGTTTTATGGTTCGTAATACGAGGTATTTCACTTCAAAGTAATGCAATCCAGGTTTATGTATACTTTAATGAAATATACCTATTATAAATACAGGGAAGTATAATAATGTGTCACAGTCATCTGATTGAATCCGCTTTTTAATTGAATGACTAGCGCGTTCAATGAATTCTAATTTTACCAACAAATTGAATGAATCCGAGACTAAGACAACCATTTAATATTTTTTTTAAGCTTCAAAATTTCCGAATTTGTACTATTATAACGTATATTAAAGTAAATTAATCAAAAAATATATCAAAACATTGCTATCTGTACGAGCTATTTGACGCCATTATTTGTATAACCGCCTAGTGATTAAAAAAGCAGATTCAATCTAATGACTGCGACATAATATATGTATTTGGTTGTAATTAGAGATGAAACGGATAGTAGTTTGGCCGGATACCGGATACCGGATATTCGGCAAGCTACTAGGCCGGAGCGCCGGATATCCGGCTGCCGGATATCCGGCCTTTTTGATAATATACAATGTGTAAAAAGAGCAACTACAACTTTGAGACACGATTATACTACCTTTCCTCATTTTGGAAATGTATTTTGTTTTGTCAAAACCGATTTTTTTTTTTTACTTTTCACCATTTCTTATTTTTTTGTCGCAAAAATTGCAATTCAGCAAAAAATTTTTTTTTTTAATTTTTCAAAAAAAAAAACATTTCTAGAATGAGAAAAGGTAGTATAATCATATCCCAAAGTTATGGTGACTGCTCTTTTTACACCCTAATAAGTTTGATTTGAATATTAGCGCGGTGAACGAGATCGGAAATATTCAGGCGCATTAGGGTCGCACGTAACCGGAGATGGGGTCGACTCGGGGGCGTTCGAGTGTTATCGCGAAATTTGGTATTTATTCATCACAATTTGCCACTTCTTAATAAAACAAACATTTTTGATGTGCGATTATAAAAATAAACGGTGTCCCAATCTATTGGAGTATGATTTGCATTTATAAAATAATAAGATTTTATTAAATTTTACTATCCGGTATCCGGCCGGATACTGTATTACTATCCGGTATCCGGCCGGATAGTGAAAACAAGGCCGGATAGGCCGGATACCGGATAGTTACCGGATATCCGTTACATCTCTAGTTGTAATCGCTAGTTCTGCGGTTGCCTACTGAGACATAAAAATTCATGATATTCTTTGATGAATGTATGTTCTATCTCTTAAAACTTATATATTTTGTTGAGAAACCAAGGCCCAAACCACATATTACCAAACGTCGTCGTTCGAACATCAATCCCTAAACGTCGATGTGTTTCAAACTTTGGAGTTCTTAATTAAATTGTTATGTTCTTCTATTAATAGTTTGTCTAGGGTACGCGTTAATTAATAACGTTAACTAGATTTGTAACGTTACCGATAGATAGTTGTATGAATATTATTGCAGAGCCCATAGTCCATACTGTAGGCATTCGATAAGGTTATGAATATGTAGTTATTTTTTGCTAACCCTACTGAAAGGCGACATGCGAGCTTAAGCTTACACGTGCGTAAACTCATCGACGCAATGTTTGAGAGCCTAGTACGAATTACGATACTCGCGTTAACTAATAAAATATGCGAGTGAGTATCTTCTAAACGCAACGCTAGGTTATGAGGCCCTAGTATGTGTCGTGTCGGTTAACCGTCCCACTGGGTTATGATAGTAAAAGGAAGCGAGAGTGTCCTTGTGTATTGCTCACACACTCGGGCACTATAAAATGAATCCTGCGTAGCTGGCTTGGTTTCAACGAAATCGACTTATGACACCGAAATTTTCTTATGGATATATAATATCAGCTTCACTAATCACTAGTAATCACTAATAGCGTTATAATATCAGCAGTATAATCTCGTTTGCAAATCTCGGACAGTTTGCGGTCTCTTGCATTTAGAATTGAGCTCAGCACATCTTTGCATATCTAAAACAGGATGTATTAAGTTTCACTTTAATATGTGGTTTCCTAGACTGTTGTAGATTTCTAGTGATTGTATGGTAGAACTTAAGTTAAAGATGCAAATATCTTGTGTCTTTGTATATTGCGCACACACTTGGGCACTATGAAATAACTCCTGCGTTTCAATTAACCTACCTAAGGCTACCGACACCGAAATCAGTGAGGGGAGCTATTATTATTTGTTATCTACTTTGTGCTCTAGTTATCTACTTTGTCACTTTAGATGATAGGCTCTTGTGTGGTGAGCAGAGCACAAAAACGAAGTACACAGGTTAGTAAATGTTGAATGTGCATAATTCAACTAACCTGTGTAGTTCGTTTTTTAAAGTAATATACAAAACAGTATGGAGCTTACGGACTCTGGCGACACTAATTGCCGCTATCGGCCCACTCGGACTTTCTCCGCGTTTTTATCTCGACAGATTTCTTTTAATACAATTATGGGTAGGGCACACCAAAACACATCGATTCCGTTTTTTACGTAACTCTAATGACATATCGATTTCTTGTAGGGAATTTCTTTTGATGCATAATATTCGAATACGTAATACAGCTATCGTATTTGGGCTGGTTATCGCTGTTGTTTCACTTTGACTTAGGGCCTGGCCCCTTGTTTAAGATTCTATCGCTATTATCACTAATCAAGTTCGATAGCAAAATGTATGGGAGTTGACATAAGTAACATGAATTCATGTGTTACTTAGCGAAGCTTTAGAGGAAACCTCACGGTTGAGAAAAATATAAAATAGGTATTTATAAAATCTATTGCTGTCTTGCAATGCCTTTGCAGATAGAGACAACTGCAGCACGAACTGAAATTACTTATTAAAAGCACAAGAAATCGACGTTTGGGGGACCCCTGTTACTCCTCCAAAACCTAACCGATTTGGATATTTTTTTCATTATAAACTAAAATAAAACTTGAACTAGGTTCCTATGTTTCGATTTTATTGTATAATGAAGTAAAATTTGTTTCCAGAATGTTTAAACACAGCGAAAAGTCTGGTAATTTTTTTAGATTTTTGAATGTCCTTATCTCCTTAAATAGTTAATTTATTACTCCCATACATTTTCGAACTTCGCAAGTGATAGCGATGGCATCTTTAATTAGGACCCTGTTTCCAAATCAACATATAGATTCTGTCATTATATAATAATATTATACTCAAAAATACATAGTCGTTAGTCCTTAATTATAAAAAAAAAAATATTTATGTAGGCTACGGAAACGAACTAAGGAATATAGTTTCAATTATAAAAACAAATATATTTTTTGCTTCGAAAAGTTTGTTAAATTCGTTTAGTGCCTATATTGTATAGCCTTTTTAATTAATTTAAGCCACGGAATCACTTAAATTTAAATTACTTTGCGACCTTGTAAGATAAAACCTTCAGATCAGATACGAGCGGTTGGTTTTTATCGTGTATATTTTGTTGTAAGTTGTAACCTTATAGCAATGAACCTATTGTTGGCAGTTCGCACCTAGTCAAGAGTGATACATATTAAAAATATATTTTGAGGTTTGGAACTCGAAAGGGCCTGCACTAGGCCAACGAAAATTGGTATGGAAATAGGCTCCCACGATAGTTTTAATTTATTCAGGTATTTGTTTTATTCAGGGTTTATTGTTTTATAAAACATAATCGATGCTTTATCTCTATCAGAATTATACAAAAAATTTCAAGCTTTATTTTAATGTATTACTTAAATACCAGCTGTTTATCGTGTGGTATAAGGTATTTAGGGAAATACTTCTGCAATCTTGTTTTTGATTAACATAGTCACACTAGAGTTAATCATGAACTTTGACGCATTCTAATTTCAGATTTAGTTTTACATAACTACTGATATTAAAGACTAAATAAATAAAATAAAATGAAATAGTATAAAATAAAAGGTCTAAAATTAATTTAGACCGCTAAGAGTTACTTTGTTTTTAACCGACTTCAAAAAAAGGAGGAGGTTCTCAATTCGTCTGTATGTATAATATTTTTTTTTTTTTTTTTTATGTATGTTCACCGATATTTTCGTCAATTATAGACGGATTTCAAAAATTTTTGTTGTATAGAGTTCACTTCTGAGGTGGTCCCATTTTCACCAGGTCAGGATCTGATGATGGGATCCAGGAGAAATCGAGGGCAACCACCGAAAATTGTATGCTCGTATGGTGTTTTTGTTACGTAATCATGTGTTACTCAGGTATATGCTTCCGGGTGTCAACATCCGATGCTGCTGTGCTGATGATGAAGCTACAGTACTCCTTAACGGTTAGGATTAGGAGTTGGAAGGCAGTACTGCAATTGGTCGATGGAAACTATTTAGTAGTATGTAGGGCTAACATGTTGCTTGTGAGGTATGCTTGAATCAACATCTGATGCTGCTGTGCTGATGATGAAGCTACAGTACTCCTTAACGGTTAGGATTAGGAGTTGGAAGGCAGTACTGCAATTGGTCGATGGAAACTATTTAGTAGTATGTAGAGCTAACATGTTGCTTGTGAGGTATGCTTGAATCAACATCTGATGCTGCTGTGCTGATGATGAAGCTACAGTACTCCTTAACGGTTAGGATTAGGAGCTGGAAGGCAGTACTGCAATTGGTCGATGGAAACTATTTAGTAGTAGGTATGTAGGGCTAACATGTTGCTTGTGAGGTATGCTTGAATCAACATCTGATGCTGCTGTGCTGATGATGAAGCTACAGTACTCCTTAACGGTTAGGAGTTGGGAGGACACTAAAATTCAAAGCAAAACTAAAAATACGAATTTGCATAAGCGCGCTGAAATAATCTATTTCAACGCGCTTGCCAGCCGCGCGCGTCAAACAACACAACAGACTATGTTACCTAGGCTGCAGGCTGGCACCGACTCCAAATATAAGTGATAACTGTAAATATTTAAATAGTTAAAGATGACTTTGTTAAAGATTTAGGTATTGAGTTGTAAATATTTAAATAATTGTAGGTATATATTATGCATTAAGTAGATACATTAGTTTATTTATCGCTTTTTAGTTATTTTTTTTGAAGTCGGTTTAATTTTTTTTTTATTTCTCAAATACTTGTTTTTAAAACTATTGTAAACTAACATTTTACTACGAGGCTCTCATTTTTATCTCACGTTAGCACCAAAGAGAATATAGTCACTACGTTTTAGGTTAGCACATTGGTTATATATGGGAAACCTGTTATTGGCTTTACTTTTGTAATTTACCAAGTTTGTAAAATTATTTGTATTATGCTGTTGGTTTTCATAAATAAATAAATAAATAAAGCTATCTAGCGGAGTACGGGCCTTAATTTGCAACAAAATTGTTGTTATATACTTACATTCACCGTGTAAAATTGCGTTTTATTTTTCCTCCACATATTGAATTGTAAACTATTTACAACCTATCTGCCGAACCGAAGTCGAACAGCGATCGCAGTGTTTACAGGCTCAAGGGATTTTAAATTTTACAACTTATGAGCATTGCGAAGTCCACACTAGATGTTCCCAATTGTAAAATTGATACCAGAACAACTATTAATAGTACACAAAGGGACTGTTACAGATTCGCGCTATATCGCCCCGAATTTATTGGCTTTTTGATGTTCTATAAACAAATTTTACTCACGTTTCTACTTAAATTAGAACGTGTGATACCTACTTAAGGATACTTATATTTATTTACTATAAGTATCCTAACTTTTATAATATTAATATAGATATTTATGTAAACACTCTGTGCGAGTTTCTTACGCCAGTTCTTCTCGGCGGGTTAGGGTTGAACCGGTGGAGCTTGTTTTTTTGACTTTCCGGAAAAAAGGTTGTTAAGTTTCATTTGGAAATAAAACGTTATTTATTTATTTTATTTTCTTACTGTCAATAGAATAAGTAGGTATAAATCTTTACGCCGTACAATATAAAAACAAAACCATGGAAGGACAAACAAAAAGGTATCTTTCCTATAGTCAGTATTGCTACCAGACTTATGGTTACAGTAATATAAATTATAGCCTACTTGGTGGTTCCTCAACCTTATCAACCAGTAACCTAGTTGTGCACTCGATAACCTTGCGTCGTGAGCGGCGCCCTCTGCCCGCGTTTCCGGTAAACGTTAGCGAACGCCCCAATATTAAGAAATAATTTTTATTGCACATTAGTTTTATGTTGTAATGGTTATCAATCTTTTTCACGATTCGTGTTTTTGTTCATTTGCTAATGGTTTCACCGTAACAAGCGTTCTCATAAACTATAATTCGTGTTATACAAAAGCTTCGCGTGCTACTGTGCAAAATGTTGCCAGAATTTATTGCAAGATCATGCAATAAGTTGCCAAAATGTTATCGCAAATAAATTATTTGGCATCCAATTTGATTATTGGAACTAGAGCAAGTGGAAAAATATGTAAATTACGGTCAGAAAGTGAATGTTTTATAATAGTCTCTATTATTATTATTGTAATACGGCATCCAGACTCAAGGCGAGCTATTTCTCTCTAGAGCTGTATCTGCGTGAAATCGAGATGGAGACAGTCTTCATTCACAAATCACAATATTATGTCTCGGGACTTTTCGGCGCTAGTCTGGAACGTAGACGGATCAAATTTACATATTATTAAAAGCACTTCAATATACTGAATACAATATAAAGGTAGTTCTACTAATTTTCGAAACGGTAAATCGTTTTCGGAATTGCACAAGTCCTTTGTCATGTGTCGGATATAAATAATTCATCATGATGTGACTCGGCGGTATGGCGGCCCACTTGGCTGCTCTCGATCTGTCCCCTAATATTTGACCCACTTAAACCCGCTTGCTGCAATTCTAAAAGCGAAACTATTACACGTACTGTCCTGTGCACTTACTGTACATTAAAAATGTACGCGACATTTTGTATGCCCTGCATAAAATACCGAAATGTTCAATTCAAACAAATGTTTCTTCTCTATAAATATGAACAGGCATGTTATATGTGTAGAAAGTAGATGCATTCTACATTTTACATATACATCATATCTATTCTCAACAGTGGTTCGTGTTTGGTAAGGTAAAAACGGTCTAGTAGTTTCAGAGCCTATTTAAAGCAAAAAAAATCTTTAATCTTTATAATATATACTGGCTGTAATATTAATGAGTGATAATACTTTAGGGTGTGTGTGTGGGTCCCGTATATAGAGTTTACTGTAAAAAAAATGCCAGCGCTGAAATATAAAAATTTTTTTACTTATTGTATGGGCAAATTTATGATATTGAGGCATTTCTCATAGACACATGAAAGTCAAAAGTATATCTTTCAGCGCTGGTACTATACAATGGAGACACATACACATTAAAGTATTATCACTAATTAAATTTACACCTTGTATAACTACCTACTTGCAATTTCCACTACAGCCTAGGTACCTTGAAGTTACAGTGAGGTCTATCGACTTTGGTAAACGCAACATATTAAACTTGAATATACGTCAATTCTGTAATTAAATAAAAATAGTGCTCTTCCAAGATGGCGCCAAAATCCCAATTTTACTGTGGGATTTTTCTTTCCCTCTCATATTCGACCTACATACAATGATACTGGCCCTCCGTAACTGCGTCAACAAGGTAATAACGACTGTTATGTTCACCCCCAATAGTCATAATAGTCGTCAAATACTCATCCACGCTATTAAGGGGTCGTACGGAAGAATTAAGGTATAAACTTATATATCTGTATAGACGCGTCATATCACTCGGAACTTTCTAGAATGTACCTTTTGTTATTGATCGCTTTATAAATAAGTAAGTATAGAAATGTACTTTCGATGTTTTCTCCCATCTAATATACTTTTAGGCGCGGCTCCACCCGCGTAAATATCCCACGGGAACCTTGTTCTATATTGGGATAAAACTATGTTATGTCTAAGACTAATCTCCATACAAAATTTCAACAAAATCGGTTCAGAAGTAAAAACGCAAAGAGGTAATAGACATACACAATTTTTCGCTTTTATAATATCAGTATTGATATAAATTAGTAGAAGAACAAGCTAGTAACTCGATAAACAGACCAGATACCAGATTAAATTGTGATAGAAATATTTGAAAGTTTTCTAAATAACAGGATTTCCACTAGAATAAAATGTATAAATATTATTAGTGAAAGCACTAATAAAAGAAATAACAATATCTTTTTCACATGATTATAAATCATTTAGTGTTTTATTAATAATAAGTATGTAAATTGCACTTTTCACTTTCATATGAAATATTTTGTTTACTAATCATAATATTCTACAGATATATCATTGTGAATTATTTAAAAACAATACAAATTGATAGATCTAATTCTTAAGTAAATTATTATTTTTGTTCTACATAATATTTATAATGAAAGTAAACTTATCTTACGAGCAGGTAGGTATATTAGTAGTCGAATATACTTGGGTGATATAAATACATTTTATTGGCATCAATATAGGCATAATAGCATTAGCAGACTTTTATTGGTGTTTTTTATTGATATTATGTCAATAAATGATAGTACATGAATGAAAAGTGGCCAGTATTAACATGGATATATTTAGTATCCTCATATTGATTAAGATAGAGGAAATATATATAGGCAGTGTTTCCGCGGACATTGATATTATTTTACCATTGCGCTCGCCAACTCGCCTGTCGAGCATAATATCTTATCTTCAAAATCATTGAGTACTGAAATAATACTCTGGCGCCACATTAAGTGGGTTAGCGGGCTTAGGAGACACCACAGTGGCGCCATCAGGGGCTATTTAATTTTGTATGGCAGTTGTCAAATTAGTGGCGACACCAAGAGACTAAAGGCCAAATACTGAAATACTAACTAAAATTAGGAACCCTATTCACAGACTATTGCTGTCTCTTGTAGGCGGAATGACAAGGACAGCATGTGACTTGTTCGCCATTTAATTTAATTTAATTTAATTTAACTATCATTTCAGTATTTAGCCACAAAAAACACTATAGATATATTACAGTTAAGTACATGAAACTACACGAGGTACTTCTAGCCATGTAGCCATCACTAATTACATGGTAATAGCTATAGATTATTAAAGTGCTATTTTCGACGACGAACTTCGAAAACAGAAATGTATTTAATTCGACAAAATATGTCACTACGCCTACACATATGATATCTATTTGTATACACAAAAGGCTATTTTAACACGTTTTTATAAGCTTTGGTTGTATGTAATGGTACATATTTACGTATCGGAATATTTGAGTATAATTATTGTCATCTATTTTGAGAAGTTTTATTAATTTGAAATTTCGCATACGTAACAATGACTCCAAAAGTTTTGTAGATAAACCCCTAATCGTAGGTAATGTTTGGTAAAAGTATTAAAACATATGAACATTTAAAATAAACGTTCTTCCGATTCTATTTTAAATTGCTTTCAAAAGAGTTTGCTCAGTGAAGATCTAATTGCCTAAAGCAATCGCAGACCTTTTAAAAGCTGTACCATTCAAAGGTACAAAGATAGACTTCAATTTAAATATCAAGTTGAATGTCTACAAAATGTTTTTTAATTGCTGTCAGCACAAAGTAGATATATAACTGTCAGAGAACTCTTCGTTTTATATTTATTCCTCAGGGTGAAGACAATTAAAGATATTCTGCTCGTTTTGGATTAAATTTATTGTTTGTAATAAAATATATTACTTATTATTTAATAATGTGTAAATTTAATGTGTGTTGAAAAAAATCACTTGATGATTAGAAGATTAACAGGTTGATATTGTAGGTGCATGGTAGCTACTAGCCACAAACTACTAGCTTATTTTATGTAGCCTAAGGGTTAAGCAATTGATAAACCCTACCTATACTGAACGTCCTCCGAAACTACCGGACAGACTTTGGGAAGGACATAGGCTACTTTTATCTCAACAAAATGTACGGTTCTCGAATCGCAGGCAACATATACATTTATTTATAAAATCGATATTATATTTTTTCCCTCTCCTGAAAATTAAAAAAAAAAACTTATAAATTCTTGAGATATATTTCTTTGCGGATCCCAAGACAGATCTTTCATGTTCTCGTTTTGAGGCGCCTGAACCCTGAAATCACATGAAAAGGTTTTTCGTCGTTTTGTCGATACTGGCTACACGGAAGTTCCAGTAGTGGAAGTGTGTAAAAGGCCACTTATCTTCATCGCCCTAGTATTTAACAGCTAATGTTGTCCTTATTCAACTTGGCTGCCAAATATTTTCATCTCTACAGTTCTACAGACTACAATATATGCAACTTCACAAATGTCTATAAGTGCGCTCTTATATGCCCATAGAATTCATTCAAGGAACGGTCCTTAGAAAACCTAAAAGTAAAGAATATCCTAGCGCTTCTTTCTTCAAATGTCGGGCAGCTCCGTCAAGTAATGTTTGTTCAACTATTGCGGCATTTCGAGCATACATCTTGTCCTTTTGTCTGAGGATTCCCATTGTTTCCACAGATATGCCGGCCTGCACACGTGCAGTTCGGAACGCGTATCGGACTGCGTATCAAACTGAAGTGGGATATGAGCTTCTGCGGTTTCTGTCATACTAATTTCGACGTGAGAACGGTCCATGGTTTAGACCGCCTTTGTCTTAAATTATGTGTCTTACAATAGTAAAAAAAATACAATTTCACTGTGGTGCTACAAAAACTTTAAAACCTCGACAAACTATGGCGTTTTATAGCGAGAAACGCTCTTTTGAATAACATATTATTCCACATTATATTATAATATTATAATTATTCTACGCTTGGCAAAAAAGTCCCGACCGTGATGACACCATCTGTCATGACTATCGGGACTTTTTTTCCAACTGAATTTTCCCTCAACTGAATCAACCCCTGTGTAAAAAAGACATATTATACTATGTAGGTAAATGTACAGCACACGTTCCACAACTTTAACCGCGGCAGCTGATGAAAATGTCCCTGCACCAACATGCCAAATCAGACTGTCAGCCCCGCGTATTAACAAGTTCGGTGAACGGTGCGGTTTGGAACGGTGCGTCGTATCCCGCAGTCCAAACTGTGCGTGTAAAGACTACTATTATATTGTGCTGACGAAACTGCTACGAGAAAAACTTAAAAATATGTCAAGTCCATTTTTCACTGTTTCATGACTCATTCTTGTCTAAAATAGTTTTGGTACGTTCCATTACTATCCTCTGGGGTTATCTTAATGAGTGACGAAATAAATTACATCAGCCCCAAATACTTGGGCCGTCCTAAGATTTATATTACGGTTGTTTTGTCTTCTGTCGCTCCGAACTTCTATTCTGGTAAATATTTGTACCATAATATAGACTTTTGTTAAAACCATAGATCCAATGCGGGTAAATAAGAATCTTGATCGAAAAAATATTTGAAATTATAATATTAACAGTTTATAATTAATATTTATACAACGTCGACTATATATTCTTAATTACTAGAGCAATTATCACTGATCTTACTTAACTCCGGTAATGAAGTATTTATTGCGTCATATAAAATTAATTACATTAAGTAAATACGCTTTAATTTATTTAAATAACAACTTGTTATACTTTAGAAACTTTAAGCGTCAGTTCACGCCGAAACGAGATATAGACTTTATTTATCATATACGAAGATAAGTGTTTCATCGCAAGAATTAGAATTTTGAGTTGCGCCGGGTCTTTAGTCGTTTTGAGTCGATAGCGGGCGTGAACCACGTGATCAAGGCGCATTGGAGACGGCAACAAACTTTTCAAATACCTATTTTTCATTTCTCTCGTCCGTGTGGTTTCCTCTTAAAGAACAAAATATCTTGTTGTGAAGTAAATAAAGATAAATTTTGAGTCGCTAATTTATGCAGCGTCAGTAGTAAGTCCTAACTGACCGAAAAACTGAAGTATCGAGTGCTTAGTAAGTTATGGTTAATTATATACACTTGTGGCCAAACGTTACTGTTAAAAATAATAACGTGACATAATTTATATGGTATGTTATCCTGTAGTGCTTATATCCTGTAAGTACAAAATTACAACAAATCTCTAATTTATAGTTTCCGTTGATATTACCAACTTGTATTTTTACTATTTGCCAATTTGCAATACTGGAAGCAAAGCAGTTTTTGGCACACGAATTATTTATAATTTATGTAGAGCGTGAAGATGCTTATGGTTTGGGGTGACATAATAAATTGTATTTTAAGAATCTCTTTGCCAAAACATTTTATACCGATATTTTGCTAATATATCATAATATGCAGTTGTGGTTAATGTATAATATTAATGAGTGATAATACTTTACGCTGTGTCCCATACAGAGTATATAGAGTTTACTGAAAAAGTACTAGCGCTGAAAGAGGTATTATTTTTATTATTATTTTATGGGAATATTTATGATGTTGGGGCTTACTTTTGACTTTTATGTTGATATGAGAAATGTCTCATACACACATGAAAGTCAAAAGTCAGTCTTTCAGCGCTGGCACTTTCATAGTATAATTTACATAGGAGGCGCATACACACCCTAAAATATTATCACTAATTTATTTTACACCTTGTATATTGGGTATTCTAGATACTTATTATAGCACTAGATGTACCCCACTACACGAAAATGAAAACCCGCAGGAACAATCCAGTTTGCTGTGGTAAAAAGTATGTATGTAAAATAAACTACTTCCATACCAAATTTCATCAGAATCTGTCCAGTAGAATTTGCGCGAAACAAACGTCCATATTCCAGACATGCAAACTTGCGTGTTTATGATATTAGTAGGATATCTTAGCAGTTTAGTTCATTACTAGTGTTATGATAGTATGGTAGTTGTTGTGAAGCTAACTAACTAAGCAAGATCCAAGTTAAGGTGCATAAGCATTATGGCTAACGCATTATACGTTAGTCAAGAGTTGAACGTCTTTTGGCACTCGACGCCGGATATAGTAGGTTCGATTCCCAAACAACAAAAACAACTGTTAATAAAATCGAATACGTACATTATTTGTTGATGGAGTGTACCAAGTTTCAGAGTCGAAGAGATTTATAGTTCAAATTTTTTTTTATTTGTATTCGGTAGGGCTTGTGCAGTCTATTCTTTCCGAGCCAATTACAGACGTAGCTGTTTCGTTGATCCGTATTTTGGCCAATATCGACGATGACTGTGTAAATTAATATTGTATTGGATACAATGGGATTGACATATTTTCGGATCAAAATCCCTAAATAAGTAAATACATAGATAAAAAAAAGTCTGGTCACGACAATTCATGTTGGTTGTCTGGCAAGAAAGAAAATCCAAGCGTCGTATGAGCTTGTAAAAAATCCTCTCGCTAGTCGTCTCGCTCATCCGATATAATATATTGCACACACACTTTAATTGGTTTAAAATAACTCTTAATTAACTTTCTTGTTTACAATCTATTAAGAATTGTCGGATAGCTTTTTTGTAAGTTTTAAGAGACAGTATAGAGACAAAACTTGCAAACAAGCTGAGACTTAGCAATAAATCATGGAAAGGTCCTAAACTTTGAAATATACAGTTTAGTAACTATCCTACGGCGTCAGCTCTAAGGAACTAGCCGTACAATAAGTGCATCTGCTGTGTTTCCCACAGTACTGCACCTTGTGAGGGTGCGTTCCCACACACGTGTTCAGAATCTGTGCACATGACATCTAATAAAACATGTACAAGATGTACCGCCCTTATGTGCGGATGTACTTTTTTTTTAATAGCAGAAGCCTAGGTAAATTTTGTAATAAGCCAGCGTCGTAACTTTCAATGAAGCTAGATTTGGTAACATTTTTTGGGCCTTAATTACGCAATTTATATAGCGAAGCTGCGGTAAACCGTAGTTTCACTGTAACACATGTTACAGAAGATACCAAAAAATACAATATTGAATCCACAACATGATATTATAAGATAAAATACGCCAGCCTCGTTTATGCTGTAGCCGCATAAGTATTCCAAAAAAATATTCCCGAAGTAAAATATTGGAATGTTCCAGATAAAAAGCCAATAAACTATAAACGACAGCAATAACTTCCATTTCATTTATTGAAAGCGCAGACTACAAAGACCGAGTGGAGAAAGGTCAAAACTCAAATATTCAATGAATATTGAAGTTCGGATATAAAGATTGCTTTTAGTGATTGACTTGACGTTTGATCGTATTCAATTACTGAATAACCATAAGTCTTAGCGAACCTTTATTCTATTAGTATTTTAATATTTTATAACTTCCATAGTATATAGTATGTTCTATTTTACCTAATTCATTAAGAAACTTTCTGCTACGTATTTCAGTCATTATTATACTTATCGGATTTCGGAACTAAGTCGCGGTCTTAAATATAAACTATTTTTAATAATTAATTTATTAGTCGAATATATAACATCAATACTATCTTGCTAATGTAAAAATACTTACAAGTTTTTTGAGGATGGATGTTATCTGTAACAGAAAAATAATGTTAATTAAAATTACGGAACTAGTTTAATCGAAACACAACCTCATTAATAAAATAATAGATGTATATGTTATGGACCAGATGATTAATGCGGGATATATGAATAATATCTATCTCTATCGGGCTAATTTTATGTAAAATGAGAATTGTTATAAAAACAAATAATTTATTACTCTACCTAAAAGGGAATAGACAATATGGGTATGGGTATGTTTGCCCGGTACAAATTAGGTCTTTGTATATTAGTGCTCTCTAGTAACTATTTGTATATTAGTATTTTGGAAATATTTCATAATGACGGGGCATTATGCATAATGCTCAATTTATTATATATCATTTATAATCGTATCATAATATATCAGCTACGGCTTGTAATGCAAAATGAGATCAACATATTAGATATTATAACATCTAGTACTCACTATAAAATCTTTTTAGGTCTAAAGTAAAGCCTAGTTTTATACCGATGAATCGAGTGAGCGTGAGGGATAAATACCACCGCGATCCCAGAAAGGATCAATCAGGACCGAGATTGGATTTATCTCCAGCAGGTTCAATTTTATCCTTATAGAGGATGTTTTACGGGATAGTTTTGTGAATGGGACGTTCCGCTACCAGTATGGGCATGATATCGGTTTGAGGGCTTAGTGATGGTAGGATGGTAAGTTCAGTTTGTTTGAGATTGACGACTGATAAATACAAAGTGGTCGTTAGTGATAACGAGCGATAAATCTTACTTTTAAGTTACATTTCGACTAGATAGTAGATTACTAGCACTATTCTTGTCCTATGATTTTTATCGTGATTTATATACATTAAAAACGTGGACTTTACATCAGACATTACAAGTTCTTTGGATACTAGCATGGGACAAGACTAACGTGGTGTGTGGGAGTTTGGCTAGTAAATGCGATGTTTTCCCGATTAACTAATTTTATTAGCCTTGCCACATATTATGTTGTTGATTGATATAAAGGTGCTGGGGAGCACGCGCGGTGTCTGCTATATACGAACGCGTACAGAATGTTAAATAGTAAGTAAAAATTATTATCACGAATTTCTGATTTTCAACATGGCCGATGGCGCTTGCTTATAAAATAAATTAGTACCTACAAAAGGTTTCAGACAAAACAGGAAAATAATATAAGCTATATTTCATAAATGTATAATATACGGGCGACAAAATTTTTGCGTTGAATAGGAACACTTTTATCTCGCCATTTGTAAAACGCGTTTAATTCCAAAATATAAGTCCCAGCGCTGAGCGTTATTGTATTTACGGGGAATCCTATTTGTTACCGTGAGCCGGTGCTAATGTACAATATATTATCTACTTTTCGCGATATTTACTTCATTTTTGTAAATCCTTTTTATTAAATTTACATACTTTTTGCTAGTAGAGGGATAGATTTTATCGTTTAAGATCCAGAAGTTGGTGGTGATGTGTTTTTATAAAAGAGGATTAGTTTTACATGTAATAACAACAAAATAAGTTACTACTACATAAGAGTATATAGGAACAATATGTTGATAGATAACTAATTAGTTAACCCGCATAGTCACAAATACAGGGTGTAAAAAGAGCAGTCACTATAACTTTGGGATAGGATTATAGGACCTTGACTGATTCTAGAAATGATTTTTTTTAATTACATATATATTTTTGAAAAAAATATTTTTTTTTCGCAATTTATTATTTTAGTCGCAAGGCTGAACTGTTTGGAACAACGTTCTGCATTAAATTCTTAAATTTTATATTTTTTGCCCTAGTACGTAATGATCGTCTTACGCGTGCTATTGACCTCTCAGCGTAATCAGCTAATCACTGTGTTGTGCACGTTGTACATTGCCTATAGAAAAAATTTAAAATTTTAAAACAGTGGATTTAAAGCAAACGACAAGTACCAATGGACATATCTCTTGCCTGGTTATTACCCCACAAAGTTATAGTGACTGCTCTTTTTACACCCTGTATAACGACTGCGCGTATTGAGAAATTCTAATTACTTCATATACCAGTATACTCGTATTTTTCGAAACTTCAAAACTAGATACAGCAAATAGCAAAAGAGAAAATAAATACTTCAATATTATAAAGCTACTTTTCAGAGTAAAATCGTAATATGCTGCATGCCCTTTTCGGAGTAAAATCATAATACGCTGCATGACAAAGTTAACATTTTGAATTGCGTGTGTACTGTCCAGCTCACGAGTTAACTGTAACTTGCGCTAACAAAAACAGCCCGACAAAGTAACTTTTCGCGCAGCACAAAAACTGTTTGCGGAGACATCAGCTATCGACCGCTGCAGGAACAGTAATGAATAAAAGCGTTACGTAATTCGGGCACGTTTTTATTTTGTGCACAACGTTACCGGCGCCGATATTATCTTATATGAAAGCGTTTCGTAATGTTTGTTCGGGCGTAATTGCGGCGTTGTTATTATGAGACATATTCCAGACGAGCGAAACGTTTTGGCGGCATATTTTAGGGACTTATTTTAATGCGGTATGGAGAATAATATAATACTTTCAGTAGAAATATGATCATGTTGATCTGTTTTAAATATTAGATTCTAAAGAATGGGATACATGTTTTTATGTCACTTCTCATAGATCGCGAAACTTTAATTAGTTCTATTTGCGACAGCCTCACGGTGGCATGGGTATAAAATGCATCTGTGTTCGCAATTTTATTTTATTCGAAATGCAAATTTCCTCACGATGTTCTTTAAAATTGAATACGCGACGAACATTTTAAATATTTATGTTAAAGCTTCGGCTTCGACTTCGCGAAGTATGTATTAAAACTCCTAAACATGAAAACTTTTATTATGTTTTCTTAAAGTCAAAGTAAATGTGTCCTCTGTATTTTATGTGGATTTGTTCTAACCTCAGATGCACTTGCGAAACAAAATGAAAGAAAGTAAGAATACAAAATTTATTTCATAAAATAATAACAAACACATATTAAATTTAAAAAAACCTATTACATATTAAACTTTACCAAATTAGCGTCTACTCAGTATATGCTGTCGTTACAAACATCATTATTAATTTTTCGTGCCAATTCGTGCCGAGGCACGGCTCTCCCACGGTACGAATAGATAAATTATTATCCTAGTGTTCGTGACTGTACCTAAATCACATATCACGGTTGACAGCGTGGCGTGGCGTGACGCGCACGTGCTCACTTCCGCTCAGCCCGGAAACGGAGATCTACCTGCGCCACTACTGATTACTGGAGGGACTGGTGAATACCATAGACAAGGGACGGGGGACTACAGACATGTCGACTATAGTCACTACAGATTAGGGACCATTTATTAAGTAAGACGACCAGCTTTTGACTCCCTGTCGAAATAAAAGAAAATAAGAATAGGCCTTATTAAGAGAACAATGAGACAAAGCTTACTGGAGGGACTGGTGAATACTAGATCTTATTAACAGAAAAATGAGACAACGCTTACTGGAGGGACTGGTGAATACTAGATCTTATTAACAGAAAAATGAGACAACGCTTACTGGAGGGACTGGTGAATACTAGATCTTATTAACAGAAAAATGAGACAACGCTTACTGGAGGGACTGGTGAATACTATAGACAAGGGATGAGGGACTATAGATATGGCGGCTATAGTCAGGTGGTCGTCTAACTTAATATAGACCATTCACTTATTAAGTTAGACGACCACCTTTGACTCCCTATCGAAATAAAAGAAAATAAGAATATACCTTATTAAGAGAAAAATGAGACAATGTTGACCGATTACTGGAGGGACTGGGAATACCATAGACTAGGGACGAGTGACATGGCGGCCTCAACTGATTACTGGAGGGACTTGTGAATACCGTGGACTAGGGACGGGAGACATGGCAATTAAAATGAAACCTAATGTAGAAGGCTAGCCTCGTATCTACGTGAAGCTATCTTGTTACATACATGTAGGTAGTAGGTATTAGGTATGCCCTTTAAGGTAATCGAATTACGATTTACGAGTTTGCATAGAAAGTACAGGGAAGTGAGAAGTGTGATTTGATCAGCCTTGCGTGGCGTTCAAACGAAATTAATGTTTAATTTCGAAATTGCTCTACAATCTAAATCATATTATGTAAGATTTATTAGGTTGTATTTCCTGCATATGTTACCTTTGTAAACTGTAAAGCACACAGACATCAGGCAAATATTACTCGCAACGAAGCCATATCTTTTCCTTTAATAAATCTATGGACACCATGTTAAAATATGCACACCACCGTGCAAGAGAAAATATGATGTATCACGGTACCATAAGGTTTACCTTCGGTTTTATCTCAATTTCAATGGCTGGTGTAGCTAATGAGATCGGTATTGCGTGCGCACGGAGCACTCTTTGAAGTTGCATTAAATATATTTATAGAATTAATTAATACAGCTCGGATGCTGTATATTTTTAGCGTATGTAAATAATATAATCAGGGATGTCGATGTAAGCTCGAAATACGGTGTATCGTCAGATTTAAGAGTATATAATATATGTATATCTTAGGATGTAACTACATGAGTTGGTAAATGTCCTTGAATACATGAACTTTATGAGCCATTTCTTAAGGTTTTTTCTATTAATTACAATTTAATACTATTATACAACTAGTAAAATTTGGTTGTTGGTGGGGAATAATACAATTAATTACTCTTATTCATAATTTAATCAATTTTTTTTATGTAGATAGCATAATAATATAGTAGGTAATAATAATATTAGTCGTCATTTGCTCATTTGTCTTACCAAGACTTGCTATGTGATTGGTGGTAAAAGTCCCTCTGTCGGCCCTCTGTCTGCCGTCTATCGTCAGGCATTAACTCGTAAGCTTTGGCTTTTAACTAGACAGATGATTTTCACACATATTTCTATTGCCACTATTACACGTAGGTCGGTTCATAATTCTTTTACGTTTTGTACGGAACCTTTCGTGCGCATTTTCTGCTTTTTACTCAGAAAAACAACCTGTTGTACCGACGAGTTTTCTGATATGTTTTTGTATAAAATCGCTTTATCTATCGGTTGTATAAGAACCTAAACCGGGTCAGAACCTTACAAATCGCAGCGGGTGCTCACTTTCACCACCTCGAGGTGACAACCCGCATCGGCTGGTGTTAATTTTAATTCACCACAAAGAAATAGAAAGAGGTAGGAACTGATTAGAAAATTTCTTTTATCGTGTTCAACAAATCGTACGGTTGACCGTCTAGTAGAGTTTCAGTACGTAAACAGTGAGACAAAATTTATTTCTATCTTGTTACTAAAAGAAAGAGGTAGGAACTGATTAGAAAATTTCTTTTATCGTGTTCAACAAATCGTACGGTTGACCGTCTAGTAGAGTTTCAGTACGTAAACAGTGAGACAAAATTTATTTCTATCTTGTTACTAAAAGTCTGATCAAAACTTACTACCGAATGTATTACACAATAAACAGTATATATTTACGAAAACTTTTATTTGCTTATACTTACAACAAATATAAAAATACAAATGATCCATTTGGAGGAATAAGTTTTCACTCGGCGACAATTTCGGTTTTTCAGATTTCCTAGTTTTCAACTCATTGATATAGTAATAAGACCAAAAAGTGGTAAACCGAATCTGTCGGCGACTGTACCTACGTCCAAAATCCATCTATTTGCGCTTCGAATTTGTATATTTCGCTTGAATTTGTAGGACTGCCGTATTCGAATTTTTAATTGAAAAAATATGTTCGCTAAATTACTAGCTGATCAACTGAATATTCGTTGTATTTACATGGAACACACTAATTTTTAAGGACATTTCTATTTTAACTTAACGGTTCTTATGTGCATATAATGCATTATTAAAACATCAAAAACATATTTACACAGATCATTATAATTTTTTATAGTAAGCTTGCATGTTAATAATAGTACACAAAGAAAAAAAAATTTGGGTGATACTTTTGAATAAACTCAATTTACCAGCCCTGAATCCCATAGCTCGTACAAAAAAGGCTTTTATCTATTGTCTAACTACAATGCCCTATACGCACACGCAGTACCTACGATTTCATTATGCCTCTCACAGATACTCTATAGTCTATGGTTTTTGTGTATTGTTCCTTTGCTGAATACAATACGAGTATGACAGGTTACGCAAGACACTATGGAGATGGTTGGATGTAGCTTGTTTTTCTTGTTGACTTTCCGAAAATAGCATTTTAAGTTTCATTTGGAAATAAAACGTTTTTTTTTTATTTATTTATGTTATGTCCAACGCAGGTTTACTATACACCGAAGCTCAAGCAGGAACATATGAACCATTCACTATACAGATAGTTGATATAAATTATATTTACCAAAAATCGACCAAATCTGCTGAGCTGTTGTCACAGAAGCAGCTGATTTTAAAAGGAAGACCACCGTGTTTCACCAAGCAATGTTAAAGTTAATCCTTAGTTGAATATCATGTTATCCCTCTCGTATTTCCTGTCAATGAATGAGATGGCATGGTATTTTAACAAGCCGTTAACACTAACATGTGTTGGTGAAATCGGGTCTTAGCTAGTAACAGTAACATCAATGCAATCATCTGTGTGTGTTTAATAGTCTTAACAGCGCAGCGCCGTAAATATAATAATATTATTTTATTTTAGTTTTTTAAAATTATTTATCTGATGTTCTGTCTAAACCATACATTCGCAGTAGATAATAAAGTGCACAAACCTTTAATAGATGTTACCTTACCAACCTTATACTTCTTTGACCTTATTTTGAATAACCATTATTATTATTGGCCATGTTTTGCAAAGTTACATAAGACGGCTATTTATAGCGGGCACCAGCCTCCAGTGATGTCTATTTTCATCCATATTCTGTCAGAAGTTTACGAGTTTCCTCTATGATAGAGATATTATTCGAGGTTGGCCTGTTGGTACCCCAACATACATATATCATCATACATAAAAAACTTTTTGTTACGGACATAAAAGACTGTTGTCAACCAGTTATTTTTAAAGATAGAGCAAACGAGCAAAAGTATAGCCTAATGTCCATCAAGTGATGCGTTTGGTCGCACAAAAACGAACAACAAAAACTTTGTTATCCATCCATAGACAATAATAACAATTCATTAAAAACAATCGCATTCGCATTTCTATACAAACATGTTTTATTATCATTATTAATTGAAGACATGAAACGATGAAGGTGATATATTGCAAAAAAAACGAAGATTGAGTTTAATACAGTCACTTAAACTTTTAGGATATGTAGTAACGTATTAAGTACATTGATTCCCGAGACGGATCTTTCGATTAATGTACTTAATACTTTACGACGTATTCTAATATGTTTAAGTGACAGTTTGAACTCAATTTTCTCAAAATCAAAATATATCACCTTCACCCATTCATGTCTTCAATTGCTTTGATATCTCTACGTAGAATATATCATATTTATTATTCACATACTGTATATAATTAAAACTGTACTAGTTTCTCTACGTAGAGGAGACAAGCATTATTATGGTTGTATAATTGTATATTCGCATATTTAAGCCTCTCCATATTTATGGAGAGAGAATCAATAAAACATTGACATGAAAATGGGGTAGAAACTAGGTCAAAACGGGAGAGCTCGAGATTACAGGAGAGCGATCAATCGTGTGATGGAGGCTTAAATAAAACCGCTCATGTTGCTATGGTGCGGCTTGAATGGAAATGGAACAAATGAGCAAAAATATCGCCAAATTGTGTGCTGCTGGAAGAAATTTCTATTAGAAATAAGTACCATGTGTCGTCTTTCTTTGTTAACTATACTTCTGTAAATGTTTTTTGTGTACAATAAATTGTTGAAAATTTTTTAAATAAAAATTATACACTTTTTTTTAAGTGGGCAAACCGATGATGATATGTATAGCTAATAAGTTAACTGATCAGTTTTGAAATAAGCAAATCTATTCAATTTTAAATATATATTTCCCAGAAAAGTTATTGTTAACAATTTGATTTGTTAAGTTCTTTTTACGGCATATTTATGTTGGGATTAATCTCCTAAAATTCTGTAACATAAAAAACATTTATATAATTATACGCTCACAACGAAACAGGGTTTCTTCAAAATGACGAAAATCTAATCATAATATCTTACGGTCTCGATTCTGAACACAATTCAACGAATATTGAGGACTCGGAAAAAAGAAAATGGCCTCTTTTCGTAAAGCAATCAAGTTGCTTCGTAAAATGTAGCTAAATAAATACATTTTGTTTATTCTTGTAAGTAACTTTGATACTTAATTCTTACTGCTACCCTTGTTCTATGATCTGTAAAAAATTACACGGGTCAACGGATAATACATAAAAGTGTTTGTATTTGGTACCCAGCTTATAGCTTTTTACTTTCACTTAAATTTGAAAATCTGTTGTACAAGAATATTGAAGGGACGATATTCGATGAACCAATATTAAAATGGTAACTGACCATGATCGATGTTATGCATCTGTGAACTTTAGTCACATAAGCCTTTCATTCACATTATATTGCCTTTTATACAGTTAAAATGAATATCTTAGGAGATATGCTAAAATAAAAAAAAACTTTGCGGGAAAATTTATTCGAGTGATTTCGTGCCAACGCGAACTGGACTCATTGCATTTTTAATTTTAATTTAATTAAAAGTGAGGTAGTTTTTTGTCACGAACATTATTCCAATAGTGTTTGTGGCATAAAACCTGGGCGAAGTCGCGGGCAAAAGTTAGTTACCTAATAAATGGTTAAATTTGGATCACATAACCACATATAAAACCCGCTTACGTCATAAACTACGCATTTCCAGACCTTTCGTTAAATTTATGTATATTACGGCAATATATTCTCAAATCTGAACATAAAACGGTGTTATAATTTAAGATAATTATATGATCTAACATAACATTGTAAACTGTTACTTCAGTGATTTCATATACAAAATCTTGATGTTACTTGCGATTTTGCGCAATACCAGATCATATTTTAGTCGAGATAAAAGCAAGCCATGTGTACCTACTGCTATCTTTGACAAATTTTATCAAAATGAACACAGCTTAGTTTCGAAGTCTAGATGCAAACTTAGCTTCACTAAGTAACTATAGTGAGATTTAAAAAACTGATACTGAGTAGTTATGTAGTAGTAGAGTTACACAGTCAGGATATAAACTTTTTTAATTTTTTTTCTTGAAATAATTTATGTTGCATTGGTATTATTTATAATAAAATATCTACAGTAAGCCCCGTTGGTTCCGTATAAAGTTATAATTTGTACTGGTCAGTGGTCACTAGCAGAAGCGATTATATAAAACCTGCAATCGAAAGTGAAATTGTTCATAGATATTATGTTATCCACTTCTGATTCTGTACGCTCGTGCTACTCACTCGACAGCAATCTCACGCCATTATGTGATTCCATGGTAAAATACTCACACAAGAAACGTGCAATTTTGATATCTATCGCATTTAATAATGGTAACTCGAAGATTTACAATCGAGAAAGCGATTACGTAACTACCGTTCGAAGTAATCCATTGTTTTATGTTTTAATTTATTGTCCTCATGGTGTTTTTACCATGATTTTGTTGGTTAGTGTTGATTGATTTAAGTTTGGATGAGTGGGATAAAAATCGTGCAGTAAAAATTAAACACTCAAGTTTTTATTTGTTCGAACATTGCAGTCTTCAACATTAAAACTAAAGTCTGAACTACACAATATAAGTTATTAAGTATGTATGTATAACTAATGCCCGATACAGATTTATATACCGATACAGATTATTTATACAGTATTTATATACAACGATAAAACTGTACAGATAGCTTACTATCAAACTGTCAACACAATCAAGAATGGAATTAGTTCGATCTCAACGGCTTTTCGTATTTTATTTGGTGGATTACTTTGAAACTAACCAGGATAAAGAAAATCGTTAGATCACAACTTTTTGCACTCCCGACCATATCAATCGACTGAGAATCACAATTTATTGGGAAGTACGCAGCACAATCGAATCTGAATCAAAATTGAATCAATTCGAGAGTAAGACCACAGTTTCATCGATACACGCATACCATGCGGCCAAGTATAAGACGCGAAGTGCAAATTGTCGGGTGGTCTAGAACGAATATTACTGTATATTATGTTACTTTTGACTAAACTAATAAAGTTTTACGCCATCTTGTGTATCCTTAAAGCATCCCACAGTAGCTACTCATAAAACTTGTACTAAAATTTGATACTTTGAAATCCAATTCTAAACGGATAAGATGTTTTTTGAACATAAATCATTCAGAAGGGAAAATAGGAGTCTGACGCGCTTATCTGAGATAGTTTGTTACTCTGTTTGACTGTGACAAATGGGGTATTTAGGATTTCTTAAGACGTTTCTTAACCTGTCTTGTCATAGATAAAGATTGTATACAAAATAAAATATAATCTATTGTCCAACATGACAAAAAATCTTCACATAATATTACTTCCAGGCAAACCTTTCGTATTAATGTTGTTCTAAATTAAGATTTTGGTACAGTAACCAATGGATACTATACTAAACTTACATGGAGTAACGTTAAAATAATTCAATAATAGTAACCAGCTTTTTCCCGCTTCTCCATCCATGTGTCATTAGGTTTTTTGGACCCATACACACATAAACATACGCGTTATCCCACGGGATCACTGTACTTCTTTAATACAAACCTATCCTACGTCCATTCTCCGGACTCAAAGTATGCTATATTTAATCAAATTTGGTTTAGTAGTTAAACCATGAAAACGTAACAGAGAGCTACTTAATACATAGCGCTAGGTATGACTATTCTAATGAAAGTACCTAGTATCAAATCAAATATATTTTTTTAAATAAATAAGTAGATTAGAATAAAATTTAAAATATTTCAAGTCTATATAAACCAGCTTAGTGACTAAAATACAGGCTTTTTGAATGAAATTTCAAATATACCGTGTTTATACAATTTGCCTAATCTGTACTAATATGTATTATAAAGCGGAAGAGTTTGTTTGTTTGTTTAAACGCGCTAATCTCAGGAACTACTGGTCCGATTTGAAAAATTCTTTTTTTGATGGATAGTCCATTTATAGAGGAAGGCTTTAGATTAAATTATAACATTACGCTGCGACTAATAGGAGCGAAGCGTCAGTGAGAATGAGAGAGTGTTGCAAAACCGGGGAAAATTAATTACATTTGGGGACTTTCATTGCGTGCGCTGCATAAACGGCTTAAATCACTCAAAAACCACGCGAACGAAGTCGCGGGAACAGCTAGTTAGTATCTAAAAATGCAGGGTTTTATCCACAATGAATTATAGGGGGGTCGAAAATGGCCTGAAGTGTTTCGAGAAAAGAATGGTACGGCCGTGCTCTACTTGGCGGGGACGTAACAATACGTGAAATGTGTGGTAAAGAAATGAATATTATTAGAGCAGCAGTCGACAAGGGACGAAGTATTCCCGTAAACATCGCTGGCACGCGGCCGACTGCGTGTGTGTGTGCGTACGTGTACAGTCGCCTACTATTTACCCCTTTTAGACCTTATGGGTATAGTAATATAGCCCAGGACTATCGGTGATTATACATGTGTGCGTGTTTCGCCGTTTTTACCCCTTTTAGACCTTATGGAGATAGTTTTAAGATCCAAGTGTGTGGACACCATAGACGCATGTGTGTGAGTGAGGTATTCCAGTACCGATAATTGGAAATGCGGTCTGCTGTCACGCCGATATCGGAAAATTCAGCGATAAAGCAATTTCCCGATATTAGATACTTGCGTCTGTAGCTAATCCGTTATAAACAATAATCGAACTGTGCTTTTTAATGTAAAGAGTTATATTATCCTACTAGCTGTGCCCGCGACTTCGTACGCGTGGAAAAGTGATTTAGGGCACTTTAGTATTTTCAAATATATTTTTAGTTTATTGGCGCAACCGCTGACAACTTTCGCTAATTTAATAGTTACTTCCCAGTGTATCCCAGTGTTGATCCCTATCCAGCAAGTCACGTACCCGGCAAGCCTCTTGGTATGCAGGGTATAATAATAATATAGTACCATCCTTTCGGAGCTCGACAAAAGAAGTAGGTAGGTCTTCGAACAATATGTAGAAATCAGCAAAGGTTTTTTTTCAATTCGAAGTTAGGGTAATATTATTCGAATGCACCGTATAGACCCAGCCAATTTTTGACGTAAATTTAGTAAAAAACTTCGATGTCCGTCTGTCTGTCTGAGTGTCAAAACTTTAACACGTGTAGTTATCAAGCTAAAAATCATATTAAATACTCAGGATCTTCTGTCCCTTCTGGCTGTAAAAAAAACAGACTTCTTAGCCACATCTACCCAAAGATTCAGCCGTTTATGTCACTAATTTTCGTAATTTTTTTCGACACTCTAAAGGGAACCAAAACCTAAAGGTTACTTCCCGGGGACTCAGAATCTTTAAATTTGATATGAAGCAACGTCTTAATAGTGCCGACATATGAAATTGCGAAACCATAAAAATATTTTCAATTTTTTGAACTCACTACCGTTTTTGTCATTAATGTTTTGAGGTATTTAATTGAAACTTATATTGCAATTACTAAGGTTTTTGAAACGAAACTCTCGGTTAGACATGGGCGCAGTGGCACGCCCCGCCGAGGATCCAGCAGGCTTACTCTAGTCTAGACACAACCGAGAATCGAATCAATTCGATCTCAACAGTTTTTGGTGTTTTATTTGGTAGATTACTTTGGAACTCATTAGGATAAAGAAAACCGTTAGAAATAAACAAACGTCAATTTATTCGGGAGTATGCGGCACGATCGAATCTGAATCAAAATCGAATCAGTTTGGAGAGTTACGCCGCAGCTCGGTGCGCCAATCGATTTTAGTAGCGTTTTTTATTAACCTACCCTAAGTATAATAATAATAATATAAATAAATGAAATTTAGTTTTAAAGAAAATAAAAAATAATTAAATTTGAATGGTTGATGCAGCGCGGTTCCCGCCGCGCTTCATACAAACTGTTATTTTTATATAAAAACAAAAAAAAAAAATTGTCATAAGTTTTTTATTTATGAACCGATTGTGATGAAATAAATGTTAAGTCAAGATTACTACATTATAATATGATTGAACCACATCTAAATCTGATAAGCCGTTTCTGAGATTAGCGTGCCCAAATGCACCGACAAACAGACAAAATTCAATGAAAAAAATTGCATGGTAGGTATAGAGGGCAAATATAGTCTTCGTGTAATGCTTAAGCCAACTAAAGTATTAAAAATTATAAGGATTAATACCTTGATGGTATAAATAGATTTCCAAAAACCGCTTAATTGCCCGTTTTTTAGTTTATCGCGAAAGGCATTCTTTTAATAATACAGTTAGGTAATTAAGTTGATTTTATACAATAAATGTTAATTTATTTCAATTTGTGAAGCAAGTTCAAAAATCCAATTTTTATATTAATAAGACACTGAGGAAACACTTGTCTTCCCAGAAAAAAAATCCTGTTAGTTAGGTACCTACTTATTTCATGTTTTAATCTACTTTAACGTTCTATTGCTTCGCGTCACTGTGTAAGCGATCCCCCCGCGCCCCCCGCACGATCCGTTCGACCGCAGGCCGCGCGCGCGAAATTCATCCGACTTGCTTCAAATTTATCGTCACTGCTCGGCTCCTATGTATCGTAGCGTTATGTTATATAGCCTATAACCTGCCCAGGAATATGGGCTACAATCGTACCAAGTTTGGTTAAAATCCCTTCAGTAGTTTTTGTTCCCATCGTGCACATACAGACAGACAGACAGACAGACAGACAGACAGACAAAAATTTTACTAATTGCATTTTTGGCATCAGTATCGATCGCCAATCATCCTCCAATATGTATTTTGAAAAAATATTCAATGTACAGAATTGACCTCTCTACAGTTTTATTATATGTATATGTCGCAGTCATCTAATTAAATCAGCTATTTCATTGAGTGACTAGCGTTTTTATCGAATGACGACATTTAATTGAAAGACCCCAGTTTCTCAAACGCAAATCAGCGCTAAAATTAACTAATCAGTGATCAAATCTCGTGTCAAGTGTAATTTCAGTTGCAATATGCTCGATCAACATTTTGATTTGAACAACAGGTCAGTTGACTAACATCGTTGGTCAAACTCTTTTTTGGGTTTCCGGAAAGCGTATTAAGCCCTAATCATAGATTAAACTAATGTCAAAGCGTGTGTCAAGTAATCAGTGATTTTTGGTGAATTAACGTTTGAGATTACTTTTAATAGTTATTTCAGTAATTTACAGTGTTATTGAGGTATGTAAAGTCTTTCTACTACTTTTATTTGTATGTATTTTTAACCGACTTCCAAAAATAAGGTTTTTTCATTAAACAGTAGATATTTATGTAATATAATATGTTTTTTCAACAATCATGTCTCCGGATCTATAATAGTCGTTTCCATAAGTTTATTTACATTTTAACAATTACAGTAATGGTTATTTAACTTATTTTTCAGATAATATCATGTCGCTATCCGACAGCATAAGTTTTTCGAGCAGTGACGAAGAAGAACAGAGAAGGCAGCCATTTAAGGAGAGATTGAACCCCATGGAACATTATCATGACGTGGAGTTTAAAAACCGATACCATCTTTCCAAGGCTGTAGTCATGTTACTGGTTGACACGATAAAAATACACTTAGAACCATTAACATTACGAAACAAGTCACTAAGCGCAATGGAGCAAGTGCTACTGACTATAAGTTTTTATGCCACTAGGGCATTCCAAATAACAGTGGCAGATCATATTAGAATACATAAATCTACGGCATGCCCGATTATAAAAAGAGTGTCTGCAGCCATTGCAGAACTAACCTACCAATTTATAAGGATGCCCAGGACTGCAGAGGAGTGGAAGCTGGTCAAAAATATTTTTTATTTAATATTTTTTTTTCATTTCCTGGTGTCATTGGAGCCGTGGACTGCACACATATCAAAATTCAGTTTCCTGGGGGTCCACGAACAGAGCTCTATAGAAACAGAAATGGTTACTTTTCAATGAATGTACAAGCTATATGTGATGCATATTTAAAAACATTAGACATTATAAGTCGATGGCCTGGATCAGTATATGACACAACTATAATAAATGATTCCCATATTCGGGCCGATTTTGAAAGAGGTGTTTATGGTACTGACTACCTATTGGGGGACAGTGGTTACCCATGCCGGCAATATTTGCTAACACCTATCCTACGTCTTTCTACGCCTAGCGAGGTAGCATATAATGAAGCGTATACAAGGACAAGGAATACTGTAGAGATATGCTTTGGGGTAGTAAAAAGATGATTTCCTTGTTTATCTATGGGACTTCGTGTGAAGCTTGAAACGGCTATGAACATCATTGTTGCTTGTGGTGTTCTACATAACGTAGCACTAATTAATAATGACCAGATTGAAGATAATATGATGGAAGAGGAAAATGGTAACCAAGAAGATACTTCTACAGTGTCAGCTAACAATGAGAATTATAAGACTTATGTTATGTAGAATAAAAAAGTTAGTATATAAAATACATTTATTTTCAAAAGTACAATAAATAAATACAAACAAAATAATATGTATCAAACAGATCGACAGAAGATTTGTTTTGTAATAATGTGTAGGGTTTTTTTTACATTTTAATAATATATTATAATAATAATATCTATAGACGTTTCACACCACATCAATCTGGCCCTGTGATAAGTATCCGAAAAACTTGTGTTACAGGTACCAGACAATGGAATTATTATATATTTAATACTTTTATACTATACACATATTTAAGATTTTTATTATATCAATACACAGCCATGACCCAGGAACATTGAAAACTTTTTGTTCCTTCGACGGGATTCGAACCCGCAACCTCTCGGTCGAGTACCAACGCGCTAAACCACTGCGCTACGGAGGTCGTCAAACATTTTGAGCAGCAACATTCTTTGATGTTCGTTTCATGTTTAAATGTGCAGTATGAAGCTGCTTTGCGTGCAAGGTATCTCTGAATTACTGTTAAATTCTCGCTCAATATTTGCCCACGCTTCTTGTTTCTCCATCTCGCTTTTAGCATTAGTACATTTGTTTTCTATTATGTTTTTATACCTAAAAATAATATAGGTATACCAATAGTTATTATGTATAAGGTAAGTGATTACTCGATAAGTAAGTGGAAGGAAAATGAGCAAAAATAATAACAAAAAGATGTTTTATTAGTTAAAGAATAGAAGGTAATTTACTAACATCGAAACACTTATTTCATACATTTTTCGTTATGTACTTACTTAGTCATTATCTCCATTAGCGGACATCTTTCCCTTTCGGTAATTTTTTTTCCTCTAAAACTCATATTTGTAGAATATTAATTATTATTATGTGTTCTCTATTAACGTCTAAACAATTAACAATAATATTTATATTTTAAAACGTCACTCTTGACACATGATAGCTGTCTGCTTGAGTTTTTATTATTTTTTTCGAAATAGCAGTAGACAATTTACGTTCTGTCCAAACTTTTCAACAAAATATTAGACGGTAAAACGAACGACGTACAATGTATGACCATATCAAAAAACATACTTCTAAAAATTTACTAATCACTGATCATCTTGACATGACATGTAAAGATGATCAGTGATTAGTAAATTTTTCACTAATTAGCGTTTCAGAAACGCAAGTTGATTTGACAGCGATGTTAACTTAAATGCTATGTTAGTTGATTATAGATTTGATCAGCCTTCGAGAAACCGGGGGTAAAGGACAACTCGTCAAGTTGTTTATTGTAACGTCCAATGTCTTGACTGAACATTGATTGAACGTCATTTAGTCATGTAGTCATTGACTGAACGTCATTTAGTCCGATTTTTAACCGACTTCCAAAAAAGGAGGAGCTTTCTCAATTCGATGAATAAGTAGGTTTTTTTTATGTTTGTTACCGAATAATTTTCCAATTTTTTAACCGACTTCCAAAAAAGGAGGAGCTGGAAAAAATTTAGTATAAATCCCTCTTAATTGGGGGGTGGAGGGAGGGGGAGGAGGGGAGGGGGAGAAACCCCCCCCCCCTACCACTCCCACCTTTAGGAGAGTACTAGTTTGGAAGATATTTATGGTTGAAGTTTTGAGGTTATGTCTGTGTTTCCGGGATATTTCCAGGAGTAAAACAGGGGAGAAAGGTGGAGACGGCGGTAAGGGGGCAAAGGAAATCCCTCCTACCCTCCCCTCTACTCAGCAACAACCAGTTAAGAAAATATTTACAGTTGTAGTTTAGAGGTTAGATAAAACAGATAAGTTCTACGTGGAGATTTGTTTTTGGGACAATGTCGGTCTGTCACGTCTCCGGCGCTGCGGGAAATGCAGCCCCTTCGCCCATGCGTAACGAATGACATCAACCAACACTCGCCTTAGGCAGCTCCGGCTTTCTGGTCGCCTTCGGCGACCAGCCTCCGCCGCCACGGCGGAGTCCTGGTTTCTGCATTTCGTTACGGCGGGCGGGGGCTGCTCTCCCTCCGCGCCTACGCGCTTAAATATACACTCTAGGGGTTGACAGACAAGTACTACGTGGAGTCGGGGTTGATAGATTCGCTTTTGGAAAAATTCAGTCACCAGACTGATTTTATGTCCGCTCTCATATAAGGGCTATGTTACAATCCGCTAACTAATTGGACGTTGAGTGACGATTGTACAATCAATGTTCGGCCTAGTCTTTCAATTAAATGTCGTCATTCGATAAAAACGCTAGTCACTCAATGAAATAGCTGATTTAATTAGATGACTGCGACATATAGATTACTTTGTGTGTTTGAATTATTTGTGACATGAAATCTCAAATGATTGTTCTTTTTATGATGGAGGAATATTTGAAAGCTCCGTGAAAGTAACGCTATCGAATGTCAATTGCATTGGCGCTGTCATCCTTTTCATATATTTATTCTCTCTTTCTTTCTTCTTACATTAATACATATCAAATACAATACCTAAGTAACAGTTATCAAAGCACGCGACAAACAAAAGCATACTAATATTCATATTATTTTAATGGTTTTCCCCTTATATTTAATGTTTAATGTATTTGAAGCTAATGCCTAATTGCTAATATACTAATATTGACGCAAAAACTATGAGTACAGTTTGATGAGTATAGTGAACGGAGAAATATAAAATTTGATAGTTTTTTAATATGGGAATCGTCCTCTACATTATTAAAAAATATGAATAAAAACAAATAAGAGTAAAAAAAATGCATAGTCATTAGTCCTTGATAATATAAAAAATTTCAAATTAATCATACTTTTGGAAGTTGATGAAAATTATGCTCAAAGCTTTCGTTACATACATACACCCCAAGCTTATAAAATCATGTTAATAACAACATACTACCTCAGAACATTATTCATTTTACTCAAGATATTGGGGATTACTTTCAGACCTACTACTAAATGGACGAAAACATAATTTAAGTCACCTATAATTATATGTTTTCGTAAAATACAGAGTGAACGTTTTGTATGTCGCGTGTACATTTACCCTTGAGCTTGTCTTAATTTAGCCTACCTCAATGTCACCAGGTTTCCTTCAAAATACTCGGGATTCTTAGCAAGACGTTGGGGCGCTATTTTTAAAATAAATTAACAAGCTTTCAAGAGTGATTTGTTTGTTTTTATGTAGTATCTCAGCGCTTGATTGATATTAGATTATTTGAACCTTTAGGGACTATTTTTTAAGGGACCCCATATTTCTTTGTACGCGTTACAAACTGCAATCTAGAATAGAAAATAATTTAGTTATTTGTACAAAAAAAAAAAAACAACTGCAATTATAAAGCGGTAAAAGGAATTTTACAAAAAGGCGGTCTTACTACATACATCAGTCTCTTCCATACAACCTAATATAGTTGTTTTTGAATGGTGGATAATTAAAGACATAATTTTCTTTATTTTTTTAAAGGTACGGCAATATATAATAACTGACTACAAATAATTTATAGAATTATCAAAATAATCGTCACAGCATGGCAACACACAAAATTTCGTAATTTTTTACCCGGGCTGTTATTACGAATTTTTTGATACAGTTTCTTTTATTACAATTGTACCAGTAATACTACGAAATATACATATTATGTACATGGAATATACTATATAAATCCCTTCCCTTTGCTTAGCCCTAGGTGGGTAAAGTGTTATTTTACTATAACTATTGAGTCGAGGGTGCTATTTCATATTAGCTCTCGAATACTCTTTAAATGTGTTATGTTTGTAAACAATGGCGTAGTAACAAGCTTATTTTTAGTCATTAAACGCAGAATCGTTCTGAAACCAACCGCAAGATCTCGGCTTAGGCACGTTCGGGTGCTTCAACCTCCCAACTCGCTCGCTTAGGACAAAAGAAGAAAGCTTTCATATTCAGATCCAGGGTTGCCAGTTTATTCCCGAAATCTGGGAGAATATTAAAATGCAATATTTAGTGGTGGAAGTAGAAATTTACAGTGAATTTGACACTGAAAATTTTTAAATGCTTTTGCATGAAGTTTGTTATCTACTGTCACATAAAATGTTTTGTCACTTGTCTAGAATCTAGATCGTAAGATATATACATATATGTAGGTAACTTACGTATCATGGATATGGAGAAAATCTTTAAACGTATAGTAACTCAGTTCTTGATCTATCTAGTGTTTTCAAAAGTTGATCCCATTTTATGGTACACTTTTTGAAAATTGGCAACCCTGAGATCAATAACCTTGTTCACCGCTGTCACAGGGCGTCGTACCCCATGAATTCCATTATCGACTTTCAGCGCCTTTGTTTAGATAATAGCACGTAACGCGCGCCCTCAGGTCTCACGTAACGACCCTAAGCACTTAATCCATGCTGTGACGCCATTAAAAAGTTTGTAATGAAATCATTAATTTTTGTGATACATGAGCTGAACTCATACCCTCGAGTTGAGGGTTAAAGTGATTATTAATGTATGAGTTGTAGTTATCTCTGTGGTGTAGTGGTTCAGACTTCAGAGTTTGGCTTCCGACCAGGAGGTTTGATTTTCACGTTGAAAGAACAAAAAATTGTGGTTTCAAGTTTGGTTAGGATAATGTAGGCTGATCACCTGATCTGTCAAGAAATATCCATGCGTCGTATCGGGTAATTGTCCCACTGGGCTACGAAAAGGGAGGAGGTGTGCTTGTTCATATTATTAACGTATATGTTGTTTACTATTTTGGTTAATAGCAAACTTGGACATTAATAAACTTTAATTAATTGCTTTTATTGTCAGGCTCTAAGTTCTACATCAATGTAGAATGTACAAACTGTAAAAGTAGGTATTTGGTGAATAAAGAGCAGTAAAAATGGAAATAAAAAACGTTTTAAACTTTTGTTACGAATTACGAAAGATAAAGTGGGAAAGTTGACCTACAGGCTATAACCATTATGCTGGGGTCTGGGACAGAATGGGCACTGCCCTATTTATTTCTGCCGTCAAGCAGAAATGTTTTTGCAGCGCAGGGTCAGTCAGTTTTTGTCATCTTTCCCACGCCTGTTAATATTAAACACTGACCGTGTGAAATCTTAATACAACTTCACAGAGATTTCAAGTCCGATTCGGCTTTACGATTGTAAAATTGGCAATTATTAATAAATGTAGTTTTATAGGTTTCGTAATTTCATATAAAAATTGACCTCGTTACATCCTACAAATTTAGTGAATGTTTATATTTTAAATTCTACAACTTGGAATAGACCTAAAATATTATCACGTAAATATTTTTTTTAATTCAAAACTAAATTAACAATAACAATCTAGGGATATTTTCACATCGCGTTAATCTAGCCCCGTGGTATGTATCTGAATAAATAAATTTTGTTGTGAGTACCATGCTGCGGAAAATATATTTAACACATATCCATGAAACATTAAAAATATTTTAGGTCCCTCGGCGATATTCAAACCCACGACCGCCAGCTTGAGCGCCAACGCTCTAACCACAGAGCCACAGACCTCTGTAAACTAGCTAGTAAAAAAACACAAGTAAGAAAAACTTTGAATAGCTGCTCTAAAAAAATGAAGCTTCAAAACTTTACTTTTTTAAATAAAAATGAATGGTTGTACGTGTGAATGACCTACGCGTTCGCTTCGATTTTATTAATTAGTGTACGTGCTTACTGTTATCAGCCCGGCCGGCTAACTTGGGCTAACCCAATAAGGACATCTGCCCATAACAGTTGCGCTCGTTAATTTGATGGACGCAGGCTGCATATTAATACGACTCAAAAGTTCTGGGGAAACTAGTATTAGACTGATTGTATTAGTCTTGCATCCACAGCAGAGATGTTAGGGAGCTCCGTAACCGTAACAGATCCGTAACCGTAACAGCTCCGTAACCGTAACAGCTCCGTAACCGTAACAGATCCGTAACCGTAACAGCTCCGTAACCGTAACAGCTCCGTAACCGTAACAGATCCGTAACCGTAACAGCTCCGTAACCGTAACAGCTCCGTAACCGTAACAGCTCCGTAACTGTAACCGAAACTATCGGATATCCGATATTATAAAATATCCGTAACCGTAACCGAATCCGAAATTAAAGTTTTGCTACTGTAAAAATGTAATATCCGTAACCGAAATTATCTTAAACAAACGGATAATCCGAAATAATTTAATATCCGTATCCGTATCCGAAATTTCCAAAAATAGCCGAATCAGTTCAGCTGATCTCGAGTTTTAGCGAGACTAACGAACAGCAATTGATTTTTATATAGCCTATGTTATTCAGTGGTTTCTAATGAAAAAAGAATTATTAAAATCGGTCCAGTACTTTTTGAGTTAAGTCGTTACATACAAAAATACAAATCTTTATATGATACAGAGGTGGTCAAAATGGTCGTCGTTGTGATTTAAGAAGTAGTTCAATCTTTTTTGTCTAGTGAATTCAAAGTAGGACCTAGAGTTCTCGGCTCATTACGTGTTCGCAAAGAAAAAGTTGGTAATTTATGTTAACAAAGCGCTTCTTGACGAAAATAAGACGAGAAAAATTACGAGCCTTTGTAACAGTTTGGATGATTTTAATTTAATGCTTTCTACAAGAGGAGTATCTCAATTCTTAGATTTTTTGTTTTGTAATTCTATTTTCGTACCTGGTAGAAAATGTATAACAGAAATAAATGAAGAATGAGCATTTATTAATACTGCTTATTTAATTTTGCTACGTGAAATTGAAATGTTTATTTGACAAACTCTAATTTTACCCTTACGGGCAAACATAATGATTTTTATAATATCAATCGTTATAGACTTGTACTAACTATAACAAACATTTATGTGTGTTTGTCTTCCACTGTGTATCATGTCAGCTTTAATAAACGCGAACGAGGCTTTAGTCGGGCAAGTTGCAAGGCTGCCAATGGAGGCTGATCTAATTATAACTTGTTACTAGTGTATATAGAGCCTTAATACTAAGGAAATCGAACGGCAGAACATATTAATCTTTTGAGGGAATTTTTAAGGAAGTATTATTTATTATCATTATTATTCAGCTAGTGGCACTAAATTCGGTTAAATGTCTAATGGTACATAGTTTTCGGGTTTTGAAAAAACAGAAACCTGTGGATAAGTTCTGGGTATCGAAATTTGAGAGCGTGACCGAATATTATGTTCAGCAATATAAAACCAAATTTTATCTTAAAATATGTACTGATATGTATAGAATTAAATTGGAACTATCAGCTGTGTTAACAAATCCAAAATGAACACTCAGTGGTAATATTTATTTTGTTAATGTAACAAGGTTACAGGTCGTGTTGAATTCAAGCACATTAGTCCCTTGTCAAACAAAAGCCCACCTAATGCTGAACACACATCCTTTGTCGCTAACAGCGCTTCTGCGTTTGGGAGTTTAATATTAAACGTGATCCTAATCCTGTCAACGTCTCGTATATTACCTAATCTGTATTTGAGGATTTTGTCGTGAATACGTATTTAAAATTGCTTATAAGTCGGGGAGCCCAGATTGAGTAAAACTAAACTAAAAGTGCACTCGAGCGTTCTGGGGACGTAGTGGTGTTTAGATAATAGAATGAAAAAAAAAACATATATAATTTTTATTTTAGTGGTGGAATGGGTGGGAACAGCCTTATTAAAATTATTATATCACTACATAGTATAAAACAAAGTCGCCTTTTCTGTCCCTATATCCCTATGTGCGCTTAAATCTTTAAAACTACGCAACGGATTTTGATGCGGTTTTTTCCAATAGATAGAGTGATTCAAGAGGAAGGTTTATATGTATAATACATGCATAATATACTAAGGCAACATTGTTAATTTTAGAGGTTTCTAACGTGATGTCGTAAATTAACCTATTTTAGCAAAAACGCTGCCTAAACCCTACGAGTTAGATCAAATTAATGTACACCATGTTTATCTTTTAGGGATAACCCACATTAACCATTTTTATTGTTTACTTTTTACGTGAAAAAATGGCTTATTTACGAAGCTATTTTAAGCAATACGGCATTCATCCTTATCGAATTAAGTACCTTAAATACAGTGTGCCATTAATATAGATCAATATGGTTCCTTACAGCATGTAAATTAAACAAATATTTTCGGAGATATTACAAATTTAAAATTTGCGTTTGCGGCGGGCGGTACCGGCCGGACGGGTCAGTACGGGGAGGCATGCCTATAAATAGCGCGTCGGAGGCCGCAGTTCTCCCTTACTATAGCACTTTGAATTTAACAGCAATCGGACGCGTTTATTATCAGAGCTCATATATTTTTGCCCATGCAAAGTCGGAGCGGGCCGCTATGTTTTTATATACAACGTTCATAGTTTTTCTGTAGTGTATTTAATTTAGTATCAGCATTGCACCCGTGCGAAGTCGGGGCGGGTCGCTAGTATTATATAAACTTAACCAAGCTTACAGAAACTTAAAAATAAAAATGTTATGAAATATCTATAAATAAGTTATTTATTTATCGTCAGATTCGACTAAATTTACAAGAGTATTATCCCAAGTCCGATATAAAATATCTGAGAAGGTCATTTATTTAAATATATAGTTTAAATTTACTTTAAAAAAATTACATAATAAAATAAAATTAGCTGACCCGACATAATCGTCAGTACCTACGTACCTTCGGTAGCTTCTTTGACACCTACATAACACCTTAAACCTTAACGACGCGTCGGATAAATTTTTTATTACTTTTTTTTTTGGTTTTTACATAATAATAATATCTCCCCTCACCGATATCCCACCAATGAATTTTTAAAATCATGCTTAGAAAACCAGAAACGTGTGCGACACAATAAATATAGGTACTCAAAATCCCCTCTTAGACTCCCCTACTACTACATAGGGATGATATTTAATAAAAAAATTGTTGATCCGTTTTGTTGTAGGTATTACATATCTATTATCTATCATGCCTCCTGATTCAAGATGCAATCGCTATTATATACTCGTATATCGTACTACGTATTACGTACTTATTAACGTACAGTTATGATCGTGTCAAACACACAGCTTCACTTATTCAAAAATATGATTATTGTCAGATGGGAAATATTCTTTAGGTTAATATGTATGCTTTTTATATAATAATTGTATGTACAAAAACTATGCTCATCTTGACCTAGAAAACGAAAATATATACGAGTAGGTAGTCCCTCGCGACACAACTAATATTTTGTATTAAATTTATTCAGGTTAGGTCAACGTATTTATCATTTTAATCCCAAGTTTACTAATATTATAAGTTATGTGTTAAATTTATACATGTTTGTAACTCATTCACGCAAAAACTACTGAACGGATTTTAATGAAATTTAGTGTAATAATAGCTTACATGCTGGATTATCAAATAGGTATGCTACTTTTTACAGCAGTAAAAATGAACTGCTATAAACGGTAAACCTCTGGTTATGTATAATAATTTTATTAATACTCGTTATTAAAACTCGTAAAGTTTGATAACGTCAAATAAGCTTTCTTGAATGAAATCTGATGAGACTTGTGAAAAAAGTGGAATATTGCAAAGGCAATATTCTGGAGTGATCATAAAATTCAAATACCCACTATTGAATTTCAAATTTAGGCCACGAAGTTTCGTTGCAAAAGATCTAAATATTCGCCTAGTTGTAATAAGAGAGAAATATACTTTGCATAGTGGATTTTAAACGCCTATATTGTCTAGTGGTTCAGAGCTTGGCTATCGACCCAGAGGTCGTGGAATCGATTCCTGCGTTAGAACAAAAATTATGTAAGTATTCAAGTTTGGTTACGACAATGCAGGGTGATCACCTGATGGTCTGGCAAGAAAGATGATCCATGCGTCAGATGGGTATGTAAAATGTCGGTCCTGCGCTTGTTCTCTCGCCAATCATGTCGGTTTACCGTCCCACTGTATTATGAGAGTAAAAGGAAGAGAGAGTGTCTTTGTGTATTGCGCACACACTTGGGCACTATAAAATAACTCCTGCTGGCCTGGTTTCAATGAAATTGGCTACTGACACCGAATTCGGTGAGGGGAGCTATTATTATTATGACCGAATCTTTGGTAACATGGGAGTTATCAAGATTTTCATAAATTTCATCATTCTGTTAATATATATCATTTCGCATTCTTTAAATTGCGAATACGTAGCTCACAATTGTACCTGCTAGTGCAGGTAAAACAATACACTTCAAAGAACCGAAGACACCCTCTATTAAACAAATTACTCTAATCTATGGAAGACACCGTGGCGGTTAATGCCACGTACTTCACGCAGCACGAACGGTACCGCACCGCGCCACAATACATGTTTACCGTTAAACATGCCCAATTACTAAAACTATAAAGTGTTGCCTAATAACTGTAATTCTGTGAGTTACATATACACGGATAAGAATGGAATCTGCTCTCGTAATATACATAATAATGTATACTTAAAACAATGTTCGAATGGAAACACTTAAATCAGGGATGAAATGTATACGAAATTTCGGATGCGGATAGGTACGGATATGGATATTAAATTATTTCGGATTATCCGTTTCTTTCGGATAATTTCGGTTATGGATATTAAATTTGGTTTCCTTTTTTACAGAAAAACTTTTATTTCGGTTACGGTTACGGATAACTTTTTATATCGGATATCTGATAGTTTCGGTTACGGTTACGGAGCTTCCTAACATCCCTGGTGTAAATTGACCTAAGATTTATTTACGTGGTAAATACAAAAAAAATACGAGGTAAGGTTTGTGAATTTGTGATGGGGGAGGTAAACGTAAATTATTACGTAAAGTATAAAATGTTTGAACTTGATGTTTAAGCTTCGTAAATAGTATAAAATCTTTTTTTTTAATTTATTTGACCAACAAGAATATTAACATACATTGATTAAATAATTATTATAAACGCGATATACAAGGTGTAAAATAAATAGCGCTGAAATACAAACTTTTGACTTTCATGTTTCTATGAGAAATACCTCAGCATCATAAATTTGCCTGAATACTTTAATAAAAAAAAAGTTACTCTTTCAGCGCTGGTACTTTCACAGTAAACTTAATATACGGGACCTATACATACTCTAAAGTATTATCAGTCATTAATATATAACCTGTACAGGCTGTATATATGAAAATGAAATGAAAATGAAAATTCTTTTATTTCCAAATAGGTTAGTTACTAACACTTTTAGAATTGTCCTACATGATGACCTACCACCGGTTCGGGGACTAACCCGGCGAGAAGAACCGGCGTAAGAAACTCGCTCGGGGCCACCTTTTAGCAAAAAGATGGGAAAATTGTTCTTTTTAAAAAAAAAAAAATATATAACAATGTTATAACTTAAATAAATTACAATTTACAAATTTATATATACTATATAATATAGAAGTAGCCTCGAAAGAGGCCACCTTATTCCCAGGGTGTGCTATCATTAACAAAATCATTAATCTTATAATAAGCTTTAGCACACAAACGTTCTTTAACTACTTTTTTGAATTTATTGATGGAAAAATTTTGAACGTTTTCTGGGATCTTATTGTATAGGCGTATACATTGACCTTTAAAAGATTTGCTTACTTTGCTAAGCCTGATCATAGGTATATCTAACTTGTGTTTATTTCTTGTATTTCTACAGTGATTGTCGCTTTTCGTTTTAAAATTATTTAAGTTCTTTCTGACATACATTATATTGTCCAAAATGTATTGAGAGGCGACGGTCAATATTCCTATTTCCTTAAACTTTTCTCTCAGAGATTCAAAGGATGACATCTTGTAAATGGAACGTATAGCTCGCTTCTGCAGCACGAATATTGTATTGATGTCGGCTGCATTTCCCCATAAAAGGATGCCGTAAGACATTCGACTGTGAAAATAACTAAAATATACTAGTCGCGCCGTGTCTTCATCAGAAATTTCTCTAATTTTTCTGACTGCATATGCTGCAGAACTGAGCTTATCTGCTAGTTTGGCAATGTGTGGACCCCACTGTAATTTGCAATCTAATGTTATACCTAGAAACACAGTGGTGTCCACTAAGTTCATTTTCTCATCATTTAATAGTATATTGGTTTGTACTTGCCTGACATTGGGCAAGCTAAACTTCAAACATTTTGTTTTATTAGAATTTAAAAGTAAGTTATTAACATTAAACCAATGTACTATTTTTGAGAGAGCACTATTTACCTCGTCGTAATTTGATTGCTGTCGCTTCACATTAAAAATTAGTGAAGTGTCATCGGCAAACAGTACTATCTCATGTTTTTCCTTAACTAAGTAAGGTAAGTCATTTATATAGATGAGAAAAAGAAAGGGGCCTAATATGGATCCCTGGGGAACCCCTAATTCTATTTTGGTCCCTGTGGACCTTTTTCCATTTACCTCCACCTTTTGAATCCTATTTTTAAGGTAAGAATTCAAAAGGCTGAGTGACGAGTCTCTTATGCCATAGTGTTGTAATTTCCTGATCAATGTAGCATGCTCCACACAATCAAAGGCCTTGGAGAGGTCGCAAAATACACCTAATGCATCCCGCGATCCCTCCCAAGCGTCAAAAACACTACAAAGAAGACCTATACCAGCATCCGTCGTTGATCGACCCTTAGTAAAACCGTATTGATTACTATGTAATAAATTGTTTAAATTAAAGTGTAATAACAACTGTTTTAAGATAATTTTTTCAAATATTTTACTAAAAGTCGGTAGAATCGATATAGGTCTGTAATTAGATGGATCCGATTTATTTCCTGCTTTAAACAGGGGTATAACTTTGCTGTGCTTCATTAAATCAGGAAAAACACCACTTTTTATACATTCATTGAAAATTATGGCTAGATAAGGAGCTACGATGTCAATTATTGACTTCATAATTCTTGTAGACATGCCCCAGAGATCAGCAGTGTTTTTAATATTCAACATCTTAAACGCGGTTATAATGTCTCTGGAATCTATTTCTTTAAATTTAAAATTGACATCACATTCCTTTACATTATCTCTGAGTAGTTTTTCAGCTTCTATAGGTGAGGAATTTAAATGTTTTGTAGTTGAAACCGGAATGTCAGCAAAAAACTTTTCGAAAACCGTCGCAACTTCTAGTTCATTCGTAATCTTTTTATTTTCATGAAAAAGTTCAAAATCTGAGTTGCGACAGGTGACGTTTCCAGTCTCACCAGCAATTACCTTCCATGTAGTTTTAATTTTATTTTTGGAATTTTTAATTTTATTCTTTACATAAATAGCTTTAGCAACTTTGCATACTTTTTTAAAAGTTTTTGAATAATTTTTTACATATGTTTTAAATGTTGCACTGTTATTAATATGTTTTTCATCATACAATTCATATAATCGTTGCCTACTTATTTTAATTCCTTCTGTTGCCCATTCAATAAAGTTCCTTTTCTTATTATTAGTTTTAACCGTTTTAGAAGTAAATACTGAGTTAAATTGGGTCTTTAAAATCTTAAATAATTTATTAAATGCTTCATCTGAGCTATTTGACCCATCCCATTGAATACTTGAGCTTAATTTACTTCTAAATTTCTCAATACGTTTTGTATTCACAGGAATAAACACAAGTTTTTCCATGGTGTTACTATCAGATTTAATATTAAAAGAAGCTAACTGTCCATAGTGATCAGAGCTTAGCTTATTAATAATTTCCTTTTTATATGGAGTAACATTAGTAAAAATATTATCAATACAAGTTGCCGTGGTGTCACACACTCTTGTTGGCTCATGAAACAGATTAAAAAGACTATAAGATTTTAACAAAGATGTGAATCTAATTGTGGTGGTTTCTATATAAGATTTTAACAAAGATGTGAATCTAATTGTGGTATTACTATTATAGTAACAAGACCACCTTTGTATGCACAATAAAGTAAGTAATGGCGGGCTAGGGTTGAACCGGTGGTAGCCTTTTTGTTGACTTTCCGAAAATATCTTGTTAAGTTTCATTTGGAAATAAAATATTTTTAATTTTTGAATTTTGTATATTTTCATTTCTCATATATATGACGTGTTTTCTACTATTTCACGCGTAGTAGAAACTCTAGATTAAAACCTTGGCTACTTTTGCAGCAAAATGTACTGTTCCTGCTTGATTTTATTTCACGCTTACGAAGTAATCATTAAAATCTACGTATTAATTACACAACTATACCCCACACAAACATTCAAAAGACATGAGTGGATGAGATATGTAGCAAAATTGTGATTTGAAGAAAATTTAGTTGTCACTTAAACATTTTAGAATACGTTGTAACGTATTAAGTTCATAAATCTAAAGATCCGTCCTAAGAATTAATATACTTAATACGTTGCTACATATCCTAAAATGTATTAATGACAGTTTCAACTAAATTTTCTGGATATTTTTTTTGCGACATATCACCTTCAGGCTTCACGACACAATCGAGATTCGGATCAGTTCGATCTCAACGTCTTTTGCTGTTTCATTTGGTGGATTACTTTGAAACTCACCAGGATAAAGAAAATCGTAAGATCATAACTTTTTGTAGTCCCGACCATATCAATCGACTGAAAATCAAAATAAACAAACGTTAATTTATTCCGGAGTACGCAGCACGATCGAATCTGAATCAAAATCAAATCAGTTTGGAGAGTATGGCCCCAGTAGACAGTACGTATTTCCGATCGAGTTACATTTACAATAGATTTAATGAGAACGCAGCACTCACTCGCACAACAATATCTTTTGTTTCATTCAAGTGTCAGGTTTTTGTTTAACGCGTGCAAATGTAAAACGAACCTGAAACACACTTGTAAGTTTGCCGTGTAATAGGAGAGTTTACTCGTGCCCTACAGCTACACTCTTGTGAGGGGCCGGAGTTCTAATATTCAGAGAGTCAATCTACCCTTTTAGTGTTTCGTTTTCGCCAAGAGTGTCAGCCTATTCAAAGTAAGTAGGTATGTGTAGCACAAGTTGAAACATCAGTTTTATATGTAATACATTTTTTAGTTTTGCTGTATTTATTATCAGTTTCTAGATTATTAATTTTATTATTAACTTGCTGTGCCCGCGACTTCGTTCTCGTGGTTTTTGAGTGGCTTAAACCGTTTATCGCATGCAATAAAAGTCCCCAAATGTGAATAATTTTCCCCGTTTTTGCAACATTTCTCACTGACGCTTCGCTCCTATTGGGCGCAGCGTAATGTTTTATAGCCTAAAGCGTTCCTCTATAAATGGACTATCTAACAAAAAAGAATTTTTAAATCGGACCAGTCGTTCCTGAGATTAGCGCGTTTAAACAAACAAACTCTCTCGCTTTATAATATGTATTAGTATAGATAAGATATATTTTGTTAAATAACGAAGTTTATAAGTAGTTCCTAATCGTAGAAGTATATATTACTAGATACTTTAGGGGTTATTTGGGTTATTTATTAGAAGACTTGGCTGACATCACTACTTATTCCAATAAGGAACTTCTATTCATGTATCAACAAATAATAAAGCGCTGTAGATAACTTTTTTGTCTCTCTCTTACGTTTAAAGTTCGAATCGAAACCAGAAAAACAACATAATTACTTCTCAAAATCACGGCTAACAAACGTCAATCAGTTTTAACCGTGTTTTTGTGATTGACAGTCCGTATTTTTTGACAAAAACAAACCGGATCATTAAAGTTAATTGATTTTCTGAAGGACAATTTAGAAGTTACGATCAAGTTTTGACATAATTTTTGTACCATTGAGCAGTAGCTGAATAATAAAAATGGAATCAATAGAATAAATGGAATAAAGATAATTAAAAAAAATCTAAAACCCGACTTCGCAAAAATGCGTCTAAAATGGCTGAAACAAGAAAATAATTCAATTTGAAATCCAGAAATGCATAGGTACAACAATGGGCAAGGTAGAGCCGTGGTCGTACCCACTAGTAAAATCTAAGCATCAGTTCACGCTGAAATACGGTAGAAAAAAAAATTGGAAAGAGCATATTTGTCTGCCGTTGCAAGGTTCGATGCCGATAGCGGGTACGACTACGGCTCTACCTTGACCATTGTTGTACCCTATGCATTTCTGGATTTCAAATTGAATTATTTTCTTGTTTCAGCCTTTTTAGACCCATTTTTTTAGCAAAAAATATAACTACGTAACATTTGCAATATGGTATGAAGGATAAACATAAAACTGTATTTATGGATTATAAAAGTACGCTATAAAGAGAATTGGCACTGGCTCCATCTTCATACGACAGAATTAAATTCAAGGGCACATTTCACAGCTCTATCCTATATACAGATAATATCTCTTGATATACGACTCGCGTTAGCACTAAAACTAAATGCTGTCTGGAATGAGACAAAGGAAAATATAGACTAAGTAGATGAAGTAATCTTTATATATCAACTTCGCATTCGAAGCTTATTATCCTATCAAAAAAGAAGGGTGGAAGTCTATGTATGTTTGTAAGAATATTCCACTGTTTTCATATGCGCTCAAACATAAAGAAACAGGTCCTTGATCTTGAATCCGCTATTTATCGCAAGTTCGAAAACAAAATGTATGGGATTTGCTAAATGACAAGCGATTTCATATGTCATTTAGCGAAGCTTATGTCAAATTCCATTTCGACATTTTGCTTTCGAACTTCGTAAGCGATAAATAGCGATAGCATCTTGAATCAGGGCCCTGGTATGAACGTATACAACAAACATTGGAATATTCTATATGTACGACACGTATAGGTTTTTCTGCACCGGTAACCAGGCCAGTGCTATTATCGCTTACGAAGTTCGAAAACAAAAATGAATGGGATTTGACATAAGCTTAGCTAAGTGACATACGAATTCATTTGTCATTTAGCGAACCCCATGTCAGATCCCATACATTTTTGTTTTCGTACTTCGTAAGTGATAATTGAATCTTGAACCCTTCCACTTTTTTCTCCACCCTTACGGTAATACACAAATTCATACATACATAGATTTTACACCGTTCCTTTTCGGATAAGAAGTTTCGAATGTGACTCTATACAAAATATTTCATCATCTATTTAGTCTTTATTTTCCTTTGTCTAATTATAGTAGTATTGAGTTTGTGTTATATTGTGCTATATTGTATATCAAGAAGTACTTTATAAGTTAGAGTTGTAAAATGTGCCCTTGAATTTGATTCTGTCGTCGTAACGACACATACAGTTTTGTCTGTATCGGGACAAAGTAGATAGTAAAGTACCGGGAACCCGCCTTTTTACATCTTCACCCTAAAGCTTAAGCTACTGAATTGGTTTTAATTAAATAGTTGTCAATACTTTCGTAGTTATAGAACGGATAAAGTGGGCGGTAATCTATATGATTCATGTACCTAGTTGGGTAAAAGTTATTGGACGTCCTATGTTACGAGTATGTCTGCTTTTAATTAAAATTCCCTCTCTTACGCTAGACAAGGAGAGCGTGTCTTGAAGTATCTTAATTTAAGTTGCTGCTGTGTAGCCAGTCGTTAGTAATACAAATTACAAATGAAGACGACGTGGACGTCTGACTTTAGAAAGGTCATAGCAATTTGCGAAACTTATTATTAGCTACCTAGCAACAGCCGGATAAAAATATATCCTAACTAGATGATACCCACGACTCCTGTACGCAAAACGAATCCCTAGAGAAACATAAATTTTGCCGCGATAAATAATAGCCTACGTCATTCCCGCGTGGTCTACTTTGTATCTGTGCCTTTCGTCATAATCGGCTCCATAGCTTTGGATCCTACTAAAAGTATCAAATAAACAATCAAATCTTTACTCTTTATAACATTAGTACAGATAAAGTCAACCCAAAATGTAGCGCCTCAAGTTTGGTGCGGTAACGATGACCAATTTGGGCCGGTAATGGTAAAGATAATTATAACGAGTTTGTCACATAGCTACGCCCCTGGTGTGCCCTAATAGAGCGCGCGTGGGTCGCCCATACGGCTACCCCACGCCGTGTGGGAAAGGAGCCCAATTGGACTCATTATTGTATATCCGGCATGTATTAGGGACCCTATTCAAGGTCTATATACGGGCTGTGCGAAATTTATCGTTTAAGTACCTAATTGGCACCTATTTCAAGAATATTGTCTATGAAAGGAGAGAATAAGAGAAGGAAAAAAAGGGAGTAGGAGTTAATATAAAGTAAGAGTAGAGGTTAAGAGAAAGTAAGAATAGGAATAATGAGAGACTAAGCACAATACGATCAGTAACAAAAGAAAGACACTATAATATTCTTCCCATGCAAATTATTCTAATGTTTAATTACATACATAGTAATAGAAAAATGAAATAATTATTCAGCAGTACAATTAAAATAGAAAATTATGTTGTTTTATTTATGTATCTGTGTGACTGGCCTACATTAAAATATTATTTTGCATACACTATTACCTAATATTATTAAAATCTTTTTAATGGTAGGCAACTAAAAGTAAACCAAGGCTTATGGATTATGTATTATGGCCTGAACAAAAATATTTACTGGGTTTTATCTACTTTTCGCTTGTGTTTTGAAATTCATACCCTCGTTCTATTGTTTTGAACTACATGCGTTAACCGCATAGCAAATAAACAAAACGTACGACCTTACCTCGACGGGTGATGTCATGTTTTGAGAGATTATCATGAGTTCAATATGGGGTTAAGCGTGTTTACTGTTCATAATACAATAAGTAATACGTAATATGATATTGCTATATCTATACTATAATATTATAAATCGGAAGAGTTTGTTTGTTTGTTTAAACGCGCTAATCTCAGGAACTACTGAGTACTGATCCGATATGAAATTTTTTTTTTGTTGGATAGTCCATTTATAGAGGAAGGCTTTAGGCTATATAACATCACGCTGCGATCAATAGGAGCGAAGCGTCAGTGACAAATGTTGCAAAAACGGGGAATATTATTCATACACATTTTCACATTTGGGGACTTACGTTGCGTGCGCTGCATAAACGGTTTAATAAGTTACTCAAAAAATATGTATGAAAGAATTATTTCTTTTATTATCTTTTGATTGCTCATGTTATAATCATAGTAACAAAACCCAACATGAGCAATCAAAAGATAATCGCGATAGTGTTTCTGACAACCACGCGAACGAAGTCGCGGGCACAACTAGTAAGGGAATATACAGGGTTCAATTTGCTGACGTTGATCATACAAGGTCAAAGTGTCAGGTAAGGGGAGATATTTAAGAGAGAAATGGATATTTTTTTGACAGTGGTTCGGATATGGCAACAGCAATAATGATAGCCAACATCCCAAAGGAGACGGAAAACAGAAGGTAAGGGGATATATTATATAAGAAGATTAGATTTCGTTAGCAACAACTATGTGTTATTTAGAATTAAAGCAACATGTGAATCATCACACCAGTATTAAATTAAAAATAAACTTTAATGCTATGAAAAAAAAACAGAAACATTATCATAGTACTTAGCTGTTTTAGATAAAAAGAAGAACAAACGGACATAGGTCAGATTTTTTGATGATACAAAACTAGTTTGACAACTAAAAAGTCAGCTGATTGTAAAAGGTCTTTTGTCCGGAGACTAACGTATTTCCTCTAAAGATTTACATCGACAGAAATATTACCTGTTTAAAAATATGAGTCAGTCCCCACATATCGTCCCTACGAGGGAATGAATCAGGGCATAGCTATGGAGATCACTTCAAAGGGACCATTGTACCGTTGTTCTGGAATCAATTTGTATGCAAGGGATTAAAGGGAGTATTTATACGAAGGTAAGGTCATATCGGGGTCAGCCGAACAAAGGTAAGGTAATTTGTGTGAACTCTGAACACTATTATTAGGTTTGTTGAAAAACAATACGAATAGAATGCTTTACCTGTTGTTTTTGCAGAATTAGCCAGATGGAAATCAAAATGGCTGAATGATAATTGCAAACAAAAATTTTAACTACAACATCAGATTACTGGACCAATTGTTTTAAAATTTAGGGCGTGTTTCACCAAGCAATGTTAAAGTTAATCCTTCGTTAAATATAATGTTGTTCCTCTCGTAATTCCTATCAATGAATGAGAAGGCGTGGTAATTTAACAAGCCGTTATCACTAACATGCGTTGGTGAAATCGGGACTTAGGGCGTGTTTCACCAAGCAATGTTAAAGTTAACGCCATGTTAAAATACCATGCCTTCATTGACAGGAAATACGAGAGGGATAACATGATATTTAACGAAGGATTAACTTTAACATGGCTTGGTGAAACATGCCCTTAAGATTACAATTAGTAACATCCCGTTTCAATAACATATCTATACAACAAAAGATTAAAAGGTATACATCAATTAATGAAACAGGCCTTAGTAAAAAATATATATATTTCAAATTGTTTAAGTAAAAATAGGTGACAAAAGTGAAAATTGTGAATTGTATATTAGCTAAGTACCTTTTAAATATGTAACAAACTACAAAATTTGAATATTTGCACGCCTTAATTGGGCAAAATAAGTTAGAACAGAATTTACCTACATTGTAACATCTTAATAATTGTACCTTATTTTAAGCAAATAAAATATTATCTATCTATCTATCTATGTATAAGCTGTAGTGCAAATTAATTTTGCGGCTAAGCAAGATGGTATTCCCTTAAATGGTAAACAAGGGGAATACCGATTACCACATTAAACAACTTGTAAAATATTTTTGGTGTGCCCACGTCATACTTTTTGTAGGACCGATAAAATCAGGCAAAGTTTTCCTTCATATTATTTCCGAAATTTTGTATGTCGTGTGCGTTGCACTATTATATTATACTAGCTGTTCCCGCGACTTCGTTCGCGTGGTTTTTGAGTGACTTAAGCCGTTTATGCAGCGCACGCAATGAAAGTCCCCAAATGTAATTAATTTTCCTCGTTTTTGAAACGTTTCTCACTGACGTTTCGCTCCTATTAGTTGCAGCGTAATGTTATATAGCCTAAAGCATTCCTCTATAAATGGACTATCCAATAAAAAATATTTTTTCAAATCGGACCAGTAGTTCCTGAGATTAGCGCGTTTAAACAAACAAACAAACAAACTCTTCCTCTTTATAATATTAGTATAGATTGAAATCAGTATGTTCTATTTTTCACCAAAAAATCAGTCATCGATTATGGCTCGTGGGTGGGCAAAGTATGCAGTACGTTTATACTTTGTACCCAATTCTCATACTTCGAATTTTTGGATCTCATTTGACTTGCGTACGAGTGGGATAAACTGTCGTTTGAAACGAAGTTCGAGCCACGATAATCGAGGCCAGGATTGATAATACGATACGAAAGACTAAGAAGAAAAACAGATCATAGAGTATCCCGCTCCTTAACCTATGTAGCTTTTGTGGTAACACTACTACTATATAATATTATCATCAAAATTTTAAACAACAACAAAATTCGAAAAATCTGAACGGATTTTGATGAAATAGGTATACTATATTTCATCAAAATTAGTATTTGCGTGTAACAAACATACATTTATTCATCCATCCATACTTACAAAACTTATATTGTTAGTAGTATAATGATGCGCGTTGTTGTTTGAAACAAAAGAACGACTGAACAGCGCAGCAGCGGTTTGTTGCCTCCATTGCGTCAGATGAGAATTATACATATAATATCTGATTCGCAGAAGGAAACAAATAGATTTGCTTATCTACAGATAAATCATTGATATTATTGTTAGAAGTTTTAAGGCCACTTGCTATCAAATACTTGACTATCTAGATTTGATAGTAACGGTTGATAAGCATGCATTTATAATTTTATATTTACCTATTTGTTATTGATTGTTTCTGATGCATTATAATTTATTAATGGTTTGTATCTGTATCAGCAAGTGCGTAACATAATTCAATTACAAAGTTATAATCTAAGATTGTTTAACACTTATATAGTTTACATTGCAAATCAAACTCTTTATGACCTATAAAAGTAAACTACTAGGGAAGTAATAATTTGTAAGTTTACTAATATTATCGTTGCGAACGTTATAATGTTTTATTATACACACCATGTCATATAAATTTTGATTAATTTCTGTATATAATATATTGGTCTGCATAGTCGAGAGTTCGATATTTATAGACTGGGCGCCCACTTGTTTTATATTGGCGAACTCTATAATATATTGCGTACGAACATGATTTAGAATACGTCTAAAGGATTTTATGTTATACGTGGTTACTGGTTATACTAGATGTTTCCCGCTTCTTCGTAAGTGCATAGTGAAAGAGATATATACCATACATATATACCACAGCTAAACATACGGTATGTTTAGCTGTGGTATAAAGTCTTAACTACGACCATACCAAATTTCATCAAAATCTGTTTAGTAGTTATTGCGCGAAAGAGATACAATACATACATTATTACAAACTTTTGCATTTATAACAATAGTAGGATTACTAAAGGCCGGCTACTCACACAGTACTTAATTTAAGTGATGCTCAAGTAATCGATTCTTGTTATTCCGCCAAGCAGTAACAGTGACAGCGTGTGAATAGAAGCGATCACTTTAATTTCATCATAATAGCAATCGAATATTTGGACTTAAAAGGGCCTAGTTGAAAATTTAAGCTTATTTAGAAGTTCTGTCGTTTACTTTACCTATATATCGAGTGACTGAGACAAAATATGCAAAATAGCGGAACGTCAGTAGATTGTAAAACAGGCCCTAAGGCCCACTTGCGCCAGATTGTTACTAGCCTAGAGTTAGATTATAACAGTCTTTTATATTATATGAATTGAATATTTAATCCATACTAATTACTAGGCCTGTTGACAAGTGTAAGAAAAATAAATTGTATTAAAGTCACCCAAAGTTTGAAGTTAACCCAAAATTCTATATTTTTTGTTACTAGGGCATTTTTGTGTTTGGTACACGATTATTTACTGTACCAATCTATTATTTATCTATATTATCAGGCAACCCTGTTTATGGCGTGTTTATTAATAACTTATTCACAGTTCGGTTCGCTCACACGGTTGAAATGATTTGAATAATCTATACCGTTCGCGTTCTAGATGTTCATAGAAAGTGTATGATTAGAAGACAATAGGGATACGATGCGGTTGCTGGCTGTAGAGATATTAGAGATATATTGTTATAAAGAGATATTACATATTATTTGTAGTATATTTAAGAGTACATTTTATTATAACTTGCTTAAAAATATAGAATCTTTTTATGTTTGAGGTAATCAAACCTATCGGCTGAGTGAACCGATTTTGGTGATTATTTTCTATTTGAAAGCTCGCGTTTTCCTTATCGCTTCAAAATAATAATTACCGTTAAACATTTTCCTTTATTAGATAATATTTTAATTACAGTTTATTAAAGACCTTCGCTGTATTCTAATGAGTGTTAAATAGTTTATTCGGAAGCTTAGTTTCGGTTTACTTCAATCAAAAGATAAGGGACAAAAAATCGCTTGTTTAATGGCAAACATGTAGCGAACACCTTACTAGCTTTAGCAATAATAAATAATAATTACCTCACTGTTTACCTTTTACAAGATAACTCTTGAGAAATCATAGTAAAGTAACCAATAGTCATGTAACTGTAGCAAAAAGGTAATGAACTGTGTAAGAGCTATTGAGCTGTATAAGTAATGATCGGATCACACTTTCCTTTCACACACTCTTGTTCTTTGTTACGATGCCACCTAGTACTTACAATTTACATCTGTTAATAAACGAGTTATGCTTATCGAAACCGTTGCAAAACTCCTTTCAAGTCTGGGACGGCAATGTAGGCTGATCGCCAATTTGTCTGTCAAGTAAGATGATCCATGCGTCGGATGGGAATGTAAAAATCTGTCTGCTCTGATCTCTCGCCAGTTGCCTTATCCTATTAACTACTAGAACGAATGAAACTCTCTTTTCATTCATTCTATTGCTCTCGTATTTTGTGCACACACTTGTGCACTTTGAAACAACTCTCGTGCAGCTGGAAAACGGAGAGCCAGCTGTTTCATATGGTTTCTAGCGATACGAGTAGAGAGATGGAACTTAGAGCGATCTATAGTGTTACTTGTAGGATATTGAAAGATAGCCACGGCCCATGGCATAGAAAAGTAAAGCCTATGCCAGTGCTGTTAAGTACTGGCATAGGCTTTACATATTTAACGCAGACAAATGAAGGTCGACTTGCGTGCAATATGCGTAATAGTTTCTGTAATAAACATCATTTATGCAAATGAATATCGTCACTTTTCTGGGTTGCCAAAATACCGTTGCTAATCACGAAGTTAGAAATAAAAAATGCATGGGATTTGGCATGACACGTTATATCACTTTTTATGGGGGGAAATGCGTTACGTGGGGGTGTGTCGGACTCCCCGGCGAGGGTTCGCTATATCAATTAGCGATGCTTATGTCAAATCCCATACATTATTGTTTTCATTTGTCGTCGAAATTTACCATCTTTTCTTGTGATCTGTGTCTTTTATGAATAATATATAATATTATAAAACGGAAGACTTTGTTCGTTTTTTTTAACGCGCTAATCTCAGAAACTACTGGTCCTATTTGAAAAAATCTTTTTTTGTTGGATAGTTCATTTATAGAGGAAGGTTTTAGGCTATATATAATTACGCTGCGACCAATAGGGGCGAAGCATCAGTGAGTAATGTAGCAAAAACAGGGAAAATTATTCACCACGAGAGGTAATAGTGATTGCTGTCGGTATGTGCCCGGAAAATTTTTAGTTTTTTGAAGATAAGGATTGAAATATGCGTTCATCGTTTATTTTATGTGGTCAATCGTGACCAGCTCCGTGGAGTGCTGGAGTAAGAGTAGCAGCAACCATCTAACCCGTAGGTTAAAGGTGATTGAGGGAAATACATCTAAAATGGGCATACGTACCCTCCATAAAATAAAGGGGGGGGGGGGGTGTCCAGCAGTGGACATGCCCGAATCGACGTCGACGATAATTATTGTTACCAGGCCCGAGAGAAGGCCGGGAGATTTTGTTTTTTGCGCGGGGTCATCTAAATGCGGTATCGCGCGTGTTCGCCAGGTGCCGGGCGAAACTGGTTTCAATATAGGGCTGGCAACATTGAATTTTTCATGATGTAGTAAAAACATCTAATGTTACAAAAACATATAATTCGTTTTTCTGACAGCCATCGCTTCTAATAATAATAATTGCAAAAAAGAAAAAGAGGCAAGAGACTTTAAATATGAAAAATTGCGTGGATGATTGAATGGATTGAGTGTATGTCGATTTTTTTGTAGTTTACACTCTGGAATCACTTACTACTTATTATTCCAAAATATTACAGTGTTTCCGTGGGTTATTGTATCTTTGCGGGCGGAGTAACGGCCAAAAGCTAACGTGCTTCAAATCATTTCTCCCGATACTTTTTTAGCTAAAATGAAAAAACTGTGCTATGTAAAACATTAAGCTGTCGCTATAGCTTGCACGTTTTATTAACATAATATTCATATTCTTCAACAACAACAACTAAAATGTAGATAAAAAGTTTATTATTAAATTATTTTATACATGCAACAGTAATCAGCATTATTTAGAAAAAATAAAAATATAGCAAATTCTTTTCAATTTTACCATTGAGAATTGAATTTTGAAAAATACATTAATGTACTTTGACAACCCTATTATAATCCCTGTTCCGTCAGGTGTGTTTTGCAACTGCTCGTCCAGATTTCTTACCCAACGAGCGATATTAAGGCCCAGTGCTATTTACAGAGCACATCTGTCGGACTAACATTATATAGGCAGTAGGCACCAGATGGACTCATTCAAATGTAATAAAGAGTTTAAAATCAAAAGACTAAAAGGTTTTACAGAGGTAACACGAAAACGTGCATTGCAAGTTTATAGCTTAATGGAAAGTATTTGAAGCAGCTGATTTCTTTCAAGAATTACAAACTTTAAAACACAACAATATTTAAGAAATCCGAATACTTTGGTTGAGCCTCTGCAGGAAGTAGAAAATGAAATCGAATCCAATTTTACAATGAGAAATGAAATATACAAACAATGCAGTGTCTATATCCAAATTAAATTTTCTTAATGTCTTTAGGGAGTAGTCGTTTTTCATTGAGAAATTGTAAGCGTTTTTAGTTTGTATATTTTGTTCAGTAGGTTAACCAGTTCGCCCTGTCTATTGTTTTATAATCTTAGTTATAATCAATACTTTTTCAGTTTAACTCGACTGGAATGTCAATCGAAAATGTTTCTGCCAAAAAACAAAAGAATAAATTCTTGTTAATTTATTCGCAATTTTGGTTGTTTATTTATTGTTGGATGAACTGAGAACCAGCTGTTTGGGAGTTTGGTTATTTAATATATATTGCAATGATCGTATATCTTGTGTCTTATGTTTTTGTTATTTATATCTTACATTTATACATTTTTTTGTATTGATTTCGTTGCCTTGATTTTGTATTGTATGAATCTACAACATTTTAACTAATTTGTTTTAGGTATTAACTTTAAAAAAGTAGTTTAATTAAGTAGTTAATATAGTTAGTATAGAGTTAACTACTTTATATGGTATAAAAATCATAAAAGATTTTTAGAATTACAGAATTACACCAAAAAATGTTAATCTTGCAAATTCTTTTATTTTTAGATACATAAAAGTAATATGAAAAATTACTATATATATTTTAATGGAGTCTATTGTTTCTGTGCTAAAATTACATTCAAAATTTTTGCGGTTTTCCACATAATTTTAAATAACGATAAATTAAGCGATGAACTAATATTTGGAATAAGACGAAAATAAAAACAAAACACGAAATTGCGCATTTCAAAATATTAACAAGGTGGGCAGATATTAACTCAAACGGACACTTTGTCTGTCTGTCCGACAGATGTTATTCATTACTGTCATCTTATTAACTAGACACGTTTACGCCGTGTTAACATTTCCGCCTCAAGACAATTTGGGAAAATAACGCCATGTTAAAATACCATGCCTTCATTGACAGGAAATACGAGAGGGATAACATGATATTTAACGAAGGATTAACTTTAACATGGCTTGGTGAAACATGCCCTTAAGATTACAATTAGTAACATCCCGTTTCAATAACATATCTATACAACAAAAGATTAAAAGGTATACATCAATTAATGAAACAGGCCTTAGTAAAAAATATATATATTTCAAATTGTTTAAGTAAAAATAGGTGACAAAAGTGAAAATTGTGAATTGTATATTAGCTAAGTACCTTTTAAATATGTAACAAACTACAAAATTTGAATATTTGCACGCCTTAATTGGGCAAAATAAGTTAGAACAGAATTTACCTACATTGTAACATCTTAATAATTGTACCTTATTTTAAGCAAATAAAATATTATCTATCTATCTATCTATGTATAAGCTGTAGTGCAAATTAATTTTGCGGCTAAGCAAGATGGTATTCCCTTAAATGGTAAACAAGGGGAATACCGATTACCACATTAAACAACTTGTAAAATATTTTTGGTGTGCCCACGTCATACTTTTTGTAGGACCGATAAAATCAGGCAAAGTTTTCCTTCATATTATTTCCGAAATTTTGTATGTCGTGTGCGTTGCACTATTATATTATACTAGCTGTTCCCGCGACTTCGTTCGCGTGGTTTTTGAGTGACTTAAGCCGTTTATGCAGCGCACGCAATGAAAGTCCCCAAATGTAATTAATTTTCCTCGTTTTTGAAACGTTTCTCACTGACGTTTCGCTCCTATTAGTTGCAGCGTAATGTTATATAGCCTAAAGCATTCCTCTATAAATGGACTATCAAATAAAAAATATTTTTTCAAATCGGACCAGTAGTTCCTGAGATTAGCGCGTTTAAACAAACAAACAAACAAACTCTTCCTCTTTATAATATTAGTATAGATTGAAATCAGTATGTTCTATTTTTCACCAAAAAATCAGTCATCGATTATGGCTCGTGGGTGGGCAAAGTATGCAGTACGTTTATACTTTGTACCCAATTCTCATACTTCGAATTTTTGGATCTCATTTGACTTGCGTACGAGTGGGATAAACTGTCGTTTGAAACGAAGTTCGAGCCACGATAATCGAGGCCAGGATTGATAATACGATACGAAAGACTAAGAAGAAAAACAGATCATAGAGTATCCCGCTCCTTAACCTATGTAGCTTTTGTGGTAACACTACTACTATATAATATTATCATCAAAATTTTAAACAACAACAAAATTCGAAAAATCTGAACGGATTTTGATGAAATAGGTATACTATATTTCATCAAAATTAGTATTTGCGTGTAACAAACATACATTTATTCATCCATCCATACTTACAAAACTTATATTGTTAGTAGTATAATGATGCGCGTTGTTGTTTGAAACAAAAGAACGACTGAACAGCGCAGCAGCGGTTTGTTGCCTCCATTGCGTCAGATGAGAATTATACATATAATATCTGATTCGCAGAAGGAAACAAATAGATTTGCTTATCTACAGATAAATCATTGATATTATTGTTAGAAGTTTTAAGGCCACTTGCTATCAAATACTTGACTATCTAGATTTGATAGTAACGGTTGATAAGCATGCATTTATAATTTTATATTTACCTATTTGTTATTGATTGTTTCTGATGCATTATAATTTATTAATGGTTTGTATCTGTATCAGCAAGTGCGTAACATAATTCAATTACAAAGTTATAATCTAAGATTGTTTAACACTTATATAGTTTACATTGCAAATCAAACTCTTTATGACCTATAAAAGTAAACTACTAGGGAAGTAATAATTTGTAAGTTTACTAATATTATCGTTGCGAACGTTATAATGTTTTATTATACACACCATGTCATATAAATTTTGATTAATTTCTGTATATAATATATTGGTCTGCATAGTCGAGAGTTCGATATTTATAGACTGGGCGCCCACTTGTTTTATATTGGCGAACTCTATAATATATTGCGTACGAACATGATTTAGAATACGTCTAAAGGATTTTATGTTATACGTGGTTACTGGTTATACTAGATGTTTCCCGCTTCTTCGTAAGTGCATAGTGAAAGAGATATATACCATACATATATACCACAGCTAAACATACGGTATGTTTAGCTGTGGTATAAAGTCTTAACTACGACCATACCAAATTTCATCAAAATCTGTTTAGTAGTTATTGCGCGAAAGAGATACAATACATACATTATTACAAACTTTTGCATTTATAACAATAGTAGGATTACTAAAGGCCGGCTACTCACACAGTACTTAATTTAAGTGATGCTCAAGTAATCGATTCTTGTTATTCCGCCAAGCAGTAACAGTGACAGCGTGTGAATAGAAGCGATCACTTTAATTTCATCATAATAGCAATCGAATATTTGGACTTAAAAGGGCCTAGTTGAAAATTTAAGCTTATTTAGAAGTTCTGTCGTTTACTTTACCTATATATCGAGTGACTGAGACAAAATATGCAAAATAGCGGAACGTCAGTAGATTGTAAAACAGGCCCTAAGGCCCACTTGCGCCAGATTGTTACTAGCCTAGAGTTAGATTATAACAGTCTTTTATATTATATGAATTGAATATTTAATCCATACTAATTACTAGGCCTGTTGACAAGTGTAAGAAAAATAAATTGTATTAAAGTCACCCAAAGTTTGAAGTTAACCCAAAATTCTATATTTTTTGTTACTAGGGCATTTTTGTGTTTGGTACACGATTATTTACTGTACCAATCTATTATTTATCTATATTATCAGGCAACCCTGTTTATGGCGTGTTTATTAATAACTTATTCACAGTTCGGTTCGCTCACACGGTTGAAATGATTTGAATAATCTATACCGTTCGCGTTCTAGATGTTCATAGAAAGTGTATGATTAGAAGACAATAGGGATACGATGCGGTTGCTGGCTGTAGAGATATTAGAGATATATTGTTATAAAGAGATATTACATATTATTTGTAGTATATTTAAGAGTACATTTTATTATAACTTGCTTAAAAATATAGAATCTTTTTATGTTTGAGGTAATCAAACCTATCGGCTGAGTGAACCGATTTTGGTGATTATTTTCTATTTGAAAGCTCGCGTTTTCCTTATCGCTTCAAAATAATAATTACCGTTAAACATTTTCCTTTATTAGATAATATTTTAATTACAGTTTATTAAAGACCTTCGCTGTATTCTAATGAGTGTTAAATAGTTTATTCGGAAGCTTAGTTTCGGTTTACTTCAATCAAAAGATAAGGGACAAAAAATCGCTTGTTTAATGGCAAACATGTAGCGAACACCTTACTAGCTTTAGCAATAATAAATAATAATTACCTCACTGTTTACCTTTTACAAGATAACTCTTGAGAAATCATAGTAAAGTAACCAATAGTCATGTAACTGTAGCAAAAAGGTAATGAACTGTGTAAGAGCTATTGAGCTGTATAAGTAATGATCGGATCACACTTTCCTTTCACACACTCTTGTTCTTTGTTACGATGCCACCTAGTACTTACAATTTACATCTGTTAATAAACGAGTTATGCTTATCGAAACCGTTGCAAAACTCCTTTCAAGTCTGGGACGGCAATGTAGGCTGATCGCCAATTTGTCTGTCAAGTAAGATGATCCATGCGTCGGATGGGAATGTAAAAATCTGTCTGCTCTGATCTCTCGCCAGTTGCCTTATCCTATTAACTACTAGAACGAATGAAACTCTCTTTTCATTCATTCTATTGCTCTCGTATTTTGTGCACACACTTGTGCACTTTGAAACAACTCTCGTGCAGCTGGAAAACGGAGAGCCAGCTGTTTCATATGGTTTCTAGCGATACGAGTAGAGAGATGGAACTTAGAGCGATCTATAGTGTTACTTGTAGGATATTGAAAGATAGCCACGGCCCATGGCATAGAAAAGTAAAGCCTATGCCAGTGCTGTTAAGTACTGGCATAGGCTTTACATATTTAACGCAGACAAATGAAGGTCGACTTGCGTGCAATATGCGTAATAGTTTCTGTAATAAACATCATTTATGCAAATGAATATCGTCACTTTTCTGGGTTGCCAAAATACCGTTGCTAATCACGAAGTTAGAAATAAAAAATGCATGGGATTTGGCATGACACGTTATATCACTTTTTATGGGGGGAAATGCGTTACGTGGGGGTGTGTCGGACTCCCCGGCGAGGGTTCGCTATATCAATTAGCGATGCTTATGTCAAATCCCATACATTATTGTTTTCATTTGTCGTCGAAATTTACCATCTTTTCTTGTGATCTGTGTCTTTTATGAATAATATATAATATTATAAAGCGGAAGACTTTGTTCGTTTTTTTTAACGCGCTAATCTCAGAAACTACTGGTCCTATTTGAAAAAATCTTTTTTTGTTGGATAGTTCATTTATAGAGGAAGGTTTTAGGCTATATATAATTACGCTGCGACCAATAGGGGCGAAGCATCAGTGAGTAATGTAGCAAAAACAGGGAAAATTATTCACCACGAGAGGTAATAGTGATTGCTGTCGGTATGTGCCCGGAAAATTTTTAGTTTTTTGAAGATAAGGATTGAAATATGCGTTCATCGTTTATTTTATGTGGTCAATCGTGACCAGCTCCGTGGAGTGCTGGAGTAAGAGTAGCAGCAACCATCTAACCCGTAGGTTAAAGGTGATTGAGGGAAATACATCTAAAATGGGCATACGTACCCTCCATAAAATAAAGGGGGGGGGGGGGGGGGGGTGTCCAGCAGTGGACATGCCCGAATCGACGTCGACGATAATTATTGTTACCAGGCCCGAGAGAAGGCCGGGAGATTTTGTTTTTTGCGCGGGGTCATCTAAATGCGGTATCGCGCGTGTTCGCCAGGTGCCGGGCGAAACTGGTTTCAATATAGGGCTGGCAACATTGAATTTTTCATGATGTAGTAAAAACATCTAATGTTACAAAAACATATAATTCGTTTTTCTGACAGCCATCGCTTCTAATAATAATAATTGCAAAAAAGAAAAAGAGGCAAGAGACTTTAAATATGAAAAATTGCGTGGATGATTGAATGGATTGAGTGTATGTCGATTTTTTTGTAGTTTACACTCTGGAATCACTTACTACTTATTATTCCAAAATATTACAGTGTTTCCGTGGGTTATTGTATCTTTGCGGGCGGAGTAACGGCCAAAAGCTAACGTGCTTCAAATCATTTCTCCCGATACTTTTTTAGCTAAAATGAAAAAACTGTGCTATGTAAAACATTAAGCTGTCGCTATAGCTTGCACGTTTTATTAACATAATATTCATATTCTTCAACAACAACAACTAAAATGTAGATAAAAAGTTTATTATTAAATTATTTTATACATGCAACAGTAATCAGCATTATTTAGAAAAAATAAAAATATAGCAAATTCTTTTCAATTTTACCATTGAGAATTGAATTTTGAAAAATACATTAATGTACTTTGACAACCCTATTATAATCCCTGTTCCGTCAGGTGTGTTTTGCAACTGCTCGTCCAGATTTCTTACCCAACGAGCGATATTAAGGCCCAGTGCTATTTACAGAGCACATCTGTCGGACTAACATTATATAGGCAGTAGGCACCAGATGGACTCATTCAAATGTAATAAAGAGTTTAAAATCAAAAGACTAAAAGGTTTTACAGAGGTAACACGAAAACGTGCATTGCAAGTTTATAGCTTAATGGAAAGTATTTGAAGCAGCTGATTTCTTTCAAGAATTACAAACTTTAAAACACAACAATATTTAAGAAATCCGAATACTTTGGTTGAGCCTCTGCAGGAAGTAGAAAATGAAATCGAATCCAATTTTACAATGAGAAATGAAATATACAAACAATGCAGTGTCTATATCCAAATTAAATTTTCTTAATGTCTTTAGGGAGTAGTCGTTTTTCATTGAGAAATTGTAAGCGTTTTTAGTTTGTATATTTTGTTCAGTAGGTTAACCAGTTCGCCCTGTCTATTGTTTTATAATCTTAGTTATAATCAATACTTTTTCAGTTTAACTCGACTGGAATGTCAATCGAAAATGTTTCTGCCAAAAAACAAAAGAATAAATTCTTGTTAATTTATTCGCAATTTTGGTTGTTTATTTATTGTTGGATGAACTGAGAACCAGCTGTTTGGGAGTTTGGTTATTTAATATATATTGCAATGATCGTATATCTTGTGTCTTATGTTTTTGTTATTTATATCTTACATTTATACATTTTTTTGTATTGATTTCGTTGCCTTGATTTTGTATTGTATGAATCTACAACATTTTAACTAATTTGTTTTAGGTATTAACTTTAAAAAAGTAGTTTAATTAAGTAGTTAATATAGTTAGTATAGAGTTAACTACTTTATATGGTATAAAAATCATAAAAGATTTTTAGAATTACAGAATTACACCAAAAAATGTTAATCTTGCAAATTCTTTTATTTTTAGATACATAAAAGTAATATGAAAAATTACTATATATATTTTAATGGAGTCTATTGTTTCTGTGCTAAAATTACATTCAAAATTTTTGCGGTTTTCCACATAATTTTAAATAACGATAAATTAAGCGATGAACTAATATTTGGAATAAGACGAAAATAAAAACAAAACACGAAATTGCGCATTTCAAAATATTAACAAGGTGGGCAGATATTAACTCAAACGGACACTTTGTCTGTCTGTCCGACAGATGTTATTCATTACTGTCATCTTATTAACTAGACACGTTTACGCCGTGTTAACATTTCCGCCTCAAGACAATTTGGGAAAATAACGCCATGTTAAAATACCATGCCTTCATTGACAGGAAATACGAGAGGGATAACATGATATTTAACGAAGGATTAACTTTAACATGGCTTGGTGAAACATGCCCTTAAGATTACAATTAGTAACATCCCGTTTCAATAACATATCTATACAACAAAAGATTAAAAGGTATACATCAATTAATGAAACAGGCCTTAGTAAAAAATATATATATTTCAAATTGTTTAAGTAAAAATAGGTGACAAAAGTGAAAATTGTGAATTGTATATTAGCTAAGTACCTTTTAAATATGTAACAAACTACAAAATTTGAATATTTGCACGCCTTAATTGGGCAAAATAAGTTAGAACAGAATTTACCTACATTGTAACATCTTAATAATTGTACCTTATTTTAAGCAAATAAAATATTATCTATCTATCTATCTATGTATAAGCTGTAGTGCAAATTAATTTTGCGGCTAAGCAAGATGGTATTCCCTTAAATGGTAAACAAGGGGAATACCGATTACCACATTAAACAACTTGTAAAATATTTTTGGTGTGCCCACGTCATACTTTTTGTAGGACCGATAAAATCAGGCAAAGTTTTCCTTCATATTATTTCCGAAATTTTGTATGTCGTGTGCGTTGCACTATTATATTATACTAGCTGTTCCCGCGACTTCGTTCGCGTGGTTTTTGAGTGACTTAAGCCGTTTATGCAGCGCACGCAATGAAAGTCCCCAAATGTAATTAATTTTCCTCGTTTTTGAAACGTTTCTCACTGACGTTTCGCTCCTATTAGTTGCAGCGTAATGTTATATAGCCTAAAGCATTCCTCTATAAATGGACTATCCAATAAAAAATATTTTTTCAAATCGGACCAGTAGTTCCTGAGATTAGCGCGTTTAAACAAACAAACAAACAAACTCTTCCTCTTTATAATATTAGTATAGATTGAAATCAGTATGTTCTATTTTTCACCAAAAAATCAGTCATCGATTATGGCTCGTGGGTGGGCAAAGTATGCAGTACGTTTATACTTTGTACCCAATTATCATACTTCGAATTTTTGGATCTCATTTGACTTGCGTACGAGTGGGATAAACTGTCGTTTGAAACGAAGTTCGAGCCACGATAATCGAGGCCAGGATTGATAATACGATACGAAAGACTAAGAAGAAAAACAGATCATAGAGTATCCCGCTCCTTAACCTATGTAGCTTTTGTGGTAACACTACTACTATATAATATTATCATCAAAATTTTAAACAACAACAAAATTCGAAAAATCTGAACGGATTTTGATGAAATAGGTATACTATATTTCATCAAAATTAGTATTTGCGTGTAACAAACATACATTTATTCATCCATCCATACTTACAAAACTTATATTGTTAGTAGTATAATGATGCGCGTTGTTGTTTGAAACAAAAGAACGACTGAACAGCGCAGCAGCGGTTTGTTGCCTCCATTGCGTCAGATGAGAATTATACATATAATATCTGATTCGCAGAAGGAAACAAATAGATTTGCTTATCTACAGATAAATCATTGATATTATTGTTAGAAGTTTTAAGGCCACTTGCTATCAAATACTTGACTATCTAGATTTGATAGTAACGGTTGATAAGCATGCATTTATAATTTTATATTTACCTATTTGTTATTGATTGTTTCTGATGCATTATAATTTATTAATGGTTTGTATCTGTATCAGCAAGTGCGTAACATAATTCAATTACAAAGTTATAATCTAAGATTGTTTAACACTTATATAGTTTACATTGCAAATCAAACTCTTTATGACCTATAAAAGTAAACTACTAGGGAAGTAATAATTTGTAAGTTTACTAATATTATCGTTGCGAACGTTATAATGTTTTATTATACACACCATGTCATATAAATTTTGATTAATTTCTGTATATAATATATTGGTCTGCATAGTCGAGAGTTCGATATTTATAGACTGGGCGCCCACTTGTTTTATATTGGCGAACTCTATAATATATTGCGTACGAACATGATTTAGAATACGTCTAAAGGATTTTATGTTATACGTGGTTACTGGTTATACTAGATGTTTCCCGCTTCTTCGTAAGTGCATAGTGAAAGAGATATATACCATACATATATACCACAGCTAAACATACGGTATGTTTAGCTGTGGTATAAAGTCTTAACTACGACCATACCAAATTTCATCAAAATCTGTTTAGTAGTTATTGCGCGAAAGAGATACAATACATACATTATTACAAACTTTTGCATTTATAACAATAGTAGGATTACTAAAGGCCGGCTACTCACACAGTACTTAATTTAAGTGATGCTCAAGTAATCGATTCTTGTTATTCCGCCAAGCAGTAACAGTGACAGCGTGTGAATAGAAGCGATCACTTTAATTTCATCATAATAGCAATCGAATATTTGGACTTAAAAGGGCCTAGTTGAAAATTTAAGCTTATTTAGAAGTTCTGTCGTTTACTTTACCTATATATCGAGTGACTGAGACAAAATATGCAAAATAGCGGAACGTCAGTAGATTGTAAAACAGGCCCTAAGGCCCACTTGCGCCAGATTGTTACTAGCCTAGAGTTAGATTATAACAGTCTTTTATATTATATGAATTGAATATTTAATCCATACTAATTACTAGGCCTGTTGACAAGTGTAAGAAAAATAAATTGTATTAAAGTCACCCAAAGTTTGAAGTTAACCCAAAATTCTATATTTTTTGTTACTAGGGCATTTTTGTGTTTGGTACACGATTATTTACTGTACCAATCTATTATTTATCTATATTATCAGGCAACCCTGTTTATGGCGTGTTTATTAATAACTTATTCACAGTTCGGTTCGCTCACACGGTTGAAATGATTTGAATAATCTATACCGTTCGCGTTCTAGATGTTCATAGAAAGTGTATGATTAGAAGACAATAGGGATACGATGCGGTTGCTGGCTGTAGAGATATTAGAGATATATTGTTATAAAGAGATATTACATATTATTTGTAGTATATTTAAGAGTACATTTTATTATAACTTGCTTAAAAATATAGAATCTTTTTATGTTTGAGGTAATCAAACCTATCGGCTGAGTGAACCGATTTTGGTGATTATTTTCTATTTGAAAGCTCGCGTTTTCCTTATCGCTTCAAAATAATAATTACCGTTAAACATTTTCCTTTATTAGATAATATTTTAATTACAGTTTATTAAAGACCTTCGCTGTATTCTAATGAGTGTTAAATAGTTTATTCGGAAGCTTAGTTTCGGTTTACTTCAATCAAAAGATAAGGGACAAAAAATCGCTTGTTTAATGGCAAACATGTAGCGAACACCTTACTAGCTTTAGCAATAATAAATAATAATTACCTCACTGTTTACCTTTTACAAGATAACTCTTGAGAAATCATAGTAAAGTAACCAATAGTCATGTAACTGTAGCAAAAAGGTAATGAACTGTGTAAGAGCTATTGAGCTGTATAAGTAATGATCGGATCACACTTTCCTTTCACACACTCTTGTTCTTTGTTACGATGCCACCTAGTACTTACAATTTACATCTGTTAATAAACGAGTTATGCTTATCGAAACCGTTGCAAAACTCCTTTCAAGTCTGGGACGGCAATGTAGGCAGATCGCCAATTTGTCTGTCAAGTAAGATGATCCATGCGTCGGATGGGAATGTAAAAATCTGTCTGCTCTGATCTCTCGCCAGTTGCCTTATCCTATTAACTACTAGAACGAATGAAACTCTCTTTTCATTCATTCTATTGCTCTCGTATTTTGTGCACACACTTGTGCACTTTGAAACAACTCTCGTGCAGCTGGAAAACGGAGAGCCAGCTGTTTCATATGGTTTCTAGCGATACGAGTAGAGAGATGGAACTTAGAGCGATCTATAGTGTTACTTGTAGGATATTGAAAGATAGCCACGGCCCATGGCATAGAAAAGTAAAGCCTATGCCAGTGCTGTTAAGTACTGGCATAGGCTTTACATATTTAACGCAGACAAATGAAGGTCGACTTGCGTGCAATATGCGTAATAGTTTCTGTAATAAACATCATTTATGCAAATGAATATCGTCACTTTTCTGGGTTGCCAAAATACCGTTGCTAATCACGAAGTTAGAAATAAAAAATGCATGGGATTTGGCATGACACGTTATATCACTTTTTATGGGGGGAAATGCGTTACGTGGGGGTGTGTCGGACTCCCCGGCGAGGGTTCGCTATATCAATTAGCGATGCTTATGTCAAATCCCATACATTATTGTTTTCATTTGTCGTCGAAATTTACCATCTTTTCTTGTGATCTGTGTCTTTTATGAATAATATATAATATTATAAAGCGGAAGACTTTGTTCGTTTTTTTTAACGCGCTAATCTCAGAAACTACTGGTCCTATTTGAAAAAATCTTTTTTTGTTGGATAGTTCATTTATAGAGGAAGGTTTTAGGCTATATATAATTACGCTGCGACCAATAGGGGCGAAGCATCAGTGAGTAATGTAGCAAAAACAGGGAAAATTATTCACCACGAGAGGTAATAGTGATTGCTGTCGGTATGTGCCCGGAAAATTTTTAGTTTTTTGAAGATAAGGATTGAAATATGCGTTCATCGTTTATTTTATGTGGTCAATCGTGACCAGCTCCGTGGAGTGCTGGAGTAAGAGTAGCAGCAACCATCTAACCCGTAGGTTAAAGGTGATTGAGGGAAATACATCTAAAATGGGCATACGTACCCTCCATAAAATAAAGGGGGGGGGGGGGGGGTGTCCAGCAGTGGACATGCCCGAATCGACGTCGACGATAATTATTGTTACCAGGCCCGAGAGAAGGCCGGGAGATTTTGTTTTTTGCGCGGGGTCATCTAAATGCGGTATCGCGCGTGTTCGCCAGGTGCCGGGCGAAACTGGTTTCAATATAGGGCTGGCAACATTGAATTTTTCATGATGTAGTAAAAACATCTAATGTTACAAAAACATATAATTCGTTTTTCTGACAGCCATCGCTTCTAATAATAATAATTGCAAAAAAGAAAAAGAGGCAAGAGACTTTAAATATGAAAAATTGCGTGGATGATTGAATGGATTGAGTGTATGTCGATTTTTTTGTAGTTTACACTCTGGAATCACTTACTACTTATTATTCCAAAATATTACAGTGTTTCCGTGGGTTATTGTATCTTTGCGGGCGGAGTAACGGCCAAAAGCTAACGTGCTTCAAATCATTTCTCCCGATACTTTTTTAGCTAAAATGAAAAAACTGTGCTATGTAAAACATTAAGCTGTCGCTATAGCTTGCACGTTTTATTAACATAATATTCATATTCTTCAACAACAACAACTAAAATGTAGATAAAAAGTTTATTATTAAATTATTTTATACATGCAACAGTAATCAGCATTATTTAGAAAAAATAAAAATATAGCAAATTCTTTTCAATTTTACCATTGAGAATTGAATTTTGAAAAATACATTAATGTACTTTGACAACCCTATTATAATCCCTGTTCCGTCAGGTGTGTTTTGCAACTGCTCGTCCAGATTTCTTACCCAACGAGCGATATTAAGGCCCAGTGCTATTTACAGAGCACATCTGTCGGACTAACATTATATAGGCAGTAGGCACCAGATGGACTCATTCAAATGTAATAAAGAGTTTAAAATCAAAAGACTAAAAGGTTTTACAGAGGTAACACGAAAACGTGCATTGCAAGTTTATAGCTTAATGGAAAGTATTTGAAGCAGCTGATTTCTTTCAAGAATTACAAACTTTAAAACACAACAATATTTAAGAAATCCGAATACTTTGGTTGAGCCTCTGCAGGAAGTAGAAAATGAAATCGAATCCAATTTTACAATGAGAAATGAAATATACAAACAATGCAGTGTCTATATCCAAATTAAATTTTCTTAATGTCTTTAGGGAGTAGTCGTTTTTCATTGAGAAATTGTAAGCGTTTTTAGTTTGTATATTTTGTTCAGTAGGTTAACCAGTTCGCCCTGTCTATTGTTTTATAATCTTAGTTATAATCAATACTTTTTCAGTTTAACTCGACTGGAATGTCAATCGAAAATGTTTCTGCCAAAAAACAAAAGAATAAATTCTTGTTAATTTATTCGCAATTTTGGTTGTTTATTTATTGTTGGATGAACTGAGAACCAGCTGTTTGGGAGTTTGGTTATTTAATATATATTGCAATGATCGTATATCTTGTGTCTTATGTTTTTGTTATTTATATCTTACATTTATACATTTTTTTGTATTGATTTCGTTGCCTTGATTTTGTATTGTATGAATCTACAACATTTTAACTAATTTGTTTTAGGTATTAACTTTAAAAAAGTAGTTTAATTAAGTAGTTAATATAGTTAGTATAGAGTTAACTACTTTATATGGTATAAAAATCATAAAAGATTTTTAGAATTACAGAATTACACCAAAAAATGTTAATCTTGCAAATTCTTTTATTTTTAGATACATAAAAGTAATATGAAAAATTACTATATATATTTTAATGGAGTCTATTGTTTCTGTGCTAAAATTACATTCAAAATTTTTGCGGTTTTCCACATAATTTTAAATAACGATAAATTAAGCGATGAACTAATATTTGGAATAAGACGAAAATAAAAACAAAACACGAAATTGCGCATTTCAAAATATTAACAAGGTGGGCAGATATTAACTCAAACGGACACTTTGTCTGTCTGTCCGACAGATGTTATTCATTACTGTCATCTTATTAAGGCGAGGAGTACCCGCAACTAGCGCCACTCTTTTTAAAATAAATTTTACGATGACACAAAGATCTTATTAAAAATGTAATCGGTTCAAACTTTAAGTAAATAGTTAAACTAATTTATTGGCATTTAATTACAGCTCTAAATCCTATACTGTATTTACTCTCGTAAGTAATAACTAAAACGGCCGTTTTAGTTATTATTTACGAGATATAATACATAATATTAGTTTAACTATTATATATTACTATAATAAATTAGTTTAGCTGTTTACTTAAAGTTTGAACCGATTACTTTTTTTAATAAGATCTTTGTGTCATTGTAAAATTTATTTTAAAAAGAGTGGCGCTAGTTGCGGGTACTCCTCGCCTTAACTAGACACGTTTACGCCGTGTTAACATTTCCGCCTCAAGACAATTTGGGAAAATAAACCTAAAGATATTATATAATTCGGACACTAAAAATATGACAGCTAATAATGTCTCGCTATTCATACCATACCTTTTGCTTAAAAAGTTGCGGATGTTTACACACAGCATGTATACTACTATCATATCAAAGATTATTAAAATCCGATCAATATTTTTTTATACGTGAAAGAGTTGCAAATATCCATCCATCAGTCCATTCATACTTATAAACTTTCGCGTCTATAGCATAGAAAAATTAAAATAGGATATAAGAATTTTATCCTAATAATAATTATTATAGGAAGTAGGATATAAGTAGGATAATAATTAGTTGTATTAAGATAAAACGATATTTCTCTGTTCCATCACTAGTTGATGTTGAGTTGGTTTTATCAGTTATCTAATTTATAAAGTGGTAAATATATAATCTATCCGATACATATTGAAACGTTGTAACACAGGCCAAGTATCACTAATCTTAGACCTTCACTACCTTTACCACCTCGAGGCCAGTCCAGAGGCCGGACTGATCACATTACCGACTGATTAAAATATACTCGTATAACCTAACAACATATAGTAATTTAAATTACATCAAGTGTAATAATTTGTAACATTAAAATATACGAATTGAAAAACCTTCTCCCGATATTGAAGTCGGTTTAAAAGTCACTGGGCCCTGATTCAAGATCCCATCGCTATTTCGCTTACGAAGATCGAAAACACAATGTATGGGTTTTGACATAAGCTTCGCTAAGTGACACATGAATTCGCGAGCCATTCAGCGAACCTTATGTCAAATCCCATATATTTTGTTTTCGAACTTCGTAAGCAATAAATATAGCGATGACATCTTGAATCAAGTCTATTATAAATAATAATAATGCCTCCCACAGCGATATCGGTGACGGTGGCCGGTTTCATTGAAACCAGACCAGCTATGCAGGAGTTATTTTATAGTGCCCAAGCGTGTGCGCAATACACGGATACACTCTCTCTTCCTTGACTCTCGTAGTCCAGTGTGACGGATAACCGACACGACTGGTTGCAGATCAAGCGTAGGACCGACCTTTTACATGCCCATCCGACGCATGGATCATCTTTCTTAGAAAATCAGACAATTAGGTGATTAGCCTGCATAGTACTAACCAAACTTGGACACAACATTTTTTGTTATTCCAACACGCACTGTATGCCCATTGTTTTATAAATTGAAACAAAAGGTATTATAATAATTATTTACAAGCCTGTGAATTGTAGTATCAGGCAGACTCAGATTGTGTGAAAATTTCAAAGTTGTAATAATTCGGTTAACGTCGCTTGAAATGTAAGCACTAGACTTAATCTGTGGATATTTGTGTTGGTGTGAATATAAATGATACAGTATGGTATGTAAGACCTGGGGGCTTACCCAACATGCTTTTACGTTTGTCGTTATCGAAGTACGCTATTTAAAAATGTATGGAATTGACTTTTGCGTACGACTAATGACGTCCTTAGTCGTAATCGATATTTGTAGTGCTACCCAACCTGTACATTTTTGTCGTAGACGATAACAGTAAACTTTTACGCTTTCCAATTGACGATAATGTTATATGAAATGGCTACCCAACTTACACATTTTGACATTTTGTCGAACGCTATCTTATACGTTATTGTTTTCAAGATAACGAAGTCTAAAGAGGTGCTTTTAACTCCGATATCGAACAATATGGCGGATATTTATTAATCAGCTGATATTCTTGTTTAGAGTACAATAGAGTTTAGGTGCTTTGCGATTATTGTTGGCCGCACAACACGAATATACCTAGGAGAGGCGTATATATACAGTAATTGAAGGCAATAGAAGACATTCCCGACATTATTTGTTGTCTCCCGATATAAAACATTGATAACTGATTTATATCCTGTTACTGGCTTTGATCCTATCTATACTGTATTGTTAATGTATTACTAATAAGCTGTTGGTTACCCAAACAAAATAATGCCAAAACAATGCCAAAAACTTAGCAGTGTTTGGCATAATTAGTGAATTACTTACAAGCAAGTGATCTGTAGGTAGTGCAAACTGCTGTTGAAGACAAGATAATATGAGATTTTGGCAAAATTACTAAGCTTTGGTTGGTAGGTAGGTACTCGGATTTGCAAACATAAAAACCAATGCTAAAGACTGCTAAGTGAAAGAGATGATAATGAAAAAGAAATGCTTACTGTATTAAAAATATTTTAGAACTAGAATTAGGTAAATAGAATAATTCATCAGGAATAAGAAAGCATTCATGAACAAAATGTGGCCAAATGGAACTGTAAAAACAAATCTTAGTATACTAAACTATTTCTCATTATACCTACTGACTAATTAAGTGTAAATAAATACAACAATAATAATTGTTAATAAAACATTTTTTCCAGTACTTATTTGTAATTCATTTAATTCCTTTAAAGTTAAGTAACTTTACTTGTTAATATCTTAACATATAAAACATTGAAAACTGATTCATAAGCTTCAAATTACTTGTAAAACATTAGAAACTAAATAAGTATTAATATGTTTAATTGTTGTAAATCTTAGCAGTTTTTGGCATAATTAGTTTCAAAGTGAATTACTTATATTAAGCAACATCAAAAGCAAGTGAAAATCTGTAGGTACTGCAAACTGGTAGGTGAAGACAAGATAATATGAGATAAAACGTGGCCAAATGGAACTGTAAAAATTAACAAATCTAAGTATACTAAACTATTTCTCATTATACTGATTAATTAAGAGTAAAATAAATACAACAATAATAATTGTTAATAAAACATTTTTTTCCAGTATTTGTAATTAATTTAATCCCTTTAAAGTTAAATAAATTTACTTGTTAATAACTTAACGACTCACATGACGGTTCCAATCCTACCTAGGATTAGAACCTAGCCTACATGTTCCATAACAAGGTAGGAATTAAACACCCACCGTCTGACGGTGAGTAATAATTATGAAAATGGGATAAAAACACACCAGGCAGTATATGTAAATATTTATTAATATGAAATGTCAATATTGAAAATTTGAGTGTCCCACGTGATTCTTTGTTTATTTTTCTTTTCAATGCCTTATCGCTGCAGGTCAGCAGGCACTAGATGGTGCAGGTGATGTGTCCTATTAAGGCTGCTGCAGCCGTTGTCTGAAAAAATATATATTATTAGCTTTATCAGGACTTAATATAGATATAGACTTATGTGCTTTCATTCACACAAATATATTAATTATAATTAAACATATCCATTTTGTGATTTGTGAAAACCACTTGTTATTTTATTGTTACCTAGACAGGTGATGATAATATGTTTATATATGGATCAAGTTATATAAATACAAATAAGTTTTATAAATAATGATTAATTAAACAATGACTTTATACAGTAGTTACTTCAATTATACCCAATATTATTATGCCAATGCCTACATAATATTATGCCAATCAATTTCCCATAAGGGTAGGCCGGCACATAATATCTAAATGTAATAAGATCCTAACATTCATACTTCATTCACTAACTCACATGGTTATGTTACGGGTGACGATTTTATTGATCAAGGTACACAGTATGAATGGCTACTTTAGCCATTTGATATTCGTGACTGCGTAGTATATACAAAGTCTCCCATTACTCCCATACGAAGTAGATAATATTATACTTATTATTATCGAATATGATGTTATGATAAATGACTGGCTGCCAGGTAGGTACGAAAAGCCTTAAATTGTATACCTACTAAGCACCACTTTTTTGTTCTACCATAATTATTGTTGCCGTTTGCATAAACATTCCATTTAAACACTTTACATAAAAGTTTTATTTACTTACCTGTGTTGTTGTTAACCTCTATTAATGTATGAATTTCTCCGTGATTGTATTACTGATCTATGGCATCGTGCTTTTTTGCACTCTTCATAGTTTGATTACACATCTTCTTCACTAATTACTAATAGCTTCAATACAAGTTCATTGTTAAAAACATCTAAGACCTAAGTAGCAACTCGTCGGCCATTCGGCAGTGTTACCAACTCTCATAAATATTTATGTCCAAACTTACAACAAAAGTCCCAAAATGGTAACAACTACTTAAAAAAAATCCCTAAATTTTCTTATGGCACTGAAAACTATAAATATAATAAAAATAAATTAATCCTGATAAAAATGTGATTATGTCCATTATACGTTAAGATACACTACCAACATTATTTATTATACAGATTGACTTTTAAATTTTTGGTCGTTATAGGTAAGTAAAAAAATAGAGACCCCAAATATAAACCTAAACAATTTTACACCTAAAAACTGCTTGTAGAAATTTTTTGCCACCGAATTTAGGGGAAAAACTCCTAGGTTGGCAACACTGGCACATGGTAGTTTGTTGTCTTGTAACATGATAGTCTAGTGACGGATTTGACAGTTGACACAGTTGACACTTGACAGCGAAAATTACGTTATATGGCGCCGGAACCAGAGACAAAACGTTTTCAAAATTACGCCATGACGAAGCGCAATCTTAGTGTATGTTGGGTACGAAATCAATGTCGTTATCTCAAAACAGATAACGTATCTACAGAACTTTACGTAACTAAGCGATGGCATCTTGGGTAAGGCCCCTGGATTTTTTAAGATTTACCTATAGTAAACACTGATGTCCCTAATAAGGAAAAAAGAAAAAGACAGATCAGTATAGTGAAGTTAACTGCTTTCTTAAAACTACTCACTTGCAAGCTTAGTAAAAAATAAAATACGAGGACACATACTGTGTTACTTATAAAAATTGTCTATCCATAGGATATTCCAAGCTTATACTAGGAATAGTTATACTCGGTATAAATTAGGAATAACCTAGGATTATTTTCTGACTCATAAACTCGGTATATAGTTGTCATAACTATACCACCGCTATCCCCGATGCACAAAACGGCAACGCCGCAAATCATAGAGAATACTGTTAAAAAAAAGTAAAAGGTTGCTTTTTGTCTGTGAATTCTGTCAATTGTCAATTTTAAATCAACAGATTTTGATCGTTTGTTCCGAAGTTTGTTTACACGTGATAGTTTTTGTTGAATAAATTAACATAATTATAATAAATTTGTTTTAATTAAAATGGCATCTGGTAAAAGAGAACGCAGTATCTACTGGGAAAAAGAAGAGATAGAGATAAATTATCTTCATTTACCTACTTGTAATAATTATGAAATCTACATGTGGTATTTTATTTTTTCTTGTTTTAAATGTTTTTGTTTTTCGTAAAGATTGTCGTAAGTATGTCATGTTGTATTTGTATTATACTATTTACATTTTCCATTTCTTGTATAGGAAGGGCACATTTAATGCTTATTTTATTATTATTGAACCACAAATAAATAAAACTAATTTATTTCCGCTGTTTAGGTAAGGTTGTTCCGAAATATTAACTGTCAACCCAAGTTATACCGACGTTAAACTAGGGCGGGGGTTGGTATAGCGATGTAATAACGTTTGTATGGTAGTTACACCAACCTTATACTAGGTTTAAGTTATATCTTGTTTATAAGTCGTGATTTTGCTTATTCCAAGTTTATTCTGAGTGTAACTATCTATACTCGGTTTATAAGTAACACAGACAGAGCATAAAACATTTATGACATACATACGTGTCCTGGTTATGAAAAACTCTCTTTGTAATTACAAACACACTTTGATCATGTATGACAATGATTTAGTTCATACATCGCTCATACAAAAAGGCTGGTTTTGCTCAAGTGTACAAGGTAACGTCAACATTAAGCGCAGCCCGCAGCTGCACTTCTCAGAAAACAGATGTTTTGAATCTTCAATGTGTGATCGCTTGTTTTAATTGCAATGTTGTATTAAATTGAATAACATTAATGTGGACGATAAGTCATCAGAATTAATCATCCACCAGCGTTATCATACAACTATTTTATTGTATTACATACATTCAAAACTTTTTTGATGAAATTTTATATTTATTATATTACCTATATCCTAAGCTGAGGATAGGTTGTTGTATACTTTATATACCTAAACAATAAGGACGATTCAATCTAGATTTATGGTTATTTAGGTATTTAATTTTTGTTTTATTATGATTTTACAATGAAGAATAAATACAAACTATAAATTTTCACTAATCTGTTTTTGTAACCCACATTGTGTAGGTTGTAGGCTATGTGCTGAGTACAATAAGAGCATTAAAGTAAACAATACATTGCTAGTCTGATAATAAATAGTTTTAATTTTGCATATTTTCGATTGTTTTACAATTATGTTTTTTCTGCCAAAGCAAAAAAATAGAGCCTATTTTTATTGGAGGCAATTTTTTGCTACCTACAAAGGATGCAAATATTGTGGAAACAAACATGCGGGTATGGAACTCTATTTGTAGAGTTCATTGTTGTATTTTAATAAACATCGTTTATATTATTCACGTAAACATTATAACTCATATATTGTGTCGTGACTTTCTTATCAGATAAACAAAAGCTGATAAGAGATAAACAGAAAACGTTTATGAGGTAGCTCTACATATTTATGTGGAGATTAAATTGATAATATAAAAACATTAGTCCGCCTACTCTACGTGGTAATTATGGTTGGACCATTTCAAGATAAACGTCGGGGGGAGCCCGTAATGGTGGCCTGTCTGATGTTCTCTACATCAATAACATTTGACGGGCTGTTTAAAATGATAATGATAAGAGTAACTACGCTAACAAATGTTTATTGGTGTCATGTTAGATGGATAACAAATGGGTTTATTGCCGGTTGGTGTCGTGTAGGAGAGATTTTTCTCTTTTGTTTACTTACCGTAATATAGACGGTGTTCAGTAGAGTCTGAGTTGAGTAATCAATATGCAACTCTGGTACCGCACACTAAGACTCCGGAACTTACTGGGTATCCACTATATCGATTCGCATGCTTTTACAAAATATCACTGCACATTATAGTAACAAAACACAATTCTGTTTAGAACGGTAGTTGGTAGAGTCTGATATATTGTTGATGTAGAGCACTGAAACACTTAGGCCGTCATTAGACGTATTGATTGGCGACGGATGGAATAAAATAAACACAGCAATAACAAAGCAATAGCGAGGCGCGCACCACGTGCCGCCTCGCCCGCGGTCTTCTCCGTACTGTGGACTCTAGGTAGAGTCGCGGTGTTGCCAGGTAAATTAATTTACTTTCCCTAATTTTAGATGATTTGTTTTGCGTGGTTATCTGTTTGTAAACAGTGTTATCGTGTGCAGATTAAAATATTATGTTTGAGAGATATATATTTTACTTAGTATTAAATAAAGCACGTAATAGATACACATAGTACTTTAAATGTTTTATGAAATATATTTACAAAGAATTATTTATTCTGGAAACAGTATAATATGAGTACTGACTACTGAGTATGTGAAATAAGCCTGAATAATAAATATATTTTAAATGATTAATTATTTCAATATGGTTATCAGTGTGATTTATTATTATAATATTTAAGGTAGATGAAGACAAGTGTTTCTGTTGTTTTTATACTAATGTATAACACAGTTAATTTAAATTTCTTATTTATTAAGGTTAATACCTTTCTGGATATTAATAATACCACGTATATCTGGCCCCGTGCTAAGTATCCAAAGAACTTGTGTTACGGGGACCAGGCAACGGAAACATATTTAATATTTTACTATAATATTATACATAATTTATACATATTTAATAATGTGTATTGATGACCCAAGAACATAGAAAACTTTTTATATCTTCGGCGGGATTCAAACCCTCGACCTCCGGCTCGAGAACAAATGTGCTCAACAGCACTACAGAGGTTTTAATAAAAAATCATAATCAACTATTGATGTAATTTTAAAATAAACATTGTAAATTCGTAAACTGGCAACACAGAAGGCGGGGTAAAGGGGAGAAGCGCCGAGAGCGGCGCGGCAAGGCTGACTGGAGTGAAGCTGTGAAGATAGCCGTTTGGATTCAAATGCATGTGCTGACTGCGAGGTATATAGCTTTCTTTATGTGACTGTTAGCCAGCGACCATTGGGTTTTCCTGGTGATACAACTACAATTTACAAATAAATAGGGATAAATGTATCATAATTAGTAAATTGTTTTGACAATGTAAATATATTATAGAAGCTTGAAAAGGCACTTTCAACTACAACAGGACTAGAGGAGTTTTTTCTTGTAATAAAAAATAATATCAATTCAATATACTCCATTTCGATTTAATGTGATATAATGTACACAATTAACCTTCCAATTTAAACGTATTTTCACCGTGTGATAAATTAGTTTTTTTTTAGTTTTTTTTTTATATTTATATTAGAACAGATTAAGTCGAAACGAATCTACGTAATATCCACGTTATGGACGCCAAACAAACTTGCAGCTCTCGTAATAATAATAATATTATAAATTAAATTGCAATTACCAGCATCAGGGCAAGCAGACGGCTTATTTGCAGCAATATAAAAGTATCAAAACTTACAAAGATCATTGGCGCCAGTTTCATGTCAGTAAAATTTTTGTGTGCTTAGTTTCTATTGCTCAAAACTAAATAAAAGTATAATAAATGTTGTAACTCGTAAATCCTGAGAAAAACTCTCAATGGGTAATATTTTACTGCAAATGGCCCATAGTAAAAATGTAGAGTAGGTTTTTATTTCAATGGATCACTTTCGATTCAAATTTTACTTTCGTTTATTCTACGTGACAATGCAAATAATATGTATTAAAATTATGACATATCTAAGAGAAATTATTAGTAAACAAAGCAAGTAAGTTATCCCTTATCAGTAAGCTTATCAGCTGATGAGTAATGTAGAGCATAGAGGTTAAGCGTGTATTTGTAATGGGCGTTTAATATAAATACTTGTAGTCAACTTTGTTTACAAATAAAGAGTTTTTGAGATTAGATATTGGTCTATGAAAAAACAAGTGAACTTCATTATAATATTGTTATTGTAGTGTCTAGACTAATAAAGTCTAGACTGAAAGTATACATTATATAGTTTTTATATAGCATGTATATAACATGCTATATAAAACATTACAGATGTATAATTGATTGTTATTTGTGATTTTAACTATTTATTAAACTATCTATATAATTATCGCCTCCGTGGTCTAGAGGTTCAGAGCTTCGCTTCACTTCGTTCAGAGTTCCATTCCCGCGTTGGGGTAATAAAAAATGTAGATTCCAAGTGTGAATGAAGCGTCCATAGATATTATTTATTATTATTATTATTATTTCTACAGCTGATGTCATACGAATGTTATGCGTTAATTACTATAGAACTGTTTCAGGTGGCTTCTCTCTGGCATTATTGCTTGTTATACTATTTTAAAATATATATACATTATTTGGCAGAACTCAGAAGTGGCCTGCATCGTGGTAACATTACTTAAAAAATCTTATTTTCATGTTCGGTTCATTCCACCGCAGGGATCGAATCCTCGACCTCCAGAGTGAAGGCAAGGCAAGCTCTAAACCACATGACCACGGGACCCCGATTAAAGATGCCATCGCTATTATCACGAAGTCTTATATGCGGTTTGAAATACTTAGGCTTCGCTAAGTGACATACGAATTCGATTATCATTTAGCGAACGTTTATATCAAATCCCATACATTATATTTTCTAACTTCTTAAATAATAATAGCGATCGCATCTAGAGCACTTGCGTCTTGAGCAACAAATAACCTTAGTAGGTTTAACATTTTCTACAATGGTCGTGCTACACGTCTTGCAGTAGCTAATCTCTCTAATCTAAATCTAATCTAATATAGACGTTTCACACCACGTCAATCTAACCCCGTGATAAGTTTTCGAAGAACTTGTGTTACAGGTACCAGACAACGGAAATATATTTAATACTTTTATACTATAAACATACTAGCTGACCCGTGCCTTCGTTGAGCATACGAACTGTTTAAACCTTCTCTGGACTTCTACGAATATTTCAAGACAAAAAATAGGCGAATCGGTTCAGCCACTTTCGAGTTTTAGCGAGACTAACGAACAGCGATTAATTTTTATATATAACATTTTTATTATATTAATACACAAATTTAATACACATCCATGACCCACAAACTTTTTGTTCCTTCGACAGGATTCGAACCGCTCGGATGCGACCTCCCGCTCGAGCAACAACGCGCCAACCACTGGGCTACGGAGCCCGATAGCTATGACTTAAAGACATGACTGGATGAAGGTGATATGTAGCAAAATTATGATTTTCAGAAAATTGAGTTCAAACTTTTAGAATACGTCGTAAAGTATTAAGTACGTCAATCTAAAGATCCATTTCTGGAATCAATGTACTTAATACGTTACTACATATCCAAACTGTTTAAACACTATTTTCTGTGTATTTTTTTTTTGCGTCATATCACCTTCATCGATTTATGTCTTCACTTATGTGCATTGTTATTTGTTATTACTTCGTGTCAGACATCTCTATCAACATAGCAGGCGTTTTCGGTATGTTTAATTAACTTCTACGGCCTTTACCCTCAAATATTAGGCCATCCACAACAACTACGTAATATAAAATAAAATAAAAAAGCCTTTTATTCTACTACTTACTACAATAGGTACATAATTATTAATTATTATTTGACAAATTGATTCTATTTTACAAACACAATACAATACTTAATATACTGTAGGATAACTATGTAAAGAAATTAGTAACCCCTCAATTTTCGAGATCTGAGCAGTGTTGCCACTGTTTTTGTAGGGTATTAACTATTAAATTAAAAAGTCTATGTTTGCAATAATATCTACATTCTACATACTAAACGTAGCAGTCTACCGACAGGCAATCAATGAAATGGGCTACCGACACCGAAATCGCTGAGGGGAGCTATTATTATTATTAGTAGCAGTATATCGTTTACATAAGCCTCATAATAAATCATACCAGCAATTTAATCAGTACGATAATATAAAAGTTAATATATATATATATATATAATTATATAATTTTATGACTTCAAATGACAATGATTTCAAGTTACTCTGATATATTGCTATAAATATTAATATAACCGCAAACTTTTTCTTGCCCCCATAAAAATAAAAATTTCCCCTGACTCATACCATAAGGCTACCATGGAAACTTTAAGCCCCATAAATCGTGAACTCATAAATAATATAGCAAGTAATAAATGATGTACCCCATGATCGGTTTTGCCCAGTCTCCCCCCGGTTATTTTTGTATCAATGTCTACCTGAATTAGGGGACAAAATTTTCCCACTAAATCGTTAGGTTCCATTATTGAGGGTAAGGCAATGACAATACAATTTTAATGGCGGTTCGCATGAATTTTCCAGTATTACCCTTTTTCTTGAGATGGATAATGAAAAAAAAGGGTAACCAATACCGACCGCTATATTCCATGGGTAACTGGTATAATAATACCTAGCGGTAGCGGTAACCGATTTCGTTGAAACCAGGCTAGCTACGTAATTTTTTTTGTGACCAAGTGTGTGCGCGTGCAAGGATACGCTCTTCCTTTTACTCTCATAACCCAGCGGTACGGTTAACCGACACGATTGGTGAGAGAACAGGCGCAGGACTGACTTTTTACATGCCCATTTGACGCATCAATTTTCTTCTCAGATATCTTCATTGTCCTAACCAAGAATGGAATCAACATTTTAAGCTATTGTATAGCTTCTATCGCGGGCCTTGAGCGTGGAAACCGAATCCAGAAATTCCGTAACGAAAATAGCCTAACACCCCCCACTCCGACCGGCACAGCAGTGATACTTTTTATTGCCATCTATCGATGAATAGCAGATCTTATAATGACTTTTTTGGAATATCACGCGTGTCTCTTTAGTTCAGCAACTCGTCTCTAGGTGGCATTGGTTGTATCAGATAAGTTGATATAAAATGATATGCAATAGCTTTACCGCGGCAGTCCCCGAGTGCCACACGTCTTTTTATTGTTCACACGCGGGAATTGAAGCCAGGGTGGAGAGCCAAGCTCTGTACCACTGGACGGAGGCGTTATCATGAACATTACTACCATACCAAATTTCATTAAAATCAGTTCAGTAGCTTTAGCGTGAAAGACTAACAAACATAAACATACAAACTTTCGTCTTTATTTCATATCTCAAACCATAATATGTAAATTATTTTTACAATAAAAATAGATTATCTTAACACCAAAAAGGCAAAAGGTTTAGAAAGAAAAGTTTTAAAATTAATGCAGGCTGTATAAACAAAAACCAATGAAAAACAGACAATGGACGCCATCTTGTCTAGGTAATTATGAAATCAATTATGTCCGCGACTGCCCTTCAATTATGGACCGAATTCTGAGGATTTCGGACCACACACGCAGCTTGACTGTCATTACGGCTCTATAATCCCATTGGGTTTTTTACATAAGGGGGCTCTATCCCGGATGGATGAAGACCTCCGTAACGCAGTGGTTCAGCGCTTTGGTGCTCGAGCGAGAGGTCGCGGGTACGAATCCCGCCGAGGGAACAAAAAAGTTTTCAATGTTCCTAGGTCATGGATGTGTATTAAATTTGTGTATAATATAATAAAAAATCTTAAATATGTGTATAGTATAAAAAGTATTAAACATATTTCCGTTATACCTGTAACACAAGTTCTTCGGATACTTAGCACGGGGCCAGATTGACGTGGTGTGAAGCGTCCATACATAGAATTAGAATTATAATTTTCTTAAGCCGATTTTTTAGATTTTGGACGCAGATTGTTCCACCGTACAAAGCGATTTTGTGACCTAGGTTTGTTGAAATTGAAATGTCGGTATACAATGTTTTTCACCTACAGAAAGTCGGTGATAAAAGTATGTGGCAACCTAATTTAGCAGTTATGTTTGGGAAACGAGTACATCGACTTAATATGTTAAGCGAATACCGTCATGGTGGTGAATTTATACCACCTATTACCACACACCGGGAAAATCAACGCTAATTTCATCTATTGGTATTAAACGCGTTTCGTTTCGACTCCGGATCATCCTCAGGATGTAGACTCTACGACTCTGAACAATGTTCGCAGAGTCATCGAACATCGAAACGCGCGTCGAGTTTTGCAACCTGCTTGGTGGTGTGGTGCTTTGCACGATCGTGTTAGGATTATTGCTTGTGTGGTGGTGGTGTTTTCACATTTTTGCTTGCGAGTGTACGCATAAGCAGTGTGGGAGGAGGGAGGTGCATCAAACGCATGCCTATGCGTACACAAACGATAAGCACAACCTACAAGCAAATGCACTCATTTGCTTGCAGGTTGTACTTATCATTTGTTTTTTCAAAGTTCAAATGCACTCATTTTTTGCGGGATATTGCTAGAAATAATACGTTTAGATTTTAAGCTATGGATTTCCGCAAAGTAACGCCTGATTCTATTATCTATTGCATTAGTGTAAAGTTATATTTTTAGCACTCCGGGCTTTGCTTCGTAGATAATAATATAGTATCAATTCAAGGCAGTGGTAAACTCCTAACATGAAACAGCAATAGTAGTTTCTACGTAACTACGTAGCATGGTACTAAGTAGTTTATAGGGTGAAACTGAATAAAAATAAAGGGTTCAAAAGGGGGACAGTATGGGAAAATTTCCATGTAAGTGGGCCGACTGATCGGCGGTGAGATACAATTAATATTCCCTTTGTTTTGTGCCAGTTGCCACGGCAATACCGCCTTGCAAGTTTCACGATACTATCGCGTTCATTTGTTATACGTAACTAGTAGGTACCTACCTCGTACCTGCACGGTGTACCCAATTAAGTTTAAACTAGATTTAAATTATTGATTTATGTATGTCGTTAACCACGAGGTAAAATTTTTTGATTATTATTTAAATTTTATATCTATAATATTATTATCCATAGGGCTGATTGTTCAATTGTCAGTGGCATTTAACTTATCTTCGAATAACATAACATGACTTTGACATTTGCTCCATATTAATTCTGTCAAAGTCATATTATTCCTCAGATAAAAAGTTATCTGACAACTGAAAAATTAGCCATTGCTAATAAAGATGTTTTGTTTAGACCACGGCTCTGCCTTGACCATTTTTATACCTATGAATTTCTGGTTTTCAATCTGAATTATTCTTTTGCTTCACCCTTTTAGACCTTATCTATTCGACCGTATACATGTTTTTTTGTCATGTCCCAATGTGAATGTTTATTTGTCCCACCATAGCGCCTTAACTACTGATCCGATTGTAAGTTAGGTGTGAGAGAATTTGTTATATTAGCCCCGGTGACATAGGCTATATAATTTGCGTATATTGTTTGTTGAAATACCAAATAAAACCCGCGACCTGTGGTTGGATAAAAATAAAATACGTTTAAAAACCCGACTTGAACAACTAAAATGCATAAAGTAACTCGTTTATAATGTAGTTACAATTAATGTTCCTTTTAGAGTTAGTGTCAGTTAAAATACCCTACATCCTAAAGTTACTCACTTGACACTCAAACTGACGCGCTCTACCACAGAGCTATAGTCTTTACCATGGACCAATTACACATCTATGGTCTTTACTTTATTTATACTTCATAACTATAAAAGTAGCTGATGATGATGCTGGCTCTAAAGCCTTCATTAAAGCCAAGTTTCACTCACCCCAGTTTCACCCAGTTCCGAGATTTACACCGCAAATGGGTCACGAGGAGGACCCTCAGTTGGTTACGTTGCCCCCATACTGAAACTACCGTAAAAAGTTGGGACTTCAAAGATATGACCTAAAGTAGAAGCACTAAGGTACTTTAGTACGTCCCGTTAAATTTTAACGCAAATGTAAAAAAGCCCGTCTATGACATAGACTACATAGTAATGCCAATTGGTCAACACAAAACAATGATTAATGTTTGCGAATTTAAAATCAATAGACTATATTCTACAGTCGGCAGTGGGAAAATGGCGTAGGTAGGTGTTCTGACTGTAAACGTTTTTAATTTGATGTTTAAATAATATATTGATTATTATTTAATTGTTCTATAATCTATATCTATACTTCTATACTAATATTATAAAGAGGTAACATTTGATTGTTTGTTTGTTTGTTTGTTTGAATGGAATAGGCTCTGAAACCACTGAACCAATATGAAAAATTCTTTCACCGTTGGAAAGCTACATTCCTAGCGCTGAACATAGGCTATATTATATGTTTAAAAAAAGTAGGGTTCCTTACTAAAACCCCAAAAATGTAGCCCAAAGTGTAAAAAAACGACCTCCAAAATTTCTTACGTCGTGTGCGCTTCGACAACGGCTTGACCAATTTCGCAAATTTTTTTACGGTATGTTCGTTATTGTCACGAAAAGGTTATTATGAAAGAAAATGTTGAAAAAAATAAGCAGAAAATTAGAAAAAAGAAGAAAATAGGTGATGGTCACGCGGGGTTTGAACCTGGGCTCGATCGATTCACGTCGTTACCAGTTTATATGACACGGGTGTCATGGTAACAATATTGTTTACAAATGGAAAATAAAAATTATGAAATGCTATAAATACCGTTTTTATATCAGCTTAAACTATTTGGATTCATAAAATTATTAGGATTAAAAAAAACATGAATCCAAATAGTTTAAGCTGATATAAATACGGTATGTATAGCATTTCATAATTTTTGTTTTCCATTTGTAAACAACGTCGTTACCATGACGACCGTTAGACGTTATAGACGTTTGGCTGCGTTTCCATTGACGCGGGGCGAAGCGGACAGGAGCTTGCGGTACCCGAATTGACCAATCACTATGCTCGAAATCTCCGCTCCACTCCGCTTGGGAACCACTAAGTTCCTATGCGCCCCGCTCCGCGTCAGTGGAAACGCCAAGATTGGGGAGGTTTTCCAAATCTATACATCTATACAAATAAATAAAATTGAAGTGTCAGTTTGTAACTTTCAATTAGCAACGTTTTTCTAAATGCATATGAAATTTTAAACGATATCTTCTGCAATTTTTTTGCATTGGCAACGATATTTACTGAAAACGAAAATGTAATTTAAAAAAAAAATGTCTGTCTGTCAGCGTGTCACTTTGCTCCGGCTAATCTCTGGAGCGGCTGGACCGATTTTAACGAGACTTTCACTGGTAGATAGCTAAAGTTATAAGGATTAATTTAGGCTACTTTTCATCACCATCATCATCGTCATCTAACTAATGATCACCGAATTAGCTGGACCGACTGTGACGGGAGCATTCACCGGGCTTAGCTTATGTTAGTAGGAGTAATCTATACATCTATATGTATAAAAGTAAGTCGTGTTAGTTAAATTATTTATAACTCAAGAACGGCTTTATCGATATGGCTGAAAATTGGTGAGGAAGTAGCGGAAGTAGACGGACATAGGATACTATTTATTCCATTTGACAGCGTTTCCGTGAACGTTGCGGGTTCTGCGTTAGGGTTTCGGTTCCGGGTTCCGCGTTGCGGGTTCCGGGTTCCCGCGTTGCGGGTCCGGGTTCCCGCGTTGCGGGTTCCGGGTTCCCGCGTTGCGCGTCCGGGTTCCCGCGTTGCGGGTTCCGGGTTCCCGCGTTGCGGGTCCGGGTTCCCGCGTTGCGGGTTCCGGGTTCCCGCGTTGCGCGTCCGGGTTCCCGCGTTGCGGGTTCCGAGTTCTCGCGTTGCGGGTTCCGGGTTCCCGCGTTGCGGGTTCCGGGTTCCGCGTTGCGGGTTCCGGGTTCCCGCGTTGCAGGTTCCGGGTTCCCGCGTTGCGGCTTCCGGGTTCCGGGTTCCGCGTTGCGGGTTCCGGGTTCCCACGTTGCGGGTTCCGCGTTGCGGGTTTCGGGTTTCCGCGTTGCAGGTTCAGGGTTCCCGCGTTGGGGGTTCCGAGTTCCCGCGTTGCGGGTTCTGCGTTGAGGGTTTCGGGTTCCCATGCTGCGGGTTCGGCGTTGCGGGTTCCGGGTTCGGCGTTGCGGGTTCCGGGTTATCGCGTTGCGGGTTCCGGATTCCGCGTTGCAGGTTCCGGGTTCCCGCGTTGCGGGTTCCGGGTTACGGGTTTCGGGTTCCCGCGTTGCGGGTTCAGGATTCCCGCGTTGCGGGTTCTGGGTTCCCCTGTTGCGGGTCCGGGTTCCCGCGTTGCGGGTTCCGGGTTCCCGCGTTACGGGTTCCCGCGTTTCGGGTTTCGGGATCCCGCGTTGCGGGTTCCACGTTGTTTTTTTTTAGTTGAATTTCATCATAAACTCTTTTTATGCTCAACGAAGTGGGCAAGGCTCAGCTAGTGTATTATATAATGCAGTATGATCCTTTAATATTCTTATGGCAGTGTTGATGAGTGTGCACTATAAGCAAACATGTAACGGTGTCTTTGGTTAAATTTAAAAGGGACGTGTCTACTATAATTGTATTGGCTCAGTAGACGAAGCAGTAACTTTTGAAAACTCTCCTTATTCTTTTGGCAAATGCCACCCCTCAACAGGGGTTGCGAACGTGAGAGTGCAAAAAAGTAACTTAATCGAATGTCAATTCCAAGGACGGAAATGATTTTTATACATTGTCAATGTATAAAAGAAATTTCTTACATTACTTCAATTGACACTTTTAAGGAGCTTTCAAATGTTCCTGCTTGACCTAGTAGCGGGGAGAGTATTAGCTCACATCGCCGTTAAACGTGTGTTTGTCGAGATTAAGGCGAGATAACATTGTTATAAGATACTAGTTACCTTATATTAGGAATAAATGATAAAAAAAGTGACTGGGTTCACTGAATAAAAACTTCTTAAGAGTCCTTCAGACTTTTATTTACACTAGAGGTCGCCTTGAGGTTGTGTATTGTTACTATCATGAATTATATATATTTCTAAGGATTATTTACATAATATATTAGCATGTAGTAAACGTTTATTATATAAACTATAAGCCTGCAAATTTTACAACACTCTTCGCACAATTCTCGTAAAACTGTATCTAAACTTGCTTCATGTATTAATTATAATATTCTGGGCATTATAATAATTTCAACAATTTATAATTTTCATATTTCAGGGGATTATTATTTGTGAGTTGAATCTTCATTTCGCTTAATATTAACCACAACAACAAATCCATAAGGAAAAATAGAAAGATCTTTTTGCGCGAATTATGTCTCAAATGCCTTTTCCAAGCTTATAAAAAATTTGGAGCAGTCTTGTGAATTTTGTCTCAAACGCTTATCCAATATTTTCAAACAACATTGAACCTTAAACAGTGGTAAAATAAAAATGTTTATCGTTTGCAGTAGTAGGCTGAAACAAACAAAGAGTCTAGCCAAAAATAAAACAAGACTATAATCCCAAAATTGAAAAAGTCGCGAACCCTGGTGCTACGGTACGCCGCAATTATCTTCTCAAAACCATTTTGAATTTCTTTTGACTTTATCATTCATGACATCCTCGAATAATCTTATTTGAGGATGTCATGATAAAGTACATCTGTACTTGCTAAGGATGTTAGTAACTACGCGAAGAAACGTGTTTACTGTCTGGATAGCAGAAATATATTTTATTTAAGGCTGATTTTTCAATCGTCAGATAACTTTTATTTAAGGAATAATTATGTGACTTTGGCAGATTTTGTAAAGAACAAATGTCAAAGTCACATGTTTATTCAACAGATAAAATTTATCTTACAATTTAAAAATCGGCCCTTAAACAAATAACTTATGGTCCCATTTTAATGGGGGCTTAATTCTAAACTGTATAAATACAATCATTAGAAGACCTCTGCTGTATACAATCATTTGATGATCTCTGTTCACTGGTCGACCGCATCGGTCTCATGCTGGAGCCCACGGGTTCGAATCCTGCGAAAGGAACAATAAAGTATTATATGGTCTTGGGTCGCGGATGTGTATCTACTAAATATTTGTATAAAAATGTTTATAATATTGGAAGCATTAAAATTGGCCTACCCAGGCCTATGTCCAGCTGTGGACGTCATTGTTGAAACGCCTAATATTGGAAACTCATATTACTATAATATAGTATGTTATATGTATTTATGTATTATTACATTTAATTTTTAATTTACTTTTATTTTATTAAATATACTTTTGCGCAACTCCCATTCTCTAGCATTGTTTTCTCTAACACCATAAGGTTGTCTGGAAGAAATTGCTATCTAGTAATAAGGCCGCCTTTGTGTGCATGTCTGATTTTTTAAATTTATATTTTTTGTCTCTTTTGTAACTTGTTGTGTACACATTATAGTATATTTGTATTTTAAGGATCCTATCATTTTCTCAAAGAAGAACGCTTTATTAAATTCGCAGGTAAAATAACGAGTGAAACCTAGTATGAAGCCACTTAACCATAACACCTTTTATGACAGCCGTACGTGTAACCTTTCAAACGAGCTTTTTACATCCCAGCCACACCGTACCTATTTAAGGAAACTTGGACCATAAAAAGATAGGGTCACTGAACTATAAGGAACAATAATATTATGTCATTAACGTTATGAAATATATTAGCGAATATTATTTGTCAAAATAAGATAAACTGAATTTTTGTTGCTAACTAGCTCTTCCCGCTTATTTCTTACTGCCTTAGAGTTAAGTTTCTTGATCTACCACCTACCGGGTCCAATAAAGGAATTTAAACCTTTTTCGAGAACCACTCCATTATATGGATATTCACAGTATCCATTGGTGAAAACAGCGTAGAGATTGGTATAGTTGTTTTTGAGGTTATCGCGAACAGACAGACAAACGCAGCGGAAGGGCTTGGTTTTATAATAGCTTTTGCCCGCGACTTGTCCCGCACCGAAACAAAAGTATTCTATGTTCCGTCTTATACCTCCAGGAATATGCGTAAGTTTAATCGGTTAAATAGTTTTGGAGTTAAAGCGAACCATTATAGTAAAACACAAACAACTTGCACCTTTTTTCCTCTTTATTTGTTATTTTACATTAATTATTAGTGAAAATACACGACCGGTTTTCATCATCAGGTGTCGAAACCGGTCGTGTATTTTCACTAATAAATAATTAATGTACATATATTATTAATGTATAACAGTGTATAACAGTACATTCAATAACATATTATTATTGACGTCATAAAGTGTTTTTGTAAACCCATATTGAATAAATATTTTTTTGACTTTGTTATTATATGAAAGCGTAACAAACAAACGGACATTCACATATATATTAATAAAATAAAGAGATTGATGGTATAAATAATAAAACATAAAAAGATTTTCAGAAACTGTCTGAGTCTGTACCTTTCAGACAAAGCAAATATCCAAATATCATACAGCCTGTCCGTATAGCTCGTGACATAAATTGATCGGCAATTTAGTAATTAGTTTCAGCAGCTGCCACCAGACCACTTCAAACTCAATGTTCTGAGTCTGGGTTCTGGCGGCGATTCTCAGGCCTCGAACTTAGTTCCGAATATTAGTATATCCCGCTCGCATGCACGCTTAATCTCATTTGCATGAGCGGGACAGACCGATAGTAAAAACTACGTTCGAGGCCTGAGAATTAGGGCCCGGGTCTCAGTTTATTCATGAAATATAGGAGACGAAATAGTTCAGAAAACATTTTTGCAATGAAATATTATAAACTAATTTAAATATTAAAAAAACCTCTTGTTTTTAACCCCCGAAGCAAAAACGACGGAGTGTTATAAATTTGACATGTCTGTGTAAATATTTATGTGTCTGTCTGTGGCATCGTAACTCGAAAACGGATAATCAGATTTTAATGCGGTTTTTTTGTTTGAAAGGTAGATCGGTTCAGGTCTTCAAGGTCATCAGGTCGTATGTTAGGCGTGATAGGAATATTACACTCTCAGTCGGGGTTTTTTTTTAATTTAATTTAATTTATAATTACGTGATAGGAATGATAATATTATGAATAATTAAATCATAAATAAAAATTGTAATATATATTTTTGTAGTTAAATAAATTAGATAGATAAGATTAAAATAAATAATCGAATTAATATCCATTCGAATTTTTAAACAACAATTATATATACAACAATAATAAAAAAAAATTGATCTGTCTGCGAGTCTGCGAGCTGGGCCGACCTCGGGTGAACTGACAAAGTCAAAAGTTTATTATATTTAAATCACCTCTATAGAGGGTGACTGTCTGCCTAGTCTACATTTTCTAAGAAAAAAACCAGTATGATAAAGATTGACGTTACGAAAATAACATGTCTGTTGTGATCATCAAATCAATAAAAACTTATTTTAGGTCTATATTTATTAATTAGGGATCCTGGGACTTTATTTGATTTCTTATATTATACTAGCTGTGCCCGCGAGTTCGTTCGCGTGGAAATTAAGTGACATAAACTGTTTATGCAGCTCACGCAACGAAAGTCCCCAAATGTAAATAATTTTCCCCGTTTTTGCAACATTTCTCACTGACGCTTCGCTCCTATTGGTCGCAGCGTAATGTTATATAGCCTAAAGCCCTCCTCTATAAATGGACCATCCAACAAAAAGAAATTTTTCAAATCGCACGGGTAGTTCCTGAGATAAAGGCGTTTAAACAAACAAACACTTTTCCGCTTTATAATATTAAGTATAGATTGAAAGAGATATTGTAAATGATAGATAAATATCTAATGCAGGGGTCTACAACCTTTCACACTGAGCGCTCCATCTAACAATAAAAAAAATGGCGTACGACATGCAGTCTGTTTCTTTATTTTGAAAGTCTTTGAATAATGCTGCTGATGTTGTTAGCGTGATTTGCCTCTAAATTAATAATAATATACTTCATATTTTTAATACAACATATACTAAACATGTACAAACAGACATAACACTGTCTTGAACGCACCACGTCAGAGGCACGAGAGTCGTAGACGAGAGTGGACGTGAAATAGTTGTCATTACTAAGTGCGTGATCAAGCGTGTGATTCACACGAATACAGAGTATTACAGCTAAGAACACTCGCGATCACGACAGTTTTTAAACAAAATCTACATAAAATCGGTTCATCCGTTTGGAAGCTACAATGCCACAGACAGACACATACAGACACGTCAAACTAACAATACCCCTCTCTTTTCCAAATTACTAATTTTTTAAAGTATTTTAGATGTTTCTCCTGTACTTGTGGAAATGTTTTTTAGCTTTATTAAGTAAAGTGATATCTCCTTGAGTCCAGATTCCTGATCCTGATTGGATCAATTGCTTCTGTCGCTCTTTATTGAGGCATGATACAATTGCACTTTGAAAAGGTTTGCCATTGCTATTGGAACAGAATTGCATTTTGATTCAGGGGCATTACTCTCCAAACTGATTCGATTTTGATTCCGATTCGATTGTGCTGCGTACTCCCGAATAAATTGACTTTTATTTATTTTGATTCTCAGTCGATTGATATGGAGCACAAAAAGTTACCATCTAACGATTTTATTTATCCTGGTTAGTTTCAAAGTAATCCACCAAATAAAATACCAAAAGCCGTTGAGATTGAACTGATTTGATTCTCGATTATGTCGGGAGTAAGTCTGCTGATCAGAGACTACTAGATCGAAAAAAAAGAGGTTTTTGCCGACTTCCAAAAAAGGAGGTTCTCCTTTAGGTTCGTTTTTGGATCTGTGTGGGATGCCGGAGTAACCATCTCCTTTACCAGTTCACCACCAACCTTGTCGTAAAAGGTGACAGAGATTATACAGGCTGTGATAGTAATAAGTGATAGTACTTAAAGTCGTGTATGGTCCCATATAGAGTTTACTGTGAAAGTACCAGCGCTGAAAGAGTTACTTTTTTAAAATTATTGTATGGGCAAATTTATAATGTTGGGCATTTCTCATAGACACAATATGAAAGTCAAAAGTAAGTCTTTTAGTGCTGGTACTTTCACAGTAAACTCTACATAGGAGGCACTTACATACCCTAAAGTATTATCATTCATTTATTTTACACCTTGTATATTCGGAAGTCTTAAAACTGCGCTCGCAAACCCGCTTGTCAAGCGTGGAAAGCATAGGCAATTATCCCCATGAAATACTTTGGGGTCTTTTACACTTGTTATCATAATTGAAATAAAATTTAAAGACATTTAGCAGGCTATAAGCTTATAAAAAGATGAATATATCTATATAAGAACAAAATTACGTTGTTTACGCTTTTTCCTCGCCCCTCATTTGATGCTCCCTTATTCGAGATTTAAAAATAAGTCGAGCATTAAAACCCCAAGTATCTTGAACCTTACGGAATTCGCCGCTAAAAATATACATCCAGTTCCCTCCTTACGCTTCATGCTAAATGACATTATATTGCGCCGTCTAGACCGGGGCCTTACTCACTAAACTTATTCGATTTTGATTCAGGAGCCTTACTCTCCAAACTGAATCGATTTTGATTCATATTCGATCGTGCCGCGTACTTCCCAATAAATAGACGTTTGTCTATTTTGATTCTCAGTAATCGACTGATATTTGATATGGTCGGGAGTACAAAAAGTTACGATCTAACGATTTTCTTTATGCTGGTTAGTTCCAAAGCAATCCATCAAATAAAATACCAAAAACCGTTGAGATAGAACTGATTCGGTTCTCGATTGTGTCGGGAGTAGGCCTACTGATTCAATCGTGCCGCGTACTTCCCAATAAATTGATGTTTGTCTATTTCGATTGTAAGTCGATTGATATGGTCAGGAGTACAAAAAGTTACGATCTAACGATTTTCTTTATCCTGGTTAGTTTCAAAGCAATCCACCAAATAAAATACCAAAAAAGCCGCTCGATTCTCGATTGTGTCGGGAGGAAGCCTGCTGGCTCAGGGGCTCTCAAACTGTTGACGTGTGACGTAGTGTAATGCCCTAATGCGTTAGTCGATAAAGGTTTTTTTTAATTTATTGATTTTTTTTTATTCAAATGCGACTGTTTTGTAAGTCCTATTATTGCGTTCGGTCACGTCGTAGCAGCGAAACATCGCATTGTATGCAACACCTGCGTTGCGTTGACGCTGTACGGTCTTGTTAGAGCATAAAAAAATATGACCTCTGTACCACAGTGGTTGAGCGTTCCGTTATCATACAACTTAATGTTCTGAAAATCAAAAACTTTGGGAACGCCTGTACCTACGAAGGGTAACAGCATCAGGAATATGTCTTGTAAAGTTATAACATTATTCTAGCGTGTAATTGTCTGCTTGACGGTATGACAGAGACAGTATGTAACTTGAACACCACTTAATATATTATCTAATACTATAAAAAACTAGCTGCCATATGCCCACTTCGTTGAGCATAGAGACAGTTTGTGATGAACCAGTTTAAACCTTCTCTGGACTTCCACGAATATTTCAAGACTAACTATTCGGTTCAGCCGTTCTAGAGTTTTAGAGAGACTAACAAACAGCAATTCATTTTTATATATAAGATATAATATATATAAATTTTGTAGGTATTAAGTCTATTAACCGGATTTTAAAAGATTTTTTTTATTTTCAAGCGGTGGGAGAAATAATAATGACAAATAATTAAAGCTAAGAATGCTTCCGATCACGACAGCTTCTAAACAAAAAAACTAGATCAAGTTGGCCTATCCGTTTGGGAGATACGATCCCACACACACAAACAAACAAACCACCGACAAACTGCCATGCAATTTGGAGGGCTACATGTGTTTTTTAAAATATAGATTTTTTTATTATTATGTAGCACAAACATACAGACAGACATGCAAAACACCATGTCTATAAAGTAATAAAAAAAAAAGAGTGTGTGTACTTAGGTACACGCGATAGAAGTTATACTTCTTTGGCGTATAGAAAAAAAAAACTAAAATGCAGTAGTGATTAACGATAAATATTAAAATTAATCAAAAAGATTTCATTTAAATAAATTAACGATGTAAATAAATTATACATACCGACAATTAACCTCAAATCTATAAATGCACTCAAAACAGTTTATTCAATCAGTGTTATCACTAATATTCAATATATATATATATATATATATATATATATATATATATATATATAAGACACTTAATTCAATTACAATAAAACTTCCATTTGTTTCTCTGTAAATAAAGTATGTAATCTTATTCATCGAGTAGGTTACACAATCATAGTACAATCTTTACATAACTAAAATAACCTTATCTGTAAATAAAGAAACGACAATAAAAGTTTATTGTTATCATCTCTCGATTAACACATCTTAATGAACTATAACTATAAAATTAAATATCTTAAATAATAACAGAATGTCAGACGCGACATGTCACGTAAAGCGTGGGGTGCGCGCGCATATTAAAATTAAAGAAACCATTTTCTTTACATCTCCCTCCTCCAGAGTGAGAATTGCTCCAGTTATTCTCATTGTAACTGCACCTACTAACAATTATATTACAGCATTATCCTCTTCATCGTTAATCTCGTCTTCCATTCGAATAAGTTTTGTAATATGGTATAAGCTTGTATCTTTCTTTATTCTTCCTGTGTTTATTTTATATATTGTATTCGATATTTTATCTATTATTTCAAATGGACCGATTCTTAAATTATCCAATTTTTTCCTATTTAATTTATTACCGTTTTCAATATAAACTAGTTCTCCTATGTTAAATTCACTTTGTCTTCTGCCTTTATCAAATAATTTCTTATATATATATATATATTATATATATATATAAGACACTTAATTCAATTACAATAAAACTTCCATTTGTTTCTCTGTAAATAAAGTATGTAATCTTATTCATCGAGTAGGTTACACAATCATAGTACAATCTTTACATAACTAAAATAACCTTATCTGTAAATAAAGAAACGACAATAAAAGTTTATTGTTATCATCTCTCGATTAACACATCTTAATGAACTATAACTATAAAATTAAATATCTTAAATAATAACAGAATGTCAGACGCGACATGTCACGTAAAGCGTGGGGTGCGCGCGCATATTAAAATTAAAGAAACCATTTTCTTTACATCTCCCTCCTCCAGAGTGAGAATTGCTCCAGTTATTCTCATTGTAACTGCACCTACTAACAATTATATTACAGCATTATCCTCTTCATCGTTAATCTCGTCTTCCATTCGAATAAGTTTTGTAATATGGTATAAGCTTGTATCTTTCTTTATTCTTCCTGTGTTTATTTTATATATTGTATTCGATATTTTATCTATTATTTCAAATGGACCGATTCTTAAATTATCCAATTTTTTCCTATTTAATTTATTACCGTTTTCAATATAAACTAGTTCTCCTATGTTAAATTCACTTTGTCTTCTGCCTTTATCAAATAATTTCTTGTTATATATATGTGATCGAATCGTTCTTGCTAATGCTTCTTTTCTGTCTCTAATCCAAGTTTCTGTATTTGTCAGTTGTCGTAGTTCTTGTGGCAAGATGCTAGTGACCTTACCCTCTAATAAATACACTGGTGCAAAGCCTGTGACTGAGTGTTCGGTTTCATTATACTTATCTGTACATTCTTTTGCGATCAATGCCCAAGATTTCTTTTCACTTTTTTCATTTATTTTACACCTCATTTTATTAACTAGTGTTTGATTTAATCTTTCATTGAGTCCGTTTGAAAATGGAGTATCAACTGCAGTAAAGATTAGTTTTACATCATTATTTTTCAAAAAATCTTTAAATTCTTTTGAATTTAATCCTGGGTATTGATCTGCTAGTAATATGTCAATTTTTTCCGTCTCAAGAACTTTTTTTACCAACTTAATGAAATCTGTATCATTTTGTGTTTTTGATGTTAAGATAAACGCAAATCTTGTAAAATGATCAACTAACAAGTGTAGATATTTCTTCGTTGATCTTTGTCCCCCAAAGCCACCAATGGTATCTATAGACATTATCTGAAATGGTTTTGATGCTGGCCCCAGGTGTGACATCAGCCCATATTTATCTTGACCTCTCGATTTATTTTTTATACAGGTTTCACAATTCTTGCATATTTTTTTTATATTTCTTGTTAAACTCTTTGCTGTATAATAAGGACTGATTTTATTTATCATTTGGTTGATACCCAAATGGCACCATTCACTGTGTATTTCTTTTATTAACTTTACACTTGATTCTTCAGATAACATAATTTTTTCTCTATTTCGTGTCTTTTTGTATAGTATTCCATTTCTTTCAATTAATTTATTTCTTATTCTCCCTATATTCTCGTTATTTTTTTGATCTATCTTAATATAGTCTAATGTTATCAAATTTACAATTTTTAAAATTTCTTCATCATCTTCATCATTGTCTTCTAATACTGGGTTTCTACTGAGACTATCTGCTTCAGTATTATCTTTCCCAGGAATATACTTAATATTAAAGTCATATTGTGACAAATAGAAAGTCAATTCACCAAGTTCCTCGTCTGTTCTAGCCTTTAAGTTGAGGTTTTCTAATGGTTTGTGATCTGAATAAACGGTGAATTTTCTTCCAATTAACCAATATTGCCAGTATTTTATAGCTTCTTTTATTGCCAAGCACTCAAGGTATATTGCCTTCTTCCTTTTTTGTGAATCATTAAGTTTCTTTGAAAAATAGCCAACCGGTTTTTCTCTTCCATCTTTTTGAATCTGTTTTAATATTGCACCTATACCATTCAATGAGGCATCGGTGTAAATCGTAATAGGTAAGTCTTTATCAAATATTTCCAGTACTGGTTGTTTACATAATATATTTTTTATATCAGAGAAAGATCTCTCACATTCTTGTGACCACATAAATTGAACATTTTTTCTCAATAATTTATGAAGTGGGTCTAATATGATAGAGCAATTTGGTGTGTATTCGTGGTAAAAGTTAATCTTCCCCAGAAACTGTCTAATGTTCTTCTGAGTTTTAGGAGTTGGAAATTTTTTTATTGAAATAATGTTATCTTTGATTGGTTTTACCGTATTATTTCCTATTATGTGTCCTAAATATTTTACTGATGTTGCTGCAAATGTGCATTTTTTAAATTTTAATCTGAAACCTTCATCTATTATTGCTTTAAGTACTTTTTCTATGTGTTCTATATGTTCTTTAAATGATCGTGAAAATATTAAGATATCATCAATGTAATTCTCAGTAAAGTCTTTCAAATTATTATTTCTTAATATATTTGATAAAATTCTCTGGAAAATAGCAGGTGATGTTTTTAACCCAAACGGCAGGCAAGTCCATTGGTAATGTCCATCCTGTGTGACAAAGCCTGTCTTCTGTCTATCTTCAATACGTAGTGGTATAGACCAAAATGCGGAATTTATATCAAGTGTTGTAAAATAGTTACAATTTCTTGCTTTAATTATCAAGTCGCTTATTAATGGAAATGGTTGTGCTTGTGGTATGACTATCTTGTTTAATTCACGAAAATCAATACAAAGTCTTGATTTTGTATTTTCGTCTCTTTTAAATGCCAAGGTAACTGGCGCCGCAAATGGACTGTAAGATTCCTCAATTAAATTATTTTTAAGTAAATTTGCTATCTGATTTTCTATTTCTTTTTTGTCCTCTATTGTGCATCGATATGGCCTTTTGCTGCAATACCTATCCACTAGTAAGTCTATCCGGGCCTCATATTCTTTTACTGTACCTATATCATATTTATTTTTGGCAAATACAGTATTATAATTATCTACTAAACTTTGTATTTGAGTCTTTTTGACGTTGTCCAAGTGATGTAGGTTTGTTATAAACTCATTATTACTCACATGCTCGTTAAAATTTATTTTAACTGTTTCTATCTCTTTCAATCCATCCGTAGTATTTATCTGCTTCCTTGTCTTTTGCGATATTTTCAGATCTTCATTTTGAATAAGTTTAAATTTTTTTATCATATCTAGTCCTATAATAAAATCTTCAAAATCAACTTTGTCTACGATGAAAACATCTACATATTCTTCTATATCAAAAATTTTTACCTTTATACTTATTAAACCTTTTGTGTATGTCACACCATTGACCGTTTTTAACAATATTCTATTTGTATCTTCTGAATCATTCCTTATTCTAATTAATCTTTTGTTTATCAGAGACACCTGGGAACCGGAATCATATGTTCCGTTTATTTGTACTTTGTCTTCTAATAACATATTTAATTTTATCAATGGTGTGCTTACTCGTTTTTTGTCTCTTCAGTCAGGTTTACTTCTATTACGGAATTACTTCCAATCATTTTGTTTTCTTTTCCTTCTATTTTAAACCAGCATGATTGTTCTGGGTGGTATCGAGTACCTTTATTTAAATCTTGACAGTTTTTGCATGGCTTTTTGTCTCCAATATATTTCCTTTCGTCATTTTTTTCTTCTCTCTTTTTTGTGAAGCTTTTAATCTTTATCAAACTTTCACATTTACTTATTTCATGAAGCAATCTCGTTGTGTTTTCACATTTTTCTGGATCAATTCTATTTCTAATAAATTCTGGTAAGCCGGCTACCATAAGTGCAACCAGACTTTTCCCACCAATATTTTCATCCATATCTAATAATAACTTCTCTTTTCTTATGGCATATTCCATTAGTGATTTTCTTTATATTTGTAAAATATAGCATACCTACATTCCCGTACTCCATCCTTTATCAGCAAACGAATCCAAAAATTTGTCTTTCCACTCGGACCATCCAGCCTCGATTTTCAAAGTTTTTAATTTTGCCGAGTGCCAGTCAACACATGATCTGTCCAAGAATAATCTTAAAATTTCTATCTTTGTTGTATCTTTTTTAATTTCGTTTGCATTCATTCTCAAATGTTTCTATCCATTGTCTCGCATTTGAGAGTTTACATACAAATTTTTCAATCATAAATCTTTCTGATATATTCTTCAGATTCAATTGACCTTCGTTTTTCTGAGTAGTTTCGACTATTTCTATTTCTTTCATTTCTTTTAGATATAAATCATTAAACATTAAATTATCATCTTCATCAAAATAAGTTTGTAACATTTCATCCGTGCATGAAATCCATATCGTTCTCTCTTGACTTCTTTGATTTAAACTTTTTTTCACTCTTTTGTATGCTTCTGTCTTAGTTAGTGCTATGTGACGACTTGCGTATCTATCAGTTTCTAGCAGTATATATTTTTTGTTATTCTCTGTTGTAATGGAGGTAATGGCAATCACACTCGTCTTACTGTCGGTTTGTGATGCCTCATATCTAAATGCAAACTGCAATTTTTGTGCCATTATAAACAAGTATTGTCGTTTTATAAGACACTTAATTCAATTACAATAAAACTTCCATTTGTTTCTCTGTAAATAAAGTATGTAATCTTATTCATCGAGTAGGTTACACAATCATAGTACAATCTTTACATAACTAAAATAACCTTATCTGTAAATAAAGAAACGACAATAAAAGTTTATTGTTATCATCTCTCGATTAACACATCTTAATGAACTATAACTATAAAATTAAATATCTTAAATAATAACAGAATGTCAGACGCGACATGTCACGTAAAGCGTGGGGTGCGCGCGCATATTAAAATTAAAGAAACCATTTTCTTTTTATATATATATATATATATATATATCTATATATATATATATATATATATATATATATATATATATAGATATACTAATAAATAATAAATTATTAGTATCACCGTCGTATATGAACTTGATTTAATAAAAACACCAAAATAATATTTATTTATTCACACTGTTTAATTGTACCCTTACGAAACACGTGTTCTACATATAAAAATACTAGAATTACAACTTGAACATAGTTATCAATTTTCATACCACATAGAACTAACTTCATGCTGTTAAATTTAGGTGTCGGTGTGCGCGCGCATCGTAAAAATTCACTTTAATCATTTTTCTCCATCGCGCCAAAAGAAGTATAACTTCAAAAAACTATTCGTTCGTTAGCAACATTACTCTACTACTAGTAACGGTTATAATAGGAGAAAGAACAATTTTCCAAACTTTTTTATAAAAGATGGCCCGCGCGACTTTCTTGCGCCGGTTCTTCTCGCCGGGCTAGTTTCCGAACCGGTGGTAGGCATCATGTAGGACAATTCTTTAAGTGTTATTTAATATCCTACTAGTTGACCCTTGCCCACTTCGTTGAGAATACAAACAGTTTGTGATGAAATTCAACTAAAAAAACCCGAACCCAGAACCTGCATCCCGGAACCCGCAACGCAGAATCCGCCCGTCTCCTGACTCTAAGCTCCTAACCTCCTCATCAATTTTCAGATATCGATAAAGCCGTTCTTGAGTTATAAATAGTGTAACTAACTCGACTTTATCTATACTAATATTATAAAGCGGAAGAGTGTTTGTTTGTTTGTTTAAACGCACTAATCTCAGGAACTACTGGTCCGATTTGAAAAAATCTTTTTTTGTTGCATAGTCCATTTATAGAGGAAGTCTCAAGGCTATATAACATTACGCTGCGACCAATAGGAGCGAAGTGTCAATGAGAAATGTTGCAAAAATGGGGAAAATTATTCACATTTGGGGACTTTCGTTGCGTGCGCTGCATAAATGGTTTAAGTCATTCAAAAACTACGCAAACGAAGTCGCGGGAACAGCTAGTTTTGTATATTATATAGATAGATATGAAAATAAAAAAAAATAATTTAGAAGTATAATGTGGTGATTTAGCACTCCCAAAAGATAACTGCCATACTAAATTCTTACTTCGCTCTCTTTGACGTTTCTGTCCATTTTAATATGCAAGCTGTTGATCAAATCCCCCGAAAGTGAAGGCCTCCATAATATTCACTCTGACCTTATAAATATTGCACAGCCGACAAACCCGGTACTCAATTGTGACCTTATTACTGAAGGCGTAAGGTTCAAGATATGCTGTTTTTTATTGAGTGTACAGGAGCCACCATAACTCTTGTTTATGGATTTGCCATAAACTTTTAACATCCCCCCATTGTGTGGATCCATTTAATTCCACTGTGACTCGGGAACGTGGCTGGAATACGAAACTGATATTGCTTATGGAAAAGTGTATTTTACATCAATGTATTAGAAATCTATCATGTATACTAATGTTATAAAGCGGAAGAGTTTGTTTGTTTGTTTAAACGCGCTAATCTCAGGAACTACTGGTCCGATTTGAAAAATTATTTTTTGTTGGATAGTCCATTTATAGAGGAAGGCTTTAAGCTATATATCATTACGCTGCGCCCAATAAGAGCGAAGCGTCAGTGAGAAATGTTTAAAAAATGGGAAAAATTATTCACATTTCAGGACTTTCGGTTACTCAAAAAATATGTATGAAAGAATTATTCCTTTTTAATAACCATAATAACAAAAACCAACGTAAACAATCAAAATATTAATGCGATAGTGTTTCCGACAACCACGCGAACGAAGTCGCGGGCACAGCTATTGTTACATAAAATGTAACTTTAGAATTCATTAGAAATTGTTTTACAAATTGTAAAATAAATGAGTGTGTATGTGCCTCCTATGTAGAGTACTTTACTGTGAGAGTACCAGCGCTGAAATACTTATTTTTGACTTTCATGTTTCTATGAGAAACGCCTCAACATCATAAATTTTCCCATACAATTATTTTAAAAAAGTACCTCTTTTAGCGCTGGTACTTTCTCAGTAAACTCTATATATTGGACCCATACACACCCTAAAGTATTGTCACTCATTATTATTTATTATTGTGTATACAAAGTTCCACTCCAAGTTGTTTGGAAGAAATGGCTTCATAGCGATAAACCCCTTTGTTTATTTTAAGTTTTACGCGTGCTTGTTTATTTTTCTTTTTTTTTTGTTTTGGACACAATAAAGTATATTATTCATTCATTCTCTTTTTAAACAACAATTTCTAATGAATTTTAGCATTTTAACAGTTATTTTCTTAAACTTTTAAACAATAGACCCGCAGGTGGGCGAAGCCACGGAAGAAAAAATCAAAAGTGAATCCAGTTTCACAATTAAAAACTACGAGTTGCTATAATTATACTTGAGTGTTAATTGTGAAAAAATGAAAAATGTTTTTTTTTTATTTCCAAATAAAATTTAACAAGTTATTCTCGGAATGTCAGCACACAAATCCTGTGATAAATACGAGTATTCAAAAGAAAGACGTTAAAGCGTAACTATTTACTTTTGTAATAGTTTTTAAATCAAATATTTATGCAAAGTCGAATTGCTGTACCTGATATATGCATGAGAACCAGAATAGCATTCAAAGCAGAACATACATGTAACCTGAAGTCAAAAACCCTAGGGAAACTACCAGAAATAGGAAAACTTTTCAGTAGGAAATAATAAAATTGGTTTTCGATTCGTGAAATGCATCGAGAAATGGTATTTCAATTGGCGTGATGTTAGGTAGGTGTATTTAAAAATCTTTAACATTTAAGGCGAGGTGTTTGGATGCAAAAAAAGACTATACTAACATTTTTGTATATGCAAGATATCGTGATCCGTATAATCGTAATATAAATTTATAAATTAGTAGTATAAATTAAAACCTCCGAAAGAAAAAAATATCTTATGAAATTAATGAATTTAAGACTTTTATTCTGGGCCTTACTCACCAAACTGATTCGATTTTGATTCAGATTCGATCGTGCCGCGTACTCCCGAAGAAATTGCCTCTTGTTTATTTTGATTCTCAGTCGATTGATATAAACGGGAGTGCAAAAAGTTACGATTTTCTTGGTTAGTTTCAAAGTAATCCACGAAATAAAATACCTAAAGCCGTTGAGATCGAACTGATTCGATTCTCGATTGTTTCGGGAGTAAGCCTGCTGGTCTGTTTTTGGGGCTATATTTAATTTATTATTGTTAAGGCGAGGATTAACCGCAACTAGCGCCGCTCTTTTTAAAATAAATTTTACAATGATACAAATATCTTATTAAAAAAAGTAATCGGTTCAAACTTTAAGTAAATAGTTAAACTAATTTATTATAGTAATATATAATAGTTAAACTAATATTATATATTATATCTCGTGAGTAATAACTAAAACGGCCGTTTTAGTAATTACTCACGAGAGTAAATACAGTATAGGATTTAGAGCTGTAATTAAATGCCAATAAATTAGTTTAACTATTTACTTAAAGTTTGAACCGATTACTTTTTTTAATAAGATCTTTGTGTCATTGTAAAATTTATTTTAAAAAGAGTGGCGCTAGTTGCGGTTACTCCTCGCCTTAAGGGTTTTATTTAAAATTAAATACCTAACTAACTGTTTAAATAAATGACTATGCATAGTCGAGGAAAGTATAGTTGATAATTGTGTCGAATTTTATATAATAATATAATATCTATGGAGGCTGCACACCACGTCGATCTGGCCCCGTGCAAAGTATCCGAAGAACTTGTATTACATGTACCAGACAACGGAAATATATTTGATACTTTTATACTATACACATATTTAAGATTTTTACTATAATAAACACAAATTCAATACACATCCATGACCCAGGAACATTGTAAACTTTTTGTTCCATCGGCGGTATTCGAACCAGCGACCTCTCGCTCGAGCACCGTCGCGCTCGAGCACCGTCGCGCCCAACCACAGCGCTACGGAGGTAGGTAAGACATTCATATACATACTAGCTGTCCCCGCGACTTCGTTCGCGTGGTTTTTGAGTGACTTAAACCGTTTATGCAGCGCACGACACGAAAGTCCCCAAATGTGAATAATTTTCCCCGTTTTTGCAACATTTCTCACTGACGCTTCGCTCCTATTGGTCGCAGCGTAATGTTATATAGCCTAAAGCCTTCCTCTATAAATGGACTGTGCAACAAAAAAATAATTTTTCAAATCGGACCAGTAGTTCCTGAGATTAGCGCGTTTAAACAAACAAACTCTTCCGCTTTATAATATTAATAAGTATAGATATGTCTTACCTACCTTCCGCTTCTGCCAGAAAATTTTGAGAACTACCCACAGTAGTGTAGCTTCTATTACGTTACAGAAATAAGGTTTTGAGCGCATTACATAAGCAACCTTGACACCACCAGCCACTTTCATTCAACCGTTCCCGTTCCCAGGCGCAATGAGAAATGGAAACATTAAGGGACAATAGTCTTACACAATGAGTCTGTCCGATTGTTTATCTTCAGTACGAATTGTGCTGACGTGCATATTTATGGCTGAATGTTGCCATGTTTCTAGTTAAAGAAATGCTATCGGGCAGTATTTAAAACATTATTAATTAGGAGAGACTTTCTTCGCGATTAGTAAAGTACCGATGACTGAATGTCTTGTGCAATCGTCATTTGGTTAATTGGTAAGGATGGTCCTTATTGATGACTAGCTGACCCTTGCCCACTTCGTTGAGCATAAAAACAGTTTATGATGAAATTCAACTAAAAAAAACAACCCCTAACTCGGGAACGCGGAACCCGCAACGCGGGAACCCGGAACCCGCAACATGGGAACCCGAAACCCGCAACCCGCAACGCGGGAACGCGGAACCCGCAGCATGGGAACCCAAAACCCGCAACGCGGGAACCCGGAACCCGCAACGCGGGAACCCGCAACGCGGAACCCGGAACCCGCAACCCGCAACATGGGAACCCGAAACCCGCAACCCCTAACTCGGGAACGCGGAACCCGCAACGCGGGAACCCGGAACCCGCAACATGGGAACCCGAAACCCGCAACCCGCAACGCGGGAACGCGGAACCCGCAGCATGGGAACCCAAAACCCGCAACGCGGGAACCCGGAACCCGCAACGCGGGAACCCGGAACCCGCAACGCGGGAACCCAGAACCCGCAACGCGGGAACCCGGAACCCGCAACGCGGGAACCCGGAACCCGCAACGCGGGAACGCGGAACCCGCAACGCGGAACCCGCAACCCGGAACCCGCAACGCGGAACCCGCACCGCGGCACCCGCAACGCGGCACCCGCAACGCGGGAACGCGGAACCCGCAACGCGGGAACGCGGAACCTGCAACGCGGGAACCCGGAATCCGCACCATGGGAACCCGAAACCCGCAACGCGGAACCCGCTACGCGGGAACCCGGAACCCACAACGCGAGGACCCGGAACCCGCAACGCGGAACCCGCAACGCGGAACCCGCAACGTGGAACCCGCAACGCGGAACCCGCAACGCGGAACCCGCAACCCGGAACCCGCAACGCGGAACCCGCAACGCGGAACCCGCAACGCGGGAACCCGGAATCCGCACCATGGGAACCCGAAACCCGCAACGCGGAACCCGCTACGCGGGAACCCGGAACCCACAACGCGGGGACCCGGAACCCGCTACGCGGGAACCCGGAACCCGCAACGCGGAACCCGCAGCATGGGAACCCGAAACCCGCAACGCGGGAACCCGGAACCCGCAACGTGGGAACCCGGAACCCGCAACGCGGGAATCCGGAACCCGCAACGCGGGAACCAGGAACCCGCAACGTGGAAACCCGGAACCCGCAACGCGGGAACCCGGAACCCGCAACGCGGGAACCTGGAACCCGCAACGCGGGAACCCGGAACCCGCCACGCGGGAACCCGGAACCCGCAACGCGGGAACGCGGAACCCGCAACGCGGAACCCGCAACCCGGAACCCGCAACGCGGGAACGCGGGAACGCGGAACCCACAACGCGGGAACCCGGAATCCGCACCATGGGAACCCGAAACCCGCAACGCGGAACCCGAAACCCGCAACGCGGAACCCGCTACGCGGGAACCCGGAACCCACAACGCGGGGACCCGGAACCCGCAACGCGGGAACCCGGAACCCGCAACGCGGAACCCGCAGCATGGGAACCCGAAACCCGCAACGCGGGAACCCGGAACCCGCAACGCGGGAACCCGGAACCCGCAACGCGGGAACCAGGAACCCGCAACGCGGAAACCCGGAACCCGCAACGCGGGAACCCGGAACCCGCAACGCGGAACCCGCAACGCGGAACCCGCAACGTGGAACCCGCAACTTGCAACACGGGAACCCTGAACCCGCGACGCGGAACCCGGAACCCGCAACACGGGAACCCGGAACCCGCAACGCGGAACCCACAACGCCAAACCCTTCCGTGAACGTTGCTGGTTCTGCGCTGTCAAATGGAATAAATAGTATCCTATGTCCGTCTACTGGCTCTAAGTTACTTCCTCACCAATTTTCAACCATATCGATAAAGCCGTTCTCGAGTTATAAATAATTCATTTAACTAACACGACTTACTTTAATACAAAAAAATGATGTAAAGATGAAACTAACATAAGCTAACGCCCGGTGAATGCTCCCGTCACAGTCGGTCCAGCCGATTCGGTGATCATTAGTTAGATAACAATGATGATGAAGAAAAGAAGCCTAAATTAATCCTTATAACTTTAGCTATCTACCAGTGAAAGTCTCGTTAAAATCGGTCCAGCCGTTCCAGAGATTAGCCGGAGCAAAGAGACACGCTAACAGACAGACAGACATTTTTTTTTAATTGCATTTTCGTTTTCAGTAGCAAGAAAAAAAAAAGACAGAACAGACAGACGTTAACTTCGCACAAAGACAAATGACGACATAGTGGCGTCATATCATGACGTTTTCGATTTTTTTTTTAATTGTTCGTGAATTATGACCATGGATCTAACTCCTTCGATCTGATTTTTAAATTAACATTTATAATATATTCTTATTACAACTTATAAGTTAAGTACTTTTTTTAAATAGGTATATTTATAGTAATTGTTAAAAGATTAATCGATTTTTTGAGTAAGTCTCTAGTGTTTAATAAGAAAAAGTGTTAACTGACGTAACATTATCACGACGTTTATTTCATTAAATCATAATTTGTATATTATATTTAAGATCGTTTATCAGTCAGAAAGCAAATCGTAAAAAAACTCATATTGGTTATGTTGACAATAAATAACTAATAATTATTAAATAAAGTTTAGTAAATTCTGCAGTTTTAACAAAAAGAAAATATTTATTTTATTATGTCGTCGTTACAACGTTACGTAGCTCATTTTTGATAAACTGTCAAATGTTACCTATTAAAATGACCCGACTATTTATTAGTGGTGGACAAATAGTTTAATGAATCCAAATAGTTTAAGTTTATGTTAATACGTTATTTATAGCATTTCATAATTTTTATTTTCCATTTGTAAACAATGTCGTTACCATGACACCAGTGTCATATAAACTGGCAACGACGTGAATCGATTGAGCCCAGGTTCAAACCCCGCGTGACCATCACGTATTTTCTTCTTTTTTCTAATTTTCTGCTTATTTTTTTCAATATTTTCTTTCATAATAACCTTTTCGTGACAATAACGAACATACCGTAAAAAAATTGCGAAATTGGTCAAGCCGTTGTCGAAGCGCACACGACGTAAGAAATTTTGGAGGTCGTTTTTTTACACTTTGGGCTACATTTTTGGGGTTTTAGTAAGGAACCCTACTTTTTTTAAACATATAATATAGCCTATGTTCAGCGCTAGGAATGTAGCTTTCCAACGGTGAAAGAATTTTTCATATTGGTTCAATGGTTTCCGAGCCTATTCCATTCAAACAAACAAACAATCAAACATTACCTCTTTATAATATTAGTATAGAAGATATGGGAAAATAGCTTCCAACGCCATCTAGTATTAGGTAATAGTCCAAATGAAGTCTTCCACAGAGCATAATAATATCTGTTACCTTCTGCATTTTAGCATATTATATATACCAATAATACATTATACACATACGTAATATATAATATATAATTGGACTATGAATGTAGGTTCTTGTAAAGTTCAGTTTTTTTCAGGTACATAATATTATGAACTATAAATACTGTTCAGAGACCTCTGACAGGAGTCAGGACCTAAATAAGTCACTCTCATTCTCGCACGTGAGGTAAAAAACTCGGAACGGACTATTAGTCTATATCTATAGCATTCAGCTACTAGTTATAAATTATAGATGGCGTGATGTAACAAATTACGGAATGACTTGTTGCAAGTAGCGCCATCTATGAAGCGATCTAAAAACTAGTCAAGCGGAGCATGTGTGTACAGCTTGAACCGTAAGTAGTATAACCTATATCAGCGAGATGGCGCTTTTTCTGAAAGTGTTGTGGGATACACGCCGATAGAGAAAAAACATTTTACGTGTCTTCTAGATAAATCTTATTGATGCGCTAATTCTGTGGGGTTTTTGAGAATTATAATAAGGTGTATTGATTTTTAAGCAACTGGCATACTTGATAAAAATATAATATTGCATACAGTTTATTATTTCAATGTAGAAATTTAAGATATCACTTTTCTTTGTAATATCATGGACCGATAATACTTATTCGTCTAGGGCTGATTTTTCAATCGTCAGATAACTTTTATCTGTTGAATAAACATGTGGCTTTGACGTTTGTTTCATACAAAATCTGCCAAAGTCGCATATCTATTCCTTAGATAAAAGTTATCTGACGATTGAAAAATCGGCGCTTAGGCACTAAATAAGTATTTTCTATTCAAGAAAAGTTGTCCCCATTGATCAGTCATATGAGATTTTTTCCTACGAAAACCAGACCGTGTTTCGTTACCGCCTTTTTGTTTTACTTACTATATTCTTCGATATGGTATTTGTTTAGAATATTATTCTATGTATGTACAAGACAATCATTTTCTGCAAAATTAAGTTTTTACAATAAGTTAATAATTAAAGTGTTGATATATTGTGAGACATCCCTAATTCCCAAAATTAACCTTCCTAAAGCCCTGTTTCTGAAAGGCTGATTAAATTGATCAATTGATCAAATCAGCTAATCTAAACGCTAATTGGTGAACATCAATTCGCTGTAACTGTCTCTATAACGGTCTCGTGCTTATACTCGATAATTGATCTTTAGCACAAAGTAGAAAGAAAATGTATAGGTACTCATCTTCTATCATTTAGTAAAATATTTTATGTCGTAGTTCTCAAAGTGTTTTTCTAGAACCTAAATGGAAAACATAGCACAAACCAACATCTACAAAGCCTACAACGACAATCCTGGAGGCTTCGGTAGGAACTCTTGATACATTGGAGGCGTGCCCTGCTTGGATCACAGAGCGACACATTATTGTTAACGAAATCGGATCTGATCACTCCCTAGCAGCTGTCGTATCGGCAATGGACAGAGAGTCCGTGGTCAGCAGTCTCCTTTGTGAGTCAGTAATGGTTCAAAAGGAGACTAAGAACGTGACCGAGAGAGATTTGATCCCGTTCGGCGCGCTCGTACACGTCACGGACTACGGCATGTCCACGAATACCATTGCTTCATTTCTTGTAAATAGGGAATGAAGCATTGGTCACTCGAAGAGCTCTGACAGAGCATTGTGTTAGCAGAGCTGCGGAAGTTGTTCGACAGAGTTCCCGTGGCTCCCCTAATCACAGAAGACTGTCAATCGCAGGGGTTTTAGTGGGTAAAAATCCCACATATCCTACCCAGGAATCTTAGTGAAGATTTCTCCTGCGCAATAAAAAAAAAGGACTCTTGAAACTAATTTTAATGCCGATCGAGACCAATTCAATGCTGTCAAGTCATGAGCTACTGAAGAAAACGATAGCGATGGAGATCGAGTCTTAACGAACATTGTTCGCAGAGTCAACATCCTGAGGATGCTCCGGGGTCGGAGCGAAACGCGCGTCGAGTTTTGCAACCTGCATGGTGGTGGGACTTTGCACGATCGTGTTAACATTATTGCTTGTGTGGTGGTGGTGTTTTCATGTTTTTTGCTTGCGAGTGTACGCATAAGCAGTGTGGGAGGAGGGTGGTGCATCAAACGCATGCCTATGCGTACACTCACTCATCTGCTTGCAGATTGTGGTTATAATTGTTTCGCGGGATATTGCTAGACATAATATACTTAAATTGATAGCGATGGACTTTAGTTCTGTTTTAGTTCAAAAAAACGACACTGAAATTCGACTGTTTCAGTCAAACCAAATCAGTTTTGTTCAAGAATAATGTATCTGTTATGGATCAGGTGATTCATCAGAGCATTATTAATAATGCGCGCACATTATGAATAATGTCTAGCTCTATCGGGCGAAATTACAATACAAGGTGTAAAAAATGAGTGATAATACTTTAGAGTGTGTATATGCCTCATATGTAGAGTATAATGTAAACGTACCAGCGCTGAAAGACTTACTTTTGACTTTCATGTTTGAATGAGAAATGCCCAAGCACCAAAAAATTTCCCATACAATAATAAAAAAAAGTTACTCTTTCAGCGCTGGTACTTTCACAGTTAACTCTATATACGGGACCCATACACACACTAAAGTATTATCACTCATTAATTTTACAGTCAATAGCTAATATAATACAGATAGACAGACACATACAGATGTGTCTGTCTATCTGTATTATATTAGCTATTGACATTTCACACCACGTTAACTAGCCTCGTGCTAAGTATCCGAAGAACTTGTGTTACAGGTTGTGTTACCAGACACGCATCCATGATGTGTATTAAATGTAGTGAATTTATTACTTGATCCATAACATATCCACATATATGTTACAATTTGGCCTGATTTGAAATATTCCTTTTACTATTTCCTAACGTTTAATATTAAGTAAAACTCCCATTTGAAACAAAGCTCTAGGAACAATAATAGATTGGAAATCCAGACTTGGTGATATCAGCGCAGATAAAAGCTTTCCCGTGTCATAACTGGTAGCGGGCGGAAGGCAGTACACGCATAGACATATATTTAGTAGCGAGGCTAAAAATGTCCCAGTAGGGCACTCGATACATTTGATATAACTATTGAAAGTTAAAAACCGACTTCGAAAATTATAATATACATGTACTTTATATTATTACCTCTTTTTGGGCTTCGCCGCAGTTGGATAAAAATAGAGATCAATTTTGCGATGTAGACTGTTAAATCACTACCAACTACTATAATACGTATATAACAGTGTGTTTCACGGTTCATATACCAACCCGAATAACGTATGCAGAGAATGACGTGTAGAGCATTTTTTGTATTTTCTACTCATATAAATTACTTACCATAACGCGACCAATCACGATTAAAGATCTCCATAAAAGTACGAAACAGATGAGTTCCAATCAGACAGGTTTTAGGTCAACGACCAGTGCGTTCGTGTGTATAGACTAGGAACCCGCGAGCCCCAGCATTTTAGATCTTTGATTTTTTTTTTTGTTATATTGAGTAATTTATATGAGGTGCCAAAACAAAATATGCTCCATGCATCATTCTCGTCACATTATATTCGCCATATATGAACCATGAATCCTGTATTATATTTAAGACCACGAATTACTTCCGGACTCTTCAATATGCAACAGCCCGTCTTTATGTATAGGTCTATGGACACACACGATATTGAGTACGACTTCCGAAGGACATGCCGTAGTTTTATAGTTTATAATACTGTGATTTAAACAGTCTACTCGTTGGTTATGTTCTGGTCTTTGTGGTTCTAGTTAATGATTTTTAACGACGAAAACTGTCTGTATGTGTGTTTCTCTGTATGTATCGTCAAATAGGTATTGTATTGTTTGTTAATGATTAATATTGTTTGCGAATATGAATGCATAGACTATAGGCTATATTCTACAGTCTGGAGTGTCAGTATGGCGTATTTTTACTGAGAAAGTTTCATTTCATGTTTAAATATATCAATTATTGTTTAATTGTTATAAAATAGGTAATAATAACAATATCTATGGACGATCCACACCACATCAGTCTGGCATTGTGCTAAGTATCCGAACAACTTGTTTTACAGGTACCAGACAACGAAAATATATTTAATATTGCTATATACTTTACATATAATATGTAAGATTTTTATTATATTATACACAAATATAATACATATACATGACTCAGGAACATTGAAAACTTTTTTTGTTCCCTCGGATTCGAACCCGCGACCACTCGGTCGAGCACCAACGCGCTCAACCACTGCGCTACGGAGATCGTCGATGTATTGGATTATATTTCGTCGCTTCATTCTTCAGATACAGTAATTTACCATGTAGTCCTTCTACCTAACAGGCATAATTCGCACATTCAGAGAATCGAATACTTGAGGGTATTCGAAAATGTTTATTTTTAACTCACCACTATCTTGCACCAGCCGAGTTGCATCATTCTTTTTCCGAGCGTGGCAGCGTTCGCACGTATTTAATAATAGTGGTTAATTTATCTATATCGACATGCCGAAAAGAAGTAATGAAGATTAGATACGTCGCTATAAGCGCAAGCTTCGAAAACTCGAAGACAAAAGTAACAAAGGTTACAAAAGAATAATTATATCGGAGGATTCAGAACAATCAGGTTAGTAATTTGGTTTATATTATTGTAATATGGTTCAGTGATATAAAATATATCTAAACCAGTGCTTGGAGGTCGACCGTGTGTCGGCACGAAAGCCAATTCCAGCCCGAGAGGTTAACCGAGTGTTAGCACGCGGGTATTTATTCTGTCATAATATATAAGATCAAACGAACTTCTTGAAGTGAAGTTCGATCATTATTATATGAGTCGCTTCATTCGAAGATACAGTAATTAACCATGTAGTCCTTCTACCTAACAGGCATAATTCGCACATTCAGAGAATCGAATACTTGAGGGTATTCGAAAATATTTATTTTTAACTCACCACCATCTTGCACCAGCCGAGTTGCATCATTCTTTTAGAGAATTAAGTTTTTTCCTTGTAGGTTGTGGGTGGGTGGGAACTTTGTATCTTCGAATGAAGCGACTCATATAATAATGATCGAACTTCACTTCAAGAAGTTCGTTTGATCTTATATTATATTTCGTCGCTTCATTCTTCAGATACAGTAATTAACCATGTAGATGTTTAGAGTGAATAGGATACAAAGTTAGAAAAAACTATCTATTATTTTAACTAAACTCGCCACGTTAAGATTACGTATATCATATAACTAATAACAACAACCATACTTTTGTGGTAATCAATGACACTCAATTAGTGTTTTCGGTTACTCGGCAAATGGATCGAGCATAAGCTGCCTCATAAACTACAGGGCGGTTGTAGAACCGCGCGAACACCGCGGACGTGCCAGTCCAGCCGGCCGTCCTCCTGATGGTGTCGATGCAGGCCCCCGCGGAGGCCGCCGCCGAGGTGGAGGCGTGGCGGGTGCCGTGTGCGCTGAACACTGACACATCCACGCCGCTCTCCGCGAGTGTCTGCTTTATCCACCTGCTGATCGTTTGCGAGGTCACCTTTTTATAAGGTTTCCTATAACTTAGTAAAAGTTTATCGGCTGTTTCACCAGTTCTTAAATCGGATGTGACCTGCAATAATCTTCTAGAGTTTTTAGCTACAGACGTCTTAATAATATCACTTATTAATATTCTTATACCTGAATCGGTCCTACTAATATTGGATATTTTAATAAATGCCAATGTTTGTACTCGTTGAGAAGTACAAATGACTAACAAAATGCGTTAATTTTTTAGTTAATTGTGTTATCTTATGTTATTATGTGGGAAACATGAATATACATATTCTAGGTCAATTTTCGGATCCCACGTAGAACTGTATTTAGAATGTGGAGGCTTTTTTCTATAAATGCCCTTAAGAAGTCGCTTAATTCGTTCGTCTGAACTGACATTACTCCCTAGGAGTAAAGTTTTTTTTTTTTTTTTTTTTTATTATCGACAAGAAACTTAATAATTGAAGACGTTAAAAGTATTTATAGAATTATCTATACAAAAAGACCACCACAATTTATATGTAACAAAATATTGTTTCATAGTATTATTTGAAACTGAGTCTAGCATAAGATCCAGTGCTACCACTGGGGTATGGTATTTAATCTAGTGAATGCTTTCCTGAGAGCTTCGCGGGCCCCAGGAACAGGCTGCGACAGAGCGGGTGTCGCGATCTGTAATGTTATTTGAACGCAATAGGTCACCTTTAGGTTCAAATATAATAATATCTTATACATTATCCGTTGGAGGAGTGGAAACCAAGCTTGCCCGGGCCAGTATGGAAAAACTAAAATTCCATTGGCTTTGTCAAAAATGATTTTTCTTAAACATTTTAAGATGAGACTAAAAGGCGGATAAGCCCAAAATGAGGGTGGTGTGCCAATTAATTGTAAAAGCATCAACCGAAACTGCGTCGGGATCCGGTCTCCGGGAGATGTATTGGCGACATTTTGCATTGATGCGTGATGCCAACAGATCAATTTCTAGTTGACCCAGAGTTTGAACTATTTTTGGAATGCTTCCTCAGATAGTTCCCACTCTGTGTCCATATATTTTACTCTTCGTGATTCTTGATCTGCCTCAAAGTTGTCAGTTGTACTAATGTAAGATGCAAACAAAAATATCTGTCGCATTTCACACCACTGCCAAATGTCCTTTGCTAAATTATTCAAATGGGGAAACTGCGTTCCACCCATCCGGTTGACATAACAAATAGCCGTCGCATTGTCGATTCTTAAAAGTATTGAACAATTAAAACAAGAACTAGACTAGCGAAAAATTTAAGTCCTAAGAAAACTGCTAACAATTCCAAATAATTGATATGAGAGGATAATAATTCATTTTCTTTCCATCCTTCACAGGCGCGTTTGTCATTACACGCCCTAACCTAACCCAACCATTAAGTGTCTAAAATATCAGTAAAAATTTCTAACTTGTAAAAGTTTTCAATTCTTAATATGTATATTTTTAGTAGACATATGTTTTGTTTCCACCAAATTAGGTCCGGTAATATAATATTTGTTAAATAAATTTTTACATCAAAAATTTTTGCAATGCTAAATATTTTTGGTATTCTAGGGTTTTCGTATAAAGCCAAAGAGAATACCAATGAATTGTGAAAGTTCTCTTACATAACATCGGGGTAATAAAATAAACTTATTTATTAAGTGTAAAAATTTTGTAACGTTTATCGACTGGTAAACTTAAAGACATGTCTATTGTATTAAAATTAAAACCTAAAAATCTACAGATATGACGGGGTAAAAAGTTACTTTTGTTTTTATTAATAACAACCCCTAAACACTGCAACAAATTTAAAGTTTTAGGAATGCGTCCTTTACATTCCATATAATATATTTGTCCCATACATAAAATATCGTAGAGATATATGACTGATATATAACTCTGATTACGTAAAAATATAACTTCTTTTATTAACTTAGTGAACACTCTAGGTGCTATACATAAGCCGTACGGCATGACATTAAATTCATAGAAAACACCGTCGTAATGAAAACGTAAGTATTTACGGTTGGATTTAATAATTAGAACTAAAAAAGATGCTGCTTTTAGATCGATATTTGCCATAAAACCCACTCTAGGCAGGAGTCTAGATGCCGTTCTATGATCCTCCATTTTAAAATGAACTTAAGATTTTTTTTTTCTTTAAGTTTTAAGATTTAGGATAAACCTTTTATCTCCATTTGGCTTAGGAGCTAGAAATATACTAGAACAGAAGTCATCTTTAATTTTTTGCCAAGTTATCTCAACTACACCTAGTTTAAGAAGTTTATGTATATAATATATATTCTAATATATGGGGTCGTTCGTTAACCGGCAAATTATTATTTAACGGGATTGAAAAATTGTTTAACTTTTTTTTTTTTTTTATAAAATGGAATAGAAAAACCTTTTGCGACCCAATTTAAAATCTCAGTATCATCTGTTATTTTACATCAAAAGTTATAAAAAAGCTGGATTCTTCCAGCGTATACCTCCATTGCTGAGCCTTTGCACGCGGCTGTTTGCTCTGAGCAGGTCTCGAGTGTGCTGGGAGTGGGACAGTAACTTGTGACCTCCCGCGGCCCTCTGGAGTTCCTCTCGCCCTCTGCCCTCCCCTCCCCCCTCTGTTCGACGGGAAGCGAGGAGGGCCGATGCAGTTTCCCGGCTGGCGTGAGCGGCTCGTCGACGGTTGATAATGGTAGGAAGTCGACATTGACTGAGAAGGCGTCGCCTTAAGGTTTGCCGGCGTCTTCTTAATTTGCAAACCTTGTTTTTTAACTGTCTTAGAGGCTTTTGTTTTTTCGGGAAGTTGATTTCCAAATAATAAATCATCATGTAATGTAATTATTTTTTTGCGAGACTCCGTTTCGAGAAAGTGCAAGTCGCATAATATGCGGCAACTGTCACTGAACATTTTTATGTCTTTGCCTTCATCTCATAAAAGTTCTAAGCCTTTGTTAAGAGCAACGACACCCTATAAGTATATTTGTACGGATTCGAGTTTTTGTCTCGAATACCTTCAGAAACTGCGCCAAAATTTCTGGGTTCAGTTTTGGTGGTTGTAAGAGTGCACAGTTCTCTGGTATAAAACATTCCTTAAGAAGTTTTTCTTTATGATTTTAATTAAGACCTCTTTTCAATATCGGTAACCAAAGACATGATAACTTTTCATGTATTTTTGGTTCAAATTTAGGAGCCTCCTTGGTACTTTCACCTAAGGCTGTAAGGATTTCTGGGTCCAACTGTAATATGGCTTCTAAGTGGCGTGGGTTCTAAGCCAGTTATAAAATTTTTAAATACGTGCGAACGCTGCCACGCTCGGAAAAAGAATGATGCAACTCGGCTGGTGCAAGATGGTGGTGAGTTAAAAATAAATATTTTCGAATACCCTCAAGTATTCGATTCTCTGAATGTGCGAATTATGCCTGTTAGGTAGAAGGACTACATGGTTAATTACTGTATCTGAAGAATGAAGCGACGAAATATAATTATAATATATATGTCGGAGAAACATTATCCTCGCCACCGTGGTCATCAGCGGTAATGGGAGTAGTGGGCATCATCGTGGGTAAAATGCGGGCACAAAACACAACGATCACTGCTTAACAAATTTATTACAGTTTAAACACTTTGTAAACACTTTTTCACGAATTAGTTTTTTAAGACCGAGCAGTGAGTTTGGGGCAGCGATCTTACTTTAACACACACACCAATAATTCACGATACGATCCAACTCGATCGACAATCAAAACTTAAATGTGTCCCCATAACTGTTCAACACTCTAAAGTAAAGATGGCGCCTCAACCCCACTCGAGGCGCTCCCGCGCTCTGCTCTGATTGGTCGTTAATAAAATTATTACAATTTAAATGAAATAAAGATTTCTACGTTAATAAAATAGTAACAAATTATCTTAAATTGAATTAAGAATTTAAAAGTAATTAAATGAATTTAAAACTAACTAAATCATAAACAATAAATATTCTGAGCAATCAATAAACAACTCGACTCATGATTTCCTCCGACACGGCCGTCCTGACATATTACACGCCCTCGTGTGATGTTGAAGGCCGTGCATCATCAGTATCTACAAAAAGAAAAAAAAAGATTTTAGTATCGTCATTGGTATGCGTTCGGCCATTCCTGACCGAAGCAACGATCCATACAGCCAAAACAGCCTGCACTGAGGCCAACTCAAAGTTTTTTTAATTTGTTTTTTTTTTCAAAAAAAAATCTCGCTCATGACCACCTCGCCACCTCGCTCTTGACTGGCCACCTCGCCCTTGATTGGCCACCTCGCCCTTGATTGGCCACCTCGCCCTTGATTGGCCACCTCGCCCTTGATTGGCCACCTCGCCCTTGATTGGCCACCTCGCCCTTGATTGGCCACCTCGCCCTTAATTAGCCATAACAGACTTAGTAGGCCACCTCGCCTAATTCCAGCAACCACCAAGCTGATAAAGATCTTATAAGGCTTACTAGTATTCACTCAGCACAAACACTCACCGTCATTATCATCTGACACAAACGGATCCAGCTCAATAGGAACATAAGATTGGGGCAGTGGACGTAAGCGGTCTCTCGAGTACTTGTATGTACGATTACAATTCAAACTTTTGAGGTGATACCTGTCACCGTCCAGTATTTCAATGACCTCATAAGGTCCCTTAAATTTAGGATCCAATTTTGTTTGATTCCGTTCGTGATTTTCAATCAAAACGTAATCTCCTACAGAAAAAGATGTGACTCTCGCTTTGTTTTTATCAAACCGTGCTTTATCAAGATACGCGTTATCTCTTATTAGCCTATTAGCTTGTATTCTAACCTCTTCCAAATTAACCTCAACCTCGTGATCATCAACGGTTAATAAATTTAAAGGTCTAGCTACTCTACCTATTAACAATTCTAAGGGGCTAGCTTTAGTTACCCTATGAATCGTACTATTTAAAGATAGCTGGACATCATCTAATGCATCTTGCCAGGACCTACTTGGGCTTACTTCCACGACAGTTAACATGTTCTTGAGCGTACTCATTATACGCTCTACCTGGCCGTTCGCGCGACACGAGCCGGTTGCTATTAAATGTAATTGAATATTGTGATTGGCACAAAAGTCTTTAAACTCTTTGTTTGCAAAGCATCTACCTTGATCTGCAATAATACGCACGGGGGTTCCGAAAAGTGACACTGAAACTTTAAGAGCACTTATTGCACTATCAGTATTGATTCTAGTGGAATGCCGAAGTAACACGTATTTGGTGAAAGCGTCTATAAGAACAAAAACATATTCCCTTTGATCATTTTTTCCACTAAGTTTGCCTGTTGCGTCAATGTGGATCGTATGCCAAGGAATATTAGCTTTAGGTATAGGGTGTAACTCTATCTGTTGCTTACCACTTCGCGACTTGGCTACTTTACACGTTATACAATTTTCGACAAATTTTCGGACATATTTAGACATGTTAGGAAACCAATAATGCTGATAAGCCTTTTCTAACGTTTTATCCCATCCCAAATGAAGAATGGACTCATGAATGTGATTTATTACTGACCAACGAAAAGCTCTAGGTACAATTGGTAGCCAAATGTTACGACTGTTTCTTTGAATTTTTCTGTAGAGCACATTAGAACGCAACTCATAGATTCGACAACTCTCTAAGTCAAGATCATCGTTTTCGAGTTTACTTATAATGTCTTTACATTCAGGATCTCTTCGTTGTTCCGCTTGTAACCAGTTCGAAGATAACTCAGCTATATTAACACGTTTTTCTCCAACACAACTCTCCCTACTAACACTAAAAGTTTTGCTTCTAGCAGTGACATTCTCTTCAGGCAAGTGGTTTCTCGAGAAAAAGTCAACGTGGGCCATTTTCTTACCCTCTCTATACACTATGTCAAAATCAAAAGCCTGAAGGAATGCCCACCACCGGTGTACCCTAGGAGTTAAGTCTACCTTAGACCTCGAGGCTTTTAGAGAATTACAATCAGTAACTACTGTGAAGGTTCTACCGTAAAGATAATGACGAAAATGTTTTACCGAATTGACGACGGCCAATGTCTCCAACTCATATGAGTGATATCGTGATTCTGCAGGTGTAGTGCGTTTACTATAATACTCTACCGGGTGTAATTTCGTAGCAGCCTTTTGAAAGAGAATTCCGCCGTATCCGTCACTACTGGCATCTGTGTGTAACTCAATGGGCAGTTCAGGGTTAAAAAGCATTAACACCGGTGATGAAGTCAACACCGATATAATCTCCTGTCTTATCCTTTCGTATTCTGCAGTCCAAATTATTTTGGAATTGTTATTGGCTAACAGACGGTAAAGCGGTGCCATTTTAAGCGAAAAGTTATTGACAAACTGTCTAAAGTAGGATGCTAGGCCCAAAAATTGTCTAAGTTGAGTTATGGTATTTGGTGGTAAGGAACTAGTCAACGCAATTACTTTACGGGGGTTAGGCCTGATTTCACCCTCCGATATTTCATAACCTAAAAACTCGACCCGTTTTTTTAAAAACACACATTTCTTTTTATTAAATGAAAATCCTGCATCACTAAGAATTTTAAGCACTACACGTAACCGTTCCAGCCCTTGCTCTTCATTATTTGCGGGAATAACTAAATCGTCCATATAGGCAATTGCGTAAGAGTAAGCAAGGTCACCTAGCGCTGTATTAATAGCCCTCTGATATACCGATGGTGCATTTCGTAGACCAAACGGCATGACAGTAAACTCGTAATGAGCTTCCGGTGTAATAAAAGCAGTTTTTTCTATTGAATTTGATTCTATATTGATGGGGATTTGATAAAAGCCACTAGCCATGTCGAGACACGTATAATATCGCGCACCTGATAACCTTTGAACTTGATCACTGATTAAAGGTAAGGGGTACCGGTCGGGAACTGTGTTAGCGTTTAACTCACGGTAATCTACGCACATTCGGTCCGTGCCATCGCGCTTCTTCACCAAAAGTATTGGACTGGAGAAGGGAGACTTGCTTGGTCTAATAACTCCAGCAGATAAAAGTTCAGCACACTTAGTACGGACTATCGCTCTCTCTTCAGGACTCAAGTGATAAGGCCGCCGTTGCACAATCTTGCTAGGATCTACTAAATTAATTTCTAATTCACCTGTTTTAACTCTACAAGTAGGAGTACCTTCAACAAATGAGTTCTGAAAGCAGCTTAGGAGTTCCACTAATTGTAATTTAATGACGTCAGGTACATCAGTATCCACGTCATGAAAGTCAGTCACCGTGTTACCTATACTGCAAATATTAACTAGAGAAGGCTTTTCAAATACAGTAAGTTTATCACTAGTTATTTGCACTGATAAGCCCAAGGCCAACAAATCGCGACCAATTAAAATATCGTTATTTAGGTAATCATCAGGGATAATGTGAAATAAAATTTGTATGCTATGACCGTTAAGAACTACTTTACACAAAATTTGTAAGTCACATAGAACGCTAGATTTGCCTACACCAGTAAGAGTAACAATTGCACGTTGAAATGTACCAACAAGCTTACGAGAGACGCTTTCTTTGATTAAAGAACAATCAGCCCCGGAATCGAAACAAAATGAAAATTGCTCACCAAATTGTGTAATTATTCCGGTGACAGGTTTCACACCACATACGTCCACTCGCTTTACAATGGTAGATGCGGTGGGCTGTGCGCTAGTGCTCGCAGGTGTTTTAGAGCATCGCGATGCCACATGACCCTCAACACCACATCTGTAGCATGTCACCAGGGGCCGCGTAGGGACGGCCGTGTTGGGGCGCTCAGGCGTCGAAGCTGTTGACTGCTTATCATGCGGTCGGCTGAAACATTCAAAAGATTTATGACCTAGCTTTCCGCAAGAGTAACATTTAGTTGAAATAGAACTTAACCTAGGGCGTTTGTTTTCTTGTGTAGAACTAATAATGTTCTTCCCTATTTCTTGGTAACTGCGCTTACGATAAGAATAAGCCATAAGCTCTCGTTGCATTTTAGTGCGGGTAGAAATTTCTTCAGAAAAAATACAGCGATGCAAACGTGGCTCGATTTGCCCCATATGGGCTAGTATCAAAGATACCACCATTTCTTCTTTTCCCAAATTACCCCATCGCGTTGTAAGTAAAGTAAATAAACGGCTCGCATATGCGGCAAGACACTCGCCTTCCTGCGGTTTACCAGTAAGCAACTTTAGCACTGTTGCAGCACATGTGTCGAGAGTATCGAAACGAGAAAGAAAAATTTCTTTAAAATCTATCCACTTCATATTTGGAAAAGCTATTTGAGAGAACCAAGTTGCGGCCGAACCTCTCATAGCCTTACTGAGTATGAGAATCAATTTACTTCCCTGTATATCTTGATCCGATAGGCAAATGTCCGCTGTTGCTAGCCAGACCCGGGCGTCATTATCTGCATCTTCCGGCTGGAATTTAGGCAGCGTGATGCTCTTGTCCTCCAGATTTTGTGGCTTAGTAAGCGCTTCGACGAGTAGCTTCATGCTGGTCTGTTGCGCTTCAAATAATGCTCGCCATCCGTCAGTTGCTGCTGTCGGTTCACTCACAATTTGTGCCAGCACCGATCCCACTTCTGATGTCGGAGAAACATTATCCTCGCCACCGTGGTCATCAGCGGTAATGGGAGTAGTGGGCATCATCGTGGGTAAAATGCGGGCACAAAACACAACGATCACTGCTTAACAAATTTATTACAGTTTAAACACTTTGTAAACACTTTTTCACGAATTAGTTTTTTAAGACCGAGCAGTGAGTTTGGGGCAGCGATCTTACTTTAACACACACACCAATAATTCACGATACGATCCAACTCGATCGACAATCAAAACTTAAATGTGTCCCCATAACTGTTCAACACTCTAAAGTAAAGATGGCGCCTCAACCCCACTCGAGGCGCTCCCGCGCTCTGCTCTGATTGGTCGTTAATAAAATTATTACAATTTAAATGAAATAAAGATTTCTACGTTAATAAAATAGTAACAAATTATCTTAAATTGAATTAAGAATTTAAAAGTAATTAAATGAATTTAAAACTAACTAAATCATAAACAATAAATATTCTGAGCAATCAATAAACAACTCGACTCATGATTTCCTCCGACATATATAATATACACTGATAAAAAGCCAGGAGAAGGATCGTGTATCCTTACATAGGCTATGTAATTATCAAGATAAAAGGTTATATTATTTAATAATATACTGCAATAAAAAATTATAATGTGGGTACCCACTATTTATATTATATTAAAATATAATGCTATTTTTAGCTTTTGTTCATATTGTATTATGGTTAATGGGTTTTTCGTCTGAATTTTTCAGACAACAACGTAAACGTCGAGCCCGAGAACGTATTATTATTGCCAGAACCTCTAGACCAGAGTATTGAAGATGTGATTGAGGGTACCGACCAAAATTTAATAACTGGCTTAGAACCGGCCACATTACAGTTGGACCCAGAAATCCTTACAGCCTTAGGTGAAAGTACCGAGGAGGCTCCTAAATTTGGACCAAAAATACATGAAAAGTTATCATGTCTTTGGTTACCGATATTGAAAAGAGGTCTAAATAAAGATCATAAAGAAAAACTTCTTAAGGAATATTTAATACCAGAGAACTGTGCTCTGTTACAACCACCAAAACTGAACCCAGAAATTTTGGCCGCAGTTTCTGAAGGTACCCGCATTCGAGACAAAAAAGTCGAATCTGTACAAAGACAATTAGGACAGGGTGTCGTTGCTCTTAACAAAGGCTTAGAACTTTTATTAGATGAAGGCAAAGACAGGCTTTCAGCCATAAAATTTTTCAGTGACAGTTGCCGCATATTATGCGACTTACATTTTCTCGAAACGGAGTCTCGCAAAAAATTTATTACACCCGGATTGGACAAAAATTTCTTAAGCTTAATGCAAGACGTTGAACATGATGATTTACTATTTGGAAATCAACTACCCGAAAAAATAAAAGCCTCGAAGACAATTGAAAAACAAGGTTTGCAGATTAAGAAGACGCCGCAAAACCTTAAGGCGACGCCTTCTCAGTCAATGTCGACTTCCTACCATTATCAACCATCGACGAGCCGCTCATGTCAGCCGGGAAACTGGATCGGCCCTCCTCGCTTCCCGTCGAACATAGGGGGGAGGGGAGGGCAGAGGGCGAGAGGAACTCCAGTGGGCCGGAGGTCACAAGTTACAGTCCCACTCCCAGCACACTCGAGACCTGCTCAGAGCAAACAGCCGCGTGCAACGGCTCAGCAATAGAGGTACACGCTGGAAGAATCCAGCTTTTTTATAACTGTTGGTGTAAAATAACAGATAATACTGAGATTTTAAATTGGGTCGCTAAAGGTTTTTCTATTCCATTTTATAAAAAAGTTAAACAATTTTCAATCCCGTTAAATAATAATTTGCCGGTTAACGAACGACCCCTTATGTTAGAATCTATACATAAACTTCTTAAACTAGGTGCAATCTCGCCTTGCCAAAAAATTAAAGATGACTTTTGTTCTAGTATATTTCTAGCTCCTAAGCCAAATGGGGATAAAAGGTTTATCCTGAATCTTAAAACTTTAAACAATTTTATTTCTAAAGTTCATATTAAAATGGAGGATCATAGAACGGCAGCTAGACTCGTGCCTAGAGAGGGTTTTATGGCAAACATTGATCTAAAAGAAGCATATTTTTTAGTTCCAATTATTAAATCCCACCGTAAATACTTACGTCTTCATTACGACGGTGTTTTCTATGAATTTAATGTCATGCCGTACGGCTTATGTATAGCACCTAGAGTGTTCACTAAGTTAATGAAAGAAGTTATAATTTTTTTACGTAATCAGGGTTATATATCTATACTAATATTATAAAGAGGTAATGTTTGATTGTTTGTTTGTTTGTTTGTTTGTTTGTTTGTTTGAATGGAATAGGCTCTGAAACCACTGAACCAATATGAAAAATTCTTTCACCGTTGGAAAGCTACATTCCTTGCGCTGAACATAGGCTATATTATATGTTTAAAAAAAGTAGGGTTCCTTACTAAAACCCCAAAAATGTAGCCCAAAGTGTAAAAAAACGACCTACAAAATTTCTTACATCGTATGCGCTTCGACAACGGCTTGACCAATTTCGCAAATTTTTTTTACGGTATGTTCGTTATTGTTACGAAAAGGTTATTATGAAAGAAAATGTTGAAAAAAATAAGCAGAAAATTAGAAAAAAGAAGAAAATACGTGATGGTCACGCGGGGTTTGAACCTGGGCTCGATCGATTCACGTCGTTGCCAGTTTATATGACACGGCTGTCATGTCAACATCATTATTTACAAATGGAAAATAAAAATTATGAAATGCTATAAATACCGTTTTTATATTAGCTTAAACTATTTGGAGTAATAAAATTATTAGGATTAACAAAAACATGAATCCAAATAGTTTAAGCTGATATAAATACGGTATGTATAGCATTTCCTAATTTTTGTTTTCCATTTGTAAACAACGCCGTTACCATGGCGACCGGTAGACGTTATAGACGTTTGGCTGCGTTTCCATTGACGCGGGGCGAGGCGGACAGAAGCTTGCGGTACCCGAATTGACCAATCACTATGCTCGAAATCTCTGCTCCACTCCGCTTGGGAACCACTAAGTTCCTATGCGCCCCGCACCGCGTCAGTGAAAACGCCAAGATTGGAGAAGTTTTCCAAATCTATACATCTATACAAATAAATAAAATTGAAGTGTCAGTATGTAACTTTCAATTAGCAACGTTTTTCTAAATGCGTATTATGACATTTTAAACGATATCTTCTGCTTTTTTTTGCATTGGCAACGATATTTACTGAAAACGAAAATGTAATTTAAAAAAAAATGTCTGTCAGCGTCTCTCTTTGCTCCGGCTAATCTCTGGAACGGCTGGACCGATTTTAACGAGACTTTCACTGGTAGATAGCTAAAGTTACAAGGATTAATTTAGGCTACTTTTCATCATCATCATCGTCGTCATCTAACTAATGATCACCGGATTGGCTGGACCGACTGTGACATTCACCGGGCTTAGCTTATGTTCTCTCTCTATATGTATAAAAGTAAGTCGTGTAAGTTAAATTATTTATAACTCAAGAACGGCTTTATCGATAGGTTGAAAATTGGTGAGGAAGTAGCTTAGAGCAAGTAGACGGACATAGGATACTATTTATTCCATATTTTGTCAGCGTTTCCGTGAACGTTGCGGGTTCTGCGTTTGGATTACGCGTTGTGGGTTCCGCGTTGCGGATTCCGGGTTTCCGTGTTGCGGGTTCCGGGTTTCGCGTTGCGGGTTCCGCGTTGCGGGTTCCGCGTTGCGGGTTCCGCGTTGCGGGTTCCGCGTTGCGGGTTCCGCGTTGCGGGTTCCGCGTTGCGGGTTCCGCGTTGCGGGTTCCGCGTTGCGGGTTTCGGGTTCCCATGCTGCGGGTTCCGCGTTGCGAGTTCCGGGTTCCCGCGTTGCGGGTTCCGGGTTCCCGCGTTGCGGGTTCCGGGTTCCCGCGTTGCGGGTTCCGGGTTCCGGGTTCCCGCGTTGCGGGTTCCGGGTTCCCGCGTTGCGGGTTCTGGGTTCCCGAGTTGCGGGTTCAGGGTTCTCACGTTGCGGGTTCCGCGTTGCGGGTTCCGCGTTGCGGGTTCCGCGTTGCGGGTTCCGCGTTGCGGGTTCCGCGTTGCGGGTTCCGCGTTGCGGGTTCCGCGTTGTGGGTTCCGGGTTCCCGCGTTGCGGGTTCCGGGTTCCCGCGTTGCGGGTTCCGGGTTCCCGCGTTGCGGGTTCCGGGTTCCCGCGTTGCGGGTTCCGGGTTCCCGCGTTGCGGGTTCAGGGTTCCCGCGTTGCGGGTTCAGCGTTCCCGCGTAGCGGGTTCAGGGTTCCCGCGTTGCGGGTTCAGGGTTCCCGCGTTGCGGGTTCAGGGTTTTCACGTTGCGGGTTCCGCGTTGCGGGTTCCCGTGTTGCGGGTTCCGGGTTCCCGCGTTGCGGGTTCCGGGTTCCCGCGTTGCGGGTTCCGGGTTCCCGCGTTGCGGGTTCCGGGTTCCCGCGTTGCGGGTTCCGGGTTCCCGCGTTGCGGGTTCCGGGTTCCCGCGTTGCGGGTTCCGGGTTCCCGCGTTGCGGGTTCCACGTTGTTTTTTTTTTAGTTGAATTTCATCATAAACTCTTTTTATGCTCAACGAAGTGGGCAAGGGTCAGCTAGTCAGTTATATACCTCGACGACATTTTATGTATCGGAAAAACATACATAGAATGTAAAAGAAACGTTCATAAAACTTTAAATTTGCTGCAGTGTTTAGGGTTTGTTATTAATAAAAACAAAAGTAACCTTATACCCCGTCAAATCTGTAGATTTTTAGGTTTTAATTTCAATACAATAGACATGTCCTTAAGCTTACCAGTCGATAAACGTACAAAAATTTTACACTTAGTAAATAAGTTTATTTTATTACCCAGATGTTCTATAAGAGAACTTTCACAATTCATTGGTATTCTCGTTGCCGCTTGTCCAGCGGTCAAATACGGTTGGCTTTATACAAAAACCCTAGAATACCAAAAATATTTAGCATTACAAAAATATTTAAAAGACTTTGATGTAAAAATTAATTTAACAAATATTATATTACCGGACCTAATTTGGTGGAAACAAAACATATTGTCTACTAAAAATATATTAAGAATTGAAAACTCTTATAAGTTAGAAATTTTTACTGATGCGTCACTTAATGGTTGGGGGGCCGTTTGTAATGAGAAACGCGCCTGTGGAGGATGGAAAGAAAATGAATTATCCTTTCATATCAATTATTTGGAACTGTTAGCAGTTTTCTTAGGACTTAAATTCTTCGCTAGTTCTTGTTTTAATTGTTCAATACTTCTAAGAATTGACAATACGACGGCTATTTGTTATGTCAACCGGATGGGTGGAACGCAGTTTCCTCATTTGAATAATTTAGCAAAGGACATTTGGCAGTGGTGTGAGATGCGACAGATATTTTTGTTTGCATCTTACATTAGTACAACTGATAACTTTGAGGCAGATCAAGAATCACGAAGAGTAAATACGGACATAGAGTGGGAACTATCAGAGGAGGCATTCCAAAAAATAGTTCTAACTCTGGGTCAACCAGAAATTGATCTGTTCGCATCACGCATCAATGCAAAATGTCGCCTATATATCTCCTGGAGACCGGATCCCGACGCAGTTTCGGTTGATGCTTTTACAATTAATTGGCACAACTCCTCATTTTATGCATTTCCCCCTTTTAGTCTCATCTTAAAATGTTTAAGAAAAATCATTTTTGACAAAGCCACTGGAATTTTAGTGTTTCCATACTGGCCCGGGCAAGCTTGGTTTCCACTCCTCCAACGAATGCTTGTATCAGATATAATTATATTTGAACCTAAAGATTACCTATTGCGTTCAAATTACAGATCGCGACACCCGCTCCGTCGCAGCCTTTTCCTGGGGGCCGCGAAGCTCTCAGGGAAGCATTCACTAGATTAAATACCCCAGTGGTAGCACTGGATATTATGTTAGACTCAGTTTCAAATAATACTATGAAACAATATTCTGTGACATATAAATTGTGGTGGTCTTTTTGTATAGATAATTCTTTAAATACCTTTGAGGCGTCAACGTCTTCAATTATTAAGTTTCTTGTTGATAATTTTAACAAGGGTGCCTCGTACGGCACTCTCAATAATCATCGGTCTGCCCTATCTTTACTCCTAGGGAGTAATGTCGGTTCAGACGAACGAATTAAACGACTTCTTAAGGGTATTTATAGAAAAAAGCCTCCACATCCTAAATACAGTTCTACGTGGAATCCGAAAATTGTTCTAGATTATGTATATTCATGGTTCCCACATAATAACATAAACTTAACTCAATTAACTAAAAAATTAACGATTTTGTTAGCCATTTGTACTTCTCAACGAATGCAAACATTGGCATTTATTAAAATATCCAATATTACTAGGACCGATTCAGGTATAAGAATATTAATAAGTGATATTATTAAAACGTCGGTAGCTAACCGCGACCAACCTATTTTATTCTTACCATATTTTGTCAGTAACCCTATAATATGTCCGGCAAAAACCCTAGAAGATTATCTGCAGGTCACATCCGATTTAAGAACTGATGAAACAGCCGATAATCTTTTACTAAGTTATAGGAAACCTTATAAAAAGGTGACCTCGCAAACGATCAGCAGGTGGATAAAACAGACACTCGCGGAGAGCGGCGTGGATGTGTCAGTGTTCAGCGCACACAGCACCCGCCACGCCTCCACCTCGGCGGCGGCCTCCGCGGGGGTCTGCATTGACACCATCAGGAGGACGGCCGGCTGGACTGGCTCGTCCGCGGTGTTCGCGCGGTTCTACAACCGCCCTGTAGTCGATGAGGCAACTTATGCTCGATCCGTTTGCGGAGTCACCGAAAACATTAATTGAGTGTCATTGATTTCCACAAAAGTATGATTGTTGTTATTAGTTATAAAATATATTATGTAATCTTAATGTGGTGAAGTTTAGTTAAAATAATAAATAGTTTTTTCTAACTTTGTATACTATTCACTCTAAACATCTACATGGTAAATTACTGTATCTGAAGAATGAAGCGACGAAATATAATATAAGATCAAACGAACTTCTTGAAGTGAAGTTCGATCATTATTATATGAGTCGCTTCATTCGAAGATACAAAGTTCCCACCCACCCACAACCTACAAGGAAAAAACTTAATTCTCTAAAAGAATGATGCAACTCGGCTGGTGCAAGATAGTGGTGAGTTAAAAATAAATATTTTCGAATACCCTCAAGTATTCGATTCTCTGAATGTGCGAATTATGCCTGTTAGGTAGAAGGACTACATGGTAAATTACTGTATCTTCGAATGAAGCGACTCATATAATAATGATCGAACTTCACTTCAAGAAGTTCGTTTGATCTTATATAATGTAGTATGGTCCTTTGACATTTCGATAAAAGTGTTGATAGTTGTGCACAATAAGTGAATATGTGTTAATTTCTGTTTTTAGTTGAGATTAAATTAAAGGGACTGATTTATTATCAACTTTGTGTCTCTGGTACATGTTTTACCAATCAGCGTTCAATATGGATTGTTAACTTGAACGGTATGTTAGTTGATCATAGATTAGTCGTTCAAAAACCGGAACTATCCCTTGGTTTCTCGAAAGCTATTCAAACGTTTGAATTTTAACCAATCTTGTAAGTGCGAGCGTGATGTTATTATAAAATATCTGTCCGTTCCTTTCTTATTCATAATGTTCCACCAATCAGCGTTCAATATGGGTAACAACCCATATTGACGGGTCTAAACATGGCATTTAAATCAACAGATTTAAATGCCATGTTTAGACCCGTCGGAATAGGTTTTTAGGTTTCGAAAATTCTAAAGTTTTTTATTTTTAATATATAGTTTCAGGACCATTTGCTGAACCTAAAATCTGTGTTTGTGTCATTTTGGACCATTTCGTTAGTAGATATTTAGGTATTTCTCTTTTTGATCGGTGTTGGTCGAAAAGAAAATTATAGTTGAAAATTTAACCTTTGTGATGTTATTGGGGTAGTAACTGATCTATATATGTATTTTGTGTCAGGTCTATCCACGGGTTTTCGAGTAATTAGCTAAAACCTAGAAAATCGCCTAATTAGCCCAAAAAAAATTACAATTTGTAAAATTGGTGTATTGTAGTTAGTTGATCATACATTTGAACGTTCGGGAAACCGGCACTATGTCTATGTACTTCCGTGCCAACGTAACACGGCTCATAATATAACCTATGACATACTATAGACCTTCATAATGTCTCTCAAACCCACATTTAACTGTCCCTAGTAATCCTAAAAGACATAAAACACATTTACCGCCTTATGAAGATTATCATAAATAAAAAAAAGATATAAAACTCAGAATAAAAAGCTAATGCGATCAAAGCAACGACTTCAAAATGATAAACGAATGCGTTTTGAGCGGCGTGATTTTTATTCCAAGTTTTAATTTGAAATGTTGTGTTTTAAAATGACGTTATGAAATAAAAAAAGCAGCTGGAAAAAGATTACTAATTGTAGGTCATTAAACTATCAGGCAGTTGTATTATTCTAAATTAAACTATAAAAAGCAATTCAAATATTTAGTAAACCATACTTTTTGGAAATCGTCGTATTTTTACATTGTCTGTAATTTTCCAAGAAAAAAAAAAGATCCCACCAAAAACATGTTCATGTAAAAATGTTGCCAACACGAGTCTACATAGCTTACAATGTGAAAAAGTTATCAGATCTCTTGTAGAGCCAAGATTATTGATCTATGCGCCCTTACTTTGACGACCTCCGTAGCGCAGTGGTTCAGCGCGTTGGTTCTCGACCGAGAGGTTGCGGGTTCGAATCCCGCCGAGGGAAAAAAAAGTTTTCAAAGTTCACGGGTCATATATATGTATTAAATTTGTGTAATAATATAATTAAAATCTTAAATATGTGTATAGTATAAAAATAATAATTATATATATATCCGTTGTCTGGTACCTGTAACACAAGTTCTTCGGATACTTAGCACAGGGCCAGATTGACGAGGTGTGAAGCGTCTATAGATATTATTATTATTACTTAACCTGGCCTAACTTCCCATACTTTACATTTCAATCAAAACGCGATACTTGGCCGTTTTGCTACCGTTACGTAGATTTCAAAGGTATTCATCGTGTGTGAAATAAAACGGCCAAGCATCACGGTTTGACTGAAATGTAGAGTATGTAATATGTGAATTTAAGCCTAGTAAAATAAGGATCAATAATCTTGGCTCTATAATATAATAATATGTAGGTACCTATAATTTTAATTATTATTATTCAGGCTCTACATATTGAGATATAATTACTTAATATATAAAATAACTTTTTTACATTTTAAGCTATGTAGACTCCTCTTGACAATATTTTAAATTTTAATACGAAAATGTTTTTGGTGGGATCTTTTTTCATAATGGATTCATAATGGAAATGAAATACAGTACCTAAAACTACGTTAAATTGAACACCCAAATCCTTTGGGGGATTCGAATCCCCGACCTGGGTCCTTATTCAAGATGCCATCGCTATTATCACTTTCGAAGTTCGAAAACAAAATGTAATAAGGTTCGCTAAAAGACAAGCGAACTCGTATGTAACTTCGTAAACTTGATAATATCGATGGGAAGATGTAATCAGTGTAGGGTGTTGATAAACTAGCCAGTAGCCATCGATCTACGTACATCAAAATCGAAATATTTTTATTCAGATTAAATTTTACAAAAAATGTTTTCTGAACGTCATTTCGATATGGTGGTACCTACCACCGGTTCAGGACCTAGCCCAGCAAAGTAGTCAAAGAACGTTTGTGTGCAAAAGCGCACAGACGTTATTTGACTACTTTCTTAAACTTATTAGTTGAAAAATTTTGAACGTTTTCTGGGATCCTATTGTATAGTATACATTGGCCCTTCAACGAATTCTTTACTATTTGCTAAGTCTAGTCACTGGAATAACAATTCTTATTCCGAGTATTTCTATTACGGTTATCACATTTTTTAAAAACAGATTTACATTTTTCTTAACATATAGTACATTAGAGAGAACTATACTGAGAAGCTACAGTTAGTATTCCTGTATCCTTAAAAGTATCAACGTATATATATCAACGGGCATCTAAACCTTTCTTTCTCTAGCAAGATTTATAAAAGAAAATGAATAATAATTAATTCTCAAATGATAATCAACTAGTCGAGAATAAAAGCAAAAAGAAGCAATTCAACTCAAAAGGAACGTACGGACAAAATGGGTATTTAAAACAATTGCTATCGGAAAAATAAATGTAAATTTTTCCGGGACGTGCTTTTTTGTCCGGACACTAAAAGGTTTTTTTACCTAGTTACCTCAATTTAAAAGATGTCGTATGGTAAATGAATGGCGGGACCGGGCGTAATGAAGCCAATATTTTATTTTCTATAAAACGACGCGACGGTCGTTTAAACAGAATGAGCGTCGATTCTTCGATAGAATAATCTAGAACAACTTTAAAACGTAAAGTGTAGTGTTGCTGTGTAACCTACCTAATGCCTATGTGTATCATCATCATTTGTAATGTGCCCAACCATTCCAATCTTAGGCAGTTTTTATCCAAAAATAGCTTATACTATCCGTGTCTGTCGTATACTTCAGTGTCGCCGTATAGTTATATAACCTACCTAATGCCTATGTGCATCATCATCATTTCTAATGTGCCCAACCATTCCAATCTTACTCAGTTTTTATCCAAAAATAGCTTATGCTACCCGTTTCGCCGTATAGTTATATAACCTACCTAATGCTAAAATATATGTGCATCATCATTATTTCTAATGTGCCCAACCATTCCAATCTTAGGCAGTTTTTATCCAAAAATAGCTTATGCTACCCGTATCTGTCGTATACTTTAGTGTCGCCGTATAGTTATATAACCTACCTAATGCCTATGTGCATCATCATCATTTCTAATGTGCCCAACCATTCCAATCTTAGGCAGTTTTTATCCAAAAATAGCTTATGCTACCCGTGTCTGTCGTATACTTCAGTGTCGCCGTATAGTTATATAACCCACCTAATGCCTATGTGCATCATCATCATTTCTAATGTGCCCAAACCATTCCAATCTTAATCAGTTTTTATCCAAAAATAGCTTATGCTACCCGTGTCTGTCGTATACTTCAGTGTCGCCGTATAGTTATATTACCTACCTAATGCCTATGTGCATCATCATCATTTCTAATGTGCCCAACCATTCCAATCTAAGACAGTTTTTATCCAAAAATAGCTTATACTACCCGTGTCTGTCGTATACTTCAGTGTCGCCGTATATTTATATAACCTACCTAATGCCTATGTGTATGTGTTTTTATCCAAAACTATTTTACCCGGGCTAACACGAATATTTTGATGCATCTTACATTAAAACATACATACAATCAATATACATAGTTACGTCTACATAGATTACCAAAATCATTATTCATGCTATTGGCTTGATTTTGATAAATTAAGGTTTTTTAACGGGAAGGGCAGGAGAATCCTCATACATAGATTACCAAAATCATTATTCATGCTATTGGCTTGATTTTGATAAATTAAGGTTTTTTAACGGGAAGGGCAGGAGAATCCTCAGGGATTCCTTGTGGGTCGGCCCAACAAGGATATGTTCGACTCTACTGAGAAGGCGGCCCTGCAGCCTACAAAATCCTTTCACATCCTGCTACTATTCAAATTCAGCACGCCTTAAATACTGATACATTTTCAAAATTTCTTTCTTGATACAACTTTTCTTGTTTTTTTAATTTATTTTTGTTCAACAAATAAATTAAAGTTACGTAGAAAGCTTACTGGATTAATACAAGTATACATAAAAAACAGCTGAATTGAGAAGAACCTTCTCTTTTTTGGAAGTCGGTTAAAAAGTAAATCACTGTTCGTGTTATCCAGGACACTTTTACGTGCAATTTATAAAAAAAATTACAGAGAAAACGATGCTGTTAGTTTGCATTATGCGAGTATATTGGTATTCAGTAACAGATGTTTATGAAGTAAAATTGAAAAGTCAAGAGCATTACTGATTTTAAAATACTGTCGCAAAAAACACAAGTTCTAGTTAGAGACTAGAAAATCGGAGCTGTTAGGAACACTTCGACTAAAGTTTGGTGCACCATTCAAAAAGCGTTGAAACTAAAAAAGAAAAACTTGTCGTTAGCGGAAATTTTATGAAACTAGCTTTAAAATGAAATTATATACAAAAAATTTAATATTTTTGGGAAGCCATGTTATTAAGGCTCAAGTAGACTTTTGTGGTCGCGACTGATCGTACACGCTGAGCTTTTTTTACTAACTATTATTGCTGAGTTGCTTATAACAAGCAGGCTTACTCCCGACATAACCGAGAATCGAATCAGTATGATTTCAACAGCTTATGGTATTTTATTTTGTGGATTACTTTGAAACTAACCGGGATAAAGAAAATCGTTAGATCGTCGAATCGACTGAGAATCAAAATAAATAAACGTAAATTTATTCGAGTGTACGTATCACGATCGAATCTGAATCAAAATCGAATCTGTTTGGAGAGTAAGACTACACGTGCAACTTGTCTGTAATAGACAGTTTTTGTAAAAACACTAGTCCGAAAGTTTTAACGTTACTTTCGCTTTTGTTACAAATCTATTGACAGCTCGTTTAATAAAATGAGAACAAAATCAGACACACATGGACACATGGCTAACACATTACTCTTTCTTTTGACTTTGTCGCAGTCGGGTAAAATGATGTCGACAAGTCTCTCGTCCTGGCAGCGACCGTACTATGTCGTATGCAGGCATTCAAACAAACATTCAATAAAACCAAATCAAAATAAAAAAAGCTAATCATTTTTGAATTTTAATGAAATTCAAAACTTGTTTAAATACTATTCATAATATATTTGATCGACACCGTTTGAAATAACGTTATGTTCATGTTTTTCATGCTCCCGAAACCACGTAACATGAAACGAAACCAATAAAAGCAATTTAAAATGTACACAAAATCTGTGTTTAAACACGTGTGGTAAACAAACATTATATAATGTTCGTTCGGTTTTTGAGTCCAACTCAAATATTTGCTTTTTTGCCGCCATTATTTCGGCGTAATACGATTGCTGTTCGGGTAACCTGTCAGATGCGTTGTGTCTGGTAAACGTGTCAATACGTTTGTGTCTGGCGAATCTGGTTGCAAAATGAACTGGGCGGCGATTCTCCGGCAGTGGAAAAACGTTCATACTCGAATAAATCGTCGACATTCGGAAATTTTAAGAACAATGTACACTTGGTGTATTCTCAGAACACACTGAAAAAAATCTGTTTATTACTTATTTAATCATAAGTGTGGAATGAGCAAAGAATAATCGTTCTTAGGCTGCCGGCATAAGTGTGAAAATTCTTTGTACATTTTTAAGTGATAAGAGTTCATTTTGTACAATATGCTTACGCATATTTCGCTGCTAAGAAAAATCGTTCTTGTTAGAGGGTAATAAGAGTAAAAATTCTTTACTATTGCATATTACTTTTATAAGTAGTTATATTTTAAACGGCTTATTTTGTACTTGTTAGAACTTGTTAGTTGCGTTTTGCAGGTCGATGAAGTAACGTGTTTTCATTATTTTACTCGACGAAATGTTTCGTATTGTTTGTTTGTTTTGGTGGTGCGTTTAGGTTATACAATATCGTTGACTTTTAAAGCGTCAATAATACTCGTAATTAATCATTTTTGTTGTAGACGTAAATGTATTAATATGTTTGTTTAATTTTTTAGTTCACATTAATAAATTATATAAATACTAGCTGACCCGTGCCCACTTCGTTGAGCATACAAACCGTTTCGCCGAATCGGTTCAGTCGTTCTTGGGTTATGCTAACCAACATATTTTGCGATCAATTTTTATATTATAGAATATGTAAGGTTTACTTCGACAGTTCGATTGGTAATTGTTCTATTGGTACCCCAGAATACGTGTTTCATGAATCGTTCGAACTTTTCGGTAGTAGAACGGACAACTTAATACATACGGTGGCGGCTGGTAGGTTATCAAATTGGTGGTGCACTTTTCTTACTTAGCTTTAAAAAAACTTAGCGTTAAAAAAACGCTATGGGAAACTTCAAAGACATAAAGTGATTTTCTTGTAAATATTGTTGTTGTTTATTGAAATATTAATATTTTAAATACCTAAGTATAATATTATGTATTATAAACGTATCAATTACGTATTTCGTCAATCATAGATAGTTAAAATAATTTTTACCCGACTTCGGCGAAGTCAAAAGGAAGGGTACATGATTTTGGCAGTTTATGTATGTATGTAGCTCGCAGCAGCTAAACTACTGGTCAAAATCCAAAAAATTCTAAATTCAAAACTTTTTATTTCCATAAAGGTTATTAAATAACACGTCTTATAGAATTATCCTACAATATGATGCCTACCACCGGTTCGGAAACTAGTCCGGCGAGAAGAACCGGCGTAAGAAACTCGCGCGGGGCCATATTTTAGCAAGGTCCGATTTTAATGAATGAGGTGTCAATCAATTCGTATTGTTGCCGCGAGTAACATAGACTATATAAATTTCATTATCTTAATTGAATTTTTTTGAATATAGTTTTTTAAGTTTAATTTTGAAAATCTAAAATCGTTTTTTAAACATTACACCCACTCTCAATAACGACAACAATTTAGTAATAAAAACTACTTTTTAAGTTGCTAAAATAAGTAAAAACTGCACAGCTGTGTATGGTCTTTTGTCGCTTTATGATATTAGCCCGCAATAAACTTGACTGTCGGCATCATGCATAGTGAACTTTCTAAGAAATTCGTTCTTTTGTTTACAAATTGGGATTGCTTGCACGTGTTGACTGTTTTTGACCATTACTAATAAGTAGGAGTCATGGATTATCTAACGTTAACATATTCTTAGTTGATCACAAACTTTCAAACGGTAAGCGTGGCTAGTAAAAGAAAATCACTGTGTATTGATGAAAAAGTTTTACTGATACGCGCAATAGAAACAGAAAATATGAGACATATCTACTATCGCTAATCTGAAATAAACACATACATACATACAAACATACATACATACACACATACATACATACATACATACATACATACATACATACATACATACAAACATGCATGCATGCATGCATACATACATACATACATACATACATACATACATACATACATACATACATACATACATACATACATACATACATACAAACATACATACATACATACATACATACATACATACATACATACATACATACATACATACATACATACATACATACATACATACATACATACATACATACATACATACATACATATGTACATACATACATACATACATACATACATACATACATACATACATACATACATACATACAAACATGCATACATACATACATACATACATAAATACATCAATACATACATACAGACATACATACATACATAGTACATACATGCATACATACTTACATACATACATACATACATACATACAAACATACATACATACATAAATACATCAATACATATATTACATACATACATAGACTGCCAAATTATTTATTTGTACATGTGGATTCGGACATCTACCGGTCCTTACCACTCGTTGGATATCGGGGACTTTTTCACGATTTACTTCGACTGTGAAGATCTGAGAATACACAAGTGTTTTTCGTTCTTAAAATTTCCGAATTTCGATGTTTTATTCGAATGTGAACTTTTTTCCACTGCCTGAGAACCATGCGCATTACGTGTTTTGTAAACCGCTCGAACGTTTCGGTAGAATGGAAAAAATCATGAAAAAATGTCATGCGGAAAATGTTCTAATAGCGAGAATCGCCGCCCTGATCCATTAAAATTATAAACTATCTCTTGTTTTATTTAATACTAGCTGTGCCCGCGACTTCGTTCGCGTGGTGTTTGTTTGACTTAAACCGTTTATGCAGCGCATGCAAAGAAAGTCCCCAAATGTAAATTGTTTGTTTGTTTAAACGCGCTCATGTCCCGTATATGACGCCCAACGCCGCGACGACCGACGCCGCGACGCCCGACGCCGCGGTGCCCGCCGCCGCGACGCCCGACGTCGCGGTGCCCGCTGCCGCGACGCCCGACGCCGCGGTGCCCGCCGCCGTGACCCCTGACGCCGCGACGCCCGACGCTGCGACGCCCAACGTCGCGACGACGACGCCCGACGGCGCGACCCCCGACGCCGCGACGCCCGACGCCCGACATCGTGACGCCCGACGCCGCGACGCCCGACGCAGCGACGCCCAACGTCGCGACGCCAACGCCTGACGCTGCGACACCCAACGTCGCGACGCCGACGCCCAACGCCGCGACGCCGACGCCCAACGTCGTGACTCTGACGGATGCCGCGACGCCCAACGTCGTGACGCCGACGCCCGATGCCCGACGCCGCGATGCCGACGCCCGACGCCGCGACGCCCAACGTCGTCACGCCTGACGCCGCGACACCCAACGTCACGACGCCGACGGCCAACATGTAGGACAATTTTAAAAGCGTTATTTTCTAACCTATTTGGGAATAAAATATTTTTCATTGTTGTTAAGTATGGTGAATCTGGCTTACATCTGTGTATGGCAATTTAGTCTCGTTACTATAATATGTTAATTTATTTGCCATTTAATTACATTCTCTGTGCGACTCTCAACGGTCTAGAATTAAGCTGTTCGGATAAGTTGTCATTGTTGTACCTAGGTAAATATTATAGTAGATAATAATATTAAGGGGCCCATTTAACTAGTTGGCGAGTCACCGTCTGCTGACTTTATGATACATGAAACCACGTCGTATCTGGCAGTCGCCATAGTCCTTCCATAGTCCTAGATACCAAGTCCACTAGCACCTCACCCCTATAGACCAGAATCTTTTCATATAACCGTTCCTTGCAATAGTCCTACACTAACCGGTGGGTCTCCGTGGGCGCACTCCCATGGTGCGTACAGGGAGAGTCGCCGGCTGATGTCACATTACATTTAAATTAAAATTGTGCAACGAGGCCTCTGCGTGTTGGCTTCGTCCCCTCGCCTGCCTTCCAAAGGTCCGGGACTTAATTGCCCGTGAGCAAGGAAAGCTATATCAAACATAATAATAATATTATTATTTTTCAAACTTCAACCTTCACTTCCTTCGCCGCGAGCGGCGGTATTCGAACCCGCGACCTCCGGCTTGAGCATCGACGGGCTCAACCACTGTGCTACAGAGATCGTTAATCGTAAATCTGGCTAACATTTGTATCTATAAAGTGTTAAATGCGATAATGTGATAATTTTTAATCGCATTTATATCGAATCATTGTGCAAATATGGATAGCTGTTCGGATAATCTGTCATTGTTGTGTCTGGTATATCTGTCAATACGTTGTGTCTGGCGGATCAGCCCGTGGTGATGTGATCACATTTTAATCGCATTTATCACGCGCGGTGGTTTCAGATTAGCTCGCAGCTTGGTGGGAGGGACTCTATTATTAATTGAGTGTTTTGCTATAGTCAGATTGTCATGGACAAACCTAAAAATGAATTTAGAAAGTACTTTATGCAGAGTCCTTTCTACAGGGTGTATCATGGTTCATATTTAACGCCTCCGTGGTCTAGTGGTTCAGAGATTTGCTCTCGACCTCGTCGTGGGTTCGATTTCCACGTTGGAACAACAACAAAAAAAAATCGTCTCCAAGTTTGGTTAGGACAATGCAGGCCGATCATCTGGATGGGCATGTAATTAAAAACTATAACCCGACTTAGATTTGTTTAGCGGGTACGACTACGGCTCTACCTTGACTATTTTTGTACCTATGCATATCTGGATTTCAAATTGAATTATTTTCTTGTTTCAGCCTTTTTAGACCCCTTTTTTGCGAAGTCGGGTTATAGTTTTTAACTTTTTTTATTTTATATTTTTCTGTATTCTCATCAAATATATTTTCGTTAAACTAACCATTACATAGTAAGTAACAAAACAGTTACTAGAAACTACTTGAACGACCGCATTTTAAATGTTTATTTTGAATTTAATAACAAAATTTAACAATTGATAAAATATTTAAATATATATTTATTTGTGATGTGCTCGTCAAGACCTATCTTTTGATACCAAACACGATACAATTATCTTAATTTAATTATTTTTGGAGATCAAGAAAATAATTTTGAAAATCCAAAATTTTACAAAAAAATCTTATAGCCTATGTTACTCGCGGGACTACTACGAATCGATTGACACCTTATTTATTAAAATCGGACCAGTAGTTTTGCCAACCAAGATAATAACTACTGTATGCGCTTTGTGGCAAAATTTACCCGGTAGCACCTGCTGCCGAGTTAAGATGACCACAAGGTGTGAATATTACTATGCTGGCCTAGTAATAAAATACACACTATATTTGGCTGCTATATGATCCATAAATCACTCTGTATAATGATCATGTCCAGTTATTGGTCCACATATGGGTATATGGGTCCACAGAATATCAGGGACTGTGAAGATCCACAGTCATTATCCTGAGTGGATCCCATTTCGGCAATCGGTGCATTGCACTACCTACCACCATTACCTAGATCTCATGGTTTTTATTACATTTTCAACGCATTTCTGTTTTGTTGTAACTGTTTAATCATGTCTTTTTTTTTTTTTCTTTTGTCTTGGTGTATGTAATGATAATAATGTTTTGTTTTTTTTTTTTTTGCCCATTGTGTAGTGTAATATTCGTTTTGTTGAATAAACGTTTATTTATTTATTTATTTATTTATTTATTTATTTATTTATTTATTTATTTATTTATTTATTTATTTATTTATTTATTTATTTATTTATTTATTTATTAAAGCTCCAATTAATGATGTACAGGATTTACCTCCTTAAGTCATGTGTCACAATGGCCGTCTCGGTTGCTCTTCCCAAACCCGACGAAGATCGGAAAGAAGGAAAGAAGAAGAATCTAAGACGGTGAAAATTAAGTTTATATAATATTTGTGTATTGTTATTCCAAATAATAAAGAAATCAAAATGCCAAAAAAAATATTTTGTGAATCTACGCTTTTATAGAAATACAGTCACAAGTTATAACTTTACGTTGTTTGTTAAAAAACATTCAGATGAAGGTACAATTTTAAAAATGGAATGTAATAGAAAACTACACAGCGAAAATATCCTTTCTCTATTTTGTAAGAGCTGAAAGTGTTATTGGCAAACAAAATATTATATTCCCAGTTGTTATAAAATAAGCACATTGTAGCCGAGTAGAGTTGTTCCTTTTGAAATACACAATTTTCATTTTTTGGAGGCAAATATTATGTAAAGTGAATTTTGTTTCATATTTTTAGCGAATTGCTTTCACTTTGATATTCTATACACTCAAATGTGAAACTAAAAAGTTTGTTTGGAATTTACGAGGTGTACGAGTTGAAGGTAACAAAAAAGATTATGAACATTTTACAACAGTATAGAAACACTACAGTTTAATGGTGTAACTATTAAGGGGAAATCCCATAATAGTTAGCTATTAGTAAGTTAACTAACTTTAATATTATTATCATCAATGTCTATTTTGTATTTGAGTAGGTATAATAATTTTAAGATCGATACAAGTTTTTAGCAGCAAAACGGAGTAGGTACAAACTTCTTATATTCTTGAACCAGACGAATACTCTTCATCAAACAGGAACCCAAAGGTTGCCCTCTTGGTTTACATTGAACTATTAGATTCGCACTCAAGTTCCATTACACTCGATTTGATGCCAGTGTGAGTAATACCAGAAATAATATAAAATAAATAAGTAGTACTTTATTTGAGATTTTAAAACCCTACATATATTAGGTGTATACCTATATAACACAGCAAAAAAGTAAAAAAAAGCATGCAATAAAATAGCAAGATGATAACATGGGAAGTGCTACCTACCTACTGCCTAAAACCAAAATGGAATACCACTCAGCTTTACATGGTACGCAATTTACCTAAACTAAAACATCACATCGAAAGACGTGTTCACATCACTAGTGTAAAGTGTTTTTAACGTTTTAGAATAGTAAAAATGAGGTCAGTAGCGCTCGTTACTTGAGGAGTAAATCCTCGGACACTGCTCCACAGCTAACAGAAACAGCTTCAATTATTCAGTCATGTTGTTCTGCATTTTACGAGGCTGGGGCAAAGATATGGAAATCGGGCGAGAAGTGGGGCGGAATAGGGCGAATGGGGCGAATAGGGCGAACTGTTTCCCACATGACCTCATGTTATTTAAATACCCGATTCGATTATACTTGGATATTTCGTGCCCTTGGGGACTTGTGTTGGCATTTTTCTTGTTTTGTGTTTAACCGTAGACTGGAGGATAATGCAGGCTTCTTGTCTCTCGGGCCAAATGTATGGTAAGTATATAATTCTTGCAACTTATATACTTTTTTATGACAGCGAAATATCGCTGTAAATGCGCACTCTCAGGTCATAGACACGTGCATACGCGCTAGTCTAGTTACTAGGCCTCCTTAGGCGACCGCTACGCGCGTATCATACCTACCTACTAGGATTCTATATTATAAAATGAAATGAAGTTAAAATATACTTTACACATAAAAATAAACAACACATAGAAAACACGATAGTACACAAAGGCGGCCTTATTACTACAATAGCAATTTCTTCCAGACAACCTTTGAAAGAAAGGATCAAATCACTAGATAATAACAGGGTATTGTGATAAAAGTATATCTAGATAATACAATACAATAAAATAAAATAAAATAAAATAAAATAAATTAAATTAAATTAAATTAAATTAAATTAAATTAAATTAAATTAAATTAAATTAAATTAAATTAAATTAAATTAAATTAAATTAAATTAAATTAAATTAAATTAAATTAAATTAAATTAAATTAAATTAAATTAAATTAAATTAAATTAAATTAAATTAAATTAAATTAAATTAAATTAAATTAAATTAAATGAATTTTACTAATTAATACTATAAATGCATAATACAAATTTTCAAATTTACACTGGACACGTCATACTAAGGTAGTGCTTTTTTAGCAAAGATTTAAAAGAATTCAGTCTTAGCCTGTTTTATACAGGTGGGAAGGGAGTTCCAAAGAAGGACAGATTGAACAGAAAAGGAAGAGTTAAAATATTTAGTGTGATGGATGGATATCTAGGAGAAAATTAGTACAAGATCGCAACTCCTGCCTGTCAGAGCTGCGAAAATTAAACATTTCTTTCAAGTAAGGAGGGCTGTTGGGGTCAAACAAAATTGTGAAAAGGAGCGTAAGTATGCGAACATCTCGGCGAAAGCGGATTGGCAACCACTTGAGCTTGTGACGAAACTCGGAGACATGGTCATATTTGCTCAAGCCAAAGATGAACCTTAATGATAGATTTTGAAGGCGCTCAAGTTATACCTATATATTGCTTCGAAGCTTATCGCACTAAAGTTTAGTGGGATGATCATCGATTAGTAACTAAACTATGTATCACTTGTGAAATAAATGTTATGTTGTTTTCATGCGATTGCCAAGACAATATACTTATTTATTTAAAACACTAGCTGTGCCCGCGACTTCGTTCGCGTGGTGTTTGATTAACTTAAACCGTTTATGCAGCGCATGCAACGAAAGTCCCCAAATGTGAATTTCAAAAAGAAAAAAAAAAAAGGAAATTTTGAACGCGCTAATCTCAGGAACTACTGGTCCGATTTGAAAAAATATTTTTGTTGGATTGTCCATTTATAGAGGAACGCTATATAACATTACGCTGCGACCAAAACCAGTCGGGCGTCGTCGTCGCCCGACGCCGCGACGCGATGCCGACGCCCGACGTCGCGACGCCGACGCCCGACGCCGCGACGCTGACGCCCGACGCCGCAACGCCGACGCCCGAGGTCGCGACGCCGATGCCAGACGTCGCGACGCCCTCGCCCGACGTCGCGACGCCGACGCCCGACGTCACGACGCCGATGGCAGACGTCGCGACGCCGACGGCAGACGTCGCGACGCCGACGCCCGACGCCGCGACGCCGACGCCCGACGCCGCGACACCGACGCCCGACGTCGCGTAGCCGACGCCCGACGTCGCGACGCCGACGCCAGACGTCGCGACGCCGACGCCAGACGTCGACGCCGGGGCGGGTCGCTAGACCTATCTGTTTGGTAACATATGCTTAGACTTCTTCAACAATATCAAAATCCATATATGTTTCCATATAAATTTTGAGGAGTTCCCTCGATTCCTCACGGATCCCATTGTCACCATTTTGGTGACAATGGGACCAAATTTGAATTATACCATACACAACACAAAAACAATATTTAAAATCGGTTCATAAACGACAAAGATATCCGCGAACAAACATAAAAAAATATACATACTGTTGAATTGAGAAACCTCCTCCTTTTTTGAAAGTCGGTCAAAAATACTGTTTTCTATTGCTTCGCGTCGCTGTGTAGGTAGATAAGCGATCGCCCCGCGCGACCCGCACACCCCGCAGTCCACACGCGTCGCAAATCGTCCGACTTACTACAAATTTATCGTCACTACTCGGCTCCTATGTGTGTCAGCGTTATGTTTTATAGCTTATAACCTGCTCAGGAGTATGGACTACAATCGTACTAAGTTTGGTTAAAATCCCTTCAGTAGTTTTTGTTCCATACGTGCACATACAGACAGACAGACAGACAGACAGAAAAACAATTTATTGATTGCATTTTTGGCATCAGTGTCGATCACCAATCATCCTCCAATAAGAATTTTGAAAAAATATTCAATGTGCAGAATTGACCTCTCTAGAGTTTTATTATAAGTATAAATATAGATATTACACGTACATAATTCGTTCGTTGAGAGATTTTGTATTTAACAAATAACAAAGTCACATGATTTTCGACAGATAAAAGGTATATGAACGATTGAAAAATCAGCCTTTATATTTTATACTATTAGGCAAAACTAGTTAGTACGACTATTTTAAGTACCTACCTCTAATTTAATAATTGCAATTTCCACGTCCGCGTGGTAAGTTATACATATAACATGAATATTACTTGAAATAATAAAAAATAGGCCTACCGTTTCAATGTGTTTCGAAATAATAAAATAATGAATTTAACACACAAATTTCAATTCATGTCGACAGTGTCCGCGCGAGTTGAGACGGGCAAAGCTGTTAAACGGATTACGGCGGTGAATCAAAAATATCGAACATTAGTTGTATGGAAATGTGTGGAGTTGTGTGGAGTGTATGGAGCTGAATGGATTGTATGAGCCGCATCGATACATCCATTCAGATTGCGAATGCGGGCGATGTATAATTTATTGGCTGAAATCGTATGATACGGCTGTATAATAAAATGAATTTTATTGAAAATGTTGAATCGCAAATACAACCAGGGCATGAAGAGCTTGGATTAATATTTTATAGAATTATCCTATCTATTCGGTATTTACAATTCATCTATCGTTTCATTTTATGCCCCGACAAAAACAGAGGGACGCTAGAAGTTTGATGTGTCTGTCTGTGGAATATCTCCAAACGGATGTACCATTTTTTTTAATTAAAAGTTGACGTGATCTAAAAATAGCGAACATTCTCCATTTACGCACTACACCTCTGTATAGTGCGTATTCTAGTGGTGCTTCTACACCAACTATGGCAGTCAAGCAGTGGCGTGGTTTCTATAACTCCATTCCTATAGGGTTCACTTACCCCCTACACTGTGAAGACCCTCATCCAAATTCCTATCCCCTCCCCTTTTATGCAGGCTATTGCTTCCCTCTAAAGAAGAACCAGATGCAGATGCTGCAGTACTAAGACGCGCATTAGTAGATCACGCCCCATACATTGCATCCCAAAGCTGCATGCTTTGGTAGGCAATGTATGGGGGCTGAGGTAGTGACATGTAGCTCAGAATCGATGGCCGCTGGGGCTGAAAGGTTCTCGAGTGGAGACAAGAAGTCGGAGCGTGGACGACCTCCCAGGTGGACAGACGAGACGTAACGTGACGAGACAGATGGCTGGAAGAGACTGGTAGCACTGAAAAACTTTGGAGGCGGTTTATGTCCAGCATTGGAGGTGTGAGGACGTCCAGTATTTTGACTTGTATTAGACTACTATTTTGACTCGTATTAGGATTACTATTATGACTCGAGCGTATGCATCAAATGTAACCCTGCGCTGGAAATACGCCCTTTTAGTTTTCTTCATGTCCTAATTGTCCACCCAAAGAAACACTTTTCGCATGCGAAACAAAATGCAATTGCGTTATTGTTTAAAATTATCGAAATTCGAATTTGGCAAATTAAATATTGACAATAATCAAGGTGCGATATAAAATTGTCGAACAAATGAACCGCAATGAGCTCCCCCCCGCGGCCGGGGTGGGCGGTCAGCACACAGCATGCAAATGAGGAGCAATCACGGCTCATTCCCCGCCTATTGTTGTAATGAAGACATGAATGGTGAAGGTGATATGTTGCAAAATTTTTATAAGAAAAACTGAGTTTAAACTGTCACATAAACGTTTTAGAACAATATGTCGTAACATATTTATACGTACTTAATTAAGTACATTGACAGTATCGCCTCCGTGGTCTAGTGGTTCAGAGCTTCGCTCTCGACCCGGAGGTCGTGGGTTCGATTCCCGCGTTGGAACAACAAAAAATGTTGTTTTCAAGTTTGGTTAGGACAATTCAGGCTGATCACCTGATTGTCTGACAAGAAAGATGATCCATGCGTCGGATGGGCATGTAAAAAGTCGGTGCTGCGCCTGATCTCTCGCTAGTCGTGTCGGTTTACCGTCCCACTGGGTTATGAGAGTAAAAGGAAGAGAGAGTGCGTCTGTGTATTGCGCACACACTTGGGCACTATAAAATAACTCCTGCGTAGCTGGCCTGGTTTCAATGAAATCGGCTACCGACATCGAAATCGGTGAGGGGAGCTATTATTATTATTTATTATATTATTATATTAAGTACATTGATTCTTAAGACGGTTCCATGGATTATAATTTATTTATTACATTGTAGTGTAGTAGTTGATGTTACAATATAATGTATTAGTGTAAGTTTAGTGTGTGTATGTTCGTGGTATGTTCCTATACGACATAAAGTATGTAGCAGGGATGAAATGGTTATGAAATTTCGGATACGGATATTAATTTATTTCGGATTATCCGTTTGTTTCGGATAATTTCGTTTACGGATATTTACAGCTCCCTTACATTCCTGGTATGTAGTGCATGAGATTGTGAGTCAGTAATAAAACAGATTTGAATGGATCCCGTTTCTCTGATATCATATCTATAGACACAACCTTACAAGTTACAATATATAGGTACTCTTAGGACCGTGTTAATAAAACAATATCAAACATGGTCTCAGAAATTTCGATCGCAACCTCTACTTGAGAACCTATTTGACAGATAAAGTAACAATTTCGTATCACTTTTAAAAATAAACAACTTTACTTAAATATACACTATACAGACAGACAGTCCGTCAATTACAAGTCATATATTGAACGAGGGCTATAGACATACTATTTTTTTTTTACTTTTTTCCCTAGGGTTTTGCTGTAGATATTTTTTATATAAAAATGGCGTGGGCGAGAATTGTCACCATTTTTACTCAGTAGCCTCTGCCGTCCCCTATGGGTTCTGATGGTCACTTGCGTGGGTGTAGATGCAATGAAAATAGTCATGATATAACGGATGATGATGTAAAAAGAACAGTCACTATAACTTTTGTATATAATTATACTACCTTTGCTCAATTAAGAAATGTATTTTTTTATAATAATTAAAATACTGTTTTTTTTGCTTTTTCTTATTCTTGCGACAAAAAATAAGAAATGGTAAAAAGTAAAAAATTTTTTTTTTGTTATTACTTACCTAACTAAAAAAAACACAATTTTTATAATCATTTTATACAGTATATTTTTGACAAGTAAATACAATTGAAATATAAGAAAGAATATCAACAAGCCAATTAAGCGCCAAAAATAATTACCAACTGTTTTTGTCTGTCAATGATGTCTTCGATGTCGGTCATTTATTGCACAGAAAATTAATGTAGCCATTTTGGAAATGTTACTGCCAGGTATTTTTAATGAATACAGCAGCGGATACGCTGTAAATGTAAAGGAATTTACGCATATTTTATTTACTCTATGTATAAAAATCTCTTTTTACTTTAACGAACAGTAAAGAAATCCATTACCATTGTATTCTGGTAATTGGTTTAGTGTTTTTTAAATAAAATATAATTTTAAGAATTATTATAAATATTTTTTAAATATTATATATTTTGTTCTTATAAATCCTATGTATATTTTCAGTATTTTATGTTAATTGTATATGCATTTTTTCTGTTAGTTATAATTTATTAGTATATCTTTATTAATAATTAATATTATTAAATTAAAATAATATATTAAAAGCTTAAATACGTTAGTATTTTAAGAATAAATAGTTATTTGTAATTTAGTTATACAGCAATGCAAACAAATTTCCGTATAACTATACTATAAATATCGGTATTATATATTTTTAAACAAAAATAAAAACCAATTCATAAGAAAGATTGAAAGAGGCTATATTCGGATCGATAATCCCTCAAATCCCTTTCTAAATATAGACATGTTTTCATATAAAATAAACTAAAAATAAACATTAATCTACGTGATGGTTTCAATAAATTAGATTGGGTTTAAGACTGCGTTTCCACTGGGGCGGAGAGGAGCTTGCGGTGCCCGAATTGACCAATCACTATGCTCGAAATCTCCGCTCCGTCTCCAAGGAAACAGCACGAGCATAGCGATTGGTCAATTCGGGCACCACTAAGCTCCTCTCCGCCCCGCTCTGCGTCAGTGGAAACGCGTATACGTCTCTATAAGTTAGTGGGTTTAAGTAGAAAAGTCAAAATAAAATTATAAGAGTGATAACAATTTTACCCGACATTACTTCGTTAAAACCCGAATAATATACTAAAACTATCCGTGTAAATCATCTTTAACCATTTTTAACCGACTTCAAAAAAAGGAGGAGGTTCTCAATTCGTCTGTATGTATAATATTTTTTTTTTTTTTTTATGTATGTTCACCGATATTTTCGTCAATTATAGACGGATTTCAAAAATTTTTTTTTTGTTGGATAGAGTTCACTTCTGGGGTGGTCCCATTTTCACCAGGTCAGGATCTGATGATGGGATCCATGAGAAATCGAGGGCAACCACCAAAAATTGTATGCTCGTATGGTGTTTTTGTTACGTAATTATGTCTTACTCAGGTATATGCTTCAGGGTGTCAACATCTGATGCTGCTGTGCTGATGATGAAGCTACAGTACTCCTTAACGGTTAGGAGTTGGAAGGCAGTACTGTAATTGGTCGATGGAAACTATTTAGTAGTATGTAGGGCTAACATGTTGCTTGTGAGGTATGCTTGAATTAACATCTGATGCTGCTGCGCTGATGATGAAGCTACAGTACTCCTTAACGGTTAGGAGTTGGGAGGCAGTACTGCAATTGGTCGATGTAAACTATTTCGTAGTATGTAGGGCTAACATGTTGCTTGTGAGGTATGCTTGAATCAACATCTGATGCTGCTGTGCTGATAATGAAGATACAGTACTCCTTAACGGTTAAGAGTTGGGAGCAGTACTGTAATTGGTCGATCGAATGTATTAGGTTACATATGAAATTGGCGTTTTGTCGTTCTGGCCACTTTGATCTTAAATATATCCTGTTTAGTTAGGAATTCCAAATTCAAATTTAAACAGCTATTTACTCATGCATTTGTGTTTTGAACACCGTAATTCATTTGTTTTATTCTCTTTTGCTTTTTTTTCTAAGTCACTCATTTCATAAAATGGATAACTTAAAATATCGCATTATTTACGAGTACGAGCACCGTGGCACCAGTGCTGCAGAAACGGCTCGAAGAATTAATTATGTGTATAGGGGTGGTGTCGCAAAAGAAAACACGATGCGTTTTTTGGTTTCAACGCTTTTGTTCTCGAAATTTCGACCTGCAGAACAAGCCCCGTGGACGGACGGAGACCAAGGTCGATAATGATGAATTGAAGGCTATTGTGGAAGCAGATCCATCGCAAACCACATCAGAGTTAGCTACAGGCTGCGGTGTTAGTGACAAAACCGTTTTAATCCACTTCAAGCAAATTGGGAAGGTGAAAAAGCTTGAAAGGTGGGTACCTCATGAATTGAGCGAAGTAAACCGACAAACGCGCGTCGACTGCTGCGTTACATTGCTCAACCGGCACAAATGAAGGAATTTTAAATCGGATCATTACATGTGATGAAAAGTGGATACTGTACGATAATCGTAAACGCTCATCACAATGGCTGAACCCTGGTGAACCAGCCAAGTCTTGCCCCAAGCGAGAATAGACTCAAAAAAAGTTACTTGTAAGCGTTTGTGCCGGTGCCGATGTCGTACACTATAGCTTTCTTAAATCTGGTCAGACGAATATGGCTGATGTCTATTGTCAGCAACTGCAAACCATGATGGAAAAGCTCGTCGTTAAACAACCGAGACTTGTCAATCGCTCTACGCCACTGCTGCTTCAAGACAACTCTAGACCACACACGGCCCAACAGACGACTACCAAATTAGAGGAGCTTCAATTGCAATGTCTAAGACATCCACCGTACTCTCCGGACCTTGATCCAACATATTACCATTTTATTAGAAATTTGGATATCTTCTTGCAAGGAAAAAAATTCAATTCCGATGAGGCAGTCCAAACCGCTTTCAAAGATTTCATTGGTTCCCGTCCGAATGGTTTTTTTAGTAAAGGGATCAATGAACTACCTATAAGATGGCAAAAGTGTATAGATTGCAATAGTTTTGATTAATAAAATATATTTTAATATGAAAAAATCGCCTTTATGTTCCTCCAACACAAAACGCCAATTTCATATGTAAGGACTTAATATGTAGGGCTAACGTGATATTTGTAATATACCATCCAGACTCACGGCGAGAAATCTCACAGAGAAGTCTCGCCGGGCCTTCTCGCGAGAACAAGCATTTTATTCACACTCTCATTTGAGATCTGTTTCCTATGCAGTATGGACGACATTGACGAAATTGAAACTGCAGCAGGTTTGGCTCTGTGTGCCATTGCATATTATAACTTTGTCAATGTCGTTGGGTCTACCTATGATAATAAAAAATATAAATACCTAATATGTAATATCAAACTCTTTCAAGTACCTATTAATAATAATTATAGCTTCCTAAAAATATGTACAATTCGTCAAACGGACGTTGTAATTAGTGACTATAGGTATATAATATTAAATAAACTGAAACCCTTGAGTAAATGAACTAGCATCTATTTAAGTTCACAACGCATTAGCACAACTAAAAATCGAGAAATAAACTGACTTTTAAAAAAAAAATTAAACCGACTTCAAAAAAAAAACACAAACGACAAAAACTTTAACCAAACAAAAACAGTACCTACATAACTAAAAAGCGATAAATAACCTAATTTATCTACTTAATGCATATTATATATCTACAACTATTTAAATATTTACAACTAAATACCTAATACTATAACAAAGTCATCTTTAACTATTTAAATATTTACAGTTATCACTTATTTTTGAAGTCGGTGCCAGCCTGCAGCCTAGGTAACGTAGTCTGTTGTGTTGTTTGAGAAGCCACACACACGGCAAAATACAATCTATACTAATAAATTATAATGCGGAAGGGTTTGTTTGTTAATTTAAACGCGCTAATCTCAAGAACCACTGGTCCAATTTTAAAAATTCTTTTTGGAAAATTTGAAAAATTTTAGTGTTTTCTTAATTAAATTTATTTGTTTGGCTGGCACCGACTTCAAAAATAAGTGATAACTGTAAATATTTAAATAGTTAAAGATGACTTTGTTATAGTATTAGGTATTTAGTTGTAAATATTTCAATAGTTGTAGATATATAATATGCATTAAGTAGATAAATTAGGTTATTTATCGCTTTTTAGTTATGTAGGTACTGTTTTTGTTTGGTTAAAGTTTTTGTCGTTTGTGTTTTTTTTTGAAGTCGGTTTAATTTTTTTTTTAAAAGTCATTAGGGTTTCATACCCAACGGGTAAAAACGGAACCCTATCACTGAGGCTTCCCTAAACCGTGATAGATAGTCGTGTTGCCGCTATCACAACAAAATACTAAAAACATAATAAATTAGATATTAGCTTTTAGATATTCCATTCGTGCCCGTGATTTTTTGAAACGCGCGTACGGGTTTTAAATATCGTTACGTCATTGCTCATATCTATCATGACGTCACAATATAAAAAGAAAATGATAATAAAAATTAAAAAAAAACATTTATTAAACCCATTACCCAGTTTTTTTGTAGACATTACTCTACAAAAAAACTTTGAGATTACAATGACAGGACAGGAAAGTTTACATAACATTATGTTATTATTATTATTAGCCTAAACTGTCCCACTGCTGGGCAAAGGCCTCCCGGAGTGTCCTCCAAGTATTTCTTTCCTGCGCCAGAGCTGGCTAGCCTACATAATATAAGTAGAAAAAAAAGAATAAAATAGAAAGAAACTTAAAGAAATTAAGGCGAAATGCATGGATAATGCCTAACCGTCAAAAAGGAGACCACTCAGACGTTATACTGCAGCAAGACCACCACCGTGCCTGGTATAATGTGGTTCCTCGAAGTCATTTGAGGGACAGGATTAAAACACTCGACAATAGCAGTACCACACCATTTTCTGTGTCAGTGGGCAGTTTCGTTGAAACCAGGCCAGCTGCGCAGGAGTCATTATATAGTGCCTAAATATGTGAGCATTCATTCTTCCTTTATTGTCGTAAGCCAGTGGGAAGATAAGCAATACGACTGGCAAGAGATTGGAGACGATTTATTCCCGTGCGATGCTTCTTTCTTGTCAGCCAAGATTAAGAGGAAACACAACGGCCGTATTTCCATACATAAATAGGGGTCTACGCGACCTCTGCTTCCTCCCTGGATGATGTCGCTAGAGTTACATTTTTCCAAAAAATCTGTAAATACTAATTAGTACGTCCTTATTTTTTTCTTTTTTTTTTTTCATAAATTAGTTAAATAAAAGTAGATTCTCGGCTCTGTTCAAACATCCAGAAAATTACTACCTACCTTTTAATACTAGTATAATAAAATTGAAACATAGAAACATAGCCTTTTTTAGTAAATAATGAAAAAAGTACTTAAATCGGTTAAGTTTTGGAGGAGGAAACAGGGAGACCTGTTAAAAGTACAATAATTGACATTTAGGAGACCCTAAATGTCAATTTTTGTACTTTTAACAGGTAATTTCAAGGTTCATGGTTCAGCTGATGTCTCTATCGCGCTAGTACTGGCTTGCTAAGGCACTGCGAGAAAGCAATAAATTTTACAAATACCTACCTATTTGTATTTCTATATCCCATGGTGTTTCCTCTTAAACTAACTTAACTTAAAAACAACATAGTTAAACGCCAGAACGAACCTACAACCTGCCCGAGAGCCAAGTGACGTCACGTCTATACAGTGTGACAGGTGAGACATGGGCAATACTTGAGGACGTGATATTTGGCAATTATATGAGATTAAAAAAAGGAATTAAAATAATATCAATTAATCACTGAGTAAATGTAGCTTAAACTTGAATAATTATTTACCCAACGCATTGTCACCGCGCTTAGGTACGCGCCCGTACTACCTACGTTGATGTCGCACGCCGCCGCGCCGTGCCGCGCCGGCAGTATAGGTATGCTGCCGGCATGCCTGCTAGCGCAATTTTCATAGTATCCATGATACATTTAATGAAAGGAAAATTTGGTAAAAAATTAAGTACCTAATTTTATTACAGATTTATAATGGGAATCGAGTATCGAGTACTCTCCGTAAGTATTGCACATGTCTCACCAGTCAGGCTGTGTACCATCAGTCGACCAATACCCCATTTCAATAAAAAGTCAACAAAAAACTAATGGCAAACGTCCCGAACTTTGTGCACGGAATTTTGTAGCAGTTGTTATTTTTATTTGTGCTGGACCCGCATGGAACTCGATATGCCAAAGTCGGAGACGTTGATTAAATAGCGAACGTCCCAGATTGCCTTTGGATAAAACCTATACCGGGATGCACATGCTTCTCTTTGGTATCGGCAGTGTACATTTCCTGATTAAACTGGAATTGCACACAAAAATGTTGCAATTGTTTTAATGGCGATAGAAGTAATACTATAAGCTTCGAGCTGATGTAACTATGTACTGTGCCGATATTTTCTAATGCCTGGTACATACTAAGCACCCGCGGCGGGTGTTCGCGCCGGGCACACGCTCGACGCATCGAACGCCCTTAACGTTGTATTGTAACGATTTTGCGGTGACATCGTTGCGACGATTTACAATATATACGTTCAAAAAACTGCACAGGCTTACACTGTTAAATCGTCGATAAAAAGTTAGGTGTGTTTGGGCTTAAGGTATCTTTAGGGTTAATTAATAATATAACATATATTACCATTTAACATGGTGTAAATTAATTTATAAAAACAATTTATCATTGAAAGTATATCGTTTCAGCGTTATTTAAGAACTATATTTTACTTCAAGGAGCCATTCTTCAAATACAACAAACAGACATACAATTGCGGAAAGTTTTCGTGAGAATTCTCTCCGTGCCCCAGTCTGGTGAAGTTGGGACGCGCTAAGTCCACGTGATTGATGATAGAGATGTGGGCTTACGGTGATGGACGGTCGAACGCGTCGCGCTGAGATATACGCGGCTGTGATGACTCCTGATATGGACGATTTGACGCTTAAGTAATTTGATCTAGTTCTCGTAAAGCAGGAACGCGTCATTATCAATACATAGTATAAAACAAAGTCGCTTTCGCTGTATGTCTGTCCGTATGTATCCTTAGATCTTTAAAACCACGCAACGGATTTTGATGCGGTTTTTTTAATAGATAGAGTGATTCTTTAGGAAGGTTTGTATGTATAATAAATGCATAATATAGTAGAGAAACACTGATAAATTTAAAGGTTTATAATGTGATGTCGTAAATAAGCACGTTTTTTTGCGCTTATATTGCAAACGCTGGCTGAACCCTACGAGATAGACCAAAATAATGTACTACAGTATTGTTCACCTTAAAAAGTGCAACAAAAAAGTCCGCGATGGTATATGTCTATCTCTTATGGATAACCCACCATAACCATTGTTATCGTTTACTAATAAATGGTTACTTACGAAGTGATTTTAAATAATACAGCATTAATCCTTATCCAATTAAGTACCTTAAATAAATTGTGCATTTATTATAGATCAATATGCCTTTTACAGCATATAGTTTAAGCGAATATTACCGAAGATATTACAAATTTAAAATGCAGGGTCGTAGTTGTTTGCGCCGCGGCGGTACCGACCCGCAGCCGGCCGGGGGTCGGGCGGCGCGTGCCTAACTTTTAACGTTGCAGGATTAGACTTGAGCGTTAAGTGTTTTTCACATGGCCATTATATTATGTCGCGCTGTCAAGAGTAACGTCTAAGCAAAACATGTTTGTATTGGCTAATGACAAAAAAGCTGTGAACATTCTGTAGTAGGTATATTTTGCATTGCACCCGTGCGAAGCCGGGGCGGGTCGCTAGTCATCTATAATTTCATCTATAGTTTCAGCTATAACGTCCACTACTGGACATAAAAGTATCCAAATTCCATGGGGACAGATGCTTATACTCGCCACGATTGGCAGGCGGGTTGCAGCTTACAATGTCTGCGGAAACGCTGCTCACCACATGCGGATATGTTCCCTCTGTCGCCTTTTACGACACCCACTGGAAGGATTGGGAGCTGCTATTCTTTCAGCATACGCGTATAATGGCCGAATACTGAAAAGCTTAAATGTAGCAGTATACGTCACCACAAATCCCACTTTACAAGTAATGCTTATGTTCGTAACCTGTCGACCTACTCTTTAATCTAATAGGGATTCGATTAGAATTTTATAGTTCTCTAATTTTAAAACGATGCTAAATGACGCCGCCTCAAGCAAGTAATGATTGTTTAAAACCTATACCTCTTAAATCTAATTGGGATTGGAATTTGACTGTTCATTATTTGAAACACGACAGTGTCATGTAAACTTGGCTTAAACTTAAATTTATAAAATTGTCACATTCCAATCTAATACCTATTACATTCCAAGTGTAGGCCCATTTTTCATTGTGTATTAATGTCTCCTACATCGATTTTTCCATTGAAGCCAGGAGTTATTTTACAGTGGGCAAGTGTGTTTTTCCTTAACTCTCGTACTGGCGGGAGATCAGGCGCAGGATTTATTTTTCACATACCTATCCGACGCATGGATCATCTTTCTTGTCAGACAATCAGTTGATCAGCCTGCATTGTCCTAACCAAACTTGAAAATAACATTTTTTGTTGTTCCAATGCTCGAGAGCGAGGCTTTGAACCACAAGACCACGAGAGGCGTTCATTTTATACGCTTATATTTATATTATGATTACAAAATTACAGCTCAGTAAACGGAAAGTGCAGAAAAGGGGATACACAAAAATGCATCGCATGCGCAATGCGTACACAATTTGTGAAACAATTAATTTATTCCCAGCATGCCTCCAATTATGCACTAGGCGCGAAATAAACTTCGTTTGCATGTGATTAACAGCCTCGCTTGTTCCGCCGGATAACACAACACTTTTCCCGTTGTCGCAAAAATTAAAGCTGAATATGTGCGGCGTAAATTACGTCAGCTACATGTTGGCTGTTTACCTGTAATTTTTGTTGTAGACGTCTTGACATCGAGAATACTAGGAACAAAAACGCGCTGTATAGAGAACCACCATATACAGGTTGTAAAAAGAGCAGTCACTATAACTTTGGGATATGATTAAAGGACCTTTTCTCATTTTAGAAATGAATTTTTTTCACTATTAATTTTTTGAAAAAAAAAAAATTTTTTTTTCAATTTATTATTTTTAGTCCCAAGGCTGAATGAACTGTTTGGAACACTGAACTGTTTGCATTAAATTCTAAAATTTTATAATTTTTGCCCTAGTACGTAATGAACGTCTTACGCGTGCTATTGACCTCTCAGCGTAATCAGCTGATCGCTGTGTTGTGCACGTTGTACATTTCTATTGATTTTTTTTTAAATTTTTAAAACAGTGGATTAAATCAAATGACTAGTACTAATGGATATATCTCTTGCCTGGTTATTACCCCACGAAGTTATAGTGACTGCTCTTTTTACACCCTGTATAATAGATACAGTGTAACTACACCATGCATTGAAACCGACACGCGGTGGTTCACCACTGACCTGTCTCACTTTCATATCAGTGGTGCAGTGCGTTACACCTGCGTGACTGAGTATATATATGAGGTTCCTGACTAAAGTAATTCACCTCCTAGAAAACCTCCTAGACATTAGAAATTACGCGCGCGAACTAACCCGACCGCTCGCGGAAGGGTGAGGGCCTTCCCTTCTTGCACTAGCCAAGTCAATATCAATATAAAAGAGCTTCTCTAACGCGATAACTCGTTCGTGGATAGTTTTTGCTACCGCGCGTGAGCTACCTCACTCGTCAGAGAGTGAGGACGGGGTTCGGGCCCCTCAGCAGGGAGGACACGTGTCCTACACACCGTATAAAAATAGACTACTTCCGTAGCTATCCCCAAAATCCGATTTGAATATCACCCGGGTGATGTTAGGGGGGGTCAAACCTCCCCATCTACTCCCAGCCAAACAACTAGCCACCCGGCTAGTTATAGTCCGATACAGCTAAATCGGCTTTCGAGCCATTAGTGAGTACCCTTTCGAAAAAAAAAAAAAAAAAAAAAGTAATTCAGAGCACTGTGAATAAAAACGTAATATAAACGAGGGTGGAGTTGTCAAAATTGTCCAAATTCTCGACACTATCAAAAGCACACTCAATCAATCACATTAATTTACTTTATACATAATATATGTAAATGTAATATAAAATATGTAATATATGTAAAAAAAATGTAATTTGATTTTTTTTGTTTTTTTGTAACTTGTTGTGTGCACAATAAAGTATATTTGTATTTGTATTGTATTGTATGTGTACGACCTCTGTAGCGCAGTTGGTTGAGCGCGTTGGTGCTCGTACGAAAGGTCGCGGGTTCGAATCCCGCCGAGGGAACAAAAAGTAATTTATATGAGATGACAAAACAAAAATGCTCTACGCATCATTCTCTTCACACTATATTCGGCTTAATATATTAACCAAGGCTCAACATGTATATGGAGGTTAAAATTATCGCAAATAGCCTTTCACTTCTATCACTTCCGTTAGGAATTTTCCAGTTATGGAATCGAAGTTTTCAAAGTTCCTGGGTCATGGATGTGTATTAAATTTGTGTATAATATAATAAAAATCTTAAATATGTGTATAGTATAAAAGTATTAAATATATTTCCGCTGTCTGGTACCTGTAACACAAGTTCTTCGGATACTTAGCACAGGGCCATATTGACGTGGTGTGAAGCGTCCATAGATATTATTATTATTATTACTCTGACTTTTGGTACATAGGTATATAGATTAGGTTATTACATTGTAAACCTAATATTATGTATACATATAATATACATAAAAAAAATATCAATTTTCCATTTTTTGCTAAAAATGGCACCGTCCGAGATTCTTACGGTGGTTCTAATCGGCGGGCTAGGGCTAAACCGGTGGTACCCATTTTTGTTTACTTTCTTCTTAAGTTTCATTTCGAAATTATATATTTTGAATTTTGAATAGACACAGCTTTCTCCGGACCTCCCGATTATGGATCATAGTATTGTTTTAATATTATCCATATGGCATGCCCCCTGACTTCGCCCCGTGAACGTGAACCAGTGTGATGTCACTTTACGATGCATCGGCATAACTTACAAAATATTTATGTCACCACAACGGTGGATCGCCGTGTCTCGTACTGTGAACCATCAACTAGCTAGAGGGAACGCATCGTGCGGTGTGCCACGACACGACACCGTAGCGTTTACGTTGATGACCTAATTGCATTGAAAAAATAAAACTCGCAGTATCTAGTTATTAGAATCAGTCGTCACTTTGCGGAAATCTATAGCATAAAATTTAAATGTAATTTATCTAGCAATATCCCGCGAAAAATGATAACCACAACCTGGAATCAAATAAGTGAGTTTATACATAGGCAATGTGGTACTGCAAGATATTTCTGGATATATTTAAATTTTTGCAGTATCTAAACCAGAGTGACGCCACGTACCGAACTAGTATGGAATTTGAATGTGCAAAAAAGAAATGTTTTCGGAACATATTACTGGGATTATGATCATTATTCTCGCCCCTCTATATCCAAATCCTTAAAAGGGTACCCCTCATAAATGCGCTCTCAATACGCTCAAACATACTATATGGGCCCTTATACTCGAGTCCCATTCCTTTTCTTTCCATTATCTTTGGGCTTTTATAAGAAATTATTTGACTTACGATAAGATGGTAAGAAAATAGATGTAATGTGGGTCCACCCTTAGAATTTCATTGGAAATATCCAATTCATAAAAACTTCTCAAGTGTGGACCAGTTTAGGAGTAAAATCTGGAATATATACGATACGCCAACAAAATAAAATAAACTCTTTCAATGTTAGGATTAAATTATGCTTCTTCGCGAATATATTTAATTAAGGGCCGATTTTGCAATCGTCAGATAAGTTTTATCTAAGGAATAAATATGTGACTTTGGCAGATTTTGTATGGAACAAATGTCAAAGTCACATGTTTATTCAACAGATAAAAGTTATCTGACGATTGAAAAATCGGCCCTTAAATAAATATATTTATCTTTCAGGTAACAGATTTCAACAGTCTAAATTCAAGATTGAAATGATGACGTGTAAAGTCGGGATTAGTTACCATGTAATGCAGCTTTTTTAAGTAAAAACATAATTAAAATATTATAGCTTTACTCATATACAAAGATTTGGGTTCCATATAATCGACTACAACCGCGGCTCGCTCGCTTCTTTCCTCAATGTGAGGACGTCTTTCACCAAGCAATGTTAAAGTTAATCCTTCGTTAAATATCATGTTGTTCCTCTCGTAATTGAATGAAAAGGTATGATATTTTAACAAGCCGTTAACACTAACATTAGTTGGTGAAATCAGGACTAAGGCCGTGTTTCACCAAGCAATGTTAAAGTTAACGCATTTAAATATCATGTTATCCCTCTCGTATTTCCTGTCAATGAATGAGATGGCATGGTATTTTAACATGGCGTTAACTTTAACATTGCTTGGTGAAACACGGCCTAAGGCTGTAACCACGCTCATAGGCTCGGCTGAAATTATGTATATATTTTTATGTGGTAGGCATCACATAGACACGACGTTCAGAAAATATTTTGTTAAAAATTTATTCTGAATAAAATGTTTTGATTTTGATTATGTGTATACGCTATGCGGCTATGGCAATAGTGTACCTTACTGCGGTTATACATGCCAACTAGTATTTTACGTCTGTGGTTTTTTCTTTTTCTTGTTAATCTTTTCGCCATTTTTGGCACTACCCATTTCTACCGTTTCATATTTGTTACCTCGTTTTATGTCAGGAATGCATTAAAATAGACACAAGATGGATTTGCTGGCCGTTGCCGATCCCCGCAGGACATTAGAAGATATCAAAACGCGATAACAGTAAAAGCTATAATCAATTACGCGATACCATCGGCCCCCATACCCTGACGTGTGCCGGTACACTTCGTATACAAAATATTGATGAAATTTCATCAAATTGATGAACAGAATATATTATACATTGTTATCTTTGTACAAGAATTTGTAATTAAATCTTATCCTTCAATCTTCAATCTTTATGTAGATAATAATATAATTAGAATTTTTAGGCTTAACAAGATTGATTTAACTTAGGAAAAAGCATTTCAGGCGTTACGCTTGTTGACACACCACGACGCGACGCGCCGCGCCGCACCGCTCCCTCCATACTATAAGCGTTATCATATTGTACCTTAAATACTAGGAAAATAGCGATGAATATGCTATGAGGAAAAACACGAAATAACGCGACACTAAGCCAATGTGGGTTAAGTCGTGTGTAACTGTTTTATTCCTTAATTATAAAAACAAACTAGAAGCTCAAACACAAGAAATAGTACAAATACAAATGAAGACATAAATCGATGTAGGATGAATTTTTAGGGTATTATATGCGACATATTATCAAATATGTCGCATATAATACCCTAAAAATTAAGTTTACATTGTCACTTAAGCATTTTAGGATATGTAGTCACGTATTAAGAACATTGATTATAGAGATATCTTTAAATTAATGTACTTAATACGTTACGACGTATTCTAAAATGTTTAAGTGACAGTTAGAACCAAATTTTCTCGAAATCATAATATTGCTACATATCAATTACTTTAAATGCGGCTAAAGTGGCCAATTGTTATGCTCAGGACATTTATCCATTTCCTACGATTTTATAATATATTAAACTGTATTTTTTTTGTTTACTATCTATAATGGTTTTAAACGTAAAAAAATACATGGATACTGTTAGAACAACGGAAGTAAAAATATGAAACAACGTTATGTTTACGTCTATCAATAAATGTTGCAATGGTCTATACAAACTGAACAAAGGCATTGTAGCCAACTGAAACCTTGCACATTACTGTGTCATATCATAAAGAAATAAGGTCTAATTTCGCGTAAATAGATATGAAATATTATTGTTGCCATGTCGAAGGAATTCAGGATGCGTCGACGAAGACAATTAACAGTGAAATATGCATTTATTTTTCTTTGTATTGACGCTGTCGTTTTGCCTCATAATTTTGTAATTGAGAATTGTTCCAACTATTACTAAGCCTTTACTAGGCAGTAGGCACTTACTTTAAGTGGTACTCATACTATAATCAAAATAATTATAGTTCCGTGTAGGCCGCGCGGAAGTACAAAAGTATATCGATTTATACTTTTGCTCTAACTAGTTGAAGTCAAATTCATTCTACGTCTCTTAATTAATCAGATTGATATTACTAATATAGGCTTTACACGTTTATATGATAGCTCCATAACAGTAAATTATTGATTAACTACAAATATTAAGGGATTAATAATTGCTTATGTTCCCTATAAAATAAGTCAATTATTTTACAACTATTTTACACTTAAAAACTACGTACAAGGTTCTTATTGAAGATGGCAGCGCTATTATCACTGACGATGTCAAAAAACAAAAATGTGTCGAATCTGACATAAGGTTCGCTACATGTCAAGCGAATTCGTATGTCACTTATAATTAATATTTCATAATAAATAATACATTTTGTTTTCGAACTTCGTAAGTGATAAAAACTATGTTATCTTTAATCAGGGGCCATGAAAACCATTACAATAATATTATGTCTTTCGACAATCTTCGTTTTCTATGCGAACGACATAAATACGTTTAAAACGACGATCACTCAAAAACATATTTTTAGATACTGTTCGTACGTTTTTCGTGTTCAATCAAAACTTAACAAAACAGCTAATGATGCTAATAGAAACTGTAGCCAAATATTAAGATTAATTAAAAATTAACGCGATGATGACTTTATATTATTAGAGTGCGACCATTGTAAGTTGATCCGCTGTAGCCACCTGTGTACCCGCTACGAGGGACCTCTTACGTTGGTCAGACGTTAGCACGAAACGCTCTCAAGTATTTAGATGAAGTTTGGCAACTCTCTGCTAATTATACTTAGCGCTGGATTATAGAATAGGGATGTGCGTTATAATTTTACTTTCGATAAAAATAAGACCGTAGTGTTGTAAACTAACTCAGTAAAAGAAAACGAACTCTAAAATTTATTTCTTTAAGCAGTTTTTTTCTTATTTGTATGGTAGAGTTGAAATTATATACACAATAGATCTAGGCTGTGAATGGACCTATTAGTGTCTTCTAATATTAAAAAAATGTATATATTAGGTCCTTACATATGAAATTGGCGTTTTGTATAGGAGGAACATAATGGCGATTTTTTCAAATTAAAATATATTTTATTAATCAAAGTATGTACCATTGCTATCTATACACTTTTGCCATCTTATAAGTAGTTCATTGATCCCTTTACTAAAAAAATCATTCGGACGGGAATCAATGAAACCTTTGAAAGCGGTTTGGACTGCCTCATCGGAATTGAATTTTTTTCCTTGCAAGAAGTTATCCAAATTTCGAAAAAAATGGTAATCTGTTGGAGCAAGATCCGGAGAGTACGGTAGATGTCTTAGACATTCCAATTGAAGCTCCTCTAATTTGGTAGCCGTCTGTTGGGCCGTGTGTGGTCTAGCGTTGTCTTGAAGCAGCAGTATCGTAGAGCGATTGACAAGTCTCGGTTGTTTAACGGCGAGCTTTTTCATCATGGTTTACAGTTGCTGACAATAGACATCAGGCCGTAATCGTCTGACCAGATATAAGAAAGCTATAGTGTACGACACCGGCACTAGTCCACCAAACGTACAAGTAACTTTTTTTGAGTCAATTTTCGCTTGGGGCAAGACGGCTGGTTCACCAGGGTTCAGCCATTGCGATGAGCGTTTACGATTATCGTACAGGATCCACTTTTCATCACATGTAATGATCCGATTTGAAATTCCTTCATTATTGTGCCGGTTGAGCAATGTAACGCAGCAGTCGACGCGCGTTTGTCGGTTTGCTTCACTCAATTCATGAGGTACCCACTTTTCAAGCTTTTTCACCTGCCCAATTTGCTTCAAGTGGATTAAAACGGTTTTGTCACTAACACCGCAGCCTGTAGCTAACTCTGATGTGGTTTGCGATGGATCTGCTTCCACAATAGCCTTCAATTCATCATTATCGACCTTGGCCTCCGGCCGTCCACGGGGCTTGTTCTGCAGGTCGAAATTTCGAGAACGAAAGCGTTGAAACCAAATACGCACCGTGTTTTCTTTTGCAACACCACCCCCATACACATCATTAATCCTACGAGCCGTTTCTGCAGTACTGGTGCCACGGTGGAACTCGTACTCGTAAATAATGCGATATTTTAAGTTTTCCATTTTGTGAAATGAGTGACGCAGAAAAAAAGCAAAAGAGAAAAAAACAAATGAATTATGGTTTTCAAAACACAAATGCATGAGTAAATAGCTGTTTAAATTTGAATTTGGAATTCCTAACCAAAGAGGATATATTTAAGATCAAAGTGGCCAGTACGACAAAACGCCAATTTCATATGTAAGGACCTAATACTTATTACAAAAGCGAATGGTTACTCACTCATTCAATCATCACGAAATCTCAGAAACTACAAATACTAGGAGTCTCAAATTTTGCATGGGGGTTCTTTTTAATACGTAAAGTCAAGTTTTTTACGAAGTCTAAGTCTCGGTAATATGGAGTGTGTTCAGAAAATAACGGGAAAATTTCGCGGGTTTGGAGATTACAGTTTGCAAGTATATATTTTTTCAGCTGTGTTCATTGTTTACTTTGTCTATATGTCTTTATCCATCTACAATGTTATGTTTTGCTTCAGCTTATTGAAACTGGCTGTAGAACTAAGATTACAAGTAACCGGTTTCACACAACCACCGGAAAGCGGAACAATTTACGTCCACTTCGTAATATTATTTAAAACTAGTTACAGTCCATTATTACACTTCAATTTGAGCAGGAACCAGCGGAAACCAGTGGGAACCAGTGAAAACCAGTAATTACCACCCAGTTGTTCCTCATAAAATGAACACTGCAATTATACCCGCATTGTTCCTCGTACTTCGTTCCGCTTTCATTATAGATCCGGTGAGCTTGTAGGATGACATTTTTAATATTAAACGCTGTAATCTAGATAAAATGTTCATTATCTTTTTGCATAAATTCGAGTTTTTCATACGGCTGGATTAAACTTAGTACCGTATAGAATAAAAATTGTGTATTACACGCTTTATCTGATTAATATTGATAATTTATTAATATAATCAATTTGTTTACTTATCAATATTATTAATTTTATTAAAATTATATATTAATATATATTTTTGTTAATATTTTATTATATTAGGGTGTAAAAAGAACATACACTATTATTTATATGATTATTTATATTTACTTTTTATTCTCGAAATGTAATTATTAAAATTTATATATATAATCTATACTAATATTATAAAGAGGTAACATTTGATTGTTTGTTTGTTTGTTTGTTTGAATGGAATAGGCTCAGAAACCACTGAACCAATATGAAAAATTCTTTCACCGTTAGAAAGCTACGTTCCTAGCGCTGAACAAAGGCTATATTACATGTTAAAAAAAGTAGGGTTCCTTACTAAAACCCCAAAAATGTAGCCCAAAGTGTAAAAAAACGACCTTTAAAATTTCTTACATCGTGTGCGCTTCGACAACGGCTTGACCAATTTCGCAAAATTTTTTACGGTATGTTCGTTATTGTCACGAAAAGGTTATTATGAAAGAAAATGTTGAAAAAAATAAGCAGAAAATTAGAAAAAAGAAGAAAATACGTGTTGGTCACGCGGGGTTTGAACCTGAGCTCGATCGATTTACGTCGTTGCCAGTCTATATGACACGGGTGTCATGGTAACAATATTGTTTACAAATGGAAAATAAAAATTATGAAATGCTATAAATACCATTTTTAAATCAGCTTAAACTATTTGGATTAATAAAACTATTTGGATTAACAAAAACATGAATCAAAATAGTTTAAGCTGATATAAATACGGTATGTAAAATATGAAATAGCATTTCATAATTTTTGTTTTCCATTTGTAAACAACGTTGTTACCATGACGACCGTTAGACGTTATAGACGTTAGGCTGCGTTTCCACTGACTCGGAGCGAGGCGGACGGGAGCTTGCGATACCCGAATTGACCAATCACTATGCTCGAAATCTCCGCTCGGGCACCGCTAAGTTCCTCCGCGTCAGTGGAAACGCGGGCCTATAGACGTGCCAACATCGGGACGGTGCACCAAATCTATACATCTATATCTACAAATAAATAAAATTGAAGTGTCAGTTTGTAACTTTCAATTAGCAACTACTTTTTCTAAATGCATATGCATATGCATTAAACGATATTTACTGAAAACGAAAATGCATTTTTAAAAAAAATTGTCTGTATGTCTGTCGGCATGTCTCTTTGCTCCGGCTAATCTCTGGAACGGCTGGACCGATTTTAACGAGACTTTCACTGGTAGATAGCTAAAGTTATAAGGATTAATTTAGGCTACTTTTCATCATCATCATCACCATCATCGTCATCTAACTAATGGTCACCAAATCGGCTGGACCGTCTGTGACGGGAGCATTTACCGGGCGTTAGCTTATGTTAGTAGGAGTAATCTATACATCTATATGTATAAAAGTAAGTCGTGTTAGTTAAATTATTTATAACTCAAGAACGGCTTTATCGATATGGCTGAAAATTGGTGAGGAAGTAGCTTAGAGCAAGTAGACGGACATAGGATACTATTTATTCCATTCGACAGCGTTTCCGTGAACGTTGCGGGTTCCGCGTTCCGGGTTCCGGGTTGCCGCGTTACGGGTTTCGCGTTGCGGGTTCCACGTTGCGAGTTCCGCGGTGCGGGTTCCGCGCTCCCGCGTTGCGGGTTCCCGCGTTGCGGGTTCCCGCGTTGCGGGTTCCGGGCTCCCGCGTTGCGGGTTCCGGGTTCCCGCGTTGCGGGTTTCGGGTTCTCGCGTTGCGGGTTCCGGGTTCCCGTGTTGCGGGTTCCGGTTCCGTGTTGCGGGTTCCGGGTTCCTATGCTGCGGGTTCTGCGTTGCGGGTTGCGGGTTCCGGGTTCCCGCGTTGCGGGTTCCGGGTTCCCGCGTTGCGGGTTCCGGGTTCCCGCGTTGCGGGTTCCGTGTTCCCGCGTTGCGGGTTCCGGGTTCTCGCGTTGCGGGTTCCGGGTTCCCGCGTTGCGGGTTCCGGGTTTCCGCGTTGCGGGTTCCGCGTTCCCGCGTTGCGGGTTCCGGGTTCCCGCGTTGCGGGTTCCGGGTTCTCGCGTTGCGGGTTCCGGGTTCCCGTGTTGCGGGTTCCGCGTTCCCGCGTTGCGGGTTCCGCGCTCCCGCGTTGCGGGTTCCGTGCTCCCGCGTTGCGGGTTCCGGGTTCCCGCGTTGCGGGTTCCGCGTTCCCGCGTTGCGGGTTACGGGTTGTTTTTTTTAGTTGAATTTCATCATAAACTGTTTTATGCTCAACGTAAGTGGGCAAGGGTCAGCTAGTATTTAATATTTTTATGTTTTTTTTGTTATTCACATTACTGATATATATACATATTAATAAATGGTAAAAAGTACAAAAAATTTTTAGTTGTAAAAAAATGTATACAAAATACATTTTCTGAGTGAGAAAAAGTAGTATAATCATATCCCAAAGTCATAGTGACTATTCTTTTTTGCACCCTGTATTGATGTTAGATAACGTTCAACCTCTATGACTCAGTAGTTAAGCTGTAGGTCGCAGGTTCGGATCCCGCCACGGCCGAGGGATCAAAAAAGTTTTCAATGTTGCTTGGTCCTGGATGTGTATTAAATATCCTATCAAAAACATAACTTGTAAAAAGTGCCAAGTCTCGCTACTTAGTTCTTCTATCGTAAAAAGTTGTGAGATTCATGTTATGTGAAGTAGGAGTTAGTCGGTCGGTCTAACAACATCTTATAGTGATCATCATCAATATTATTAATAATCTTTCATGTTTTAAATAAATAAGTAGATTGACTTGGGAACGTATTATTCAAAAATGGAAAATGCACTATGTTCTTTACTCTCCACCCAGCGATCTATTCCATAAAAAACAATATAATTTATAGGTACATGCTGTAAAAATAAATGATTTTTTTTATTTTTTTTATGGGGTGACCTGATGGTAAGCGGTCACCGTCCACTATAAACATTGGCAAAACCAGAGGAATCACCAATGCAACGTCGGCCCTGCGTGAGCGAATGAGTGATAATACTTTAGGGTGTGTATGTGCCTCCTATGAAGTGTTTACTGCGAAGGCACTAGCACTGACAGACATACTTTTCACTTTCATGTTTCTATTACAAATGCCCAAAACAAAATTTGCACGATAATATAAAAAAAGTAATTATTTCAGCTCTGGTACTTTCACAATCAACTCTATATACGGGACTCATACACACCCTAAAGTATTATCACTCATTCATTTTACACCCCGTAGTGCATTAGTAAATTCGTCGCCGCTTCGTATTTCCCCGATCGTAACCACAGTAGCTCCGGTCCAGCGTAACACAATACCTAGGGTCAGAGACAATGCGAAGCACTGGGAAGCGATTGTATAACCACTACACGAGGCACTCAGGGCACCTACAATCTCGTCTCACGTAACGTGGTATTGCCCCCTAGATAATCAATCTGGTCGAACAACGTCTAGTTATTAATGGCTACAAAAGTTGATTTTTTACAAGCTTATAATTGAAGACATGAATGGATGAAGGTATGTAACAAAATTATGATTTCGAGAAAATTGAGTTTAAAGTGACACTTAAACATTTTAGAATACGTCGTAAAGTATTAAGTACATTAATCTAAAGATCTATAAGAATAAGAATAATTTATTGCATCATACAGCTTCTGTTAACATTATTAATAATAAAAACAACACAAAAAGATAAGATTATAACAGAAATACATAATATGGTTTTTAAAATTGGTTCCTGCACTAGGCTAGGCCTGTCCTGCAGATAACCAACATTTTTTTACTTATATTGCGTAGTAAAATATTTATTAACAGCTTGTTAGTTATATTTAAAGAGTTTACAACATTTAGTATAATATAAAAAGGTTTTTTTTTTAATCTGTCTCTAGAATCAATATATTAATTACGTTACTAATTATCCTAAAATGATTGACAGTTTTTTTTCTATGGACGCTTCACTGGTGTGAAGCGTCCATAGAAAAAAAAGTATTAAATATATTTCCGTTGTCTGGTCCCTGTAACACAAGTTCTTCGGATACTTAGCACAGGACCAGATTGACGTGGTCGTCTATTAAATATATTTCCGTTGTCTGGTCCCTGTAACACAAGTTCTTCGGATACTTAGCACAGGACCAGATTGACGTGGTCGTCTATCTGGTCCTGTGCTAAGAATCCGAAGAACTTGTGTTACAGGGACCAGACAACGGAAATATATTTAATACTTTTATCTATACACATATTTAAGATTTTTATTATATTATACACAAATTTAATACACATCCATGACCCAGGAACATTGAAAACTTCGATTCCATAACTGGAAAATTCCTAACGGAAGTGATAGAAGTGAAAGGCTATTTGCGATAATTTTAACCTCCATATACATGTTGAGCCTTGGTTAATATATTAAGCCGAATATAGTGTGAAGAGAATGATGCGTAGAGCATTTTTGTTTTGTCATCTCATATAAATTACTTAATATAACTAAAAAAAATGCAATGGTCTAACATGACCACAGAGAGTACATCTTACTATGTTGGGGCTCGCTGGCTCCTAGTCTATACACACGAACGCACTGGTCGTCGACCTAAGAGACCTAACTAGGATTGAAGCTCATCTGTTTTGTGACTTTTTTAAAGATCTTTCATCGTGATTTGTCGAGTTATGGTAAGTAATTTATATGAGTTGCCAAAACAAAAAAGCTCTACGCATCATTATCTTCACTCCATATTCGGCTTGATATATGAATTTTATAAAGATCTTTATGAGTTATAAAGATCTGGTTTTTGTAGTAAGGATAACGTTGTATTACTAATACTAATCTATAATATACTAGCTGTGCCCGCGACTGCGTTCGCGTGGTTTTGAGTGACTTAAACCGTTTATGCAGCGCACGCAACGTAAGTCCCCAAATGTGAATAATTTTCCCCGTTTTTGCAACATTTCTCACTGACTTTTCGGTCCTATTGGTCGCAGCGTAATGTTATATAACCTAAAGCCTACCCTCTATAAATGGACTATCCAACATAAAAATATTTTTTCAAATCGGCCCAGTTGTTCCTGAGATTAGCGTGTTTAAACAAACTGTTCCACTTTAAAATATTAGTATAGATTATAGAATGTACTATCGATTATAATCAAATAATAATAATAATTAAAGTAATATTCCTTTCTACATTGCTCATATTTAAACCAATTTCATCTTAATACCTAACAACATACTTACATAACAAAAGTTCGACACATACGATACATAACACAACATAGTAGAACTTATCAATTTCCTAATGGAATATAAAAGTGCAGTAAAGCCGAGAGCGAGGAACACGCGGTGTTATCGACGCGGTTAACTTTCATCGGTATAGTAATTATATCGCCATGGTTATAGTAAAAACCATAGAACGCTATACAAGGTGTAAAATAAAGTGTTAATACTTAAGGGTATGTATGTGACTCCTATGTAGTTTGCTGTGAAACAACGCTGAAAGACATACTTTTGACTTTCATGTTTCTATGAGAAATGCCCCAACATCGTAAATTTGCAAATACAATACTTTAAAAAAAGGAAACTTTTTCAGCGCTGGTACTTTCAAAGTCAACTATCCAGATACGGTACCCATATACACACGTTAAAGTATTATCAATGAGTGAATATATAAGAAAGTAGAGAATACAACTCGATGCCATGAGCGCACACATACATGCTTTGATGTGAGCGTGACACCGTGTTAACGTATATTATATTATAGTAATGCTTTGATGTGCGTAACACCGTGTTAACGTACTCGTATATTATATTAAAGTAATGCTTTGATGTGTGTGTGACATTGTGTATATTATAGTAATGATTTTAGGATTCCGTACCTACCCAAAGAGTAAAAACGGTACTCGAATACTGAGACTTTGCTATCTGTCTGTCACCAGGCTGTATGTCCTTAATTATGATAGCTAAAACATTTTAACAAAAAACTTCGTGCACGTGTTTTTAAATTTACAAATCTGTATCAAAATTGATATAGCCGAGAGGTAATATACAGTTTGGTAAAATCAATTATCTACACAAAATCTGGGCAGTTGATTTACTGCTTATGTAAATATGTTTAAGAAGAAAAGAAATTGAGAATTAGTAATTAATATGCATATTTTTTACATGAGCAGTTTTTTTAGATAAGATTTTTATGCAACACAAATTAACAAAATAAATAAAGTACTCGTATGTATAATAATATGACCAACTACTAATTAAAAAGTTAAACTAAAAGTAACAAAAAATTTAATAACTAAGAAAAGCTACAAATAAAAAGTAACCCCAAGGTCGTTCCCCTCAGACAGAGTATCTAGACAGCTGCTGCTCAGAGAGTAGAGCAGCAGATGAAAATATGCTCCATCTTTTGAGTGATTACAATATATTTTTTAATTTATTTAATCAATAAAAGAAACACATAAAAAACTTAATCTACACAGTGTAACATAAACCACTACTGGTTTTTCCGCTCACTGCTAAATGCTAGTCGTCGATTACAGGTAATCTAAAGTAAGTATTTATATATATATTTATTATTGATCATTGATCATATTCTGTCGTACACATAGTCATGGATCTAGAAAGACCGAGTCTTATCCCGCTCGGCCCATCTCGTATATTTATGTCTGTGGCAACAGCGATATCGCCATCTACAATAACCGCGATAACTGTGGTATCGGCACGTTACAGACTTTATATGTTGCTGTATTAAATTCTTGTTTTAGATAAGAGTTTTTCCCATGTTGGGTTAGAACAATTCCCAATGGGATAAAAGAAAACTAAATAATTCTGGATATTATGTAGCAGATGCTAGACAAAAATATTCTAAATTGAAATTGAATTTAGAACAAAAATATTCTAAATTCAAATGGGCCTTTGTAAAAATTAATTATTTTAGGTTAGATTACGCTTTTTGTGTCTTGTATGCAAAAAAATGAAAATTTTGTAACTTTTTAACAAACGTCAACGTATCAAAACGCAAGTTTTGAATTGTGCAAACGGAGTAGTATAAAATTTAGCACAGTTGAAGTTAATGTGAGGGGAAGGTTATTAAAAAGGTAGGTATTACTATTTCCATTTTTTTTTCTTCGCAATACGTAAAATTAATAAATAAAATAGCTTTGTATTAGTTATTAAAACACACTATCGTTAAACTCATTATATTAAAATATGAATAAAGAGTTAGTGAGATTTAATAACTAAAGCAACATACCTACTGAAAACAACTATAGATTTTAAACAGAAATCGTTTCTTCACTAATTTATTTCCAAATTTCTTGTTATTTGGTGTTGCAGTGGGGAACTCGACTTTACACTTTAACTAAATAGCCCCATAATTAATCAGCCTTTCAGCGGCGCCCGATTGTGAATTATACATTTGTAATGACACGGAAACGGATTTATCTAAGGAATTCTATTATTCATTTGTGATTTATAGATTTGATTTATGTTTTAGTAGAAAATAATATTATAAAATCAGGTTTTATATATTTAATCACTAATCAGGTAATTGGTAGCTTATTTCATTGATAAAATCGATTATTAAAAGTGATGTTAAATAAATATGAATTATGCCTAACCTCTGAGTTTTATTTCACGGGTGGTTTATTAATAACACCGATTTAGAAGGCATTATTTTATAGTGCTTATTTGTGTGTGTTTGAAAAGGGCGTTCTTTCCTATACCTCTTTCATAACCCAGTGGGTTGGCTAAGCTACATGTCTAGCAAGATATTAGGCGCAGAACCGACTTTTTACATGGTCATCCGACGCATGGATAAAATTTTTCTTGTCAGACAATCATGTGGTGAGAAGGAAACAACATTTTGTGTTGTTCCATTGCGGGAATCGAATCAACGATTTCCGGATATATACGAGTATATTATTATATATTAATCCGATAGAGCCAAGCTTTTAATGGATTTGGACCACAGAGGCATTCTGTTTATTAAGCATTTTTGCGATCTTTGTACAGGTATATACTATAATATAAATAGTGCATGCCATGTATATTAGCGGTTAGGCCTAAATAACCATGCAACAGTTAAATATTATTAATCAGGCCGTTATATCCACATGAACGGTCGCCACACAGCAATAGCAGCGTTCAAAAGGCCTCATTATCATTAGGGGCCTTTGGCCTAGCTCTATGATTTAAATATTTTAATATTCCACGCGGCGAATTTGTACCAAATAATTTATGCACCAGATAAAACAGGTATTGTTTTATCTCTAATCATAACGAGACAGCTCTATATCTATTCAAATCATGAATTATAATGAATATTTTTGTTCTACATTTTGTTGCCTATTCGCATTACTTTTGAGCAAATAAGCAAAGCTATGAGCGAGCATTCAAAATAATAAGATAACTGAAATGAAATCCTTTTAAGTAATAAACATTTCAATAGGCATGATGTTGCCTTTCCGTTCGACACGAGTACTTTTCGCCTTTGCTTTTGCCAATCTATGGAAACTACTTATTAGTTACTTTGTAAGTCGGTTTCAATAGACAAAATTTATTTAATGTTTACCTAATCGTATGACAGCGATCGATTGACCGATTAATTGGTTTATGCTATAAGTTAACCGGTCGTCTATCGACTATAGCGTTCGTACCTGCATAGTCTCGTCGTTTAAACTATGTCGTGGGTTCGATAACTGACCAACAAAAAGTGTTGCTTTGAAGTTTGGTTAGGACAATAAAGGCTGATCAAATAATTGTCTGACTAGATGTTCCATGAGTCGGATCGGCATGTCAAAAGTCGGAACTTCACTTGATCTCCTGCCAAAGAGAGAGTGCTTCGGTGTACACTTTGTGGCACAACTGCTGCCTAGTTGGCCGGGTTTCAATGAAACCAGGCACCGTCACCGGAAACAGTGGGAGGCATTATAGCTTCATGCCGATTGGAGTTACAAGTTTTATAGAGCCGATAATCGCACAGATTATCCCATATTGTTTCAGACCGACTTTTTGCATAACGTGTGCGTTGCAATTAGTATGTTTTTACTATTTTTGACATACAATTGTCAGAAGATCTCTCATAATATCATATCATATCATATCATATCATATCATATCATATCATATCATATCATATCATATCATATCATATCATATCATATCATGTCATGTCATGTCATGTCATGTCATGTCATGTCATGTCATGTCATGTCATGTCATGTCATGTCATGTCATGTCATGTCATGTCATGTCATGTCATGTCATGTCATGTCATGTCATGTCATGTCATGTCATGTCATGTCATGTCATGTCATGTCATGTCATGTCATGTCATGTCATGTCATGTCATGTCATGTCATGTCATGTCATGTCATGTCATGTCATGTCATGTCATGTCATGTCATGTCATGTCATGTCATGTCATGTCATGTCATGTCATGTCATGTCATGTCATGTCATGTCATGTCATGTCATGTCATGTCATATCATATCATATCATAGAATATCGTTCGTGGAACCCAAATCCGTATGGTGTATGTGTCTACTGTAAGACGCCTTAATGACTAGCAGCAATTTTCCCTGAAAGAAATATAAAACGAGACTACAGAAGTCAACATTTATTATTTTCTAAAAAGAAGCTAGCAACATTGAAAATAAATTCTCTCCAACTTTTTAATAGACAAAGGATTTCATTAAGTGAACTAAGTGGGAAAATGGAGGAAGTAAAAATATCGCACGGACGTCCACGTCCAATTGTATCTTATTGTCTTATTAAATCTTTTATTACCGGAATTATTGGAATGATACTAATTAACTTACCGTTTGTGTCGCTGGAGTTTTTAAAAACAATAATTAGAGGTTTAGACGTTTGACTTAGTACACAAACTAAATAGTTCTAAATAGTTATCAGCATTTCACCGCAAATATTCTTTCTAAATTGGTTAATATAAAATACGATCAAATCGCGGCTATCGTTTATGAAATCGCCGCTAGCGCCCCGCTAGTGTAGCGTGAGGTCTTTGAAATGTCAAATGTCGCTGTTAGCAGACTGGCTGGTTTTATGTTTAGATTAATGTTGCAAATATTTAACAATACATAAAAAAATGATGGCAATAATTATTATAACTTACGAATCAATTAATGTGACTGCTTTGACTTTGGCTTTTGAGAGAGTATTATATTTCGAAAACCTTTTGCCAAATAAAACGGAACCTAACAACACTGAGGTATGGCTCTATGATTCTCTTGTATTAAATATGATGTAAATGTAAATTCAATTCCTGGTAAGTCCGTAATAACAGATATTGATAACCATAGTTTAGGACCTCACTCAACAGTGCGCCACCTGGTGAGACAAAGAAATGCTAGACCCCATTGAATCAATCTGGGTCAATCACAATTTTCATTCGATTCGTTTTCTAAAATATACCACACGCTTGTTGGTCACCACTAAGCACAGCACGCGTATATTGACTGTTGCGCTGGTATGATGACGAATCCGAGTCAAATTATGCATTGCAAATCAGACCTCTGCACAATGGTGCAAAACTGACGGAACAAATAGGCCTTTGCACCCGTTATTGGATGATTTATACAGTATTCGCCGAGCGAAGCAACCACTCATTAAAATATATTATAGTGCCTGGGATATAGTTCCCCAGTACATCATAATCGGCCTAGTCCAGAGGAATAACAAGTCAATACGTCTGGGGCCAACCATGTGCGGGTTTACTCACGATGTTTTCCTTCCCAATTAGAGCGTATGTATTATGTACTCGAGATCTGAAAATGTCTCATTGGTAAATTAACGCAAATGTACCTATTATTATAATATGCCACATATTTACCTTAACATTTGCGTGGTCTAATGGTTAAGAGCCTAGCTCTGGACTCGGCAGTCGTTGGTTTGATTCTCGCGCGTTGGAACAACAAAAAATGTTGTTTTCAAGTTTAGTTAGGACAATACAGGCTGATTACCTGATTGCCTGATAAGAAAGATGATCCATGCGTCGTATGGGCATGTTAAAAAGTTTGTCCAGCGCCTCTGATTTCCCAGTCGTATAGGTTATCCGTCCCACTGAGCTAGGAGAGTGAGTGTGTATTGCGTATACACTTGGGCACTATTAAAAATAACTCCTGTGTGGCTGGCCAGGTTTCAATGAAATCGGCCACCATCACCGAATTCGGTGTGGGAGGCTATTACCTTCATATTTATGCTCGTGTGGTTTCTATAATAGGTACAAAGATTTTGCTTGCAGCCATAAAGGAACTATTACGTTACCTATTATCTTAAGAATACAATAGACACCACCCACTATTTTGTAATTGGATATTATAGATGGGCGAAAAACTATTACTTCGGATCTAGTGATGTTAGTTCCAGGCAGCATTTACTAATGAGAATTTTGTTAATATGCGCCACTCTAAAGGGATGAAAAAAGTTTAAATCTACGCTTGCCTTTTTATCCGACAAAGAATCCAAAATGAATGATTCACCGTAGTTAACTAACCATAACTGCTAATCCGATTTTAATTAGATAGACAACTTTCTGTATCGTTTACCAATCTAGACCACAGTGTCTTTATTCAAGACAGAAAAAAGTATCCCAATTAATATAAAACGTTTTCGTTACAAGGCCCGTCCTGTTTCTGTGTACATTTATCGTGTATATCGTATCATTATTTGTACAAAGTAATGAGGGAATAAATGTGCCAGCCGCCGCAATATATCGACAACATTTATCTGAATGATATCTGAATGTAGCAGTTCGTCATTTAGCTTTATCTGTGACTACTGATTAGTACCCCAGGCCTAGTGGTTGCAATGAAACGAAATGCTGAAGGAATGGAATATCGAATGTGTCAATGAATAAACTATTTACAGTTATCTATACACTATCATGAACGAATGAACTTCAGGAATTTCTGAGTTACCTAATAAGACAACTCAGAAATTCGTGAAGTTTAAGCAGCTGCATAGTCTTAGTGACTTGTTAGCTATCTAATAATTACTTTCAGATTCTATATTGAAGCTGACAATTTTAATCCTACGCGTCCCTGATAATTTAAACATCTTAGATTTACTCAGAGTTTGCAAAAAAATTTAGAGTTAACAAAAAATAATCTTTTGTTTAGGAATAGTTGTTAAATTTTTGAGTACCTGCATAATTATCTACCTATATTACCCAAAGCAAATGTAGGTATATACTTATCCTAATTCCTAATACTTACCCGCTTTAGTAAATAAACACGTGCGCAGGTTCTAGACGCAATTTATAGGATTCTAAGGTAGTTTTCACACGACACTGCGGCGGCAGTGCCGCTGCATTAATCTCCTTAGGATTTATATGGGAGCCTTGCACACGGCGCCGCGGCGGTGGAGGGGGGTTTTTGCTGCAGCGGCAGCGGCAAGCGGCGATGCAGTTCTCTCTACGTGTACGAGTTTGGTTGGTCGCTTACACACGGAGAGGATAGACGTCGATTTAATGATAATCGTACCGCGTAAGCTGCAATATCTCACTTTGCGCCCTTGCGGTGAAACGACGCAGCTCCTGCGGCACCGCGGGGTCGAAAAACACTGCCTAGGCTGCTAGGAACATACCCTATTGCCTTGACTCGCGCGTAGGCATAGTAAGTGTGTATCTTTTCACGGTAAACACTCGTTTTCTGGATAAAGTCAAAGAGCTAAACCTTACTTAAGTTAAAGTTTTATAGTTCTATTCTATCGTGCGCACATAACACACCTTTTTTATTACGAATGCCTTTTCGTTACTTTAAAGATTGAAACAGGTTTAAATATTCTATTGTGATGGGATTCCAGTTGCTCCCTGACTTCGTTTGGTTAGCTTCTATTTGAAAAGTAAATTGTATGTACCTATTTGTTCATAGTCTGTTTACAGCGCGGTACAACTTAAGGTTGCCCGCCCACCGCATACTTTTTGTTACCTATTTCAATAGTGCACACATCATATTTGTATGGCAACAATGTGCGGTAAAATTAGTGGAAAAATAGGCTTTAGCATACGCGTTGTCTACCGTAATAATTATGAGATTTGTACAATTTACCACCTGGGCAAATCAGTGTTCCCCTCACACGTGCTTCAAAACAGCTATGCACGAGCGGAATATACTGATATACGAAACGAAAAAGGTACGAGAATAGGAGCTCAGGGCTCTGATTCATGATGCCATCGCTATTATCACTTACGAAGTACGAAAACGAAAATGTTCGGTAAATGACAAGCGAATTCGAAGGTACGTCACTTAGCGCGGTTTATGTCAAATGCCATGCATTTTGTTTTCGAACTCCGTGAGTGGTGATAGTTCTGGGATCTTGAAAAAAATTTGACATCTGGCATTTTTACGAATTTAACAAAACCCTTCGGATCAAACCAAACGTACCGATAACGTAGCAAAACGTACATAATATAACTCCAAAAATGATTATACAAAAATATTTAAATTTGTACTCGTACGAGGCGATTTAACCTGCGGGATAAATTATGTGGGGTCTCCCCCTAATTGAGATTAGAATTTACATTGTATCGGCAAATTGTACAACCACTAAATAAATAACCCCCTCGCCATACGCAAATGTATGGGCAGGGGGTGTGTATACAGTACTGATTGTACCTGAGTTTGATTAAATCCGGCTATAAAATCCTTATGAAATTATAATTTAATTTTCTCCAAACAGTCTCATTTTGATAACTTACGTCATAAACATGATGAACGCGACTGTACCTCGGTACAATCAACTTCAGAATACATTGGCATTGTTTATAGTTTAATGAGATGTTCGGTTTCTATAAAGTAGAAACTTGTGATAAAATTAAGGTACCTACCTATTTATTGTTACATAATGAAACTGTGATAAAATTAAGGTATATTATATTGTAACAGAATAAAACTGGTATTTATGTGTTGGTAGGCAGGCTACTTCATGTTATTTTTAATTTCAATTATATTTGTGACTTTATTGTAAGCATTAAGGCAGCTTAAAGTCCACAATAAACAACCGAACGACATAAAAATTACACGCTTATCCCCATACTAATAATAACTGTATAAGCTATACAATGTATTGTCCTTGTCTCATAAGTTAGAAACGTCACTTGAGTCTTGACAGACAATGACAAAAAATTGTGTATAGCTTATACACAGCGTGAATATTTTTATTATTACAGCTTACAATACAGTCAAATAATAGAACGCTGTCTAAAACGTGACACAGCAAAGTGTCGCAAAAAGTTCATGACGTTTTACACTTTTCTTTTATTCAACTTTGATTCCCATAAAGATTACGCCGCCCTTGAATGTAAATGGAAAGGCTAAAGAAAATAAACTATGTTAAGAAAATTACTTTAACAAAGAGAGTTCGTAGCATTTTGCGAAATAATGTAATGATTATGGGAGGGTAAATTCTATAGGGAATAATTATAGAAGGTACACTGAATTAAATGAACGACATAGTTATAATGCCACACCGATTTCGGTGACGGTAGCCGGTTTAATTGAAACCAGGCGAACTACGGATGAGTTATTTTATGGTGTCCAAGTGTATGCGCATAACAGAAGCATTCTCTCTTCCTTTACTCTCGTAGCCCAGTGGGGCGGATGACCGACACGACTGGCGGGAGATCAGGCAAAGGGCCGACTTTCTACATCTCCATCCGACACATGGATATGTCAGTTAGACAATCAGGTGATAAGCCTGCATTGTCCTAACCAAATTTGAAAACAACATTTTTTGTTGTTCCAACGAGGGAATTGAACCACGACCTCCGAGTCGTGAGCTAGGCTCTAAACCACGGAGGCGTTTTGCGAAATAATCTAATGATAACGGGAGGGTAACTTCTATAGGGAATAATTATTGAAGGTAGACTGAATTAAATGAACGACACAGTAATGATAGGGGCAACATCGCGCTTGGGGCGTAGGGGACTCACAATAGATGATAGCTACAAAAACCTCTGATTGATTGATGAAAATACACAAACGAAGCTCGTTATTTTTTACCAACATTCTTGGGTGGAATTGTTATCTTTTTATACTTTCTATATTATATACCTATTTAGAAATTTAATATATTATATTAAACACCTCCGTCGTCTAGCTTAGAGCTTCGCTTTCGACCATCATGGGTTCGATTCCCGCGTGTGAACACCAAAAAATTTTGATTTCGAGTTTGGTTAGGACGATGCAGGCTGATCACCTGATTGCCTGACAAGAAAGATGATCCATGCGTCGGATGGGCATGTGAAAAGTCGGACCTGCGCCTGATCTCCCTCCAGTCGAGTCGGTTATCCGTCTCTTTGGGCTACGAGAATGAAGGAAGAAAGAGTGCTTATGTGTATAGGGCACACGCTTGGCCACTATAAAATAACTCCTGCTTATCGGAATCGGAGTGGGAGGCATTATTATTATAAATTTAGACTAATATTATAAAACTGAGAGTTTGTTTGTTTTGAACGAGTCTATTAGTCAGGGTTCCCCCATAGGTACATGATTTTCACTTGATTAGTATCAAGCAAATTTTTCTTGAGTAGCTTCATTTCGATGAGTCGCCCAAGAATTTTTTCGGATAATTTAGATCATTATCTTGACAATTAAAAAAAAAAAAAATTGATATTTTGGAATCACCAATTCCATAAACTTTATTCTTCCTATCTCCGTTAGCTACCGCAGACAAGAGTTCCGTCCAATAAATTCTTGGGCGACTTATCCAAATGAAGGTACTCACGAAAAATTAGCTTGATACTAATCAAGTGAAAACCATGTATGGGGGAACCCTGACTATATACTTACTAGTCCTCTTTGATTAGTTCAGAATCAAGGGTGTAAAAAGTGCAGGATTATATAGGTAAAACATAATATCTTTGAATATATTGTGTAAATATACTATTTAAAACGCGGCTAGTATAATGGGAACTTTTGAGCCTTGTACGCTGCGGGGCGGGCTCTTCGATTGAGGGCCCTCATCTCCATTTGTATATAGTTATATTTTCTTATATTGTGTTTAACTTTATGTATTTTTTCCTATAAATTATATGTATATTTTAAGCTTTTTATATTATACTTAAACTAGTTTTTAATTATTTATGTAATAGATGATATACTATATATTGTATAATTATTTTTACTACCGAGGGGGATAATTTTCTTTACAAAAATAAATTAATTTCCTATGTCAATACAAGAAAATAATGTACAGATATTTTGTTGGCATATTATAAAAAGGTAACTATGCCATTGTACCTAATGCCATTATTATAATGATTAATGAATGATAAACATTGATCACTTTTATATTTTATTATTAAAGTTATTTAAAAAGCTACGTGATTTTGAGTGCATTTCCCCTTTTATTTAAACGGCCGAAACGAAAACGGGAATTTGAAATTGCAAAGTTCGCTGAATGTTTTCACCAGACTTTACACCACAGCCGCACGTGTGGACATTAATTTAATGAATATTTTAAATTATATCAATTATACCATTTTAATTATATTATTTATTCGTAAAGTGATAAATTTAAATCACACTAATATTATATGGTATGTAATAAAGGTAAGTTTGTTAGTGTATGTTGGATACTTCTTCACGTCTAAATGGCTGGAGCGATTTTAATAAAATCTGGTATGAAGTTAGCTGACTGGATTTAAATTAAAAAGTATATTAAATACCATTTACTTCGGGCTACATAGGCTCATACTATAAATATCTTGAAGACTAACATACATATTTAAAATACTTAAAAAGTAATTACATTAATGTGTGCGAGATTTAGGCTGAAAACTTGAGTACTTTGAAACCTTTTTTCTCAATACTGGTCTCATTCAAAATTCCAAAAATATACATAATAATTATCATTATATTTATCAGAGGTTTGTCGGTTTTTAAATTAATATTTTTGTTTTTATATAGCTTAAAATAATATACAAACTTCACCCTTTTATTAACGTTGTAGCCTTTCTTCTATACATATACATATAATAAATCTGTAGAGGAGTCGTGTCTGTACATTGAATATATTTGAAAAAAAATATGATAGGGGACCTTTATTTACGCAATAGTACCCAAAACTATGATTTTTGAAATTTTTGTCTGTTTGTCTGTTTGTCTGTTTGTCTGTGGGTTTGTGCACGCTAATCTCAGAAACGGCTTATCCGATTAAGATGTACTTTTCACTAATATATTGCGGCAAGCTTCACTTAACATTTAGTGTTTGTTTTATGTAAATCGGTTCATAAATAAAAAAGTTATGACAATTTTAAAAGATCATGTCGTTTTTGCTGGACGTTTGTAGGAAGCGCGCGCCGGGTCTGGGAGCCGCGCGCCGCCCGCGCCGCGCCACTTCAAAATTCAAATTGTATTCGCAGCAAACGCACCGGGGCCGCGGGGGTGACTTTTATTTGTTAGTTTTAGGCTTGCTAGGTAGGGACAATCTAAGATTTTTTTTCTTGAGTTTATTACGAAAGTTATTTGTATAAAATCAGTTAGTAGGTACTTTTACTGTAAAGTCCTTTGTGATAAGTAGGTACTGTATACATATTTGTTAGCGTAGGTTAGTAATAAGTAAATAAATAAAAACCGGCCAAGTGCGAGTTGGACTTGCGCACCGATAGCTCCATACTAGAATTTTGATTTGGTTACAGCTTGAATATATTAGAGACCTAAGTATTTGTTATAAGTTTCAATTATACACATTCATGACAAACGGTACTAAGTTTAAAAAAATCAAAATATTTTTACTATCTATATAATGTTACTAAAAACGTATGGTTTTAGACGTTGCTTGGTTTCAAATTTTATGATTTTGAGTTCACGGGAAGTAACTTTTAGGTTTTGATTCCCTTACGAGTGTCGAAAATGACGAAATTTAGCGACATACCTAAGCGACTGCTTTTGGTTGCATTGGCTAAGAAGTCTGATTTTTTCACTGCTTCAAGGAACAGTAGGTATCCTGAGTATTTCTGAGTAAAAGGGTCTTGACAGACAGACGGACATGGAAATGATCTTATAATATGTGTTTCGTTTTTTCTTTTGAGGTACGGAATTTTAAAAACAGTTTTAAGATTTTCATAAATATATTGCTCTTTTTTTTGTTTTTTTCTATTTTATAATATATACGTTAAAAAACATCTTGATAGTTACTAAACTGTGTTACAGGGGAAAACTGTTGATACAACTCGATTCCAATCGAGATACCTTTTGAAATTCTAGCCTTTTGCGGCCTGTCCTGGATATGTGTTAACAGATTATTATGGGTTTTTTTGACAAATATCATAATATTGATAGAGTATTCTCATATACAAATCTATCTTACAAGCGATAGCGCGATGCAGAGCAGACCATAATAGCGACATCTATACGCCAAATGCCGTACTTTTAATACAATTATAGCAAAGTTGAGTAGGTACCTACGTTTATACAATACGTTATCCGAGAGTTATACTCAGCGTGCATCATTAGCAATGTATAATATTATTTTGCATTGTATATTATAGTTCTCATTCCGTCCGTTAAAATTCATACTACAGCCTACTATTACTGTACATTTTTATAGTCTTCTTTGTCCAAATTATGTATTCGATAACTGCATAATACATAGAATTTTGATTAACATAAGTATTGTGTTTACAGTTAATCTAAAAAAGTTATGTCAATATAAGTTAGATTTATGTTTTTCTTGATATTTTTATTTCTTAGTTTTTATTATGGACCGAATGGTTTTTATGTTAGGTACAACTTAGGTTTGTTTTCTTTCTTTTGGGACTTTCTATATTTTGCTACTTTTCTGTATAAAATCAGTACCTACTTTAACAGTGAAGTGATTTATAATTAGTACCTACATGTTTGGTTATTAATAAATAAAAAACCGGGCAAGTGCGAGTCGGACTTACGCACCTAAAGGCTAAAAGACCGCAAAATTTTGCGGCGCGCTGTCTTAATATCATTGTCGCCACACCAGCAGCGTCGGCGTGGAAACGATCATCGTCTGCAGTCGCTGCGGCGCTACTAGATGTTCGTCGTGTATGTGAGCGTACTATCAAGTAGTCCCGTTCGCATTAAAGTAATTATACACGGTCGTTTGTCAAGCTGGTAGTAGGAATTGTCAACATAAAGTAGTTTTTTAAATACCTCGACGACAGTTTTTATAACTAAAAATATTTTTAAAACAGATTTATTATAACACTGCCCTAAATTACTTTTCCACGCGTACGGAGTCGCGGGCACAGCTAGTCTCTTTATATATTAGTGACGCGAGCGTAAAAATTGATCAGTATTTTATATAAAGCAAGAACTAGGGGACTGTCTACTTAGTTTTTGAAAATGTTGTCAAATTTTTTTAAGCCTAGTTTTTATACAACTATAAAGCGCTCCGGTCGGCGCCGTCGCCCTTTTTCGGCATAATATAGTCGTTCAAGGTTGTTGGCTTTATGTAAAGCTTTAACACATAATATGTTAATTTTTACGTGTTTCTGTGGGATTTTATTTTCTCGTATAAAGTAGAGAGACTTCGCGGTAGACATCTAGTGTTAAATGAACGAAAAGTGAAAGATAAATTCACTGTTTATTAATTTAAGCACTTAAGAACGTTCAAATTACAATTTGCTAAGAAGTTTAGCTACTTTAAGTGAGCACTTAATTTATTTCTCTTGATTCTCTTAATTTGAGATTAAAGATCCAGCCGTTTTCGGTTTCTTAAGTGTGTACTTTGCTCGCTGTAATCAACATTTAATTAAATAAAATATTAATTGTGATTAACCCAGCCAAGTGCGAGTGCACGAAGGTTTTCGTACAAAACAGAAAAAAAGTTTGTTCGGGTTAAATGTTTATTTAAGTCATTGTTTAATATTTGTTCTTATAGTGGCGACAGAAATACATAATCTGTGAAAATTTCAACTTTCTGGTGACAGACATTTTTACCCTAAGAAAACCCAAAAATATTACCTATGTATAGTATTTTTATACTTTGTTTGTTTTTAATCTGATTTTTTACTTAATTATATATTAAGATTGTTATTCTTTCGCAGGATATAATATGGAGCCTTACTTACTACTATATTATCTAATAATATCTGTCTATGGACGTTTTTATAACACGTCAATCTGGCCACGTGGCTTACCACGTGAGTATCTAAAGAACTTGTGTACAACAGAAAATAGAGTTATTACTTTTATACTACACACATATTTAATACACATCCATAACCCTGGGTAACGCAACCTCCGCTTCGAGCACTGAGCCATAGAGGTCATCTATATTACTTCATAATATATACATTTCACCATTCTATTTAGTAGTTACCTGCCTGAGGGTGTCTTCACCCTTACACCCATAAAGAGGTGTATTACAGTGGTGAAGACAAACCTCTACGTAATTTTTTTTTAAGTGCCAATGTATACGCCTTTACAATAGAATCCCAGAAATCGATAAAAAAATGTAGTCAAAGAACGTTTCTGTGCCGAAGCTTACTATAAAGTTTGCGATTTTATGAATTATAAGCACACTTTGGGAATTAAGTGCCCCCCTGCAAGGCTACTTACTTAATACTTATACTAAAGAATGTACTTATTATTTAGTTTTAGTATTCACCATTTTTATATGTTACAAAAGATGCATTTTCCATCTGTTTGGTAAAACGCCCATGCGAGTTTCTTACGCCGGTTCTTGTCGCTGGCTAACCCAGTTACCAAACATCATCATTATTATAGAAACGACGCGGACGGTTAGAAAACCTTTCTTTGAAATTAATTCTGAATAAAAAAAAATACTTTGATTTAGACGTTGTACCAGTCGTAACCACCATACAAGTAGGTAAAATATTCAAAAGTGTTTATATAAAAACATACAGAAACAGGTATGGCGCATATGAAAAAAATACAATATTTTACCTGTACGTGTAAGCCGCCTCTTTATGTCTTCACCCTTAGGAATGTTGATTGAAATTTACGTTTGTATATAATTGTACCTTACCGTTTAATATGCCGGGTCGGCTGTAGTCGGGACTCGTGAGATTAATTAATTTCATCCATTATCATACAAACTTGAATTTCCCGCGGGCCTACTAGCGCTTTTTAGCCAGATCTAAAGTTGATATGCAAGTTTTCCATTAATCTCACAATCATAGATATAATGAAATATCCGTAAACTATATTTCCTATCAGTGGAAATGACTGGGTCTCCTACAGAGTTAACTTGCCTGAATATTAGATGAGGATTTGGATGAGGTGGATGAAGTCCAAAAGTAACGTGAAGTCGATAAAACCATGATTGCGTGGTGATTCATGGGTTTATATATTTAGGGCCGATTTTTCAATCGTCAGATAACTTTTATCTAAGGAATAAATATGTGACTTTGACAGATGTTGTATGGAACAAATGTCAAAGTCACATGTTTATTCAACAGATGAAAGTTATCTGACGATTGAAAAATCCGCCCTAAGCCGAATAATACAGTGTGCTGAAAAAAAAAGCACATTTTTGTTTTGGCACATCATGTAAATTACTTAATATAAACAATATAATATATGACTGTAATAATATGTTATTTATTGAAACAAAAACTTAAGTTGTTGCTCTACTTACTGTAAAGAGAAATTTATTTTTAATAAACATTCCAAACTGTTTTTCAGACTTTCACATATTTTAAGTACAATTATATTTATTAATTACTAACATGTAAAGAGAAACAACATTAAAAGCTACTCTTTCAAATATTATTTCTTACAATAATAAATTATGTATTTGAAGAATCTCATTAACTGTTTGTTTTACAAAGCTAGAGTGGTGACCATTTTTCTATATACAAATTCTAGAATGAACATAGTGCGAAGTGCTGTCACCACAGATAATACTTTGACGTATAACCCAATGTAAGAAGAGGAAAACTTAAATTAATATATATATATATATATATATTATGTATTTAAACAAAATTGTGGTATTATGTATACGCTATTAATTTTTAAATTATTTAATAGGTAAATAGGGAACATTCTAAACTCTTTGTCTCGGCTCTGTTACAACATATCGCTACCCAGAACAAAATTCTGACCTTAATTTTATTCAATTTGTAACTTTCGAACCCAAAACTTTGTGATGCATGACTCCAACAGCAATTTCACTTTTATTGCTTTTACTTTCGTATTTGTCGAAGTTTAGCTTAACGAAGGGAAACAGGAAATATGATGGATGTGTACGGTCCACATGACCGTAGTTTTGTTAGCGATTGATGTTTTGATAGCAATTTCCGCCAATAATGTATATTTTTTATTATTATTCAATAATATTACTCTACGGAGCTATGCCCATATAATTTGTTTTGTCTGCTTTGTTATGGTACCAAGGGCTACATTATTTTATATTTTACACTAGCTGTGCTCCGCGACTTCGTTCGCGTGGTTTTTGAGTGACTTTAGCGCGTTTAAACAAACAAACAGACTCTTCCGCTTTATAAAAATAGTATAGGTATTATATTACTTATGCTAATTGTTCATCACGCCACGAACTTGATCAGTAATAATTAAACTTCAGTGTTTTTTTATCATTTAAAATACTTACTTCTGTATAAAATTTACATTGGAATTACATTTGAATTTGACAGTTTTGTCTGACACTAGCGCCTTTGAGTTCAGTGGCGATACCAAGGAACTATTCCGATCCAATGTAGTAATGTTTTTGTCTTAGTCGAAACCGGTCGTGTATTTGAATAAATCTGTTAATTAACTAATTAAGTGGAAAAACTGCAAGTAATTTGTGTATATCATTACTGTGTGAAGAATTTATGATACCAATTTTGTGCAATTTGTAAAATCTTTTTAATAAAAACATGCCATACCAAATATATTGGCAAAGGCCGGTTTTATCGGCGCTGTCACGCGTTGCCGAGGTGTTGGACGGGCCCCAAGCGCGGGTTCCGTGCCTCTAATTTTTCAAAACATAATGGCGCCGCGCCAACTTATAACAAGCGCCGTCAAAGCGCACATTCTGATTTCGGAATTTATAACTTATACATGTATTTTGTGTTAAGAAGTAGCTATTTTATTTGTAAAAGTATTTTTTTTAATTCATCAGTATTTCGATGCTAAAAGGTTTAAAATGGCCAGATAAAAATGTATTGTGTGCTGTAAGACCTAAATACTAGTAAACAGAAGGGCGTTATTGGTTAGACCATGGACCAATTATACAAATGTAATTGGTCTATGGTTAGACGTGGACCAATTATACAAATGTAATTGGTCTATGGTTAGACGTATAACCATAGACCAATTACATTTGTATAATTGGTCCATGGTCTAACCAATAAGGGAACAAAAAGTCTGTGGCATCGTAGCCTCACAAACGGATGAACCAATTTTGATCCTGGGGCCTTACTCTCCAAACTGATTTGATTTTGATTTAGATAAGTTCATGCCGCGAAGTTCCTAATAAATTGACATTTGTTTATTTTGATTCTCAGTCGATCGATATGGTAGGTAATACAAAACGTTACGATCTAACAATTTTCTTTATCCTGATTAGTTTCAAAGCAATTCACCAAATAAAATACGAAAAACTACTGATATCGAACGGATTCGGTTCTCGATTGTGTCGGGAGTAGGCCCGCTGTCCTTTGTTTGAATGCCACATGACCGCGGATGTTCTAAGCTTATATTCATCATCAGTTTGCTCACTGCTCAAAACTCTGGGGGTCACAATTTTTTTTAAATTATTTATAGTTACAAAATAAACACCTGGGGCGATGTATTTATTACAATATCAAAAGTATCTATTTAGTATATGTATTATTTACTAGTTTGTTAAAAAAATAAATACTTTTGATTTTTTTGAGATACAAAAAAAAACTGTTGTTTATATATAGGTATGGTGCGGCGTGAATACAATATAATAATATACATTAACCTGTTAAGGGACGCGCGGACGCAGGCTTCTAGCGACCCGTCAAGTAGTTTGAAACGAACCTCGGTCCTGAAAACTGCGCGCGCGCATGTATTTTTATGTAAAAGTTTTCGGTGTACTACCGGCATATTAAAGTGTACCTAATTATAAAATGTGTGGTGTAAAAATACACTATATAAACTATAATAGGGGTTTTATTAATTAAGCAAGTAAATAGAACATGCGTAATATGGAACAAAATAAAAACTTTAAATTAAAAGATACACTAACTGGCCGAATTGTGGCTACGAAACCACAAACGCCACATTAAAATCTGAACAAAGATATTTATGTTAGAGAGATTTAGTGACCGAGTGCCAAGGGGACTGCTATATTAAGTTTGTGGCTTACAAGCGATTGCGCTTTCACTACGAAATATAGCGCAGTGGGGAACTCTAGTTCAATACACATTGAGAGGCGATGTTGAAACATTTATAATATTAGGTATTTACCTATGAAAATGTGACAACCTGTGTAGCGCAGTGGTTGAGCGCGTTGGTGCTCGACCGAGAGGTAGCGGGTTCAAATCCCACCGAGGGAACAAAAATTTTTTAATTCCTGGGTCATGGATTAATTTGTGTAAAATAATATAATAAAAATCTTGATCTGGTCTGGTACCTGTAACACAAGCTCTTCGGATACGTAGCACAGGGCCAGATTGTAGAGATCTGAAAAAATTTAAACGAATTTTTCATGTATTATTAATTTGTATTAATCGAAGTAATCACCCATGCAATCAATGCATCTTTACTAACGCAGTGGCAGTTTATTGATGGCCTATATATTTCTTTTGCCACTATTACGATGAATACTGGAAATAAAATAAATATTTAAGGGTTTTCATACAACACATGTGATTAAAACGGACGTGCACCCTACTCGCGCACGTCCGTCTTGCATTATGAGGGTTTTTTTATTATTACAATGGTGACAAGAAAGTTTCATTAATATAATACGTCCGTTCAGATTTTTAAGTAACGAAACTTTGTCTTTCGTCTGCACCCTCTTAACATTCATAAATATTCATTTGATAACTTCCAAAAAGGAAAGGGGGCAAGTTTTACATGCTGTACTTTGTCATAGTATAAATTAGAGATGCTTAAAATTAATGCAACGTTTCATGAAAATTTGCTTACCATTTTTAGAGTCCCGTTTAGTTGTTAAACTAGAACCGATCTAGCGTCGTACAGCTTACTCCCGACACAATCGAGAATCGAATCAGTTCGATCTTAACGGTTTTTGGTATTATATTTGGTGGATTACTTTGAAACTAACCAGGATAAAGAAAATTGTTAGATAGTAACTTTTTGCACTCCCGACTACATCAATAGAGAGAATCAAAATAAACAAACGATCGGATAAATTGTATCCGGGAGTACGCGGCACGATCGAATCTGAATCAAAATCAAATCAGTTTGGAGAGTAAGGCCCCTGTTCAGGATAATTATTTTTAAGACATCGGACGGTAATTAATTTGGAGTAATTTTAATAAAACTTATTATGATAGTTACAGAACCCTTCTGATGAAATTTATAAGATTAGTTGGGTCAGTCGGTTTTTCAACCCTTAACAAAAACAGGGAGGCTATATTTCATGATTGTGATTTCGTTCACTGCGTAACAGTAAAAATGTTTACTTTGGGTATTCATCTGTTTAATGAACAAGACATTGATAACAAATGAATCGTCTATCCAAATGTATCCTACCATAGTAAAACCTTAAATCCGGTCTTATGTACATACGTCATTTAAATGAGAAACGTGCCAGGGGAAATTATTTCTTTGTTAGAATATAAAAGGTATCGCCGAATGGAGCGGCAATTCGAGTTTAGCGACTTGTTATAAAGTTACTTTAAAAGTTGTATAAAACTTTTACTACTAAGCTTTTGACGCACCGACTTGACTGCGGTTGACTGCTCGTTAATTTTTTATAAGCTTAGTTATTTATTGGTGCCAATCTAGATTTAATGTTGATAAATAAATCAGTGTGATACAATTATGTGAATCGTCAGACACTTAAATAATTTATTATAATCTAATCGAACCCAAGGACCATTAGTTGCCAATAGCACTAGCTGCCAATAAAATTAATTGCCAACAGCTCTAGTTGCCGATAGCATTAGTAGCATTAGTTAGGTATGACCTAATAGGACTCTAGGACTCTGAATATTTTAAATTTTCTAGGCTCCTTCTATTCTATATCCATTTCTATTATTATTACTAATCTTAGATTATACAAGTCTCTTAAGAGGATTATTCGTAACTGAAATAAGACTTAAACTGAAACTCAAAACATATACTTTAATCTAAGAAGGGTCTTAGATAATGTTCACCTTAAAAAGCAGCAGTGGGTTTTGGTAAGAAACAAATCATGTTAATATCGAACACAAGGGCGTGTTTCACCAAGCAATGTTAAAGTTAATCCTTCGTTATATGGGACTTAGTCCCGATTTTATAAATGCATGTTAGTGATAACGGCTTGTTAAATTACCATGCTTTCTCATTCATTCATAGGAATTACGAGAGGAACAGTATGATATATAACGAAGGATTAACTTTAACATAGCTTGGTGAAACACGCCCTTTTATTATAACAAAGAAGAGGCTTGAAACTGTTTAAGAATTTTGATGATATAAGCTACTTTTTCGTATGTTCCCACGAAGTATAGGGATATAGTTATTAATATACTTTAGAGTGTAGAAGAATTTACAAAGAAGCTCATTGCGAAGTTAAGTATGAAGTTGCAGCATTCAGTAAATACCGATGACTCCGATGTTAGGTTTAAGTACAGTCGAGACTAGAAACATGCACGTGTATGTTTAAGAGACCGTAATATTATTGTATACGGTAATACTCAGACTACTTGCACTTTTTCTCTTTTTTTTCTTTCAATTATTAGTTATTTTCCACGACCAGTTTTGACTAAGTCATCATTGAAACTGAAAAAAAATAATGTAAAAATTGTAATATACTGCAATATAGGTCCATGTTGCAGTTTTTACATATATTTTTTAATATTATATATTATGTATGGACATCTATACATATAATAAATCTGTAGAGGGGTCATGTCTGTACATTAAGAATATTTAAGTGAAAATTAAAAAAAGGGGGCCTATAAACGCCACAGAACCTAAAAATAACATTTTTGAAAAAAATGTCTGTCTGTCTGTCTGTCTGTCTGTCCATATGGGAATGTTTGTCGTCGCATCACGCTAAAACCACTGTATGGAATGAAATGAAATTTGGCAGGCAGGTAGCTTACGACCTGAAGAGCATTATAGGAAATTATTATCCCGAAAAACGAAAGGGTTCCCGTGGGATCTTCAAAAAATTGTAGCTACCTATTTGACGGTATTTCAGCCAAACTACTTAACGTATTTAAATGAAATTTGGCAGGCAGGTAGCTTATGACATGAAGAGCATTATTGGAAATTATTATTCCGAAAAACGAAAGGGTTCCCGTGGGATTTTAAAAAAATTGTAGTTACCTATTTGACGGTATTCCAGCCAAACTACTCAACGTATTTGAATGAAATTCGGCAGGCAGGTAGCTTATGACCTGAAGAGCATTATTGGAAATTGTTATCCCGAAAAACGAAAGGGTTCCCGTGGGATCTTCAAAAAATTGTAGCTACCTATTTGACGGTATTTCAGCCAAACTACTCAACGTATTTAAATTAAATTTGGCAGGCTGGTAGCTTATGATCTGAAAAGCATTACTAGAAAATTATTATCCCGAAAAACGAAAGGATTCCCGTGGGATCTTTAAAAAATTGTAGCTATCTATTTGACGGTATTTCAGCCATACCACTCAACGTATTTAAATGAAATTTGGCAGGCAGGTAGCTTATGACATGAAGAGCATTATTGGAAATTATTATTCCGAAAAACGAAAGGGTTCCCGTGGGATCTTCAAAAAATTGTAGCTACCTATTTGACGGTATTTCAGCCAAACTACTCAACGTATTTGAATGAAATTCGGCAGGCAGGTAGCTTATGACCTGAAGAGCATTATTGGAAGTTGTTATCCCGAAAAACGAAAGGGTTCCCGTGGGATCTTCAAAAAATTGTAGCTACCTATTTGACGGTATTTCAGCCAAACTACTCAACGTATTTAAATGAAATTTGGCAGGCTGGTAGCTTATGATCTGAAAAGCATTACTAGAAAATTATTATCCCGAAAAACGAAAGGATTCCCGTGGGATCTTTAAAAAATTGTAGCTACCTATTTGACGGTATTTCAGCCATACCACTCAACGTATTTAAATGAAATTTGGCAGGCAGGTAGCTTATGACATGAAGAGCATTATTGGAAATTATTATTCCGAAAAACGAAAGGGTTCCCGTGGGATCTTCAAAAAATTGTAGCTACATATTTGACGGTATTTCAGCCAAACTACTCAACGTATTTGAATGAAATTCGGCAGGCAGGTAGCTTATGACCTGAAGAGCATTATTGGAAATTGATATCCCGAAAAACGAAAGGATTCCCGTGGGATCTTCAAAAAATTGTAGCTACCTATTTGACGGTATTTCAGCCAAACTACTTAACGTATTTGAATGAAATTCGGCAGGCAGGTAGCTTATTACCTGAAGAGCATTGTTGAAAATTGTTATCCCGAAAAACAAAAGGGTTCCCGTGGGATCTTCAAAAATTGTAGCTACCTATTTGACGGTATTTCAGCCAAACCACTCAACGTATTTAAATGAAATTTGGAAGATGATCTGAAAAGCATTACTAGTAATATATATATTTAATACCTAGCCTTTGGTAGTGCGCCTCCAGATCTTAATAGTAGGGTCTATTAGGATCTGGAGGCACACTAAACGATCTGTGTTAATATGTATCACTTGTGAGATAAATATTATGTTGTTTTCATGCGATGGACAAGTCAATCTACTTATTTATTTAAAACATGAAACATTGTTAATAATATTAATTATGATCACTAAAAGATGTTGTTAGACCGACCGACTAACCCCTACTTGGCATAACATGTATCTCACAACTTTTTATGGTAAAAGAACTAAGAAGTAGCGAGACTTGGCACTTTATACAAGTTATGTTTTTGATGGGATTATATTGTCATCTCATTCATTAAAATCTTATAAGTGTTGTTGTCGTTACGTTGAAATACAATTAATCATCACTTCATTTAGCTTCAGTAGTCGGGTAAAAAAGCGTCTACGTTATTTTGCCGTGACTGTACACGTACGTCGTACACGTATTGAAGAACACGATTTTCCCCGGCGTGTTATTGCTACTTTTACTTCCAAACTCACTTATTAAATTGCGCACCATAAGATTTACGCTACAGATATTTCTCGTGATTTTATAAGTTTCAAAATGTGAGTTTTACATCATTTAGGTTCATATTTTATCTTAGGGCCGTATCAATAAAGAAGTCTCAAAACCAACCTCACTTGACTATTTGACGGATAGAGCGTTTCATTTCACTTTTAAAAGTGAACAACTTTATTAATGTTTTCTTTTTATTTTGCATATTATAGATTACAGAAAAACATTAAAATAAATATAATCTATATTTTTATAATCTTTATTTATACTTTTTAAAAAAGAAAAAACTGAAGTACGTAACATTTTTAAAAGTGAAACGAAACGTTTTTTTGTCATCTGACAAACAGGTTCTCAAGTGAGGTTGGGTTTGAGACATCTTATTAATACGGGCCTAAGATTAGCTGGGTATGTTTGTTTGTTTTCGTGACATAGTTCTTTATGAATAATACGGCTTGAAGACAATCTTTGCTTTGAATCCCTTCGTTTTATATTTCGCCATTTATTTTCTGCCCAACCATAATACTTTCAAATAAACAATATCCAAGAATTGAAATAATAAGGGCAGGTGTGCCAAAATAGAAATAACCATTTGAGTTACTCATTATATTCACCCGAATCCCTTTTATTGTTTTCATTATTTTTATGCTTTTATATTATTCCAGGAAAATGTTAATAGTCCATTGAGAATGAATGCGTGTACTTTGGACAAGAATTCAGTGTAAAATAGTAGAAGTGTAATTTCCTTATCTTCTTCTTCTTTCTTACATATATAAATGAATTGATGTTCGTTCGTCTCGCTAAAACTCGACAACGGTTGAACCGATTCGGCTATTTTTGGTCTTCAAATATTCGTGGAAGTCCAGGGAAGGTTTAAACGGTTTGTATGCTCAACGAAGTGGGCACGGATCAGCTTGTCTTCTCTTCTATATATAAAAAATTAATTGCTGTTCGTTAGTCTCGCTAAACTCGCGAAAGGCTGAGCCGATTCGGCTATTTTTAGTCTCGAAATATTTGTGGAAGTCCCGGTAAGGTTTAAATGGTTCATCGCAAACTGTTTCAATGCTCAACGATGATTATTATCTACTAAAAGACTACTGCATGCCGTTTTTATCATTAAAATATTACATACATGGTGGTTTTAAATAGAACAGTTTTCGAGGAAGGTATAAAATAATATGTATTATATGACCCGGTAGGTGCCACATCTATTGGTGCGTCAATGTACAAAGTTCTCCGGGACCGCTAGTATGCTTGGTAGGTTTTCAATCGCGGGCCAAATTTTTACAAGACGGTCAGACTCAGTAGTATAACCGATTAATTATTGAAATAAATACATTTTTTTTTTCAATAGATTTACGAATTTATTCCTTAAAATACAAAAGTTACGAATGATTTATACATTGTCTGAAAAAATGTATAAATCATTTGTAATTTTACTACGCCAGTAGCGCGGTGTGGCGCAGACGCGGGCGCTGTAAATTATAAAAAATGGCTATTAAAAAATAAACTATCAGTTATACTAGTGAGTCTGAACCTCTTTTGAAATTTTGGCCGGTGTTTGAATAACTATAAGTAATATTTGCGGCCAACCTGGTATATTTATTAATTGCTATATTCCGCAGTTTCGGCCGTAATAATTATATTAAGTGCTTTTCTTTACAATTTATTAAAAATATAATATTATGTTACAGTGACAATGTAGCATTCATAGTCTTAATTTCGTCAACAACTGTTAGTAGTAATTGCTTCTTAATAATATGACTTCTTTTTAATTAATACGTAGAACGAGAGATATGACATGATATTTAATTATCAATTAACTTTCATAGGCAGTGAGATAAGCACAAAAGAGGAAAAAAAATGTACACCCGTCTCATAGTTTTTGAGTTCATTCGTAAGAATTTTTTCACAAACAATATTATGAGTAAACTACATAATATACATTTTTATACACTCCTCAAGAGATTTTGTTTCATTTAATAAATTATTATATCAGCACCAAGTGTGAAGGCTGCGTATCTTTCATCTGAAAAGGAAATCGATAAGCGTTTCTTTAGTCAGAAATTCTAATCGCGACGTTCACTTCACGTTAAAGTTATCTGGCTGTTTTATCTTTCTTTTCATTTTACGCAAAATATTCGAGGGAACTCGTATAGGCTTTTAGGGGGGTAAACCTCATTGACGCATGGCGTAGGTTAAAAACCGGCCAAGTGCGAGTCGAACTCGTGCACAAAGGGTTCCGCATAAACGCAAAAAAACCTTTGTATTGAATACATTTGTAGGTAGCCTCCCTTGTATATTTATTTTATTTTGTTTTTACTATTTGTTGGTATAGCGGCAACAGAAATACATTTTTAATTTCAACTGCATTGCTACCATGGTTCTTGAGATACAGCATGGTGATCGACATACATAAAGACGGCGAAGATTTAGTATAGGGTCCAGTTTTTAACCCCCGATGCAAAAACAACGGGGCGTCATAAGTTTGATTTGTCTGTGTAAATGTATGTGTATGTCTGTGGCATCGTAGCTCCCAAACGGATGATCCGATTGAAATGCGTTTTTTTGTTTGAAAGGTATATCAGTCGATAGTGTACTTAGCTATGTTTGGTGGAAATCAGTTCAGGTCTTCAAGGGCATCAGGTCGTTTGTTATGTGGGATAGGAATGTTACACGCAAAGTTGGGGGTTTAATTTTTTATTTTATACATATTATGCGATATTGTCATTTTTTTACTATATATTAGCCAATTCAAAAAACGAGCTATTAAGAAGTGACATAACTGCCAATGGAGTAATTAATAATTATCCACTTTGCGTAGATACATACCTAACTTATTAGTCTATTATAATATCTATTAAATTCACTAAATTATTGGAGTTTAAGCCAATTAAGCACTTTGTATTCGTTTATTGTTAAGTACTAGTAAATAAGAGTTTTGTACACATATTAACTTCTTTTTAGTTTTAAGTTATGTTTTTAGTTGCTTTTTATAAACTAAGTAATGCGTGAACAATGTGGATTACATGTTTATCACTTGTAGTATTTAATAATTTGTAATTGTTTAAGATTTTAATATGTAACTGCTTTTTGTTCCAAATAAAATAAATAAATAAATACCCTTTAGGTCTTCTTCTAACCCTTTGGGTGCGGAACACTAAAACGCGATTTCAAAATGCCTGAGCATTTTCTCCCGACCCTTTTAAAGCGAGCCAGTATTGGGAACCAGTATTCGCTTCAGATATGGATTTTGTTACGGCAAAATTCCACTTCGCACTCGCCCACTATTTTTAGTGCCAGTTCTCGATACTTAGACCTCCATTAGCTACGGCTTTTCTGTGTATTTTCGGTACGTTTCGATATTGAATCGAGTCTTTAGTCTTACTAGCACGTTGACTTTTAAATATTTTGTGATTATTTATAGCGAAATGCCTAAATAGAGGTTTGCCAGTGTTGACTTAAGGGACTGAGACGTGGTCCTTGACTGGCCTTATGCGTAAGCTCCAAGTCACTCAACGAGCTATGGAGAGAGCTATGCCCGGAGTTTCTCTACGGAATAGAATCCGAAACGAGGATATTCGCAGTAGAACTAAAGTAACCGACATACCTCGTAGAATTAGTCAGTGGAAGTGGCAATGGGCAGGCCACATCGCTTGGGGAACAAACACCAGGGGAAGGAAAGTTCTCGAGTGGCGACCACGGATTGGAAGACGCAGCTTAGGGCGGCAGCCCCACAAGATGGGCCGACGATCTGGTCCGAGCCGTGGGCAGCCGTTGGATGCAGACAGCGCACGACCGGTCGTTGTGGAAGTCCTTGGGGGAGGCCTATGTTCAGCAGTGGACGTCTTCAGGCTGATGATGGTGATGATGATGAAATAGAGGTTATAGCTAAGATTTTCTTATATAGGTATATTCATCGCTTCAGATATTATGGGTTTTGTTGTAAATTCCACTTCGTTAGTTAATGGAATCAGGCGTTACTTTGCGGAAATCCATAGCATACAATTTAAATATATTATATATCTAGCAATATTCGCGGGATAGATATATAATATATTTAAATTGAATTCCACTTCGCACTAGCTTACTATTGTTAGCTACTTCTTGATACTTAAACCTCCATTAGCTTTCATTTTTCTGTGAATATTCGGTACAGTACGATATTGAAATATTTACTCTCTGCGATTTTTACGTTCGTTAAAAATATCCTTTTAGGTACCTTACATTTTTACCGAAACTAAGTGTTAGTTTGAATTGAAAGAAATATTTTTTGTTTTTTCTTGATGCGCTGGACCAAGTGCTAGGTACAGTTACTAGTACCTATTATTATCTAACTGCTAATAGTAAAGTACGTTAAATATACTAGCCAACTATTATTTAAAATTGACAGTATTCACAATGAAACCTACATTACAAGCTTTTTCACCGGTACAGTTTCGAACGGGCACAAAGTTTTTCGAAGCAGTTGTTTATTTAGAAGTTTTGTATTGACTGGCGTTATCTGGACCGTAGTTCGTGAGACTCGCCTTACCGCCGGATTTCCGGCGATACGGTTTGGTTTAACGGTGGGCCACGAGTTGGCGATAAGCGAACGATAAGTGAACGCTAGAGATCTAGACAAGTTGACTTCTGATAATTTTTGTATATTATTTGTAGCTTTTGCTCACGCCTGCGCCCGTGTATCCATATTATACATATTTAAAAATACACATATACACATTTAAAAATGTATTTTCATTTGATCAAGCAAAATGGTCTTGTGGTATTAAAATTTTCTGATTGTAGGACCGGGATAACATATCACACAATTTGAAGGACAATATGTCTGTTAAAATACATTAATATTAGTTAAGTAATAAAAAGAAAATCAGCTGGTTACTAGTAAACTATGATGACCTCGTTATCCATACATGTTGGAGAGGGGGGTACTCTTTGATCAAACCATGGATTTTGTAGGACAAATATATTTTTGGATAATTTAGATGATTATCTTGAGACTTAACTACAAAATATTCGGTTACTAATAAATGTTTTGGAATCGCCAAATCGACATACTCTATTCTTGATATCTCCGTTAGCTACCACAAACAAGAGTTCCGTCCAAGAAATTCTTGGGCGACTCATCTAAATGAAGCTACTCACGGAAAATTAGCTTGATACTAATCAAGTGAAAACAGTTTATCGGCTTTACAACTCCTATTTTAGATCATATATATTAGATTAGTTCCGGACACATTCCACTAGAATGTGGTCGACATCTTCAATATTGCCACAAACATCGCAGTTTGAGGATGCAGTCTTCCCAGTGAGGTGTAGACGCGCCAATAATAAATAATCCATGTCTTTAAGACGTGTATTATCCATTATTCTATTTTTGTGTGTTTGTCGTGTATTATCCATTATATATTATGTATTTAAGGCGACTCGTCAGCGCGAATTTTAGTTGGGTAGTATTCACGCTGACGAGGAATTCGTGGCCACGCCGCTGGCTCAATGGTGTCTTTGCGGATAAGAACCTAAGCGACTTCCAAACGTTTCTGTACGAGTTTTAAAATGCGGAATGTTTAGAATAACGATACGAAATCGGAGTTTGTTTAATAATGTCGAGATTTAACTTTAGAAATATCCATTGCAGATTTCTTTACATTAAATTTGCAGACTAGACGCTGATTCACAGATTTGTAATAACGCTCCAATGGCAGTCTGTTAGTTTTTAATAATAAAAAAAACAGAGACGTAAATTTCACGTGTCTGTGTGTGTTGGTCTGTAGTAACGTAGCTCCCAAACAGATAAACAAATCTAGTATTTTTGTTTGGAAGCTGACGCAATTGCGTTTGTTCTTAGCTATAAATCACTGAGTTCGCAGATAAATTCGGGACAATAAATGCGAATAATGCATTTCAGGGTTTTTTTGTGACATGTTATGTAATATATTGTGTATCTTAGCAACCTTTGTGGTGCTATATTTTGTTCACAACTCTTTATATAGAGTTTCAAGACCCGTATACAAATATATTTTTGAATGTCTCTATTTTAGGCAACAGAGGATAGATATTAAAAAATATCGCTTTGTGAATATGACAGACTACAAAGGTTTAAAGGATACTACGTTTTATAGGTATTACGTATTATATATTGCATATCTATTTCGAAATAAAGAATATTATCGAACTACGTACTACATCGGTCTCCATTTTTCACATATTAACTTACATTTTAATAGAAAAACAAGTATATCCGAACGACTTTTGCAAAATTGTTTTACTATAATATTTGTTGTTCTATAATATAATGAACAAGAACTAGTTTGACATAAATAACTTCACAGAAATAATCATAACTCACAGAAATATTTTTGATTAAAAATATTAAAAAATACGAATTCCAATTCCAAATTAAAAAATCCCAATTCATCCGCAATAGCTGAGCGCTAATATAGATCGTTCTGTAAAAACGTAGAAGTTAATCCCGAAGTTTTTTGGTCCGGTTCCAAGCCGGCGCGCACTGGACTGTGCAAGACATGCAGTTCCGATTTTTAATCGCTTTTCGTATTCCAAGCTAATTTCTAATTTTCGAATATTCAGAGCTTTTATTTTTTATTGCTGCTTTGCCTTTTGCATTAATGGCACAGCTAATAAGAAAACGGTAATATTTTAAAAAACTAAAAAATCCAACTGCGTCTGATTCACGTTAGTTTCTTTTGTTTTGATATACCCAGTATCACAATCGCCTCCATGGTCTAGTGGTTCAGAGCTTCGCTCTCGCCCCGAATTGGGTTTGGGTTCGATTCCCGCATTGGAACAACAAAATATTTGTTTTGTTGTTCCACTCCGGGAATCGAATCCAAGTTCTTGTCAAGTTTAGTTAGGACAATACAGGCTGATCACCTGATTGTCTGACAAGAATGATGATCAATGCGTCGGATGGGCATGTAAAAAGTCGGTCCTGCGCCTAATCTCCCGCCAGTCGTGTCGGTTATCCGTCGAGAGAGAAGGAAGAGAGACTGCTTCTGTGTATTGCGCACACACTTGGGCAATAAAAAAACTAACTACTGCGTACCTGGCCTGGTTTTAATGAAATCGGCCACTGTCACCGAAATCGGTGTGGGAGGCATTCATTCATTCATCACCATCACAGTAAATACTAATCTAACAACACCTCTCAAGCTGATATTCCTTAAACCGTTCCGACTGTAAAACATGCCTAACAATATACACAAAATATATTCTGTCGAAAAACATAACCTACCTGGCGCAGACGAGTAAAAAACAAACATTTAACTATCTGGGGGCACGGTCGTGCCCCCGTCAAGACGAGCCAAGCGAAGCGCAAGGGCACTACCTACCTTTTCTCGAAAGGTTTCGTCGTTTTTTTGAACTCCCCTAACTTTGCTTTGGATGATGCTAATAGGGATGATATAATAGATAGTTGAAAATTTCAACATATAATGACACCAGTGTTACATAATGCTATGTCGTTATATATTAGGTTTAAAAAACAATTAGATGTCAAAGATGACATTGACGTTGATGCCTAACTTAGTAATAATATTAGTCCCCTAGGGAGGCCCCTAGAGCTAAGATCTGTATAGGTACCTAGTTATGTATAAGATACTGTATATTAAATAATCTACGTGAATAAAGCTAAATACGATTAACTAGAAGTGTTTATTATTGGACGTATAGTTGGATCCTAATAACAATAACATATGCTGCGGCACTAAACAACCAGTAAATACATGAATTATACAATGTTTGAATGTCGTAGCTATTATACTTTAGATTTTATCGATGTGTAAAAACCCCTGATTTCGTCACTGACTCATTTATAGATCATCAAAATTCTTAGGTTACTTCCGGAAATCTTTGAAAGCTGAAGTTATGTATGTAAGCTGTTATTGCTACAAAAACAACAAAAAAATTATTAAAATGTTAATGCCGCCATTTTGAATCCAATATGCTGGACCACCATATTGGATTCAAAAGGATGTTTATTATAAGGATCTGATGATCTTTAATTTATAAAAGGAATATAATATACAAGTACATAAAAAACCTACGACCTACTTTTTGTAGGACCCATAATCGTTCAGAGTTTTGCTCCATATAATTTATGTCCGACTTTATGTATGTTGAGTGCGTTGCACTACTGCAATCAGTATATTCTATTATTCATCTACAAAAAGTCGGTCACCAATTATTAATCGGTGACCGACTTTTACCGAAGATTAAAAATATGTTATTATATTATTTATGAGAGGAAAATTTGTTTTTTATCCACTTATTTAAAATTAGCGCGAATATGCAGGCAGCTAATAGTTGTAAATTGCTGTCGGTCACAAAATAACTGTCGGTGTATGGAACAGGTCCGGCACAAGCTCCATCTGTTCTTAAATTTCTTTTCTGTAAAGTTCTTTGTATGCTTAGCATTATTATAATGTGATTTGTAAGAAACTAGCTTGTCAGTGACTTAAAATATTCTATAGAATTCCTTGTGCTAGTTACCATCATCACTACTACTATTAGATATAAGGTACTGTTGAAAATAGTAGCTGGTATTAGCTAATATTAGCACCGGGCGTCGGCAGGCGTCGCGACGCTGGGCGTCGGCAGGCGTCGCGACGCTGGGCGTCGGCAGGCGTCGCGGCGCTGAGCGTCAGTAGGCGTCGGCAGGCGTCGCGGCGCTAGACGTCGCCACGCTGGGCGTCGGTAGGCGTCGCGGCGCTGGGGGTCGTGGTACTGGTTGTCGGCAGGCGTCGCGGCGTTGGACGTCAGCAGGCGTCGCGGCGCTGGGCGTCGGCAGGCGTCGCGACGCTGGGCGTCGGCAGGGGTCGCGGCGCTGGGCGTCGGTAGGCGTCGCGACGCTGGGCGTCGGCAGGCGTCGTGACGCTGGGCGTCGGCAGGCGTCGCGGCGCTGGGCGTCGGTAGGCGTCACGGCGCTGGGCGTCGGTAGGCGTCGCGACGCTGGTCGTCAGCAGGCGTCGTGACGCTGGGCGTCGTGGCGCTGGGCGTCGGTAGGCGTCGTGACGCTGCGCGTCGGCAGGCGTCGCGGCGCTGGGCGTCGGCAGGCGTCGTGGCGCTGGGCGTCGGCAGGCGTCGTGACGCTGGGCGTCATGACGCTGGGCGTCGCGGCGCTGGGCGTCGGCAGGCGTCGCGACGCTGGGCGTCGGCAGGCGTCGCGGCGCTGGGCGTCGGTAGGCGTCGCGACGCTGGGCGTCGGCAGGTGTCGTGACGCTGGGCGTCGTGGCGCTGGGCGTCGTGGCGCTGGGCGTCGGTAGCCGTCGCGACGCTGGGCGTCGGCAGGCGTCGTGACGCTGCGCGTCGGCAGGCGTCGCGGCGCTGGGCGTCGTGGCGCTGGGCGTCGTGGTGCTGGGCGTCGGTAGCCGTCGCGACGCTGGGCGTCGGCAGGCGTCGCGACGCTGGACGTCGGCAGGCGTCGCGGCGCTGGGCGTCGATAGGCGTCGCGACGCTGGGCGTCGGCAGGCGTCGTGACGCTGGGCTTCATGGCGCTGGGCGTCGTGGCGCTGGGCGTCGTGGCGCTGGGCGTCGTGGCGCTGGGCGTCCGTAGGCGTCGCGGCACTGGGCGTCGGCAGGCGTCGCGACGCTGGGCGTCGGCAGGCGTCGTGACGCTGGGCGTCGGCAGGCATCGCGATGCTGGGGTCGTGATGCTGGGCGTCGGCAGGCGTCGCGGCGCTGGGCGTCGTTGCGCTGGGCGTCGTGGCGCTGGGCGTCGTTGCGCTGGGCGTCGTGGCGCTGGGCGTCGTGGCGCTGGGCGTCGTGGCGCTGGGCGTCGTGGCGCTGGGCGTTGTGGCGCTGAGCGTCGTGGCGCTGGGCGTCGTAGCGCTGGGCGTCGGTAGCCGTCGCGACGCTGGTCGTCGGCAGGCGTCGTGACGCTGCGCGTCGGCAGGCGTCGCGGCGCTGGGCGTCGTGGCGCTGGGCGTCGTGGTGCTGGGCGTCGGTAGCCGTCGCGACGCTGGGGTCGTGATGCTGGGCGTCGGCAGGCGTCGCGGCGCTGGGCGTCGTTGCGCTGGGCGTCGTGGCGCTGGGCGTCGTTGCGCTGGGCGTCGTGGCGCTGGGCGTCGTGGCGCTGGGCGTCGTGGCGCTGGGCGTTGTGGCGCTGAGCGTCGTGGCGCTGGGCGTCGTGGCGCTGGGCGTCGGTAGGCGTCGGAGCGCTGGGCGTCATACATTTCAGTTAAAACGTGATACTTGGCCGTTTTGCTACCGTTACGAAGATTTTATAGGCATTCAGTTATCGTGTGTGAAATAAAACGGCCAAGCATCACGTTTTAACTGAAATGTAGAGTAAGTGAAGCTAAGCCTAGTAAAGTAAGGGCGCATAGATCAAGAACTTTGGTTCTACATGGGATTTGTCCACTTTTTGATAGATTTTGATTAAGGTGCTTGTAAATTTAGGGCGAGTAGTCTTTAGAGTTTGGCTTTATACGATATCTGATAACTTTTTCACAGGGTAAGCTATATAGACTCGTCTTGGCAACATTTTTACATGAAAATGTTTTTGGTGGGATTTTATTTTCTTCCTATTTTATGAACAATTGGTATCTTACAACAAGAGAAAATATAATTTTAACATAATCTATTCTTGTTATCCTTCCCTCTCTTATTCTTGTGAATTTCTATAGAATATGAATAATGAAGGTCATTAATATAAATTTATACATCTGACCCACATTCAAGAGTTCTTCGTTACGTCGCCGTCATACATAAAAATCTAGATCTTTCTTAATTTCCAACGCCCTAGTTATGGAAGAGAATCGGGCTTAATTCTGAATTTTCAAGTACAGCTGGATTTAATTAAAACTGTAGTTTGTGTAAAAAATCACACCTACTGTTTCATAATCTTTTTCAATTTGGAGCGAAAATGGTTTATGTTTTTAATTTCGGCCATCGTCAACATCATCAGCCCGTTATCATTTCTTATACCACGAATGCCGAAAGTGATAACATTTTTGGCAATCTTGCACGTGTGTGTTTTCTACACTAATATTATAAAGAGGAAAGATTTGTATTTTTGTATGTAACGACTTAACTCAAAAAGTACTGGACCGATTTTAATAATTCTTTTTTCATTAGAAAGCTACATTATCACTGAGTAACATAGGCAATATAAAAATCAATTGCTGTTCGTTAGTCTCGCTAAAACTCGAGATCAGGTGAACTAATTCGGCTATTTTTGGTCTTAAAATATTCGTGGAAGTCCCGGGAAGGTTTACACGGTTTCCATGTGGGCACGGGTCAGCTAGTATGTTATATGTTTGTGTGTGTTTGTATTTGTACATACGCACTCATACATTAAGATGTTTATTTAGATTATACTAGTAAAGCTGCTAAAAAGGCTGCTAATAATAATGTTATGTAGTTAGTTGAAAAAATTAGAAATATAGCTACACGCATAAAATATTATTAATTTTAGCCATGGAAAATAAAAGCCTAGTTGCCTACACTTGACTTTGAGTTATATTTAATTACTGTACAAATGTTTTTACAATATTTTTTAAATATCTTCAATCAAAAAGTAGGCTAGTTAGTAATAAGTATTTAAGGCTAGAAATAATAAGTAGTTTAATTCAGGTGATGTGATGACAAAGTTCAGTATTAGAACAATGACGAGGTTCTCAAGGAATAAGTCATATAATAAGTAATATGACTTAGACACACACACATACCTCTTAGGTTTAACTCAGACTGGCGCATAGTTTTCTCCATACCATATTCACCTCTATTTTATAACTATTAAGGTACATTATGATTATGTGTATACAATGTGGATACTTTTTTTTTGATTTTGCAAGGGAAATGCGTTACGCATCCCCCAGGGAGGGTCCCCTAGTGTGGGACTCCCGGCTCGCTACGGCCGGTTTACCTACTAAAACCACTTGCGGATTGCCATCAGCTGTTATGTTGGGCGGAGTGGCCTGGAACTGTCAAAATACAGGCCACTCCTTCCCCGATAGAACGTTGACACTGCTCCAGCCTGAGTTGAGCCTTATCGTTTTCAAATTTCACCATCGAGTTTAATTTGTCTAAGGCCACCTTCATAACAAATACGCTACTGTAGCGATGCACATGTCGCTGGAATGTAATATATAGGTGAACATATTATGTACATACTTCACAAGATTTTGTAAAAAAGTTTTCAATAAAGATAAAAGTATTTTTTCGTACTAATGGTTATTGGTTATACATTAAATGTATGAGTAATTTATCTCGCGGTATGTCAGTCGTAACTGTGACATATCGCCATTGATTTTCCATCTGCCTGCCGGCGTAATCAGCCAGCTATTACGATAAAAATACCGAATTTATCAAGCTCGATCGCTGGAGAACGTTTTTATTTACGACAACGTAAAATATTAATAACTTATAAATTGGTTATACTGACGTTGACAGGCGCGTGGGCGCAAAATTTGACATTGGCGTTTGATTTTGTGTTTTTTAATTAAAATTTAAATAATATACAATACTATTCCGCCTAAACAACAACATACATATATAATAAACCTAGCCGATTTCGGCTTCAGTGAGTTGGTTGTGTTTTTATCTACAGGCTGTAATAATGAGTGATTAATACTTTAGGGTGTGTAAGGGTATCGTATTTAGAGCTTAAAGCTGAAACAGGTACTTTACTTACTGTATGGGAAAATTTATGACGTTGGGGCATTTCTAATAGAAACAAAAAAGTCTAAAGTTAGTTTTTCAGAGCTGGTAATTTCACAGTATATACTTTAGGGAGGGGATGTACCTGGTATAAACCCAATCCTGGCAGTAAAGGTTAGAGAGCAAGATTCCCAAGGTAGGATCCGTTGACGTAATTGAAGATATGAATTTATGAAGGTGATATGTAGCAAAATTCTGATTTCGAATAAACTGAGTTCAAACTGTCACTTAAACATTTTATAAAGTATTAAGTAAGTACATCAATACATAGTATAAAACAAAGTCGCTTTCGCTGTATGTCTGTCCGTATGTATGCTTAGATCTTTAAAACTACGCAACGGATTTTGATGCGGTTTTTTTAATAGATAGAGTGATTCTTAAGGAAGGTTTGTATGTATAATACATGCATAATATAGTAGAGAAACACTGATAAATTTAAAGGTTTCTAATGTGATGTCGTAAATAAGCACGTTTTTTTGCGCTTGTATTGCAAACGCTGGCTGAACCCTACAAGATAGACCAAAATAATGTACTACAGTATTGTTCACCTTAAAAAGTTCAACAAAAAAGTAGGCGATGGTATATGTCTATCTCTTAGGGATAACCCACCATAACCATTTTTATCCTTTACTAAAAATGGTTATTTACGAAGTGATTTTAAACTATACAGCATTAATCCTTATCCTAAATAAATAACTAACTAGACTAAAATAATGCATTTATGCATTATTTTAGTCTAGTTATTTATAATCTAAATTTATTAACACATTGCTATCTGTACGAGCTGTTTGACGCCATTTTATAACCGCCTAGTGATTCAATTAAATAACCAGATTCAATAAGATGACTGCGACAGCTACATCGCAACGGCGCGAGCAGGGCGAGCGATAGAAGAGAGTTATTAAGTCATTCATTTAATTTCTATCTTCATTTCATCAGGGAGTCTACAGAGGTTGGTAGCCTTTTTGTTGACTTTCCAAAAATAGCTTGTTTAGTTTCATTTGGAAATAAAATATTTTGAAATTTTTTTTTGCTATGGCAGTTGTCAAATATTATATTCCCTCTTGTCTCTGTCACCTTTTCCGACACTCACGGGAAAGATGGTTGACGGGAGGTGCTATTCATTTTTTATCCACGGACAATGATACCAAACCTGAGAGTAATACTAACATGTTACCAATTTCTTAGAATAAACAAAACTTTAATCTTTAAAATATAGCACTAATTTTAAATATATTTGAATGAAAAAAAATATATATTAAAAAAAGCGCCTCCGTGGTCTAGTGGTAGGTGTAGTTGGAACAACAAAAAATGTTGTTTTCAAGTTTGGTTAGGACAATGCAGACTGATGACCTGATTGTCTGACAAGAAAGATGATCCATGCGTCGGGTGGGCATGTAAAAAGTCGGTCCTGCGCCTGTTCTCTCACCAGTCGTGTCGGCTTACCGTCCCACTGGGTTATGAGAGTAAAAGTAAGAGAGAGTGTCTTTGATATTGCGCACACACATGGGCACTATAAAATAACTCCTGCGTAGCTGGCCTGGTTTCAATGAAATCGGCTACCGACACCGAAATCGGCGAGGGAAGCTATTATTATTATTATTATTTGAATGAAAATAGATGTTGGAGACAGATTTTATTCAGCCCGCCCACGAAGCTTCCGGAAACGTTGAGTACGTTCTCAGATATGAATACGTCTTGACATACTAATCTGTTTTCATTTTGTATTCGACATAATTAGCGAGGCTTGTTCTTGAAATTTTCTCTTGAGAGTGTCGAAAATGTTACGTTGACATAAACGGAGATCTCCTGATTGCGTCGGCTAATTCCGATTTTTTCACAGCTCTAAGGGACACTAGACCTTAGTATTGGATATGAATTTCAGCTTGATACCTACACAAGTTATTGACAAAAAGGGTCTTGATAGACAGACATACAGTCTTACAACGAAGTGATCCTATAAGGGTTTAGATTTTTCGTCTTTGGGTAATAAACCCTTAAAAACAAATATTAATCTTACCCATGTTGTTCTCCTTGTCTGATACTTTTGAACACTTAAGTTAACAGATAAATATTAAGAGTGTCCATGAAGTAAACATCTTTAAAAAAAGTGGGTACGACCCACGACTGTTAAATAGCTTCTAAGACCTAATTTAAAAGTAATGATCAAAATGAATTACCCAATTTATTACTGTAAACGAACAATTAATTTCATGTCATAATATTTTACGACCTAATCTAAATATAATTTCAAAGCAAACGAGCATAGATAGCTAAGCTATTAATAATATCGAAGAAAGTTAGGTGAAAAACTAAAATGATTGAGAAAAAACATTGAAATAGAAAACAAAGTATATATCTTATTGGAAATATAGGTACATGATGTAAAAATAACAAACATTATCACTTTGAGATATGATTGTAATAACTTTCCTCTTTTTGGAAATGTATTTTTTTTATCATGAACTAAAATTTTTTTCATACTTTTCACCACGAACTGGTGAAAAGTATATAAATCTTTAAAAAAATCTAGAATGAGAAAAGGTAGTATAATCATATCCCAAAGTTATAGTGACGGTTATTTTTACATCCGTTATTGCTTTAGGTAATAGTTTTCTGTATCGGGAACAATATATTAGCTCGAACACCTATTTCTGTGTTCGACACTGGAATAGGTGTTTGAGCTATTATAATTTATATTTAGGTATATAATTTCGAACGTTGCATTGAAACCAGTCCAGCTACGCAGAAGTCAATTTATAGTGGCCAAGTAGTGTGCGCAATACACAATATTACTCTCTCATATCCCATAACCGACTTTTTACATGCCCATCCGAAAAGGACTTTCTTGTCAGATAATTCAGTGATCAGTCTCCACTGTTCCAACCCAAAAACATAATTTTTATCTCTCGCAACGTGTAAATCGAACTAAAGTCTAGAGCCCAGCTCTTAACCAATAGGCCAAACGTCTGGAACAATCTATATATATAAAAGAAAGTCGTGTTAGTTACACTATTTATAACTCAAGAACGGCTTTACCGATATTATGGCTAAAAATTATTGAGGAGGTAGCTTAGAGCCAAGAGACGAACATAGGATACTATTTATTCCGTTGGACAGCGTTCCCGTGTGACTTTACATAAAACATCAGTCACTATAAAACGTGTTATAACAAAAAAGAATCAGGCTTGGGTTCCGCATTGCGGGTTCCGGGTTTACGGGTTCCGCGTTGCGGGTTCCGCGTTGCGGGTTTGCGGGTTCTGGGTTCGGGTTTTTGTTTTTTTAAGTTGAATTTCATCACAAACTGTTTTTATGCTCAACGAAGTGGGCAGGGGTCAGCTAGTATATTATATACAGGTGAATGTTTGAAAATGCATGGTAGGTGAAACTATAGAAGATGGTGAAAAGTGCTAAATTTTGATTAGTACTACTGTAGATACACGGCTTAGGGCGGGTTTCACCAAGCAATGTTAAAGTTAATCCTTCGTTAAATATCATGTTATCCCTCTCATATTTCCTGTCAATTAATGAGATGGCATGATATTTTAACATGGCGTTAACTTTAACATTGCTTGGTGAAACACGCCCTTAACCTTATGAATTACTGTATCATTAGATACTTAATTAATCAATTTCCCTACATATATACAATATATATAACATTAATAGAATACGAACAAATGAACTTATCACTGCCCAGGGCTGTGTTGTAGTATTGAATAACGCTCGCTTCTGCACTTTGGCGTACGCTTTTTAATTGTATAACGAGACAACTGATAGATCACGTATTTATTTTATACAATCGCAGGTAATGAAAATGAAAATGAAAAACCTTTTATTTCCAAATTGGTTAGATACTAACACTTTTAAAATTGTCCTACATGATGACCAACCACCGGTTCGGGGACTAACCCGGCGAGAAGAACCGGCGTAAGAAACTCGCTCGGGGCCACCTTTTAGCAAAAAGATGGAAAAAATATTCTTTAAAAAAATATAATATAGTTACAACAATGTTATAACTTAACATAAATTACAATTTACAAAAGTATACTTAAAAAAAAAGGATTCATTGAATTTTCATACTCTCCAACCTTACTCTCCAAACTGACTCGATTTTGATTCAGATTCGGTCGTGCCGCGTACTCCCGTACGAATAAAGTGACTTTTATTTATATTGTTTTATTTGTTTTTTTACTTTTAATTTTCTTACTTTTGTTTATTCTCAGTCGATTGATATGGTCGGGAGTACAAAAAGTTACGATCTAACGATTTTATTTATCCTGGTTAATTTTAAAGTAATCCACCAAATAAAATACCAAAAGCCTTTGAGATCGCACTGATTTGATTTCCGATTGTGTCGGGAGTAAGCCTTCAGATCAAAATAGGTATTCTGTTTCTATTAGCGTAAATCGGTAAAAGAATTATGAATGCCCAAGATATTTACAGCCTAGACCGAATTCCCTTTTACCCATAAAAGTATACGGTTTTCGGTAGATTTAATGCTACACGAAGATGAGAACGAATAAAACAGTAATACATCCATTTAGGCTTTATTACGATACCTACAAGTATTGTAAAAATTATCCAAAATATCACTGAAATTCATAGTAGGATTTTAAATAAATTATTATTAGACGTAAGTTTCCTATAGTATTGTAAATATTAATTTATTAGTAGATACATTTCTAGATAAAATAATACTGACAGTATTGTTAAACTTTTTAAAATATATAATTTACACTTACTATACATAATAATATAGGTAAAATTAAATGTAATTCATAAGACTAGACACGGCTTAGCATTATGAATTACTGTAAGTTATAGTACTTTTATCTCAGAATCAATAATATATATTATAATATTATATAGTTATATAAAATAATTGCAGGAAACGTCCCGAGTGTGTAATTATTACGATAATTTCCTGTTAATAAAAGCATTAAGTATGTGTTTCTTTGTGCAATTAAAATAGACCTACGCAACTGAATGGCCTAGATTTTCATGAAACGTCTGATCAGTATTCACCATTAACCTCTGGTTATCTTAACGTCTATTTGGGCTCAGACTGAATCAATTTATATATTGTTATTCAAGACACGCCACTCTTTATTAACTCTGTTGGGAACTCAATTTAGAAGAAGGGATGCTGGAGTACGTGTTACGGCTTTGTCCAAAAAACTGGACGAAAGTGTAATGGGTGCTTAAGTTCACATCATTGCTGATTCGCTACGGACGAAGTAAATTATCGACTTTGTAAAATAAAAGGGCGAAGGAATGAGCAAATTTGCTTAGCCTTTTAGCGCGAAGTGTTACTTTGCCACTTGTACCACTATCTACGCTTCTTCGATTATCAGAAAAATATGTGTCATTTTAATGTTATTATATTTTTGACGTTTAATAATGTTAAAAGGTTCAAACACCGACTAGGGACTAGGAGAAAAGTATTTCAGGATAATGGATGTGTAATAAATGTCCTAAGACATCTTCGTATAAAAATGAATTTCTGTTCATTAGTGTCGGTAAAACTCGAGAACAGCTGAACCAATTCGGCTATTTTTGGTCTTAAAATATTTGTGGAAGTTCCGGAAAGGCTTAAACAGTTTATCACAAACTGTTTTTATGCTTAACGAAGTGGGAACGGGTCAGGTAGCATAAATTCTCCACTGCTTGTGTCTTTCTGTCCGTCTGTTTGCGATAAACTCAAATAATGCACCGACTTATTGCTGTTTTAACCAGCGTGTAGAGTCGTTCTCGAGAAATGTTTGAGTTTAAGGAAGTAATGTAATACTTTCATACCTTTATTTAAACTTAGCTACATGTCTGAGGGGTTGTAGTATATAAAACTCCCATGGCCCAAATTAAAACGAGGTGAAGGATATTGAAGAGATTTTGGTTGATTAACCCTGTGCACTATGGGGAGTCTAACACAACCTTGCCGCCCTATATCAGAGTCACAGGTTGCCTAATACTCCAGGATTATAAGGTAATTAAGCTTAATTACACATGCTAAAGACAACAAATGCAGTTAAGTATGTACAGAAAATAAAAATAATAGTACATCCCCTCACCGATTTCGATGTCGGTAGCCGATTTCATTGAAACCAGGCCAGCTACGCAGGATTCGTTTTTATAGTGCCCAAGTGTGTGCACAATACACAAAGTGACTCTCTCTTCCTTTTACTCTCATAACCCAGTGGGACGGTAAACCGACACGACTGGTGAGAGAATAGGACCGACTTTTTACATGCCCATTCGACGCATGGTTCAATTTTTTTCATTTCATCCGAGGCAATCAGGTGATCAGCCAGCATTGTCCTAACCAAACTCGGAAACAATATTTTGTTATTGCTCCAACGCGGGAATCGAACCCACGACCTCCGGGTCGAGAGCGAACCACCACTAGACCGCAGAGGCGATATGTACAGAAAACATACTATACATAGAATGAAATGCAAACCTATTCAAGGACCAACATAACATGATCCGTAAACAAGTATCAGAGTACACGCCCGCTAATAGTGTCCGGGGGTATGCCGGGGGTCTGGCCGGATGGCAGTTAAGTAATGTTTGTCCCCGCTAAAAGCCCAGGCATGTTCGCACATATACACAAATGATTTTTATTATCACACAAAAACAACGCTTATGTGTTTAAGTGCGATTTCTAGTAAACTTGTATGATGAAATTAAGATTTGTTCAATGTCACTTTTTATTTAATGTCAAATGTCTCAACTAAGCTTTGATTGTCAAAACGATTACATTAATATTCTGTTAGTTTTATATTTTTGTCTAACACAAAAATAAATTATATTATGAATATTAGCAAATTGTCTTATTACTAAATGCAAAATATTAGATGCGTTCTATACAAAGTTATGGAATAAAATATTATAACACAAAACCTATAATGTACGGAAAATATGCAGGTATAATGTAAGTAAATAAAATTTTCCTCCGACTCAGACAGTGCCGTAAATCGATTAGGCTGGTTGGCTTTCGTCGACGTACTCTGAAAGATTACGAAATGGTACAAGATAGTAAGTGGAAGCGATATTATGTAGGTCAATTTAGAAGTTTCAAATTAATATAGCTGGTATATTTTAGATTCAATTAAAAATTAATGCATATTGCTGATGCAATATGATTCACGTTTTCACTATTTAACTAATTTCAATGAGTTTAATATTTTTGTTAACGTTGAGACTAAATAAATAGCTTCTACGTAATATATCATATAAATGCTTGTTTTTGACATACGATATAATATTACGTAGGAGCCATCGAAATTATAGAAACTACTACGCTGAATCAATTTACTCGTAGCAAGCGTAGCACACGTAGCACGCGTAGCATCATATTGTGTAAAGAGCTTAATATCTTTTGTACGACTCGTAGCATTCGTAGCACTGATAGCATGTGTAGCACGCGTAGCATGACTGTTAAGCGCTTATCTTTTGTAGCACCCGTAGCATTCGTAGCGTTGGTAGCATGTGTAGCACGCTTGTATGACGTGTAAAGCGCTTAATATTATCTTTTGTAACAATTGTAGTATTCGTAGCGCATGTAGCATGCGTAGCGTACCACGCGTAACATGACTATGTAAAAAGCGTCGCCTAGCTACGATAGATATACAGCGTAGCAAATAGAGGTGAATAAATTCAACAGTTACCTACAAGTCGTGTTAAAATGTACGCAAGTGCGTGTGCATATGCGTTTATAATTAGATTATAATGTCTTTTTTATTTTATTCTAGTTTTAATACGAACTTTTTTGATTATGCTTGTTTGAATTTTTTTTGTAGCTTGCAACTTGAACCACGTCTTCGGATTCTCGATTCCTTTAAATTCCGATGAACTAAATTGAGCTTAAAGGATTGTAAGAAATACGTTTGAAGTAGGCTTCTTAAATTACCGAATGCATTAAAACAATTCATCTAGTGAAACTTTTAAAGAATTCCAATTCTTCGAACTTCCAAATTTTCGCAGAGAGCTTTCGATTTCCTTTCCAATTGTTATTCCAAAATGTAAAAGTACTTTAAATTACATTGAAATAAGCGCGGGAATATTTTCGGAAGCCTTAGTTGAACATTTATCGGAATAATGATTTTGAGTGAATATGAGGCATTGGGGGTTATTTTTACTATTCAATAGAAGTTGGAAAATTAACCCAATTTTATATTTATAATAAAACGGTTATAATCTGTGATAATTAATATTTATGGAATAATTTTAGGGATACCTTAATAAAGTTTTCTTCTTAAGATTTTTTATTTTCAAAGCATCGTCTTTTACTTTCTTTATCTTTCCAATATTACAAATCTTATCCGCATTATGTGCCGATGTAATCTAAACTCTATTACATTGATGTGTTTACAAACTTGAACCATTTTGTATAGGGAAGCAACTTTCGAGCGCAACTTTAAGTGCATTACCTAACTACCTTATGTTCTTGGAGCACCTACTAGAAACACAATTAGCTTAGATGAAAATTGAAATTGACTTCTCAATGGATTCGCTGAGTGCAATTCGGAAATTTGCAGAATTTCAGACTTTAGTACATGAGCTAAAGTTTAACTATGTTAAAGTAATATTATCTACTCGTATACTAATATTATATCTATACTGATATTATTAAGCGGAAGAGTTTGTTTGTTTAAACGCGCTAATCTCACATCCGGTCCGATTTGACAAATTCTTTTTTTGTTGGATAGTCCATTTATAGAGAAAGGCTTTAGGCTATATAACATTACGCTGCAACTAATAGGAGCGAAGCGTCAGTGAGAAATGTTGCAACAAATGGTGAAGATTTGGGGACTTTCGTTGCGTGCGCTGCATAAACGGCTGCACAAAGTCACTCAAAAACCACGCGAACGAAGTCGCAGGGCACAGCTAGTATAATATAATAATGCTAGTTATTTGATTTGATTAGTTTGTAGATATACCTTATTTATCTTACCAGCTCAAGAGAAACATCTTGTATGGCATAGGATATGACCCTAGTAATTTTTTTCAACCCCTGAAGGGTAAAAAAGATGGATCTTATAAGTTGGACGTGTCTGTCTGTTTGTGTGAGTTTGTGTTCATCAATCGATTCATCCATTTAGAGCTACAACGCTATAGAGGTAGCGTTGCTCCTAAACGGATAAATTGATTTTGATCTAGTTTTTTTTGTTTGAATACTGACAAACAGGTTAATAAATTAAAGATTTTAGGTAAATTAAAACGGCCGGACGCGCGGGTAGAGAAAAATATAATGGTTCACGCCACACTCTAAATTGCACGCGCAGTGATGCATCTTGTCTTTTTTATTTCAGTACATAAAGAAACCTGCCGTCTACATATACATACATACATTGCACTAAAATGTGTTTTTTACCTTAAAGTAAATACCTTTATGTAACCTTACATCCAACAGTAGTACTTTATTTAAAGTACAAATTAAACTTTAATTCTTGACCTTTGTAGGTAAATACGTTAACTGTAAAAAGCAAAGAAATTATACAAAATTTCTTTTTCCATTTAAAAAAATAAATTGTTTCTAAATATTCTTCACTAGATTTTATTTCAAAGGGACGCTCAATCAAGGCTCTTTGTACTCGAATCACGAGCGTCACGAATCATCAAAAGGAGCACCCCTTAGTGTGTTTTGGTACTGATATTGTATACTGTTTAGCTGTATGGGTAAGGGTATGCGCAAACATACTATACCAGTCATGGTCCAAACAAAATTGCTCTCGAGTGGTCGGCCTATGGGCCGCGAGTTAAAATATTTTATTGTTGCGATATATTTAATGCGTGCTTAGATATGTTTAAGGCGTGCACATTATAAAAAAAAAATCACGCATAATCAAGATTTAATAACCTACATAACTTATTAGGAGTAGTTAAATTATTATGGGTGACGTTATGTTTGAAATGACGAGTATAGGTAAACCCATATTGATAATAATACACAACTTTTGTTTACACTTTTCCACTTTTTTACAAAATAACACACGGTTTTTATTTTTTGTTATTATTTTGTAAAAACTTATTAAAAAAGTAATAAAATTTAAAAGTGTAAATAAAAGTTGTGTATTATTATTGTGACGATGAATTTCTATCAAGAACCAACAGTAAATTCAATCAGTTTCACTATACTTGTCATTTCAAACGTAACTTAATCCATACTATAATTATAAATAACACCTACAAAATGTATTGGATATACTTGAGTGTTAAAAGGAATTTAAAAAATATATTTAAAGTGTGCGTTGGGCCTTAAGTCAGCACTTGCGGCATCGTTTCAAATAAATATCCTACAACTTTTTCAATTTACTTCACGATACGCAAATTGTTTTTTGTCTGAGCAAATCGGAAATGAATAACACATTTTTGGTTTCCATAATCCCCAACGAATTAATTATTTTCCTTTCAGAGTTTCCACTTACAAAGAAATTAATGAAATCGCTCTCATAATAACCTTTCCTCAAATAAAGTCTTGTTATACTATCATAATAAGTAATTACGAGAATTCTTTGAAGATTTCATTAAGGCGGGATTTGGGGATAAAAAAAGTATTTTTAATATTCAGGAGCTTTGGAATTTAATCATTATCACTGTGCTATTATTTTGACTTTAATGTAAAAAATGTTAATGTTACGATTAATGTCATGCTTTTTTCTTACTCTTACGAGTAAAAAATTATAAATGATGTATGACTGTAAAAAGTAAAAAAAAAAATAAACCAAAAAAAAATGCTTGTAAGAGAAAAGTGTAGTGCAGACTGCTCTTTTACAGCTTGTATACGGTCGAATTGAGAAGCCTATAAAATAGTAGCTGTTAGGTATTACTAACGTGTTTTGAGTTTTCTAATAGCATTGTTGCATTATCTGCCAAATACTGAAGCGATAACTAAATCTGTGGAGCTTAAATCACATGATGTCTTTGCCATTCCGCTAAACAGTGACAGTCTGTAAAAAAGGGCTCCTAACTTTAATTAGCGTTTCAGTATTCGGGCATAAGTAGAGGATTGAACATGAAGTTTTCTCAAATTCATATATTTATGTCTGTAGCTATAACAAAAAGTCATAAAACAAAATAAAAGAAATATTTAAGAGGTGCTCCCATACACTAAATTGTCACTTTACTTTCTCATTTCTCAACCTCGTATCTATAAAATTACAACTAGAGTAAAAAAAAATAGATTTTATTATGACATGGATTTTGGACGTATACTATACATAAATGAACCTCATTTATAACAAAATCCATGTCATAATAAAATCTAAAATTATTGAGTTTTTTGACTCTACTGAAAAGTTGTAGTTTTATGGATAGATTCTGAAGGTAAGGCGAAGAAATGTGATTTTTCGGGTTTTGTACCGAACCCGTCTTGCGTGAGACTAACTCGCACTTGGCCGGTTTTATAATACACATGTCACATAGTGCGACAGACATACAACAGACAACACTTTTCCTGTAAGGGTTGTTAAACACTGCTGTGCACAAAGTGGCAAAATTACCCCATTCACGAACCCTTCAGCTTTTAAAGTCAATAGTGCGTCCTTGCTTTAGGGCTTAGACTGGGATTAAGTGCTGTGAATGAATGCCATTCAGTGGCAACAGATAAAAGAACGTAATTATGGAAATAAGTAAATTTAGCTCTTACTTTTTCATACATAAGTAATGTTGTTTATAACATACATATCTATGGCGACAACTAATATTTTTACATAAAAACTGTAATAATACCAATTTTGTTTTAACGAATTTTGTTTTTAATTTAAATTCTTTTGTATTTTAGCCTTTTAGCCTAGATTTTAAAAAACTTTTACGATTCAATATCATTGGTAATTGTATATGATCGGCATTAAAATTAGTTTTAGGAGTAAACCGTTTGAGTATATTATCCTCTTACAGACATGACATTATAATTATTGTTTTAGCAATTAAGAACATGACGATTCCCGATGGAATAGTGTACAGTGTTCATCTTCTTGAATGTATTTTTTTTTTAATTAAAGTGTGTGACTCATGGTGTTTGTCGCTCATTAACGCAAACACTTTCGTATGGTACTAGTTTAGGATCTAGATATCACTCATACTTCTGAAGCAAATTCCTCCAAAGTATACACACCTCCATAGTGTGGGATTCAACGTCTATTTAAATTGCAAAAGTCCACTTAAACAACTGTTTAAAAATATAATGTTTTTCATTCAATTAAAAATCACACAAACTCAAGCTGATCAAAAATTAATGCTCAAGCTTAAAAATAGAATGTTTTTCATTCAATTAAAAATCACACAAACTCAAGCTGCTCATTAGCAAAACACACGAAAACATTGTAAACAAGTTGCCGCATAGGCGTTAAGTCATATAGAGCGGCGCCATTTGGACTATTTCCAATGCTCTTGATTGGTTCTTGATTCCGTTCCGACGGAGCGAATGTTGAATTAATAAAATTACATAACGAAAGATTTAACTTTGTTATGCAAATTCAGTAAAATATTAGGGCACTGCCCTGCACTAGTATAGTTTGGATTGCGTTCTAATGAGGATAAAACTGTCGTTCTACTATGTTAAAATTATTTATATAAATCGTCTTCATAGCGAGTAGTTAAATCTGTAGATATTATTAAAATAAAATAAATAAAAATGATAATCATTTATTCTCAGACCATAGATCCATAGTGATAGTAATAATAATTATGATGTCGTCGTATCGCATAGATTTCATGTTCGTTTTGGTGCGTGGGCTGAAACGGCGCGTGCTGTTTCCTAGTACATGTACAATTGTAATTGTAAATATCATTGTAATACTACATTCTAGCAATAAATATATACTATTCTATGTGGCCGGAGCTATTTTAATTAAAACTAACAGAAATACTCTAGTATATAGTTTGGTGCAGTTTGCTTAACTATTTTTATGCATCTGCGTTTAATTACCAAAAAAACTTATACGAATCAATCTTATTTTTTCTAAAAGTGTACAAGATATGTTTAAAAAACTTCACTTCAATGTTGCAGCTGAAGCTGCAACATTGAAGAATTATGTACCAAAATTACGAACTGAAACTAATAACGGCATACTTTTTTGAGATACTAGTTTTTGACGAATGATTGATGAGAGTAAATTGGATGAAATTTTGAAATCATCCAATTAATATTGAATCTAATGTAACTCATATCCAGTGTATTGAACAAGCGCGCAATCGAGAAACAATTGTCCACTTTTGAATATTCATCGACAATAAATTCAATTTCATCGGTGGTTTTCACTCAGCGGGTTGATTTTGGTTCATTTGCCATTTTTCACTCGAACAATTTCAAACGCTCCTCCATTGATATAGTAATTCAATATTCATCAATCGACACTTGATTGCAATTTTTTTGTTATGATTTATATTTTTTGGTAAGGCCCGCTACATACGTATCAATTCAGGTTAATCACATCGTACATTATTATAGAAGCTGGAGTTTCAGTGTTAGTGGCCTGTTCCTCTCAGGCTAGATACGTATCGATTCGTTTGATAATTTATGCCTAAGTGTATGCACAATACACAAAGACAATCGCTCTTTATTTTACTTTTTACATTACCCGACATGGCGAAAGGACGCAAAACCGACTTTTTACAAGTCCATCCAACGTATGGATATTTTTTCTTGTCAGACATCAAGATGATGATAACTAAACTTGGAGACAACATTTTTCAGTTGTTCTAACTTTGGAATCGAACCTATATACTCTGTCTGTGTAGTCGAGAGCCAAACTCAAAACCACCGGACCACAGAAGCGTTATTTGTATAGTATACATAATACCTACTTACATACTATAAAATAAAGTTTACCGCATACCTACTTCGACTAATTTCTAATCAAAGCTTAAAAAATCACGATGAAATCACGACGAATGATTAAGTTTTTTGATTCTACTGAAAAGTTCCAGTTTTTTGAATACGAGATTGAGAAAGTAAAGCGACAAAATAGCCAATGTGCTATGCCTGACCAGCAGGCTTACTCCCGACACAATCGAGAATCGAATCAGTTCGATATCAACGTCTTTTGGTGTTATATTTGGTGGATTACTTTGAAACTTACCAGGATAAAGAAATTCGCTAGACCGTAACTTTTTGTGCTCCCGAACATATCAATCAGCTGAGAATCAAAATAAACAAACTTCAATGTATTCGGGAGTACGCGGCACGATCGAATCTAAATCAATATCGTATCAGTTTGGAGAGTAAGGCCCCAGCTGTTACTGAGATCAGCGTGTTCAAACAAACAAACAACTTAATAATTATATTGTGATGATGATGATGATTCCCAGCTAACGGCGGTGTTGAGATGAGTGTGCATGGAAATTTCTCGATCATAAAATATATGGAACGGATCGCTATAAAACGGAGCGGTTAAATCGCGGCGCTGCCGAAGCAATTTTTTCCATATGGCGGCGGCAGGTCACGCGTTTGACGTTTACAATAAGATGCAAATTGTTGGCGCACACATTTTGCAATACTTTTACGAACAATATTTTACTATTACGGAAAATTCTTTATCCAGAAAGTCTCTCTATTTTCTGTTTTATCTCATATAAATAAAATAAAAAGAGATTTGCTTCTTTAAAAGCATATCATACCTTTATGCTCACTTATTTAAACTTGAATTAAATTTACGATTTTAGCGAAAAACAAAAAATTGCCGATGATTACTTTGCAATAAAACGGTATAACTATATAACATAAAATAACAGCGTAAAATATTACTCACTGAGGTTTCAAAAGGCCTTTATTAAAATAGCAGTTCATGTTTCAAAAGATAACTGCTTTAATGCTCATTATAGCTATAAAACGATTTAAATTAATTTCGCAGTTTACTTTGTACACGTTCCGAATGTAATAAGCGATATACCGCACGCCATGACCGTTTTTTACAATTTAATGAAGTTACACAATCATTTCGTTTAAAGTAAGGAATTTTAAGTTTACGTGAATAATTAATCATTTAAGTCTGGCTTCATTTCAAAGGGAAAAAATAATACCTATTTAAAATTGAGTCTTAACACTTATAGAATTTTGAGCAATCGTTACAGTTTTTAGGAATAGTTATTGAATTTAGGTACGTGTTATAAGTTATTTGTAAATAATAATATAACATACATTGACTTAATGTATTAAAACTACTTAATTTTACTTCAATATTAATACCTAATCTTTACCAAACACTATAACATAAGAGCTGGATAAATGACGAAATAAGAAAACCATTATAACTTATATTATATTGTAATATTTTTTTTTATTTGTGCTTGTTTGAAAATGTTTAAATTGTGAATAAATGAATTATGAATATTGTGTAAGCCTCGTATCCACTAGCCAACAAATGGCGCGCGATGTTGAAAGTTGCCCAGAACTAAATCAACTTGAATAAATTCAACATCATTGTCTAAGCATCCACTATTTATGTGCACATCACGCCATCTGGCATCTCACGCTACATCGTCGTGTTTTGCAACATTGCCAATCATATTTGGTGACCTGCAGGACAGGCCAAGCCTAGTGCAGGCGCAAACTACAATACTTTATATGACACTGTTAAATACCTATCTTATTAATATTTTTGTTGTTTATTTTAAGGCAATATTTATAACAGAAGCTTATGTGTTTGAAATAAAAATTTATGATTATGATTATGATTCATATTGAGCGTCAATCGAGGCCTAGAGGATACGCGACTTTATTACACGTGCTCCCTTTGTGAGGCACTTAATTTATTTGGTACTCGAATATATTTCAAAACGTGACGTAATTATTAATGCCGTCACAGGAGAATTATGTGCCGAAATATAAAACCTCATTTCAAACAACTCGACTGTGTTTAATGTTTCATATATGCGGAATGCCGTATGTAAAAACGCGTAGTGAATACGAATAAGGCTCGATTTCGTGCAGGATCAGAGAACACAAAAATACGTTAGTTGTAACGTGTACCAGTATCCTGTCAAAAATGTAGAAAGAACACGAACCGACCTAACTTTTTGACAGGACACTGATACACGTAAACGTGAAATGTCGAAATATAGTTTTATCAAATGCCTACTATAAATAGTTACAATTTTTATAAAAAATATTTTTACCTGTTGTGATGCTACAGCATTTGGGAAGGGTCCAGTCACACGTCCAATGATATAAAATTTTAGTATAGTAAATTTAATATAGGATACATCTTATAACTAAGTACATAGGTCCTACTCTCATTTATTTTATACTCTCTTGGACGACTGACATAGACTGTCATATCGACTGTCTGTATTAACATCATGGCAATACGCAAGTGGTTTTAGTGGGCCGTAGCGAGCCGGGAGTCCCACATACCCCTCGGGGGTTGCGTAGTGCATTTCTCCTGCGACATAAAAAAAGGCATCAACCTCATTATGAGACATAACATTGTTTCAAACCTTGACAACAATATATTATGTAACATTACCTAACTACATACATTTAGGGGCTATACATAATATTATCAATCTATTGACACCAATTGCACTAAAAACTTGCTAGCAGTTTAAGAGTTACGATGGAAGAAACATATACGCTCAAAATCACCTTTCCTTTTTGCATTTTTAGTTCGGTAAAAATTTGTTGACTTAGTACCGACGCTTTATATATCCACGTCCGTCCGTTGCATATTCCAAAACATAAAATGTCACGAAATATTTTCTATTCCGAATGACCAATTTACTATTTCTATCTCGTCTAGCCAATTAGGGTCTCGTCGAGTCTTTAAAATATACTGCGCGTCGGTGAGTCTTACTCTATGACGTCATCGAGGTAAAATGTGGGCTAAGCAAACTTACTTAATTCTAACGTTCGGTAACTGAGTTTGTAAAAGCTTTAATGGTAGCAATTTTATGTTTGCCCTTTGCCTGTATTAGTTCGTTGCACGTGGAATATGTTTATTAACACTTTACTTTGCGCTATTTTATGCACGTGGCTTCGTCCTTTTAAGTATTAATAATTAAAAAATCTTCTTTATGAACTACTCAAATTAATTATTAAAATATCAGTTACTTACCGCGTGGTTGGCGCTAGAGCCAGAGGTCGCGGGTTCGAATCCCGCAAAACCGTGTTCCTGGGTCATGGGTGTGTATAATATTATAAAAATCTTAAATATTAATGTAGTACTAGCTGACCCTTGCCCACTTCGTTGAGCATACAAACCAACCTTCCCTGGACTTCCACGAATATTTCAAGACTAAAAATAGCCGAATCGGTCCAGCCGTTCTCGAGTTTTAGCGAGACTAACGAACGGCAATTATATAAGAAGAAGAAAGACTAGCTGATCTGTGCCCACTTCGATGAGCATAGAAACAGTTTGTGATGAACCGTTTAAACTTAACCTTTCCGGGAATTCCAAAAATATTTCAAGACTAAAAAAAGCCAAATCGATTCAGCCGTTCTCGAGTTTTAGCGAGAGCTTACTAGCAAACGGCTTACGCAATTTCGATGATATTTGGTATGCCAGAAGCTACTCACTTATCTCATACTTTTACTATTACTATTCATCTTGAAAAATACAGTGTTCGCGTACGATAATGTAGTTATGGGAAGCTGTAGGCAAAAGCTAGTGAATAGAATCCCCAAAAATATCTACTGAATAACACAGTCGACTGGTAGACGTGTGTATTATTATAGTAAAACTAGCTGACCGGTGCCCACTTGCATAGAAGGCGTTTAAACCTTCCCTGGACTTCCACAAATATTTTAAGACTAAAAATAGCTGAATCGGTTCAGCCGTTCTCGAGTTTTAGCAAACTAACGAACAGCATTTCATTTTTATATATAAGATTTATGTTTTGTTTACTAAAACGAATCCCTGACTTTATATACAAACTAGCTGAAATTTATGTAGAACTAAATTAAAAAAAGACATAAACTTGACAAACAATAAATTTAATATAAAATCTTTAAAAAAACAGTAAAAGAGGTTTTAACAGCTAGTTCTAAATAAAGTTACCAGATTATATATTCTATAAATTGTATGGTTCTCGCCATACTACTTCAGTTATTTCAAAGGAAATTCGCGGAAGCTTCAGAATATTACGTAAGCTGACAGCGTCTTTGCCACTTGTTATTGGTTTATTATAAGTATATTTATGCTTAATATATGTATAAATGTTCGTAGATGTAGTACTTTGTCTACGGACGTTTGTAAATACAAATATTATAATATTTTTTGCGACATCTAGTAATACTAACTTACAAGTTACTATTATTATTTAAAGCAGGAACAATTGAATAAAAATTGTATGTGCGCTGTCATAATTTTTATACATTTCTCTTTCAATAACGTTACGTATACATAGTTTCTAATTATCCCTATGAACTTTTTTTTTTGAATTGTAGAATAACGAAAATATATAAGAAAGATAATGCATTTTGTAGAAGTTTTTTTTCATTGTGATTTCTAATTGATGGACATTTATTATTATGTACATGTACCTATATGCCATCACATTGTAATCAATTACGTGCAAACAAAATTGTATGTTTTTTGTATAATATCTATAACAAGTTATCAGGTTTAATTAAAACACTTAAAAAATATATGATTTTATTTTTGACATAATTGATAGCAAGTTATGCAATCAACTATGTCCGGAAGAAATTGCAAAAAATTTTTTTTTTAGAATTCAGGTTTCAATAAAACACTCAATTATAAAATGGAAATTTGACAATCTTATGCTGTATTCCCACAGTACCTTATGTGTATGTATTGTCGCTACAGATCGCGGTTTTAAATTACGCATGTACTTCTCTAGAAAGGTCACCTACCTGTTTAGATCCTAATATCCTGACTTGCACTTATCCTGTATGGTATTCATAGGGGTGCCGTAACGCAGGGGTGACATAAATGGCTGAAGTTTACCACCGCTATGGCGAAAAGCCAAGAACTTATCTAGGCCCATTCATTCACAGCCTACAATAGGATTAGGAGAGCATTTGTGGCTATTTCATGACTAAATTGTAGTATTATTTAGCTAGGCCACTCTTAATTCAAAATATCAAGCCAGGTGCATCTAGGGTAAACTAGTTTAAATAATTAAGTATTACAGCATACAAAATATATTATAAAAAAAATATTTCAGCGTACAAAGTCCTATAATAATATCTGGGGGCACGGTAGTGCCAAGTTGAGCACGGCCGTACCATGCTTTTCCCGAAGCAGTTCAGGAATTTTCGACCTAAAACAAGAAGAATTAATTTTTAGTTACTAAGTACATAACCACGGTATATTTAAAATTTAATTTAACTTGATACAGAGGTTAACAATTGTAACTTCTCAAAGTATTAAGATACTGTAGTGAGTGAGTGAGTCTCAAAAATTAAGATTTTTGATACTCACTCACTCACTCACTGACTGATCAATAAATGTTGATTATATTCATATGATCACTATTAGATATTGTTAGACCGACCGACTTACCCCAGCTTGGCATCAGATGGATCTCACAACTTTTTACAGCAAATACTAAGTAGCGAGACTTGGCACTTTTACAAGTTATGTGTTTTATGGGATTACTTATATATGACTATATGTCATGCTAAGACTAATAGGAATTTTTCGAAATATTTTTATATGGCGAATTCGTGGACTCTAGAATAACTAACTATAGCACAATATGAATATTATGAACATTTTATTTTGCCAAAAAATATGCACATTAACATTTTGCATAAAAAAGTATTATTAATATTTTTTATAAAAATACAAATGTGGATCACCCACATTCTCTCTCATAAAATATGCTCTATCATTAAACTTCCAGATAAATGTCTTCTTAATTATTCATTCATTGCAATTTATAAGAATGAAGGACTTCGACTTAGTTAGTTAACTGTTACAATTTAATTACCTTATCTGACTGCATCTAGACTATGGTCTACTTACACTATTACTTTCCTTACAACAACCACTTTATTTTCTGGCCTTAATTTATTTATGATTAGAAAAATACCCAACAATACATATTAAAAAACTAATGCATGTCAAATGATAACAAAATATATTGAAATTTATACATTTTGAAATAATGAGGAAAAAGCTTAATATGTAGTTTAGAAATTACGTGCGTTTCTAATTAACAAAAAACTTGGTTTATCTAAAGTCTTGTTACATAGTTAGTGTAAAAACACTACGTCAAATAAAATACGAAAATATTAACTAATTACTAATATAATAATAAGAACCGTAAGTTAATCTTAATCCGTCAATATTCATACAATCATTAGTAATACAAAAATTAGTCAAATATAATAATAATCGAACTAGATCCGATACTATTACTAATGTGTAGTTTTCAAATTTAGGATCCGAGAAGTGGCAACCCTATTTGTATTTTTGGTACATTCGTAAACTCGTCGATTCCAAATAAAGTAAATTGTAGCTTGATGGTCGCGGGTGATAAGCGCGTTTCGTGATGAGATCGCCCTAAGCCCCTAATGCGGCGTATTTGCTCAGTAATTTCGTTTAAGTGCGGCTTTTTCTTTTGACACAAAGCGCTACATATAATTGCAGCCAGATCCTTATCGCCGTCGCTTTTCCAGCCAAATTACGAAATTAACGCCAAGCGCGACCTATTTTCGTTATCGTCATACGTGTCTTCGACTGTAATAAAGTTGCTCGTGCTTGTTGACGAATAGTATGTTTTTTATGTAATTGTAATTATTTGTACAAACGTTAGGTATTTTTTTATTTGTTACTAGACTTTACCTTAATCTACCTTTTATAAAATTCAATACGAGGCTTTCTTTTTAATTACCCTAAGCATAAAGTCCTTTTAAACATTTTTTGATTATGGCTGTTCCTTAAGGATGTAAACATAATATACTAGACTATTGCAACATGAGTTGCTTGCTGATCTGATATTTTATAATACCCAAATATACATTGAACAAAATAATGCAGCACTGCGGCAGAGAAAATAAAGATTAAACGCTGGTAATAAATTGAAACCTTTCAACGTGATATAGGAAAAGCAAAGAGCTCATACAAAAGGGATTTAGAGGCAGATGCAACTAGGATACAGCCTCAGACTGCAAATTACAAGCGATATAAACAGCGGCCGCGCGCCGAAGCCTCGCTCCATACTCGCGCCAGTACGGAGCGCTCGCGGGCTCGGGGCAGACGTAGCGCGTAGCTCGCAGCTCGTAGCACTCGTAGCACGCCTACGCGGTATGTACGATCCTACCGTATACGTGAGCAAACATAAACAAAAAGTGATATGAGTTGTACGTCCCTCGGCGCAGTACTACGACTGACGTTGCTGATATTAACTTTCGCGGTGTCGTGCGCGTTCGTGGCCAGTGTCGTTTGGCTGCTGCGGACCAAAGCCACCGCCGGCCAATATGAGAATTACTACTTGTCGAGAATTAATATAAGCGCCCGGACCCAGGACGCCAATGTGAGCACGACGCCGTCTATGTCGGACCATTACAAGGAGTTGATCAAAATTGAAATTGCTATGCGACGCGTCGAGGAGAACAGCAGGCGACTGAAGGAGTACACGAAATCGTTGTTGTGGGACAACAAAGACAAATCGTTGTGGTGTGTTTTGTTCAAGGATAGTGTCGGTGTTAAGGCTAGGAAGGGGAACAGACATATGATAGATGAGAACTATATCCGCGCTCTGCGGGAGCAAAAGATGAGAGAGTCTGTGGTCCATCTGAGACACCACGGGGTCCACCACCGTCGGCGACCGGACGCCCTCCCCAACATGCCGTATATAAAATAATTGCTTGTGTAAATAATGTGGCGATCATTGTAAAGAATCATGTATGTAAATATATTTTTATATAAGTGTACAGTGGAGCATTCGTTGACTTCAGACAATACTTGAATAAATCATCATGGAATTTTATTTCATGTTTTATTTGTTGAATATTAATCTACCTATATTGTTAAAACATAAAAAAAATATACAAAAATGTTGTTAATATATATATTTTTTTAACTGAAATAGGACTGTTCGTTTAAGATTAGTGTTCGTAAATAAGATACAATATTGTAATGATAGTATTTTTATATTTCCTTTGAAACATTAATTAAATTAATCCACGTAATAAATCAAAATACGAGGAGGAAAATATTTCCAGAGTTTTCACATTAAAAGTCTGAATCTTCTAACTTTTCCTCAATAAAAAGGAATCAAAAATGTAAATATTTTAACATCCAGAATGAGTTAATTTTCGAGTAATAAAAATCTTGAACCTTGAGAATCTGTTGGATATTTTTTGTACTTAAATTAAATATTCGTTAAAAGTTAAAGAGTTATTTTATAACATTCAAGGGATTTCACCGAGATTATTATAATAATTCTGTTATTGTTTGTTGTATTATAAATTTCAAGTTGGAATTCACCTAACATTTAAAATTTACACCTGTATACTGCAGAGTATTTTTAGAACATTTTAACGCGTTTGGAGATTATCTATTCGAATAAAATATTAGTTACTATGTAGTCTAGTTTTTGGACTTCCCTTTGTCCAATTGGGTTCTTTTGTATTTTTTTTATAAAATGAATAGTTCTCTTAAAAGAAAAAAAAATAGAATACTAAGAATTAACAGTTTTTAAAACCCTGCCGATTGTTGGAAACATTATCACAATAATGCTTTAAACGATTAAAATATTTAAAAAAATGGTATTGATTTGAAAACTTACACAATATGGAAAAAAGTCTTCTTTATATAACACGCCATACTAACAACACAAAATGTTTGAAACAATCATCACATTGTTGTATTATTATTATTAAAACCATTCGTTGCTCGCATATCATACAGTAAATAAAAAAGAAACTTAACAATAAAAACTATTGTTTGCAATAGCGGTCTTATCTTATCTTAAATGTTAGTATACTTTTTTTTACTTACTATTTTTGAGCGCACTATACATTTTTGTAATAAAAAGACAGTCAAGTACTCAATTACCTATGACGCGAGATATAGCAAAGCAGCTTTATCGACGGCGCACTGTAGACACATTTTGTCACGTCACGTCGTCTTCAGCAACTATATAAGTAGAGTGAAAGGACTGCCTTCGTCAAGGACATTTATGGCGCATTTCAATAACAGATCTATCTATAAGAAAAGATAGGTTATTCTATCTATATATTATTAGATCTATATATAAGAAAAGATAGGTTATTGACACGCCCCATTAGTCAGCAACTAACAGTGTAGATATACTATTACATTTTACGAGTTACGAAACCGCACAAAATTTTCCAGATTTGAGAATTGAGGCAATGGTTTTTTATCACAAAATTATATAAAATCGGCATTTGATTCTATTTAGTCATTAGTAGGCCAATTCTTGTAATTAAAAATATTTTAATAATTCGCTGTCGATTAAATAACTGAATCTTATCTTTTCTTATAATTTTATATATGCATCAACCTACAGTTTATATTCTTTGCATTTCAAGTTGTAATTGAAGCAATTGTTGAGTGCTGTTTTCAAAAAGTAAGCCTGTTTGACACCGCAGAAGCGGCGCGGCACCGGGGTGTCATGTGAAAGCTACCTTAACAGGTATCCCAGGTATATCCAGCATCAATCTACTGTTACAGATTTAATAAAATAGAAAGAGTATTATTTTTTCCCGAAAATCGAAAGTGGGGAGGCTTTTTTGTTGCTCTATGCCAATACAAATAAAAGATGTATGACTATGTATAAAAAAACCAAAAAATATAACGGGTGTAAAATAAACAGTCACTATAACTTTGGGATATGATTATACTACCTTTTCTTATTCTAGAAATGTATTTTTTGCTTCTTCGTTATTCTTGCGACAAAAAAATAACAAACGGAAAAAGGAAAAAAATATTTTTTTGTTATGGACGATAACATAATTTAAAAATACATTTCCAAAATGAGGAAAAGTAATATAATCGTAGCTCAAAGTTATAGTGACTGTTTTTTTACACACTGTATATTATGTATTCATATATACGTATTTCTTTTTACTAAAACTGGAAAAGTTCTATTGTCTGTTTTATCGGGGAGGGATCGTTCAATAGCTCTTCCTAAAATATTGCAGGTGTCCAAAGATCTCATTCAGATTTCCGTTCACAAGCGCAGATAAGATAAAGAGCACAGAATATCCTGGAGACCTGAAGAGTTTTGTTGCTTTGGAGAAAAATATTACATAATAATTATTATGTTATATTTGTTATATTTTCTTATAGCAGTACAGTTGTGAAAATCTACGGATCGATACTACTATATTGACATAAGATGAAACCAGCAGTGGTTTCGTGCATGCAAAAATCCACTACCATATTTTAGAGAAATAATTTCCATTAACACATTTATGATGTGCAAATAGATATATTATGCTAAATTTCATAAAAATTGGTGCAGTAGTTGTTTTTAGTCGTTCAATGCAAAAAAATACCTACTGTTTAAAATATTTTTTTTTTTCAAATTTCACCATAACTATGTTCTGTAGTTTATTTATTAAAATTGGTCATGTTAATCCGTTCTTACAAAATACAAGGTTCATTTTCGTAGACTGTACAATTTCTGATGATGATGGATATAACACGGGTTTCCAAATTAGTTGGTGAAATATTAACGAGACAGACTGGAGCGAATCAGCGTCGTGTACTAAGTGATTAAATAATCACCTACAATATCCGCATACTGATTATTCAGTACAGAACTATGCTACGATACAACTTATATTCGGGGAGCCCAGAATACTAAACGTGTCCTCGAGAGGATAGGAGGAAAAAACATAATATGATAGTTTTTAATTTTAATTGTAGAATGAGCGGATTCCAACATCCTTATCAACAACAACATCCTTATTAAAAAAAAAGAAAAGTACCTATGTCCAATAAAAGATACTGAGGAGATCAATTATTTCAATATAGTAATACTTGCCACTCCACCCCACTTTTAAATCGTCAGCACGTTGGGTTGGAGCGTTCTTGACGCATCCAACCGAACCAATTTGTATTAAATTTTTTGACCTTTTAACTCAGAAAAATCATGCCTAGATTACCAGCGGTATGTGGGGCACATAAAATTATGATCACATAATATAAGCGCTTAAGCTACTACAAAAATCTCGCCTCTTGGGCTCCCCTATACAGGTAAGTCTTATGCACAGATGTACAATCAGGGAATCAAAAGGGAAATATGGTTTGATACCATTATATTAATACGTGAAGCAAAAACTTTGAATTCAGTGAGCATTAAGAAAAGAGTTCTTTAAGGCTTTTTAACATAGCTTCCTTAGTCAACCTTTATATAAACCTTGATTGCTAAGATCATACCTACAATAATTCATAATAATAATATAATAAATTATATGAATTATTGTGTACGAATTTCGATCACAGGTATTATAATACGAACAAATTATGACAGCGGTCCACATTTGTATGAATTAAGTTCCCTGATAGTACTATCAGGGAATTATGGAGATTCAACATCCCAACTCTCGCAATTGGGTTATTGAATGAATATTAAATTTATTTATCTTTGGACTCATTACAAAGAAGATCAAAAACATAAGCAAAATCTAAAATAAATATTAGGATAAGTTTTAAAATTTACTTTTCTCAAATCGACCTTAGGGTCACTGATCTGTTGTCCCTTGACTTTCACATTAGAATTTGCTACACAGACGACAAAAAACTTTCTTTAAATCTTAAATAAAACGAATGTGTCCAATAATTTTCAGGGCGGAGATAAGGGTGCCCGTGTACGACCGTCTTTTTGCGGACCGATTTTGCTGCAGATTGTACCTACATTTTTGTTGATTGTACATACAAATACCGACCAACCTCCCCTCACCGACTTCGGTGTCGGTAGCCGATTTCATTGAAACCAGGTCAGCTACGCAGGAGTTATTTTATAGTGCCCAAGTGTGTGCGCAATACACAAATACACTATATCTTTCTTTTACACTCATAACCCAGTGGGACGGTAAACCGACACGACTGGCGAAGGACCGACTTTTTACATGCTCATCCGACGCATGGATCATCTTTCTAGACAGACAATCAGGAAATCAGCTTGCATTGTCCTGACCGAACTTGAAAAAAAAATTTTTGTTGTTCCAACACGAGAATCGAACCTCCGGGTCGAGAGAATCACTAGACCTGACTGACACGTTGCACATTGAAATAAGTATGTTCTCCTTTTAGCCTACAAAAAGACGATCACATATAATATGCCGTGGTGGACACCCTAATTTGCAGTGCTCAGACAAATCCAAACTCACGATAGAATTGAGTTGATTATAAGGGTTATGTAATAGAAGGGGAAAATGGGACTCCCATAGAATTGTTTATTATATTCTTTGTTACACCAGTCACAGATTTTTCTTATTTTTCGACCATCGAAAATAGACGACAGCTAATGAAATATAGATGACAGAGATAAAATAGATTATTGGAGGGAATAAATGAACCGTGTCTGGCAATTTATTTTTGCAGAAGAGCCCTCCTTTTTATTAGGATTGATTCGCGTCTGACTATTTTATCAATATCACTTCAAGTGCTCAGCCTACGGTAAAGTTAGAGGGAAAATGATTTTAGCAATCTTTGTATGTTTGTTACATAGTAGTGCCTAAAATACTGGTCCAATTGTAATGAAAGGTGTCAATAGCTTTGTAATCTCGGGTTATGTAGGCTGTATAATGTGAGTGTAAAGTAAAACGCCTCCGTGGTGTAGGGGTTCAAAACTACGCTCTCGACCTGGAGGTCGTGGGTTCGATTCCCGCGTTGGAACAACAAAAAAATTTTGTTATTAAGTCTGGTTAGGACAATGCAGGCTGATCACCTGATTGTTTGACAAGAATACATGCGTCGGATGGACATGTAAAAAGTCGGTCCTGCGCCTGATCTCCCGCCAGTCATGTCGGTTATCCGTCCCACGGGCCTACGAGAGATAAGGAAGAGAGAGTGCTTCTGTGTATTGCGCCCACACTTGGGCACTATAAAATAACTCCTGCGTAGCTGGCCTGATTTTTTGATGAAACCCGTCACTGTCGCCGACATCGGTGTAATATAATGTATGTAACATTATAAAGTGCCTCCCACACCGACTTTTTCTAGGGTTAAAGTTGAGAAATTGTGGTTATTGAGTTCTTCATTTTTGATTCAATTAAACTTGACAAACGTTTTCAAATCTCAGTGCCAAATATACATTATACAACCGCTTCAAAGGTAAAGTGAATTTCATAAAACGGTTGGTAATTTTAATGAACAGTGAGCATTCAAATGGGTTAAAAGGTACACAGTTCCCGCGGAGCAAAGTTGAGGCGTAGGTGTATGAAAGGTGTGTATTGTTCAAACTACCCGTTGTGAAGTAAACAGGTCTTTCCGAATGGGTCTTTTATTAATAAACGATGAACTCAAACAACTTTGACGCTGTCTATTGTTTTTGTTTGTTTTCTCAAAACCGCGTTGTTTAATAATTCAATTGTTTGCAGTAACTTATATATTAATGGTGTTTGGAAGTAGGTCAAACTATAAGAGTTACTTCATTTTGTCGCGTCTTTATATATAATAATATATTTTAGTACATTACTCGTATACTTATAGTCAACTAAAATTCCACCCGAACATCCGTACATACATAAATTGCAAGTTAAATAAAAGCTTTTAAAAAGAGACGTGCTTTAAGTATACAAGGATATTTAGGAAAAAAAGTTATTCTAGCGGCATTATCCAAGGAGGAAACAGGGGTCGCGTATACCCCTATTTCTGTATGGGAAAACGGCCGTTGCGTTTCCTTAAGAGGAAACACCACGGTTGAGAGAAATACAAAATAGGTATTTATAAAATCTATTGCTGTCACGCAGTGCCTTAGCTAGCCAGCACTAGCGCGATAGAGACAATTGCAACTTGAACTGAAATAACTTATTAAAAGTACCAGAAATCGACGTTTAGGGGATTCCTCTTTCCTCCTCCAAAACTTAACCGATTTAGTTAATTTTTTCTTTATTAGCTAAAAAAATAATTTAACTAGGTTCATATTTTTTGTATTTTTTTGTATGATGTAGTCAAATCTGTTTCCTAGATGTTTAAACATAGCGGAGAGTCTGGTAATTTTTTTTAGGTTTTTGATCGTCGAAAAAATAGGGACGTACAAATAATATACATAGATATTCATGAAAAAAATAGTTACTCTAGGGGTATTATTCAGGGAGGAAACAGGAATCCTGTAGACCCCTATTTTTGTATGGAAAAAAAATTCGTAGTGTTTCCTCTTAATAGAGACCAATAGAATATAATATTATCAGTAAAGCTGCATTTAATTCTTTCAGGAATTGTAGTTTTTCCTTCTGAAATTGTATTTGCTTCATCATCAACAAACATCATCACTAAAAGAATTACGTAGTACGCAAACTAAATAAAATGTATTTGTTGTAAATTCTTCTTCGTTATCGAAGGAAGAAATAGTACTTCTGTGTATTGCGCACATACTTGGGCAGCATAAAAATAAATACTGCGCAGTTTCAATAAAACGGCCACGGTTACCGGAAACTGTGTGGATAGAATATATATTATTAAATATAAATCTACTGAGGGCCAATTTATCAATCGTCAGATAACTTTTATCTAAGGAATAATTATGTGTCATTGGCAGATTTTGTATGGAACAAATGTCAAAGTCATATGTTTATTCAACAGATAAAAGTTATCTGACGATTGAAAAATCGGCCCTTATAAGATAAATTGTGACGTATATCCTAAAAGAAACAAATGGTCAATATTAGAGATCAAATCGACAGAAATGATTTTATTTGAGAGGTTTACACGTGCAATCAATAACTGTCCAACCGATTCCCAGTTGGAGGCCCAGATAATTCTTGGAGGAATAAAATATATTACCTTAATTTTTTAACAACACGCCACCAGCCAGGAAATATAAATCAGGCTTTATAATAACTGTGCACGAAAGTGTACCGAAAAAAGAAAAGATTTTTTCAATAATTTCAGTTTAAATTTACTTGTACCACCTTGTATACCAGTTACAAAAATGTTAACAATAATATTGTTACTTAAGTACCTAAACTAGGTTACCTAGGTTACTTTACGGGTAGGGATTTTTTTTTACTGTAGCGCCTAAATTATTGATTTTTTTTTTTTATGAAAACGGTGTCAATAGATTTATTTTAATGCTTGGGTAATAATAATACATTATAATTATGTATGTAGATGGGTTAACGTTTTATAAAAGACTAGCTGGGCCCGTGCCCACTTCGTTGAGCATAGAAACCGTTTAAACCTTCCCTGAACTTCCATGAACATTTCAAGACCAAAAATAGCCGAATCGGTTCAGCCGTTCTCGAGTTTTAGCGAGACTAACGAACACCAATTCATTTTTATATATAAGAGAAGAGAAAGAAGATAATATAGATATGGTATTTGTGTGTTTTGTTTATCAAAGAGTTTTGTGTAGAAATCTTTTTGTATATATTTTTTTTGTCATGCCAATGAAAATTTATTTTCATTTCATGTACTTTATTGTTACATTACGGCTAAATGCCTTTCAGTGACTAGTTGATATTAATCGGCCCCTAATTTTGCCAAGGTTAACCATGAGACGGCTCAATTTTGCTTGGGCTACTTCAGAAAAAAGCAAAATCGATATATGTTTCCATATAAATTTTGAGGAGTTCCCTCGATTCCTCACGGATCCCATCATCAGGTCACCACTTTGGTGACAATGGGACCAAACAGGAAGCTATATATATATATATATATATACTAGCTGTGCCCGCGACTCCGTACGCGTGGAAAAGTAATTTAGGGCAGTGTTATAATAAATCTGTTTTAAAAATATTTTTAGTTATAAAAACTGTCGTCGAGGTATTTAAAAAACTACTTTATGTTGACAATACCTACTACCAGCTTGACAAACGACGGTGTATAATTACTATAATGCGAACGGGACTACTTGATAGTACGCTCACATACACGACGAACATCTAGTACTAAGATTTGTATGGATTTTGCGCCGCAGCGACTGCAGACGATGATCGTTTCCACGCCGACGCTGCCGGTGTGGCGACAATGATATTAAGACAGCGCGCCGCAAAATTTTGGGGTATTTTAGCCTTTAGGTGCGTAAGTCCGACTCGCACTTGCCCGGTTTTTTATTTATTAATAACCAAACATGTAGGTACTGATTATAAATCACTTCACTGTTAAAGTACTGATTTTATACAGAAAAGTAGCAAAATATAGAAAGTACCAAAAGAAAGAAAACAAACCTAAGTTGTACCTAACATAAAAACCATTCGGTCCATAATAAAAACTAAGAAATAAAAATATCAAGAAAAACATAAATCTAACTTATATTGACATAACTTTTTTAGTTTAACTGTAAACACAATACTTATGTTAGTCAAAATTCTATGTATTATGCAGTTATCGAATACATAATTTGGACAAAGAAGACTATAAAATGTACAGTAATAGTAGGCTGTAATATGAGTACTATAATATACAATGCAAAATAATATTATACATTGCTAATGATGCACACTGAGTTTAACTCTCGGATAGCGTATTCTACTCAACTCAACTTTGCTATAATTGTATTAAAAGTACGGCATTTGGCGTATAGATGTCGCTATTATGGTCTGCTCTGCATCGCGCTATCGCTTGTAAGATAGATTTGTATATGAGAATACTCTATCAATATTATGATATTTGGCAAAAAAACCCATAATAATCTGTTAACACATATCCAGGACAGGCCGCAAAAGGCTAGAATTTCAAAAGGTATCTCGATTGGAATCGAGTTGTATCAACAGTTTTCCCCTGTAACACAGTTTAGTAACTGATGTTTTTTAACGTATCATGTATATTATGTTATAAAATAGAAAAAACAAAATAAAGAGCAATATATTTATGAAAATCTTAAAACTGTTTTTAAAATTCCGTACCTCGAAAGGAAAAAACGAAACACATATTATAAGATCATTTCCATGTCCGTCTGTCTGTCAAGACCCTTTTACTCAGAAACGCGTGTAGCCGTGTAGGTATCAAGATGAAAATTATATAAAATACTCAGGATACCTACTGTTCCTTGAAGCAGTGAAAAAATCAGACCTCTTAGCCAATGCAACCAAAAGCAGTTGCTTAGGTATGTCGCTAAATTTCGTCATTTTCGACACTCGTAAGGGAATCAAAACCTAAAGGGTACTTCCCGTGAACTCAAAATCATAAAATTTGAAACCAAGCAACGTCTAAAACCATACGTTTTTAGTAACATTATATAGATAGTAAAAATATTTTGATTTTTTTGTCCAATTGGGTTCTTTTGTATTTTTTTTATAAAATAAATAGTTCTCTTAAAAGAAAAAAAAAATAGAATACTAAGAATTAACAGTTTTTAAAACCCTGCTGATTGTTGGAAACATTATCACAATAATGCTTTAAACGATTTAAATATTTAAAAAAATGGTATTGATTTGAAAACTTACACAATATGGAAAAAAGTCTTCTTTATATAACACGCCATACTAACAACACAAAATGTTTGAAACAATCATCGCATTGTTGTATTATTATTATTAAAACCATTCGTTGCTCGCATATCATACAATAAATAAAAAAGAAACTTAACAATAAAAACTATTGTTTGCAATAGCGGTCTTATCTTATCTTAAATGTTAGTATACTTTTTTTACTTACTATTTTTGAGCGCACTATACATCTATATCTATACATATAATAAATCTGTAGAGGGGTCATGTCTGTACATTAAGAATATTTAAGTGAAAATAAAAAAAGGGGGTCTATATAAGCCACAGAAACTAAAAATAACATTTTTGAAAAAAATGTCTGTCTGTCTGTCTGCCTGTCCGTCTGTCTGTCCATATGGGAATGTTTGTCGTCGCATCACGCTAAAACCACTGTATGGAATGAAATGAAATTTGGAAGGCAGGTAGCTTACGACCTGAAAAGCATTGGTAATTATTATCCCGAAAAACGAAAGGGTTCCCGTGGGATCTTCAAAAAATTGTAGCTACCTATTTGACGGTATTTCAGCCAAACTACTCAACGTATTTAAATGAAATTTGGCAGGCAGGTAGCTTATGATCTGAAGAGCATTACTAAAAATTATTATCCCGAAAAACGAAAGGGTTCCCGTGGGATCTTGAAAAAATTGTAGCTGCCTATTTGACGGTATTTCAGCCAAACTACTCAACATATTTAAATGAAATTTGGCAGGCAGGTAGCTTATGATCTGAAGAGCATTACTGGAAATAATTATCCCGAAAAACGAAAGGGTTCCCGTGGGATCTTCAAAAAATTGTAGCTACCTGTTTGACGGTATTTTAGCCAAACTACTCAACGTATTTAAATGAAATTTGGCAGGCAGGTAGCTTATGACTTGAAGAGCATTACAGAAAATTATTATCCCGAAAAACGAAAGGGTTCCCGTGGGATTTCCAAAAAATTGTAGCTACCTACTTGTCGGTATTTCAGCCAAACTACACAAATTTCAACATCGTTTATACTGCAAGCATATTATGGTAATTAATAAATAAAAAACCGGGAAAGTGCAAGTTGGAATTGCGCACCGAGAGTAGACCGCCGACGCCGAAAAATTTGGCGGTCGGCGCAAGCAGCGCAGCGTCGGATTGAAAGTCGGCGTCGGGCGTCGGCGTCGCAACGTTAGGCGTCGCGCCGTAGGGCGTCGGGCGTCGCGGCGTCGGGCGTCGCGACGTTGGGCGTCGCGGCGTCGGGCATCGGGCGTCGGCGTCGCGACGTTGGGCGTCGGCGTCGCAGCATTGGGCGTCGGCGTCGCGACGTTGGGTATCGCGGCGTCAGGCGTCGGCGTCATGACGTTGGGCGTCACGGCGTCGGGTGTCGCGGCGTCGGGCGTTGCGCCGTCGGGAGTCACGCCGTCGGGAGTCACGCCGTCGGGCGTCGTCGTCGCGACGCCCAACATCGCGACGCCAATGTCGCGACGCCGCGGCGTTGGGCGTCGGCGTCGTGACGCCGTGGCGTCGGGCGTCGGCGTCACGACGTTGGGCGTCGCGGCGTCGGGCGTCGGCGTCGCGGCGTCGGGCGTCGGCGTCGCGGCGTCGGGCGTCGCGGCAGCGGGCACCGTGGCGTCGGGCGTCGCGGCGGCGGGCACCGCGGCGTTGGGCGTCGCGGCGGCGGGCACCGCGGCGTCGGGCGTCGCGGCGTCGGGCGTCGCGGCGACGGGCGTCGGCGTCGCGATGTTAGGCGTCGCGGCGTCAGCGTCGCGACGTCGGGCGTCGGCTCCACGACGTTGGGCGTTGCGGCGTCGGGCGTCGCGGCGTCGGTCGTCGCGGCGTTGGGCGTCATATACGGGACATGAGCGCGTTTAAACAAACAAACAATTTACATTTGGGGACTTTCGTTGCATGCGCTGCATAAACGGTTTAAGTCAAACAAACACCACGCGAACGAAGTTGCGGGCACAGCTAGTTTTTGTAATAAAAAGACAGTCAAGTACTCAATTACCTATGACGCGAGATATAGCAAAGCAGCTTTGTCGACGGCGCACTGTAGACACATTTTGTCACGTCACGTCGCGTCTTCAGCAACTATATTAAGTAGAGTGAAAGGACTGCCTTCGTCAAGGACATTTATGGCGCATTTCAATAACAGATCTATCTATAAGAAAAGATAGGTTATTCTATCTATATATTATTAGATCTATCTATAAGAAAAGATAGGTTATTGACACGCCCCATTAGTCAGCAACTAACAGTGTAGATATACTGTTACATTTTACGAGTTACGAAACCGCACAAAATTTTCCAGATTTGAGAATTGAGGCAATGGTTTTTTATCACAAAATTATATAAAATCGGCATTTGATTCTATTTAGTCATTAGTAGGCCAATTCTTGTAATTAAAAATATTTTAATAATTCGCTGTCGATTAAATAACTGAATCTTATCTTTTCTTATAATTTTATATGCATCAACCTACAGTTTATATTCTTTGCATTTCAAGTTGTAATTGAAGCAATTGTTGAGTGCTGTTTTCAAAAAGTAAGCCTGTTTGACACCGCAGAAGCGGCGCGGCACCGGGGTGTCATGTGAAAGCTACCTTAACAGGTATCCCAGGTATATCCAGCATCAATCTACTGTTACATATTTTAAAAAATAGAAAGAGTATTATTTTTTCCCGAAAATCGAAAGTGGGGAGGCTTTTTTGTTGCTCTATGCCAATACAAATAAAAGATGTATGACTATGTATAAATAAACCAAAAAATATAACGGGTGTAAAATAAACAGTCACTATAACTTTGGGATATGATTATACTACCTTTTCTCATTATAGAAATGTATTTTTTTGCTTCTTCGTTATTCTTGCGACAAAAAAATTACAAACGGAAAAAGTAAATTTTTTTTTTGTTATGGACAATTACATAATTTAAAAATACATTTCCAAAATGAGGAAAAGTAATATAATCGTAGCTCAAAGTTATAGTGACTGTTTTTTTACACACTGTATATTATGTATTCATATATACGTATTTCTTTTTACTAAAACTGGAAAAGTTCTATTGTCTGTTTTATCGGGGAGGGATCGTTCAATAGCTCTTCCTAAAATATTGCAGGTGTCCAAAGATCTCATTCAGATTTCCGTTCACAAGCGCAGATAAGATAAAGAGCACAGAATATCCTGGAGACCTGAAGAGTTTTGTTGCTTTGGAGAAAAATATTACATAATAATTATTATGTTATATTTGTTATATTTTCTTATAGCAGTACAGTTGTGAAAATCTACGGATCGATACTACTATATTGACATAAGATGAAACCAGCAGCGGTTTCGTGCATGCAAAAATCCACTACCATATTTTAGAGAAATACTTTCCATTAACACATTTATAATGTATAAATAGATATTATATTATGCTAAATTTCATAAAAATTGGTGCAGTAGTTGTTTTTAGTCGTTCAATGCAAAAAAATACCTACTGTTTAAATTTTTTTTTTTCAAATTTCACCATAACTATGTTCTGTAGTTTATTTATTAAAATTGGTCATGTTAATCCGTTCTTACAAAATACAAGGTTCATTTTCGTAGACTGTACAATTTCTGATGATGATGGATATAACACGGGTTTCCAAATTAGTTGGTGAAATATTAACGAGACAGACTGGAGCGAATCAGCGTCGTGTACTAAGTGATTAAATAATCACCTACAATATCCGCATACTGATTATTCAGTACAGAACTATGCTACGATACAACTTATATTCGGGGAGCCCAGAATACTAAACGTGTCCTCGAGAGGATAGGAGGAAAAAACATAATATGATAGTTTTTAATTTTAATTGTAGAATGAGCGCATTCCAACATCCTTATCAACAACAACATCCTTATTAAAAAAAAAGAAAAGCACCTATGTCCAATAAAAGATACTGAGGAGATCAATTATTTTAATATAGTAATACTTGCCGCTTACCCCACTTTTAAATCGTCAGCACGTTGGGTTGGAGCGTTCTTGACGCATCCAACCGAACCAATTTGTATTAAATTTTTTGACCTTTTAACTCAGAAAAATCATGCCTAGATTACCAGCGGTATGTGGGGCACATAAAATTATGATCACATAATATAAGCGCTTGAGCTACTACAAAAATCTCGCCTCTTGGGCTCCCCTATACAGGTAAGTCTTATGCACAGATGTACAATCAGGGAATCAAAAGGGAAATATGGTTTGATACCATTATATTAATACGTGAAGCAAAAACTTTGAATTCAGTGAGCATTAAGAAAAGAGTTCTTTAAGGCTTTTTAACATAGCTTCCTTAGTCAACCTTTATATAAACCTCGATTGCTATGATCATACCTACAATAATTCATAATAATAATATAATAAATTATATGAATTATTGTGTACGAATTTCGATCACAGGTATTATAATACGAACAAATTATGACAGGGGTCCACATTTGTATGAATTAAGTTCCCTGATAGTACTATCAGGGAATTATGGAGATTCAACATCCCAACTCTCGCAATTGGGTTATTGAATGAATATTAAATTTATTTATCTTTGGACTCATTACAAAGAAGATCAAAAACATAAGCAAAATCTAAAATAAATATTAGGATAAGTTTTAAAATTTACTTTTCTCAAATCTACCTTAGGGTCACTGATCTGTTGTCCCTTGACTTTCACATTAGAATTTGCTACACAGACGACAAAAAACTTTCTTTAAATCTTAAATAAAACGAATGTGTCCAATAATTTTCAGGGCGGAGATAAGGGTGCCCGTGTACGACTGTCTTTTTGCGGACCGATTTTCTGCAGATTGTACCTACATATATTTTTGTTGACTGTACATACAAATACCGACCAACCTCCCCTCACCGACTTCGGTGTCGGTAGCCGATTTCATTGAAACCAGGTCAGCTACGCAGGAGTTATTTTATAGTGCCCAAGTGTGTGCGCAATACACATATATACACTCTTCCTTTTACTCTCATAGCCCAGTGGGACGGTAAACCGACACGACTGGCGAAGGACCGACTTTTTACATGCTCATCTGACGCATGGATCATCTTTCTAGACAGACAATCAGGAAATCGGCTTGCATTGTCCTGACCGAACTTGAAAAAAAAATTTTTGTTGTTCCAACACGAGAGTCGAACCTCCGGGTCGAGAGAATCACTAGACCTGACTGACACGTTGCAATAAGTATGTTCTCCTTTTAGCCTACAAAAAGACGATCACATATAATATGCCGTGGTGGACACCCTAATTTGCAGTGCTCAGATAAATCCAAACTGACGATAGAATTGAGTTTATTATAAGGGTTATGTAATAGAAGGGGAAAATGGGACTCCCATAGAATTGTTTATTATATTCTTTGTTACACCAGTCACAGATTTTTCTTATTTTTCGACCATCGAAAATAGACGACAGCTAATGAAATATAGATGACAGAGATAAAATAGATTATTGGAGGGAATAAATGAACCGTGTCTGGCAATTTATTTTTGCAGAAGAGCCCTCCTTTTTATTAGGATTGATTCGCGTCTGACTATTTTATCAATATCACTTCAAGTGAACGCCTACGGTAAAGTTAGAGGAAAAATGATTTTAGCAATTTTTGTATGTTTCGTACAATATAGTAGTGTCTGAAATACTGGTCCAATTGTAATGAATGGTGTTAATAATAGCTTTGTAATCAATCTTGGGCTATGTAGGCTGTATAATGTGAGTGTAAAGTAAAACGCCTCCGTGGTGTAGGGGTTCAAAGCTACGCTCTAGACCCGGAGGTCGTGGGTTCGATTCCCGCGTTGGAACAACAAAAAAATTTTGTTATTAAGTCTGGTTAGGACAATGCAGGCTGATCACCTGATTGTTTGACAAGAATACATGCGTCGGATGGACATGTAAAAAGTCGGTCCTGCGCCTGATCTCCCGCCAGTCGTGTCGGTTATCCGTCCCATTGGCCTACGAGAGATAAGGAAGAGAGAGTGCTTCTGTGTATTGCGCCCACACTTGGGCACTATAAAATAACTCCTGCGTAGCTGGCCTGGTTTTTAATGAAATCCGTCACTGTCACCGACATCGGTGTAATATAATGTATGTAATATTATAAAATGCCTCCCACACCGACTTCTACTAGGGTTAAAGTTTAGAAATTGTGGTTATTGCGTTCTTCATTTTTAAGCTCATTTGTAATTAATTACACTTGCCAAACGTTTTCAAATCTCAGTGCCAAATATACAACCACTTCAAAGGTAAAGTGAATTTCATAAAACGGTTGGTAATTTTAATGAACAGTGAGCATTCAAATGGGTTAAAAGGTACACAGTTCCCGCGGAGCAAAGTTGAGGCGTAGGTGTATGAAAGGTGTGTATTGTTCAAACTACCCGTTGTGAAGTAAACAGGTCTTTCCGAATGGGTCTTTTATTAATAAACGATGAACTCAAACAACTTTGACGCTGTCTATTGTTTTTGTTTGTTTTCTCAAAACCGCGTTGTTTAATAATTCAATTGTTTGCAGTAACTTATACATTAATGGTGTTTGGAAGTAGGTCAAACTATAAGAGTTACTTCATTTTGTCGCGTCTTTATATATAATAATATATTTTAGTACATTACTCGTATACTTATAGTCAACTATAATTCCACCCGAACATCCTTACATACATACATTGCAAGTTAAATAAAAGCTTTTAAAAAGAGACGTGCTTTAAGTATACAAGGATATTCAGGAAAAAAAGTTATTCTAGCGGCATTATCCAGGTAGGAAACAGGGATCGCGTATACCCCTATTTCTGTATGGGAAAACGGCCGTTGCGTTTCCTTAAGAGGAAACACCACGGTTGAGAGAAATACAAAACAGGTAGTTATAAACTCTATTGCTGTCACGCAGTGCCTTAGCTAGCCAGCACTAGCGCGATAGAGACAACTGCAACTTGAACTGAAATTACCTATTAAAAGTACCAGAAATCGACGTTTAGGGGATTTCTGTTTCCTCCTCCAAAACTTAACCGATTTAGTTAATTTTTTCTTTATTAGCTAAAAAAATAATTTAACTAGGTTCATATTTTTTGTATTTTTTTGTATGATGTAGTCAAATCTGTTTCCTGGATGTTTAAACATAGCGGAGAGTCTGGTCATTTTTTTAGGTTTTTGAACGTCGAAAAAATAGGGACGTACAAATAATATACATAGATATTCATGAAAAAAATAGTTACTCTAGGGGTATTATTCAGGGAGGAAACAGGAATCCCGTAGACCCCTATTTTTGTATGGAAAAAAAATTCGTAGTGTTTCCTCTTAATAGAGACCAATAGAATATAATATTATCAGTAAAGCTGCATTAAATTCTTTCAGGAATTGTAGTTTTTCCTTCTGAAATTGTATTTGCTTCATCATCAACAAACATCATCAGTAAAAGAATTACGTAGTACGCAAACTAAATAAAATGTATTTGTTGTAAATTCTTCTTCGTTATCGAAGGAAGAAATAGTACTTCTGTGTATTGCGCACACACTTGGGCAGCATAAAAATAAATACTGCGCAGTTTCAATAAAACGGCCACGGTTACCAGAAACTGTGTGGATAGAATATATATTATTAAATATAAATCTACTGAGGGCCAATTTTTCAATCGTCAGATAACTTTTATCTAAGGAATAATTATGTGTCATTGGCAGATTTTGTATGGAACAAATGTCAAAGTCATATGTTTATTCAACAGATAAAAGTAATATGACGATTGAAAAATCGGCCCTTATAAGATAAATTGTGACGTATATCCTAAAAGAAACAAATGGTCAATATTAGAGATAAAATCGACAGAAATGATTTTATTTGAGAGGTTTACACGTGCAATCAATAACTGTCCAACCGATTCCCAGTTGGAGGCCCAGATAATTCTTGGAGGAATAAAATATATTACCTTAATTTTTTAACAACACGCCACCAGCCAGGAAATATAAATCAGGCTTTATAATAACTGTGCACGAAAGTGTACCGAAAAAAGAAAAGATTTTTTCAATAATTTCAGTTTAAATTTACTTGTACCACCTTGTATACCAGTTACAAAAATGTTAACAATAATATTGTTACTTAAGTACCTAAACTAGGTTACCTAGGTTACTTTACGGGTAGGGATTTTGTGTTACTGTAGCGCCTAAATTATTGATATTTTTTTTTTTAATGAAAACGGTGTCAATAGATTTATTTTAATGCTTGGGTAATAATAATACCTTATAATTATGTATGTAGATGGGTTAATGTTTTATAAAAGACTAGCTGGGCCCGTGCCCACTTCGTTGAGCATAGAAACCGTTTAAACCTTCCCTGAACTTCCATGAACATTTCAAGACCAAAAATAGCCGAATCGGTTCAGCCGTTCTCGAGTTTTAGCGAGACTAACGAACACCAATTCATTTTTATATATAAGAGAAGAGAAAGAAGATAATATAGATATGGTATTTGTGTGTTTTGTTTATCAAAGAGTTTTGTGTAGAAATCTTTTTGTATATATTTTTTTTGTCATGCCAATGAAAATTTATTTTCATTTCATGTACTTTATTGTTACATTACGGCTAAAAGCCTTTCAATGACTAGTTGATTTTAATCGGCCCCTAATTTTGCCAAGGTTAACCATGAGACGGCTCAATTTTGCTTGGGCTACTTCAGAAAAAAGCAAAATCGATATATGTTTCCATATAAATTTTGAGGAGTTCCCTCGATTCCTCACGGATCCCATCATCAGGTCACCACTTTGGTGACAATGGGACCAAACAGGAAGCACCAGCTTTCAAATAAAAAAAAACATCCAAATCGGTTCACCCAGGCGAAAGTTCTGAGGTAACAAACATAAAAAAATACAGACGAATTGAGAACCTCCTCCTTTTTTTGGAAGTCGGTTAAAAATAACAATTTTCTATCTTTGTGCTAAAAGATGGCCCCGTCCGAGTTTCTTACGCCGGTACGTCTCAGCGGGATTGGGTTGAACCGGTGGTAGCCTTTTTGATGACTTTCCGAAAATAACTTATTAATTTTCATTTGGAAATAAAATATTTTGATTTAGATTTTTGGTTTTAATAATCCGTATTGTTGATTACACGTTTATTAGTTTAAAAAGAAGTGAAACCCAAATAAATTCTTAACAATTATCTAATATACCTGCAATGTTCTATAAAATAGTAAGTATATAGTAAGTAATATTTTTGAAGTTATACTTCTTTAGGCGCGTTATGAAAAAATGATGAGAGTGAAATTTTAAGATGCGCGCGCACATGTGACTCAAAATTAACAGTATGAAGTCGTCTGCTTAACCGCTCATTAAGTCTCGAAAAAATTATATATAGATATATATTATATATATCTATATCTATATATATATATATTATATCTATTATATTATATCTATATCTATATCTATATCTATATCTATATCTATATCTATATCTATATATATATATATATATATATATATAAAACTATTTTTTAATGATGCTAAAGAAGTATAACTTCTCACGCGCGTACATAAGTACACGCACCCATTTTTTTTTTTTTACAATGTTATATATTATTGATAATATCATGGGAGCGAATAATGAAATTTCATGTCTCTAATAAAATTATGTCGTCTGTCGAAATTGTATCTTGTTACCTTACTATAATACGAAATTCGATAATTATGTTATGAATTAGAATAACACAATACACTAATTGTTTATACTCGCGGCATTGTGTTAAATCATTTTATGTATAATTCATCAGTATCAAATTCTGCATGCAAATTTGTGCCAAATTATTATCAGTAAAGCATTAGAACTATTGCTTTTACTGCTTGCTAATAAGCTATTATTTTAAACCATCCCTGTCTCTTTGTGTGTAAGGTTTTTCCTATGAGTTAATTTTTCATGCACATTGCATAGTATGTTTAATATTATTATTATTATTCAAAGCAATATTATGATGACACGATGATCTAATATTAAAGCTGAATGATAGTAATATACTTCGTTATATAAATTATAACAATATCAGGGATACTGTTTAGTGGTAAGTATACATCATCACCATTCAAACTTCAAGTTCACCTCTAGATAGCTAAATAGTTATATTTAAGTACAAAAAACGGACATATCTATAACATAGTAAGTACTCATACTCATACTCGACAATATTTTTACCATAAAAAACTTAAGTAACAGTCAACAATATTTTTACCATCAAAAACTTAAGTAACACACTGGACAATATTTTCCTCATTAGGTACCTCTAGTTCACGACTTTGTTCGATCGAATACCATTAAATAAATATGCTCCCACGTCAATTCCGGTGACGTTGGCCAGTTTTTTTTAATCAGGCCAGCTACGCATGAGCTATTTTTATATTACCTAAGTGTGTGTGCAATATACAGAAGCTCTCTTATATCTCAGTACCGATACGACTGGCGAGAGAGCAGGAACAGGACCGACCTTCTACATCCTCATTAGGTACCTCTAGTTCACGACTTTGTTCGATCGAATACCATTAAATAAATATGCTCCCACGTCAATTCCGGTGACGTTGGCCAGTTTTTTTTAATCAGGCCAGCTACGCATGAGCTATTTTTATATTACCTAAGTGTGTGTGCAATATACAGAAGCTCTCTTATATCCCAGTAGAAAGGTTATCCGATACGACTGGCGAGAGAGCAGGAACAGGACCGACCTTCTACATGCCCATCCGACGCATGCATCATCTTTCTTGTCAGACAATATGTATATCAATATTACATTATATCAATTATGTGATCACACTGTGATTCAATGCGGGAATCGTATCCACGTACTCCGAGCCGAGAGCCATTTCCTGAACCACTAGACAACGATATGAATGCTATACCATTCATAGGGATTTTACAAATCAGCATAATATAATATTATAATCGAACTTATACGTTTGCGTACCTACAAACTTTTGTAGTAAAAGTTTGTTTGTACACGTTCGTATGTGACACACCGAAAACAAATATAAAACAAACCACAAATACAATTTTATCTAGTGTATTGCGTATTTGTGTGACATCCGCGATAAACCAATTGGAGATTTATTGGATGTCGTGGAGGGCATTAAGGGAGGGATATCGTAAAGTCGATACGAAGGTCTAAGAGGTCAACAAAGGATCATTGATTGCCCTTTTTGTTTGCAAAATGGATGTAATACATCACCAAACTATTCCGGAAATTTTAACAAATTCGATGTGTTTTTCGGATATGAATCTGTGTTCCTGTTATAGATGTTCCTGCCGAAATAGCTTTTGTCCTCTTTCCCGAGGTTCAATAAATAAAAAGAGCTATGTGTTGTATCTTTATAAAAAAATATTTCAGATATGATTACGTGAGGGAAATATTATTTTACTTTTGTTGTATAATATTAGTGTGACGGTAATAAAGGTTCAAATGTATACTAGTTATACTCGTATTACTGGACTTAATAATTTCACGCTGTATTTAAATTACATAATTTTAAAAGCACAATTAGGTTTAAAATCAAAAGTTCTAAAATAAAATAAGTTTCAATTTTAAATTTTTTATTACTACCTATTGATATATGAATATTTAACAATATGGGATTTCTTTATACTACTAGTATGAAAAGACATAATTAATTCACAAACGAAGTGAATTGTGCATTCGGCATATAAAATTTACTGTTGATTGTAAATAAAGAGTAACTAAATATTGATGTCCAGTCACGAACACGCACGGAATTTTAGAGCTTATAGCTATACTAATAAGGACGCAGGTACACTGAATTTGTTGGCGATTAAACATTGCGGTTTGACATAATGACGAACGTGGTACACCCGTTTTTAGGATTCCGCAATAACTACTGCAAGGGTTCTCAGTTTCGCTCTGTCCATTCCAATTTCAGTGTTTTGTACAGGGCCCTAATTCTCAGGCCTCGAACTTAGTTTTTACTATCGGTCTGTCCCGCTCATGCAAATGAGATTTACCGCGCGTGCGAGCGGGATATACTAATATTCGGAACTAAGTTCTAGGCCTGAGAATCGCCGCCCTGGTATAGATTGTAAATATACTTCTTCTGTGTAATTGAATGTTATTTTCGTGTAAGTAGTTACCTATTTTTAAACAAAGATATAGTTTCATTTAGTAAATAATATAATAATATAGCAAAATTCAGATTTTGAGAAAATAGAGTTCAAACCGTCACTTAATCTAAAGATTCGTCTCTAGAATCAATGTACTTACGTTACTATATATTATCCTAAAATGTTCAAGTGACTGTTTAAACTCAATTTTCTGGATATTTTTTTTTGCAACATATCACCTTCATCCATTCACGTCTTCAAATGTTTTTTAACTTAAAACATTTTCGCGTAATAAACGTTTTTAGTTACTGAACCCTCCTTAGATATGTCTCGTGGCACGCTTCTGGCTAAGTTTATTTTATTTGTAATTAAAATGTGGGCAAGCATTTCAAAACTGACGTTAAATTACAGAATTTGAATTGCATCGTATCTAATTTTCTCTGCGTTCTATATAATGTACTCATTTATTTACTCGTACATTAGTCCATTGAAAAGTTACATTTTGGGTTGCGTTTTTTAGAGGACGCAATTTTATTTTTTTGATGTGTAGGGGGGGTCAGTGTAAAGCTAAAACCAAGTTTGTGGGGTCGCCGACCTTGTCCCACGGCCGCCATCTTGAAAATAGGGGTTGAAATGGTATTTACGATATATCTCTTAAACTATTTATTTTATAAAAAAAATTGTTAACATTTTTTGTTGCAAATTAAATTCTCTACAACTTTGCTCCAGTAACTTTTTGTCGTAGAACTATAAATAAAAAAGTTATAAGCGAAAATCATCAGTTGCTTCGATCATAAATCCATTCCATCCGCTGATATTCACAGTGCATGACCATTTACCATACAGCCACATCAAATCACAAGGTGTAGGAACAATTTGTTTGGTCGATTGTGTGGCCCTTTCAATTACTGAAACATTTATTTTACTGAGACCAACGGTTTTGCCTTTTGAGTAGGATGAAAGAGGAATTAATCCAAGTGTAGATTTTATTGAAGCAGGTATTTTTTGGATACTCGTGGTAAACTGGTATCACTTTCGATACTGTTATAAGGTGTAACGCATTGAATACCACCCATCGCATGGAAAGTATTTTTACCATCAATTGTATTGCTATTAAAATCAGCATTGTCAAAAACAAACTGAAAAAAAGCATGAGGTAAGATATTACGCGCCGGATGAAAAGCACAAGAATCTTCGAATAATGAAATGGCATTATAGGATGCGGAGAATCCTAACGATGAAAGGACAACAACAAAAAAAAAACGCGCCTCTAGACTCTACCTCGTGGGTGGTGGGGAAAAGAGTCAATAATTAATTATTAATAAAATTCAAAATTGGTAATTAAAAAAGTTATAATAATAAAGTAAAAAAAAAGAAAAAAAACAAACAATAACTGATGAGTTATCATAGGTACACACGTATAATATAGGTATAGTTAAGAGTACTGAAAAATAGTACTCACTTCGGAGCGCTGTAACACCTTAGCTATTGACTTAATGAAAAAATGATGCGAATAAAAGTTGTTCCTCAAAAAACGATGTACAAAAATGGTCGAATATCATTTTTTCGTAAAATGATAAAAAAAAAAAGTTACATCGAAAAATATAAATTTTTTTCTCAAATTTCCGAAGATTTTCGCTTATAACTTTTTTATTTATAGTTCTACGACAAAAAGTTACTGGAGCAAAGATGTAGAGAATTTAATTTGCAACAAAAAATGTTCACAATTTTTTTTATAAAATAAATAGTTTAAGAGATATATCGTAAATACCATTTCAACCCCTATTTTCAAGATGGCAGCCGTGGGACAAGGGTGGCGACCCCACAAACTTGGTTTTAGCTTTACACTGACCCCCCCTACACATCAAAAAAATAAAATTGCGTCCTCTAAAAAACGCAAGGTAAGGCCTAAAAAATGTAACATTTCAATGGACTACATAACGAGCGTACATTTTGACACACTGATATATTATATAGACAATGACATCACTTCTTTGAGTCCCATTGAGTTGAAATTACGGATTGTATACAATTCGTAATTTTACGCAACTTACACTGAGTTACAATCCGTAATTTCAACTCAGTGTAAGTTGCGTAACTATGTAACATGCAGTTGAACTGCTGGAACTGGAACGACAGGAACTTCGCTATAAAATGACACAACCCTATCAAGTTTGGGCTCGTATGATTTGGATTTGAGTGCTTTATATGTATATTTAGGATCTGATAGTAAAGGTCGTTCGCGCGTGTAGAAGTAACAAACACACACAATCAAAACATTCTTCGTCGTCGTCCTTTCAGCTATGACATAATAATGACTCCCACACCGATTTCGGTGACGGTGACCGGTTATATTGAAACCAGGCCAGCTACGCAGAAGTTATTTTATAGTGCCCAAGTGTGTGCGCAATACACATAAGCACTCTCTCTTCCTTCACTCTCACAGCCCAGTGGGACAGACCGACACGACTGGTGGGAGATCAGGCGCAGGAGTGACATGCCCATTCGACGCATGGATCATCTTTCTTGTCAGACAATCTGGTGCTCAGCCTGGATTGTCCTAATCAAACTTAAAAACAAAATTTTTGTTGTTCCAAGTTCCAACACGGGAATCGAACCCGCGACCTCCGAGTCGAGAGCTAGGCTCTGAACCACTAGACCACGGAGCTATGCCATATGCCTCCTCCAAAGTATTTCATAGAGGTAGTTGAGTCTACTCGCCACGCTTGGCAGTCATGTTTGGAGAGAAGTGTTCAAATCATAACGGTGTCCATGGAAACGCAGCTGCTCATTTCCGGATATAGTATATCGTCGCCATTTACGACATCCATTGGAAATATTGTTAAGGTTCTATTCTTGGTCCGAGACCCCTCAAACTTTTGCCTTTATCGATAGAAACGCTAGTCACTCAATGAAATGGAAATTTCGGTTGGATGACTGCGACATATATATTTATTTTGTACTTTATAAAAATAATATATATTATATCTAATATGTATGTACCGTTGTGAGATCTATAGACTGATAGGGGACCAAGGAAGATCAAGCGCTTCGGCTTTGCCGTGGATATGCTTGAGTGGCTTCCCTTTGAGCTTATGAGTGGGCAATGCACAGCTGGTCTACTATGCAACTATTTTGCCATTTAGTTTTTTTTAGATAGTTTTAATTTTTTTTTGTTTTTTTGTTTAATATTATTCTCTTCGCTGTGCTTTTTTGTCCCTTATGTGTTTAATAAAGCAATTTTTTTTATATTTTATAATATTAGTGGTATTTGATACAAGTCACAATCACAAATCAGATGTGGGATTTTCTTTATTTCTTGGGTAGGGGATCTCTCCTCCTTTATTCTACCGATTAATTTCGTTGCGAATCCCAAGACAGATTTAGAATGTCCCTCGGGCGCCTCTGATATCATATCAAAGGTTTTTGAGGTTGGTTATCATTGTCGATCCTATACACCAGTATTGTAGTGGTGGGAATGTGGTTTGGCCATTTGCTTTAAAGAAATACACACTCAAGTCACAGTCGGGAATAAAACCTGCTCTTTCTCCAATCCACATCGCCAAGGACGCTTGGAAACGTAATAAAAGTTTTGTAAATCCTTTTTCAGTAAAATAAAAGTCCAGCTGCCATTTCAATATGTAAATAATAAATTACTCAATTATATTTTAATAGCCCATAATATCGTACCGGCTTTACAAATTTTTAAATTTTCATGTATTCGTTTGACCTTGTACTGAGTTCGTGAGTTGTGTGTGGGATATTTTCACGCAGGTACACGTTTTTATTACTAATATTTATTTAACCCTTTCATAACACGATGAAATACTAAAGAGCCATAAGTAGCACGCCGCTATTTTGCTTTCATGTCAGTTTACTTATTTGTTCGTTATATAATAACGATGTCTTTAATAATTATTTAAGTTACTATCATAGGCAATTTTACAAGGCGTTATTATCTTATTACATAAGCGTAATTCTTGGGTAATGTTTTATACTGAAACTAGCTGTGCCCGCGACTTCGTTCGCGTGGTTTTTGAGCGACTTAAACCGTTTATGTAGCGCACGCAACGGAAGTCTACCCGTTTTTGCAACATTTCTCACTGACCCTTTGCTCCTTTTGATTGCAGCGTAATGATATATAGCCTAAGGCCTTCCTATATAAATGGACTATCCCACAACAAAAAAAATAAATAAATAAGACCAGTAGTTCCTGAGATTAGCGCGTTTACATAAACAAACAAACAAACTCTTTCACAATAGGATGCTGATGATGACGTCCAATAATTGCCGTATCACCTTGGCTTCAATCGACGTCCTTCATAAATAGGCGGATGTCAAAGTGATGAATTGCCTCTGATATTACAAAGTAAATGAACTGCTTTTTAAACACACCCCAGCGGGGGTGAAAAGTAAAATGTCTCCGTGACGGGGTGAAAACGCTGGGAAATTACCCCGCTCCTAAAAAATTAAATCTGAATTTATTATGTCCTATTACTATTTTCCTTTTCCTCGACCCTTTTTGTTTCAAAGGGTTAACATTTTTACAATTTTAGAGTTCTTTGACAGGGGTCTTTAGTACCTAGTGGGACTCCATTCCTAACGGTGTCACTTACTCCTTACTTTTTGAAAACTCTCACTCAAATTCCTGTATTAAACATGCTAGGACTTCCCTCTGAAGGAGATCCAGTTTATAATATTCACATTAACATGAAATGCTAATGCCAAAATTTACTGATAATGCTGTTAAGCTGTTCAAATACATATTTACATACACTAATTAAAATAATCTTTTTGACAGCTAAATGGACAAATCGTCGATTTGCTTTTTTTTTGTCTCGATATTATCTAGCACCTTTTTGTTTTGTCGATAATAAACCTAAAGTATATAAAACTGAATTTTTATATACTCGTACTTTAGTTAATACAAGCTAGATATAATACTTAACTGAATCTCATTTAATTAAAAATCCATATCATAATAAAATCTAAAATTATTAAGTTTTTTTACTCTTGTAAAGTGTAAAGATTTGAATGAGAGCACAAAATATTATGCATCCGACCGAAATCCGGGCCTCGTCATATTACCTACTATTTCTATTAGTCAATAGTAGAACAAAAGATATGCTTGTTGCGCTATAAACTGATAAATGTGCTGACATTAGCTTAATAGAATACTAGCTTACCCGTGCCCACTTCGTTGAGCAAAAAAAAATTCAAAAAAAAAAAAAAACGTTTTAAACACTCCCTGGACTTCCACGAATATTTCAAGACCAAAAATAGTCAAATCAGTTCAGCCGTTCTCGAGTTTTAGCAAGACTAACAAACATCAATTCATTTTTAAATATAAGATAATATTATATAATACTATCTTTTGCCGGCGGTTTCGCCTGTGTGGGATAAAAAGTATCCTTCTAATATCTCCAAGAATATATTTGAAGACCTCCGTAGCGCAGTGGTTGAGAGCGTTGGTGCTCGAGCGAGAGGTCGCGGGTCGAATTACGCAGAACAAAAAGTTTTCAATGTTCATGGATGTGTATTAAATTTGTGTATAATATAATAAAAACCTTAAAAATGTGTATAGTATAAAAGTATTAAATATATTTCCGTTGTCTGGTACCTGTAACACAAGTTCTACTGACCATATTGACGGGGTTTGAAGCATTCATAGAGATTTTTATTATTATGTTTGTGTATAGCATTCCTCGCTCACGGGCAATTAAGTCCGATCTTTGGAAGACATGCGTGGGACCGAAGCCAACATGCAGAGGCCCCGTTACACAATTTTAATATTAATATGTGTACAAAGTTTCATGATGATCGGTTAAGTAGTTTTTGCAAGTAAGCGTAACAATAAAACCAACATTCACATTAATAATAGTAAGGATTATTAAAATCGAGCGTTAGAGTTTTATCTGTGTCGCCGTATAAAATAAATTACCAGAAACAACACGAATAAGCTATCTGATTAATAATGCCTCCCACGCCGATTTTGGTGACGGTGGCCGCTTTCATTGAAACAAGGCCAGCTACGCAGGAATTATTTTATAGTGCCCAAGTGTGTGCAATACACAGACGCACTCTCTATTCCATCACTCTCTGACTGGCGGGAGATCAGGCACAGGATCGGTTTTTTACATGCCCATCCGACGCATGGATCATCTTTCTTGTCAGACAATCAGGTGATCAGCCTGCATTGTCCTTACTAAACTTGAAAACAATATTTTATTTGTTTCAACGCGGGAAACGAACCCACGACTTCCGAGTCGAGATCTAGGCTCTAAACCACTAGACCACGGAGGCGTCTATCCGACACGTATATTATATTAATATTATAATGCACTTACCTAACTACCTACTAAAATCTTGTAACACTTTTGAGTCATTTAATAAAAAAAAATCAAAATTAAAAACATTTTATTTCCATATGGGTTATTCGTCGTTTCAGCCTTTTACTGTCCACTACTGAACATAGGCCTCTCCAACACATTTCCAGTGCGACCGGTCCATTGCCACCTGCATCCAACGTGACCCGGCAGTTTTCACCAGGTCGTCGGTCCATCTGGTAGGTGGCCGTCCCACACTGCGCTTGCCAGTACGTGGCCTCCACTCTAGAATCTTTTTGCCCCATCGACCGTTCAATCTTCGTGCTATGTGGCCGGCTCATTGCCACTTCAGCTGACTGATCCTACGGGCAATGTCAGCAACCTTAGTTCTTCTACGGATCTCCTCATTTCTGATTCGATCACGTAGAGAAATACTGAGCATTGCCCTTTCCATAGCTCGCTGAGCGACATTGAGCCTTTTGAAAAGATCCTTCGTGAAGCACCACGTCTCAGAACCGTAAGTCATCACTGGTAACACACATTGGTTGTATACCTTTGTCTTAAGGCACTGAGGTATTTTGGACGAGAATACGTTGCGTAATTTACCGAACGCTGCCCAGCCGAGCTGGATCCGTCTACTGACCTCTCTCTTTAAGTTGGACCTACCTAATCGGACAGCCTGCCCTAGGTATATATATTCGTCAACAACTTCAAGAGTAGAGCTCCCAACAGTTAGTGCGGTGGGTGCAACATGGGGTGCAACATGGTGCAATATGGGTTATTAAATAACACTTATAAAATTGTCCTACATGATGCCTACCACCGGTTCGGAAACTAGCCCTGCGAGAAGAACCGGCGCGGCGTAAGAAACTCGCGTATTAATGTGTAAGTTCTAAGTATCTTACAAAAGTATACAGCTTAATTTTATTCTATACAATTAAAGTAGCGGGAAAAATGTATTGTTAACAACAAAACCTGAATTTTCTTGGAAAAGTATCTCCGTTTAGTAAATATATATAATATTTCTTACTTGTTATAATATATTTTTGTTCAGCGTTTGTACAAAGTTATTATTTACAAATAATATTATCTAAGGCTAGAATTGTACTGTTTTGTTTGTGTAATAAATCAAATAAAATAACAAATAAAGTTCAGAACACCGAAAATAGAACTTGGTTCTAATACAATAGAGTTGTAAATCGATCAATCGAGCGTAAGATTGTTAAATTGACATTTGACTTTTGGTAATGAGAAGACGTGAATGAGTATGTAATGGAAACCACCAAATAAGTCAAAAGTGTTTATTAACGGTTCACAATTATACTAAACACAATCCACACCAATTACCGTAAAAAATTATAGAAGGAGAACGTGAAATGTAGTAAGTACATAAGTAGTAGTATAATATACAATACTAACATACAATAAGGATCGACTTAAATATCGGCACACGCGAGCGTCCGCTAAGGCGCGATACGTCACAGGTGTTACGTATCAGTCTTAAAATCGAACTGGCGGCCGGTCGCCGAGCGGCGCGCGCGACGCGAGCTGTAGGTAGCTACGAGCTAGCGATAACAAACAGGTTCGCCGCGCGGGTCCGCAATGCACGGCGCGGCGTGGTGTAAATAACAATAATATCTTAAATAATAATATTTAAGTATGTAGTAAATAAACATGTAAATAATTCTATCGTTTAAATAAGGTAAATAATTAATTATGTATAGTTTGTGTAAATGTTTTGTATAAATAAAATGTTGTATATATAAGTATATGAATTTAAAACTAAAAGAAAATATGTAGGAGATCCCTACAGACTTGACGCTCCGAGTTTGTTCCGCCGGTTCTTCTCGGCGGGCTAGGGTTGAACCGGTAGTAGCTATTTTGTTGACTTTCCAAAAATAGCTTGTTAAGTTTCATTTGGAAAACGTGACTTTGTACTAGTCCATTTCGCAATTGGTCGGTTTTTTGTATAATGCTCTTTAGCTTATTATCTCCAGCGAATTATTATCATATGCCTCATAGACTTCGACGATCTCTGTAGCGCATTGGTGGCTCAAGCGAACGTCGCGGGTACGAATCCCGCCGAGGGAACAAAAAGTTTTCAATGTTAATGGGTCAGGGATGAATAATGATTATTATATGTATTAATTTTCGGGGGTAGGCGTGCAAAAAGTTAAGTTGAACGTTTAACTGCTCCTTAACCAAAATTATAAATTAATTATTTTAAATCAATATTATGTAAAAATTTATACCTGCATCTACTAGTGTCACAATCTCCTATAATTGCAATAATAAGATACAGTATATAAACACTGTTTTCTTAAACAAATTATATCACTTGCACTTTTGTCAAAATTTGCTGTTATTTTTCTCTTCCACTTGTTTACAATGGAGTCCTTGCAAGAATCAATAACACAAATGAATAAGATGTTTAACTCGAAGATGATGGAGTTCCAGCAGGAGTTGTGTGCGGTCCAGACTACAAACACCTCTACAACACTGGCATCTGATTTTTGTGAGTTCAAAAATTTTATATTGAATGCACTTAAGATGATGCAGGCTCAGTTGGAAATATTGATGGATGCCTATGATCAAACTGAGATGAGGCACAGAAGAAAGATTTTGCTTGTGCATGGAGTTCCCGAAGCCAAAAAGGATGCACAAGAAGCTATTGCATCTTTGTTGTCTTCCCAGTTAAAAGTCCAAGACATAAACATTTCTTCAGTAAAATATTGTCACCGCTTGGGACGCTTAAAGGAATCAAAACCCAGACCGATCTTGGTTAAGTTTCAGAATTTTACTGATCGGAATGAGGTTTGGAGGGCTAAGACCAGCCTGAAAAATTCCGGCATCACTCTATCAGAGTTTTTAATTAAAAAGAGACATGAAGTGTTCCTGGCGGCCAGGCAGCGTTTCGGTGTTACAAAGTGTTGGACATATAATGGCTCTATTTTCGTTGCTAGATCTGATGGCTCCAAAAGCCGTGTTTGTAGCATAGCGGAGTTGGATGCCATTTCTGATCTCTGTGGTGATATGGCAGAAGTCACATCTCAAGTTCCGGCATCCAAAACCAAAAATGAAACTGGAACAAGACCAAGGCGAACCAAAAAGTAAATAGTCTAAGGGTAACATACTTTAAATAATAGCATGGTAACTTTCTCAATCTTCACATATATACATATAAATCTATAATTCTGCTTTGCCAATATTCGCTTCTCATTAATCATTCACTTATAATTTTATTGTCCATACTCATCATCATCACTAATTTCTTTTGTCACAAATTGTCAGTATTTCGAAAATGAAACATATTTAATTTTGTAATCTGTACTTTTTGAAAATGTTTAAACAAACAAATGTTTAAATAAACACGAAGCTTTTGACAGATGTGTTTCGGTGACGTCTGACAGGAGTGAGTGATAGTTATTCTTCTTCGTCTTCTTAATGTCACTTTATTTATAATTTTTTTTTTTTTTGTTTTTTGTGTGTGGACATGAAATTTAGCATGAGCCATTATGTACTTAACTGATTTCTCTTAATCTAGTATTATATATATAAATTGTATCTTTGTTATACAATTTTTGTAACTAATAAGCTGTGCTTGTACTTAGAACTTTATCATTATATCTCAGTATAACTCCATTAAAATTTTAATTGCCAATTTGTGTTGGGCTAGCATCTCATCTTAAATCTAATTATGTTTTGTTAGAATAACTGCTCATATTTAGCTAGGTGCTTAAAAAATAATAGGCATGTTTGGATTCTTTCCATTTATTTACCTACTCTTTTTCTATTTATTTACTAATTCTAAGCAAATTTATTTATATACTTATGTTTTTTTTTTATGACACAGTGGGCTGCAGGCCAATTATATTTCAATTGTTGTAGGATAATATATTTATAGTGTTTTATATATTTTATTTATATTTAGTTTGTGTTATTATCATGAATGTAAGTGTTGACTCATTTGCTTCAGATGATTTTTTATCCATTTCTTCTAACAACAGCGATGATAGTTTTCAAAGTGCCACATTTATGTCTCTTAGGGATACCATAACGTCAAATTTTAACACAGTTAACAAATGTTTTAAGGCCGTTCATATTAATGCACAGAGCATTCCGGCTCATTACCCCGACTTGCTTGCGTCTTTTGATCGGACTAATGTTGATGCTGTCTTTATATCGGAAACGTGGCTTAAGCCTTGCTTACCATCAACATGCTACAGTTTACCCGGTTTTAAGTTAATTCGCAACGACCGCATTGGGAGGGGTGGAGGTGGCGTTGCGATTTATCTACGTTCAGACTTGTCCTACACTATTATTAGCTCGTCAGCGCAACCCCCTCCATCTGATGCTCTCGAGTTTTTGCTGGTAGAAGTCCAGGTATCGCACTATAATAAATTATTACTCGGGGTCTACTATTGCCCATCAATGCACAATGATTACTTCTCATCCTTTGAAAATACGCTTGATGCTTTTACACCGTACTACGATCATTGTGTTATAATGGGCGATTTCAATACTTGTCTACTTAAGGGTGATAGTCGATCGACTAAACTTAGTTCAATTTTAGATTCATATAATATGAAATTACTACCTCTGAATCCTACCCACTGCTTTCCAGGTTCCCGTCCTTCCCTGCTCGACCTAATCATAGTCTCCTCTCCTAATCGTGTTACTACGCATGGACAAGTCTCAGCTGATATGTTTTCATACCATGATCTTATCTATGTCGCCTATAATGTTCGCCCTCCCAAAGCTAAGGTAAAAACTCTTCTTCAAAGAAATTTCTCTTCGATGAATATTGAAAGCCTAGAGGAGGACGCACATAACATAGACTGGTCAAACTTACTCTCAGCTGATTCCATTAATGACAAAATTGATATATTTAACGCTAAACTTAAATCTCTTTATGATATTCATGCACCTGTTAGGCCCGTTAAAATCAAACATCTTCCCGCTCCCTGGTTATCAGACGAAATCAAATCTTTGATAAATGCTAAGCATGCAGCCAAAGCCAAATTTAAAATAAAAAAGACAGAAGAATATCGTAACAAATATATTAAAATCCGGAACCGCTGTAATATGATGTGTCGTGACGCACAAAGACGTCATATTCACGCCTCCGTTGAGAACGGGGATCCGGCTAAAACATGGAAATTTCTCAAATCCCTCGGCGTGGGCAAATGCTCTGAACCGCAAGACTCTCATAATATAGATATAGATTAACCATTTTACTTCCTCTTTTAATCTCGACCCCAAAATTAAATCACAAACGTTAAATTATATTTCTTCGCTACCTATATTGAATTCTGATCCGTTCCTTACTGTTCCAGTTTCCGAGTGTGAGATTAAAAAGCACATCCTTTCCATATCGTCAAACGCAGTAGGAGATGACGGTATCAGTCGTAGAATGATCACACCAATATTAGATATAATTGTTCCTGTTCTTGCACACATTTTTAATTCATGTTTAGAGTCTTGTACCTTTCCTGATGCCTGGAAGGCAGCTTACATAATTCCTTTACCTAAATCCTCCTGTCCTAAGACTGTGTCTGACTTCCGTCCTATTTCCATCCTACCCTTTTTATCAAAAGTTTTAGAGCGAATCATTCATCACCAGCTTACGAAATTTGTTACCCACAACAGCTTACTCAGTCCGTTCCAGTCCGGTTTTCGCACTGGTCACAGTACGACTACCGCATTGGTAAAGGTAGCTGATGATATACGGTCAGGTATGGATGATAAAATGCTTACTATTCTCACACTTCTGGATTTTAGTAATGCCTTCAATTCCATAGACCACGATATTCTGCTAGCCCGGCTTGCATCTTTAAATCTTTCACCATCAATAATTAATTTAATTCGTAGCTACCTTGTAGGACGACGGCAGAGAGTTAAATCATCTGATTATTTCTCCGATTGGAGTTATATCTATGCCGGCGTGCCTCAGGGTGGTGTGCTATCTCCTCTTCTGTTTGCAATTTTTATAAACCCTATAACAATATCGATTTCATCATCCTACCACTTGTATGCGGACGATCTTCAAATATACACACAGTCTCCTTTGGACAATCTGAATTCCGCTTTTGATCTAGTGAATCACGATTTGTCGAATATTTGTGAATGGAGCAAGAATCATGGACTTCTTATTAATCCTATTAAAACTCAATTAATTGTAATTGGTAGCCCCGGGCTAATTTCTAGAGTTGACCATGATTCTTTACCTCCTGTCCTTATAAATGGTGTAACAATACCTTTCAGTAAAGTGGTTAAAAACTTGGGAGTGTACTTTGATGAACATTTATCGTGGACGCATCAATTGCAAGAGATTAGTAGAAAGGTTTTTTCTACCTGGCGTTCCCTAAAACGTCTACGATATGTTCTTCCGATACCCACTAAGGTAGTTTTGGCTGAATCCCTACTCCTTTCCCATTTAGATTATGCGGACGCTTCTTTCACTAACTTGACGGAGGAACAACTGAACAAATTGGAGCGCCTTCAAAACCTGGCTTTGAGGTTTGTTTTCGGTTTACGTAAATTTGACCATATCTCCGAGTATCGCCTCAAGTTAAAGTGGTTGCCAATCCGCTACCGCCGTGACTCTCGTGTTCTCTCCTTCCTTTATAACATCCTATTTGACTCCCATTGTCCCACTTATTTAAAAAGTTATTTTAACTTCCGTACCTCTGACAGACTGGAACTACGATCTATAACTAATCTTCTTCTTGACATTCCTATCCACCGCACTAAATACTTTAATTGCTCTTTCATTGTAAAATCCATTTCCCTTTGGAATTCTTTACCTATCCATATAAGGCAGGCTGAAACTATACATCGCTTTAAAACTCTTATAAAAAATCATTATCTGGAATCATATTGTGTCAACCCTTAACTTATGTAACTAACACTTATTATTATAAATTAAAATATCATAAACCTTATCTATTGTATATATATATATATAGATATATATATTATATTATATTGTATACATATATTATATATTTATTGTGTTTATGTATTATTTTATTTTATTTACTTTTATTTTATTAAATATACTTTTGCGCAACTCCCATTCTCTAGCATTGTTTTCTCTAACACCATAAGGTTGTCTGGAAGAAATTGCTATCTAGTAATAAGGCCGCCTTTGTGTGCATGTCTGATTTTTGTAATGTATATTTTTTTGTTTTTTTTTGTAACTTGTTGTGTGCACAATAAAGTATATTTGTATTGTATTGTATTGTAATTTACCTATAAAGATCATAAACCTGTGTATAAAAGTTTTAAATACATTTTTGTTGTCTGGTTCGGATACTTAGCACGGGATGATCTTCAATATACTTCTATTGACGACCTCTGAGGCATAGTGGTTAAGCGCGTTAGTGCTCGCGGGTTCGACTCCCGCCGAGGGAACAAGAAGTTTTCAATGTTCCTGGGTCATGGATGTATTATTAGTTGATAAGTCTTTTTTTATTAGTAGTAAGGCAACACCTCCTCACGCAGGTTATATAGACCAGTCGGTTGTCGTTCAACAGCAACAAGCCTTTTCCGCTCGTGACTTGGACCGAAAGGGGTAACTCTGCTTGGTGAGATCTTTCCTTGTTAACTTAGTTATTTGTGTTATATTGTGTAATGTGTTCCTTTTATGTATTTGTTACTGTTTTACTGTTTCTTTGATTTTACTAAGTCAACTCTTTGTGTTTAATTTTGTATAGTTGAATTGTGTAAATAATAATTTCTAATTGTTAATTTATTTACATTTTAAATAAAAGCCGTTGCTTGGCTTGTTTTTGTATTTTTTATTTCATATCTTCTCCTGGTTACTAAAGGTATATTTAATTTGTGTATTAATAGAACAAAAATAATAAATATGTGTATATTTTCTATAAAATACATATTTCCGTTGATCTGTAACACTAGTTCTTCGGATACTTAGCACGGGAGCCGACTGACGTGGTGTATCGTCCATAGATATTATTATTATTCTGTTGATCTTCAATCTACTATTATTGATGTTCAATTCTGGAGTCCGAGTGGTCCAGGTGGGGCCCCTGTCCTTCGATGTGACGAGGATCAGCCATTAGCCACCGTCTCCGCCGCGGGTCGAGGTAATCAGGTTAACTAATTAGTTAATTTTTCAAGTAGAATATACATTGTAATTTCATTCGACTTTTTACGAACGTACCGCGATAAAATTCTCCAAGCGCAAAATGACTGGTCTTATTTTAATTATACTAATCTTGGCCTCGTTCCTTTTCTTATTTTCATAGAAAATAAATAACCTGTAGGTCTCTTAACGTCGAGTATAATGGCACAGAAGCTTCATTTCGAATATATATTTTAAATTAACATAAATATTTTCATTACAAAGTAGCCTACATTTTCTTTTGTTTCAAAAAGCAGGCTTAATGACTTGATGGATTGACAGAGTAGGTACAGTGAAATAAATTTCTTTTTATTTTCTCCTCTGTTATTTTTTTGTACGAGATACTGCATGAGATAATGTGATAGGTGAAGTAATAAGGTTATATTTATTATTAAATATGTTGAAAAGTGATATGTAATAATATAAGAAAAATATCTAGTCTAGCAGTTTTCTCTATGGATCTGAATAAATAATTATATAAAGTATTTATTCAGATCTACATGTTATATTTTCTTTTATTAAATTATGTTTGTCTATTAATTAAAAAATAAATGTCATTTGTTGATATTGTAAATAGACATCATAGGTATTTAATTATATTGTGTTCTTTTCTTTACCATTATTTAGAAACCAACTATGTCATTTTACTGTCTCGCAGGCTTATTACGTACCTGTATCTTTCAAAAGCAAATCATTCAAAAAAATTACGTAATTATTACAATTTAGCTTTATTAATAGGTTAAAAGGTAAAAAACGCCTAAAACCAAACTGAATAGGAGAGTAGTTAAAAGTTTTAAAACTGTGAAAAATTAATTTGATGTCAATGTTTGTTTGACTGACATTTGATGAATAGTTCCTATGATTGCCACTAAATTGTTATGGCGCTAGTGTCGTAGCCAAAATGAAGCAATTGTGCATTCAAACAGAACAACGAGTGATTAGCACACATACGTTCATCTATCGATTGTGCGTCTATCGCACGCTTTTGCTAATGCTATTTTTACGTAATCAGCCGGCCATTCTTGACCCTTGGCATGCCTGGTGGGCAAAAGTTACACGCTATGCCTGGTGGGTCTCTCAGACCCCGATTTCAAAATACCTTTTTTTTGTATAAATTCTATTATGTAAGGTGGTGCAATGATTCAAGACGCATGCTTAATGGGCAAGAAAGAGATAGTAATAAAAATCGCATTAGAAAATTAACTTTATTTAAATATTCCAAATATTAAACAGAACTTACATATTTTTATGAAACATTTCGAGACTATAACTTTGTCAAAGTTAGTATCAAAAGTAATGAGATCTCAATCAGACTTGAATCCAGTGGAATGCACTATCATATACTTAAACAAAATCATAAAACAAATTAGTCTCCATCACTTGCATTAATATTTTGTATAGCTTTGGTTTGGTAACAATTTGCGCATTGAATATGTCAAACAAATATGCTGGGGTTTGCGATCTTTTTTCTCGGGACAAACGTGGCATCTGAGCTTTATTCCTGGAGTTAATTTTTTATCGGTGGGCAAAAGCAGAAACAGCTTCTTCATCCTCTGGAGCAACGTCAAACTCTTCTCCACTTGAATCAAATAAAACTACGTCTTACTCATTCAACTCTTGGAATAATGTCGTCTGTTAGTTTTTTATTCATGATAAACTTGAAAAATAATAAAAATATTATCGTATAATGAATGAACTAATATTATTTAACGGACAAATCGCAATATTCATAACAAAAAATAAAATAAATACTTACAGAATAAAGTCACGCCGTATGCCTTGTGGGGTCTGTGGGACCCGCACGCGCTTTACGCAAGTCCTTTTACGCTCTTAAGTCGCCGCGGACTGAGGAAGCAGGTGGAAGGCATTCCGTGATTAGTAAAGGCCAGCTACTAAGAACGGCGAGGCGTGAAAATCAAATTGAAACGAACTACAACAGTTCACGCGTTGGTGTGGGTCTGACAGACCCTACCAGGCATGCCAAGGGTTAACAATGTCTGAGGCCAGGCCAATGAGGTTCACAACGGTAGGCTGATTATGTATCTCGCAACACCAATTCGACAGGCGTAAATTGTACAATTGTTTACAATATCGCTCTCAAGTGACAGCGTTTGACAGCGATATTGTAAACAATTGTACAATTTACGCCTGTCGAATTGCTGTTGTGAGATACATAATCAGCCTACGGATATGGCTCCTGAGCGTTAAGGTTCATGTTACTCAGCCACGCGATCGTCTGGCCCAGATGTTGGAGTCAGGCAATTGATGTGACTACTGGACGAAATTGTATTTTCCTTTCAACTTGTGGATTCCTAAAAAAATGTTTGTTTTTTATTCTGCATTAAATTATAATTTATAAAACATTGATCTTGTCCATGGGTTGCCGGAGTATGATTCGCACCTCCATCAACCATTTTTATAACATCGTTTAGGGGAGCCTTATGTCCAGCTGTGGACGTCAAAGCTGAAACGAAAACGTAATGCTTTTTTATTATCTTTATTTATTAAAGAGGCTTTTCCCATACAAGGCGTGTCAGCCCCATTATAACTTAAACTATACTAGCCGACCCGTGCCCACTTCGTTGAGCAAAAAAAAAATAAAAAAACGGTTTAAGCATTCCTTGGACTTCCACGAATATTTAAAGATCAAAAATAGCCAAATCGGTTCAGCCGTTCTCGAGTTTTAGCGAGACTAACGAACAGCAATTAATTTTTATATATAAGAAGAAGATATCCCACCAAAAACATTTTCATATAAAAATGTAGCCAAGACGAGTGTACATAGCTTACATTGTGAAAAAGTTATCAGATATCGTATTAAAAGAAGCGCTAAAGACTTCACGCTCTAAATTTACAAGCTCTATAATATACCTTAATCAAAATCTATCAAAAAGTGGTGGGATTTCATGTAGAACCAAATTTCTTGATCTATGCGCCCTTAATTTACTAAGCTTAGCTTCACTTACTCTACATTTAAGTTAAAACGTGATGCTTGGCCGTTTTATTTCACACACGATAAATGAATGCCTATGAAATCTTCGCAAGGGTAGCAAAACGCACAAGTATAACGTTTTAACTGAAATGTACAGTAAGTGAAGCTAAGCCTATTTAAGTAAGGGCGCATAGATCAAGAATTTTGGCTCTATATGAGATCTCATAACTCTTTTTAACTTTTTTACAGGTTAAGCTATGTAGACTCGTCTTGGCAACATTTTTACATGAAAGTCAGTGATGAAATCTGCGGTTTTTAGACATTGATAAAATCTTAAGTATTTTACGACATTCAAACTTTGTATATTTCATGTTTTTTCCCATTATATAATGTTGAAATCTTCAATAATTTAGCATCGTCCAATGCAAAGTTGTGAGAGTTCAAAAAAACGACGAAACCTTTCGGGAAAAGGTAGGTAGTGCCCTTGCGCTTCGCTTGGCTCGTCTTGGCGGGGTACGACCATGCCCTTAGATGTGTTAGTTCTCGAGCAGGAGGTCGCGCCGAAGATACAAAAAGTATGTGGGACTTCTGGCTTGCTACGGTTTACCCACTAAAACCACTTGCGGATTGGCATCAGCCGTTTATTGAAAGACGTGCCCTGGATCTTTCAAAGCACAGGCCACGCCCCACTGACCGGCCGGTCTACCTCATAAGGGACCGGACTGCCATCAAATTAAAGAGCGATTCGGCAAACGGAAGCGCTCCCCTCGGCGCCGAGACAGACAAAGCCGGGGAGGTTACCCATCCTTCTACCCGGAGCCCCGTACTAGACGTGAGATGGGAGGGCCGCATAGCGATGCCTTCGCACCCCCGTCCTGCGCCGGCGAAGCGGAACAGAGGAAGGATCTATCTCTCTGTCCCGCTCCGAGGCCTCCTTCTCGCAGACCTGTTCGCAGAAGGAGACCACCGCCTGCCAGGCCTCGTCACTCTCAAGCACGCAGCGAACCATGCTTGGGAGCGAGAGGTCCCGCCCAATCACTGCCATGAGATCATGGCGCTGCACGGCCCAACGATCGCACTCCTCAACGGTGTGCTGGGCCGTGTCCTCCGCAGGGATAGAACATCTCTGGCCTGAACACGCGCTGCGAAATAAATCGTTTGTGTTCTAGATAGAAGATATCTGGCTTGAACACGCGCTGGGAAATAAATCGTTTGTGTTCAAGATAGAACATCTCTGGCCTGAACACGCGATGGGAAATAAATCGTTTATGTTCTCGATAGAACATCTCTGGCCTGAACACCCGCTGAGAAATAAATCGTTTATGTTCTCGATAGAACATCACTGGCCTGACACGCACTGGGAAATAAATCGTTTATGTTCTCGATAGAATATCGCTGGCCTGAACACGCACTGGGAAATAAAAACGTTTATGTTCTCGATAGAACATCTCTGGCCTGAACACGCACTGGGAAATAAATTGTTTATGTTCTGGATAGAACATTTCTGGCCTAACCACACGATGGGAAATAAATCGTTTATGTTCTCGATACAGCATCACTGGCCTGAAAACGCACTGGGAAATAAATCGTTTATGTTCTCTATAGATCATCATTGGCCTGAACACGCGCTGGGAAATAAATCGTTTATGTTTGTTATGGAACGTTCATCACAGGTGCGGCGCAGCCTTCCTGCCCCAAATACAACTGTCTACCCTCGTCAGCTCCTAATTATATATTCCACACATTTCATTTGTACATCTTAGACAGTGTTCGAGGGGCTTGCTGTACGTAATAAATTATATTTTAAGTTAAAACGAGTTGTCGTTGAGTGTTTCGACCACAGAACAAGTCTATTATACTACGTGAAGTAAAACTTGTACCTCGTGGAGTCGAAGCCCACGCAGAGGCACCTTTAAACAATTTTATTGAAATGTGACCGAGATAAAATCGAATAATTTACGCGCACGCGTCGCCAGTTAGCCTAAAAACCTTAAATAAGGTTATTACACCGAATATTGATACCCTATTCAAAATTAAGAGCCCTCTTATTCACGGACTGTCTCTGTCATTGCTTGACCGAATGATAAAGATAGCATGTGACTTGAGCACCACATAATGTAAAGCTATCGTACGGTATTAAGGTATATACTCGTATCTAATATTTTCTTCCCAGGAAAAGATTCGTATACTGATGTAATACACATAATATCTTGTTTGAGGCTCCACGCGCCCGTTGTCTCCTTCTAAATGAATAAAGTCATTTCTGTTTCATTATTACCAGTTTCATGGTTTTGCAAGTGTAGTTATTTTCTTTGTTTTCGAAGCTTTATAATGAAATTTTGAGCTTATGACTTTTGTGTGTTACGTTCAGCTTTTAATTTTTTTCGGTTGTGAACCTTATACACGAAACTTTGATGGAAATGCTTTAAAATTTTAGTTATGAATGTTGCAGCAGTAATAGCGAGATACACATTTTTTTCGTAAAAATACATGCAGTTGAAGAGAATAGAATTTTATTAATACCTATTTCTTGCCTTTGCGAAACATTATTTATGTTAACCTAAAAATATTAATCAAAATTTAAAAACTATAACTCGATTACGAAAATTATAAAAAGGGTTTTAAAAATATAAGGGTGTAAAAAGAAGTCACTATAACTTTGAGAGACGATTATACGACCTTTCCTCATTTTGGAAATGTTTTTTTCCTTTTTTTATTGTCAAAAACTTTTTTTTTTACATTTTATTATTTCTTAATTTTTTTGTCGAAAGATAAACGAAAAATAACAAAATTATATTATAATAAATAATTATAATAAATAAAGCAAAAATTTTTTGTTTTTAATGAAAAAAAAAATACATTCCTAGAATGAGAAAAGGTAGTATAATCATATCCCAAAGTTATAGTGACTGTTCTTTTTACACCCGTTATTACAGCAGTAAGTATATAATTAGGAATCCACTGACATCTTATTCACTAAAATCTAGAATTAGAATACTTAAGTAAAAACTGAAATTAAATATAACTAAAGTTATAACACAATATAGGTATAATAACAGTAACGAAAAAGATGTATCAAAATATCGTATTAAATCTATCCATATAGAAAATAAATACTTTGCAGGAAGCTTGATAAAATATAACAAGATCTTTAGTCTCGATGAGGATTTATTGTTGGGAAAACACGGGGAAGGTCAATAAATCCAGCTTTCGCAGTAATGAGAAAAATGAGGTGTTCAGCTCGCGATTCCGAGTATTAGACCAATTTACTCACTCCTTTGTATCGGTTCTCTGTGCATTTTCCGGAAATACGAGTACTGGAAAATAAAAAAGCTTTTATTCAAAATGAAAAAATATTTCCTTTTTTAAGACATAAAAAAAAATCGGCCAAGTGCGAGTAGAACTCGCGCACGTAGGGTTCCGTACAAAGTCCAAAAAATGAAGTTTGTTGCATGGTAGCCCCTCTTAAATATTTCCTCAGGCTTCCTTCACACTAGCGTTTGTCCAGCGTAGGCGTTCGATAAACGTATGCGGAGCGCAGACGAGGCGCGCGCGTCGCGCTGTCGTAACGTTTCCTCTGCAGTTAATTAAACGCTTTTAAATTAAATTTCGTTGTCGTTTCAGTATTATCATTATTCGTCGCGCACACGCAGCGTTCTGATAATATGATCCAGTAGAGAAGCGGCGACAACGCGACGCACGCGCCGGTACAACGCGACATCTGCGCTGCGCATACGTTTATCGAACGCCTACGCTGGTATAACGCTAATCTGAAGGCAGCCTATAATAGAAACATAAAAATGTTGCTTTCAATTTTGGTTAATTTTGATGATAAATGGTTACCTGCTTGTGTGAACAAGAAAGGTGTTCCATGCGTGGGATGAGCATGTAAAAAAGTCAGTCCTATTCTTTCGCCAGTCATGTCAGGTTAGTGGTTACTCGACCTGACTGGCGAAAGAACAGGCGCAGAAAAATCCCACAACAGGGTTCATAGAGAGTGTCTTTGTGTATTGTGCACACACTTGGGCACTATAAAATTATCGTCCGCAGATGGCCTTCACTAAAACCGCTCACCAACACCAAAACCAGTTTCACTCGGAGCTTATAAATATTACGTAAGCAACATAACTCGATACATACTCGCACTTAGATCATTTCAATCTACATACCATCGTCGTAATTTGTTTGTTCCCACGGAGCACATTAGGCAAATCCATTAAATAATTCAAGTCCTTTACATTTTCAAGATCGGAATGAATTACTGATATTTACCATTTTAGTTAGAGATAACAAAACGAAAATGAATTAATGGATTCTACATTGAACTTAATTGAAAATATTGGTTATTTATGTTTATACACATGTTATTGTAAATTGTATAACAGTTGCTATTAGTGATGGGTTAATTTTTTACGCCGCCCTCGACACGTGGTCACGGGACAGGAACATGGTCGGATCACCCGTGACCACAGCTGCTTGAAAATAATCGAAATAAACTCTGTAATTAATTAATACCAATCGGTGCACCGTAGGTATTGAATTTTAATTGGTAATATTTGTGTTTGTACTCCAGGCATACTACAAATAACTTAACACATTTTCTGATTTACTATTTTATATTTACTTGTTTTTTCTAGCTTGTTTTTCAGTTGCAGATTTGAAATAGGATTTAAACTCTTCGTGTTAAGGCAGCTCGCATAATGGAGAATGTTCACTAGTTTTGTTTTTTTACGTTTCATATAGTCCATATGAAATAAAAAAAGTGTGTGTAAAAATTATTTCGATACGTCGCTTAGTTCCCGAGATATTGAACTTGACGGTTGGCCGGCGCTCGGTGCGGTGACGTCACGAGTCATACGCTCACGCAGTACGTTGCGCGCTCCAGTACGGTGTACTACGAAATAACGCTAATATTATTCAAAATGTCGAATTCAATTACAAGAAAATCATGTGTTGTGCCAAAATGTGAAAGTACTACCACCATAGCACCGGAAAAGTTTTTGGTTCCAATATTATATTAAAATACGTCAGAAATGGCTAAAAGCGATCTGAAATAGGAAAAATTTACAAAAAGTCATAAAGTGTCGCATACATAATTTTTGTATTATGTGCGTTATCGCGAAAAAGGTTTTGTACATCTGTCCGAACAAAATTATATAATATAATATTTTTTATTAACTATTATGAAGTAATAAATTCATCTACCACTGTCTATGTATCTCATTACGAGTATTTGTTCGAGTAGATATAATCCCACCAAAAACATTTTCATGTAAAATGTTGTCAAGACGAGTCTACACAGCTTACCCTGTGAAAAAATTATCAGATATCGTATAAAGCCAAGCTCTACACAGTACACTAACCTTAATCAAAATCTATCAAAAAGTGGTCAGATCTCATGTAAAACCAAAATTCTTGATCTATGCGCCTAATGGATAGGATTATATACGTATAAGTATATATAATATTATGAATAAAGTTAAAATAGAATTAGACGGTTTCAGATTAAACTTGACTGTTGTCATTTCCGGTTCCCAAATAACATATTATATGTTGTTGATCGGTACTAAAACAGTCATGCCAACACCAATATTAATGCTGTATAGTTTATAATAAGATGAAAACTATGTTAATATAATATTATGATTTTGAGTATAATGTAAAATACTAACAGTCCATATTATAAAAAATAGACTGTTTAATGTGGTATCTGTAATAACAATTGATGTAAATATTATTAAGACTTCCGATAAAAACTAAGATATTACAATGTAATTGATAATAACTATATTTTTGTTTATAAGTCGCTGATGTATTTAAATGTTTTGTGATTACTTAAATTTATTTTTTTAAATAATTGTAATTGTGAATAGAAAATGTATTTAAGTACATTTTGTATTTATAATCTATGCCCTACATTTGTGGCAACCTTGGTATGTTATAAAAAGGGCTGTCACTGCTTCAAGGGTCTCTAGTTGTATCTGAAAGCTGAGACTAAGGTGATGTACTTGTTTCTGTAATATAATTCTTATTTCTGTACTTTAATATTCCTTGATGTATATATTGGTTATTCTTTTGATCTTTTGATGATTTAATATTTCTGTCATGTTGTAAAGCTTATAATACAGTTCGTTTTGATATCTTTCGTAGTTAAAGTGTATTTATAGCTATAAAGTTATTTCATATTAATTTGGATCATTATTCCGTATTATGTAAGTGTAGAAATTATAGAAGTATATAATATCGATAGTTTATATTGTTATTCGATTAGATAATATGTTCTATAAATAGAAATTAGGTCACCTATTAAATCTTATATCTACCCACATATTGCCTTAAGTTATGTTCAATTAACAATCGGTATTTAAGTACTCTCTTGGTATTACCTTTCAAAACTATTAAAAGATATTATAATTATTATGTTCAGTTAAGGTTCTTTAAGAATTTGCTGTTATAATAAGTTCCCTTACATTTTGAATTGCTTAGGGTAGGTACTTGAATATAAATGTATTTCTGTAATGGTTAACTATTTAAGTCGAAATATCAATTGAATAAACTCCTGGTAATAAATTATTATTAGTTATTACTTTTACTAAATAAAATGTAATAGTATTCTGTATAATAATATTTAATAGTAGCAACTGGTTGATAATTTTGTAAGTATCTACATTCGAATATACGTTGTGGAAAGTAAACAGTAACAATAAACTTTAGATAGGTACATTTTAACTTGGCTTTGAATTATTTTAGTAAAAATACCATTATATATAATTATGATATTTATATATCTCCTCATCCTATGTTAGCTAATTTTTATATAGCTAACACGCCCTTACTTCACCAGGCTTAACTTCACTTACGCTACATTGCAGTTAAAACGTGATGCTACTTTTTGTTTTTTTTTGCATCTACCCTCAAATTTGTTTTTTTTGCATCTACCCTCAAATTTGTTTTTTTTTGCATGTACCCTCAAATTGGATCTTTTGCATCTACCCTCAAATTTGAGGGTAGATACCCTCAAATTTGTTTTTTTTTGCATCTACCCTCAAATTGGTTTTTTTTTGCGTCTACCCTCAAATTTTTTTTTGCATCTACCCTCAAATTTGTTTTTTTTGCATCTACCCTCAAATTTGTTTTTTTTGCATCTACCCTCAAATTTGTTTTTTTTGCATGTACCCTCAAATTTGTTTTTTTTGCATGTACCCTCAAATTTGATCTTTTGCATCTACCCTCAAATTTGTTTTTTTTGCATCTACCCTCAAATTTGTTTTTTTTGCATGTACCCTCAAATTGGATCTTTTGCATCTACCCTCAAATTAGTTTTTTTTGCATGTACCCTCAAATTTGATCTTTTGCATCTACCCTCAAATTTGTTTTTTTTTTTGCATGTACCCTCAAATTGGATCTTTTGCATCTACCCTCAAATTTGTTTTTTTTGCATCTACCCTCAAATTTGTTTTTTTTTTGCATCTACCCTCAAATTTGTTTCTTTTTTGCGTCTACCCTCTAATTTGTTTTTTTTGGATACCCTCAAATTTGATCTTTTGCATCTAGCCTCAAATTTGTTTTTTTTGCATCTACCCTCAAATTTGTTTTTTTTGCATCTACCCTCAAATTTGTTTTTTTTGCATGTACCCTTAAATTGGATCTTTTGCATCTACCCTCAAATTAGTTTTTTTTGCATGTACCCTCAAATTGGATCTTTTGCATCTACCCTCAAATTTGTTTTTTTTTTCATCTACCCTCAAATTTGTTTTTTTTTGCATCTACCCTCAAATTTGTTTCTTTTTTGCGTCTACCCTCTAATTTGTTTTTTTGGATACCCTCAATTTTGATCTTTTGCATCTACCCTCTAATTTGTTTTGTTTGCATCTACCCTCAAATTTTTTTTTTTGCATTTACCCTCAAATTTGTTTTTTTTTTTGCATGTACCCTCAAATTTTATGAAATGCTATAAATACCGTATTTATATCAGCTTAAACTATTTGGATTAATATTTTTGTTAATCCAAATAGTTTTATGAATAAATAGTTTAAAGCTTATGTAAATACGTTATTTATAGAATTTTATAATTTTTATTTTCCATTTGTAAACAATGTTATTACCATGACAACCGTGTCATATAGACTGTCAACGACGTGAATCGATCGAGTCCAGGTTCAAACCCCGCGTGACCAATACGTATATTTTCTTCTTTTTTCTAATTTTCTGCTTATTTTTTTCAACATTTTCTTTCATAATAACCTTTTCATGACAATAACGAACATACCGTAAGAAAATTTGCGAAATTGGTCAAGTCGCTGTCGAAGCGCACACGAAGTAAATTTTGAAGGTAGTTTTTTTACACTTTGGGCTACATTTTTGGGGTTTTGGTAAGGAACCCTAATTTTTATTAACATATAATATAGCCTATGTTCAGCGCAAGGAATGTAGCTTTCCAACGGCAAAATAATTTTTCATTTTGGTTCAGTGGTTTCAGAGCCTATTCCATTCAAACAAACAAACAAACAAACAAACAATCAAATGTTACCTCTTTATAATATTAGTATAGAAGTATAGATAGATATAGATAGATTAATAGCATACTTCTTAGGCACATAGGTCATAATATCTTGGACGACTAAATATAACGGCTGTAAAAAGAGCAGTCACTATAACTTTGGGATATGATTATACTACCTTTTCTCATTCTAGAAATATATTTGTTTTAATTTTTTTTTACAAAAAAAAGAAAAAATTTTTTTTTGCTTTATTGTTATTTTTGCGACCAAAAAATAAGAAATGGTGAAAAGTTAAAAAAAAAAATTAGTTTTTGACAAAAAAAAAAACATTTCCAAAATGGGGAAAGGTAGTATAATCGTATCTCAAAGTTATAGTGACTGCTCTTTTTAACCGACTTCCAAAAAAAGGAGGAGGTTCTCAATTCGTCTGTATGTTTTTTTTTATGTTTGTTACCTCAGAAATTTCGCCTGGGTGAACCGATTTGGATCATTTTTTTTCATTTGAAAGGTGGTGCTTCCCGTTTGGTTCCATTGTCACCAAAGTGGTGACCTGATGATGGGATCCGTGAGGAATCGAGGGAACTCCTCAAAATTTATATGGAAACATATATCGATTTTGATTTTTTCTGAAGTAGCCCAAGCATTTATGTTACCAACTAGTAAGATTTTGCACCATATCCTGGACCTAAAGTAGTGAACAGAACTTCTGAGTCCTTAGAGATACACGTTTGAAGATTGCAGCGTTATTTAAAGAAATGCAAGCATACGCCACTACGTCACTTACAGTGTTGTACCAGTGTTTACCAAAGTGGTGACCTGATGATGGGATCCGTGAGGAATCGAGGGAACTCCTCAAAATTTATATGGAAACATATATCGATTTTGATTTTTTCTGAAGTAGCCCAAGCATATGTTACCAACTAGTAAGATTTTGCACCATATCCTGGACCTAAAGTAGTGAACAGAACTTCTGAGTCCTTAGAGATACACGTTTGAAGATTTCAGCGTTGTTTAAAGAAATGCAAGCATACGCCACTACGTCAATTACAGTCGAACTTGGTCTCATAGTTATCAATGCCTGATGATGGTGTCGTGAGGAATCGAGGGAACTTCTCGAAATTTATACGAACACCTATAGTAATTTTGTATTTTTTTCGAGTATCATGCTTATGTTACTCGATATGCTTATATCCGTCTAAAAACAAACATAATTTTGAATCAACTATCAAGGTATACCGCATACATCAGAAACAGGCATACAGAACTGCTTAGTCTTTGAAGTTATACGTTTGAAAATTACGACATCGCTTAAAGTACTGCAAGCATACTTTAAGCGATGCCACTATATCAATTACAGTACTCAACACCACCTCTGTCTTCACCAGATAGTAGGTATCCATATATACTATCATAACAATATGACGAAATAGGTAAATATTAAAAAGGGAAAAAATTGTTTTAAGCCAAATAAATAAATGTAAATCGACTAAAAATAATAAAAGAGTTATATAGAAATCATATTCAGTTTGGCTGGTACCGATTTTGATATTATTAAAATTTGTATATCATTTTATAGTCAATCAACTTGATATATATAATTTTTGCGCTGCTCTGGCTATATCCCTACTAAGTCTACCCATAACTAAAAATCTTAAAATAAAATAATTTTAAACAAAAAAAACCGACTTCAAAAGGTAAACTAAAAAGCAAAAAATAAATTTACTTCGCACAAAGTAATACTTGTCGGAGGAAAACTAAGAATAGGATCGATCGAAGAAGGAGGAGGAATCTCTAGGCGACGGGATCACGCCTGGACGTGTTCAGTGACAGTTGGCTATGACAGCTCGTTTTTCAAGTGTCACTTATGTCAGCGATGACAGATGGCATTGTCGACGGGACACCGGAAAGGGGGTGATGATATTCTTTTTGGGGGTGACCATTGGAAGACCGAAGATATCGTGAGAAGCTGATGTTCACACACGTTAGCCAATATGTCAGCTGACCTCGTCACGTCTTGAGATGAATCCATTTGCATCCACGATCTGAGTTAATGTTTTAGAGTGAAACTAAGTTTTTGTTAAACTGAATATAAGTACTGTTTGTGCGGCTTATTATTTCCTGACGATACCAAACAATCAAAAGACGCCCACATTTAATCTCCCTCCGAAATCAGAAATTGGGATATACCCGCAAAATCAAGATAGATGGTTACAGGGTACCTACAAATTGTTGGATTGGATATTATGGCCTTGCGGATATTCAGATCACGTTGAGACGGAACAGATTATATTACGGAGCCTCCACTACCAAAGGCAGCATGGTATATAATGCATAGCAGAAAGACGATTGATGGGATGACAGCGCTGCTGACGATGGTAACGTGCTGATAATGGGAATGTGACGATTTACAATGAGAATGTGACGATTGACAATGGGAACGTGACGATTTACAATAGAACCACGATAATATGACAAGATTGACGTGGCTAGTCAACGACAGGTCTTGGTTATAAGCTTGATGGCTTTGGTAACAGGTGGTAGCAATCTTTTATATTATAATATAATTATATTCCTCGTTATAATTTGGAAGCCTTCAAAGTAAATACAATTTCAAAGTTTCCATGAAATTGCTTGCCCAAAAATCTAAATAAACTTTAAAGTTTAGTGTTCGTTTGTATTGCTGTTTTGTTTTATTTGTAGATGGACAATACATTGGGATAGTGCTGGACTGGACGATGCATAGCCTTGCATAGCTTGCATGCTTGCCCGATGCATAGAATGAGCTTTGCTGGGTAACCAACCAGCGCAGATGAGCATTGTGTATCTTATGGACTATTCTACTTGCTTCGCAAAGATGTGAACTGGTAGTATGAGTATCATTACTTATTTCATTGTAAAGTTCAGAATTAGTCTGGTTTTATAATCACAGTATTAGTAACAGAAAAGAGATTCAAAGTAAAAGATCTTACAGTATTTTGATACTTAAATTATGTGAGTTTTAAAACTTGTTATTATACTAGCTATATTCTTATTAATAGAGTGAAATCAACACAGTTAATAAAGAAGAAATCAAAGTTTGATTTTAATGATAATAATTATTATTACACAACAAGTAAAGGTCTTATGCAGGTGAGCACAAGTTGTAAACAAACAGGCTTATACAATAACATTGACATGATCTTTGTAAATATTGTTTACATGATAGTAAGTAGGTAGACAAGTTTGTAGGAGCGAGAAAGACTATTTAAAAAAAAAAAAATTTATTTAAAGTTGCAACTTATTAAAGTTTAAAACTTAATTAGGGTTAACATGCAGAGCTTTTACAAGTTATCTTCTGTCGGGACACAACCAAGCAGAAATTCATGCCACGATCAAATGTCCCCATCGGGAGTATTTACAATAGTTGAAACAAAATACAACAACACATGTGTGTTAAATAAACAAAGCTTTGGTCATAATTAATCTTGGGATGCAATTAATGTGTCATCTCTTAGTTTTTACGTGAAGTCCGTTTTAAAGTCAAGTGCTGAGGGCTTGACAAATCTCTAGTTACAACAAATCTTAAGAGTAGTCAATAAATCAATAAATTGATCATGGGGTCTTGAGGGTTAACATAAGTAGGTAGTTTGAAACTACATACTTAAATGTTATTTTCATTGGTGAGTTTAAAACAAAGAAAAAAAAAAAAAGAGTATCTATAAATAATGTCTTGTACATTGTTATTTATTCCTAAGCTGGCTATAAAAATATCTGTTAAAGTAAATTTGGAATACATATTACCTACAGATTTAACAGACTTTTACTTTTTAGAACATTATGCAATATGGAATAGTTTAAAATTCGTCCAACAGGATAATATTGTTTGTGATATGAGTTTTATGGAATTAACACATTTTAATTTCATGTTTCAGAAGTTACTGTATGTAAGCTGGTACTAACGGTGAACAAGGCATCACACACTCAACGGTCCAAGAGTCTCAGAGGCCGTGGCAGTCCACTGATGCGGTGGAAGATCAGAAAGTTCATTGAGTGACTTCAGTTAGCTTCGACCAACTTGGTGATTTTGTAAAAGGTTGTAAACGCACTAGCGAGTCTTCAGGTATTATGAATGACGAATGAATTGCCTCCGTGGTCTAGTGGTTCAGAGCTTAGCTCTTGACCCGTATTTGTGGGTTCGATTCCCACGTTGAAACAACAAAAAAGGTTGTTTTTAGGATTGGTTAGGACAATGCAGACTGATCACCTGACTGTCTGACAAGAAAGATGATCCATGCGTCAGATGGGCATGTAAAGGGTCGGTCCTGTGCCTATTCTCTAGCCAGACGTGTCGACTTACCGTTCCGCTGGGTTGTGAGAGTGAAGGGAAGAGAGTCCTTCTGTGTATTGCGCACACACTTGGGCACTATAGAATAACTCCTGCGTAGCTGGCCTGGTTTCAATGAAATTGGCTACCGACAACTTACCGTTCCGCTGGGTTATGAAAGTAAAAGGAAGAGAGAGTGCTTCTGTGTATTGCTCACACACTTGGGCACTATAAAATAACTCTTGCGTAGCTGGCCTGGTTTGAATGAAATTTGCTACCGACACCGAAATCGGTGAAGGGAGCTATTATTATTATTATGAATTACTCTGGGTTCCAGTGGTTTAGAACCTAGTACTCGACTTTGTGGGTTCGATTCCCGCGACAGTACAACTAAAAATGTTTATTTTTGTCAAGTTTAGTGAGGACAGTGCAATCTGATCACTTGTTATTGTGTGACTCTAAAGTAATAGCTTATTTTCATTCAATCAGTTAGATCATTGAAAGGAAATAAAATTAATTTTACTGCATAGTGAAATCTAACATTTTAATCTCATTGTTGTTGCTGATATTTAAACCGCGATAGTTTTGTTCTTGAGATACAGCCTGATTAAAGACAGACAGGCACAGCGAAGTCTTAGTAAATAAATCCCTAAAAGAACTTAATTTTAGATAGTCTGAACATTTTTTTGTGCTGTTTCATTTTGTGTACAGTGGATCGAGCTTCGAGCAACGCTAGCGACGCAACACGACGCGACGGAGCGCGGCGAGCGATGCAGCGCAGCGCGGTGGCGCGGCGGCTAGACGACTGTCGTCTGTACTTCGTTGAAGTATCACATTCGAAACCAAAATTATTTGGTGAGCGTAATTGTTTATCTACTGACTGTAGTGTGATACTGGCGGAGTCGGGGTTTTCACAGACCATACGCTGTGCATGTGAAGCACACGGGTAGCCGCGGTTAACACAAATGTGTTAAGCGGTTGACGTATGTCGGCGATGGAGCCGTGTCATAGAAGTCAAATTCTGATGACAATATTTGACCTACCAGGCATCATTTCGCAGCAGCAACAATTAAAAGTCGGTATCTCTTGGGGCAACTCAAGTAGGACGCGGAACGCAGCGGGCGTGTGATGCTGGAAGGTTGGGGTCTACACAGACCACATGATGTGTATTCAATGAGTGATGCACACGTGTTAGCCGTGAGGAGAACACGTCGTGTTACGCGGCTAACGTATTTCGACTAAAGAGCCCTGGTCATATAGACATTACCTGAGACTTTGCGTAGTTTATTGTTGTGCATTAAAGAAGTTAAAGTATCTGTTGAGATTACTATTAGAGATTAAACTAGCAAATTGGTCTAAAATTGTAGAGTCAGGTTAGGCCGAGCAAAAGGCTTGTGATATTGCAGCTGTTTTTTTTTCTTTTACAGGACCAGCACACGAGGACGTGTGACTGGTCAGAATGGCCGTGTCGGAGGAAAACTAAGAATAGGATCGATCGAAGAAGGAGGAGGAATCTCTAGGCGACGGGATCACGCCTGGACGTGTTCAGTGACAGTTGGCTATGACAGCTCGTTTGACAAGTGTCACTTATGTCAGCGATGACAGATGGCATTGTCGACGGGACACCGGAAAGGGGGTGATGATATTCTTTTTGGGGGTGACCATTGGAAGACCGAAGATATCGTGAGAAGCTGATGTTCACACACGTTAGCCAATATGTCAGCTGACCTCGTCACGTCTTGAGATGAATCCATTTGCATCCACGATCTGAGTTAATGTTTTAGAGTGAAACTAAGTTTTTGTTAAACTGAATATAAGTACTGTTTGTGCGGCTTATTATTTCCTGACGATACCAAACAATCAAAAGACGCCCACATTTAATCTCCCTCCGAAATACTTATTTTCACTTAAGTAAATAAATTTATTCTTTAATTTTGAAGTCGGTGCCAAGTCCAGCGTTCTTTCATAATTTGTTTTCATTTAATATTAGTTTGTAAGCCAGTACTTTGGTAGGTACATAATATATAGTAATAGTTACATTGATAGTTGTATATTTTTTTCTGATTATTTTTTTTGTGATTGCCTACATATATTTAGTAATTTGATATTGCAGTAAGGTTGTTGAAGTCGGTTACCTTTTGAAGTCGGTTTTTTTGTTTATTACACACTGTATACTATGTTAGGGATTTTTCAGATTCATACCTACAGTCAAATACCCACTCACAAACTGTCGCATTTATAATATTGTGATACCTGTGACAATATAATTTCATAAGTGCCTAAGTTACACAGTAGCTGCCGCTGATGCGGTGTTGCCGGATTTTGATTGAAAGGAGCTTCACCACCGGCGCTGCAGCACAAAATCCATACAAATCCTACTGCAGCGACGCGTTACACTAAGCGTTAGTTTGTACTGACTTCAGTTAATTTTGAATCGAAAGAAAACACGAGTGTTCTTGTGCATTATTTAAAGTATGATATTAAACTTAACTGCTTCTATTTCTATTCTCACTATCTTATGTCTCTCAACTTCCGTTCACCTCACCCCATCACACTTTTCGTAACGTTCTCATCGCGCATGCACCAGCTCACTCCCCAAGTCGTGCGTGCGTATAGAATTTGTCAATGCTGCGACGCATTTCAGTCTGAGCTTCCCTAATAGACTGGAATGTACATTATCTAAGGCAAATTTGTCTCGGCAATATACATTAATGTATTAATTCATATCGTAACTATACGTGTATTACAGGCACTGACGTGTATAACGCGATTGTACACAAAGCCTCAGATCTCTATCTGCCCATAATCATTTCAACAAAGCCATGTCTATCTATTGAATGTCACAGTTGCCCATATTATCATATTGTGCATTTGACTAAATTTGAATCGGGTTTACTACTGTAGCCCCAGCACTTATATTGTACTACCTACTGTATATATCGCAGTTCTTATCGGCATTTAGATGTCTTCAAATAATCTATACTAATATTATAAAGCGGAAGAGTTTGTTTGTTTAAACGCGCTAATTTCAGGAACTACTGGTCCGATTTGAAAAAATTTTTTATTTGATAGTCCATTTATAGAGGAAGTCTTTAGATTATATTATAACATTACGCTGCGACCAATAGGAGCGAAGCGTCAGTGAGAAATGTTGCAAAAACGGGGAAAATTATTCACACTTTCGTTGCGTGCGCTGCATATACGGCTTTAGTCACTCAAAAACCACGCGAACGAAGTCGCGGGAACAGCTAGTAAAGTATTAAAGCAAGACCAGAGGTAGCAAATTTAATAATTAATAAATTAATAATTGATACACGTTGTTTGAATAGAATGAAGGTTGCATTTACTTCTGAACACAACTGTGCTATCACGATTTTCATAAGATTCTCATCCGATAACGTTTCAAGTGGTCTAGTGATTCAGAGCTTCGCTCTCGACCCGGAAGTCGTGGGTTCGATTCCTGCGTTGGAACAAAAAAGAATGTTGTTTTCAAGTTTGGTTAGGACAATGCTGATCACCTGATTGTCTGACAAGAAAGTTGATGCATGCGTCAGATGGGCATGTAAAAAGTCGTTCCTGCGCCTGTTCTCTCGCCAGTCGTGTCGGTTTACCGTCCCACTGGGTTATGAGAGTAAAAGGAAGAAAGAGTGTCTTTGTGTATAGCGTACACTATAAAATAACTCCTGCGTAGCTGGTCTGATTTCAATGAAATCGGCTACCAACATCGAAATCGGTGAGGGGAGCTTTTATTATTAAATACGATGTTGTCAATTATTCCTGCTATGGAAGTGGGTGAACGTTATCGGTTGATACATAGATTTTTGACGGATTGGTCAATAGACATATATTATTTCGTGTTACTTTGTTAATAAGTAGGTAGTTATGTTATTGTTTGATGTGTTCGATAAAATTGTTTTATGTGTTCGATAAAAGTAAAATTAAGACCATGGAATTTTTGGTATGATTTCGTTTTTAGGACTACGGCATATTCTATCATTGTATAGCTGATCGATAAGCATATATATATATATATATATATATATATATATATATATATGTCGCAGTCATCTTATTGAATCTGGTTATTTAATTAAATCACTAGGCGGTTATAAAATGGCGTCAAACAGCTCGTACAGATAGCAATGTGTTGATATATTTTTGATTAATTTACTTTAATGTTCGTTTTATTAGTACTCATTCGGAAATTTCGAAGTTTAAAACTAAAATATTAAATGGCTGCCCTAGTCTCGGATTCTAAAATTTGTTGGTAAAAACAGGATTCAATGAAAGAGTTAGTCATTAAATTAAATAGCGGATTCAATCAGATGACTGCGACATATATATTACTAGCCGGTACCCGCGACTTCGTCTGCGTACTTTTAATTTGAATATTATTTAAAAGAACGGTATAGATTTGGGTTTAGCATTTGGTTAAAAGAGAGTTGGTATATTAAAAAAAAAACTGTTTACAGTAGGTATAAGGTACCTATGTATTCCATTGAGTGGCAGAAACTACCTAGGGATAATTTATTAGTCCCTTATGTCCAAGAGACACTTACAGGGGCCAGCGTCACGTTGTGTACAAAAATATTTAAAAAAAAACTATTGTCGACAGAAACTTGACAACCATTTCGGAGTTTAACAGATGCCGGCCGGCCTCCGTCTTCTGGTGCTCTTCTACGATAGCGTCTGGTAGCCGTTCTCATTATGGAGAGTTTCTTTTAGTAGGTTGCGAGGATTTTTTTTGTGCATTTACGGTCTTTTATGCACGGGCACAGAGGGTTTCAGCCCCACATGGACCGTGGATCGGGTTTTTTAATAACAATATCGTAAAGTGCCTTGTCATTGCTGGTATTTCAGCGCTTATAATTTTATCGATTTAGTCAGGTCGCAATTTATCTTTTAACCAAAGCAAAATGTGGGCATGTGGGAGCCCTCGCTTCTGCCACTCAATGGGAATACATAAAGCATTGCACTTCTCCAAAAACGCTTTCTTTAGTTATTACAGTCATAAGCTTTTTAACTTTTAACCTAAACACTCTGGCAACGACGTCGTGCCTATCGTTGGCGCTTTGAACTGGCATCAATTCGTCAACTATTTCAGACCAAGATGGATTGCAGGTGAAGGTTACGAATAAATCAGGTCGACCTTACACTATGCACATAGGCAAATGCTTCTTGAGTATACTCGTGTAAGTATCGGGGACTGTTCACAAACGAAGAGGGCAGAATCAGCATTTTACATAAATTATTAGGGTTCACGGTCGAAATTTCAAAAACGCTTGAACGAATGTTTAATTATATCTTATATATAAAGTTCCACGGTTTTACCATTAAAAATTAAGAAATCCCATACAAACTTTCAACCCCTATTTCATCCCCTCACAGGTCGAAATTTCAAAAACGCTTGAACAAATGTTTAATTATTTCTTATCAAGTGCTTAAATATAAAGTTTCATGGTTTTATCTTTTAAAATTAAAGAAATCCCATACAAACTTTCAACATCTTCATCCCTTTTTTTCGCAATAAAAGGTAGCCTATGTCTTTTCTCAGGGTCTAAACATTGTCTGTGCCAAATCTCATCAAAATATTATATTTTTCGCCTCACACTTGTTTTCTTTACTCTAATATTATTTACCACGGAAATGCTGCTACGAAATGCTGTACAACCTCCTTATAATCAATATTGTCACTGGAAACACTTTAAAAACTTTTTAGTCTGGCATCACAAAAATTACCTAGCAATTAATTAGTCTAATCCGCTAGCTCGGGAAAAGAAAAATATGCACTTATTTATAATCAGCCAGACTTAATAATTGTGGTCTCGCCCCTGTTTTTCGCAACATGTTTTTCTACCTGAGGCTAATAATTTAGGAGGGGATTCCCCGAGCATGGAGTAATAGCTGCAATCTGATCCAACCCCTCGCTGGGGTGTCGTAATTTCCCATGGGATGATATTCCCACCTACTTTTACACCATAAGTCTGTAGGTATTTAATGCAACATTGTCACTTAATTGATATTGACGCCGATGATGATTTTCAGCGTAATTTAATGTTTTGAATGTTAATCCTTCACTACATAAGGGACGGTTCGCGTTGTTTAGTTGAAGTGTCTTAAATAATATGGTTTTATTGTCTCACCAAAAGAAAACCAAATGATGGTACATTAATAAAAAATCAAAACAAAACAGTGGTTAAAGATGGGTCCTAATGATAGGTGAAGTACAACATGAATGAGATATGGGATAATATGTGATTACTTTGGTTATCATAAACAAAATAAACAAAATTATTAAAATGCTTGAAAAACATTACATACAAATTCTACAGTAGAATCAGTATAAAGTGTAAAAGTAATAAGTATAAATTAAATACATAAATTTTTACCTTAAAATGGTAACATAGAGATGAACATGATTATTTATTTTATGCTACACATGAAAAAAATGGCTTTAACTCATCACCAATGTGAGTTGAACCTCAGACATTTCTGTAATGTTGATACTTTGGTATCCTTTAAGAGGAAACCACACGGACGAGAGTAATTAAAAATAGGTACTTGAATAAATTGTTGCTATATCCATGCTCCTTGATTAATTAACTAGATAAATTAATTTAACTCCAGAATAGGCGAAAACTCTAGATTTATAATTTACAAATCAGCTATTTTTTAGGTATTAGACCATATGAATAAATGAAAATAAGGATCTGAATTGTCATAAATAGGGAGCTAAAGAGACAATCGTTTTATTAACTTTAAAAAATAATTTTAATTTTAAAACAAATCGTTTAAATCTATATTTCGCCGACCGAGGTTCGACGTCGCTCGCCGCCCGTGTTGCTCGGACCGAGATTGACACTGTCGGTTACATTTAAATTAGCCCCCGGGGAGATTTTAAATGGAAATACTTTTAAAGCCAGATTAAGCTCCAAATTGATTATTTTGAAAAGGGAAATGTGAAATAAAACAAAATTCAATTGTTACAAAACAAAAATATTGAATTGAGAAAGTACGTTTAAAAAACTCATAATTAAAAAGGAAAAAAAAATTAATAAAGTTAGAATTATTGTTCTTTTGAAGTCGCTTTCAGCAAAGGTAACTTTATAGGTCAGCAGATTTAGGCCGTGTTTCACCAAGCAATGTTAAAGTTAACGCTATGTTAAAATACCATGCCATCTCATTCATTGACAGGAAATACGAAAGGGATAATATGATATGTAACATGGCGTTAACTTGCTTGGTGAAACACGACCTTAGGATGTTGTTCGTTAGCTATAGTAGGTTATCATGATAAAGCTGTCCCCGCTCATATTATCACAAAAAAAAGAGAATTCCGATGTTATCTTATCATAAAATCTCCACAAGGTAAGTCACTCGAGTAAGCTGCTGTAAGCTTCTTTAGCTGTATTAGATTATTATGATAAAGCTGTCCCCGCTCAATCTACCACTAAAATAAAAAAAAAATCCTATGTTGTTTCCTCCTATCATCTTATCATAAAATCTCCGTAAGTCACTCGAGTAAGCCCACGCAGCATTATGGGCTCCCCAAGTATTTATTTTCCAGTGAGATACTAAATTACGGGACATAAATACGAGATTACTTTCAGCAAAAAATTGCACGATATTTTGAAGTGCATGCATTAGAAAAAGAGGAACGTTCCCCGTCGGGATGCGGTTAGAACATTTGGAACGCACGGATTATTGCGTTGTATCTCCAGCAAGCTTTTATTTGCGCAGGGTTCAATGACCCGTGAAAAATACGGCGGTTAAACGCAGCTGAACTATATCGTTGTTCGCCACGAAAATGTAACTCTAGTAAGAGATTTGCACTAGTACTTAGTTCTTAACGAATGCTTCTTATAATTTGTTAGTATATTTATATGATAGTATATTTAGTTTAGTGTTAGTTTTCCGTTATGTCTCCAGTCCTTTTCAAATACCTTGCAGTTACATACTTTATATCGTTATTATAAGTGAATAATAAACAATAACATAGCGTCTCTTTACCTTCACAACCTCGTATCTATAAAACTACAACTTTTCAGTAGAGTCAAAAAACTTAATAATTTTAGATTTTATTGTGATAATGGTTTTTTATTTAAATGAGGTTCATTCAGGTCAGCTTGTATGGACCTAAAGTATATATATTTTTTTTTTACATTAAATTTTATATACTTTAGGCCAATACAAGCTAAATGTTATCGAGAAAACATTTACTTTTTAGATGCGAGGTAAAGCGACGATAGGTTTAATAGCAAATCTCACAAATATTTTTTAAGGATTTTTTTAGACAAGAGTACAATTATTTTTTTGAAGTACCATTATTTTTGTATGCCATAAACAACTGAAAATAAAATCGTTTTACAACAAAATATGCTTAGAAGCTGCAACCGACGCCGCGACGTCGTAATAAAATAGTAAATTTTATAACAAACTTGGTAATAAAAAATATATTTTAAACAATACTCAATGTAAGTAGGTCGAATATGCAGTGCACTTAGCAGAGCACTCTACGATCGAATCTGTACACTTTATTATCTGACATTTCGTACGGTAATCTATGCTAGGAACCTTATTGTATTCATCCCGAAATCCAAACAGTTAAACGAGTTTAAGTGAATTATGGATTATACCCATTTATTTAACAATAACACTGATATATGCCGAAAGTTGTATGAATGTAGACACACAAACACGTCGCGTCTGTATTTCCCGTGGCTCCGTGGGTTCGGGTTCTGAATACCTATGAAATTCACACACTCCAGGACATGAGCCTCTCTACGTGAGGTATGGCATCCAGTATTGAGGATATCGGAGCTGAAACGAATTCCAGTTTTTCTTAAAAACCCCCGCAGAACGCAGGGAAAAACCACGGCGCTAAGATAAAAAGCCATGGAAGTCTTAGACCTGAATGGCGAGACAACAGGCAGCGCGTGAAGGACCCGGTCCTGAGACCGGAAAGCGTGTGGTGTTGGAAAATAAATGTACAAAACGTTTTTTTAAACGCGTGTAGGTAGACACAAACACGTCGCGTTTGTATAGTATTTTCCGTGACTGCGTAGGCGGCAGTTCTGTCGGAGTACCGCCGAGTTTAAGTGGGTATAATTGCGTCCATTTTAAGAGGAAACAGCACGGTTGAGAGAAATACAAAATAGGTATTTATAAAATTTACTGCTGTCTCGCAGTGTCTTAGCTAGCCAGCACTAGCGCGACAGAGACAACTGCAACTCGAACTGAAATTACCTATTAAAAGTACACTAAATCGACGTTTTGGGGCCCTTTTTTACTCCTGCAAATCTTAAATGATTTTGATGTTTTTTTTCATTATAAACTAAAAAAAAGCTTGAGCTAGGTTCCTATGTTTTGATTTTATTGTTTATTGTAGTAAAATTTGTTGGATGCTTAAACACATCGAAAAGTCTGGTATTTTTTTGAATGTCTATATCTCCTTAAATAATAAATTTATTAAAAAATTAATATACATAGATATTCAGGCAAAATTCTTACTCTGGCGGCATTATCCAGGGAGGGAACAGGGGTCGCGCTACCCCTAGTTTTTGTATGGAAAAACAGGCGTGTTGTTTCCTCTTAACGGACGCAGCGAGCCCCACACACCCGTGGTAGAAATCCCCGTTCTCCAAGGGATGCAGCAAGTAGCATTTCTCAGCGAAAAAAAATTGTGTGTGGTAATAAAAAAATTGTGTTTATTTTTTTATCACGCGCAAACGGCTTTACCATTTGTGACAAAATTTGGTACGGAGGAAGCTGATACCCTGGATTAACACATAGGCTGCATTTTATTCCAAAACAGTGTTTGCGTGATATACCTACCTGCGCAATATATTTCAAAATACACTTCGATTCAATAATGAAACACCTAGTGGTACCACACTACACGGCTAGTAATTTGCTGTCTGTCAATGTTTTTATGAGGTGTGCAATTTTCCTTGTGCAGGCTTTCATTACTGTAATAGTGACGCTTTGCATTTTCATTTTTATTTCTAAGAAACGGTTGAATATTTAAAAGAATGGCGTAATGGTCTGGCTACATACCCTTTTTTCAAATAATCACACTAATATATTATATTAAAAAGGCGAATGTTTGTGAGTACATACACACATTTTTCGTAAAACAAACTCATTTTGTTACTCAAAAACTACTAAACTTATTTTTATAAAATTTGGTACATGGTATAAATTAATTCAATGGTTAATTATAAATTAATAAATTAATTTAAAGTATATTTAGTTTGTAAGGATATAATGGGACTGGCATAGTGAAACGCCACTAAAAGTACCAAATTAAAATTAGAATTAAATAATAATAAATGAAATTTAGTGTAGTTTAAATCAACAAATCAATAATTTATTTGCTCTAAAAGTGGTACAATAGATGTTTATATAAATTAATGTTTAAGTCCAGCATTTTTAACTATATAATAGCATGCAAATACTTATTATTTAACTTCTAAGGTAAGTTTATATTTCATTATTTTTTTTGTTTATATGGTGTAGAAAGAGGAGTCACTATCACTTTGAGATACGATTATACTACATTTTCTCTTTTTGGAAATGTATTTATATTTTTTATGTCAAAAACTAAAAAAAAAATTTTACTTTAAAAAAAAAATTGATACTTCTTTTTAAATATTCCTTTTTTTATTTTTGTAATGCTGTATGGTTTGTATTCGAAAAAAGAATAATTGCCTGCTCATAAATGCCTTATTAAAGCTTAATCCTCAGTAATGAGAAGGAGGCACTTTTTAAAAGATTTTCTTGAATCAAAACAATCGTGCAATCAAAAAGAACTAAAATTGTAGGTTGCTTTACCTGTTAATATAATACCTTTTTAAAAAAAAAATGAAAAAAAAATAATTCTAGAATGAGAAAAGGTAGTATAATCTATATATGTCCCAAAGTTATAGTGACTTCTCTTTTTACACCGTTTATAAAAGGGTTTTACCGCAACAAAATGCACGGTTCTGGCGGGATTTCGTTTCGCGCATACAGAGTAGCGGGAAACATCAAGTAATCCGTAAGTTTTAGCGATGGTGGCCGATTTCTACAGCTACGCATGAGTTATTTTATACTGCCTAAGTGTGTGCGCAACACACAAGAGCACACTTACTCTTACGAGAGTGAGAGACTCTGATGTTTGCTTGCACTGGACCAACTTTTTTGCATCCCCATCCAATGCACGGATTATCGTCCGACAATCTGATGATCAGTCCAAGCAGAATCATTTGAAAGCTCCGTAAAGTAATCGACTGTTAATTGTATTAGCGTTGTCACGATTTTCATACAATTATTATTCGTTAACGTGCCCACACCGCATTGTCCTAACCAGGGATGAAATGGATATAAAAATTCGGATACGGATATTAAATGATTTCGCATTATCTGTCTGTTTCGTATAATTTCGGTTACGGATATTAAATTTTGGTTTCATTTTTACAGTATCAAAACTTTCATTTCGGATTCGGTTACGGTTACGGATATTTTTTTATAGGATATCCGATAGTTTCGGTTACGGTTACGGAGCTCCCTAACATCCTTGGTCCTAACCAGTCTTCAAAACAATTTTGTTGTTCCTAATCGGGAAACGAATCCACGACCCCAAGTTGGAAGTCACGCTCTAAACCACTGGACTACTGAGATTTATACAATATTATGATGGTATTTGAAAACCCTTTAAGTGACTTTCTCAGAATTAATTAATTTTATTACTCGCTTCTGTAAATTGAGAGCATAATTGCATACTTTACTTGGAATTTTATTTTTTTTATATTCCATGTACAATATTTTATAATAAAAATAAAATCTAAAGTACCCGAAAAAATTGAAATATTAATTTTAATCGAATTGAAAGACCATAGGGCTTGTGTACCTATGATAAAAATGTATGGATTTTTTTCAACTAGCGAGAAAAGAAACATAATAAACGTTTATGCGTCTATCCTTTTCTCATGCTTACTGCTAAATAACGAGGATCATATTGGGCCATAATGTCAAATAGCCGGTCGACCATAACGTATTATATTATTATGTTGTAGAGGCAACCAGACTGAATAATTACAGCAAGAATACTCTAGAATTGTAGAAAATAATCTTGAAATTCTGTGTAACTAAAAAGTGTCCAAAATAATCTTGAGCTCGATTTCTATAAATCCTAACTAAAATAGGTATTTTAGTTAGGATTTATATTTACTATTTGGAGAAATAATATCTCGGGAATGGATCCCGGTTGGTGAAAGTGTAGTTTTGAGTACATTTTGAATATTTTAGATCTATCGTTTAATTTTTTTTTTAATAATGATTAAGAGTTCGGCTTGTGTAGTTAATATTAATGTAATTCAACAAACATAATTGTCCTACAAATTGCGTGGTACGTTATCCCGGTCCTACGCTCGAAAGTTGAGATTCTTTTTATCCTTGCTAACTCTGTTAGCTACCACAATCGAGAGATTATTGGACATCTCATCAAAATGAAGCTACTCAAAAAAATATGCTTGATACTAATCAAGTGAAAAAAATGTTTGGGGGAACCCTGACTACTAGATCCACTATGCCGCGAACGCTCTATTCCGCCGCTAGTATCAATGGTGAACTAAAATACAATTTCAAAATATGCATTATAATAAAAACTTATGGCCACATTATGCTGAATGTTTCGTTTATTTCATCAGTTGGTTCAGAACTACGGAGCTTTAGAAACAAACATTAAAATAAGAACAAAAAGCGTAGCAATTTCATTTTCGCATTTTATATTCGAGGCAAGTAGCAAAATTTCACGTCGCGTTTTCAGCAAATAATTACGAGCGGTAGCACGCTCGCTATAAAAATAATTTCTAATCTTATATTCAAACTGGCTATTTCCTGTGGCTTTGTTAAGAAAATTTTCATATTATTACAAAAATATAGTATGGAAGCTATAGCGGGTGTAAAAAGAATAGTCACTATAAGTTTTTTTTATATGATTATACTACCTTTTCTCAGTGATTTTCTTAAATAAAAAGTTTCGTTTTCTTGGTACAAAAAATAAGAAATGGTAAATGGATATTTTTTTTTTGTTTTTGACAAAAAAATATTTAAACAATACATTTCCAAAATGAGGAAACGTGAATAATCGTATCTCAAAGATATAGTGATTGTTCTTTTTACACATTGTATTTGCTGAAAAGATGATGCTGATATTCTTTAATCGACTATGACAAAGCTTCAATGGTATCTTCAATTGTTTCCTTTGAAACAAATGATTTTGTTAATGATTGTTCACCCTGGGTATAGAGTGGCCAACCTTGAAAGCTACTTATATTTATTTACTGCATGACTTTTATGATTTAAAAAATATATAATATACTTTTAAAAGAACAATTTTCCCAAAAGTGTGCGAGTTTTTTCACAACGGTTTTTTTAGGCTTTCTCGCGTGGAACCGGTGTTAGCAATTTTTTGTTGACTTTCCAATAAAGCTTGTTAATCAAATATTTTTATTTTATTAATTATTACGTGTATGTTTGTTTGCGTTGAATGGGCTCTATACTATAAAACCGAACTACAGTACTTACAAAACACATATAGAGTAGACGAAGGAAAAACAAATTGGCTACTTTTATCCCGAATCGTCATGCAGTGAGTAAACTGAAAGTTATGAATTGTAACTAAAATCACTCTTGATCATGACAGCTGAAAAATCTAGATAAAATCCTTTTATTCGTTTGAGAGCTATGAACAGACACGCATATACACTCCTAACAGCACCTCTCTACTTTCGTCAGGAGTCAAATACTTTGGAAAGTTCTGTGCGTTTGAACCTTAAATATAAGTATCAGTTATATGATCTCTTCAAATAATAACGATAACCTTCAACGATAATGTGATAAGTTGAGCATTTTACTTAGCTTACTACTTGGATAATAGAGTTAACGGTTATGGTGTTTAATAAAAGTGTATTGTTATGGTTTTTTGTTAAAGTTAATACTAATAAGATCGCACCTTCGATTAACAATACACATCGATTTTGGTGTCTGTGACTGGTTTCGCTGAAACCAGGCCTGCTATGCAGAAGTTGTTTTTGTAATGTCGCAGTGTGTGCGGAATGCACAAGGACATTTTCTTTCCCTTTTACCCTCATAACGAGTGGGACGGTTACCCAACCGATCGGCGAAAGGACAGGCGCAGGTCCGACTTTTTTCATGCTCATCTGATGGGCATGTGAAACATATATTTTTTATCAGTTGATCAGCCAACATTATCTAAACCAAACTTGAAAACAACATGTTGTTAGGGGTCAGCAGGAATGGCACCTGCGACCTCCAAGTCGCGAGCCGAGCTCTAAACCAATGAACCACAGACGCTTTAAAGTTAAAATTTTTCGTGTTCGAATCCAGCCGAGGTAACAAAAAGTTCCTGGGTCATGGATATGTATTAATATAATAAAAATCTTAAATATGTGTATAGTATAAAAGTATTAAATATATTATATTTCCGTTATCTGGTACCTGTAACACAAGTTCTTTGGATACTTAGCACAGGGATTTTCACATTGACATGGTGTGAAGCGTCTATAGATAATATTATTATTATTATTAATTACTTACCTATAATAAATATTAAATTATTTTAAACTTATATTTTTTTTTATCTTCCGACGCAAAATAGGCGTCGAAGAACACTAACGTAAGTCATCTTTAATACGAAAAATCGCCCCGCAGGTTTTATATATTATGATGACGAATCTAAAGGAACATTTTGATGATGTACTCTCTTTACCAATTTTATCTACTCGGACAGGCACATCTAGTAAGCAAACATAATTCAGTTGAGTATACAACATAAACAATCGTTTTAGGGATTGGCCTAACGTTTATTAATCTCGGCACGGGTGCACTTGACAACCGAGCGATTGCTATCTCGCCCGGAACCACAATATAAACTATCGCTATAGAAATATAGACGATAGAGTCATTACGGGTTATACAGAAAGATTCATGGTTCATATATTAAGCCGAATATAGTGTGAAGAGAAGGGCGTGTAGAGCATTTTTTGTTTTGGCACCTCATATAAATTACTTACCATAACGCGACAAATCACGATTAAAGATCTCCATAAAAGTCACAAAACAGATAAATTTCATTTCAGATCAGGTCTTAGGTCAACGACTAGTGCGTTCGTGTCACTTCGTGTGTATAGACTAGGAGCCAGCGAGCTCCAGCATAGTAAGTTTACTCCTTGTGGTCATTCTCTTCACACTACATTCGGCTTGATATACATACGAACCATGAATCATTCAGTATAATTATAATTATACAGGGTATATTTTTCAAACCAGCATGGTAGGCAAATCTGAAAAAATAAGGAATGTGTAAAATGATAAAAGCACTCTTGATAAAAAATAGCTTAAAAGTCTATAATCTATGGATCTCTCTCGCTTGCACGATCAGCTCAGACGGAACGTGACAGTAAGAAAAAATAATCATACACTGCTTTTTAGACCATTTGATAAGTGTTAGAACATCTAGTGAGCGTTGATTAGCATTCGAAATACGATTTACGTATCTCGAAGTTATAGTGACTGTTCTTTTTACCCACTGTATATCTACTGGTAATAACTAGTTCTATCTGGATCAGTTAGTTGAATTAAGATTTAAGTATTTGGAATTCCGTCTGTAACGCGCATCGTCGCATCCATCATACGTGACACGCCATTTATCACTATCGAACGGGTTGATAAAATACGGAACCATCCCTCACGACCCTGTCACTTCAATGAAAACTTGTATAGCAACTTGTGAATATAGCAAATGTTTTCGGCTATTAGAGAGTAGAGCGCTATGATAGCTCCCCTCACCGATTTCGGTGTCGGTAGCCGATTTCATTGAAACCAAGCCATCAGGAGTTATTTTATAGGGCCCAAGTGTATGCGCAATACAAAGGCACTCTCTCTTCCTTTTACTGTCATCAGCCTGCATTGTCCTAACCAAACTTGAAAACAACATTTTTTGTTGTTCCAACGCGGAAATCGAACCCACGACCTCCGGGTCGAGAGCGAAGCTCAGGACTACTAGACCACGGAGGCGTAGAGCGCTATGATAGAAGTTCTGCGGAAATTAGTGCAATTGTTATGGACCAGGTGATTAATTAATATGAATAATATTTATCTCTATCGGGCTAATTTTAAGTAAAATGAGAAATGTTATAAAAAATATGTTTTATTACTCTACTCAAAAGGTATAAATTAAGTCTTTGTATATTATTAAATTGCATCTCATAATGGAAATATTTCATATGCCCGGTCAGGGCATGTATAATGCTCAATATATTACTTAGTCCATAAGTTGCAAACTTTACACGTCTACTAGCTATGACTGTTACTGAATTGTTGAACCTCCAGATCGATTCTAGAGAGGAATAAATAAATATTATATATACAGGGTGTAAAAAGAACACTTACTTTAACTTTGAGATACGATTATACTACCTTTCCTCATTTTAGAACAGTATACATTTTTTTAACATTTTTTTAAAAACTTTTTATCATTTCTTATTTTTTGTTCTTTTTACACCCCATATAATAATAATATGATAAAGGTTTTTATCGTATCCAAACCAGATTCAAAACTTAAAAAATCATCGTTTTCGTTTTGGTCGTCGTATTAAATAATCCAGTGAACATTAGGCTACTTTTGGTTTTTCAGTGTAACGGCAGTCGTTTTAAATAATCCACTGGATTTGGGCTACTTTTAGTTTTTCAGTTTCAATTCAGTTTCAGCAGCGCGCTGCCTGCATCCTCCTGCAACCATTTTCCGGATCTCTTTTCTGGAATATGAAAACACTTGAAAATTTCAGAAACTCATTTAAGTATAAGCTGTAAATTACATAGAATAATTAACTACACGACCGTACAGCCGAATTAATATTTGATGAATAAGGCCGTAGCTTTTACAAACTTTTGTATGAGAGCTATAAATTGTTGAGGATAATTAAGAAATGTAATTAATAAACTTCCATAAAATCGAACTGGGTTTAATGTATTATACTAGATGCTTCCGCGTCTTTCTGTAAATAATATTATAATTTCATAAGTTATCTGGTTACTGTGATATTTATCTAGTTATAGATAACTGACAAGATATAAATAATAGTACAATAGGTATCTAGATTTAGATTAATAATTATTTATTGACGTCTAAAAGTGTTTTGTAAACCCATTTTCAATAAATATTTTTTTACTTTCTTTTTTTATGCCTAGTTACGAATGTATGCACTCTCAAAGAATCATCAAAATTTGAAAAGCTGATAATGAAGGTAATCAGATGGATTTAGTTTATTTATTTATATTTTTAATTAATTTATGTTTGTTTGAGTATTTTTATTGTTTTTATAGAAAATAAATTGAAATTAGAAAAAACATTTTTGAATGATTGCAAAGAACATGATTACAAACTAATATACCTACTGGAAATTAATATTAAAGTTTGTTTTTTTTTTCATTTATGAAATTTTTAATTTTTAATTTTAACCTTTAAACATGCCTGGTGTATGAAAATATTATGTAAAAAAATGAGAACAGTAGCTCGAATAGTTTAGAAGATACACGCATTAATATGGGTGCCGATGTTGCGCAGTATGGGCGATATTAATTGTATATAGAAATTATTATTTCATTTCTTTCAAGTTATTTTAGCGCTTGCAAAAGGTTCAGCTTTGTAATTTTTAATTTCTTTGACTTTAAAAAGTAAAAACGTTTCAATTACTCCAACAAGCAACCCTCGGGCATTTCGGCAGACAATACTTCCATTACGTCATAAAAATAAATTGTACATTTCATTCCTGCGAGGTGCCATAAAGAAGGCATTTTCAATAAATATTTTTTTACTTTCTTTTTTTATGCCTAGTTACGAATGTATGCACTCTCAAAGAATCATCAAAATTTGAAAAGCTGATAATGAAGGTAATCAGATGGATTTAGTTTATTTATTTATATTTTTAATTAATTTATGTTTGTTTGAGTATTTTTATTGTTTTTATAGAAAATAAATTGAAATTAGAAAAAACATTTTTGAATGATTGCAAAGAACATGATTACAAACTAATATACCTACTGGAAATTAATATTAAAGTTTGTTTTTTTTTTCATTTATGAAATTTTTAATTTTTAATTTTAACCTTTAAACATGCCTGGTGTATGAAAATATTATGTAAAAAAATGAGAACAGTAGCTCGAATAGTTTAGAAGATACACGCATTAATATGGGTGCCGATGTTGCGCAGTATGGGCGATATTAATTGTATATAGAAATTATTATTTCATTTCTTTCAAGTTATTTTAGCGCTTGCAAAAGGTTCAGCTTTGTAATTTTTAATTTCTTTGACTTTAAAAAGTAAAAACGTTTCAATTACTCCAACAAGCAACCCTCGGGCATTTCGGCAGACAATACTTCCATTACGTCATAAAAATAAATTGTACATTTCATTCCTGCGAGGTGCCATAAAGAAGGCTGGCAACTTTTAATTAAATGTAATATTAAAATTAACAAAGTAACACAACACCTATTAAATCTAACCCTCCGAGCCGGGCTACCCTATAAGCTGAAAATTGTATAATAAATATCCCTAAAAGCTTTCTCAACTCTAATTGTACGGTTTTGAACAACAACAAAATGCAATTTTACGGCGATGTTAACCGACATTTTGACGCCAATGTTCTGAACATTGGAACGTGAAAATACTTACGTAAATTGTAGTACGGAAGCCCAAGCAGGGGCCTTACTCTCCAAACCGATTCGATTTTGATTCAGATTCAATCGTGCTGCGTACTCCCGAATAAACTGACGTTTGTTTTTTTTTTGGGCACGGAGTAAAATGATAGCGAGCATCGGAACGTCTTTGCTTAACACTCGTGTCATTTGAAATAATTTTGTATAACACAAATTTGAACCTTAATAATTAATAGACGAATAAATACGATACCTTACTCTCCAAAGTGATTCGATTTTGATTCAGATTCAATCGTGCTGCGTACTCCCGAATAAATTGACGTCTGTTTTTTTTTGGCACGGAGTAAAATGATAGCGAGCATCGGAACGTCTTTGCTTAACACTCGTGTCATTTGAAATATTTTTGTATAACACAAATTTGAACCTTAATAATTAATAGACGAATAAATACGATACCTTACTCTCCAAAGTGATTCGATTTTGATACAGATTCAATCGTGCTGCGTACTCCCGAATAAATTGACGTTTGTTTCTTTTGAATCTCAGTATATTGATATGGTCGGAAGTACAAACAACTACGATGTAACGATTTCCTTTATCCTGGTTAGTATCAAAATCATCCATCGAATAAAACACCAAAAGCCGTTGAGATTGAACTGATTCGATTCTTGATTGCGGGAGTAAGCCTGCAGGATATTTGAAAGTTCCGTAAAGTAAAATAATCGATTGTCAAGTGTTTTGGTGCTGTCATACAATTAACATTCGTTTAGTTTACGTAGTTCTCTAATGTTCCTGCTTGGCCTACAGCACGCTAAACAGGAACAACTAGTGACTGCGTTTTCGAAAGTCGATTGTATTAGTGGTGTGATTTACACACAATTAGTCTTTTGAATGTTTATTTTTTATTTATGTTATTATAGCCCCCTGGTAAACAAATGATGTAAAACTAAAATTATTTAAGTATCATTAAAAATAACGAAGTTAACGAACTATTAAAAATTATGCCCATACCACAGAGGAACAACCGATTGTGACAATACACCTGCGTACAAATATCGTTTTGCGAGAAAGAGATAGATAATTTTATTTAATTGTTAACTTATGATAATTCTTATTTTACATTTTGATCACCTTTTTGATTATCTGCTTAATGAGTCATGAGGTGTAAAGTAAATATGTGATAATACTTTATGGTGTATTGTCTGACAAGAAAGATGATCCATGCATCGGATGGGCATGTAAAAAGTCGGACCTGCACCTGTTCTCCCGCCAGTCGTGTCAGTTTACCGTCTCTAGGGGTTATGAGAGTTTGTGTCTTTGTGTATTGCGCACACACTTGGCCACTATAAAATAACTCCTGCGTAGATGGCCAGGCCAGTTCAATGAATTCGGCTACCGACACCGAAATAGGTGAGGGGAGCTACCATTATTATTTAATGTAACAATGTGTATATACTACAGAGGATTGTACAAGCTTAACGAAGAGGCTGAGAAATACTCTTATAAGTTCCCTTTTTACGGCACGTTACAATATTAATTTTCTCAGCAGGAAAAGCGTCGTACATCTCCAACAAATTAGTACAATTCCGTCAGACAATAAGGCTGTACTGAAATTATATTTCTACAGGTACGGTTGTACTTTATAACATAGCCGTTGTTTTTTCTTACTTAATCTTTTTTTTATTAATATAATTGTCAACATTTGGCAATGCAGGATCTAAATAGATTATTTCATAAAATAAATTTCATCCCAAGGTATTAAAAATCTGATCATTAAATAATTTTTAAGGTTTCGTACTCAAAAAAAAAATGGTCACCTTATAGCATCACTTTGTCAGTCTATTATTGCGTCAGTTCGTTTGCATGTATATGTCGCGGTCATCTAATTGAAATCGCTATTTCATTGAGTGACTAGCGTTTTTATCGAATGACGACATTATATCTCCATCACCCTAAGGTTGGCTGGTAAACAATGCCATAAGGCATTAAGCCCGCCTTTGTAAAATGCATAAAGTGTAGTAAATAAATAAAAAAAATATATATTGAAAGACTAAAGGACAACTCGTCTTATTGTTTATTGTAATGTCCAAAGTCTTGACTGAACGTCATTTAGTCATTTAGCGTCAGTCAATATTATTAATAATCTTTTATGTTTAAAATAAATAGTAGATTGACTTGGCAATTGATTCAAGGATTATTAATAATATTGATTATGATCACTATAATAATTATATACATTATTACACTAGGAACAATAATTATTACAGTTTGCAGCCTATTGCTTAGAAGGGTTCAATTAGAATATAGTTCCCCAGCGACCCATCAAGAAAGGAACGTTTGGACAGGGGTTAAACATTACTCCGTTTCGAATGAAATAATTCTTTTTAGGGCAATTTTAGAAAATATATTACATTGATATCCTTTATTCTTTAACACAAATTAGTAGAACTTTTTTTTAATAATTAACTGGCTTTTTTTATTAATTAAAAGCCTGAAACAAAAAAAAATACATATTTAGAAAACTAGAAATGAATAGGTACAAAAAATGGTTAAGATAGAGTAGGGGTCGCATCCGCTATTGGCATAACTATTACAACGGCAGACGAATATACTTTTTAATTAGATATTTTTTCCTACCGTATTTCGGTGTGAATTATCGCTTAGATTTTATCAGCATTTATACTTTTTTTTATAGAAAATTATATAGCATATTATGTTAGCAAGAGCACCTCCCATATGTCATCTTTTCCGTTAGTATCATAATAGACAGGTTTACATTTGACTTTCATGTTTGTATGAGAAATGCCCCAATATCATAATTTTTCCCATACGATATTTAAAATTACCTCTTTCAGCGCTGGTACTTTCTCAGTAAACTCTATATACGGACCCATACACACCCTAAAGTATTATCACTCATTAATATTATAGCCAGTTTAAAACAATCTAAAAAACGTCACAAAATAATATCTTGTTTACAGCGTTTCGTCAAGTTTGTTTGCCTCCGTGTTTTGAATAAATTGTTTATTTATACCCGCTAAATTTAATTACAAAAGATAAATTTACAATTCGACGCCATGTTGGCTGAGCGATGCGATATATAATTTACGTCATGAATACCTTTTGCTCGTAATGCGTCTTAAATATGCATGTGCCATACACGTATATTTAGCGTAATTATGTAAATGTCAGACTTTGCTGTAATTATGTGTACGGAGCTTTGATTAAAAGATGTATGAAAAGGATTATGAATATGAAGTGAAGTGTGTCAAGACCGTTCTACATTTCTATAGTCTCGGTATATTTCTAAGCAAAAGCGCGAGCTGTGAACACAAAAAAAATGCTGCTTATGCTTCAACTTGAAGTTACATCAACAGCCTCGTAAAATACGCATAGATGTGCGTGGGTCGTTTCGACCGGTCTGGTATGAACATCAATTATTGTATTCTTCTTCTTCTCTTATATACTATTCGTATATAAGCTGTTCGTTAGTCTCGCTAAAACTCGAGAACGGCTAAACTGATTTGGGTATTTTAAGTCTTGAAACATTGTTAAGTATTGATTGTATTAATATGAAATAACGAGTCAGCTAGCTTATTTCATAATTACGTCTACTGTGATTGAACTGAGAAGTTTTATCGTAGTAGTCTGTTATGATATCATATCAACAAACAATGATAATATTTTCAATGTTAAGAAATCCACGCATGTGCATGCATGTATTGTGCAATGTATTGTGCACGTCTTATCTAGATAGTATATTTTATGCCATCACCCTCCGTAGGGCTGCTGGAAAAAATTTCTTGTTAGAAATAAGCAGTACCTTTGTGCCGTCTTTCTTTGAAAACTGGGGCCTTACTCTCCAAACTGATTCGATTTTGATTCAGATGTGATCTTGCCTCGTTCTTCCGAATAAATTTACAGTTTGTTTATTTTGATTCTCAGTCGATTGATATGATTGGGAGTACAAAAAGTTGCGATCTAACGATTTTCTTTATCTCGCTTAGTTTCAAAGTAATCCACCAAATAAAACACCAAAAACCGTTGAGATCGAACTGATTCGATTGTTGATTGTTGAGGAGTAAGCCTGCTGTATTGTTGTGATTTTTTGTGAGCAATAAATGTTAAATAAAATAAAATAAATAATTTAAAAAGTCCGTATCTGACACGACTGGAGAGAGAGAGCTGGCCTCTCTCTTCAGTTATTTGTGTCCTTCTCACTTGGCTATGAGAGTAAAATAAGAGAGTGTGCTTATATATTGTGCAAAAACCTAGGCACTATAAAATTTGTCCTGGTAACGGCCACCAGGCAACGACACCGAAATTGGTGTAACCTGCTATTATTTTAGCATAAGTACATACTAGGTTTGTTACGCTACAGGTGAGAAACGAGTAGTTTCAGAACTGTTTTACAACTGGTTTTAAAATAAACTGGTCCAGAACACGCTATGGGACCTTTACGATGCACGCAGTAAAAGCCCAGGCGGATACGTTGCAATTGAATCAGCTGCACATACTTTAAAGTTACATTTTATACAAAATCGACATACATTTCTAAATTGATCAAAAGGAACATAAGCTATTGTATTCGATGAAGATTACGTATAAGCTTACATATTATTTGCTAATATTAATACTAAACCAAACTAATATTTTTGTTTGTTTCTTTGAATATGCTCCGAAAATACTGAAATAAATTTGATGAAATTTAGCACAGACATATGGTGGAGAGGAAAGGATAAAGTACAGTGGCGCGAGTCGCGGGCAACATCTAGTATGTGATATTTGATAAGAGGGAATGTTTGTTTGTTTATTTGCAGTTAGCGGAGCAGTAGGCTCCGAAAATTGTGAACGAAATTTATTGAAATTTGGGACAAATTTATATTTGTATTAGTAGACCATGGGGAAGAATGATGGTCCATATCATTGTCTTTTGAACGTAGGGTGCAAGAATATACTATATAGTAAAATATGTGAATGTTCATTTGTTTGTTGTGCTTTCACACGAGAACTACTTAAACAATCATCACAAAGTTTTGTACACATACTCTTGGGCACAGATTACTAAATAGTTATCTTGGGGCTAAGTTATTTTAGATGGCCCCGTGCGAGTTATTTACGCCGGTTCTTCTCGGTGGGTTAGGGTTGAACTGGTGGTAGCTTGTTTTTTTTTTCGACTTTCCGCAAATAGCTTGTTAAGTTTCATTTGGAAATAAAAGGTTTTTTTTATTCTTTTATGTTATCTTACTTCTAATACCTCCAAGAATATATTCCACGTGGGCAAAGCCACAGGCAAGAGCATTATAATATTAACTCAAAAATATTCCCAGTTGAAAGCGTTCTCGAACTCTCACAGGCGTTTATAAGTGCTTCAAGTTGTAAGCAGATTGTTGGTGTATGTTCGATTGTTTGATAAACTATTAAGTCAGACGCTTCACAAGTTTGTACAATACTACAGCGTGTACTGCTCTATTCAGCTTGTGTGCTTAGAAATGTATGCAGACTGAGTCACTCGAGACTAGCAAATAAAAGGTTTTGTTTTAGGCATGTTCGTTGTTCGGGCTTAATGACGTTCAGACATTGGATAACACTGCTTTAACTAAAACTATGCTTATAAATGGAAATAATTGCTTATAAATGTTGTAGTCCAAAATTTGGCTATTATGTACCATTTCGTTTAAGAACTATGGTAGACTAAGAAGTATGCAGTTACTATAATACAAGACTATATATCTACACTAATATTATAAAGAGGTAACATTTGTTTGTTTGTTTGTCTGTTCGAATGGAATAGGCTCTGAAACCACTGAACCAATATGAAAAATTCTTTCGCCGTTGGAAAGCTACATTCCTAGCGCTGAACATAGGCTTTATTATATTTTCAACAAAAATAGGGTTCCTTACTAAAACCCCAAAAATGTAACCCAAAGTGTAAAAAACCAACCTTCAAAATTTCTTACATCGTGTGCGCTTCGACAACGGCTTGACCGATTTCGCAATTTTTTTACAGTATGTTCGTTATTGTCATGAAAAGGTTATTATGAAAGAAAATGTTGAAAAAAATACGCAGAAAATTAGAAAAAAGAAGAAAATATATTATTATTATTATTATTATTATTATTATTGGTCACACGGGGTTTGAACCTGGACTCGATCGATTCACGTCGTTGCCAGTCTATATGACACGGGTGTCATGGTAACAACATTGTTTACAAATGGAAAATAAAAATTATAAATTACTATAAATAACGTATTTACATTCATAAAACTATTTCGATTAACAAAAATATTAATCCAAATAGTTTAAGCTGATATAAATACGGTATTTATATCATTTCATAATTTTTGTTTTCCATTTGTAAACAATATTGTTACCATGACAACCATTAGACGTTATAGACGTTAAACTGCGTTTCCATTGACGCGGAGCGAGGCGGACAGGAGCTTGCGGTACCCGAATTGACCAATCACTACGCTCGAAAACTCCGCTCCACTCCGCTTGGGCACCACTAAGTTCATATGCGCCGCTCCGCATCAGTGGAAAAGCCTTATAGACGGGCCAAGATCGGGGAGGTTTTCCAAATCTATATACAAATAAATAAAATTGAACTGTCAGTTTGTAACTTTCAATTAGCAACGTTTTTCTAAATGCATATGACATTTTAAACGATATCTTCTATTTTTTTTTTGCCATTGGCAACGATATCTACTGAAAACGAAAATGCAATTTAAAAAAAAATGTCTGTCTGTCTGTCAGCGTGTCTCTTTGCTCCGGCTAATCTCTGGAACGGCTGGACCGATTTTAACGAGACTTTCACTGGTAGATAGCTAAAGTTATAAGGATTAATTTAGGCCACTTTTCATCATCATCATCATCATCATCTAACTAATGATCACCGAATCGGCTGGACCGACTGTGATGGGAGCATTCACCGGGCGTTAGCTTATGTTAGTAGGAGTAATCTATACATCTATATGTATAAAAGTAAGTCGTGTTAGTTAAATTATTTATAACTCAAGAACGGCTTTATCGATATGGCTGAAAATTGGTGAGGAAGTAGCTTAGAGCAAGTAGACGGACATAGGATACTATTTATTCCATTCGACAGCGTTTCCGTGAACGTTGCGGGTTCTGCGTTAGGGTTTCGCGTTGTGGGTTCCGCGTTGCGGGTTCCGCGTTCCCGCGTTGCGGGCTCCGCGTTGCGGGTTCCGGGTTCCCGCGTTGCGGGTTCTGCGTTGCGAGTTCCGCGTTGCGGGTTCCGGGTTCCCGCATTGCGGGTACCGCGTTCCGGGTTTCGGGTTCCCATGCTGCGGGTTCCGCGTTCCGGGTTTCCATGCTGCGGGTTCCGTGTTGCGGTTTCCGCGTTGCGGTTTCCGCGTTGTTTTTTTTTAGTTGAATTTCATCATAAACTGTTTTTATACTCAACGAAGTGGGCAAGGGTCAGCTAGTGGTAAGATAAAAAGGAAAAATATTAGAGAAATAATTTATTTAGGCTGAACTGAATTTATTTAGCTTCGTAACGTTATCATTAATTATGACAGCGTAGGTAAAATTTTGGATTCATAACGAATAGGTAGTTGTCAATCGTTTGGAAACCCAGCAGAACCTGAAAAAGTCTCATGAAATTTAAATAAAAAGATCATTCATTCAATTAAAAAAACAGAAAGTTAGTACCTGTAAGACTAACAGACGGATAATGGATTACCGGCCTAATTAAATAGAAAATCCCCGACGTGCTTTTTGAGTAAGTATGAATTTCGACACAGTAAAATTTACTGCTGTGTTTGTGCTGCTGAAGGTGTAGAAAGCCAATATTACATATTATTCAAAAAGGAATTAACTCACACAAACAATGTTTAAATAATACATTTCAACTTCTTTAGTTGTTTGTTACACGTCAATCTTCTATACAGTCGAATTTGGGACACAGGACAAGTACTAGTGTTCAAGATAAATACTTCTAAAACTCTTTTGTCAAACCCTAAATTATGAAACGAAAACGCACCATTAAAATCCAACTTGTATTATATACAAATTGCTGTCAAATAATGTTCTTTTAATTATCGCGTATGCATTAAATTTTTAAGGCATGTACTAAGGTCAAGGATTATTTATGGCCACGAGGCGAAGTAACTGGTCAACGAAAAAAATACCTAGAGGAAGTCACTGAATATATTTAGTGAAAAAATTTAGGAAATATTCACTTTGACACTTTTCTCTACGAAGCCATAAATTTTTTCCTTTTTCGTTAGCCGGTTACTTTGTGTATCCAAACTTGTATGGAGCGTGATCCATATCCTTTAAGTTGTCCTTCGTTTTTGACACGTTCGTCACGTAGAATCGCACGACAAAGGAATAGTTACAAAATATTTGCCGAGCCGAGTGGAACAACTTCATCTAACTTTGGCGAGTTCGCGGCGAATGGTGATAGTGTTTACTCGAGAACATCAAAGAACATAATTCAATTATAGCTGGAACGAAAATCTAGTAGTTTAGTTTTCTATGGTTTATTGTTTAAAATACTCCCTGTTTTTGAGCGTAAAGCCCTTTAAGCTCAACTTACATAGGCACGGAGTAAAATGATAGCGAGCATCGGAACGTCTTTGCTTAACACGCGTGTCATTTGAAATCGTTTTTTGTAACACAAATTTGAACCTTAATTATGATACAATAAAGACGAATAAAAACGATACTGGGGTCTTACTCTCCAAACTGATTCGATTTTGATTCAGATACGAAAGTGCCGCGTACTCCCGAATAAACTAATGTTTATTTATTTTAATTCTCAGTCGATTAATATGGTCGGGAGTACAAAAAGTTTGAAATAACAATTATCTTTATCCTGGTTAGTTTGAAAGTAATCCACCAAATGAAATACCAAAAACCGTTGAGATTGAACTGATTCGGTTCTCGATTGCATCGGGAGTGAGCCTGCAGGATAAAACCTAGACAACGACCTATATGTCAATATGAGATGAGCCTGTCCAGTTATCCATGACGTCATCAACGTGAAAAGCTGCGAAGTCACGACACGATTGTAACTTACAATAATAATTGAGAAATAAATATTACATATCCATGTATCAACCATGTATCATTTATGGTCAATTCTAAAAATCCTATCCCGGCGAACTTGGTACCTTAGAGTTTCTGGACACATTAACATCAGCGCCACCTACCGGGTCCAATTAGTACACTAAAACCTTCCTCGAGAACTACTCTATCTATTTGTGAACAGCATAAAGATCTTTGAGTTTAATACGAACAGACAGAGAGACGCGGCAGAGGACTTTGTTTTATGAAAATGAAAATATGTACGGAATTATAATATGTAAGGAAGATACTTCTGACAAATGAAGAAATTGCTAGTCGTATTCCCTGCACGTATCTCGCTATGCACTGCTTGACATGATGACGTCATGGTTCGCAGATTTGTTTGGTTTCAGCTCGTCACGTGCCGGGCTCATGTGTTATTGGACATGCTCTGAAAACTTGTCTTGTACCGGGTTTTCAATATTATATACCAGAAAACGAGCAGTAGATTACTTAATAGTAAACTATATCCTGGCGAGCGCAAAGAGTATAATACTCGTATAATATTCATAGCTATAATTTTGGTGTCTGCGACAGAATTCATTGAAGTTAGACCATCTATTTAGGTGTAGTTTCTATACTATTCCTTTGCCCCCTCTATGGATTTGAATCAGCGATCTCCAGGTATTTATATATATTATATATGTCGCAGTCATTTAATTGATTGAACAGCTATTTGATTAAATATCTAGCGCGTTTACTGAATGACGACATTTAATTGATTGACTAGGCCGAACGTTGATTGAACAAGCATCACTCAACGTCCAACTAGTTAGCGGACTGTAACAAAGCTCTTTAAACAGAGCGGACGTAAAATCAGTCAAGCTATTAAAATTTAATTAATTTTTTCCCGCAGTGGCGCTAGTAGTCACCAAAACAAATATGGCGGCAAATAGCTCACACAGATAGTACATAGTTGATATTTTCATTTTGTGTAACATGTCATATCCTTATTTTCGACTCACTTTAAACAACTCCGCCGATGGAAAACAACATATTAAATCACAATTTAAGATTATACTTCAACTTAAAACAATAGCAACGTGTACTATATTTTATTCTACCCCATTTTCTCGGTAATTAATTCTATTCCGTTTTCTTGGTAGTTTATTCTGGTCTATTTTCTTGGTATTGCATAAATCTCTTTAACGACGTCAACGGCGCTTTGATTTGCATCTCGCTAATAATTATGTTCGTAGCGTTGCGATTTGTAATCTCAGACCGACTTGCAATTATTTTAATGTCAATCTAATGGTTCTGTAAATAATTTATTTCACCGCAATCGGATAAGATGATATTTATTTTGATTTTGAAAGTATAAGATTAAAAACTGCTTACAAATAGTCTTGAGTTCAGATAGAAAAGAGACAAGGCGCTAATTTTTAAGATAGCGATTAAAAATTGAACTTTATTCACTGATTGTACTGTAGGCTTTTGGTGGAAATTCATGTTACGCAGTAATAATACGTTTCACACCTGATTGATGACGTAGTCAAAACCGGTCGTGTATTTTAACAAAGGTTAATGTAAAATAACTTATATAGTAGAAAAAAGTTCAAGTAGTTTATGTATTATTATTGATTACTATAAAGATGTAAAATAAATGTAATGAAATACTTTTGGTGTGTATGTGCCTCCTATGTAGAGTTTACTGTGAAAGTACCAGCGCTGAAAGACTTATTTAATATTTTTGACTTTCATGATTCTATGAGAAATGCCCGATCATCACAAATTTGCCCATACATTATGTAAAATAAATTATTTCTTGCAGCGCTGATACTTTCACAGTAAACTCTACATACGGGACCCATATACACCCTAAAGTATCATCACTCATTAATATTATAGCCTGTTTGTATGTACATGAATAAATGCACAGCCGAAATCATTACTCTTCCTTTTAGTTTCATCATAGTCGAGTAAAAATAGTCATGTTTCATCTCGTTACTTGGCGCATTACCTGCGCTAAGTTTAAATAAACTATCTTCAACCACTAATAAATAGCAGAACAGAGCGATAACAGAGAGTTCAGGTTTGTGGTTCAATGGTTAAGTTTGACCGACTGGAACCGGTGGTTACTCTGACTTCTCAACGGACATTTACACCACGGACAGTTACACAACGGACAGAATTGTGGTTCTGTGACTACCGTGAAAATAGAATATTATTGACTTAGAAATAAATATTTAGTCCTTAACCACAATTTTTTCAGAAAAATAGAAGAATTTAGGTTTCATTATTAGCGTTTCCGACATTTTATCTGAAAACTGCGCTCGCTAAATCGCCTGCTAAGCATGTGGAGTATATTCAATTACCTCCCATGAAAAACTTTTTGACATACATGTAGGCAAGTTGGGGGATTTATAACCAATGATGAAATTTCATCATCGCCAGTATCAAGATCATTATCACCACTATCTGTCTTCTAATGACCTTTGATTTAATAAAATGAAGACTATATAAAATGAAATGAATATAATAAAATAAAGAATATAGAGAAGTAAAGAAATAATAGTTTTTAAAAAAGTCAGAAGGCCGGAAATAAAAGAAAAAAACCTGTCGAGTTATAAATAGCGAATCCGAAAGCTTTTTTCATTTATTTTCGATCTTCTGAATTTCTCAAAAAAGTATTTTTTATTACTTCGGGATATTTAAAAAAAAAAATGTTTAAATAATGTGAAAAAATCTGTGACATGTGTGATTATTAAATAGATACAATTATATTAAACAATAATAATGTGTATTCTTCTTCATAGAGAAACAAAAACTAAGAAAATTTGATGGACAATATAAGTAATCACTCTACCTATACATAGCAACTTTAATTAATGTAAAATAACTAATTAGTTGTAACTATAAAATCTACACCTGATGGCTTAGTCAAATCAGTCGTGTATTTTAATAATTAATGTAAAACAACTAATAAATGGGAAAAAATGCAAGTATATTGTGTATTATTACTGTAGGGTAGATTGTAATATTTGTATCTCAATTAGCAGGTACGTCATTAAAATAAGAAACAAATTACCATCTTTTGTACGAGCTGCTAGTCTTTTGTTGTCCGTGCTTTAGAATCATTTGCGTATAACCTTACGAAAATAATTCTAAAGTCTAAAGTGTAAAAATTATAAAGTGTATACTTTTTTTCAGCCAAATGATACTCGTTCTTTTAGAAATCCGACTTTACTAATGTATTTCCTTCTGACATAAATAGCCAGCTAGCTCCATCTGATAAAAATATTATTTCGTACAGTGCATTGAAATAATATCGCTACAACATCGGCGTAGAGGCGCTACGAGCGTAGCTCGCTTCTACGAATAACTCAACGGTACGGTGGTAACGGTATCAAATTTGTAATGGCCTTAATATCATATTACAATAGATATCAGGGATGAAATTAATATTAAATTTATATGTATATAAAGGGTGTAAAGAGAGCAGTCACTATAACTTTGAGATACGATTATACTACCTTTCCTAATTTTGGAACTGTATTTTTTTTTTGTCAAAAACTTTAAAAAAAAATTTTTACTTTTCACCATTTCTTATTTTTTCGTCCCAAAAGTAACAATAAAGCAAAAATTTTTTTTTTTTTCATTTTTGTAAAATGTTTGAAAAGGTAGTATAATCATATCTTTAAGTTATAGTGACTGCTCTTTTCACACCCGTTATAGTTTGTTTCGGATAATTTCGGTTATGGATTAATATGCCACTGTAATAGCATAACTTTCATTTCAGATTCAATTACGGTTACGGATAATTTTTATATCAGATATCCGATAGTTTCGGTTACGGTTACGAATAATTTTTATATCAGATATCCGATAGTTTCGGTTACGGTTACGGATAATTTTTATATCGGATATCCGATAGTTTCGGTTACGGTTACGTATAATTTTTTTTTTTATATCATATATCCGATAGTTTCGGTTACGGTTACGAATAATTTTTATATCAGATATCCGATAGTTTCGGTTACGGTTACGGATAATTTTTATATCAGATATCCGATAGTTTCGGTTACGATTACCGATAATTTTTATATCAGATATCCGATAGTTTCGGTTACGGTTGCGGAGCTCCCTAACATCCTTGATAGACATACAAATGATTGCTAGGCCATTATGTATCGTTGATTGTTAATGTAAAACTTTGTAAACAATGTATCAAGCCTCCTGTAAACCCAGGGGAGTAATGCCCCCTAATGAAGTTACGTGTAATGTGATTAGACCCTGAAAGGACTCTTCGCCCGATATGGTAACTGTACACGCGACATACATAAGACGAATAATCAAGAGTCAAAATACTTGTATACAGTTCTCAATCTCGCGTTATCTTTTTTTTTTCAACTTATCTCTCCTTTTTTATACGTCCATATAGTAGAAATATCATTCGCACTGTGGTCGGAATCGAGTTTATTTAAAATTTAAATTATTTATTTATATAAAATGTTGTCTATGAGATAAAAGTTACTTATTGTTATTATACAATATATTATGCTATTTTATTTTATGAATGTGGGTTTTCATACTCAGTCCGCGCAATTCTCGTAAATTGCGGATGATTTATTTCGTAAAAAACGTAATAATTTTTTGCTTCACATATTAATGTATAGATTATGTTTTGACTATTATTTATTGACCGTGATTTTACAACAACTTAAAACATATATTTACTTTTGTTACTTTGAACGTATATTTTATTTCATTCCAAAATTAAAAAAGTCCAACGAATTATCGTAACAGACAGCAGCGTGGTTCACAAGCCTCTCTGCAAACCGCCATTCGATATTGCATGGCGTGTGAAGCCAGCATAAAAGCCTGACAAATCAAAAGTGACAAGTCGCTGGCCTTTCAAAATATTGTGTATCGAGGGATAAATGTTTGACAAGTTGATGTACTCCTGAAACTGGTTGTTACTCTTTTCGAATTCATGTATTTTAATACTCAAATGCAAAATCTATACGAAATGAGAGCATAAAATATATTTTTAACACGCTTTTATAATATTATGTAGGCTTAGGTTGTGAGTACAAGTATAATGTATATATTATGTACATGTGTATATAATGTATATCTTTGAGACATTCGTGGTTTGGAGCCTAGCTCTCGACTCGGAGGTTGCTGGTTTAATTCCCGCCTTGACACAACAAAAAAATGTTGTTTTCAAGTATGGTTAGGACTATGCAGGCTGATCACCTGATTGTCTGACAAGAAAGATTATCCATGCGTCGGATGGGCATGTAAAAAGTCGGTCTTGCGCCTGTTCTCCCACCTGTCGTGATGGTTATCCGTCCCACTGGGCTACGAGAGTGAAGGAAGAGAGATTTCTTATGTGTATTGCGCACACACTATAAAACAACTCCTATGTCACCAAAATGAGTGTGGGAGGTATTATTATTATAATGTTTGAGAATAATTCTCACCGAATTTCAGAACTCCGATTAATTTGAAATTTTGCAAACATATCAAGGGCCAATGGCAATTGAATTGAGCGTGTTTTTTTAGTTTTTTATACTATTTTTTATTACTGTTAGTGTTGGTATGATACTTTTACGCCTCCGTAGTACAGTGGGCAGAGCTTCGGTCGCTCTCTCTTTCAGAGGACGGTTTGATTCCCGTGTTGGAATAACTAAACATATTGTTTTTAAGTTCAGTTAGAGGATTCAAACCATTCACCCGATTGTCCTACAAGATAGATGCGTCAGATGGGCATCTTTAATCCTATGCCGGTTCTCGTATCAATAATTGTTTGTGACCAGTTGGGATATGGGAGTTTACCTTAATCCCGTAATCTCACTTTTATTTCATTTCATTTCATTTCATTTATTTATTGCAATTATAGTTATACAAAATGGTGTTACATTGTCATAATATTGGTTTCTTAATCTACAATTAGCCAGAGGCGTGCAATATACATTCATGCAGTCATATTAACATCCTTATAATCCTTATTATTATTATTAGTCTTCTTATATTTTATTTTTGGATTTATCATGTTACATTCTACTATTTAATCAATTAATTTATAATCATAAAACATTAATGGTATTTCATGTATGTATATCGTATAAATATTGTTTTAAATTGTAGTAACCTTTTGTTGTTAGATGATCTTTTAGTTTACATTTAAATAATTTTAGTTCTGTAATAGTTTTAAATTCTTTTGGTAACTTGTTATATAATTTGGGTGCAGCACAAATTACACTTTTTCTCTTACCACAGAGTTTTATCACAGACTTTACTTATTTTAGGTTGAAGAATATCCTTGTATTGCACTCAAACATCGGTGCTATTGACGTAGGCACTATACGCAACAGACCACCGACTCCAAAAACACTGCAGGAGCTATTATTATTTTATTGCTTTACTACTCCTGTAGTTAGTGTTTTTTTATGAAAATAAATATAACTATTTTATTTCCAAACATGTTAAAAACGGACACTTTTAGAAGTGTCGTATATGATGACCGGTTCGGGGACTAACCGGCCGAGAAGAACCGGCGTAAGAGACTCGCGCGGGGCACCTATTAGCAAAAAGATTGGAATTTTATAATTACGAGGCCCATAAAAGGTGTGTCTATCTATATTGGTAACCTTCGACAAGAGTCGATGGTCACCAATACAGGATTAGGCAAAGTAGAATAGGCAAAGATCTCTGACGCGACTTATGCTCAATCAGACCGATGCCGACTGTAGAAGGTTCTTCAGAGGTTTTATAAAAAGCGCCGAACTTTAAAACGGGCATTGGCCCACCTCACATTCCCACCCCTGCAACTCCTGTGAGCCAGAATCAACAGTGGTAACCAACCACGACAAACCCTTTGATATGATCTCAGGGGTGCCCGAGGGACAAGCTTAATCTGTCTTGGGACCCACAACGAAATTAATCAGAAGAAAAAAAAGGAGGAGTAGGAAGTATTAAACCGCGCCGAACTATCAAAACTTCGATGGTGATTCAAGATTGTGGCTCTAATTGGTCCCCCATATTACCTACACGTAACCGAACCTTTTATTTATCCTACTAATATTATAAACGTGAAAGTTTGCAAGTCTGGATATTTGTTAATGTTTGCAATATGCAAAAACTACCAAACGGATTTAGATGAATATTGGTAGTGTAGTTATTTACATGCTGTATTAACACATAGGCTACTTTTTACCGCAACAAAATGCACGGATCCTGCGTGATTTTATTTTACGAAACATCAAATAATAAAACGGTAAGTATTTTTGTAGAGACTGAGCAAAAGTTCTAGGTGACATAATTTTATACAAGACTTGCAATAAAATAAAACATTATGTTTTATGAAGCGTGAATATTAGGTACCTTCACTGAATAGAAAGTTGGTTCTTTGATGAAAATCATTATAGTTCTCTTTTTTTTCAATTAAATATTCACTTTTTGTACGGCAAGTCGTGATGGCGTCATTAGCTTTTATCTCTTGGGCAAATTAGTTTCGTTCCATTATTTTTGTTTCAAATTATAGTTTCATTTTTCGTTTTACTAGTCTAATTTAGTCGTTGGTATACAAAGCGTTACTAAAACTGAAAATCTCTTATTTCCAAATAACTAAGAAGCTACACATATCTATGAGTAAAGATAAATATACAAAAATATGATACTACAAAGAAAAGTAAAGTATTCCATATTACCATGCATTATGTCTATGATAATTATTAATATTATAATGTACACTAATATTATAAAGAGGAAAGGCTTGTATTTTTGTATGTAACGACTTAATTCAAAATGTACCAGACTGATTTTAATAATTCTTTTTTCATTAGAAAGCTACATGCTTACTGAGTAATATAGGCTATATAAAAATCAATTACTGTTAACGAACAGCAATTGATTTTTATATAGCCTATGAATAACGAAGACTAACGAGTCTCGCTAAAACTCGAGATCAGCTGAAGTGATTCGGCTATTTTTGGTCTTCAAATATTCGTGGAAGTCCCAGGAAGGTTTACACGATTTCCATGCTCAACAAAATGGACACGGGTCAGCTATATTGTATAATATACAAGCAAAGATACAACTATCATAAATACATTTCACAAAATAAAATCGTCCCATAATATATTTGATGTATTTTATCCAGTGGGCGGTAAATATTATCTCGTCTTTCTCGATGGTGCTCGAAACATAACTCGGGTTTAGCACAAAGCTAGTACAAATCAATTGCAAACGGAATCGAATATCAATCGGGTAAGTACCCACTTGTCCAGGGCCGTCGACTGGCTTGGGTTGCTCACACGAATACCTCGTGACGTGCGCGCTACAAGTGGCAATCCTAATTCCTAAGTATGATCCGTACGATTGAACATAACATAATAATAGCTCCCCTCACCGATTTCGGTGTCGGTAGCCGATTTCATTGAATCCAGGCCAGCTACGCAGGAGTTATTTTATAGTGCCCAAGTGTGTGCACAATACACAAATACACTCTCTCTTCCTTTTACTCTCATAACCCAGTGGGACGGTAAACCGACACGACTGGCGAGAGAATAGGGGCAGGACCGACTTTTTACATGCCCATACGACGCATGGATCATCTTTCTTGTCAGACAATCAGGTGAAATAGCCTACATTGTCCTAACCAAACTTGAAAACAAAATTTTTTGTTGCAACGCGGGAATCGAACCCACGACCTCCGGGTTGAGAGCGAAGCTCAGGACCACTAGAGCACGGATGCGTTCTTTTATGAAGTGCCCATAGTAATATAATATGGGCACTTGATAAGAGAACAATTTATGGAAACAATAAATAACACACCAACGAAGTTATGTTCGATTTATGAACATATTCCTTAGCCTTGAGCCTCAAAATATGTAGAACCCTACCACTTCGACTACAGGAGAGTGGGAATTTCTTTGATTGTCCAACGTATTTTTCTCTTAATTTGAATTGTATTACAGAATTCTTTCTTCGAATTAATTTCTTACCGATCCCTTGAAAGTTTGTATAAATATCGTCCCCGTAGTTGGAAAACTAAATAACTCGATTTTTGGCGATTTTCGCTTTTCCTTATTTTTAAATCACCCAAAACACGACGCATGTTTGAGTCTAACAGGGGTCTTCCTATCTTATTTCGTTCCAAAAATATAGCAATTTTTGTCGTTCAGATGGAAAAATACACATCTTCAAACTAACTCAAATTTTTTGAAGGAAAAATAAACAACTCAATAAATAAATCAATAACTATGGTCAATGATAAGTTGAATTTTCGATAAATTAAATAAAACAAGTTGTTGAATTTTGCCTCAATTTGCTATATCTATCACAAAACTAACAACGTTCTAGGAAAACTAAATAACTGTATTTATTTAATTGTCCTACTCAGAATTCTGGCAAAAAAATCATTACTTTATAAATACTTGATGTTATCTATTTCTTCCACAACTAGATAATTATTAATTACGAGATGATAAGCAAATACAATCAAATAGATTAAGTTATTTATAATTGCCATAAAGATAAAATATACGTGACAAAAGTTATTAATTTTTTTTCATCCCAAGAAAGACCAATGTAGCACGTGTAACAATTATAATAAAGATAAAACTAATACGAATATACTTAATGAATATACTAAGCATATAGAGCGAAAAGAGGCGTCTTATAGATCTAAAGAGCTGGATAAAAAGAGGTCAGAAGAAGATGGTTCATATTTGTGTGTCACCATGGACTTGCAAAGTCTACTGCAGATTCCATCGACTGCAGATGGTTTAATTATTTTAACCATTTATTGCACACAAGAAATACATTTACAATAGAACGATTTACAAAGAAAGACGACACAAAGGTACTGCTTATTTCTTAAAAGAAATTTCTTCCAGCAGCCCTGCGGAGAGATATGGGATAAAAGTTAGCAGATAGGGCGTGCACAATTAAAAACATGATATATATACATACTTAAATACATACATAATATATATAGTACACATATATATATATAATATAATAATAATAATATATACCTATACATAATAATACTTGATACAGTAAATAAAATATATACTAAGAAAATAGTATGCATAATATTGTATAATATAATAATTCTACTTATATGGATTGAGATTCGAAGTAATGCTCTTTCAGGCGTCTTTTGAATACAGCAATAGTGGGACTGTCACGAACGGTGGGAGGAAGCGAATTCCACAGTCTGACTGCATGAACGGTAAAGGAGTAGGAGTAGAAATTGGTGCGATGCGATGGAATGGAAAGAGTCGTTCTAACTTTAGACCTACACGTGGTATCAAAGGATCGAGAAAAATTAAATCTTTCGAGAAGATATGAAGGAGATAGGGGATTATACAGGATATTATAAAGTAAACAGAGGATATGGGAGTTATAAATGTATTATTCCAGAAAATTAAATTTATATAATTTATCTATTTATCAGTTTAAGCCCCCACAGAACGACGCTCACTGTGTGATCTGGACAGAAATAAACGGAAAAAGAGGCAGTGTGGAAATAGCATCTGCTATTTATTTATGGATTAAGAATCTACCCGAGGCTGTTACGCACGTCACGATTTATTCAGACACATGCTCGGGGCAAAACCGGAACCAGTACATAGCAGCATTTTTATTGTACTTAGTACACACGCATGAGACAATAAAAGTGTTAGAACAAAAGTATCTTGAAAGTGGTCACAGCTTATGGAAGTAGATTCGATGCATAGCGCTATAGAAAAATAAAAAAAGTACACAGACACTTATTCTATTACAGATTGGAAAGGAATTATGCAGCGGGCAAGATCAAAAAGACAAAATAAAAATGTGACTCCGTATAAAGTAACTGAATTGTCGTATCAAGACATGATTGATGTAAAATCACTTTGTTCAAAAATAATTAAAAACAAATGCTATTTGTAAACCAGGGAGATCGACTAGAAGAACTCAAAACTCTGTAATGCCAACCATAAGCGCTGAAGATCTTCCCCGGGCATATCATTATTTTTTTTTTAATAGAAAAAGGGGGCAAACGAGCAGGCAGTTCACCTGATGTTAAGTGAATCCTGACGCCCATAAACATCCGCCACTCCAGAGGAACTGCAGGTGCGTTGCCGGCCTTTGACGAAGAGGTAGGCTCTTCTCTTGAAGGCTCCTAAGTCGTATCGGTTCGGAAATACCGTGGGTGGCAGCTGGTTCCACAAGATGGTGGTCCGAGGAAGGAAATCCAGGAAGTGCCTTGAGAATCTCACGGTGGTTGATCTGTGGAGATCAAGATGATGTGGGTGGAACTTCCGGCGCGAGCTTCGATGTCGAAATTTAGCTGCAGGTATTAAGCCAAACAGTTCCTCGGAACACACCCCATGATAAATGCGATAGAGGATGCAGAGTGAACCAACATCTCTACGCAAGGCCAAAGTGTCAAGCCGCTCGGAAAGAGCCTGGTCGTCGACGATTCGAGCCGCTCTACGTTGGATGCGGTCAAATGGAAGGAGCTGGTATTGGGGAGCCCCCGCCCAAAGGTGAGAGCAGTATTCCATATGGGGCCGAACCTGCGCCTTGTACAGTTGCAGACGGTGAGCAGGTATGAAGTACTGCTTCGCCCTATTGAGAACCCCCAGCTTTTTGGAAGCTAGTTTTGCCTTCCCTTCCAGATGACCGCGAAACTGAACGTCGCTCGATATGTCAACTCCAAGAATTCCGATGCTAGCTGTGGCAAATAGGGGAGTGTTATCGAAGCGAGGAGACACGACAAAAGATGTTCTTTTAGCGGTGAACGCGCAAACTTGAGTCTTCTTAGGGTTAAATTGGACTAGATTTAGTCGGCCCCAGTCCGAGACTTTAGTTAACAAAGTTTCGACTTCAGACACAAGTTTGTTCCGACACTCGTTGACATGTTCCCGAGAAATATTTGCTCGGCCTGTGTAAAAGGCATCTCCTTTGTAAGAAAAATATAATTCCTAAAGAGCTTCACGGCTGGTACGAAGGTTTACCATGTTTAAGCGAAGGCCAGGGTACTCCAACCTGCTGCAGTGATTTATCTGAAGTCGATGATTAAACTTATTTTGACCCACCATTTATATGTCTCTTAAAACAAAAGATTTCGCTTTCTTTACCTTTAAGCATCTAATAAGTACCGTGATTTTAATTGTTTTGAGTTGCAAATGTTTTATTTTAATATGTAAGATTAACAATTCTAAGAAATTTATATTACGAGTTCGTTGATTGTTGCACTCAATGTACCTGATGACTGATGACTGAGTCATATTGTTTTTTTAAATTTTATATCATAGACTGATCAGTCAGATAGCGTACAGTCTATTAGTTGTGTTTCAGTTACCTAATTACCAATTAAGAATTATTTTTATTTGTAAGTTTTGAGTTATTTTAAAGTTTATAATTATTGTTATACTTACCTTTGATTTGTAGTTCATTTTCTAAATAATTACTTTTGATTTGTTACCTATTGATTTAATAAATAATTTTATGTCAAATTACAGCATTTTATTTTATATAGCACCAGCAGTAACAATAATTTAACAATAACAAAGTAATAAATAAATGATCAACTTTTACATTTAAGCGTATTTCAGGTTGGATAAATTCAATAACTACATTTATTTCGCCTTGTTTTCCTCTACCAGATGAATCTAGGTTGTGGGAAAACTAAATAAGTAGCCAAAATATAATAGATAACTGCAGTAACGTTAGAAATAGTAGTTGTGGCAAAATTAAATAACTAGATTTTATATGTTTTATTTTAATATAGTTATAGATAGAGTCCACTTTGTTTAAGCATAATGTAAGAGGTAATCAGGTCCACAAAATATAAAATTAGCGACAGTAAAATTGTCTCGCATTTTTTAACAAATGAGCATAAACTGAAAAAAAAAACACTAAATCGCGATTATCTCAAAACTGCAAAATCGGAGTTATTTAGTTTTCCTTCTACGGGGACGATATTATTGTTAAAGTATTGCCAGAATGAGCACTAAACTAAAAGATATGATAGGCTTATTTTGTTCATTGATATGAAAAGTATTAGGGTTCATTATTTTAGGATTTTTAGGTTTGTTATTGGGTCGCGCCAATTTTAAAACCTAAAATGAACCTACGACACTTAATAGGTTGTACAATAAAAAATAAGGTCCATATATGCCAACATGATCTTTAATTTTTTATAATATTAATACTTTGAAACAAAATAATATACCACAATAATATTTTATAACAGTGTGTTTTAAACGTAGTCACATCACGTCAATCTGGTCCCTAGTTTGTATCCGAATAACTTGTGTTACGGTGACTGAACGGAAATATATTTAATATTTTAAAATTATACAAGACGTTTATAAGATTTTTACTATTTTATTATACACACTCATGTGCTAAGAACACAGTATTCCTCGTCGGGATTCGAACCGAACGCTTCGCCAACGCACTGATCACTGAGCCAGAGCAGTCATCATAATTTCCTTATTTCTTTTTACTATATTATTTCACGTGATTTCTATGTAGAAATCAAAGATTATACATAGACGAACTAGATTTTGTCTGTGACTATGTAGTCACAGACAAAATCTAGTTCGTCTGAATATATTCTTTCATAAATTACAAGAGAAAGCTACATCAAAGCACTACACGGATTACTTTGATTAAAAATAAACAAACAGCGAGTCCTGACTCAAGACGCTCATTGTTTTTGTTTTCTTTCTAAAACAAAAGCAATTTAGTTGTGTGAGTGCCGTCTCGTGTGTTGATGGAACAAAGGAATATCTAACAAATGTTTATGAGCCTTTGTCACCCGAAATATCTTCGCATTGTGGGGCATTCGACCGAGGAACTGCAGACAAAATTGCTAACATCTCGTAATCGATACTCGAAATGTACGAAGTGATACGGAAAATGCTTGCCTTTTTGCTCTATTGAATACACTTTACTGATCGAATCTGTATTTCTTAAGTGTTTTATTTCAGCAATTTCCTATGAGTGTGAAAATAAATTATCATTGAATTAATTTGATATTTTGTGTATGCACACAGATTTATCAAGAATACACATTACACAACTACATCCACGGCAGAAAGAAGAATTTACTCGTAGATATCATGTCTAAAAATTGCGATAGTTTTCCGTTTTGCATAATATTGTTTTTTTTTTATTTTTCTTTATAAAGGACAACATTATTGACTAGAAAATATCCTTAGATCTAGCTATTCTACTAATATTATAAACGCAAAAGTTTCTTAGCATTGATGGATTACTCTTATACGCAATAACTATTGCGTATTCTGATGAGATGCGAGTATGGTATGGTAATAGTTTGTAAACTACTACCATACCATACTCGCATCTCATGCTCGATTAACACATAGTCTACTGTCTAGGGCAGCAAAATGTACGAATCCTGCGGTATTTATTTTTACTCGTACGAAGTAGAGTAAAGCATTGAGTAATAATGTATTTTTTTATTATTTTTTTGTCAATAACTAAAAAAAGTCTTATTTTTTTGTCGCAAACAAAAAAAAAACAAACATATAAATATATATTCAAGAATGAGAAAAGGTAGTATAATCAAATCCCAAAGTTATAGTGACTGTTATTTTTACACCCGTTATACGGTCGAATTGAGAAACCTCCTTAATTTTTAGAAGTCGGTTAATAATGTGGCGTGGGTGCTACGAACTACGCGCGTGAATGAGTAAAATAGCCGCACGATGATGCAGATCTGCACTCCAGCAAGTACGCGCGTAGGTGCATTGACACGCAACATGCAGCGTGATCCGTGACAGTGTGATAATCGCCTAATTCATACGTGAAGCAAAAACTTTGTAGCCTTTTTACTGGATTCAGCGATGCTAAAATTTGGAAAATGCTTACAAGCCGTAGAGGCTTTATTATTATTGTACATTTTTAGCGAGACAACTTTTATAATGGTAACATGTTACATAACAGTGTACTTACAACATCACAAGTGCACAATATGTTATAGACACGCTAAATTAATATTCTATGGACACTTCGTTGGTTGAATTATAGTACAATGTTCCGATATTATTTCAAGTCTGCCACATAAATAGTCGGCCCATGATCGAAGGCGTTTGCTCAAGCTTACATTATGTAAGGTCTTGGGAAAACCACTTAAACTTGTTTACAATAACACCGCTACTACGGGGACAATACAACTCGGTATAGCTAGCAAACTCAGCTGTTATAAGCCAGCTAATACCAGCTAACAATATTGTAACTCCAGTAAGGAATAACTTGTCCTAAAACTTATGAAATTTCGCACACTAAAGTCTCAGTGTGAGTGGAGTCCAACTCACATTGGCGTGGAATTGAAGCGATGGCAATAGCTGACGACCTCCGTAGCGTAGTGGTTACGCGTTGGTGCTCGAGTGGGAGGTCGGAGGTTCGAATCCTGCCGAAGGAACAAACAAAGTTTTTCTGTGTTCCTGGTTCATAGATGTGTATTAAATTTGTGTATTATATAGTACAATCTTAAATAAATTTATCGTATAAAAGTATTAAATGTATTTCCATTGTCTGGTACCTGCAACACAAGTTCTTTAGATATTTAGCACGGGTCTAGATTGACGTTCATAGATATTATTATTATACCCCTCACAGAATCTTAAAAATTTGAAACTGAACATTTTTGATATGAATTATTGACAAATTTGGACCTTAAAACGTACACGTGTATTATAGTTTTTATTCATTTGGTGGATAAACGCTCCCTTTGTGTGTACGCCTCCTTGACAATCAATATACCCCAGATAAGTTATTGGCAATTGTATCGCTCACAAAATCTTAAGAACTGGAAACTGAAATTTTTAATTAATGTATTTTGGTCGAATTTCGACCACACCCCTAAAAGTAATTCCACACACAATCACTGGAAAATACATCGTACTAATATAGTTCTACTAAATAAAATTGGTACATAAACGTCCCTTTGTGTTCACAACACAACCAATATAGTCCGGCTAAATTATAGGCAATTGTTATATCCCTCACGCGCCACAGATGGCTTTTATATTAACTGTACTGGAATGATAGTCCATAATCCAGGTCATCTAATGACTTTTCGATATTAATGGCACGCATTTTTCCGGCTAAATACTTTTTTTATGACCACATAAATTATTATGAAATCGCTCGCTCAATATTATATTGCAGGGTACAATGGTTTTATAATTCCTATGAATTTGAACGCCTCTGTGGTCTAGTGGTTCAGAGCTTCGCTCTCGACCCGGAGGTCGAGGGTTCGATTCCCGCGTTGGAACAACATACAAAAATGTTGTTTTCAAGTTTGGTTAGGACAACGCAGGCCGATCAACTGATTGTCTGACGAGAAAGATGATCCATGCGTCGGATGGACATCTAAAAAGTCGGTCCTGTGCCAGTTATCTCGCCAGTCGTGTCGGGTAACCGTCCCACTGGGTTACGAGAGTAAAAGGAAGAAAGAGTGTCTTTGTGTTTTGGGCACTTGGGCACTATAAAATAACTCCTGCGTAGCTGGCCTGGTTTCAATGAAATCGGCTACCGACACTGAAATCGGTGAGGGAAGCTATTATGCTGAGTGTTGTTCTGTTACCTAGGTCTCAAACTATATTTTAGGTTATTTTTCGTGTTTCGTAGAACTCTAGTTTCGCACTGTCTACTCGTCTGACTGTCTGTTCGCATGTATGTCTGTCTGCCTGTTGATCTGACTGTCTGTTCAGGTGAACATCTAGAAAGGTTTGTAACTTCTGTAAATAATAAACACAAATAGATGAAAATGTGTGTAGGACTTTTAATTCACTCAAACGTTTTTCAAATGTTATCTTTGAAGTCCATATACTTAATAATCTAATTATACCACCTTAATAAAATATAATTTACATTGAAAGCGTAGGTATATTAATTTAGAGCATAAGCTAGATATTCTTAAAATAAATGGTATCTAATAAAATATTTGCGAAAGTAATTTAGGCAGCGAAAGTATGAGTAACTTGTTGATAAGATAATTAATTGAATTAGGATAAAGAACCATTTGTAATCGGTACTTATTACCTGTGATCGTTGAAAGATCGTTAGGCTGGGAATATAAATTGTTATGATCTAGGTGGTATACCTTTATTATTATTATAATACTAGCTGTGCCCGCGACTTCGTACGCGTGGAAAAGTGATTTAGGGCAGCAGTTCAAATACATTTTTAGTTTATGAACACTGTCGTTTGGATATTTAAAATCACTAATTTATAGTAATGCTTCTTTATACAAGGTATTAGACGTGCATAGGCAAAAGAAGTAGGCCGATGGAGTAATAATAATAGTTTACTGTCAAATAATGGCCGTTTTTGACGTAAATGTTTTGAGGTATTTTTTCTATGAAAATGCTAACAATTCCTTCTACCAGCTCGAAAAATGACCGTGTATTATTAACCGACTTCAAAAAAAGGAGGAGGTTCTCAATTCGTCTGTATGTATAATATTTTTTTCTTTTATGCGAACGGGACTACTTGATAGTACGCTCATATACGCGACGAAGATCTCTGTACTGAGATGGACTTTACGCCGCAGCGACTGCAGACGATGATCGTTTTCACACCGACGCTGCGCTGCTGGCGCCGAGCGCCAAATTTTTTAAAAGTCTACTCTCGGTGCGCAATTCCAACTCGGACTTGCCCGGTTTTTTATTTATTAATTACCTACGTTAACAAACATGTAGCCTACTTAGGGACTTTACGGTTAAAGTACTAACTTCCCTTAGACGACAAAATAACAAAAGTTTTGGACTTTTAAAAGAAAAGAAAGAAAAAACCCAAGCCGTAGGTACCTAGCATGAAAACTAATAAATAAAAATATCATGAAAAACATAAATCTTACTTATATTGACATAACTTTTCTAATTTAAATGTACCTATGACATCTCATTCATATCTTGAAAACAAACTATCCTACGCCTATACTTTATTAATCGTATTTGCAAAACCTAAGTATATTAATAAATTACGTCGCACAAAGTAATAATTATTTTCACTTGTACTGGAAAATAAGTATTACTTTGTGCGAAGTAAATTTAATTGTTCCTTTTAGTTTACCTTTTGAAGTCGTTTTTTTTTGTTTAAAATTATTTAATTTTCAGATTTTTAGTGATGGGTATAGACTGAGTAGGGATAATTCTCGAATGATCAGACGACGATTATTTGAGGACGGAAAATGAAAAACAAAAACTTTTTATTTTTTATTTATTTTGATTAGATAAAAAAAAAATAGTAGAAAGAGAAAAAGTCTACCTAGCCTAGCCTGGCGTAAGCCAGAGCAGCGCGAAATTTTTCAATATATATACATATATATATATAGCTTACTGCTGCTTCGCGCTGCTCTGGCTTACGCCAGAGCAGCGCATTGATATCATAGATCCAGGATATGGTGCAAAACCATACTGTTTGGTAACATATGCTTAGACTACTTCAGAAAAAATCAAAATCAATATATTATTCCACATAAATTTTGAGGATTTCCTTCGATTCCTCACGGATCCCATCAGCAGGTAACCATTTTGGTGACAATGGGACCAAATTTAAATTATACCCTACACAACATAAAAATAAAAAAAAATCGTTTCAGAAACGATGAAGATATCCGCGAAGAAACATAAAAAATAAACATATATTTACGAATTGAGAAACCTCCTCCTTTTTTGTAAGTCGGTTAAAAATATTATGTTGGTTATTTCATGTTACAATCTACCTTTGTGCCAAGTTTCATTTAAATACGTTGAGTAGTTTGGCTGAAATACCGTCAAATAGGTAGCTACAATTTTTTGAAGATCCCATGGGAACCCTTACGTTTTTCGGGATAACAATTTTCAATAATGCTCTTCAGGTCATAAGCTACCTGCCTGCCGAATTTCATTTAAATACGTTGAGTAGTTTGGCTGAAATACCGTCAAATAGGTAGCTACAATTTTTTTAAGATCCCACGGGAACCCTTTCGTTTTTCGGGGTAACAATTTTCAATAATGCTCTTCAAGTCATAAGCTACCTGCCGAATTTCATTTAAATACGTTGAGTAGTTTGGCTGAAATACCGTCAAATAGGTAGCTACAATTTTTTGAAGATCCCACGGGAACCCTTACGTTTTTCGGGATAACAATTTTCAATAATGCTCTTCAAGTCATAAGCTACCTGCCTGCCGAATTTCATTTAAATACGTTGAGTAGTTTGGCTGTAATACCGTCAAATAGGTAGCTACAATTTTTTGAAGATCTCACGGGAAGCCTTTCGTTTTTCGGGATAACAATTTCCAATAATGCTCTTCAGATCATAAGCTACCAGCCTGCAAAATTTCATTTAAATACGTTGAGTAGTTTGGCTGAAATACAGTCAAATAGGTAGCTACAATTTTTTGATGATCCCACGGGAACCCTTTCGTTTTTCGGGATAATAATTGCCAGTAATCCTTTTCAGATCATAAGCTACCTGCCTGCCAAATTTCATTTAAATACGTTGAGTAGTATGGCTGAAATACCGTCAAATAGGTAGCTACAATTTTTTGAAGATCCTACGGGAACCCTTTCGTTTTTCGGGATAACAATTTCCAATAATGCTCTTCAGATCATAAGCTACCTGCTTGCCAAATTTCATTTAAATACGTTGAGTAGTTTGGCTGAAATACCGTCAAATAGGTAGCTACAATTTTTTGAAGATCCCACGGGAACCCTTTCGTTTTTCGGGATAATAATTTCCAATAATGCTCTTCAGATCGTAAGCTACCTGCCTGCCAAATTTCATTTCATTCCATACAGTGGTTTTAGCGTGATGCGACGACAAACATTCCCATATGGACAGACAGACAGACAGACAGACAGACAGACAGACAGACAGACAGACAGACAGACATTTTTTTCAAAAATGTTATTTTTAGGTTCTGTGGCTTATATAGACCCCCTTTTTTTAATTTTCACTTAAATATTCCTAATGTACAGACACGACCCCTCTACAGATTTATTATATGTATAGACAACAGAACAGAAAATCGCACACGAGTGTCGAGCTATTAATATAGTTCAAATTTGACAACCTGATAATCGTGTGTTTACGTTCTCTAGCTCTGGTTTTTTACGGGCTACGTGCTACTTTACAAATAAATAAACATAATAAGCGTTGGAATATCAAAAATGGTGTTTTCAAGTTTGGTTAGGACAATGCAGGCTGATCACCTGATTGTCTGACAAGAAAGATGATCCATGCGTCGGATGGGCATGTAAAAAGTCGGTCCTGCGCCTGATCTTCTGCCAGTCGTGTCTATTATCCGTCCCACTGGGCTACGATGGTGATGGAAGAGAGAGTACTTCTATGTATTGCGCACACTTTTCTGTGAATTGTGTATTGGGCAGTATAAAATAACTTCTGCTTAGCTGGCCTAGTTTCAATGAAACAAGGCCTCCGTCACCGAAATCGGTGTCGGGGGCATTACATAATATATTATTATACTTTTATCTACAATTTTTTTTTGTTGAGTCTCTGGTACACCTTTTTCTCACAAAATTTTTCTTCTGGTGAAACTCTTGTGCGCCTTTCACTCACAAAATTGTTCCTATTCTAAGTATCTGTTATCATTTTCTGTTGAATATACCGCTCGTATCGATCATATCTCCAAGTAAGATATCCCAAATTCCTCTTGACTCGCGACTAACGAATGCCATTCCTGGATTGGTTTAGGAATTTCAATAGACGCATCACTCTAGCCGCTGATATTCCTATTAGTTTCCAAAGTAATGTAATCTATTGTGTAACAAATGCAAAATATCTAAACAACGATTTAATTGGTTTTATTTATAAATTAAAAAAGTAAGTTGATAAAAAAGGTACTTCGTAAAATTTTTATCAAATTATTTATTTATTAAATTAAATTAATGCATTATGCACAACATACATACAGAATAATATATAAATTCAGGATGAATTTGGCAGTAAGATTCCTTTGAAAAACTTGCTTGAAGCCCAATGTTTTAGTACTATTTATTTATTACAACGAACTAGCTTAGTGTTAACAAATATATAGTACTATCTGTACTGTAAATCTGGCCGAAGAATAATATAGAAATATTGAAGATAGGCATTGCAATAAACAAAAATCCTAATAATAATTTTGACTATAGTTTGGCACCTATACAAGTATACATATGGACAAAATGGAAAACAAACGAAATACAAACTTATTCACTACGAAGTTAAACGGAACGAGTTCAAACAGGTTTAATATGAACGGCTGTTTAACATTTAATTGCTCAATTTCAAGTAACCTTTATTCCATTTTCCACAAAGCTTTGTGGAGCTTCCTATATCACTAAAAACTCCCTCCTAATTATATGTCAGAAGTTTATGACAAAGCGCATTAGGAGTAGTTACTTGGTTTGGACAGCAATTGTGTGTTAAACCTTTGAAATAGTAATTGCTCTAAGCTTAATAACTTTCCTGGGTCGGTTGAATTCGCATTATACGAAACATTTAATTAATAATTAGTTTTGATGCTGAACTAAAAACATAGTATTAGTAATGCTATGTAATTTAACGTATTTTTTCATTTACTTTTTTACCTTGTAAAGAGTATGTAAAATTGTAGATATCGAAACGAAGCGGCGCTGCATTTTCTGGTGGCTAGCTGGTTATTTTAAAAGTGTCTAAGTGTGTACACAAGAGCAAGATCTCTTCCTTTATTATACTGGTTAATTAAAAACTTACTAACTGTCGCAAGAAATCAGGCGCAAAACCGACTTTTTAGATGCCCATTACTGGACGCATGGGTCATCTTTCTTATAAAATAATCAGGATACTGCATTGTCATCACCAGACTTCAAAATGTTTTTTTTTGTTTTAATACAGGCATCGAACCCAAAACCTCCAAAATCGAGAACTAAAATCTAAATCACTGGACTCCAGAGGCATTCACAAGATAATATCTTTATGTTTCATAGCAAGGGCGCCGCGTTTTGTTTCGTTAATACCTGACCTAAGGGTCTGAGCCTAAGGGCTTGGAACGCTTAGATAGTTTCAATGTATTTATGAAGCTTTCCGACCCACAAATGTCATTGAATATATCAATCATTTTAAAATCTATATCACTTACATATCAGTAAGCTCGTATTTTGAACTACATACTAGAAAATAAATGGTTTTGTTAAAAATGAGATCTTTGCTTTAGTTGGCAGTGTGTCATTCCTTTCTAGGATTCCTTATTAGCAACACTATTGAAGGACGTAATAAGGCATGATTTTATTTTAAAAATCAGTCAGTTCGATTCCCGGCTAGGGATTTTTTTTAACTTAAAAATGGAATGATACAGTTTTAGTTTTTATCGAAACTTAGGTCGCAAGGCCTATCAGAATTTTCATCTATCTCATACCGTTTCGAGTATAGCCTTGCCCTTTTTCAAGATACATTCTGTATATTCTTCTTCCAAGGGTAGTAATTTGCAAAAACTATTGACAGTTGTCACTATTCTTAGGAGTAAACACGAAAACAGTGACAACGTAACAATCGGAAATGTCAACATTCGTTAGTGATCCCAAGCCTAGTCTTTGTAAACGTGACTTCACTATAAACCGTGTAAATATAAAATCAATTCGGGCCCTCACTCGAAATACGATTCTGGGTTTTTTAGCATGGACGTGTTATACTCGTTCTGTGAATGAAATTCCATTTGGGAACGGAAAATGTAAAGGCTTAAATATTTAGTAAATTACACTGCTATACAGTCATTTTGCGGAAGGCATACTTGAAGTCGATTTTGTATAAGACGAGTGTGCTGATAACGGGAAAAATACCAGAATGGTCAAATTGACTCCAGTTTTTGAGATAAACGCTTCTAACATTGTCCATAAAATGCTTCAGTAAATGGGCCAAAAGATGTACTTAAAATTTATTTTTATTGTTTATCTTTACAAAATTACACAAAAATAATAATAGTTTGGGGTACCTTGAACTAGAATAAATAAATGAAGATCATGAAACACTTTTTCTTTGGGATTTTCTCTTATTTACTTTGTCAGGACAATCTCTTTTCAAGGTCCAGCAATTATAGTCAGCCATCATATGGCATATATTCTCGGTAGACTGTTTTTACAAACTCTGTGATCTCTTTTCTTTGCTTTTGTAAACTAAACTTGCCATAAATAAAGCAAAAACTGTTAGGATCGTTAAAACAAGGTTTACGTGGAAAACTCATGTTTTTGAAAGGAAAAATGCACTTTAACACCAAACAACCGATTTATAACTGATAACTTCAGGGTCTGATAGCTATAAAGTTAAGTTGTTGCAAATAAATCCGTGAAAAGATGACAAACGTAAGTGAAAACAAATCAATGAACCACAATGTTTGTAGGATAGTTTGAAATTTTCAATTATTTCTTAGTTCCGTTTATCTCAATAACCAGAGTGAATCAAAAATAAATAAGCATGCAGCGTGAAGGTCTAATATGAGTATTAACAAAAACCATTAACAAAATCCCTGCCGCAGATTTTTTTATTTTTTTTGTATAGCAGTGTTATTATTAACGATATTATTATTATAACTTAATATTATTAATAGACTACGGATGAAAAAAAGTTAATTTTGTACCTGCAATACGCTTCATGAGAATACTAAAATATAATAACCGCCTCCGTATAGGAAGTAAAGTATTCTAGTAGGTATATAAAAATACATTACTACCCTTACTCATAAAAAAATTACACTCTGTGTAGGCTACATAATGCTTTCCCCGTGTTTAATATTATGTTACAATATTCGGTCAACAATAGACTATACCGATGAATATTCAGTGTATTGTTGATCGAAGGTTACAAAAGACACTTGACAAAGACAAAGCATTGCAACAATTACGGTGAGTTGGATTTGCACGTTTTACCAACTCACCGCACTGTGGCACCGTGCCGTATCACGTGACGACGTCGTGACGTGGACACGTGGCCTGGTCCATCCGAAGAATTTAATAAAAATCTATCCTTTGACGCGAATAAAATGAAAATCTAGTATATTATAGGGTATTCAGTGTTTTATCCCAGATGTTGCCTTTATGGTGCTTTGCGTTGTCGATTTTTGATGACCGCAATATGGACCAAAATGAATCTGGTCTCTGAAGTGTTATTAAATTCTTTGATACGTTGTTGTTTAGAATGCTTCTACTACTTTTGATGATATAAAATACTGTCGAAAGTATTTCTTGTATTTTTAAGTACGAATTTACCTAACACCTACCTACTACCTGTTTAGGTACTTAAAAATAGAAGAATATATGATAATTATTATACTGAGTTCCATTTTTACGCACACCACAACAATGCATACCAGTCAGGCTGGCTGGCGGAGGCGTTGACACGTGAGACCTGGAGGACCTTTGCCTTTGCCCAGCAGTGTGACAGCAAGGCTACTAAAACAAACATGTAGTGATTCGCCTTTCAACGCAAGTTTCGTCACTTTTTTGTTAAAAAAGGGCGTCGTACCCATTAGTTTACTATTCAAAGTAATCCGACCAAGTATAATTAGTAACTAACACTTAACAAATTTAGATGTTTTATAATGTAAAGGTGCGATTAGGAGACCAGTAATATCACCGAATGTTGCAATAAGACTGTCTTTATTATATGAATAAATTCGGTTATATAGTCTCTTACTTTTTCTACTACACCACCCATCCAAAAGAAAAAAAAATGTTACATGGTTACATTGTTTGTATAAAATAATTTCGATAACATTCTTAAATTTTAGTACAACATAATATTATAATTAATTTGTTACATATTGCTTACAATAACATAATAAGATTACAGAAGGCACAATATACTATTACAATATTATTGAATAAAAAGTTTTGTGCGGTTTTTATGCACTAATTAATTTTAACCATTTTTTATTATTTCTACGTTTGGAGGCATATCCCTAACTACTTTGAATGGACCTGAGTATAACGAACTTAGTTTATTGCCATATTCATTTTTTACTAAATCTAAATCATTTACCTTATAATTTATTGGGTTAGTATACTTGTCATGTTGTTGGAATTTAAAGTTTTAATTTTATCAGACATCGTTGTTTTGTGAAATAAATTATAATTAAGTATAACTCCTTAATACAGTTTATAAACAACACGATAAGAAGTACACGATATAATATAATGGAGTACATCCATTGTTCCCAGTGTCTCACGTGAAAGTGGGTCAGATTAGGGCTTTACAAAATGAAGACTTGCTTTGGATAGTAATTGTAGAAAATTTAGTCTATTTCATATATTCATAGATTCATTCACATTTAATATTGCATAGGTACTGATATTCTGTTGTGTGAATATTTCAAGTATTGTAAAATGCACTAGGTACTTATCTACTGTATAATGTATAAGATGTTACATTGTTATAACTGATTGAATATACTTTTGTTTCTTGATGGAAATTCATGTTCACAATAATGATACACAGCTTTTCTTGCACTTTTCCACTTTATTACAATAATGCAGTGGAAGAGTGTAGGTGGGGGTGTCTATTATTATTGGGTTACATTGTCATATTGTATTAAATATTGTCAAATAAGTTAGTTACTTATAAGTTAGATTTTTATTTTTAAAAGTATATGTGTATCTGCATGTTAACGAAAGAACAGGGTCTCCAAACACAGGTTTATACTTAAATGGAGACCCTACTTATTAAGTAATGTACAAACAAGATACTGAATAAAGATTTTTCATTTTATTTTTTTTTCATTTTCATAGATACTCTATATTTATACCTTAGGTATAAATAGAGTATTTAAAAATAAACGTATGTATATACCTCAGTAGTAACTAATTAAATGTACAAATTATATAAATTTTGATGTGTTGTTTTTTAATGATTCCAAAAAGGTTTTAAATATTTTTCTATCGTTATTTAGTAAAATACCTATATCATTATTTTACAAAATTTGTATAAATAGCCGGGTGTAATACATTTATGTAGAGACGACTAAATGTCTTTGTCTATGATACAAATTATAAGTTTCAGTCAGTTATTGATACGCTTATAACAATTATTTAGAAGTAGATATTATCTATACATATAATAAATCTGTAGAGGGGTCATGTCTGTACATTAAGAATATTTAAGTGAAAATTAAAAAAAGGGGGTCTATAAAAGCCACAGAACTTAAAAATAACATTTTTGATCTATCTATACATATAATAAATCTGTAGAGGGGTCGTGTCTGTACATTAGGAATATTTAAGTGAAAATTAAAAAAAGGGGGTCTATATAAGCCACAGAACCTAAAAATAACATTTTTGAAAAAAATGTCTGTCTGTCTGTCTGTCTGTCTGTCCGTATGGAAATGTTTGTCGTCGCATCACGCTAAAACCACTGTATGGAATGAAATGAAATTAGGCAGGCAGGTAGCTTACAACCTGAAGAGTATTATTGGAAATTATTATCCCGAAAAACGAAAGGGTTCCCGTGGGATCTTCAAAAAATTGTAGCTACCTATTTGACGGTATTTCAGCCAAACTACTGAACGTATTTAAATGAAATTTGGCAGGCAGGTAGCTTATGACCTGAAGAGCATTATTGAAAATTATTATTATCCCGAAAAACGAAAGGGTTCCCGTGGGATCTTCAAAAAATTGTAGCTACCTATTTGACGGTATTTCAGCCAAACTACTCAACGTATTTAAATGAAATTCGGCAGGCAGGTAGCTTATGACTTGAAGAGCATTATTGAAAATTGTTATCCCGAAAAACGTAAGGGTTCCCGTGGGATCTTCAAAAAATTGTAGCTACCTATTTGACGGTATTTCAGCCAAACTACTCAACGTATTTAAATGAAATTTGGCAGGCAGGTAGCTTATGACCTGAAGTGCATTATCGGAAATTATTACCCCGAAAAACGAAAGGGTTCCCGTGGGATCTTCAAAAAGTTGTAGCTACCTATTTGACGGTATTTCAGCCAAACTACTCAACGTATTTAAATGAAATTTGGCAGGCAGGTAGCTTATGATCTGAAGAGCATTATTGGAAATTATTATCCCGAAAAACGAAAGGGTTCCCGTGGGTTCTTAAAAAAAATGTAGCTACCTATTTGACGGTATTTTAGCCAAACTACTCAACATATTTAAATGAAACTTGGTACAAAGGTAGATTGTAACATGAAATAACCAACATAATACTTTTAACCGACTTCCAAAAAAGGAGGAGGTTTCTCAATTCGTAAATATATTATGTTTTTTTTATGTTTCTTCGCGGATATCTTCATCGTTTATGAAACGATTTAAAAAAAAAAATGTGTTGTGTAGGGTATAACAATTTAAATTTGGTCCCATTGTCACCGATCCGTGAGGAATCGAGGGAAATCCTCAAAATTTATATGGAATAATATATCGATTTTGATTTTTTCTGAAATAGTCTAAGCATATGTTACCAAACAGTGAGGTTTTGCACTATATCCTATATCCGATCTAAAAGTACTGAACAGAACTTCTGAGTCCTTAGAGATACATGTTTGAAGATTTCAGCGTTGTTTAAAGAAATGCAAGCATTTGCCACTACGTCTATTACAGTCGAACTTTTCTTCTTATATTAAAAAATTTTGCACTGCTCTGGCTTACGCCAGAGCAGCGGTAAACTATACATATATACATATGTATAAAATATGTATATATAAAAAAAATTTGCGCGGTAGACTTTTTCTCTTCCTACCTACTATTAATTTTTTTTTAATTTTATCTAATCGTTTTTGTTTTTCATTTTCCGTCTCAAGTAACCGTCGTCTCATCATTGGAGAATTATCCCTACTCAGTCTACCCATCACTAAAAATCTTAAAATTAAACAATTTTAAACAAAAAAAAAACGACTTCAAAAGGTAAACTAAAAGGAACATTTAAATTTACTTCGCACAAAGTACCTACTTATTTACACTTAGGGCCGATTTTTCAATCGTCAGATAACTTTTATTTATGGAATAATTATGTGACTTTGGCAGATTTTGTATGGAACACAATGTCAAAGTCACATGTTTATTCAACAGATAAAAGTTATCTGACGATTGAAAAATCGGCCCTTAGGTAAATAAAATTCTATCATTTTCAAGTCGGTGCCAAGTAAGTACTTCAAAAACCTTATTACAATATCAAACTATGTACAACAACTAACTATCAAAGTAACTATTATACTATGATATTATGTATCCAAAGTACCTACTGGCTTAGAAACTAATATTAAATCAAAACAAATTACGAAAGAACGCTGAACTTGGCACCGACTTGAAAATTATAGAATAAAATTATTAACTCAAGTGAAAATAAGTATTACTTTGTGCGAAGTAATTTATTTATATTATTGTTATTATTATTATTATACTTAGGTTTTGCAAATACGATAAATAATGTATAGGCGTAGGATAGTTTGTTTTCAAGATATGAGATGTCATAGGAACATTCAAATTAGAAAAGTTATGTCAATACAAGTAAGATTTATGTTTTTCATAATATTTTTATTTATTAGTTTTCATGCTAGGGTACGACTTGGGTTTTTTCTTTCTTTTGGACTTTTGTTATTTTGTCGTCTAAAGGAAGTTAGTACTTTAACCGTCAAGTCCCAAAGTAGGCTACATGTTTGTTAGCGTAGGTAATTAATAAATAATAAGTTTTAATTTAATACCTCAAAACATTCATGACAAAAACGGCCATTATTTGACAGTAAACTATTATTATTACTCCATCAGCGTACTTCTTTTGCCTGTGGACGTCTAATACAGTGTACAAAGAAGCATTACTATAAATTAGTGATTTTAAATATCCAAACGACAGTGCTCATAAACTAAAAATGTATTTAAACTGCTGCCCTAAACCACTTTTCCACGTTCCAAACCACTTTCAAAAAAGGAGAAGGTTTCTCAATTATATTATTATATTTTTTAAGTTTGTTCGCGGATATCTTCGTCGTTTATGAACCGATTTTAAATATTGTTTTCGTGTTGTGTAGAGTATAATTCAAATTTGGTCCCATTGTCACCAAAACGGTGACCTGATGATGGGATCCGTGAGGAATCGAAGGAACTCCTCAAAATTTATATGGATTAGATAACAATATATGGATTTTCTGAAGTAGTCTAAGCATATGTTACCAAACAGTAAGGTTTTGCACCATATCGTGGACCTAAAAGTACTGAACGGAACTTCGGAGTCCTTAGAGATACATGTTTGAAGATTTCAGCGTTGTTGAAAGGAATGCAAGCATATGCCACTACGTCAATTACAGTCGAACTTGGTCTCATAGTTATCAAAGTGGATGCCTGATGATGGCGTCGTGAGGAATCGAGGGAACTCCTCGAAATTTATAGGGACATAAATTACTACAAATACAAAATTACTATACTCATAGTAATTTTGTATTTGTTAATAATATACTCATAGTAATTTTGTATTTGTTTCGAGTAACATAAGCATTTCCGACTAAAAACATAATTTTAAAGCAACTATCATGGTAATACCACTACTGCTTAGTCTTTGAAGATATACGTTTGGAAATTTCGACATCGCTTAAAGTACTGCAAGCTTATGCCTTTCAACAATATGCTTTTCATCACCACCCCTGTCTTCACCAGATAGTAGGTATCCATATATACCATCATAACAATATGATGAAATAGGCAAGTATTAAACGTCGGCGTCGCGGCGTCGGCAACGCGACGTCGGGCGTCAGCGACGGGAGTCGGCGTCGCGACGTCGGGCGTCGGCGTCATGACGTAGGGCGTCGGCGTCAGGTGTCGCGGCGTCGGAAGTCGGCGTCGCGACGTCGGTCGTCGGCAACGCGACGTCGGTCGTCGGCAACGCGACGTCGGTCGTCGGCAACGCGACGTCGGGCGTCAGCGACGCGACGTCGGTCGTCGGCAACGCGACGTCGGGCGTCAGCGACGGGAGTCGGCGTCGCGGCGTAGGGCGTCGGCGTCGCGGCGTCGGACGTCGGTGTCACGGCGTATCGCGTCGGCGTCGCGGCATCTAGCAACGCGACGTCGGGCGTCAGCGTCGCGGCTTCGGGCGTCGGCGTCGGCGTCGGCGTCGCGACGTCGGGCGTCGGCGTCATGACGTAGGGCGTCGGCGTCAGGTGTCGCGGCGTCGGACGTCAGCGTCGTGACGTAGGGCGTCGGCGTCGCGACGTCGGTCGTCGGCAACGCGACGTCGGGCGTCAGCGACGGGAGTCGGCGTCGCGGCGTAGGGCGTCGCGACGTCGGGCGTCGGCGTCGAGACGTCGGGTATCGGCGTCGCGACGTCGGGTGTCGGCGTCGTGACGTAGGGCGTCGCGGCGTCAGGCGTCGGCGTCGCGGCGTCGGACGTCGGCGTCGCGACGTAGGGCGTCGGCGTCGCGGCGTCAGCGTCGCGGCATCGGACGTCGGCGTCGCGACGTCGGGCGTCGGCGTCGTGACGTAGGGCGTCAGCGTCGCGGTGTCGGACGTCGGCGTCGCGGCATCGGACGTCGGTGTCGCGGCGTCGGGCGTCGGACGTCGGCGTCGCGACGTCGGGCGTCGGCGTCGCGACGTCGGGCGTCGGCATCGTGCATCAGCGTCGCGGCGTCGGGCGTCGCGACTAAAGCGTCAGCGTCGCGGTTTCGCGGTGTCGGGCGTCGGTTGGCTTCGCGGTGTCGGGCGTCGGCGTCGTGTCGCGGCGTCGGGCGACGATGACGCGACGCCCGACTGGTTTTGGTCGCAGCGTAATGTTATATATCTTAAAGCCTTCCTCTATAAATGGACTATTCAACGAATATAATTTTTCAAATCGGACCAGTAGTTCCTGAGATTAGCGCGTTTAAACAAACAAACAATTCACATTTGGGGACTTTCGTTGCATGCGCTGCATAAAAGATTTAAGTCAATCCAACACCACGCGAACGAAGTCGCGGGCACAGCTAGTAGTATATACGTTTATAACTCACTAGAATTGACAAAGATAATGAATGAACTCAAATAGCGTTCTCAATTTTTTGGACGTTGTACTTAAAGGGTAAAATGTAAGTTTAGTATTATTTTATGTTTTAAGTATAATCCGTTCCGTTGGTGCACAAGAAAGTGTCAAGCAAAGTAATCGGTTATAATGCTTCCTGTTTAATTTGTGGCATATTATATGCCAAGCAATAAACAATAACACATAGATTCTGTCTCTCTTTACTCAATAAGAAAGTAAAGAAAATTGTGACAGTATTAAAAGAGTGTTGCAATATTTTGATAGCAGTAGGATGTGAAAGGAGGGTGCTTAGTCCATAGGCTGCAGGGCCACTTCCCAGGAGAATCGGACATATCCTTGTAGGACCGGCCCACAAGGAATCCCTGAGGATTCTCCCGCCCTCCCCGTGGAAAAAAAAAGAAAAAACGCATACATTTGGCTGAATTAAATTTAATGTTATTTTCATTAAATAGGATTGGAAAACACCACAGAATATAAATAATTATACCTAAGACTTCAAATAAACATCATAAATGAACAATATAATATTTTTCTTACTTCATGTAACAATTAAGTGGCCGAGCAAAAACTTGCTGATATCCTAATGAATAGGCAATAAATTACTACAAAGTAGACATTATGGCTAGACTACAGTTAATCACTAAATATATTAATGAAAATAATACTTCGGTGCACATAATAAGGCTCATTCTTGCAACTCATATATGAATTTTCAGAAAATATATCCATCTAGATAAAATAAATTTTGAACCTTGGGCATAATTTTCAAGATGCGCAATGATTTGATTAGCGCCTCGTGATATAAACCTAGTTTATGAATTATTATAATATAAATAAGATAACAAAATAATAGCCCACACTTATTAAGGTGACGGTGGCTGGTTTGAATGGAACGGTGCAACGCAGGTGTTATTTTATAGTGCCCAAGTGTACGCGCAATACTAGACCACTCTCTCTATTTTATTCTAGTAACTTCCATGTCTTACGGTGATCACGTGGTGATCACCATGCATTATTCTAGATGTGATTTGAAGCGTCCATAAATAATAGTACCTAAGAGATTCTTATAACTATACAGGCTCTAAAATTAATGAGTGATAATAATTTAGGTCGTGTATGGGTCCCGTATATAGAGTTTACTTTAAAAGTATCAGCGCTAAAAGTGTTACTTTTTTTAATTATTGTATGGACAAATTAATGATATTGAGGCATTTCTTATAGAAATATTATAAATTATTTGTCTTCCGTTGATCAGCATTGTCACATGCGAACATAGATAATATTATCTAAGAGATTCTTACATCTATAGCACTTAGACGTTCTTCACCGTGCCGTTGTCGCTGTACTTGTTGCATAGTTGTACACACAGGTGAATGCGTCACTATTGCATTCAGAATTATTCATAAGATGAACATTTGCTCCGTCTATTTTTCTCATTGTTGACTGTTTCTTGGAAGATGATATTTCCTCGGAGAATATGGAAGCTTTTAGATAATGAGGCACATTTTTCTTAACATTGAGGTTATCGTATCTCAGAATCTAGAATTTTTAATAATTTGATTACTATGAAGTCTGAAATTATTGTACGTAGATATAATGTTTATGCATTTTCACGTTGAATTTTATTAAGGACTAGCTGACCCGTGCCCACTTCTTTGAACATACAAACAGTTTAAACCTTCCCTGGACTTCCACAATTATTTTAAGACCAAAAATAGCCGAATCGGTTCAGTTGTTCTTGAGTTATGTGCTTACCAACACACTTTGCGATCCATTTTTATATTATCTATATCTATATACTTATAATAAAACTGTAGAGAGGTCAATTCTGTACATTGAATATTTTTTCAAAATACATATTGGAGGATGATTGGCGATCGATACTGATGCCAAAAATGCAATTAGTAAAATTTTTGTCTGTCTGTCTGTCTGTCTGTATGTGCGCGATAGGAACAAAAACTACTGAAGGGATTTTAACCAAACTTGGTACGATTGTAGCCCATATTCCTGGGCAGGTTATAGGCTATATAACATAACGCTACGATACATAGGAGCCGAGCAGTGACGATAAATTGGAAGCAAGTCGGAGGAATTTCGCGCGCGCGGGCTGCTGACGAACGGTTCATGCGGGGGGCGCGGGGGGATCGCTTACACAGTGACGCGAAGCAATAGAATGTGGCACTAAAGTAGATTAGAACTTGAAATAAGTACCTAACTAACAGATTTTTTTCTGAGAAGAGTGTTTCCACAGTGTCATAATAATATAAAAATTGTATTTTTGAACTTGCTTTACAAATTGAAATAAATTATCATTTATTGTATAAATCAACTTAATTAACTGTATTATTAAAAGAAAGCCTTTCGCGATAATCTAAAAAAACGGGCAATTAAGCGGTTTTTGGTAAACTATTTATACCATCACGGTATTAATCCTTATCATTTTTAATACGTTAGTTGGCTTAAGAATTTCATGAAGACTATATTTGCCCTTTATACCTAGCAAGTATAATTAATAGTTTAGGAGATAATAATATACGCGTCGCCGCGGCGCGCAAGCTGACACCTTTTGCGCGTCAGCGGAATCCGACGTGTCACCGACCGCCGCCGCTCCCGCCCGCCTTCCCCTCGAGGTCGAGCCGAAGCTGAGTCAACCAGCGACTCAGCAGAAAAGTTTTGCGGGTGTCACTGCCCGCTCCCCCGCACCTCCCCAGCGGGTGAAGACAAAAGGGGTGATAAAGAGCCGCAAGGCTAAGGATAGCCGTAAGGCAGAACCTCCTCGATCTAACGAGGGTGAGACCAGGAGGTGCGATGAGGAGGGCTTCACACTGGTGGAGAGAAGAAAGAAGAGGAAGCCCGCCGTCCGCAACCACCGCGGCACCGCACCCTGCGGACCCGAGCAGCGTCTGCGGTGTGAAATACCCACCACGCCGCTGTACGTGTCCCGCCTGCACTGGTCCACGAAGGTCGAGGATGTCGTAGGCTACATCTTGAAGAAGACATCCTTCAACTTGAGGGTCGAGCGTCTGGAGTCTCGCCATAAAGTTAGCTTTAGTTCTTTTGTGGTGAGAGTACCGACACATCGCTTGTCGACCTTCGAGGTGGAGGAGTTCTGGCCGATGGGTGTAGTCTACCGAAGATTCCGGGGGAGACTCCGGAGCGAGGCGCACATCACGTCGCCGTGATACGTGATGGAATAGTTATAATTAATTGTGTAATAATATGTATGTTAGTCTGTAAGGTATTTATAATATGGGCCTATGCAGCCCGAAATAAAGGTTATTATTATTATTATTATTATTATAATATAGCAAAATTAAAATCGTTTCGCCGTGATTCGACCACCGCATCGCGGCGCCGCGCGATACAGGCTGATGCGTGACGTCTTACATCCGAGTCGGGGTGTAGTGTAGGTATCAGATGCTGGTAGGTAGGAATTTTGGCGAAGGTCAACCAATGGAACTCCACCCCACTGCTGGGTAAAAAATACTATTAAAATGTGCTAACAGGCAGTACCGGTAGTATGAATTTAACCACGCACAGCCGCTAACTGTGCCCCCAGTAATAATCGTGTTAAAAGTACGGCGTATGGCGTATAGATGTCACTTTGATTTGAAGATATATGACAATAAAAAAAATACTGGACGTTTGTATGAAGCGCGGCGGGAACCGCGCTGCTTCAAACATTCAAATTTATTCTTCTTTTATTTTATATTTTGTTTAAAACAAAATTTCATTTATTTATATTATTATTATTAATCTTAGGGTAGGTTATAAAAAACGCTACTAAAGCCGATCGGCGCGGCGCGCCGAGCTGGGGCCTAACTCTCCAAACTGATTCGATTTTAATTCAGATTCGATCGTGCTGCATACTCCCGAAGAAATTGACGTTTGTTTATTTTTATTTTCTGTCGATTGATATGGTCTGGTGTACAAAAAGTTACGTTCTAACGGTTTTCTTTAACTTAATTAATTTCAAAGTAATCTACCAAATAAAACACCAAAAACCGTATAATCGAACTGATTCGATTCTCAGTTGTGTCGAGAGTAAGCCTGCTGGATCCTCGGCGGGGCGTGCCGCTGCGCCCATGTCTAACCGAGAGTTCCGTTTTAAAGACCTTAGTAATTGCAATATAAGTTTAAATTTAATAATACTTCAAAACATTAATGACAAAAACGGTAATAAGTTGAAAAAATTGAAAATATTTTTATGGTTTCGCAATTTATCCTATGTCGTTTAAATTTGATATGAAGCAACATTTTAATAGTGCATTAAGATGTTGCTTCATATCAAATTTCTATTCCCGGGAAGTACCCTTTAGGTTTTGGTTCCCTTTGGCGTGTCGAAAATTGCGAAAATTAGCGATATAAACGGCTGAATCTTTGGGTAGATGTGGCCAAGATGCCTGTTTCTTTACACAGCTAGAAGGGACAGTAGAGCTGAGTTTTTAATATGATTTTTAGCTTGATACCTACACGTGTTAAAGTTTTGACACCCAGACAGACAGACGGACATCGAAGTTAAATACTTTACTAAATTAACGTGAAAAATTGTCTGGGTCTATACGGAGCATTCGAATAATATTATCCTAACTTCGAATACCTTTGCTGACTTCTACATATTGTTCGAAGGCCTACTTCTTTTGCCGAGCTCCGAAAGGATAGTAATATATTATTATTATACCCTGCATACCAAGAGGCTTGCCGGGTACGTGTCTTGCTGGATCGGGATCAACACTGGGATGCACTGGGAAGTACCTATTAGCGAAAGTTCTCAGCGGTTGCGCCAATAAACTAAAAATAAATTTAAAAATACTAAAGTGCCCTAAATCACTTTTCCACGCGTACGAAGTCGCGGGCACAGCTAGTAGAATTCATATTTTTTTAAAAGTCATCATCATCATGAATCATTTGAATAAGATGTAAAGAGAATTATACATAATTTCAATAGGATATAAGCGTCCCCCAAGTTATTTAGTGAGGGGGAGAGGGGGAGGGGTTTGTATATCAATGTCCACGGCAACGCTGCTGCCTATTTCCGGAGGTATAATTCCCTCTGTCGGTTTTTAGGAAGAAAGATGGCTGGAAGAAGTGCTATTATTTCTCGGGCACTCCTAAGCATATGAGATGTATTGGGAACGTAACCTGTTATAACAATATTTTACAACCTTTTATTTACTTTAAGCTGTCCGGTAGGCTGATTATGTATCTCGCAACAGCAATTCGACAGGCGTGAATTGTACAATTGTGTACAATATCGCTCTCAAGTGTAAATATTTGACAGCGATATTGTAAACAATTGTACAAATTACTCCTGTCGAATTGCTGTTGTAAGATACATAAGCCAACCGGTGTTTATACTAAAAATCACACGAGAAATTTGGCCTACTTGCCCTAGTCCGATTGAGTAGAGATTTTACAACATATTTTACCATTGTCATGTCTTAAAATCTCACGCAACCATTACAATGCAATATTGACAATGATATGGAGCTGATCTGGGGCCTTACTCTCCAAACTGAATCGATTTTGATTCAGATTCGATCATGCCGCGTACTCCCGAATAAATTGAGTTTTGTTTATTTTGGATTCTCAGTCGATTCATGTGGTCGGGAGTACAAAAAGTTACGATCTAACGATTTTCTTTATCCTGGTTAGTTTCAAAGTAATCCAAATAAAATACCAAAAGCCGTTGAGAACGAACTGATTCGATTCTCGATTGAGTCGGGAGTAATCCTGCTGATGCTGTTGGCTCTAAGGCCATAGGAACTCTGCAACGACATTTAATACTGGTAATGGCTGAATTGAATTTGGTCTCGTTTCGTTTTCATTGACGAATATTTTGTTAGTTAGTTAGTATATAGCGTTTAGGGCTTGATAAAAGCTTGCTTTTAACCACCGTCGGAAACAAAGGTCTATGTGTGTCTGTCAGTGGCATCATAACACCTATATTAACCGTTTTTCATCGAGGTTTTTTTTTCAAATCTGACAAGATTTCGTGTTCCTAGGTACAATTCATCATCATCAGTTCGCTCACTGCATGACAAACCGAATTGAATCTGGTTTAAAAAAAAACAGAAGTTCTAGCTAGAATTTAACTCTCGGTTATAATTCGCTGCAATCTTAATGTCTGAATTAAATGTCACCCCATTGTTGCCCCCTTTGATTGTTCCTATACTGTATAGGGAAGACAAGGTCGCTTGTTCCTTAACAATTTCATAGCAAATATTTGCGGGATCGCGGTCCAATCAGAAATTCTAGAGAATTCCATAATCAAATTAAGGTCTCAAGAGAATTATTCGAGGTCACCAAATAACGTCGCGAGCCAATTATATCGGTTGAAAATTGTCTAATATTTCTATTATTAGCAATCAAAGCTATTTAGAGTATAGAATGAGGACAACCACAAAGTCTACTTTACTCAACTTAATTTGGTTATTAATTTGGGAAAATACTAGATTTTCCCGCGACTTTATGTACCCAAAGGGAATCTAGAGCCCCGTATAAATAAAACAATCTCAAACCCAACCTCACTTGAGAACCTATTTGACAGATAAAACAACGTTTCGTTTCACTTTTAAAAGTCAACAACTTTATTAATGTTACATGTAACTTTCATTTATTTTCTTTTTATACCGTTATAATCATATTATAGATTACAGGAAACAATAAAATAAGTATAATGTATATTTTTATAATCTTTATTTTTGCGTTTTAAAAAAGAAAAAAATTAAAGAATTTAACATAATTAAAATTCGTCATTTTTAAAAGTGAAACTAATCGTTTTTTTGTGTGTCAAATAGGTTCTCAAGGTGAGGTTGGGTTTGAGATTGTTTTATTTATACGGGCCTTATTGTATTTATTTGCTTACATATTGACTACAAAAAGTACGGAGTCCATGAGTAGTATGTAGAATGAAATAATTAGAAAAATCTATACTAATATTATAAAGCGGAAGAGTTTGATTGTTTGCTTAAACGCGCTAATCTCAGGAACTACTGTTCCGATTTAAAAAAAACTGTTTTTGTTGGATAGTCCATTTAAAGAGGAAGGCTTTAGGCTATAAAACATAACACTGCGACCAATAGGAGCGAAACGTCAGTGAGAAATGTTGCAAAAACGGGGAAAATTCTTCACATTTGGGGACTTTCGTTGCGTGCGCTGCATCATTTTTTTTTTTTAAGTTTAAGCGACTTCGTTGGCGTGGTTTTGAGTGCAAAACCACGCGAACGAAGTCGCGGGCTCAGCTAGTGTATTATAACACCGATTTGCTTTGCATTTAGCTTGCTCGCCGAGCTATATTCCTCCCATCCTCTCTCCATCCCATTGCCGTATTGTTGACACAAAACATTTGACATGAAGGCTATATTGATTCACGACATGATCCAAGACTCTTGGGTGGCAGCCAAACTACTGAATAATGCACGACACACGCTATAGACATTTTAATGTCCGATAAATGTGACTATTACGTTTTATCTCGTGCCTATTTCACGGGCAATGGATTTCGTATGATGTATGGTCGGACGAACATTTATGCTTTTTGCGAATATTTTTTCCATTTCCCATAGTACCTTCACGTTTAGCTGTGTGAAATGAGTTTTGTCTTCACAAGAATAGAAATACTGATAGATTGAAGGGGCAAAATGATAGATTTCATTTATCAATCTGTCAATATGTCTATCTGGTTGAAAGAAACCATTTCTATGGTGCTGTTTTGTATCCTCGCTGTATTTATGTAGAGTATCACAAGTAGTTAGTAGTAGTATTTATATTTTTTATGCTGTCTTTTATTAAATCAGTTATGATATAGTTTAAATAGACGTGGCACGAAAGTTAAATGATCTCGCCGCTAGGTCATCTATACTAATCTATATCTATATCTATACTAATATTATAAAGAGGTAATGTTTGATTGTTTGTTTGTTTGTTTGAATGGAATAGGCTCTGAAACCATTGAACCAATATGAAAAATTCTTCCACCGTTGGAAAGCTACATTCCTAGCGCTGAACATTGGCTATATTATATGTTTAAAAAAAGTAGGGTTCCTTACTAAAACCCCAAAAATGTAGCCCAAAGTGTAAAAAACGACCTCCAAAATTTCTTACGTCGTGTGCGCTTCGACAACGGCTTGACCAATTTCGCAATTTTTTTACGGTATGTTCGTTATTGTCACGAAAAGGTTATTATGAAAGAAAATGTTGAAAAAAATAAGCAGAAAATTAGAAAAAAGAAGAAAATACGTGATGGTCACGCGGGGTTTGAACCTGGGCTCAATCGATTCACGTCGTTGCCAGTTTATATGACACTGGTGTCATGGTAACGACATTGTTTACAAATGGAAAATAAAAATTATGAAATGCTATAAATAACGTATTAACATAAACTTAAACTATTTGGATTCATTAAACTATTTGTCCACCACTAATAAATAGTCGGGTCATTTTAATAGGTAACATTTGACAGTTTATCAAAAATGAGCGACGTAACGTTGTAACGACGACATAATAAAATAAATATTTTCTTTTTGTTAAAACTGCAGAATTTACTAAACTTTATTTAATAATTATTAGATATTTATTGTCAACATAACCAATATGAGTTTTTTTACGATTTGCTTTCACTGATAAACGATCTTAAATATAATATACAAATTATGATTTAATTAAATAAACGTCGTGATAATGTTACGTCAGTTAACACTTTTTCTTATTAAACACTAGAGACTTACTCAAAAAATCGATTAATCTTTTAACAACTATAAATATACCTATTTAAAAAAAGTACTTAACTTATAAGTTGTAATAAGAATATATTATAAATGTTAATTTAAAAATCAGATCGAAGGAGTTAGATCCATGGTCATAATTCACGAACAATTAAAAAAAAAATCGAAAACGTCATGATATGACGCCACTATGTCGTCATTTGTCTTTGTGCGAAGTTAACGTCTGTCTGTTCTGTCTTTTTTTTTTCTTGCTACTGAAAACGAAAATGCAATTAAAAAAAAATGTCTGTCTGTCTGTTAGCGTGTCTCTTTGCTCCGGCTAATCTCTGGAACGGCTGGACCGATTTTAACGAGACTTTCACTGGTAGATAGCTAAAGTTATAAGGATTAATTTAAGCTTCTTTTCATCATCATCATCGTTATCTAACTAATGATCACCGAATCGGCTGGACCGACGGTGACGGGAGCATTCACCGGGCGTTAGCTTATGTTAGTTTCATCTTTACATCAGCTTTTTGTATTAAAGTAAGTCGTGTTAGTTAAATGAATTATTTATAACTCGAGAACGGCTTTATCGATATGGTTGAAAATTGGTGAGGAAGTAACTTAGAGCCAGTAGACGGACATAGGATACTATTTATTCCATTTGACAGCGCAGAACCAGCAACGTTCACGGAAGGGTTTGGCGTTGTGGGTTCCGCGTTGCGGGTTCCGGGTTCCCGTGTTGCGGGTTCCGGGTTCCGCGTCGCGGGTTCAGGGTTCCCGTGTTGCAAGTTGCGGGTTCCGCGTTGCGGGTTCCGCGTTGCGGGTTCCGCGTTGCGGGTTCCACGTTGCGGGTTCCGCGTTGCGGGTTCCGCGTTGCGGGTTCCGCGTTCCCGCGTTGCGGGTTCCGGGTTCCCGCGGTGCGGGTTCCGGGTTCCCGCGTTGCGGGTTCCGGGTTCCCGCGTTGCGGGTTCCGGGTCCCCGAGTTGTGGGTTCCGGGTTCCCGCGTAGCGGGTTCCGCGTTGCGGGTTTCGGGTTCCCGCGTTGCGGGTTCCGCGTTGCGGGTTTCGCGTTGCGGGTTCCGTTTTGCGGGTTCCGCGTTGCGGGTTCCGCGTTGCGGGTTCCGCGTTGCGGGTTCCGCGTTGCGGGTTCCGCGTTGCGGGTTCCGCGTTGCGGGTTCCGCGTTGCGGGTTCCGCGTTGCGGGTTCCGCGTTGCGGGTTCCGCGTTGCGGGTTCCGCGTTGCGGGTTCCGCGTTCCCGCGTTGCGGGTTCGGGGTTCCCGCGTTGCGGGTTCCGGGTCCCCGCGTTGTGGGTTCCGGGTTCCCGCGTAGCGGGTTCCGCGTTGCGGGTTTCGGGTTCCCATGGTGCGGATTCCGGGTTCCCTTGTTGCGGGTTCCGCGTTCCCGCGTTGCGGGTTCCGGGTTCCCGCGTTGCGGGTTCCGGGTTCCCGCGTTGCGGGTTCCGGGTTCCCGCGTTGCGGGTTCCGGGTTCCCGCGTTGCGGGTTTTGGGTTCCCGCGTTGCGGGTTCCGGGTTCCCGCGTTGCGGGTTCCGGGTTCCCGCGTTGCGGGTTCCGGGTTCCCGCGTTGCGGGTTCCGGGTTCCCGCGTTGCGGGTTCCGGGTTCCCGCGTTGCGGGTTTTGGGTTCCCGCGTTGCGGGTTTTGGGTTCCCATGCTGCGGTTGTTTTTTTTAGTTGAATTTCATCATAAACTGTTTTTATGCTCAACGAAGTGGGCAAGGGTCAGCTAGTTGATTACATAAAAATTGCCATTAGCAAAATGGCACGATTTCGTTTCGATTCGTTGCTTGTCTATTTATATCAAATAAATTTTTCTTGTGCTGTCTTATCTATACCTGTATATTTACGTACCATTCATTTTAATGAAAAACAAATACATATACCATTAATTTTATTTGCCTCTGAGATAGGTACTTTTCAGTTTGAATATGGAATAGAATTGCGGGTCTTGTCAACAGGAGGCACATTCACATTACATATAAATTGCTTTCAGCGTGGTTTGCTAGTGATGGGACGGATGGAATGCCAAATTCCGAATGCAGAATATTCGGCTACGACTTCCGAAGGCGCTGAACTGGATCAAGCACACACTTGGTGCCCTGTAATATGTAATCAATGTTTTACCAGTGTGAGGCGTTCCTGAGACATTAAATTTATATTTAAAATACTATTTACTCTTAAGGAACGCTTACAATACGTCGCGTATATATCTATCCCATTCTTTGCTAGGGTGCAGTGGGCCGCATAACTCCGCCGATTTTGGTTATTGTGATGTGGCCGACTGACCTCACTGCAATGTAAGTAATATAATATATACAGCGGCATAGAGCATAGCAGCAAAGTGTGATAAGAATGTTTTGTTGAAGTCGTTCTAACGACAGGCAAAAAAAAATGTTTTGCCTGTCGATACAACTATACGTATTCTACAAACTAAAACTACCATGAATCGTATTTTTGGTTGTATATTAAACTCAATTCTATAACATAATATTATTACGTCACTAAAGAAATTATTGCAGACGAAGAAAAATCATTGTACTTAGATTGTAAAATCAGTGTTATCACGTAAGTGGCATGTCCCCTTTGATGATAATGTTCTTAAACCTTAACCTAAAATAAAAGCACAAAGATATTAATTTTATGGAAAACCGAATATTTTAATGCGGCATTTTGGACTTGAGAGCGAATACTCGTACATAGAAGATAGACGTCTCTATTAGTACATTGCCTACGTGGGTTTGCGAGCTGTTGGTAGCCATTTCTAAATAAATTTTATTTATCTAGATGTACCTATATACATATAATATCTATGGACGCTTCACACCACGTCAATCTGGCCCTGACGACCTGAGCTAAGTATCCGAAGAACTTGTGTTACAGGTACCAGACAACGAAAATATATTTAATACTTTTATACTATACACATATTTAAGATTTTTATTTTATGTATTTTCACACAAATTTAATACACATCCATGACCCAGGATCATTGAAAACTTTATATTCCCTCGGCGGGATTTGAACCCAGCGACCTCTCATTCGAGCACCAACGCGCTCAACCGCTGCGCTACGGAGGTCGTCAAAACATATACAACGTGTCATAAAATATATCTTAATATTTAAATTTCTTGTGTGCGTGTGTATGTGACTTAACTCCTCCTAAACGACTGGACCAATTTTGATGAAATTTTTTGTGTGTGTTCGTGGAGATTCGAGAATGGTTTAGATTTACAATTGGAACCGATAGGTGGCGCTGCAGTCAGTATGTCAAGCAATTAATTAATAAGGCAATACGAAGTTTGCCGGGACAGCTAGTTACTTATAAAAAATTACAGGTGTAATTTTTGAATTATTTTTCAAAGAAAATTAGATGACAACATTTGTAAATCATAGACATTTAAAAGAAACAGTCTTAGGCCCGTATAAATAAAACAATCTCAAACCCAACCTCGCTCGATAACCTATTTGAGAACCAATTTTTCAAATCGGAGTAGTTCCTGAGGTTAGCGTGTTTAAACAAACAATCTCTTCCGCTTTATAATATTAGTATAGATAATGATAAAACAAGCAGATTATAATAGCCTAGTACTAAAATCTACTCATATTTTAAAAAAAAAATTGAATCAGGAACATTTAATAACAAACTCATAGTGTTATTGCGGTGAAAATGGCGGCTTAAATTCACAAACGACTCCGTTGTTAATTTAAACCTTATTTGTTTTACGCAGCAAACACTTGATAATGAGGAATTACTGTTTAATGTATACACAATACATTCAATTTCATTACCATGAGAAAGGAGATTACATTCAATAATTTGTGACTATTGTTACGTATTTAGACAATTAAGGTACCACCTACAAGCGATAATCGGTGATGATATGAAATGAAAAATAAATCGTACTAATATCACACGTCATGCAAAAGTCGGCCATCTACATTTACATCTACACTAATATTATAAATAGGAAATATTTGTATTTTTGTATGTAACGCGACTTAACTCAAAAAGTACTAAACCGATTTTAATAATTCTTTTTTCATTAGAAAGCTACAGTATCACTGAGTACCATTGTCTATATAAAAATCATTTGCTGTTCGTCAGTCTCGCTGAAACTCGAGAGCAGTTGAACTGATTCAGCTTTTTTTTTTGGTCTCGAAATGTTCGTGGAAGTCCCGGGAAGGTTTACACGGTTTCCATGCTCAACGAAGTGGGCACGGGTCAGCAAGTAAATAATATAGAGGAAAAATCTACCTGACTGTTGATTCCACAAAAAGTAGCCCGTGAACTCACCAATCCCACTGCTTTTTATTCAATTTTAAATTTGGTATCGAATTGTATTTCGTAAATTCGAGCGTTCCATTTTTGAAAAGCTTACGCGCGAAATCTGTTTCCATTTACCTGGGTGCCGTTATACATAACCCGCGAAACTGGAATGCTTACCGAACTTTTTTCACGAAACATTTCAATGCGAATGGAATTCGATGTCACAACTTTTTTAGATTCAAACGTATTTTTACGTCGAGACTGGTTTGATTGGGATTATATTGTTTAATTTAAAAATAAAACATAGTGTTTTTTGTTGCATACCTACTTGCCTGTATTTAATTTTATTGTGTTGTATTTCACCTTTTAGTTATGATGGTTAACCTTAGTCGTAGATTTAGAAATCATAAAGTCGAAAGCGAATCTTTAAAAGTAAGTCTTAGTACCACTTTTAAAACGTAGGTACATGTTTAAGACGTTTACGGACGTAGTAGACGAATACAGACTTTAGAACATTACTTTCAAATGAAAGAAATTAATATTAAACACTGGTTAATTTTCGTATATCACAATATGACAAGTGTGTCTCAGTGTATTTGTATACAAATACACTGAGACACTTGTATACAAATACACTGAGACACACTAATATACACTGTACTGAAACCTGAAATAAACAAAGTACCTAGTTTGATAAGTTCTTCATTAGGACGAGATCTTGTTGACAACGTATCCGGACCTTTAGCTAAGTTGTCATCGCTATTATCACTTAAAAGTTGACTTAACGAACATTGTTCGCAGAGTCAACATCCTGAGGATGCTCCGGGGTCGGAGCGAAACGCGCGTCGAGTTTTGCAACCTGCATGGTGGTGGGACCTTGCACGATCGTGTTAACATTATTGCTTGTGTGGTGGTGGTGTTTTCATGTTTTTTGCTTGCGAGTGTACGCATAAGCAGTGTGGGAGGAGGGAGGTGCATCAAACGCATGCCTATGCGTACACTCACTCATCTGCTTGCAGGTTGTGGTTATAATTGTTTCGCGGGATATTGCTAGATATATAATATATTTAAATTGTATGCCATGGATTTCCGCAAAGTAACGCCTGATTCCATTAACTATTTTCGTACTTTGTTATGATTGAATAGTGATAATAGATAATATATAATAATATATAATATATGATAATATATAATATATAATAGATACACCAATTAAAGTTAAGACCGTACAGAAATCCCAGAACTGTCTGCAATCATTGTGTTAATATTATTTGGCGACCCCTGTAGCGCAGCGGTTGAGCTCTTTTGTGCTTGAACGAGAGGTAGCGGGTTCACATCCCGCCGAAGGAACAAAAAATTCCTGGGTCATGGATCTGTATTCAATTTGTGTATTAATATAATACAAAATCTTAAATATGTGTATAGTATAAAAATATTGAATATAATTTAAATATAATAGTCTGGACCCTAATAAATCAGCAGGGCCAGACTACCTATCCCCTAAATTCATTATTAGTTGTCACAATACTTTAGATCTCCCAATATCAATTCTTTTCAAAAAGTCATTATCATCAAACACTGTCCCAGTAATTTGGAAATCAGCTTTAATCACTCCTGTACTTAAAAAAGGTGATAGGTCACAAGTGACTAATTACAGGCCAATTTTTAAGTTATCAGCTATTGCCAAAGTATTTGAACGCATTGTGTATAACCAGGTATATTTTGCTTTCAATTCTTTTTTTTGCAAATCACAGCATGGGTTTCTTAAGGGTCGCTCTACGGTTTCAAACCTCGAATTGTTTAATAATTTCCTTACAAAAAGTATGGATGACAACAAGCAGATTGATTGATATATTATAGTATATGTTTTGATCGTATATCGAATTTGTGGCGATTTGTTCAGATGGTTTTGCTCTTACTTAGATAACAGATCTCAAGCTGTAGTCATTAATAACTGCTAGTTAACTAGCTGGGTCCCAATACCTAGTGGTGTCCCACAAGGCTCTCTTTTAGGGCCTTTACTATTCACAATCTTTATTAGCGATGTTGATACATGTTTCCATTACTCCCAGTCTCTATATTACGCTGATGATATGATTTTTTTTGTCTATATCATCTCAAGACGATATTGATAAACTCAAATCCGACTTAGCAAGACTTGACAATTATTGTAAATTAAACAATCTGGACTTGAATCCTCTTAAATGTTCAATAACTATTTTTTCCAGGAAACGAAGTAAAATTCTTACTACATATCAATTAAAGGGTCAGGCAATACCTAGAATTTCTGTTGTACGAGACCTAGGAGTCTAAGTCAGAGTAAGTGCTTCTTTTAAATTAGCGAAAACATTAAAAAATTTATATTGCACCTTTGTCAGGAGTCACTTGGAGTACTGTTCTCAAGTATGGAACCCGTGTTATAACCAATATGTTGACAGAATTGAAATACAGAAGAAATTCATGAGATTCTTTTGTTACCGTCTTAAAATTAATTACAGCTCAATTAACTACATAGATCTATGCAAAAAATTTCATATACAGCCACTAATCAACTGACGACGAATTGCTGACTGCTCCTTCATGCTACAAATAATCAATGGTGAAGTTGACTGTCCTGAGCTCCTCTCTAACCTCAATTTTAATGTACCTTCCACGTCCCGTAGATTTAACCCTCCGCTGTCAGCTCCAGTCCACAACACCAACTATAGAGGAAATACAATATTATACATGGTGTGAGCAATTTATACCTTTAATGCATTATGCAAAGAACTAGACATAGATCCCTATTTCACTAAAAGTAACAAAGCAAGACATGAAAATAATAAGGAATTTTATAAGGCTAATGACTGATGTATTGGGTTAGTACAAGTTACTTATTATTGTTATTGCGATAAAATTTCATATTTATTAAAACTATTGTACATGTTTTACTACTATTAAGTTTAGTATTAATTTTGTTATCTATAAGTTGTTTTACTATTAGTGGGAACCTGTTACTGGCTTTCATCCTATCTATACTGTGCTGTTACTGTGTTACTAATAAGCTGTTGGTTACCCAAACAAAATAAATAAATAAATAATTCCGTTGCCTGGTATTTGTAACACAAGTTTCTCGGATACTTAACACAGGCTAGATTGACGAGATTATTATTATTATACCTCACACTAATAAAAAAATACACCTGGGCTTTGGGCAAGCAATACAATATTTTGTCCCTGTCTGTCAAGTCACTTCCTAATATATCAGAAAAGGAAAAAACATTTTATAGTACCTTAGGGGGTTTAAAAGTATTTATCAGTTTCCCCAGTGGCTTAAAAATATAGGAGTGAAAAAAAAACCTGACGTGAAAGTTAGAAGGTGCTATATTACGTATTAAACTCAATGGGAACCCTCTGTGCATATTAAGCTTTGGTGAAAAGTAAACGAACTGAAAATCCCTCGCTCTAATAAAAATATATTGAGAGTGCAATCGATCTCCAGCGCGAGCCATTAAACTTTAAACGAAACGATAGAAAATATACGGAAATGGCTCCACATAGCAGAATATGCCTTTGAATACTATTGTGTGATGAAGATATTCGCCGGTTTTAATCAAAAATCCAAAAAACATTCATACCGGGATTACTCAACACGTTCTCAAATGTATTTGTAACGGATTGCGATTCTTTAGGATTATTTTCTGTGTATTTACGTTTTGTATTTACGTAAATATGGGTTTTAATTTTCAAGAACTTTATTTGTGCAATGGCTAGTCTGGAATGTAAGTGTAGTCATACACCATATCGGCCAGTCAACCAATCGGCATGGCGCTACCGATTAGTTCTACAGAGTGATTCATGGTTCATAATCTATTAAGCCAAATATGGTGTGAAGAATTAAGTATTTTGGATGATTTTACGCGTAGAGTTTTTGTGTTGGAACCTCATATTAATTACTTAATATTAATAAATTTAAAAAAAATCAAATGTCTCAAATGACCACAATGAGTGAATCTTAATATGCTCTTACTAGGGTCGCGAGTTTCTAGTCTATACCTAGATATATACACGAACGCAATGGTCTTTGACCTAAGACCAGACCAGAATTGAAATTTCAGTTAGATAAGTTTCAGTCAGGATTTAGGTCAAGGTCTTTGTGACTTTTATGGAGATCTTTAATAGTGATTTGTCGCGTTATGGTAAGTAATTTATACGAGGTGCCAAAGCAAAAAAAAACTCTACGCGTCCTTCTCTTCACACTATATTCGGTTTGATATATGAAACATGAATCATCCTGTATATTATTGACAGAAGGTATGAGAGTTGTTTCCAATCCATAACACAACAGAAATATGTACCCGATTTGATAAGTTCATATTAACGGTGTATACTGTCGCACTGTCTATATACCTTACCTATCTGATCGGTAGAGTCAAACTAATCGGTCATTCTTTTGAATACTGTTGTGTGGTGAATATATTCGACGATTTTAATCATAAATCCAATATAAACATTCATAAAGGGATTACACAACGTAAATACGTTCTTCAAATGTATTTGTTTCAGATTGGAATTCTTTAGGATTACTATCTGTATTTTTGTGTTTAAGTAACGGTTTTATCTTTTACAAAAACAGTAAATACAATGTTTTCCCTCTCTGCTACTAAATTTCATAATATCAAAGTCAGTACCAGCCAAACTTAATATTATGAGTTCTATAATATACCTAACTCTTTTATTTTTAGTCGGTTTTCACTGTTTTATTTGGCTAAAAACTATTTTTTCCCCTTTTTTAATACTTGCCTATTTCATCATATTGTAATGATGGTATATAATATGGATACCTACTATCTGGTGAAGACAGGGGTGGTGATGACTACTGTAATTGATATAGTGGCATATGCTTGCAGTACTTTAAGCGATGTCGAAATTTACAAACGTATATCTTCAAAGACTAAGTAGTAGTATTACCTTGATAGTTGCTTTAAAATTATGTTTTTAGTCGGATATGCATAAGTTACTCGAAACAAATACAAAATTACTATGAGTATAGTAATTTTGTATTTTAGTAATTTATGTCCCTATAAATTGCGTCCCGCACACCCCGCAGTCCACACGCGTCGAAATTCGTCCGACTTACTTCAAATTTATCGTCACTACTCGGCTCCTATGTGTCTCAGCGTTATGTTTTGTAGCTTATAACCTGCTCAGGAATATGGACTACAATCGTACTAAGTTTGGTTAAAATCCCTTCAGTAGTTTTTGTTCCATGCGTGCACATACAGACAGACAGACAAAAAATTTATTGATTGCATTTTTGGCATCAGTGTCGATCTCCAATCATCCTCCAATAAGAATTTTGAAAAAATATTCAATGTACAGAATTGACCTCTCTAGAGTTTTATTATAAGTAATAGATAATTAATAGATAAAAAAAAAAGATTAAAAAACTATAACCCGACTTCACAAAAAATTGGTCTAAAAAGTCTGAAACAAGAAAATAATTCAATTTGAAATCCAGAAATGCATAGGTACAAAAATGGTCAAGGTAGAGCCGTGGTCGCACCCGCTATTGGCATCGAGCCTTGAATTTTTTTTTCTACCGTATTTCGGTGTGAACTAATGCTTAGATTTTATTAGCGGGTACGACCACGGCTCTACCTTGACCATTTTTGTACCTATGCATTTCTGGATTTCAAATTGAATTATTTTCTTGTTTCAGACTTTTTAGACCAATTTTTTGCGAAGTCGGGTTATAGTTTTTTAATCTTTTTTTTATTTAATATTTTTCTGTTTCCACATCAAATATAATAATTATTATATTTTTATTTAATTGTCCATTACATAGAAAGTATCAACTCCTAGATACTACTTGTACGACCGCATTTTAAACCTTTATTTTGAATTTAACAATAAAATATAATAATAAATAAAAAATATAAATACATATTCGTAATGTGCTTGCCAAGACCTATCTTTTGATACCAAACACGAGACAAATATCTTAATTTAATTTTTTTTGGAGATAGTTTTTGAGGTATAATTTTCAAAGCCCAAAATTTTTCAAAATATTATATAGCCTATGTTACTCGCGGCATTAATACGAATCGATTGACACCTCATTCATCAAAAACGGACCAGTAGTTTAGCCGCTACGAGGGAACATACATACATACATACATACATACATACATACATACATACATAGACTGCCAAAATCATTACCCTTCCTTTTGGCTTCGCCGAAGTCGGGTAAAAATAAATCGCTGTTGTGACTAGTTGACCCGTGCCCACTTCGTTGAGCATACAAACCGTTTAAACCTTTCCACAACTTCCACGAAAATTTTAAGACTAAAAATAGCCGAATCGGTTCATCCGTTCCAAGTTTTAGCGAGACTAACGAACAGCAATTCGTTTTTATATATAAGATTCATTGTGTAAATATTTCTATTAGTATGGGGCAAGTACCTATTTTATTTCGGTTACGGTTAGTTAAAAGTGTAAGTCATACACCATAATATTTTTTATCCTAGAGTCGAATCGGCATGGCTACCGATTGAATTGATTTTTATACAGACAGTGTGATAGACACTGTAAATATGGAAATGATCTAATCGGGTGCATAATGTATCTATTGTGTTATGGCTGTCAAGTGAAATGACAACTCTCAGACTGTACAATAGATACAGAACTAATGAGGGGTTTTCGAAGTGTCACTTTTAGGTGCAGAGACTACCGTAAGATGGCGCTTGCATAATGTAATATGTCAAAAAATCTTTGTTCGGTGGTTAATAGTTGCCAGATGCTGTTACATACACAAAAATAATCCTTTCAAATTCCTTTCTTAGTGATCTCCTACACTTCCGAGTTCCGAGGAAACCTACATACATTATAGCTCGCTGGCTTCGATATATTTGATTTTTGAAACAAATAATTAATCACACTTTTCTCCCGTTTCCGTAGGGATTTCGGGAAGTTCTTGTTTAGTACTCCCCTATACTTAGATTCTAAGAAATATACATGCCAAATTTCAGCCTGCTGCCGAGTATTTTCGACTCGACGCTAAGATAAATATTTTACCTCTTGGGGCTCTTGCCAAATGTGATGACGGAGAGATGAAATCTGCTGGCGTAAAGTGAGTTGAACATAATATGAAGGATTTTTTTTCTTATAGTTAATCCTGTTTTTATATGTTTGATATCCTCTATCCATCTTGATCTCCGAGTTTCATCTTGGAGAAAGCGGTGGTTACCTATATTTTTACAAAATTGTACTGCGCATGGACTAGCCATGTTTAGTTTAGTTCTCAGGGCACAATTAATAAATAATAAACTATTGCAAGTGAAAGAAAGAAAGTTGATAGGTAAACAAACAAAAAACAAAGCGGAAATTGATATTTTACACAGGACTTGACATATTACTTAGGTTTAATGCCATCTATCAGCAGTTTTCTGAAACTAGTAGAACTGTCAAAATAAAAACCGCTCATTGGTAGCGTCATGCCGACTGGTTATGCAGTATACTGTATAGTTATTCGGCTAAAAATATTATGCAACTTTAAAAAAGCATTAACCTATTGTAGTTACAATTAATCATATTCTTTAGATTACGGATGTAGCAGTAATAGATTTCACGTCATTTAGAAATAACTAATAACAATAAATATTAATATATTTCACTAAAGCTAATATTAAAACATATTGTCGTCTGAGAGATTTACGTGCAGTATAAAGCTATACTCACACCGATGCAGATACGGAGCGTCGTGATTTTTCATATTATATTGCATCGTTTCTATTGTTACATCGTTAATGAACAAATTTGTATTATCCAAATATGATACGTCAGCGCGTCTGTGTTTGTATCCATTTTCTATAATACAATTTTTCACCTTAAGTCCTTGTATAACGTCAATGCCTTTGAACGACTATTTGTATGACGAAAGGGGAGGGGGGGGGGGTTATCGAGCCAAGAGGAGCTTGTTGAATAAATAAAAATTTGCCTTAAATTTTATTGAGACAAAATTTGCAAAAAATAAACCAATTATGCCCTGAGTCTTGCGTCACATAAAATACTGAAGTAATTTTCATGCTAGCGTTACTAATAAGTGTATCAAGAGAAAAAAAAATATAACTTTAAAAAAGGGTGTAATTTTAAGGTGTATTAAAACATAAATCAAATAATCCAGAAGATTATGATAATAAATATTATCGTGCCACCATATAGCTAAATGGGATTTTTCAGCTAAACCAGTATTGAGTTACAAAGTTCGCCAATTTTCAGCCATTCTCGCTCACTCGGCCTTAAAATTGCAACGATGAATATTATGCTACTTAAAAATTAAATTAAATACGATATTGCAACGACGAATATAAAGCTACTTATAGCATAATATTCATCTCAATATTATTCTATAAGTTAAAACCTGTGACGCCTCCACTCTGCGCCAGTGTGACATGAGTCTAACTACAGGCGGCGACCGCGTCAAACCAATGAAACCATCGCCATCATAAGCTAGACAGATATTGATTTTATGGCGGTCTGCTTCTTGCAGATCATCCCTTAATACTTTTATCACATATTTTATGAAGTTGAATGAACTTTGAAACGTTCTAAGAAAATGGGGAAGTTCATACAGATTTAATATTTTATCCCTTTCTTATTAAAAATAATATTTTTCGGATACTTACTAAAGAACTTAAAAGATTTGCTTACTAGCAAAGATAGTCATAATGTCTATTATGACTATCTTTCTAAACTAAAACGGCTCCAAATTTATTTCAGCAGCATTTTAGTATTGATTCAGTATAGCCAGAAAAATCACAAATATTGATGTCAATCAAGATCCACATCTTCTGTACGAAAATTTACATAATATTATTAAAACAGAGCATCACATAATATTTAAAAGTAAGCAAATTATATAAATAAGAAAATAAAATTTTGTGATTGGGTGACACCTGGTATATATATCAGTAGAAACAAACTATATGACTTATATGACTGAAAAAAGTACAATTTTCATCCTCTCTTTATACAGTACGTTAGGAATTGTTCTAAAATATTTTAAAAAACATGTCTCGCTGCTAAAGCTTTATACTTATGTAACAAAATAAAGTACTCAAATAATAAGATTCGCAGTACCTGGAAGATAATTAATAATGAAACTGGACGACTTAAAATACATGAAAATAAAATTCAACTAAATATTGATGGTTATTCAGTATTTCTGATAATTTAAAATTGGCTCACTTCTTTAACAATTTTTTTGTAAACATACCATTAGAGACAACTCGTTCTTTGGGTTCTTGTCCATCAAAAGCTAATGCGTTTCTAAGGGAAAGTATGAAAAGCAGTGTAGTCTCATTTAATTTCAAGCACATTAACTCTCAAGATATCCTAAAGATTTTTAAATCCCAAAATTTTAAGAAATCGGTTGACTTGTGGGGTATTTCAGTTCTTTTGCTGAAAAATATTATTTTAGAACTGTCACCATATTTAGCTGCCATTTTTAATCGATGTGTAGACGCTGGAGTATTTCCTCGTCTTATGAAGCAGTCTAAAATTATACCTTTTTTAAAAAAAGGTTCAAAAGATGACCCCAGTAACTTTAGACCCATATCTATTTTGCCAGCAGTCAGTAAAATATTTGAAAAAGCCATACTTACCCAATTGCAGAGCTACTTTAATATAAATAAATTGTTGCACAATCGTCAATATGGTTTAACCAAAGGCGTCTCAACAACCGATGCAGGAGTTACTTTAATTAGATTTATATATAAAGCTTGGGAGGATTCAGAAGATGTTATTGGTATATTTTGTGACCTGTCTAAAGCATTCGACTGCGTTGAACATAGCACACTTATTTATAAACTCGAGTACTATGGTATTAAAGGCAGTGCACTCGATCTTATCAAAGATTATCTAACGGAAAGGATTCAATTCGTTGATATTGATGGTCACAAATCCTCGGGACTAGCAGTAGAAATGGGAGTACCACAGGGCTCTATTTTGGGACCTTTTTTATTTTTAATCTATGTAAACGATTTGCCCTTTTTTATAGAATCATTTTGTATATTCGCTGATGACACCTCCTTTCTGTTTAGAGTGAACCGCAAAAATCCAGATATTAAGAGTATAAATAGAACACTTGACCTAATATTGGAATGGTTCACTTCTAATAATCTTCAACTCAACTCCAAAAAAACAAAGGGTGTAGTTTTTAAAATGCCAAATGTGAAAGCCAGCACAATTAATTCAATAAATATTGGTAACGACAATCTTAATTTTGCCAACTCTACATTTATTTATTTATTTATTTATTTATTCTTTATGTACAACATTCTAAAACTAACTTAAAATTAGGACTAACAGTAATAGAAGTACAAAGGTATGCTTATCTCTACAAGAGATCTCTGCCAGCAGACCCAGGACAGGACATTGTGAGATACAGAAACGGACACAGATAGTACACAAGAGAATGAAAAGAACATAGAAATTAATAACAAATATACATTGATTAGTCTATGGAGACCAATACAAAATTACAAAATTAAAATTAAAATACGACACTATGATTCTAATTATACTTATATGTTAAGATAGATAATACCTATTTATAAATAAATACAAAATAAATAATTTAAATACAAATAATATAACACTACATATATATATATATATATATATATATATATATATATATATTATACAATATTACTAACACTGACTTATATAAATAAAGATAATACAATACAGATAAATACATAAGAATATTTAAATAAGTACATAAACTTACTATATATTTAAATTATTGATGGATGACAAAAAGTGACTCTTCAGCCGTGTTTTGAACGTGCCCAAAGTTGGGCTCCGCTGCACGTCTACAGGCAGCGCATTCCACATCTGGGCAGCTCTAACGGTGTAAGAGTTACCGTAAAAGATGGTGTTATACCATGGAGTGTGTAAAATCCTCCTTGGATAGCATGTTCTAGCTGGCCTTTCGCTCGGAGTCGTGTAAGAAAAACGGTCAAATAGATAAGAAGGAGAAGAAGATAACTTAAGAACTTTAAAAACTGAAATTAAAATGTGTGTATTCCGGCGAAGGCGGATAGGAAGCCATTGTAACTTGTTACGTGCGTCGGTTATGTGGTCAAATTTGCGCAATCCATATATGAAACGTATGCACGCATTTTGTAGGCGTTCTAATTTGTTCATTAGCTCTTCGGTTATATCCAAGTAACAGACGTCGGCGTAATCTAGAAGTGGTAATAATAAAGATTGTGCCAATAGTAACTTCACCGAAGTGGGAAGGAAATTTTGCAACCTCTTCAGAGCATGCAATGAGTAATGTAGTCTTTTACTCACCTCGTTAATATGCGCAGACCAGGAAAGGTGGCAGTCGAAGATTACACCCAGGTTTTTGGCACTGTCTTTGAAATCTAGCACGTTATTATTGTAAATAACCTTACTTAAAGACTCGAAATTTATCCTGGATCGCAGCTGCCTGCTGCCAATTAAAATAGCTTGCGACTTTGTGGGGTTAACAAGAAGTCCAAAAGTTTTAGCCCATTTATCAATATTTAAAAGATCATTATTAATTGAATTAATCGTGAACTCAATGTTATCGATACTAGAGTGCTTGTATATTTGTAGGTCGTCCGCATAGAGATGGTAGGAAGAGGATATCGTCTTAGTTATCTCATTAATAAAAATGGCAAAAAGTATCGGAGACATAATCCGCCTTGCGGGACCCCAGCGAATGTATTAGTCCATTCGGAGCAGACGTCGGGAATGTAAATTCGCTGTTTTCTTCCTCTCAGATAAGAATCAAACCACGCAAGTGCCAAAGGAGAGACACCAATAGATTTAATTACGGCTAGCAAAATGTCATGATCTACCGAATTAAAAGCACAGCTGAAATCTAGTAAGATTAAAACAGTGACCATTTTATTATCCATTGCAAACCGTATATCTTCCGTAACTTTTAACAACGCGGTGGTAGTGCTGTGACCTTGGCGAAATCCTGACTGATAGGGGCTTAAAATCTGGTTGTGGTTTAAAAAGTCTAATAACTGTTTAGAGATAGCTTGCTCATTATTTCTTGGTCTTACATTATTTCTTGGTCTCACACTTGACTGTAAGCTTCAATGGGGAGCTCACATTTCTATTGTTATAGCAAGGCGTCTTAGTTCAGCCGTCTATGCAATCAGGAAAATCAGGCAACTGACTAACAATGAAACAGCCCGTAGATTAGTTTATTTCAGCTATTTTCATAGCATTTATTACTTTGGGGTAGTGCTGCTGACATACAAACAATTTTCTTGCTTCAGAAAAGAGCAGTACGTGCTATATATAGGTTAGGACCAAGATCTTCTTTAAGGGAAACATTTAAAGAAATTAATATTTTGACAGTTGCATCACAATACATTTTTGATAACATTATATTTATTAGAAAAAACATTAATGATTATAATACAAAAGCCGACACTCATACTTTTAATGCGCGGAATAAGAACAAACTAGCTAGTAATTATTCACGGCTTCATAAGGTTCAAAACACATTTGTGGGACTCGGTATACGTTTTTATAATAGGTTGCCTGTTGACATTCTAGATTTGACATTTAACAAATTCAAAGCGTGTGTCAAAAAGTGTTTATTGAAGAAGGGCTATTACACAATTAATGATTATTTAAATGACCCTCTACCGTGGAATTAATATATTTTGACTATTTTATTGTTATAAATAATAGTAATAAATTTTGATTAAATTGACATATTAATAATATTGTTGCATGTGTTTATTTGGAATATTAATAATAAAGCCCTTTATTTGTTCCAAAATAATAGGTTACATTTTAAATTGTTAGGGCATAAACTGAGTTAAGCGGGCACCCGCGCGGCTTCATACAAAAGTGACCCGTCGCGGAAAGCCGCGCGGGAGACCCGTCGCGGGAAGGCGGGCCGCGCGCCCGCGCTACTGAGCCCGTCTCCCCGCGACGGGCACCCGCGCGGGTCACTTTTGTATGTAGCCGCGCGGGTGACAGCTTCATGTTTCAAATAAATAAGTAGATTGACTTGGCAATCGCATGAAAACAACATAATATTTATCTCACAGTGATACGTATATTAAATCAGATCTTTTAGTGCCATTGCCAATCAATCTACTATTTATTTTAAATATGAAAGATTATTAATAATATTGATTTTGATCACTATAAGATGTTGTTAGACCGACCGACTAACCCCTACTTGTCATAACATGTATCTCACAACTTTTTACGGTAGAAGAACGAAGTAGCGAGACTTGGCACTTTTTACAAGTTATATTTTTGATAGGAACTGATTTCTTTTTGTAGAAAATTTACTAAAACGCGTGTTTTTGTTAAAAAGTGCAAATATAACTTTGTAATCCTATAGGTTTATTATGGATTACAAATTTAATTGTGCAGTTAGCGTATTTAGATAACTAGACAGAAATTCCAAAATGTTTAGGTTTTTCCGTCATTTATATACTAAACGCTACTTGTATTCCAAATTTGAAGCTTCTATGTCTGCTAGAAGTGCCTAATACTTTTGATGCTCGGTCAGTGAGTGAGTGAGTTAGTGACAAAATTAAGTTTGACAAGTTATAATTCTTAAACTTCTGTTTCAAATTGAATGAAATTAGACCGTATTTATACAATGCTTACTTAGTAACTAAAAATGCAGGCTTCTCTGGCTTTAACCCACAACAAAGTTATAAGTTATAGGTTGAAAATGGCCTGAACTGCTTCGAGAAAAGGAGGGTACGACCGTGCTTAACTTGGCAGATTATAGACGTACATCCTCACCCTGTCATTTGGAACCAGGCGAATGAATTATATAAAGACCATGGCAGCATGGCTCTAAATTTGCAAATAATTATAACAAATTTGAAAATTTCGAAAATTTCAGTGACGCAGAAAAATCATAATATTAAGTTCTCCATCGATACGACTGTTGAACAACGTACATGCAAACTGTTAAAATTAAACTGGAGACACTGCGTAAGTCGGGTCTCCGCGACGGGCTCCGCGACGGGCCACGCGACGGGCCACGCGACGGGCCCCGCGACGGGCGCCCGTTTAACACAGTTTCAGGCCTTAGTATTTTTTTTTTCTCAAGCATGATATCTATTACTTAATTATAAATATTAGGTATAAATATATTATTATAATTTAATTGTAGGGTGTGTTAATAATTACAATAATAATAAAATATTTATAATACAATTTTGACATAAATTTTTTCTAATAATATGTATAATTTCGTAATGTATAATATGTTAAAACTAACAAGTTAGTTATTGTAATGATATGTTAACAGTTTATAATTTTGACGTTCCTACGTGTTACTGTGTGACCTAAATGAATAAATGATTTTTGATTTGATTTGATTTGATTAGGTACTCGTAGGTATATAATAAATGAGGTTATGTTTAAACAATTATTATATTTATTACATAAGACTAAAACGGCTCCAAATTTATTTCAGCAGCATTTTAGTATTGATTCAGTATAGGTACTCGTAGGTATATAATAAATGAGGTTATGTTTAAACAATTGAGATTTTTAAAAAAACCCATTTAGCTGCAACATCAACTATTTCTTGTTTTCGCGGTAATTTAAAAACTATAAATCCCATTTTTTGTCACATTTTTTTCTAGCAGTAAACACGAATTTAATGACACCGCTCCAGTTAAAGTTCATCAAATCGTTCCGGCCGCAGAGCATGCCATTATAGTACATACATACTCCCGAAAAACATAACCCTGTCTTCTGGCACAGTAAATATAACTTTTCCAAGCAAGCGGCTTCACCGGCAACATCTTGTAACATTATAATTGAATCCATGACAGATATTGTCTTGAAGACTTATCGGGGAATTCTAAGAAACATTTCTACTTTCCTCCTATTATATCTTATCCAATTACAATAATCTTTTCATGCACGCAATATTCTTTTTCCGCTATCTTTTCCAGATAAAGGGGACTGAGATAGGAATAATTAAGTTAGTATCAACCGCCACTAAATCCGTTCCCGTTCAATGTGATATAAATGTAAACGTAGCTCAGTATGGGTTGCTATAAAAATACAAATTCTTTATTTCAGACTACTATGATCCATGGGATAGTATTACATATTTGAAAATCGAATATCAGTTTGTCCCGCTCGAGCACCCATGATATGCCGCGCTTGAGAACGGGACAGAATAATATTAGAAATATAAAAATGGAACGCAAAATGTGTTGGTAAGCGCATAACTCAACTGCGACTGTATCAATTTGGCCAATTCTTTTTTTTGTTGTGTTTGTTATGGTCTGGAGAAGGTTCTTATGAAAGAAAATGTCAAAATAAATAAGCAGAAAATTATGAAATCTTTTTCATAATTTTCTGCTTATTTATCTATACATATCAGGGCTTGAAAGCGGTACCGATATAAAGGTATTATACCGGTACTAAATTACGATATCGCTATAATTTAAAGGTTTGGTCAAAACGGTTGAAATTCACCATTGCGGTATCGCAAAATAACGGTATATACCTTTATTATTTTACGGTATGGTATCATTATATTTTATCACTACCGTAACCGAAATCATTTCGGTACCGAAAAAATTTTCAGAGCAACGCGGCAACGTCGCACGCACGCGGCGCGGCGTTGTCAATTCGAAACTTTACAGTTTGTCAAGACTTGCACAATACGGGATTAGTGGTATTCGTTGCAATTTGTTATTCCTTGATCTTTCATTCGCTCGCTAATTTCGTTGCAGTTTACACGTCGTGTTACGTTGCTAACTTATTTTTAACCGACTTCCAAAAAAAGGAGGAGGTTCTCAATTCGTCTGTATGTTTTTAACCGACTTCCAAAAAAAGGAGGAGGTTCTCAATTCGTCTGTATGTTTTTTATTTTTATTTTTATGTTTGTTACCTCAGAACTTTCGCCCGGGTGAACCGATTTGGATGATTTTTTTTTTATTTGAAAGGTGGTGCTTTCCGTTTGGTCCCATTGTCACCAAAGTGGTGACCTGATGATGGGATCCGTGAGGAATCGAGGGAACTCCTCAAAATTTATATGGAAACATATATCGATTTTGATTTTTTCTGAAGTAGCCCAAGCATATGTTACCAAATAGTAAGATTTTGCACCACATCCTGGACCTAAAGTACTGAACAGAACTTCTGAGTCCTTAGAGATACGCGTTTGAAGATTGCAGCGTTGTTTAAAGGAATGCAAGCATATGCCACTACGTCAATTACAGTGTTGTACCAGTGTTTACCAAAGTGGTGACCTGATGATGGGATCCGTGAGGAATCGAGGGAACTCCTCAAAATTTATATGGAAAAATATATCGATTTTGATGTTTTCTGAAGTGGCCCAAGCATATGTTACCAAATAGTAAGATTTTGCACCATATCCTGGACCTAAAGTACTGAACAGAACTTTTGAGTCCTTAAAGATACACGTTTGAAGATTGCAGCGTTGTTTGAAGAAATGCAAGCATACGCCACTACGTCAATTACAGTGTTGTACCAGTGTTTACCAAAGTGGTGACCTGATGATGAGATCCGTGAGGAATCGAGGGAACTCCTCAAAATTTATATGGAAACATATATCGATTTTGATTTTTTCTGAAGTATCCCAAGCATATATTACCAAATAGTAAGATTTTGCACCATATCCTGGACCTAAAGTAGTGAACAGAACTTCTGAGTCCTTAGAGATACACGTTTGAAGATTTCAGCGTTGTTTAACTAAAAATCTTAAAATAAAATAATTTTAAACAAAAAAAACCGACTTCAAAAGGTAAACTAAAAAACAAAAAATAAATTTACTTCGCTCAAAGTAATACTTATTTTCACTTAAATAAATAAATTTATTCTATAATTTTGAAGTCGGTGCCAAGTAAGTACTTCAACAACCTTACTGCAATATCAAATTACTAAATATATGTAGGCAGTCACAGAAAAAAGAATCAGAAAACAATATACAACTATCAATGTAACTATTACTATGTATATACTAAAATTATGAAAGAACGCTGGACTTGGCACCGACTTCAAAATTATAGAATAAATTTATTTATTTAAGTGAAAATAAGTATTACTTTGTGCGAAGTAAATTTATTTTTTGCTTTTTAGTTTACCTTTTGAAGTCGGTTTTTTTTTGTTTAAAATTATTTTTTATAATATATTATTAACTAATTCACAGTCATGGGAAGGAAGCGTAAGAACGCAGTTTACGCATACTTTGCGTATGATAAAGAAACTAAATAATCCAAATGTTTATTTCCTGGTTGTGAAACAAATGTTAAGGTACATGTTACAAGTCGTCTACTAACTAACGTAGATAGTATTTTAAGAGCGCGCAATCAAATTTCATCAACTCGAAATCGCCGCGAGAGCCGATATCGACTCACACAGACGCAAAACAACACGCATGTGTGGGTTAACGCTAGGTCGAGCGTAGGTAGAGCGTGCAAGTAATATTGATATTTTAATCCTAATGAATTACCTAAAATTAATTATACTTAATATTACCTACCATTTCAATAATTCTATAAAATTAAATGGTATTTAAGTTATAAAATACTAATTATACATACTCGACATGCTAGTAATCGCCCGCGGCTCAGTCCACGTTACTGTCGAACCGTCGGGAACAACTTTCGCGCGATGATTGTGTGAAAAGAGTTTCATGGTGGTTGGTTCAGTAGATGAGACGTGAAGAAGTAACAAACAAACACACGAACAAACAAACCAACTTTCACATTTATAATTTAGGATAAGTAAGTAATGAGAATGAAAAATTCAACAACCTAATTTTTATAAAAATATACCAAGTTATTTATTTTTCATCTTTGATGTCCAGAAATGTTTGTCCCTAAATATTTTACTGACCCACTTCCGACCACCCACTAAAATGTACTAAAATACTAATTTTAGTGGGTAGTCGGGATGGACATGCTTTTTTCCTGTCACAACTATTAGGTAGCCAGGCACAAACAGGTAAGCTATACTAGCATTTTGCAACCGTCTGATTATTGAATGGAAATTAAATAAAATTAAAGATTATTTTATTAAAAACACGGTGGTTTAGGATTACCTGCGAAATTTGAAAAATAAAATATTGGTGCAACTTGTGTGCGACTGAGAGGTCCCAACCAACCATCCCCTGCACAGGACAGAGGATAGCAGCTGTTTGAAGTCTGACCATTTCAAGAAAGACAGTGCGCATGCTATATTTTGTTATTGGAAATGAAAAGGATAACCTATATAAAAAAACTTGTAAAAAGAGCCAATCCTTTCCAAAATAATATTGATGTTGTTAGACCGACCGACTAACACCTACTTGGCATAACATGTATCTCACAAGTTTTTACTGTAGAAGAACTAAGTAGCGAGACTTGGCATGTTTTTGATGGGATCTCAGTTGTTATTGTAGAAGATTTACTAAACGCGTGTTTTTGTGAAAAGGGCAAATATAGCTTTGTAATCCTATACATTTATATGACATTACAAAGTTAATTATGCAGTTAGTTAGTCTAGATAATTCTACAGAAATATTTTTTTTAGGTTTTTTCTTTATTTATACACTAAACACTACTTGTATTCCAAATTTGAAGCTTCTATGTCTGCTAGAAGTGCCTAATACTTTTGATGATCGGTCAGTGAGTGATTGAGTCAGTGACAAAACTAAGAAGTTTGACAAGTTATAATTATTTAACTTCTGTTTCAAATTGAATAACATTTGAAATATACTATGTATGTTTATACAATGCTTTCCTAGTAACTAAAAATGCAGGCTTCTTTTAATCCACAACAAAGTTATAGGGAGTTGAAAGTGGCCTAAACTGCTTCGAGAAATTGATGGTACGGCCATGCTCAAGTTGACAGAAGCACTGCCATGCCCCCAGATACTCAGTTATATTGATGACAGTTACATTAAAGCAGACATACACACAGGGGCTGATGATGATTAGTATAATTTTTAAATATATAAACCACACCACCTTTTAACTAAAGATAATCGCATCAAAATTCGTCGATCATTTAGGAACTGCGATATAACAAACAGACACACAGAGGCTGATGATGATTAGTATAATTTTTAAATATATAAACCACATCAGCTTTCAACAAAAGAAATTGACATCAAAATCTTTTGATTAATTTAGGGGCTGTGATATTACAGACAGACACACAGGGGCTGATGATGATTAGTATTATTTTTAAATATATAAACCACATCAGCTTTCAACAAAAGAAATTGACATCAAAATCTTTTGATAAATTTAGGGGCTGTGATATTACAGACAGACACACAGGGGCTGATGATGATTATTATATAAATTTTATATTTTATAAATAAACTCTGAACACATTACATACCTCTTAATGTTTTTTTTCTATATATTATGAACTTTGTAATCGACATAATATAATCTCTGTAAATTTTCCCCATTTCTCATAAAAATATTAATGCTCGTCAAAGCGTCAATTCTGCTTAGTCGCACTACATGTCTATGAGCTGACCAGGTCGGTGAACCTTTATACGTTGACGGTCCAGCGCAGAGCGACACATCCTCCCCTCACGAATTCTCAGCGGGTACTAAATAGATCACGATTTACATGACGCGTGCGCTTGGTTGAAAACAAGTAATTTTTAAAAAATTGAATAATGGGATAAATTAATTAAATAAAAAATAGTGTCGAGTTACCAACAGTATGATTATTAATTATAAAAATAATATCATCGAAGAAATTTAGTTTTTCCAGTAGAAATACTGCACTGAAAAACGTAAATTATGACATTTTTAAAAGATTTTTTATGCAGTTAACAATACATATATTTTTAATTTTTATCAACTTTTCATTTAAGGACTTTATAATCACTTTTATGAAAATAGAAATTAAACTATATTAAAACGATTTAAATGTTATTTTCTTTATCAAAGTGAGCTAAAATCGGCATTTTTGCGATTCGGCGTTCCGAAATCTTTAAATTTACTCAAATGTACTACATAAAACTTTAATTTTATAAAACTATTCCAAAAATAAAGAGTTTATCTTTATTTATTTCTAATTGTTTTATTTAATTTTGTTATTTTATGCATGTCAGGGGCAGTCAAAAACACCGAAAAACTGAAACATCGTCGTAAATTTAATGCACGCTCTTAACGCACCAATAAAACATAATTAAACATTATAAAACATAATTGCTACGCACTATAATTTTTTTTTAAACAAGTAGGTAACTTAACTGTTTCCCAAGTTTTATAACTAAAACTGTCTAAATAAAAACTATTTAGTAATTTACTATTAACTATTTACTAAAAACTATTTAGCAATTTACTATTAGCTAAGTACCTACGCAGTACGCTGCGTTACAGGCAGAGCACTCCGCACGACTGTCAGTAATTTTTAACACTCAAGATTCTACGACCAAAGCAATCGGCGTGACTCTGGCGGGTTTTATTAGTACCTACTAATAAAACCGTTATTTTACAAATTTAGGTATCTGAAAAAATTTCGATACCATAATTTTGCGGTACCAAAATAATAGCGGTACCGTTATATAAGGTTACCATAATTTTAAGGTATGACGTCATACCGTTAACCGTTTTTACCGATATTTTTCGGTTATTCAAGCCCTGATACATATAATAAATCTGTAGAGGGGTCATGTCTGTACATTAAGAATATTTAAGTGAAAATTAAAAAAAGGGGGTCTATAAAAGCCACAGAACCTAAAAATAACATTTTTGAAAAAAATGTCTGTCTGTCTGTCTGTCTGTCTGTCTGTCTGTCTGTCTGTCTGTCTGTCTGTCTGTCTGTCCGTATGGGAATGTTTGTCGTCGCATCACGCAAAAACCACTGTATGGAATGAAATGAAATTTGGCAGGCAGGTAGCTTACAACCCGAAGAGCATTATTGGAAATTATTATCCCGAAAAACGAAAGGGTTCCCGTGGGATCTTCAAAAAATTGTAGGTACCTATTTGACGGTATTTCAGCCAAACTACTCAACGTATTTAAATGAAATTTAGCATGCAGATAGTTTTATACCTGAAGAGCATTATTGGAAATTATTATCCCGAAAAACGAAAGGGTTCCCGTGGGATCTTCAAAAAATTGTAGGTACCTATTTGACGGTATTTTAGCCAAACTACTCAACATATTTAAATGAAATTCAGCATGCAGATAGTTTATGACCTGAAGAGCATTATTGGAAATTATTATCCCGAAAAATGAAAGAGTTCCCGTGGGATCTTCAAAAAATTGTAGCTACCTATTTGACGGTATTTCAGCCAAACTACTCAACATATTTAAATGAAATTTGGCAGGCAGGTAGCTTACAACCTGAAGAGCATTATCGGAAATTATTACCCCGAAAAACGAAAGGGTTCCCGTGGGATCTTCAAAAAATTGTAGCTACCTATTTGACGGTATTTCAGCCAAACTACTCAACGTATTTAAATGAAATTTGGCAGGCAGGTAGCTTATGATCTGAATAGCATTACTAGAAATTATTATCCCGAAAAACGAAAGGGTTCCCGTGGGATCTTCAAAAAATTGTAGCTACCTATTTGACGGTATTTCAGCCAAACTACTCAACATATTTAAATGAAATTTGGTAGGCAGGTAGCTTACAACCTGAAGAGCATTATCGGAAATTATTACCCCGAAAAACGAAAGGGTTCCCGTGGGATCTTCAAAAAATTGTAGCTACCTATTTGACGGTATTTCAGCCAAACTACTCAACGTATTTAAATGAAATTTGGCAGGCAGGTAGCTTATGATCTGAATAGCATTACTAGAAATTATTATCCCGAAAAACGAAAGGGTTCCCGTGGGATCTTCAAAAAATTGTAGCTACCTATTTGACGGTATTTCAGCCAAACTACTCAACGTATTTAAATGAAATTTGGCAGGCAGGTAGCTTATGACCTGAAGAGCATTATTGGAAATTATTATCCCGAAAAATGAAAGAGTTCCCGTGGGATCTTCAAAAAATTGTAGCTACCTATTTAACGGTATTTCAGCCAAACTACTCAACATATTTAAATAAAATTTGGCGCAGGTAGCTTACAACCTGAAGAGCATTATCGGATATTATTACCCCGAAAAACGAAAGGGTTCCCGTGGGATCTTCAAAAAATTGTAGCTACCTATTTGACGGTATTTCAGCCAAACTACTCAACGTATTTAAATGAAATTTGGCAGGCAGGTAGCTTATGATCTGAATAGCATTACTAGAAATTATTATCCCGAAAAACGAAAGGGTTCCCGTGGGATCTTCAAAAAATTGTAGCTACCTATTTGACGGTATTTCAGCCAAACTACTCAACGTATTTAAATGAAATTTGGCAGGCAGGTAGCTTATGACCTGAAGAGCATTATCGGAAATTATTATCCCGAAAAACGAAAGGGTTCACGTGGGATCTTCAAAAAATTGTAGCTACCTATTTGACGGTATTTCAGCCAAACTACTCAACGTATTTAAATGAAATTTGGCAGGCAGGTAGCTTATGACCTGAAGAGCATTATCGGAAATTATTATCCCGAAAAACGAAAGTGTTCCCGTGGGATCTTCAAAAAATTGTAGCTACCTATTTGACGGTATTTCAGCGAAACTACTCAATGTATTTAAATGAAATTTGGCAGCCAGGTAGCTTATGATATGAAAAGCATTACTGAAAACTATTATCCCGAGAAACGAAAGGGTTCCCGTGGGATCTTCAAAAAATTGTAGCTACCTATTTGACGGTATTTCAGCGAAACTACTCAACATATTTGAATGAAACTTGGCACAAAGGTAGATTGTAACATGAAATAACCAACATAATACTTTTAACCGACTTCCAAAAAAGGAGGAGGTTTCTCAATTCGTAAATATATGTTTTTTTATGTTTCTTCGCGGATATCTTCATCGTTCATGAAACGATTTTAAATTTTTTTTGTGTTGTGTAGGGTATAATTTAAATTTGGTCCCATTGTCACCGATCCGTGAGGAATCGAGGGAAATCCTCAAAATTTATATGGAATGATATATCGATTTTGATTTTGTCTGAAGTAGTCTAAGCATATGTTACCAAACAGTAAGGTTTTGCACTATATCCTGGATCTAAAAGTACTGAACAGAACTTCTGAGTCCTTAGAGATACATGTTTGAAGATTTCAGCGTTGTTTAAAGAAATGCAAGCATACGCCACTACCTCAATTACAGTCGAACATGGTCTCATAGTTTTCAAAGTGGAAGCCTGATGATGGTGTCGTGAGGAATCGAGGGAACACCTTGAAATTTATAGGGACACTCATAGTTAATTTTGTATTTGTTTCGAGTAACATAAGCATATCCGACTAAAAACATTATTTTGAGTCTTTGAAGATATACGTTTGGAAATTATGCAGTGGCATATGTTCACAGTATAAGCGATGTCAAAATTTCTATCGCTATAGATATAGTGTTAACAATTACAATATGATGAAATAGGCTATATTATAGAACTCATAATATTGAGTTTGGCTGGTACCGACTTTAATATTCTGAAAATTTGTATCTCATTTTATAGTCAATCTACTTGATATAATATAATTATATAAACTTTTCTTCTTATATATATGTATATATTTATTAAAAAATTTCGCGCTGCTCTGGCTTACGCCAGAGCAGCGGTCGACTTTTGCTCTTCCTCTATTAATTTTATCTAATCGTTTTTGTTTTTCATTTTCCGTCTCAAGTAACCGTCGTCCGATCATTCGAGAATTATCCCTACTCAGTATACCCATCACTAAAAATCTTAAAATTAAACAATTTTAAACAAAGAAAAAACGACTTCAAAAGGTAAACTAAAAGGAACAATTAAATTTACTTCGCACAAACAAATTTGCAAATACGATAAATAAAGTCTAGGCGTAGGATAGTTTGCTTTCAAGATATGAGATATCATAGTTACATTTAAATTAGAAAATTTATGTCAATATAAGTAAGATTTATGTTTTTCATGATATTTTTATTTATTAGTTTTCAAGCTAGGGTACGACTTGGGTTTTTTCTTTCTTTTGGACTTTTGTTATTTTGTCGTCTAAAGGAAGTTAGTACTTTAACCGTCAAGTCCCAAAGTAGACTACATGTTTGTTAGCGTAGGTAATTAATATATAATAAGTTTTAATTTAATACTTCAAAACATTCATGACAAAAACGGCCAATATTTGGCAGTAAACTATTATTATTACTCCATCAGCGTACTTCTTTTGCCTGTGGACGTCTAATATATACAAAGAAGCATTACTATAAATTTGTGATTTTAAATATCCAAACGACAGTGTTCATAAACTAAAAATGTATTTGAACTGCTGCCCTAAATCAGTTTTCCACGCGTACGAAGTCGCGGGCACAGCTAGTTTTGAATATAGTTATACGTTGCGGATTTGCGGGTTTCAAGTTGCGGGTTTGCGGATTCCACGTCGCGGGTTCCGCGTTGAAAGTTCCGCGTTGCGGGTTCCGGGTTCGCGGGTTCTGACTTCCGGGTTTGCGGGTTCCGCGTTGCGCGTTAAGCGTTGCGGGTCAGCGTTGAGAATTTGCGGGTTCCGCGTTATGGGTTCTGGGTTACGGGTTCCGGGATGCGGGTTCTGGGTTCGGGTTTTTGTTTTTTTTTAATTGAATTTCATCACAAACTGTTTGTATGCTCAACGAAGTGGGCACGGGTCAGATAGTTAGAAATAAAGTTCGAGGAGTAAAAATCAGGGCCCTGTGCCCCGATTCAAGATGCTATAGTTATTATTACTTAAAAAAGGGTAACATAAGTTTTGAACTTCGTAAGTTATAATGCGATGGTATTTTAAATCAGGACCCTGTGTGTGAGAAAATCAGTTTTTGAGATAGAGTCAAAAAACGCGAAATAATTTTCAAATTGAAATCGATGCTATCGATTTTCTATGAACAATTATTAATAGTATCATAATTTTATGTCAAAATATATATTTTTAAACTTTAATATTAAATAGGTTGTTTTTGTTATGTAACCGCATTTCAATGTTGACAATTAATTTTATGTAGTAAATAACGCCCTTTTTGTATTGATGACTTCCGTAGCGCAGTGGTTGAGCGCAATTGTGCTCGAACGAGTGGTCGAGAGTTCGAATCCCGCCGAGGGAACAATTTTAATGAAAAAAAAAGGGTCATGGATGTGTATTAAATTTGTCTATAATATAATGAAAATCTTAAATATGTGTATAGTATAAAAGTATTATATTTCCGTTGTCTGGTACCTGTAACACAAGTTCTTCGGATACGTAGCACCATAATATGGTCCATGGTAGCACAGGGCCAGATTGACGTGATGTGAAGCGTCCATAGATATTTTTTTTTTAATATTTTCGAATCGGTAAATTAAAGAAGAACCGTTCCTGGACAGATCGATGGAGATTTTAAAATGGTATACAATGACATTAAAAAGTGAAAGTTATCATTTAGCCGCCTTTTAGTTTGAGGACGGCAGTATACATGAGAAGTATCTTAAAACTTCTTGATACTTTGGGAAGTTATAAAACACAATACCCCGTATCCTATCCATAGACCTATGGGTATTAATTACACATTGTTAACGCTTTTGAACACTTAATTAATGTACGAACAAAGATTGGAGCCCGCAACATACCTAAAGTACTTCAAATTAAATGAAACTCAGATAATGTTATAAGCAATAAGTAAATTAAATTACAGCGTGGCTTTGCGGAAATGTAATGTTGAAATTACGCTGAGGATATACTTTTACAAAAAAAATACAAATGCAAATTACTTTTCTAGTATTTTAGAATACCTACGGAAAACTGGAATATAAAAATGTAATAGTCAACTGTAAATTGTATACAGGAGAATGATAATAAAGTTCGCATACCGATTCCGGTGTCATTGGATTGCTTCGTTGAAACTAGGGGCCTTACTCTCCAATTTGATTTCGATTCAGATTCGATCGTGCCGCGTACTCCCGAATAAATTGACGTTTGTTAATTTTGATTCTCAGTAGATCGATATAGTCGGGAGTACGGTGTAACGGTTTTCTTTATCCTGATTAGTTTCAAAGTAATCCACCAAATAGAACACCAAAAGCCGTTGGGATCGAACTGATTCGATTCTTGATTGTGTTGGGAATAGGCCTCCAGGCCGTTTGTAGTGCCCAAGTATGTGAGTAATAAACAAGGATTACCTTAGTCTCAGTGAGACGGATACACGTCACGACTGGCAAGACCGACTTTTTACATGTCCACCGGATGCATAGATAATAATCATTCTTGTAAGACAATTAGTGATCGGTATTGGCCTAAGCAAACTTTTTTCAAGTTAGCCTAGTAAGTGGAATACGAATTCGGTTGTCATTGAGCGAACCTTATGTCAAATCCTATACCATGGCCGTGTTCGATGACTTGTTTTTTGACGCATGCGCTTGTAAAGCACCAATCAAAAACCTTTATTTTCTATTACCTGTCAATGTATTTAAAAATTGTTGACAACTTGACATTGTTCGACGTGCGCGTCAAATGTCACAATACCATGATTCTCTAGGGCGCAGGCGCTAACAGGTGCGTAAACGAACACGACCATTTTGTTTTTGAACTTTGTAAGTGACAATAGCCATGTCATCTTGAATCAGGGCCTTTACCTTTTACGTTTTGAACACTTATTTAATTTCGAATTATAATAAAATTCATAAAAGCCTAAGAAACATCTTTTAAGTAAAATACCAGCCTGTAATTTTATTTAACTTGTATCTGCACGAGACTCGCGTGAAGTTGTTCTTATCATCCCGCTGTACTGCTAACCTTTTACACTCTGACGTTAGCAACTCGTATTGAGGGGAGGCATATGCCAAAAAAAGAAGAAGAAGTACCTTTTACGTTTGTCACGCACATATACGTCAAACTGCTAATTATAGTATTAAGGGCCGACTTTTCAATGGTCAGATAACTTTTATCTGTTGAATAAACATGTGACTTTGACATTTGTTCCATAGCAAAGTCACATATTTATTCCTTAGATAAAAGTTATATGACGATTGAAAAATCGACCCTAAGTATAGAGTTAATACTATAATTAGCAGTTAGTTATTGCTTGATTTTTCAATGAATTGTGGGACTATTTTACACAAGTCAGAAAAGTTACTTGAGCCATTTTAAATTTGTAAGGAATACTCATGAATTTCAAGTGTAAGCCTCACTTAATTGGATTGGAATCATAATTGAAAAAGTTGCAGATCCGATTTACATTATTACAAGGACGTCCAGTGTCCGTATTATGTCGTAAATCATGGCCGACTTACAAGAACATGAAATTTATTGCCTTGGCTTTCCGCTGAAAATATTCTTCGCACAATGCCCTGGGTATATTGTATTTGAGCCACTGAGAGGGGTAGATATTATGTCCACTGTTGGAAAACAATAGGGTAGTGAACTCATAGTGTCGGATATATCGGGTGTGAAAAGAACAGTCACTATTACTTTCGTATATGATTATACCATGGACCAATTATACATGTAATTGGTCTATGATTATACTATCTTTTCTCAATCTAGTAATAGTATTTTATTGTATAAAAAATATTTTTTTGCTTTTTCGTTATTCTTGCGACAAAAAATAGAAATGGTAAAAAGTAAAAAAAAAATTTCTTTAGTTTTTGAAATAAATATACATTTCCAAAACGAGAAAAGGTAGTACATAGAATCGAGGAATAAAAAGTATCCTATGCTACTTCAAACAGGTACCTCAAAGAGTATGTTTACAAAGTTTCATGATGATTGGTTTTTGGGACCTTTTACGTGAAAGCTGCATTTTTCAGGTGAAAGCCTAACAAACAAACGGATATTCACATTTATAATTACTATAGGGCTTACCATGATAGTATTCATTTTTATGTTTTAATTTATAATACAGAGTATTGTAATGTAAGTAACCGTATTTGCTAACATTCACAATTGTCCCCGTTACAAAAATCCTGTTCGACAACACACAATATTTATGCATTGAAATGGAATACAACTAAACGCTGTCGCTGAAATAAAAACAGAAACTGTATTGTTTTACTTTGACAAGTTATTAAACAGAACTCGGCAAGAAATTAATTATCTTCAAGCGATGGAACAGTCGAAAACGTGCTTCTGCAGCTGGAGGACTGTCGCGAATTTGAATAGTAAGCGACTACGAAATGAGTTGTTTTATGTTTCATTTAGAACAATAAACATGTTTTTTCCGAACAAAACGAGAACAGATTGAGAACAACTTAATAAAAATGAAAATAAAAATACTTATATAAATAATAGATTTCGCCCGCGGCTTTGCCCGCGTGAAACAGGGGCCTTACTCTCCAAACTGATTCGATTTTGATTCAGATTAGATCGTGCCGCGTACTCCCGAATAAATTGACGTTTCTTTATTTTGATTCACAGTCGATTGATATGGTCGAAAGTACAAAATGTTACGATCGAACGATTTATCCTAGTTAGTTTAAAAGCAATCCACCAAATAAAACACCAAAAGCCGTTATGATCGAACTGATTTTATTCTCGATTGTGTCAGGAGTAAGCCTGCTGATATTACCCCCGTGAGGTTTTAATTTTGAAAAATTTACCTTAGTGGATGCTATCTGCAAAGATAGTTGATACATCAGCCAATAACTAATTTTGCTTCTCTTAATTATGTAGATGAAAAACGATAGAGGAATTTATTTCTATTGGTTATCATAAAAAACGTGGTGTGCTAGAGTACAATTAGCAACTCATCAACCATATTTTAATAGGTAAGAGGCAACAGAGTGAACATATATCCGGAAGTAAGCAGGAGCTGTAAACAACAAACGTTGCGAATGTAGGCAACTAATTAATAATCTGGACCCGTCAATAGTTAAAATGTTACTGTTGAAAATATTAAGTACTAGCCCACTTCGTTGAGCATACTGATAGTGAACAGGAGATGAAACTCAATTAAAATAAAAAGACAGGTGGCATTCGGGGACTGCCCTGGTAAAGATATTGCAAAGTATTTTTTATTTTATATGGTTCAATAAACTTGATATGTAACTTTTAGTTCACAATGTTAAACCTAGATGGCGTTGTTACTTTTCTGCAGTTTTCTACATTAACATTTTATATCATAAAAACCTAATCCTGACCATAACAAATACAACAAAAAAACGTAATGGCCAAATTGATCCAGGAGTTGTTGAGTTATGCGCTTACCAACACATTTTGCGATCCATTTTTATATTATAGATAAGCTGAAAGCAATCTACCTGGAGAAAATGTTAAATGATTAGGTATAAGAATTTTTTGTTGTTTTCATTTTTACTTAATTCTATAATTTTATGCTAGAGTTCATATATTTGTTCGTTTTATTAATTATTATATTATGTTTTATGTTCTTCCTTTGTTTAAATATCGTTTATTGTACAATAATATTTTTTCTACACTCCGGACAAACCCTAATGGTTTTAGGAGTGTCGTATAACAATTGTAAGAATGAAAAAAAATACAAGGAGGCATATTATGTCCTGCAGTGGCATCATAGCTGATATTGTGATGATGACTCCAGACTAATAAAGGGTGAAGACTTGGAGCTATTTCAAGACGAAAGCCATTTAGAGGGCATGTCGTAATTTAATTACTCCTCACAATTATTCCATCACTTTGATTTTAGTGTTAAATTGTCATTGGTAATTGTTCATTGTGAAGCCTGCCCATAATTAGGTTTCAAGTGGACTTTGAATTACGCACTCAGAAGTCAGAATCAGTTCATAACTTACTCTATATATTTTTTGTGTTAATGATAAGACCTATGACTGATAGAACTCCTTTAATTAAAAATTAAAAATAAAGTGGTCTCCTACAACGCTACATACTTATACAGGGCCTTTCATAGTTCATATATCAAGCTGATTATAGTGTGACGACTGACGAGTGAGTGAGAGAGTGACGCGTAGAGATTTTTTTGTTTTGGCACCTCATATAGTTAAATTACTTAAAATTACTAAAATCAAACCACAAGAAGTGAATCTTACTATGCTGGGGCTCGCTGGCTTAAGAGCCAGCCTGATATTTTTTATTATATTAACACATTAGCAACATGAATCTATCATTGCCCAATATTTTTCAATCAATGTCAATTTTATTCAATTATATTCTTCTACTTCTTTGCCTTAAAAATGTAGGCACAATATATTTGTTGCTCCAATGGTAGGCGGTAAGTACTTACCATAAGCTGCTCGCCGCATATTACGCCTACGGTACAATCACGTACGCCAATCTTCACACAATCAAGTTTATTAGAAGAAGTTAATTAAATCCCGGGCCATTTCCCACCTCGCAGCAATGGGAGGAAATTACTCCAGTCAAACGTCATTTCATAATACTTAACGATTCGCTGTATTTCTCTTGCAGCGATGCTTCTATTAGGGTACATAGATTTAAATGTTTTTGCAGCACCATTTTGTTTATTTTGTCTCTGCACCAGCCTATGGTTGACTGGTAGAGAATGCCCTTTGGCATTAAGTCCGCCATTGTACAATGTGCAAAAAGTGTACATAAATAAATTTTATTTGTTTATACTGTAATAATATAATAATATCTTTGGACGGTTTAAGCTATATCAATCTAGACCAGTGCTAAGTATCCGAAGCACTCATCAAATCAAATCAAATATTTTTATTCAGAGTAAATTTTACAAAAAATGTTTTCTGAACGTCGTTTCTATATGATGCCTACCACCGGTTCGGGAACTAGCCCAGCAAGAAGAACCGGCGTAAGAAACTCGCATGGGGCCATCTTTTACCAAAAAGATGGAAAATTTATCTTTTTAAAAAAAAAGTATAAATTTACATCTATACTAATATTATAAAGAGGTAACGTTTGATTGTTTGTTTGTTTGTTTGTTTGTTTGTTTGAATGGAATAGGCTCTGAAACCACTGAACCAATATGAAAAATTCTTTCACCGTGGAAAGCTACATTCCTAGCGCTGAACATAGGCTATATTATATGTTTTAAAAAAGTAGGGTTCCTTACTAAAACCCCAAAAATGTAGCCCAAAGTGTAAAAAAACGACCTCCAAAATTTGTTACGTCGTGTGCGCTTCGACAACGGCTTGACCAATTTCGCAATTTTTTTTTACGGTATGTTCGTTATTGTCACGAAAAGGTTATTATGAAAGAAAATGTTGAAAAAAATAAGCAGAAAATTAGAAAAAAGAAGAAAATACGTGATGGTCACGCGGGGTTTGAACCTGGGCTCAATCGATTCACGTCGTTGCCAGTTTATATGACACGGGTGTCATGGTAACGACATTGTTTACAAATGGAAAATAAAAATTATGAAATGCTATAAATAACGTATTAACATAAACTTAAACTATTTGGATTCATTAAACTATTTGTCCACCTCTAATAAATAGTCGGGTCATTTTAATAGGTAACATTTGACAGTTTATCAAAAATGAGCGACGTAACGTTGTAACGACGACATAATAAAATAAATATTTTCTTTTTGTTAAAACTGCAGAATTTACTAAACTTTATTTAATAATTATAAGATATTTATTGTCAACATAACCAATATGAGTTTTTTTACGATTTGCTTTCACTGATAAACGATCTTAAATATAATATACAAATTATGATTTAATGAAATAAACGTCGTGATAATGTTACGTCAGTTAACACTTTTTCTTATTAAACACTAGAGACTTACTCAAAAAATCGATTAATCTTTTAACAACTATAAATATACCTATTTAAAAAAAGTACTTAACTTATAAGTTGTAATAAGAATATATTATAAATGTTGATTTAAAAATCAGATCGAAGGAGTTAGATCCATGGTCATAATTCACGAACAATTAAAAAAAACGAAAACGTCATGATAGGACGCCACTATGTCTTTTGTCGTCATTTGTCTTTGTGCGAAGTTAACGTCTGTCTGTTCTGTCTTTTTTTTTCTTGCTACTGAAAACGAAAATGCAATTAAAAAAAAATGTCTGTCTGTCTGTTAGTAATATCTCTGGAACGGCTGGACCGATTTTAACGAGACTTTCACTGGTAGATAGCTAAAGTTATAAGGATTAATTTAGGCTTCTTTTCATCATCATCATCGTTATCTCACTAATGATCACCGAATCGGCTGGACCGACTGTGACGGGAGCATTCACCGGGCGTTAGCTTATGTTAGTTCCATCTATACATCAGCTATTTGTATTAAAGTAAGTCGTGTTAGTTAAATTATTTATAACTCAAGAACGGCTTTATCGATATGGTTGAAAATTGGTGAGGAAGTAACTTAGAGCCAGTAGACGGACATAGGATACTATTTATTCCATTTGACAGCGCAGAACCAGCAACGTTCACGGAAGGGTTTGGCGTTGTGGGTTCCGCGTTGCGGGTTCCGCGTTGCGGGTTCCGCGTTGCGGGTTCCGCGTTGCGGGTTCCGCGTTGCGGGTTCCGCGTTGCGGGCTCTGGGTTCCCGCGTTGCGGGTTCTGGGTTCCCGCGTTGCGGGTTCCGCGTTCCCGCGTTGCGGGTTCCGGGTTCCCGCGTTGCGGGTTCCGGGTTCCCGCGTTGCGAGTTCCTGGTTCCCGCGTTGCGGGTTCCGGGTTCCCGCGTTGCGGGTTCCGGGTTCCCGCGTTGCGGGTTCCGCGTTGCGGGTTCCGCGTTGCGGGTTCCGCGTTGCGGGTTCCGCGTTGCGGGTTCCGCGTTGCGGGTTCCGCGTTGCGGGTTCCGCGTTGCGGGTTCCGGGTTCCCGCGTTGCGGGTTCCGGGTTCCCGCGTTGCGGGTTCCGGGTTCCCGCGTTGCGGGTTCCTGGTTCCCGCGTTGCGGGTTCCGGGTTCCCGCGTTGCGGGTTCCGGGTTCCCGCGTTGCGAGTTCCTGGTTCCCGCGTTGCGGGTTCCGGGTTCCCGCGTTGCGGGTTCCGGGTTCCCGCGTTGCGGGTTTCGGGTTCCCATGCTGCGGGTTCCGCGTTGCGGGTTCCGGGTTCCCGCGTTGCGGGTTCCGGGTCCCCGCGTTGTGGGTTCCGGGTTCCCGCGTAGCGGTTTCCGCGTTGCGGGTTTCGGGTTCCCATGGTGCGTATTCCGGGTTCCCGCGTTGCGGGTTCCGCGTTCCCGCGTTGCGGGTTCCGGGTTCCCGCGTTGCGGGTTCCGGGTTCCCGCGTTGCGGGTTCCACGTTCCCGCGTTGCGGGTTCCGCGTTGCGGGTTCCGCGTTGCGGGTTCCTCGTTGCGGGTTCCGCGTTGCGGGTTCTGGGTTCCCGCGTTGCGGGTTCCGCGTTCCCGCGTTGCGGGTTCCGGGTTCCCGCGTTGCGGGTTCCGGGTTCCCGCGTTGCGGGTTGCGGGTTCCGGGTTCCCGCGTTGCGGGTTCCGGGTTCCCGCGTTGCGGGTTCCGGGTTCCCGCGTTGCGGGTACCGGGTTCCCGCGTTGCGGGTTTCGGGTACCCATGCTGCGGGTTCCGCGTTTCCGCGTTGCGGGTTGCGGGTTTCGGGTTCCCATGCTGCGGGTTCCGGGTTCCCGCGTTGCGGGTTCCGCGTTCCCGAGTTAGGGGTTGTTTTTTTTAGTTGAATTTCATCATAAACTGTTTTTATGCTCAACGAAGTGGGCAAGGGTCAGCTAGTATTTAAATAAGTCAATACTAAAACTAAATAACATGAGTACATTCTATATATAAGTAGCCTAGTAGGGGGCTACTTTATTCCCAAGGTGTGCTATCATTCATATAATCATTAACTTTATAGTAAGCTTTTACACACAAACGTTCTTTGACTACTTTCTTAAACTTATTGGTTGAAACGTTTTCTGGGATCCTATTGTATAGGCGTATACATTGGCCTTTAAACGAATTCTTTACTTTGCTTAGTCTTGTTACTGGAACAACAAGTTTGTTACAGGTACCAGACACGGATATATATTTAATACTTTTATACTATAAACATTTAAAAGATTTTTATTATATTAATACACAAATTATTAGCTGGTTAAAGAGGTCATGGATGTTAATACACATAATATGAACACAGAAAACTTTTTGTTCCTTCGGCAGGATTCGAACCTGCGACCTCCCGCTCGAGCACTGCCCTATGGAGGTCGTCAAATTGTATACACCGGAACTGTTTAAGATTTCATTATTGGTATGTATGCTAAGGCTGAATAGACTCGAAACTACTGAGCGAAATCTGGACAGATCTTACAGATTTTTGACATAAACTTTCCTTCATTTCACACCCTTAAGGAGGGAATTTTAATAAACTCTTTAGGCTTTAATAAACTCTTTTGGATAGCCAAAAGGTCGTATTTAAATTGCATTTAAGTATAAAAAAAGCATGATTTTTTTATCAAAATCGGATCAGATTAAAGATTGTACATGAAAATATTAACTCGTTTTAAATCGACTTCTATAATAATTAATCTTAGTGGAAAAAAAAAGTTCCACACACACAACAAAAGCTGTACAGTAAACAAAAAAATATCTTATATATAAGAAGGTAATTAGAAACATAAATTAAAATGTGCAACTATATAATAACGATTCTGATTTATTTAACAAGTAACACATAAATATAATTTTAACTGTACTGCGTTCTGATTCAATGTGATCTTTATGTAAACAAACCTCAGTAAGGGAGGCAATAATTTTTCCCATTAAAATATCCCGTTTTCACCGCGCAATAAAGAAAATCAATTACACTATAATTTGGTCGGATTTCCTTTTTTTATTTACATTTAGATCATATTGAATCGGAACGTCTATTAAGTACACTTTTCATTTTATTGCTGTGATTAAGAAGACTTCAGTGATTTCTCTAGTTCTCGTTTTCTTCTTTGTCGTCGTCCTGATGAAGAAGAATTATACTCTCACTCTCTGTGGGTGTCTCCAGAAGAGGCAAGTTCTCCACTTCACCTGAAAATAAGTTTTTATTTAGGTTAGTATATACCACGACAATAGGGCTTTACCACAAGGCTTCATAGCAGAATTTGATCGCCTCCGTGGTCTAGTGGTTCAGAGCTTCGCTCTCGACCCGGAGGTCGTGGGTTCGATTCCCGCGTTGGAACAACAAATAATGTTGTTTTCAAGTTTGGTTAGGACAATTCAGGCTGATCACCTGATTGTCTGACAAAAAAGATGATCCATGCGTCGGATGGGCATGTAAAAAGTCGGTCCTGCGCCTGATCTCTCGCTAGTCGTGTCGGTTTACCGTCCCACTGGGTTATGAGAGTAAAAGGAAGAGAGAGTGCTTCTGTGTATTGCGCACACACTTGGGCACTATAAAATAACTCCTGCGTAGCTGGCCTGGTTTCAATGAAATCGGCTACCGACATCGAAATCGGTGAGGGGAGCTATTATTATTTATAGCAGAAATACATTTATAGATCATGAAATTGTGTATAGGTAATAGGTATATCAGTTGTCTAATGCTGCAACACAAGTTTTACTTTGCAAGGGACTAAATTGACGTGTTGTATTTTTGCATATATTTTGTTCTCTTGCAGGTTTATTTATACATTTTCTAAGGCCACTTGCATCAAAATTTATATTAAGGGGTAAGTAACTCTGGGCTTATTATTTAACCCAGTGTGGTGCAGGTGGACCTAACAAATGTACAACATAGGCATAATGTACAAAAAGTCACGACTATGTTAGAAATACATAGTTAATCGGTTTCGTTTTATATATTTTTTTAATTACTGTGTTATTTAATAAAACTTATTTTTTTTAAACAGCTGTAAAGCTTCATGTGCGGTACGTTTACAACTGAACACAATTTATCAAACATCCTTTATATTTTCTCTATTTTTTTTTTTCACCGTTTCGCCCTTTTGCGAAACTGTAAAATATTTGCGACCTTTCACGTCAGTACGAGCTGCGGCCCTGTCAGATGTTATCACGTTAGGGACCCTTGGCCCTTTATGACGAAACCATTTTGTGAGTGAATGCCCTCGCATGGTTACTTTCTTCCTAATGCATGCATTAAGGTCGTAAAATGAACGTTAAGTAAATAAATGTCCCGAGTATGGATGAAGCTATGATAATATGATGTAAAGTTTAATGACTGTACATCTTTATTACATTACATATTATGAGTTAGGGCGCTCACCCCCAGCGACCGCCTTTTGTATAGAACGTCCGAGATAAATTTAATCCAAACGTAAACAAACCCGTCTATGACACAACCATAGACTCGTCAGTGATATGCCAATTCGGCCAATAGTAATACAGTGATTATAATTTGCTATGAATCCATAGGCTTATATTCTACAATCGGCAGTATCAAAATGACATATTTTTTGTAAAATATTTTCATTTGATGTTTAAACATATTAATTATTGTTTAATTGTTATAAAATGTATTGGATAATAAAGTGTAATCCTTTAACATACCGCTGAAAGTGTTGATAAGTGTGCACAATAAGTAAAGTTAAATTTATGTCGGACGTACTATAGTTAATACACCACACGTGTTTTTGAATCGAAGCCGAGTATACGATTTACTCACCGATCCTTATAGTAAAGTTGGTCGATTCGTCTTCGTCTAACATGGAGAAGACATTCTCGACGGGAATGTAGACGTTTTGTGTATGCTCCAGGAAGTCCGCGTCCTTCTCGCACTTGCACGGACGTCTGGAATAAAAAAAAAAATTAAAAACCTTCGTTTCAGTCCACATAGGCCCATAGGTAAAGCCCATGGGATGCCGGAGTAAGAATAGCACCCCCATTAACTATCTTGCCCGTGGAAATCATGAAAGACGACAGACGGAATATTATGTTACACAGTAATAATACACAAATTACTTGCACTTTTTCTACTTTATTAGTTATTTAATATCAGAATTATTGAAATACACGACCGGTTTCGACTAAGTCACATCAGGAAAATTATGTATCCGAAAATAGGCAGCAGCATTCGCCAACATAACCAGCAAAAATCAGGGTGCCTTATTGCTGGTTGGGTTGGGCCAAGCGTGGTGAGAGTTCAAAACCTTTTTTCGGCATATCACGAGTACTAAAAACTTCGGCCAAAGAAGTAACAAGTCTATAATTATCAAGAGTATAGTGTTTGTAAACGACAAGTCTGCCTTAACATGAATTGAGCACGGTTCAAACAATTCACACCGAAACCATAACGGTAAAAAAAATATAGTTACATTATTTTATAGTGTTATAGTTTATAGTGGCGAGGAGTTACTATAAGTCCATTCTCCCTACACTTCTTCCCTCTGGCGGAGAACTAGCACTGATAATTACTACAAAATTAAGAAGATACAAGTTGCAAAACATGACGAGTCGATTTTACAACAATTTGAGTTGAGGGATATAGTATCAAAACTCACTAAATCGTACTTTTCAAAAATATCAGGATACAAAAAACGTTTAAGCTTAATCGGATTTTGATACTGGGGCCTTACTGTCCAAACTGATTCGATTTTGATTCAGATTTGATTGTGCCGCGTACTTCCCAATAAATTTACGTTTGTTTATTTTGAGTGTCAGTCGATTGATATGGTCGGGAGTACAAAAAGTTACGATCTAAAGATTCTCTTTGTCCTGGTTAGTTTCAAAGTAATCCACCAAATAAAATGCCAAAAGCCGTTGAGAACGAACTGATTTGATTCTCGATTGTGTCGGGAGTAAGCCTGCAGGTATGCACTGATTTTGATTTTGAATCTATTTTTGGTGGGCAGATTTTTGTATGTTTTAGCGGGTTTTGGTACATTGTTAAGCAATTTTTACGAGGTTTCCTACGGTGCTGCTAACTGAAATTCGGTCCAGAAGCATTATAGCGGATTTTGGTTTTATACCCCTCAGTTAAGTCTTACTCGTAACACAATATTGTGCGGTAAAATCGTGGGTCAAATAATTTTCGCAAGAATAAAGATGTTAAAAGGTTCACGCGAAGTCTTTTAACATCTTCAGGGAAATTAATCTGAAACTCTGCCAAAGTTTACCAAGTTTAGATATCGCTTTCTGGGAAGATCTAAGCCTGTTTTCGTTAATAATTTAAGGGGTCTTATCCGCCCCACGCTAACAAAATATTTTTTATGTAAACAAAATGGCATGTTTTTCTCAATTCCCACATTTATTTACCAAAGAAAGAATACGTCATTGCTTCGCTTTACCTTCACAACCTCGTATCTATAAAACTACAACTTTTCAGTAGAGTCAAAAAACTGAATAATTTTAGATTTATTATGACATGGATTTTGTTTTAAAATGATATTCAGTTATGTACAGTATACGTCCAAAATCCATGTCAGAATATAATCTAAAATTATTAAGTTTTTTGACTCTACTGAAAAGTTGTAGTTTTATAGATACGTATTACGATCGCTACATGACGGCATACGATATCATATAAAACGAAATCTTTATTTAGTCGTGCTGGGGGGGTGACGGTAAGTGGAAAATTAGTAATTCTGTGAATTTCCAGGACCCCGATTCTCTTATTTCGAAATTCGAATATTGGTTTGATTGTTGTCCCACTAGCGCGTTACCTGACTGACTGACAAGCGAAGCTAAGTTATGAGCATAAGAATAGGGTTTATGATAGTATAATATTTTGGTTTTCGTTAATATCGCAGGGGTGTTATCCCAAGCTAACCTGTAAACAATCCGCTTCGCCGGTATGTTCGGTAGGAAAATATCCACTTCGTAATAAAACTTCTCGGCGTTGTCGTCGTTTACGAGCACCGTCCACATCATCCTGCCTGTAAACAACACAATTGAATTATGGATACACGCTGTTTTCTTTTCTATCATTTTACTTTGTATAGTCAGCTAGTACTATATGTAAGTCAGAAGTATTAAATATATTTCCGTTGTCTAATATCAGAAGTTCTTCGGATACTTAGCGAGTATTGTCGTGGTGTAAAACGTCCATGGATATTATTATTATTATTATGTTTGTGTTATAGCTTTCCTTGCTCACGGTCAATTAAATCCCGGACCTTTGGAAGGCATGTGTGAGGCCGAAGCCAACACGAAGAGGCCCCGTTACACAATTTTAATTTTAATGTAATGTGACACTAGCCGGCGACTCTCCCTGTACGCACCATGGGAGTGCGCCCACGGAGACCCACCGGTTAGTGTAGGACTATTGCAAGCAACGGTTTTATGAAAAGATTCTGGGCTGTAAGGGTGAGGTGCTAGTGGACTGGGTATCTAGGATTATGGAAGAACTATGGCGTCTTATTATTATTATCGTTATCATTATAAACAAGTCGGATTAATAAAAAAACTCTTTCGGTACGGAATCTGAAAGTGGCACTCACCTCCTCTCTTGTCATATATCTGGTACACATTGAACACCCTGTCGTAGCACCTCATGAGGAAGTAGTTGAGGACCGGCTCCGTGCGCTTCGCGTCCCAGCGGTCTCTCACGGTGATGAAGGGGAGTTCGGTGACCCGCTGCTTATGGTCCAAGAAGCAGTGGTCCATCCAGTCCCCTGCTCGACCCTCCCATTTGCACTCTCCTGAAGTCATCATAAAACTTTAGGGGTTTACCGTTTAGTTAGGGTTACAGTGTTACTAGAATAGTGGGAACGAAAAAGTATTCAATTTGGCATAAAAGGTTATGTATAGTACGTCCGAGATAAAAACCCAAACGTAAACAAACCCGTCTATGACGCAAACATGGACTAGTCAGTGATGCCAATCGGCCAATATTAATACAGTGATTATTGTTTGCTATGAATCCATAAACTGTAGGCTTATATTCTACAGTCGGCAGTGTCAAAATGGTGTATTTTTTCTGTGAAAGATTTTCATTTGATGTTTAAACATATTAATTATTGTTTAATTGTTATAAAATGTATTGAATAATGAATATTAGTCCTTTAACATAACAGTGCGTACAATAAGTAAATATATTAAAATTTCGGTGTTTATGGTTTGTTTACGTTTAGGTTAAATTAATCTCGGACGTACTATAGAGGAAAGGGGAGCTGGGTGACTACACGAAACGTTTAAAACACCTTAAATACTTTTCATCGAATAGGTACAATAATTTAAAGAGAGTCATTCGAACGAAGTCATTCGCCATTTAAATTCGCGTCAATAAAGCACATTTCGTGCAATAAATATCGCAATTTAAGTTCAGTTCCGAGCAATGATTTTTAAACTAAGGATGAGCCCCTAAAGCCGAAAGTTTGTAGGAGTGGATTTTTGTTATTCTATCACCCTATACTGATCAGATTTTGATTAAATTTGGTACGGTAATAGTTGGCTTATACATTCTTAAAAAATACTTTTTTGAAGCAGATTAATTTACGATTCTTGCGGGATTTTATTTAAATTTAACTGTATTTTATCATCTTGACAATTTTGCGTGTTTCTCGAGTAAGAGACATAGATAAGTAGCGATTGCGTTATTGGGGCACTCATGTCGGAGAAATTTTACATGTAGGGAAGGCCTGTCCTTGCGATGGTATAAGTAAATATTTCCGAAACAAAATGCGGAACTAGCGTCGCTCATGACGGAAATGAATGGCCTTTAATTTGTTCCTACTTTTTGTCGGAACCCGTTTTTATTTTATCCGATGTCAACGTTCCAAATCGATTCCCTATTACATACATAAATTGTTTTGTGTTTTGTTTCGAATGTACAATTCTGTCTATGTAAAAACTGATTGACTGATGTATCAACGCAAAACGTTCGAAACTTGAAATTTCACACACGTTCCTCTTGTGTCGTTTCAAGCGTCCACAGCAGGGTTTTTTCAATATTCAACCCCTTAAGAGACTGAAACCTATTTCACGCGGGGAACCCGTTAAGTGTTTATTAAATAAGCAGACTTACTCCCGACACAATCGAGAATCGAATCAGTTCGGTCTCAGCAGCTTTTGGTATTTTATTTAATAAATTGCTTTGAAACTAACCAGGATAAAGAAAATCATAATTTTTTGTACTCCCGACCATATCGATCGTCAATGTATTGGTAAGTACGCGGCACGATCGAATCCTTATAAAAAACGAATCAGTTTGGAGAGTAAGGCCAACGCACACGAAAATAACTCCTGCGTAGCTGGCATTTCATCGTAATCGGCTACTGACATCGAAATCGGTGTGGGACTTATTATTATTATACCGTACTCACCGTAGACCCTGGCCATGAAGCAGTTTATGATGCGAAACTGGCAGTGCGGCATGTGCCTCTCCAGCACCGGCAGGGTGGCATGCTTGGGACAGCCGCCATTGGTGCAGGGGAACAGGATCTTGTTGGCCAGAGACTCCAGCTGCATCGGCCGGACCAGGGAGAACTCTTTCTGGAAGTTGGAGAATAGTTTAGAGGAATGGTAATGACGTGACGTCGTAGCTATGTGTATATTTTCACAGGGAGCACTTTTTATTTTTATATTCTCAACACACAACTAGTGTTGAAAATATAAAATAAAATCGTTAAACACGGAGCGTAAAATAATTTATCGGAAAAATGCGTTTAAATAAAATTTCACACTTACTATATACTTTTTAGTGCTACCCGTTTTCCAGACTATATATTATGTTTATGTGGCTCATTCATTTTAATATGTTCACGAATGTTGTTCTAATGCCTAGAATATTATTCAAAAACAACAACCTATAGATTACAAATAATGACTTGTTGATAAACCTAGTCGCTATGCCTAGCAATTGTGGTTTCACAGGTCTATATTAATCCCTTTAAGCCTACCCCGTAGCTATAACCTTCGTAAGCTACGTAACAGCGTTCAGTATGTTTACTATTCAGCTTATAAAATAAAATCATCATGGTACTTAATCTGAATTATAATAATTCAGATTAAGTACCAAAAATATATATTTTCTTAGAAGACTTCTATAACTGGTATTTTCCGTCAGTGGGGGGACGGAGTAAAAATCGAACGTCCCCATTACTGTGGGTGTCTTAATTTTTTTGTAAGAACCTGAAATAAGATGAAAGCGCTACAAAATGAAGTTAACTGACGTGGGGAGGACAGCAGGTAGCCTGAAACCACAGCCTCAACTCCACAGTTGAGCAGAGCACGTATCCCGCATGCACCCGGACAAATGGGTGCGCCTAGCGACGGAGCGGCTACCGACTGGTCGATGAAACAGAGGTCGGCCCAAGAAAAGGTGGCGACGAGCAACGACGAATTTCATAAAGTGTGGCCAAAGAGTGGCCAGGAATAGCAAAAGATCGTGACTTGCAGAAAAAGAGAGAGGGGAGGCCTTTGCCCAGCAGTGGGACAGTAACGGCTATTAATAATTAAAAAAAGAAAATTTTCCTGACCATTACAAACACACCAAAAAAAAAATTGTTGTCGGCGTTTTTACCATTTTTGGGGTTTTAGTAAGGAACCTTATTTTTTTGCAAAATATATTATAGCCTATGTTCAACGCTAATAGTGTAGCTTTCCAAGGGCGAAAGAATTTTTCATATCGGTTCAGTGGTTTCAGAGCCTACTCAATACAAACAAAAGGACAGAGGGAATATTTATTCAAATCTTAAAACTGCGCTCGCCAACCCACCTGTCAAACGTGGCTAGTATAGGCAATTAAATATTTCTTGGCCCATAAACCCCACATAAAATATTTCTTGGAGGCTTACGCAAAGCAGTGGATAGCTAAAACGATTAGGTACGTAATTATATTTTCCTTAACAAAGAACAATTAGTATGAAAAATGTTTGTTTAATTCCACTTATTTAAATTACTTGGCAAACCAATAGCGAATCGTTATCGACTGACCTTTCAACACACATCTCAAACAATCAAACAATTTAACGATCGGAATGGACAGGAGTAGATACTTGGCACGGAATAGATGTGACGTAGGCCAGCTAGACTAGGGATTTTCTAAAATTCACTTAACAAATGAAAGAAATGTTTGATCCACGTTTTTTATGAAGAAAAAATTATCAACAAATCCATTATTTCTTGAAATTGTATGAAATGTTACCGGCAATGTGTATAATTTAGGTATTCCTTACATTAGTATAGAATACCTGGTGTATCCAGGCAATGTGTGAAATATACAATTCCTACGGATTAAATAAAACTTCTCAATATTATTATCCATCCTCCTATGCTATTCAATCTACTGTTACACACACCGACTGCGGGGTCGGTATTGCATAGAATACCTAGGCAAAGTATAGAATAAAGAACAAGACGATCTCCGTAGCGCAGTGGTTCACCGCGTTGGTACTCGACCGAGAGGTTCCGGGGGAGACTCCGGAATGAAGCGCACTGCACGTCGCCGTCAGCACGTGTTAAAGTGTAGTCATTATATATATTTAATATGTATGTTAGTATGTAAGGTACTTATTATATTATTATGGGCCTATGCAGCCTGAAATAAATGATATTTAATTTAATTAAATTAATTTAATTTCATAAATACCTGGCAGACATGACACTGATAACTCTTCTCATAGCACGGGCCGCAGATGCTGTGTCCGTCCACGCACAGGTGCACGGGGGGCTTCATGTACTTGGTACATTTTGTACAGGTCAGCTCCTTGATCAGGCTCTCGTAGTGGTCTGTCTCGAGGAGCGTACTTAGTACCACTGGAAAAAAATATATTTTTATATTACCTATTACTTGTATTGATGCAAAACTGTTTTTGGTCCTCAAATAAATAAATAAATAAATAATTGGTAAGTAGATGATGATGAAATCTTAATGTGAACCGCTTTAAGATTTTCACGCAGAAAAGAAAAAAAATTTGGGGCACCCCATACTTCATATCACTATCACAACTGAAAGGCAATACCTAATTAGGGCAACGGAACAAGTTAATGTGTATTGAAAATGAAAATGAAAATCTTTTATTTCCAAATAGCTTAGTAACTAACACTTTCAGAATATTGTCCTACATGATGACCTACCACCGGTTCGGGTACTACACCTACACCCGGCGAGAAGAACCGGCGTAAGAAACTCGCTCGGGGAATATTGAAGATTTTCGTATTTTACTAGGAAACAAATAACCAGGGTGACCAAAAAAATGAAGTCTTTTACAAATGAGTAAATACTGTAGTTATGTGAAGCATGTAATAAATACACCTAGAAGCCACGCGTGAGAAATTGACGCAAATCAAACTAGGACATTTTGTCTTGTTTGTTCGAGCAGCCCGTCAGTCGGTGAATGTAATTTACGCCTCTGTGGTCTAGTGGTTCAGAGCTTGGCTCTTGACCCGGAGGTCACGGGTTCGAATCCCGCTGAGGGAACAAAAAGTTTTAAATGTTCCTGAGTCATGGATGTGTATTAAATTTGTGTACTAACATAATAGAAATCTTAAATATGTTTATAGTGTAAAAGTATTAAATATATTTCCGTTGTCTGGTACCTGTAACACAAGTTCTTCGGATACTTAGCACGGGGCCAGATTGACGTGGTGTGAAGCATCCATAGATAAAAAAAAAAATTGTACCTACGTAATTGATGTACATATGGACTTTGGTGATTTAAACTGTGTGATGCGTTTTAATCGACATCTAGGTGTTACTAATTTGTTATCTAAATTAAAATCTATACTAATATTATAAAGCGGAAGAGTTTGTTTTTTGTTTGTTTAAATCTCAGGAACTTCTTGTCCGATTTGAATATTTTTTGTTGGATAACCCATTTATAGAGGAAGGCTTTAGGTTAAATAACGTTACGCTGCGACCAATAGGCGTGAAGCGTCAGGGAGAAATGTTGCAAAAACGGGGAAAATTATTCACATTTGAGACTTTCATTGCATGCACCGCATCGCAACGGTTTAAGTTACTCAAAAAATATATATGAAAGAATTATTCTTTTTTAATAATCCTAATAACAAAAACCAACGTGAGCCATCAAAAGATAACCGCGATAGTGTTTTCCGACAACCACGCGAACGAAGTCGCGGGAACAGCTAGTAGGTACATAATATTATAATGCAATGTAAATGAAAATTATTACTTTTGTTTGTAGACAGTATACATAATATTTAAACACTAGTTAAAACGCTCAATGTTTGTAAATATTGCTTTACAATTAACTCATAATATTTAGTCGAAGCGACACGACATTTTCTACATATTCACTAGGAACTAACCTAACGCGAATCATAATTTGTACCATTAATAATTGAAAAATAGAGATAAACATGCTATGTGGAATAAACTAAATTAAAAATTAAAAAAAAAAACCCACTTGGGCCCTGTTTCACAAAGCAATGTTAAATTTAACGACATGTAAAATACAACTTATCCCTCTCGTATTTCCTGCCAATGAATGCATCTCATTGCATGGTATTTTAACAAGCCGTTAACACTAACATGCGTTGGTAAAATCGGGACTTAGCGTGCATTATTCCTATCACACCTAACAAACGACCTGATGAGTGATGACCTTGAATACCTGAACCGATTTCCATCAAACATAGCTAAGAACACTCTCAACCTTTACAAACCTTTTTTTAAGAACACTCTATACCTTTCAAACAAAAAAAAAACCGCATTAAAATCCAATCAATCCGTTTGGGAGCTACGATGCCACAACCAGACACATACACACTTACACATACACGTCAAACTTATAAAACCCTGTCGTTTTTTGCGTTAGAGGTTAAAACATGACGCCTTGATCCTGTGCCAATGTGAGTTGAACCTAAAAGCAACATTGTTAGTAAGAAAATAAACCCAGTAGGTACATAATAACATTTAATGTACAGCATAAACGTTTTATTCTTACACGCAATATTACAATTCTGGTCGCATATTAAAATAGCAAACGAACATTCGAGAAAGTCTACGTGAGAATACTAACCAAATAGGCTTATAAAGCCCTATAACACATTCGCTTCGATTTACATAATTTAGCGCGGCTGTTTGCGACTGTACTGTTTTTAGCCCTCGACGCAAAAGAGGGGTGTCGTGTCTCAGTGTCTGTCTGTGGCATCCTAGCTCTAGAACGGGCCAAGCAATTTAATTGTTTTTGTATTTTGACTTATGTGCGTGTTCAGAGATGTGTTTAATGAAAATAGGTTGAGCCTTGGAGGTGGGGAAAAATAATCGAATGTCTGCAAATATGCCTGACTAGGTAATAAAGACATCAAAAGATATCGCATCATGTGCACATAGCAAAATATGTTCAATGAAAATCGGTTGAGCTTTGAAAAACCTCGGTTCCTTACAAAGTAGGAGGTTTATTCGAAATTTTAATTGTGCTAAACTAAACAAAATGAAAATTATGTTTAACAATACTTAAAAATAAATATAAATAACCAGTAAAACTATTTATCAAAAATCTATACTAATATTATAAAGCGGAAGAGTTTGTTTGTTTGTTTGTTTAAACGCGCTAATCTCAGGAATTACTGGCCCGATTTGAAAAATTATTTTTTTGTTGGATAGTCCATTTATAGAGAAAGGCTTTAGGCTATGTAACATTACGCTGCGACCAATAGGAGTGAAGCCTCAGTGATAAATGTTGCAAAAAGGGGGAAAATTAATTACATTTGGGGACTTTCGTTGCGCGCGCTGCATGAACGGCTTAAGTCACTCAAAAACCACGCGAATGAAGTCGCGGGAGCAGCTAGTATATAATAATATGTACATTATCTAGGTATTGTATAGAATACCTGCAATATGGCCGGTAACATAATAAATATTATAATTGAAATGCTTTTACATGAAGAGGTAATTTAAGTCATATACAACAGCCAGTAATTAAATTAAAGTATTAATTTATTAAAATTAGTATTTTATAGATTTGGTCACGCGATTTAACAGAACGTTGACATTTTCTGTATCGATAAGAATTAATTTACTGTTTCAGTATGTACTTGTGTATAATTTATTACTAACTGTAACGAAAATAAATGAAAAACTTGAAAATGAAACCTTCAGTCCGCACGTTCTAATGCTCTCTAAAATTTCCCCACACCGATTTTGTTGAAACAAGGCCAGGAGTCATTTTGTAGTGGCCGAGTGTTTATTTTTTTATTTAAAAAAATGTTACTCTGTGCAACCAACATATTTTTAAAAAGTAATATTGTAAAAAATTTTTTTAGTATTTGATGAATAAAAAACTAAAAAAACATATAGGTACCTTTTTTGGAAGTCGGTTAAAATCAACACTTAAAGGAAATAGGAGGAAAGGTAGTGTAATCATAATTTTTATCCCTAAGCTATTTACTATAACTCTTTTACACCCTGTATTTTAATAATAACACATCCCAGGAACATAGACAACTTTTTTCCTTTCGTAGAGTGTATTTAACTATATTGGTGTATAGACCACGAATTACTAAATATTTACTAAGTAAACATACTGTATTAACAATCTAGTATCTACTGTACTACATGAAAGAGGAATATCTTCCCTTCTTTGATCTGTACTCACTAGTGATGGGCGTTGAATTAACGAACTAGTTAAATCGGCAGTTGATTCAGTGCCAACGTTTTAACGTTAGCCGTTTATTTCAATCAGCTTGTTAAAGTCTGCAACGTCATTTTATGATTTTCTGTCTTTTAAAGTAATAAATTTACGTTAATTATTTACATCACATTTAACGTTAAAACCTTTAACTACCAAAGTAAGTTTTATCATAACTTTGTACTTTTTTAACAATTTTTTTATTGACTTAAACTTTAATGAGGACGGATGTTTAAGTAACGGATATGATAAAGTTTCACGGTAATATGATTTATGTATACGTCATAATATGGGATAAACAATAAAATCTATGGTTATTATAGGATGAAAAAAAAATATATATTTTAAACTTTTACATTTTGTGTGAGAATTATGTTAATTAGTAGACACATGTTGGCCAACGTTAACATTTTGTTAACGAAAAACCTTTAGTGCCCCATCACTAGTGCAAACTGTATGTAAGCGTCTTTGTGGCTTGTGAGCTCAGGTTTGCGTATATTATTAAATTTAATACAAGCGGTTTATATGACAACGTTATTAAGGGCACTACTTATCAATATTTCAGCAACAAAAATAACACACATATTATTTGATTTTTTGTTGTAAAATATGATTTGAAGAAAAGCCAATACATAATATCATTTGGTTTTCTAGCACACCTTTTTACCCGACTGTTCCAAAGCCACATGGAATGGTAATGACGAATGATTATGGCGAGCTATACATTATGTATGTTTTGTGATTGTTGGGCCTAAACAGCTATTAGTCCTATTTGAATAAAACAGGTGTAAATTGATTTGTAAAAAAAGTTATGTAAGGTACAAAATGTGTAAAATAAATGAGTGATAATACCATTTTGGGAAGTGTATGTGCCTCGTGAAAAACTTACTTTTGACTGTCATGTTTCGTGTTTTTGATGTTTTTGACTTTCATGTTATGTGAGAAATGCCCCAACATCATAAATTTTCCTAAACAATAATTAGAAAAAAAATAGGTACCTCTTTCAGCGCCGGTTCTTTCGCAGTAAACAGTATTTCAAGACTTCCAATGAAAAGAGAATCTTCTTATGTAGTAATATGGTTACATTTTGAATCACTCTATTAAAACGCCGCGTCGCGTGTTGGTATGAATATAAGGTATAAAACCAAAATCCGCTATAATGCTTCTGGACCAAATTTGAGTTAGTAGCACCGTTGCAAACCTCGTAAAAATTGCTTTAAAATGCTTGGCTAGTTTCGTACCAAAACCCGCTAAAACATACAGAAATCTGCCCACCAAAAATAGATTCAAAATCTAAAGCCCCTATAACAGTGCATACCAGTATCAAAATCCGATTAAGCTTAATACGTTTTTTGTATCCTGTGATATTTTTAAAAAGTACGTTTTAGTAAGTTTTGATACTATACCCCTCAATTTTTTAACACGCCTTTTTGAATTTTTAAAACAGTACAAAATAACGTATCTATATTCTATAATATTAAGTTCTGCAACAAACCTTATAAGTGTTTGAAATAGTCTTAAGATAAGCCTCTTCAGAGACGGGTTACAACTTACAAGCTACCGCGACGGTCACCCTCGTTACACAAGGTTCTTTGCTGTATTTTTATTTAATTAATGAATAGTTAATTAAAAAAGAGCTACATAGATATATTAACAATCATTACTTTTTAAAAATTTACTTCTTGTTTTCATTGACATTTTTGCAACTTGTATGGGTACTAACAACTATGATTCTAACAATCTTTAGTAATTAGTATCCCACCAAAAACATTTTCATGTAAAAATGTTGCCAAGACGAGTCTTTCTAGCTTACCCTGTGAAAAAGTTATCAGATATCGTATAAAGCCAAGCTCTAAAGACTACTCGCCCTAAATCTACAAGCACCTTGATCAAAATCTATCAAAAAGTGGACGCTTGCCGACGCCGCGACGCCTGCCGACGCCCAGCGTCGTGACGCCTGCCGACGCCCAGCGCCGCGACGCCTACCGACGCCCAGTGTCGCGACGTCCAGCGCCGCGACGCCTGCTGATGCCCAGCGCCGCGACGCCTACCGACGCCAAGCGCCGCGACGCCCAGCGCCACGACGCCCAGCGCCGCGACGCCTGCCGACGCCCAGCGTCGCGACGCCTGCCGACGCTCAGCGTCGCGACGTCTGCCGACGCCCAGCGCCGCGACGCCCAGCGCCACGACGCCCAGCGCCGCGACGCCTGCCGACGCCCAGCGCCGCGACGCCTACCGACGCTCAGCGCCGCGACGCCTGCCGACGCCCAGCGCCGCGACGCCCAGCGCCGCGACGCCCAGCGCCGCGACGCCCAGCGTCGCGACGCCTGCCGACGCCCAGCGCCACGACGCCCAACGCCGCGACGCCTGCCGACGCCCAGCGTCGCGACGCCTGTCGACGCCCAACACCTGCCGACGCCCAGCGCCACGACGCCCAGCGCCGCGACGCCCAGCGCCGCGACGCCCAGCGCCGCGACGCCTGCCGACGCCCAGCGCCGCGACGCCTGCCGACGCCCAGCGTCGCGACGCCTGCCGACGCCCAGCGTCGCGACGCCTGCCGACGCCCAGCGTCACGACGCCTGCCGACGCCCAGCGTCACGACGCCTGCCGACGCCGAGCGCCGCGACGCCCAGCGCCACGACGCCCAGCGCCGCGACGCCTACCGACGCCCAGTGTCGCGACGTCCAGCGCCGCGACGCCTGCTGATGCCCAGCGCCGCGACGCCTGCTGATGCCCAGCGCCGCGACGCCTACCGACGCCAAGCGCCGCGACGCCCAGCGCCACGACGCCCAGCGCCGCGACGCCTGCCGACGCCCAGCGTCGCGACGCCTGCCGACGCCCAGCGTTGCGACGTCTGCCGACGCCCAGCGCCGCGACGCCCAGCGCCACGACGCCCAGCGCCGCGACGCCTGCCGACGCCCAACACCTGCCGACGCCCAGCGCCACGACGCCCAGCGCCGCGACGCCCAGCGCCGCGACGCCCAGCGCCACGACGCCCAGCGCCGCGACGCCTGCCGACGCCCAGCGCCGCGACGCCCAGCGCCACGACGCCCAGCGCCGCGACGCCTGCCGACGCCCAACGCCGCGACGCCTGCCGACGCCCAGCGTCGCGACGCCTGCCGACGCCCAGCGTCACGACGCCTGCCGACGCCGAGCGCCGCGACGCCCAGCGCCACGACGCCCAGCGCCGCGACGCCTGCCGACGCCCAGCGTCGCGACGCCTGCCGACGCCCAGCGTCGCGACGCCTGCCGACGGCCAGCGCCGCGACGCACAGCGCCACGACGCCCAGCGCCGCGACGCCTGCCGACGCCCAGCGCCGCGACGCCCAGCGCCACGACGCCCAGCGCCGCGACGCCTGCCGACGCCCAGCGTCGCGACGCCTGCCGACGCTCAGCGTCGCGACGTCTGCCGACGCCCAGCGCCGCGACGCCCAGCGCCACGACGCCCAGCGCCGCGACGCCTGCCGACGCCCAGCGCCGCGACGCCTACCGACGCCCAGCGCCGCGACGCCCAGCGTCGCGACGCCTGCCGACGCCCAGCGCCACGACGCCCAACGCCGCGACGCCTGCCGACGCCCAGCGTCGCGACGCCTGTCGACGCCCAACACCTGCCGACGCCCAGCGCCACGACGCCCAGCGCCGCGACGCCTGCCGACGCCCAGCGCCGCGACGCCTGCCGACGCCCAGCGCCGCGACGCCTGCCGACGCCCAGCGTCGCGACGCCTGCCGACGCCCAGCGTCGCGACGCCTACCGACGCCCAGCGTCGCGACGTCCAGCGCCGCGACGCCTGCTGACGCCCAGCGCCGCGATGCCTGCCGACGCCCAGCGCCGCGACGCCTACCGACGCCCAGCGTCGCGACGTCCAGCGCTGCGACGCCTGCCGACGCCCAACGTCGCGACGCCTGTCGACGCCCAGCGCCGCGACGCCTGCCGACGCCCAGCGCCACGATGCCCGGTGCTAATATTAGCTAATACCAGCTAGTATTTTCAACTGTACCTTATATCTAATAGAAGTAGTGATGATGGTAACTAGCACAAGGAATTCTATAGAATATTTTGAGCCACTGACAAGCTAGTTTCTTACAAATCACATTATAATAATGCTAAGCATACGAAGAACTTTACAGAAAAGAAATTTAACAACAGATGGAGCTTGTGCCGGACCTGTTCCATACACCGACAGTTATTTTGTGACCGACAGCAATTCACAACTATTAGCTGCCTGCATATTCGCGCTAATTTTAAATAAGTGGATAAAAAACTAATTTTCCTTTCGTAAATAATATAATAATATATTTTTAATCTTCGGTAAAAGTCGGTCACCGATTAATAGTTGGTGACCGACTTTTTGTAGATGAATAATAGAATATACCGATTGCAGTAGTGCAACGCACTCAACATACATAAAGTCGGACATAAATTATATGGAGCAAAACTCTGAACGATTATGGGTCCTACAAAAAGTAGGTCGTAAACAACGCCAATTTCATATGTAAGGACCTAATATTTATCTTAATTTAATTTTTAGATCTGTTGTTCAAAGCTCAAGTTTAAATGTAGCTTCTGAATTTGACAACTAACAAGATTTGAACACCGATTAGTTGTTTTCGTTGTTGAAACCATACCCGAAGGCTAAAAACGGATCTCTATTCTATAAGACTCTATTATAATAGTATAAGACTTCGCTGTCTATTTTTATGTCCGTCTGTCAGCAGGCTGTACGTCTAGAACCGCGGTAGCTAGAAAAAAGCGGTTTATTTTTTTACGTATGTCTGGGAATTGGGAGTCCCCCTTAAATACAAAAACCCTAATTTTTGCACTTTGTATCCTTCGCGCGCGTTTCCGACTCGCACTTGGCCGGTTTTTATCAAACTGTTTTATCTTTCAAAGTGAAAAGGGCTAATAAGCCAAAATCCTTTCTGTCTTAGCGAGGATTTGTTTTTGCTGATGTAATATAGGTATAAGTACCGCGAGATCTGGATTCGCAAATCTAAACCTTATCATCAATGTTTAAGGATCAAATTCAGTTAATGTTTGAGGGTATATTATCTCCTCGTTCCTAATATTGCTACTTGAGTGGAGGGCTAACAAAAAGCTTTGTGTCTAGATATTAAATACTTGAGCCTACGGAATTTATTTATGGACATATTTGGCCAATTTTTTCAACTAGCTAAGATTATAATATGAAATTAATCTTGCTTTTTAAAAAAAACTATCTTTTGCCCGCGACTCAGCACGTAAATTACAATATCAACAAGAGAACTTTTTGAAAATAAAAAAATAGGCCGAATTAAGAACGTCCCTCTTATTTTGGAAGTCGGTTAAAAAGTAGCCTATAATTTGTTAATCAAGGGTATCGGCTCCTTCATATCAAACAAAATTGGTCCAGTCGTTTGTGCGTGAACATATTACAGACATACACACGAACACACACTAAATTTCACATTTTAACTGACTTCTAAAAAAAGAGGAAAGGTTTTTAATTCGGCCTGTTTTTTTTTAATGTATGTACTCCGATAACTCCGAGATTCATAATTCGATTTGTGTGATTCTTTTTTTATTCTTCGAAGAATAGCTGCTATATGGTCCCCATAGTATTTTACATAGTTTGGCTGTGTAGTTTTTATTTAATGAACATTTTCCACCAATTTCCAACAGTGTCCCAGGTATACATGAGCATTTTCATTTTATGGCGTGCATGGAGTTTTTCACTTTCGCATTTATAATTAACCCTCGACACAAAAAGAAGGAGGTTTTATTTTGGAGTGTGTGGTGTCTGTCAGTCTGACTGTAGCATCCTAGCTACCAAACGGATGAACTGATTTATCATACTGTCATAATATCATAATTTACTTTGTACTAAAGACACTGTAGTGTGTGTTGTAATTCTCAGAATTGTATTGGGACCGGTCGAGCCGTGAGTGAATGAACGTGAACTTTTTAGATCTTTTTAAATGCTTATCTAAAAATCGTGTGGCGATGTTGTAGGTCGTAAAACGGACTACATGGTTATTATGGAAGTCTCTCAGATGCAGCATCGAAATAAAATCGATTTATCTGATCTATCTGATCGCGACATCGTTTCAAAACTTTTACCCCTGTGAAGTCTATATCTAAAAATTAAATCTATGTTGACTAAATTTTACCAAATACTCTGAAACACTCTTTGGCATTCATATAATAAGATTTTATTACTAATGTACTTATAGTATATTATGTACTTATTATACTCCGTGGTCTAGTGGTTCAGGGGGCCTACTCAAGATGCCATCGCTAATTATCGCTTACAAAGTTCGATAACAAAATGTATGGGATTTGACATAAGGTACGCTAAATGATCGCGATTTGGTATGTCATTTAGCGTACCTTATGTCAAATCCCATACATTTTGTTATCGAACTTTGTAAGCGATAATTAGCGATGGCATCTTGAGTAGGCCCCCAGAGCTTCGCCCTCGACCCGGAGGTTGCGGGTTGTTTTCAAGTTTGGTTAGGACAATCCAGGCTGATCATCTGATTGTCTGACAAGAAAGATGATCCATGCGTCGGATGGGCATGTAAAATGTCGGTCCTGCGCCTGTTCTCTCGCCAGTCGTGTCGGTTTACCGTCCCACTGGGTTATGAGAGTAAAAGGAAGAGAGAGTGTCTTTGTGTATTATGCACACACTTGGGCACTATAAAATTACTCCTGCTGGTTTCAATTACAAATCGGCTACCGACACTGAAATCGGTGAGGGGAGCTATTATATGTACTTCGTAATAACTAATAAGGCCGCCAGTTTATATTCTACATTGTTTAATATAATATATTGTTGTTATTCTCGAATTGTTCAGATATATGCGTGCACAATAATAACTTTAATAACTATTTTTGAGTTCCCCAGTGCTACAAGGAACCAGAATTATCATCATTTTACCTCTCTCCGTGAGTATATAACCGATCATGGTTATCTACCTTAAGTGTACTTTAATCAAATTAATATAATAATATATAGGTTATTAGTAATAACTCATGTAGATTACAAGTAGATCTAAATATTTTTATTTTTGTACCACCATAACATATTAATCATATTGAACGATAATATTTCATGATACTATTATGATAAACGATTTAGTTTATAAGTGGGTTTTGCCAGAGGTTCCGTATTATAAATTAACCCACGGGAACACTGTATTTTTACGTGGCGTATATGCCAGGGTGCATTTATTTTGTCAAAATTGGTCCACACTAACAAACTTTAGCATATTTTTATATTAATGCAGGTCTTTATGGACTAACAGACCAGCAGGCTTACTGGGAGTAACAACATCAATCGAGAATCAGTTAAATCTCAACGGCGTTTGGTATTTTATTTGTTGGATTGCTTTAAAACTAACCAGGATAATCTTTAGATCGTAACTTTTTGTACTTCGGACCATGAATATGATATATGAATCTTTCTATATAATGTCATATTTGAATAAACAAACATATCTAAATAAACAAACATCAATTTACTAGGAAGTACTTGGCGGCACGATCGAATCTGAATCAAAATCCAATCAGTTTGGAGAGTAAGGCCCAAGAGTGTAGACCGTTGATTAGTACTCGAAAGTGTGCAGGTTCGATTCCCTGGCATGTGCCAATGAGACTTTATAGGATCTTAAGTATATTATATGGACGTTTTAATGGTGAAGGAAAACATCGTGAGAAAACCCGAACACGGTTGGCCCCAGACGAATTAACCAGTCATTCTATATTGCTAGTAATATATAAATCCATGGGGAAACCCGCACATGGTTGGCTCCAGGTGTATTGACAGTCATTCCTCTGGACTAGATCGACTGTGTCGTGAGAATGCTGTATGTGCTAGGCAACCATGCGGCATTTAAAACCGCCTGGCTCAGGCTCAAAAGTAATTTAAAAAGTGGTTACTTTGTTCGGAGGACTGAATAAATCATCAATTAACGGATGCAAAGGCGTTATTTTACATACAGAGTACAGGTATACTACATACCTGTACTCTGAAATAGTAAAATAAAACCCCCGATTTTGAAACATTGTTCATTTACTATTCTGCTCCTACCATCCTCTATAAATGGGCACTGAACGATTTTTTATCGGTACAACTGTTCCATAGATAAGCATGTTCAAACAAAGTCTTCGATTTCATAATAATACCCCTTTCTAAAAAAATATTTAGACACTTCTTATGTTATACAATGCCATGTCCCTGTCTGTCCAGTGACACTTCTAACGTATCAAACAGGGACATAACATGTACTTATATACTATACAGTGTGTAAATATTTTTATTAGCCAGCGGTATAATAAACCGCAATTGTTTGGCTGTTACGCTGCCAAACGCAATAAATGTTACTATCGGAACTTACACCAGTCGTGTTTAAAAGCAGCCAGCCATAAATATATCCGCCTGTAATTGAATAGTAATATATAACCGTACGTATACCGCAAATTGGAGTATTAAAGATATTAGTCTACTATGGAAACTGCCTGCAATAAATTGTTATAGATAAGCCTGAGCACGTCGAAATTGCACAAACCTATTGCCTCTTTTAATGAAAAAATCATTAGTAATACTATAAGATATTCAACACAGCTGTCATGCTGTTATCGTTTCGCCTAGCAGTGACAGTGACTGCCTGTGAATAAGAGCCCTCCTAGCTTTAATTACGATTCAGTATTCTGCTGTCAGAAACAAAAGCAGCAAATCATTTTGTTTTTGGTTCTGTTATAAAAAGAATAATAATGATTCGTTATTGCTAAATATAGAGAGTGTAAAAATAATAGACACTTTAACTTTGACATAAACTATACAAGGTGAAAAATAAATGAGTGATAATAATGTAGGGTGTGTAAGTGTGTAAGTGCGTGCCACTAAAACTTGCGTGTCGCGAAGCTTAATATTAATTTTAAATCTAGTCCAGTCATTTTAGTAAGTTCACCTCGGAATTCGAGATACCCAGCTGTAAATCTGTAAATAGTTGTATATTGACAACCCAAAAGTTGTCTCAAAACCTACATATGGTAGGGTGTTTGTTATTAATAATTAATGTTAAAATTTAAATATAATTCCTATATTTTCATTAATACTCTACAATTACATGGGCAGGTAAGTGTTGTTAAATAAGTTAATACTAAATAAAAAGTGGATAGTTTAGGAAAAAAAATATAATACAATAGTTATTAATTTTTTTTTAAATATTTATAATCATTGATTTATCGATAGTTTATCAACTGTAAATGGCGCGTTTTCGACCGGAGGCACCGGTTGACCTGAAGTGATGCTGTGACCGCGCGCTCTCCGCCCTCTATATCGAAAACTGTTCACCATGTAAAAAAAAATATATACAAACTTGCAGAGAATTATGTATTCTACAATATTGATAATAAAAACAAGTAGCAAAAACCCATAGGAAATGAGATATTTACAAAAACCCGATTTTTATGACCTTTGACCCTTGAAATTTAATAGTTGCGTACACCCTACCATGTGTAGGTTTTGAGACAACTTTTGGGGTGTCAATATACAACTATTTGCAGACTTACAGCTGGGTATCTTTAATTCCGAGATTCTTATTAATTTTAAGCTTAAATGACTGGACTAATCCTATTTTATTGTTTTCGAACTTCTCAAGTGATAATAGCGATGGCCTCTTTCGAGCAGGTTAAAGTATAGGCTACGACAGAGACCTTCTGATTGTGAGAGATTATGATTATAATATGACCTTAAGGGCTTCACATTTTCTGATAGATTTGAACTTCCGATTAAATCACCCGATACTTATCTTCTATCGTATAGATTATTTTATATTTAGTAGCTGGTTTTGAATCGAGCTACAAAGACAAAACCTACTATAGCTATCTACCATTTATCAGTAGATTGTATAGCAAGCCCTTCAACTATCGGCTGAATACCAAAACGATTGTTAATTAAGATTCGTTCAAGTAATATGCTATCCTTTTCCCTCCTTTAAAGAGTGACAGTGATAGCCAGTAAAAACTTTATTTACCGTTTGAGCATCCGCCCGTAAGAAAGTTAGTTCATATAAAAATTGTCTGAAATCCTAATAATCTGCGTGCAAATTAAATTCCTTCCGAAGAATGTAATAATTAAATGTTAATATAGGCTAACGAACGCATACCAAAGTAGAGGTTAGAAGGTGCATTCTGTAAATAAAAGCTAAAGAATTTGTTACTTATATCGTCTAGTAAAATATGTGCCTACGTTCTTTCACCTCGTTGTCAGTAAATGTAGAGACTAGTAGAAAAATTAAGAATCTTTCTGAAAAACTTAAACTACAAACTTGTCTTATTAAAGAATTCATAGTTACACTTTCTGAGTCTGTTTTGTTAGTCAATCATCTACACCAAAAACTTAACCAAATTAAAAAATAAACATTTACTAAATAACTATTAATTCGTCTAGATTTATGTATATTTATTTACGATTCAAAAATGTTATTATTTTACAATACTATGATGACAATCAACCTCCAACCTCCTATTTATTAAGAAATATAACTTAAACTGTAAATGCTAGATTAACAAACAAACAGACATGCCCACAATATTTGTTATATTATACAAACATATGACGCAACCACACGTCTACTTACCCCTCTGAAAATATAGAAATGTGCAAGGAACACAGTTGTCGGTATTCCGTAATATTTTCACAGACATCACCAGTTATTACTAGTAGGTATTAAATATAGGAATCTAATTTACAATCTATAAATAGGGACCGTTGAAGCATACAATACACTAGTACATAACTGTGCAAACCTGGGTAAATCTACTGGGACCAAAATAACAACGATTATAAAGGTAAACGGGATAGGGCGACCAAGGTTAAGATGTAAATATTAACCTCCTTTTTGCAGTTGTTTTATCAAATGCTCAGCACTAGAGCCATCCATCTCTAGAACGTAACCGCAGTCCAAAGCACCGAAAAGCCAGCACATACACACACAAAATACTAACACTTTCTACCCGTAGTCGACGAGGCGGAGGACATATTGAGCACCGAACACTGTTACACTACATCGAATACGCTTTTGTACTTGGTAAACACGTTTAGATAGACAGTGGCGAGCCGTAATCGTTCAGCCATTTTCAGTTGATAAGACGTTGTTTTGTGAGCGTGATTGTCGGTATGGCAGTTGGCGACACCGCGCGGCCGCGAGCTATATATACTGCAAGGTCGGGCTAGGCTGACCGCGCTAATGCAAGAGACGCGAAGAACTGAAACTCTACGTCACGCGAGGGCTACTTCAACTAAAATGTTGGGAATTCTCACGAACATTACATAGCGTGCCTAAAAGTGTGAAGGTTCGATTTTGCGTCGAAGAATGCAACTTAAATTATTTTATATACAGAATGATTCATGGTTCATATGTTAAGCCGAATATAGTTTGGGGAGAATGATGCGTAGTGCATTTTTGGCACCTCAAAAAAATTACTTTATCACTAAAAAAAATCAAAGATGAAAAAAATATATTTTAATTAATGGGTCTCGCGGGCTCCTAGTCTATACTCACGAACGCACTGGTCGTGGACCTAAGACCAGCGGGCCTACTCCCGACACAATCGAGAACCGAATCCTTTCGATATCAGTGGTTTTTCGTACTTTATTTGGTGAATTACTTTGAAACTAATCAAGATAAAGAAAATTGTTAGATCGTAACTTTTTGTACTCCCGACCATATCGATCGACTGAGAATCAAAATAAACAAATGTCAATTTATTAGGAAGTACGTGGCATGATCGTATCTGAATCAAAATCAAATCAGTTTGAAGAGTAAGGCCCCTGACCAGGATTGAAACTCATTTTTAGTCGTGATTTGTGATGGTAAGTAATTTATATCAGGTGCCAAAACAAAAATGCTCTACGCGTTCATTCTCTTCACACTATATTATGATGAAAATATATTAATCATGAATCACTGTGTATAGTATTAATAAAATTATATTGTATAATAATATATGGACCTTATACACTTAAATTTGACACAACATTATAAATAGCATGCAAATTGTGAAGTCCATTTAAGTATAAACTATTATTCTATATTTACGATAGGCGAGTTTATGTAGACTGTTGTATATAACCTTACTTGAATTAGGTCACAATACTCATCTCTACAACATAAGAGCTAAGAATTAACTCGGATCACAATTTCAATAAAATATTCTTCAATTTGTTCAAGTGCTTTTAGACTTAACAATTCATTTCGCTGAGAATTTTTCCGATAGCCCTTACCTACACCTTCATTATCCGCTCATTATTATAATGAGGTATTAAAAGGTTGTATAATAAATACAACCTTTTTATTGTGCATGCGACGTTTAGCCCTTCTCAAGCTTGTCATATTAATCCTTATAGCATTTTGGCTTTTTACGGATGCATACCGAATATTTTATTTAACGAATTTTTAATTTTTGCTGTTTTTTTACAATTTTAAATTAAGGCTCGTATTGAAACAATAAGCTGACAACATCTAGGTAAAGAAGTATTTAAAGGCAAATACTAAATCAAAATGCAAATACGATTTCAAAATGAAAAAAGACCTCATGGCTGATTGTATTCTATTTTAAATGTTATTAGTAACATTAGCGATTCTTGTCTTTTTTTACATTCAAAATTTGTAGAGTATATCAAAAAATTGAGTTTGTTTACACAACATAAGCTTACCTTTTTGACAGTTGTCAGGATTTACTGCGATACAATCACTCATCTTTAGTATCTTTTCTCATAATTTAAGCTGCTTATTTCAAATCTGTTTTCCTGAAAATGTAAATATTTTTTTTTTTTTTTACAGTATTTTAAATGTTTAATTAGGCTGGCATAGTCGGTTTCGACACAAGCCTAAATAACGAAAGAAAGAAAAATGTTTAATTTATATTTTAACAATCCTATTAAAAAAAATTAATAATGAGTAATAATAATTATTAATACGCCTTTTTAAAGTCGGTCACAGGAGGTTCACAAATCAGCCGGCTTTTTTTTTACTTATACACCGATTATCATCATCATTACATTACAGTACATTGATTATTATAAAAATATTTAACCCGATAGCATAAATTATTATATTGCATAAGTTACCCGAGCTATTAGGAATCTAATGACACACATTTCATAAAAATCGGATGCGTCTCTACAGATCCTATTTTAATGAAAGAGTCATTTCCATGAAATAAATCCTATATTTACAGATTGTTTATATTTACAGGTTATTTCCTACTAACCTTTAAATAGATAAGATTTACTTCCTCTAATAGCCGCGAGACTTCTTTATTGAAAACTATAGAAACATACAGTATACATATACGGTCAAAGTCATTACCCTTCTTTTGGACTTCGCCGTCGGGTAAAAATGCAAAGCTTAGCTGCAGAGCCTACTTCTTCATTTCACGGCACGTCAAGTAGATTTAAAATATATTTTCATCCTCCAAATTGTACGCTCCTAGCCCAGTGTTTGAAAAATCGATTAAAAATCCGCATAGCTCATGCGTCAAACGATAATTGTTTTAGATAAGATAACATTAGATTGTTATCCAGTTTGATTATTTGTTATTGGATCCTTGTGTACCTATTTGTAGTATCTATACGATTATAAACAAGGTGAAGTACTATAAGTCATTACTAAAGTATTGATTATGAATTATAAAATTGTTTATTGTACAAAGAATACTGCTATTTATGTTAAACAACAAGATAGTTTACCATTTTTACCATTTTTATGCGCTTAAGTTGATGTGATAATATTATGTGATAGCATTTTTACCATACTGTCCAAAAATTCTACTGCGTGTTTGTTATGGCACAGTAATTATTTTTTAGTCGTATTTATCAAACCATCTTAAATGTGCAAGTGTGTCTTTGTTTTGTCATCAAGACTACGTAACAGCTTTGAAATTTTATTATCGTTGACAGCGCCAATATAATTCGATAGGCATACGAACACGTTGCTGTAAGCTGTTCGTGCTAAGTCTATTGTAATTGTTGTGCCTGAAGTTTTTGATAAGCAATCTACACCATATTGTCAGCGACGTAATTACTATTAAATTATTACATATTACAATAATCGAAGTTCCAAAATAGATTTTGAATGTTTGATTGTAAAACATTTAACAACATGTTGTTGAAATGTTTTTACCAAAAATGTTGATATCTTTATATTTTAATTATAAAACAAAGTCTGAATTGTTCGATCAATTATAACTGAAGTACGAACGGAGTTTTTGAATTTGACGAAAAACAATAAAAAACAAAATGGCATTATTTCACAATAATTATAATAAAATTGTAAGTTCAATTTAAATAAGATAATATTAGAATACTAATTATCTAGAGCGTCCTAGATAGACCTGTCTCGCGTAACATCTAAAAATAAATTCAGAAAATGTTAGATAGTAATTAATAATAACAATCTTATGTAATTGTTTTAAGTTACTCAGTAGCAGATTGTCCCAACACTTCTTGAAAACTTTCCCCACTGAGTAATAGCAATTTAAACTATACGAAACTTAGTAGGTAATAGTTTTGTGCTGTTTTAACAATTAATTTATTCTCCGTAAGCAAATTATACCTACTTAAATCGTGCTTGAACCGCATTTTTTGGATTTCGTACCTGTTAAGTAAAAATGGGACCTGTTACTAACTACCTATAATTTAACTAAGATTATCACAAATAATTTATTTTTGTTACAGCTTTATGAACTGTATATTATACTAAAAATAAAATAAAAATTTTAAGGCAGGAACCCATACAATAAACATGAAATTTGCGTTTTGTACGGAATCCTTTTATTATTATTTATTATATTTGTGTGTGTGTGCGACTGACACTAGGCCGGTTTTAGTATATTATTGCGAAAACTCAATATAATTTTAACTGAAGCTAAATAATTTGAACCACAAAAATGATTTCTTGATGAAAAATGATTTTTTGTTTTTTGTATGAAGTTCGTCGCTTTACCGTCTCAACCTCTCTTAAAAACTACGACTTTTCTGTAAGGACAAAAAACATAATAATTTTTGATTTTATTATGACATAGCTTTTGTTTTAAGTGAGGTTCAGTTATGTACAATATACACCCAATATCCATTTCATAATAAAATCTAAAATTATCTATTAAGTGTTTTGACTCTACTGAAAAGTTGTAGTTTTATAATACTATTTTTTTTTATTGACTTAACTTTTGAAATAGTTAATAAAATCACTAGTGATAAAAATGCTACTTAATATTATATAGCTACTTGCTGTACTTAACAAACTTTGTGCTGTATTAAATATAAACTGGTACAATTAATATCTCCATTGCAGCACGTACACTTTCTACAACAACAACTACACTTACAACCTACAACTACAGCCTAAAAACATACTACACATACTATCTACAACTATAACTAACTACACCAAATATTTTTGTTTCATAGCCTTTTCACACAATGCATACTGTTGTGTGATAAAGTACTTACAAGCATTCTCATCAAATACAACCGTATTTGTAGGTGTCTGAAGGTTCAGAATTGCATAACATTCTGTTTCTGAGAAGTTTGGCAACAAACACTGTGACACGAGTATTTTATATTTAATGTAAACAAAACTAACTGAGCGTAGTATAACTTATCAGCTAATATTCAACGGTGAAGTTTGTTGAATAAAAACAATAAAGTTGCAACGGAAACTAGAGTAATAAGGCTACTTTGAAAGTTAAAGTTAAATCATGTTCAAGCGAGTAAATTAATGTTTAGTGGGTTCTATTTTATATATTTTCGTAAAGTATGAAACTATAAGCCCTTAGGTACTAATACAGATATTTACAGACTGTACAAGCTTCAATTTCACGTAACGTACAAGGACATAAAAACTACTAAATACATAAATCATCCATATAGAATGTACCGTCAAATATGTATGACCTCGGGAAATTGGTGAAAAAAGTATGTTCATAAAATACAAACTACACAGCCAAACTATGTATAATTTTTATGGGGCCAAATAGCAACTAATTTGCGTCGAATAAAAAAAGAACCACGCAAATCGGATCATTAACCTCAGAGTAATCGATGTACATACAAAAAAAAACAGGCCGAATTGAGAACTGTCTTCTTGTTCTTGGAAGTCGGTTAAAAACATTAGCTTATTCAATGTGTAAATATTTTTGTTATATACAGATTGTTTAGTTTCCTAATATACAAGGTTTAAAATAAATTAGTGATAATAATTTAGGTTGTGTCTCCTATGTACAATTTATATTAGTGTGAGTACCAGCGTTGAAAGACTTTTGACTTTTATTTTTCTATGAGAAATGCCCCAACGCCATAAATTATGTCACAGGTACATAAAATCACAGTTTCTATTCAGAATCAGAGTGTTCAGTTTCCTATTATACAAGGTGAAAAGTAAATTAGTGATAACACTTTAGGGTGTGTATATGCCTCCTATGTACAGTCTAATATAAAGTACCAGCGCTGAAAGACTTACTTTTGACTGTCATGTTTTTATGACAAATGCCTCAACGTCATAAATTTGACCTTAGAAAAAGGGGACCCATACACATATTAAGGTATTATCACTCATTAATATTGTATAGAGTATTCGGATATTTTACAAATAATGCGGCATTTGCTCCTTATCTACTGAAACGTCTTAAAATAAAGTTCACTTTCGAATCACTCTCTTTAGAAATTTGGCCCTACGTCTCGTTACAGTGTCTAAAGCTGAAAGATTTATCGCTTGAATTAATGACTAGGAATAATAAATAATAATATCACCTGGCGGGGTGGACCGAAAGGAGAGCAGGATCAAGCCAGCTGAGGAGAAAGAACCCAGGTCGAGTGGAGACACCACTCAACCCAGTTACCGTCTCACCGTTGTAAGTCGCGTGCCCTCGGTCAAGGATAGCCCCGATACCGACTAACCTCGTCCCCAAAAAGGGGTATGAGAGACAGAGAATTCACGGTTTACGGAGCGCCGTAAGCAAAAAGTTGTACTTATAATGAGTTACTTAAAACTTATCCGTGGAGTGTCGAAGAAAAAATAGCACCTTCTTTCCCGTGATAATAATAATAGCTCCCCTCACCGATTTCGGTGTCGGTAGCCGATTTCATTTCACAGGCCAGCTGAAGAACGCAGGAGTTATTTTATAGTGCCCAAGTGTGTGCGCAATACACAAAGACACTCTCTCTTCCTATAACTCTCATAACCCAGTGGGACGGTAAACCGACACGACTGGCGAGAGAACAGGCGCAGGACCGACTTTTTACATTACAGACCGATTTTTTATCAGGTGATCAGCCTGCATTGTGCTAACCAAACTTGATAACAACATTTTTTGTTGTTCCTGTTTTAGTGCCACAGCATATGTTATTGTTATTAGGATCCAACTATACGTCCAATAGTAAACACTTCTAGTTAATCGTATTTGGCTTTATTCACACGTAGATAATACATTATACAGTATCTTATATATAACTAGGTAGATACAGAGACCTCACCTCTAGGGGCCTCCCTAGGGGACTAATAATCAAGCTATCTTAGGCTTCAATGTCAGACGTCATCTTGACATCTTATTGTTTTAAATCTAATACATAATGACATAGCATTATGTAACATCTCCCTTTTTCGAGAAACGCATACAATATATCAATGCTTAAAATATACATGATTACAAACTATAACTTACTAATTAAATTTCTCATGTATGTACAATTTAGGTTGTTTTACAGTTCTACCAGATCTGGTAATATAATCTGTACCTATTTGCCTTTCCACAGGAACACAGTTATCATTATGCCTACTAATATCCTGAGAATTTTCACTCGTGAAACAACTAGGATTTATGGGAAGTATATTGCACGTATCATGACCAATATAAGAAGGATCTATTTTTTTAAATTCATCTTTACTGTCACCCGCAAAAGAGGAAGGAGGATTTATCTTTTTTAAATTATTTTTCCTATGTCTAATATGCGCTCTATTTCTCCTATAAATAACACCATTCATATCGGTAATATAATGAGACCTACCACAATCTAGATTTCTATGTATTACACCAGGAGTCCAAAAATCTTTGGGATTCTTTTTAAAATAAATGTCATCTCCAGGCTTAAAGACTTCATTTCTTTGCCTTGCACATCTGTCAAAGTAATATGTCATTTTGTTTTTATTGTTTTCATGACATTTTTTGTAAACAGAAAATTTTACTAAATTCGGTTTTAATTTCTTACACAGGACAGGCATATTCATACGTAAACTCCTAGACATTAATAATGATGCTGGGCTGGGAAAATCATTTTTAGCTGTGTTACGGTAGTGTAGCAATGCTAAATACACATCAGATCCATCCTGAGCGCACTTACGTAGTATATTTTTGGATACCTTGACCGCAGCCTCAACCTGGCCTTTTGATCGAGCAAAATAAGGACTCGATGTGATATGCTCCACATCCCAGTCAACCAGAAAGGATTTGAACTTACATGAGTTGAAAGGTGGACCATTATCCGACACTAATGATCGTGGAATTCCGTGGCGTGCGAAAAATGATTTCAAGTTTTTTACCACGTTATCAACGTTGTAATTCTTATGTAAAGAAGCTAGCTCAAAATATTTAGAATAGTAATCTACACAGACAAGGTAATTCTCCCCATCAAAATAGAATAAATCAACCCCTACTCGTTCCCAAGGGAGTTGTGTAATATCATAACACTTCAAAGGTTCCTTATTTGTGTTAGGTTTAAATTTAGCACATACCAGACACTGTTCAATTAAATTTTTAATGTCTGCATTTATATTGGGCCAATAAACTGTTTCCCTAGCAATATTAAGTGTTTTATTTATACCTAAATGACCACAGTGAATTTTATCTAATATTTGCTTTTGTAAAGCCTTTGGAACTATAAGCCTACTGCTCTTAAAGAGTGTTTAGTGCCTCAGCATATGTGTTATTGTTATTAGGTTCAAATTACACGTCCAATAATACACTTCTAGTTAATCGTATTTTACTTTATTCTACTACGTAGATAATATAATAAACAGTATCTTATAAATAACTATGTAGGTACATTGATCCCACTAACCTATCCGGGCCTCTCAAGGAGACTAACTTAAAACTATCTTAGGCATCAACGTCAATGTCATCTTTGACATCTAGTTGTTTTAAATACATAATAGCATTATGTAACATCTCCCTTTTTCGAGAAACGCATACAATTTAATGATGCTTAAAATATACATGATTACAAAATATAACTTACTAATTAAATTTCTCATGTATGTACAATTTAGGTTGTTTTACAGTTCTACCAGATCTGGTAACATAATCTGTACCTATTTGCCTTTCCACAGGAGCACAGTTATCATTATGCCTACTAATATCCTGAGAATTTTCACTCGTGAAACAACTAGGATTTATGGGAAGTATATTGCACGTATCATGACCAATATAAGAAGGATCTATTTTTTTAAATTCAACTTTACCGTCACCCGCAAAAGAGGAAGGAGGATTTATATTTTTTAAACTATTTTTCCTATGTCTAATATGCGCTCTATTTCTCCTATATATAACACCATTCATATCGGTAATATAATGAGACCTACCACAATCTAGATTTCCGTGTATTACGCCAGGAGTCCAAAAATCTTTGGGATTCTTTTTAAAATAAATGTCATCTCCAGGCTTAAAGACTTCATTCCTTTGCCTTGCACATCTGTAAAAGTAATATGTCATTTTGTTTTTATTTTTGACATAAGATTTTTTGTAAACAGAAAATTTTACTAAATTTGGTTTTAATTTTTTACACAGGACAGGTATATTCATACGTAAACTCCTAGACATTAATAATGATGCTGGGCTGGGAAAATCGCCTTTAGCAGTGTTCCGGTAGTGTAGCAATGCTAAATATACATCGGATTTATCTTGAGCGCACTTACGTAGTATGCTTTTGGATATTTTCACAGCGCTCTCCGAAAAACCATTGCTCTGAGGATAATAAGGACTCGTGGTTATATGCTCCACGTCCCATTCAACCAGAAAAGATTTGAACTTACACGAGTTGAAAGGTGGACCATTATCAGATACTAGCGACCGTGGAATGCCATGGCGTGCGAAAAATGATTTCAAGTGTTTCACCACGTTATCAACGTTGTAATTCTTATGTAAAGAAGCTAGCTCAAAATATTTAGAATAGTAATCTACACAGACAAGGTAATTCTCCCCATCAAAATAAAATAAATCAACCCCTACTCGTTCCCAAGGGAGTTGTGTAATATCATAACACTTCAAAGGTTCCTTATTTGTGTTAGGTTTAAATTTAGCACATACCAGACACTGTTCAATTAAATTTTTAATGTCTGCATTTATATTGGGCCAATAAACTGTTTCCCTAGCAATGTTAAGTGTTTTATTTATACCTAAATGACCACAGTGAATTTTATCTAATATTTGCTTTTGTAAAGCCTTTGGGACTATGAGCCTATTGCCCTTAAAGAGTAAATCATTCATTATATGTATTTCACTTTGAATATTCCAATATGGTTTTACCAAACAGTTAATTTTGTTTTTGCTTGTTGGCCAACCATTTTTTATATAAGATTTAAGCAAATTAAATGATTCATCTTGTTTACTTTCCTTTAAAATTGACTCTAAATATGACTTTGATACTGAAATATTTGAAAAAATTGAATTGACATGATATTGTAAATCTTGTTCATATTGCGGTACATATGTATCAGTGAGTGAAGCTCGTGATAGCGTGTCCGCTATATACATATGTTTACCAGGTACATAAATTACTTCTAAGTCATATCCTTGCAACGCAAGCATCATTCTCTGCAACCTAGCTGGCACTTCATGAAGAGGTTTTTTAAAGAGATAAATTAAAGGTTTGTGATCTGTATGAACGGTAACAAGACCTCCATAAATATATTGATGAAATTTATTACAACCAAACTGTATAGCAAACAATTCCTTTTCAATCTGAGCGTAGTTTTGTTGAGAGCTTGTCAATGTTCTTGAGCTATATGCAATTGGTCGCTTATTTTGCATGATTACAGCGCCCACTGCATTCTTGGATGAATCTACTGACAAAATTAAAGGTACATTGCAATTATAGTTAGCTAATACAGGTGCTTTAGTAATAATATCTTTTAGTGATTCAAAACACTTTTGATAATTATCATCCCATAGGAATGGTATATCCTTTTTTAACAAGTTCCTTAAGACATTAGTTTTGTCTGCTAAGTTTTCAATGAAAGGGGCTAAAAAAATTTAACATGCCTAAAAATCTTTGTAAATCCTTCATATTTTTAGGTGTAGACATATTTTTTACAGCTTTAATTTTATCTGGATCAATTTTAACACCATCTTTGCTAAAAATATAACCCAAATATGTTATTTCTTCTAAAAGAAACTTACACTTGAGCTTGTTTAACTTCAGATTTACCTGCCTAGCCCGTTCTAAAAATAATTCTAATCTCTTATTATGTATCTCAATTGTCTCCCCATATATTAATATGTCATCACACCAAATAATTATGCCTTCAATGTCCCCAAATAAATCAATCATAGTTTTATAAAATATTTCTGTTGCAGTATTAATCCCGAAAGGCAACCGTAGAAATTTATATCGACCAAATGGGGTCTGAAATGTGCACAAATCACTACTTTCTTTTGTTAATTTTATATTATAAAAACCAGAGAACGCATCCAAGTGGGAAAAATATTTAGCTTTAGACAATTTTGACCTGACTTCATCAATATTTTTAATAGGATAATGACTTCTTAATAGATTTTTATTTAAATATCTAGGATCTAAACATACCCTTAATCCTCCTGCCTTTTTCATGGTAATGGCTAAACTACTTACCCATAATGTGGGTTTGTTAACCTTTTGTATAATTCCCAGTTGTTCCATGATTTCTAATTCTTTCCTTAACGGCTCGATGAGAGCAAACGGTACCTTCCTCGGGGGATCTACTCTTGGTATGGCATCCTTCTTTAATACAATACTGTGTTCATATGGAAGACATCCTAGGCCCTGAAAAACATCATTATATTTGATTACAATATTGTCACATGTTTTTTCATATAGGTTATGTATATTTTTCACAATTTTATTGTCATTTTGACAATTTACAGAGAAGTTTTTTGTTATTAAATTTAACTTTATACAAGTTGGTAAGCCAATTACAGTTGGACAATTCAAATTTGTTATTACAAAAGTAATTGTTTCAGGCTCTACTTTATTGTCTAATAGACAGGATACATTAGATACTGCCACTATGGGAATTTCATGACCATTATAAGCAAAAATATTATAATTTTTACACTGTTGTTTGTCCTTATTTTTAATTTTTAGGTTTGAGCTTTTACATGTGTCTAAAGACATCATATTTATATCTGCTCCAGTATCAATTATGCAATCTACTCTTTTATTGTTTATATTAAGAAAATAATGCCAAGAATTATCATTTTTACTTAAAATTGTGCTATTTCTATTACTTTGTGATTCAATGTTGAACAATGTCCCTATAGTAAATCTCTCAGCACTTTTTTTTGTTACTTCATCATCGAGATTTGAGTTGTCTACTTCAGAAACAACATTCCTGACATTATTTTTCTTATAACATAAATTAGTAAAGTGTCCATATTTAAAACATGACCTGCATTTATGCTTCCATGCTGGGCAGTTGCGATGAGCATGTGTTGTGTTGCATCTCCCGCACGTTGTTCTGGACCCGGGTGTGGCTGATCTTCTTTGTTGATAATGCGGCACTGGAGATCTGGTTTTTCTCCTATGCTGGTGCGATGAAAACGATGATGACGGAGAACTGTTCGGACGGTTTCTGTGTATCTTGTATACGGTGGCATCTTCTCTTCTTTCACCCCCATTGATTGAATCTTCACTCTTCTGTGCCATAGTGAGTGTTCTACACAGCAGCTTGGCTCTTTCCAGGGAGAGATCTTGTTCTTGTAGCAGCTTTTGTCGAATTTGTGAGAAGTTTGTGGCCATGTTAGCAATGAGAATATCTTTCACCAGGGATTCACGAAGCGTACCAAACTCACACGAATGACTTGCATTTTCTAGCTCCATCAGAAAATTGTCCAATGATTCGTTCACACGTTGTTTTAATGTGAAGAACCTGTGTCTTGCAACTGTCAAATTCTTCTTTGGTTCAAAGTATTCAACAAATTTCTCCTTTACTTGTTTGAATGTAGATCTGCTTAGGTCCAAATTGAAGGAGTTGAAGATATTTAGACCTTTTTCACCCATAGAGTGTAGCATAATAGCAATCTTCCTTTTGTCTTCGGTTTTCTCCATTCCCGACGCCAGCAAATATATCTCGAACGATTGAGTCCATTTTCTGAAGTTTTCAGCATTATTGTTGATGATTTCCGTCGAAATTTCCAGCTTTTGTACTCCGTTTGCAGCCATTGTCGTCATTGTTGTTGAACCACACCCAGCCGGTCTCGAAATTTCTTTTTTCGCCGTTCTCGACGTACCCTCTCTTTGGTTAATATTTTCTTTTTCTTCTTCTGACACCATGTTTAGTGCCTCAGCATATGTGTTATTGTTATTAGGTTCAAATTACACGTCCAATAATACACTTCTAGTTAATCGTATTTTACTTTATTCTACTACGTAGATAATATAATAAACAGTATCTTATAAATAACTATGTAGGTACATTGATCCCACTAACCTATCCGGGCCTCTCAAGGAGACTAACTTAAAACTATCTTAGGCATCAACGTCAATGTCATCTTTGACATCTAGTTGTTTTAAATACATAATAGCATTATGTAAAAAAGAGTAAATCATTCATTATAATATGTATTTCACTTTGAATATTCCAATATGGTTTTACCAAACAGTTAATTTTGTTTTTGCTTGTTGGCCAACCATTTTTTATATAAGATTTAAGCAAATTTAATGATTCATCTTGTTTACTTTCCTTTAATATTGACTATAAATATGACTTTGATACTGAAATATTAGAAAAAATTGAATTGACATGATATTGTAAATCCTGTTCACATTCTGGTACATATGTATCACTGAGTGAAGCTCTTGATAACGTGTCTGCTATATACATATGTTTACCAGGTACATAAATTACTTCTAAGTCATATCCTTGCAACGCAAGCATCATTCTCTGCAACCTAGCTGGCACTTCATGAAGAGGTTTTTTAAAGAGATAAATTAAAGGTTTGTGATCTGTATGAACGATAACAGGACCTCCATAAATATATTGATGAAATTTATTACAACCAAACTGTATAGCAAACAATTCCTTTTCAATCTGAGCGTAGTTTTGTTGAGAGCTTGTCAATGTTCTTGAGCTATATGCAATTGGTCGCTTATTTTGCATGATAACAGCGCCCACTGCATTCTTGGATGAATCTACTGACAAAATTAAAGGTAAATTGCAATTATAGTTAATTAATACAGGTGCTTTAGTAATAATATCTTTTAGTGACTCATAACACTTTTGATAATTATCATCCCATAGGAATGGTATATCCTTTTTTAACAAGTTTCTTAAGACATTAGTTTGTCTGCTAAGTTTTCAATGAAAGGGGCTAAAAAAATTTAACATGCCTAAAAATCTTTGTAAGTCCTTAACATTTTTAGGTGTAGACATATTTTTTACAGCTTTAATTTTATCTGGATCAATTTTAACACCATCTTTGCTAAAAATATAACCCAAATATGTTATTTCTTCTAAAAGAAACTTACACTTGAGCTTGTTTAATTTCAGATTTACCTGCCTAGCCCGTTCTAAAAATAATTCTAATCTCTTATTATGTATCTCAATTGTCTCCCCATATATTAATATGTCATCACACCAAATAATTATGCCTTCAATGTCCCCAAATAAATCAATCTTAGTTTTATAAAATATTTCTGTCGCAGTATTAATCCCGAAGGGCAACCGTAGGAATTTATAGCGACCAAATGGGGTCTGAAATGTGCACAAATCACTACTTTTCTTTGTTAATTTTATATTATAAAAACCAGAGAAAGCATCCAAGTGGGAAAAATATGTAGCTTTAGATAATTTTGACCTGACTTCATCAATATTTTTAATAGGATAATGACTTCTCAATAGATTTTTATTTAAATATCTAGGATCTAAACATACCCTTAATCCTCCGGCCTTTTTCATGGTAATGACTAAACTACTTACCCATAATGTGGGTTTGTTAACCTTTTGTATAATTCCCAGTTGTTCCATGACAGCTAATTCTTTCCTTAACGGCTCGATGAGAGCAAACGGTACTTTCCTCGGGGATCTACTCTTGGTGTGGCATCCTTCTTTAATACAATACTGTGTTCATATGGAAGGCATCCTAGACCCTGAAACATCATTATATTTGATTACAATATTGTCACATGTTTTTTCATATAGGTTATGTATATTTTCCACAATTTTATTGTCATTTTGACAACTTACAGAGAAGTTGTTTGTTATTAAGTTTAACTTTATACAAGTTGGTAAGCCAATTACAGTTGGACAATTCAAACTTGTTATTACAAAAGTAATTGTTTCAGGCTCTACTTTATTATCTAATAAACAGGATACATTAGATACTGCCACTATGGGAATTTTATGACCATTGTAAGCAAAAATATTATAATTTTTACACTGTTGTTTGTCTTTATTTTTAATATACAACTTTGAGCTTTTGCATGTGTCTAAAGACATCATATTTATATCTGCTCCAGTATCAATTATGCAATCTACTCTTTTATTGTTTATATTAAGAAAATAATGCCAAGAATTATCATTTTTACTTAAAATTGTGCTATTACTATTACTTTGTGATTCAATGTTGAACAATGTCCCTACAGTAAATCTCTCAGCACTTTTTTTTGTTACTTCATCATCGAGATTTGAGTTGTCTACTTCAGAAACAACATTCCTGACATTATTTTTCTTATAACATAAATTAGTAAAGTGTCCATATTTAAAACATGACCTGCATTTATGCTTCCATGCTGGGCAGTTGCGATGAGCATGTGTTGTGTTGCATCTCCCGCACGTTGTTCTGGACCCGGGTGTGGCTGATCTTCTTCGTTGATAATGCGGCACTGGAGATCTGGTTTTTCTTCTATGCTGGTGCGATGAAAACGATGATGATGGAGAACTGTTCCGACGGTTTCTGTGTATCTTGTATACGGTGGCATCTTCTCTTCTTTCACCCCCATTGATTGAATCTTCACTCTTCTGTGCCATAGTGAGTGTTCTACATAGCAGCTTGGCTCTTTCCAGGGAGAGATCTTGTTCTTGTAGCAGCTTTTGTCGAATTTGTGAGAAGTTTGTGGCCATGTTAGCGATGAGAATATCTTTCACCAGGGACTCACGAAGCGTACCAAACTCACATGAATGACTTGCATTTTCTAGTTCCATCAGAAAATTGTCCAACGATTCGTTCACACGTTGTTTTAATGTGAAGAACCTGTGTCTTGCAACTGTCAAATTCTTCTTTGGTTCAAAGTGTTCAACAAATTTTTCCTTAACTTGTTTGAATGTAGAACTGCTTAGGTCCAAATTGAAGGAGTTGAAGATGTTTAGACCTTTTTCACCCATAGAGTGTAGCATAATAGCAATCTTCCTTTTGTCTTCAGTTTTCTCCATTCCCGACGCCAGCAAATATATCTCGAACGACTGAGTCCATTTTCTGAAGTTTTCAGCATTATTGTTGATGATTTCCGTCGAAATTTCCAGCTTTTGTACTCCGTTTGCAGCCATTGTCGTCATTGTTGTTGAACCACACCCAGCCGGTCTCCAAATTTCTTTTTTCGCCGTTCTCGACGTACCCTCTCTTTGGTTAATCTCTTCTTTTTCTTCTTCTGACACCATGTTTTAGTGCCACAGCATATGTTATTGTTATTAGGATCCAACTATACGTCCAATAATAAACACTTCTAGTTAATCGTATTTGGCTTTATTCACACGTAGATAATACATTATACAGTATCTTATATATAACTAGGTAGATACAGAGACCTCACCTCTAGGGGCCTCCCTAGGGGACTAATAATCAAGCTATCTTAGGCTTCAATGTCAGACGTCATCTTGACATCTTATTGTTTTAAATCTAATACATAATGACATAGCATTATGTAACAGTTCCAACGCGGGAATCGAGCCCACGACCTCCGGGTCGAGAGCGAAGTTCTGAATCACTAGACCACGGAGGCACTTCTTTTTCCCGCGATAGCTGTAAAAGGCGAAGGAGGGAATATATCCGGAAATGTGGAGCAGCGTTTCTGCGGACATCATTGTTGTCTGAAAACTGCGCTCGCCAACCCGCCTGCTAAACGTGGCGAGTATAAGCCACTACCCCTCTTGAAATACTTTCGGGGAGGCTTATACTCGTATGCAGTAATAGCTGAAATGATGATTATGATCACAATAATAACACACAACTTTTTTATACTTTTCCACTTTTTTGGATGATTATGATTGTTTTATATTTTATGTTGTCTTTAAAACTTGTGTTGTTCGTGCGTCTTAAAAGACACAGCGCCGACGTCGTTCGTTTGAGCTTAAGGCCGTGTTTCACCAAGCAATGTTAATGTTAACGCCATGTTAAATTACCATGCCATCACATTCATTGACAGGAAATACGAGAGAGGTAACATTATATTTAACACGGCGTTAACTTTAACATTGGTTGGTGAAACACGACCTAAGCTTCAAATCTATTTTAAACTACGTTAATTAAAAATACATCGGCGATTAATTGAATGGCGCCGTAAAATCTCATTAGAATGTCAAAGCAATAAAAACAGGATTTAAAAAGGCGACCTACTTCCTATCTAGTTAATCTCCTTACATTATCGCGTGGTTTGAGCCGGTTTATCTGCGAGATGCTTTTAGAAGCGTCGATTACATGCCTATTTTTAGAAGGGATTTTAAGAGGAGTTAGATTTATTTTAGCTGGTGGAGTCACAAATTATAAAATCATGATTGAATACTAGTGCATAGTGTGATTGATTATAATTATAAGTGTTGTTTTTGTTAGTTAAAAGAACAACATCCTAATGTTGCTGACTCGCCTTTGCTGACATCAACTTCAAATGAACATTCATTGTAACTCCATTATAAAAGTATTATTTTAATGCTTTTTAGTTGTTGAAGTCGGTTTTTTAAACGTACCTACTTTCTTCTTATAAAACAAAATCCTAGGCATATGATTAATATGGATGTTTGTGACTCACGCAAATACTACGGAACGAATTAACAAAATTTGGTAACTATACCCAATTTTATTGCACCTAAACTACTAAGTTTAGGTAGCAAAAAAATTGCGTAAGCTACTAAAAAGTACATTTAGTAATTATCACCGAAAATTATTGTTGCAAAGAACACTTTTCCGCGGGCTAAAGAAGTCCATTATTTCTTATTAACTATTTAAAAGTTTGTTCTAAATTGAAATTTTCAAGAAAACAGAACAAAGGTGAGAGTTAGGGTAAGTTGTGGGAAGTTCCCTTCCCCGTGTTTCGCCAGTTGTTCGCAACTTTTGGCAACGGTAAACCTTATTCAGCGACGATATAAAGTTTCTTAACAATTAACATGTGAACGTTAATAGATATGAACATAAGGTATACTCTATTTCAATTGAACATGTAGCTAAATATTGAAGTACTATCTGATAAATGTGTCATTATTTTTGTTGTGCAGTGACTAAGTGACATATAAATTGGAAGTATTATTATAGTCGTCTAGTATACCTAATAACTTTGCTTAAATTTAGATTGTATAACATTGCAGTATTATAGTTTACCTACCTGCATCGACCGTTCATAGAGTGTTTTATGAACGGTCCATGGTGTAGTTTTTTTTGCAATAAAACGTGTATCATAAAGTGTAGTTACATTGGGATAGTTAGTAGGGTCTCACATAGAGCCGGCGTTATTTTACGCCTTTGATGTAGGTTGTTCGTGTAGTCATCGCCTCGTTTCGGTGTCGGTGGCCGATTCCGTTTAACCAGACCAGCTTCGCAGGGCTCATTTTATAGTGTCCAAGTGCGTGAGCAATACACAAGGATACTCTTCCTTCCCTTTACTCTCATAATCCAGTGGGACGGGAAACCGACACGACTGGCGAGAGAACAGGCGCAGGACCGACTTTTTACATGCCCGTTCGACGCATGGATCATCTTTCTTGCAGACAATCAGGTGATCAGCCTGCATTGTCCTAATCAAACTTGGAAACAACTTTTTTGGTGTTGTTCCAATGCGCGAATTGAAACCAGGACAAAAAAAATGCGATCTCATAATAACAATAGTATATTTCTACTGAAAATGTACTTAAATTGAACTTATGTCGTGTGTTGTTTACAAGGATCTCGCCACTCGACAAGACAAATATTTGGTAATCCTTAAATAATCGTTGTTGTTGTCAAATATTATAATAGATGTAATATTCCACTAATAAAATTGCTATCGCTTTCACTTAAATGTGTTTGGTCGATGATAACACGGTCGGTTAGCTTAAGTGACATATCAGATAAAAATAAATTAAGAAAGTAAATAATAATTATTTTTTAATAAATACTTTTTTAACAACAATGTATTTTAAAGCAAACCTTTATTATCAGACCCTGAATGCTTTTTTTTTTAATTGTATCACTTTTTTTTGCGAAATGATTTAGTTCCAGCATAAGATCATCTCCACATTGTCATAGTATTGCATTGTCACGCAACGTATACAAGGTGTAAAATAAATTAGTGATAATGCTTTAGGGAGTGAATGTGCCTACTACATTTAGAGTTTTCTGTGAAACCCACGCTAAAAGATTTACTTTTGACGTTCATGTTTCTATGAAAAATGCCCCAACATCATAAATTTTCCCGTACAATAATTAAAAAAAAAACTATTTCAGCGCTAGTACTTTCACAGTAAACTCTATATAGAGAACCCTAAAGTATTATCACTCATTAATATTACTAAATTTCAACTCAATCGGGCTTAAAGAAGTGGGTCAAATTTACGATATCATTGCACCCACGGAGACAGGTGAAAGTAAATAAATCGGTAATAGGTTAATGGAATCAGGCGTTACTTTGCGAAAATCCATAGCATAAAATTTAAATATATTATATATCTAGCAATATCCCGCGAAACAATAATTATAACCACAACCTGTAAGCAGATAGAGAGTGAGTGTACGCATAAGCAGTGTGGGAAGGAGGGAGGTGGATCAAACGCATGCCTATGCGTACACTCACTCTATCTGCTTGCAGGTTGTGGTTATAATTGTTTCGTGGGATATTGCTAGATATAATAATGTATTTAAATTTTTAAAATAAGAGGTTGTAAAATTTCCTGTCGACAAACGAACAACGTTAACTATCTAGATAATTAGATACTATATATATCAGTTTTAACCGCGTGCGGATCGCAAGCGGTTAAAACTGTGGAAATAACATACAATATAATCGACACGCCAGACTGTCGGCTATGCATTTTCTCGTCGGTTTAGGAGCGCTAGTTAGGATGGCGCCCACTATTTCCTGAGGTTTTAATAGCCTAGTCTTGAATCTATCAATACATCGACAGTGGAATTTGACAGTTCTCTAAATTTGAACATGACACTAGAGCCAAGTTGGTTTGAAAATTAAAGTTGTATGGCTAAATGAAATCAGTCAGATTACTCTGATTTATGAGATTATCCTATAACCATCGGCTTCAGTTAGCCCTTAATTTTTGAAGACTCTTATCTAAATTACTACCTAATATAAAGGCTAGGGCTTCCATCAGAAGGAGAACTAGCCTGTTATTTTATACTAGCTGTGCCCGCGACTTCGTACGCGTGGAAAAGTGATTTAGGACACTTTTATATTTTTAAATATATTTTTAGTTTATTGGCGCAACTACTGACAACTTTCGCCAATAGGTCCTTCCCAGTGTATCCCAGTGTTGATCCCGATCCAGCAAGTCACGTACCCGGCAAGCCTCTTGGTATGCAGGGTATAATAATAATATAGTACCATCCTTTCGGAGCTCGGCAAAAGAAGTAGGCCTTCGAACAATATGTAGAAGTCAGCAAAGGTATTCGAAGTTAGGATAATATTATTCGAATGCACCGTATAATTTTTCACGTTAATTTAGTAAATTATTTAACTTCGATGTCCGTCTGTCTATCTGTCTGGTTGTCAAAAATTTAACACGTGTAGGTATCAAGCTAGCAATCCTATTAAATACTCAGGATCTTCTGTCCCTTCTGGCTTTGAAAAAAACAGACTTCTTAGCCACATCTACCCAAAGATCCAGCCGTTTATCTCTCTAATTTTCGACACTCCAAAGGGAACCAAAACCTAAATTTGATACGAAGCAACGTCTTAATAGTGCCGACATAGGATAAATTGCGAAACCATAAAATTATTTTCAATTTTTTTGAACTTACTACCGTTTTTGTCATTAATATTTTGAGATATTAAATTGAAACATATATTGCAATTATTAAGGTATTTAAAACGAAACTCTCGGTTAGACATGGGCGCAGCGGCACGCCCCGTCGAGGATCCAGCAGGCTTACTCTCGACACAACCGAGAATCGAATCAGTTCGATCTCAACGGATTTGGTGTTTTATTTGGTAGATTACTTTGGAACTAATTAGGATGAAGAAAACCTTTGGAACGTAACTTTTTGTACACCCGACGATATCAATCGACATAGAACAAAAATAAACAAACGTCAATTTATTCGGGAGTATGCGGCACGATCGAATCTGAATCAAAATCGAATCAGTTTGGAGAGTTAGGCCCCAGCTCGGCGCGACGATCGGTTTTAGTAGCGTTTTTTTATTAACCTACCCTAAGTATAACAATAATATAAATAAATTAAATTTAGTTTTAAAAAAAATATAAAATAAAAAAAGATTAAATTTGAATGTTTGCAGCGCGGTTCCTGCCGCGCTTCATACAAACGTCTAGCATTTTTTTTTAATTGTCATAAGTTTTTTATTTATGAACCGATTGAGATGAAATAAATGTTAAGTCAAGATTACTACAAATATGATTGAACTACATCTAAATCGGATAAGCCTTTTCTGAGATTAGCGTGCACAAATGCACCGACAAACAGACAAAAATAAAAAAAAATATTATTTTGGGTACTATTGCATAAATAAAAATCTCCTATAATAACACAGGCACAGTTAGCACATTTTAATAGTATTTTTTACCCAGCAGTCTACACTACACCAGCCCGGCTCGGACGTAAGACGTCACGCAGCAGCCTGCATTACGCGGCGCCCGGTCGAATCACGGCGAAACGATTTTAATTTGGCTATATTTCCTAAACTACTCATTATATTTGCATGGTATAAAGGGCAAATATTATAGTCTTCATGGAATGCTTAAGCCAACTAACGTATTAAAAATGATAAGGATTAATACCGTGATGGTATAAATAGCTTTCCAAAAACCGCTTAATTGCCCGTTTTTTAGTTTATCGCGAAAGGCTTTCTTTTAATTTTACAGTTAATTAAGTTGATTTTATACAATAAATGATAATTTATTTCAATTTGTGAAGCAAGTTCAAAAATAAAATTTTTATATTATTATGACACTGTAAAAACACTGTTTTCCCAGAAAAAAAATCCTGATAGTTAGGTACTTATTTGATGTTCTAATCTACTTTAGTGCCACGTTCTATTGCTTCGCGTCACTGTGTAAGCGATCCCCCCGCGCCCCCCGCATGAACCGTTCGACTGCAGGCGGCGCGCGTGAAATTCATCCGACTTGCTTCAAATTTATCGTCACTGCTCGGCTCCTATGTATCGTAGCGTTATGTTATATAGCCTATAACCTGCCCAGAAATATGGGCTACAATCGTACCAAGTTTGGTTAAAATCCCTTCAGTAGTTTTTGTTCCCATCGTGCACATACAGACAGACAGACAGACAGACAGACAGATAAAAATTTTACTAATTGCATTTTTGGCATCAGTATCGATCGCCAATCATCCTCCAATATGTATTTTGAAAAAATATTCAATGTACAGAATTGACCTCTCTACAGTTTTATTATAAGTATAGATATAGATATAGATTTTAGCCGTAAGCCTTTTCGATAGTGGGTATTAAAACTGCGAAATAATGATTGTTCTGTCGCTATCGCTCGTAGACTAAACATTCGATGATGCAGCACCATAAAATCTAGACCGGTATAAAACAGCCGCTTGGTCGGCCATTACTATTTACTGTCTGCACAGTGCTTGGCAACACCTTATCTACTGCTTATTTACCCACGGGCCGAGTGTACAAACAGGACTAGGGTCACATAAACAGCCGTAGGTTTAATTAGTAACTGAAGTAATTAAACTTAGGGAATGTTGTATGATTTATACGTACTGAAACTGTTATACGACATCTAGATTGAGATAGAAGTCGACGTCTTATTTTCGGTTCATTAACACTCAACACGTAATTTAAACACAAAAGTTCAGTACTTGGATCACTTTTAATACGCAAATTTATATTTTTTGCAAGAGATCAGAAATTACTTGTGTACTCGTAGTTGACGTTGACGTAAAAAAAAGCCTATAATTTTTATAATAGTTATTTTCTGCCGTGAGAATAAAGGAAGGCTACTATTTTATTTTACCGAGAAGGAAAAGTTTTAGCTAAACAATTACACGTATTTTATCAAAATTGGTTAGTTAAAAACCAGACCAGCTATGCAAGAGTTGATTATACTACCCAAATGTGTAAAATAAAGACTATCCTACTTAACTCTCATCTCTAAAACCAGTGGAACGGATGATCGAGACGACTGGTGAGATACCTACTATTTATAAGATTATCCGATGCATTCTCTTCACAAATAATTAGCTGTGCAATGTGCATTGTCCGAACTAGATTAGCAGGCAACATTTTTTGTGGTTCCAATGGAATAAAACCCACAACCTCTTAGCCAAAGTACAAACCACCCATGAATAGGCCTTTAAATAGATTTCACAAAATATAGAGTAAGAAGCAATAAAGTGAGACAACAAAACAATCAAACAAAAAATTACAGAATATAATTTAAAAGATGGTCATTAAGGTTCTTTCTAAGTTTTGATACTATTATGCTCTTATTTGCTGAACGTTTTGAAAGTAAGTTAATACCCAAGCGAAAGAATAAGTATTCATAAAGCGGTGTATGCGTCAAACATTCACAAACCCCTGAAAGTTTACAATGACGTATACAAATGTCAAGTCCGGTTGACTGGCTCGCTAATATAACTTCATGGTTTCATATACAACGCTATCTGAACGGCACAAGCGAGGGGCGACCCGGGATGTATGGGGGCCCTACATCAGCTTGACAGACGATGACTCACACTCTCCGCTTACTAAATTCATACTGGCCTCTGCAAATCAACGATATTTATGATTTAATACTGCGGTAAGCTAACTAGCAACTGCGAGTTTGCTCTCGTGCTAGTTTATCTATACTTATATTATAAAAAAGGAAACATATGATTGTTTGTTTGTTTGTTTGTTTGAATGGAATAGGCTCTGAAACCACTGAACCAATATGAAAAATTCTTTCGCCGTTGGAAAGCTACACTATCAGCGCTGAATACCTATATAGGCTATATTATATTTTTTTTTAAATTTGAAAAAGAAAGAAAATAAACGTAATAGTCACCGGGGTTTGAACTTGAACTCGATCTTTTCCGTCGTTATCAATATATTAAATACGGTTGTCATGGTAACAACATTGTTTGCAAATGGAAAATAAAAATTGTGAAATGCTATAAATACCGCATGAATATAAGTTAAAACTATTTGGATTAATATTTTGTATTCCAAATCGATAAATAAAATAAAAAATTTGCGGGTTTGGGTTGTGTTGTGGGTTCTACGTTGAGGGTTCAGGATTGTGTAAAACTATTTTAAATATCCTTATCGAAGTGAGCACAGGTCAGCTAGTGTTATTATAAAGCTGAAGAGTTTTATTGTTGCTTGTTTGAATGCGCTAATCTCAGGAACTCCGCTATTAGTAGCAATTCATACTGATCTCTGTAGGTATATGAACTATGTTTACGATTTAATATCATATTATGTGTCGTGCGTTGAGCGCTATAGAACGGTCGCGCTCCGCATTACACTACGTAGCAAAATTTAATTGTTTGCGAGTCGCGCGGCTGATTGCTGCTGCATGTCACCATGGCGCTCGTGGCCAACGAGTTGCTGGCGTTCATCCAGCACGCCATAGACACCATGGACGAGCTCAGCATCATGCAGATCTGCAAAATAATCTTCTTTCACCAGCGAGGAGATTTGCTCAGGCAAGCAGTTGCTGTACGAGACGCTCGGCCAGAGCGCGAACATGCCATCGCGACGGAGAGATGGAACAGAGAGAAGCGTGCAGGACATCATCTCCCTGCTGAAGCAGACGGATCCAGACGACGTGCCGGCTTTTGTGGCGAAAGATCTACACAAGCTGCCGGTGGTGACGATGGACCACGTCGACGTCTCCAGCTTGCTGAAAAACTTCAACGGTATGAAGGCAGAGCTGGACGAGATGCGGGGTAGATTGGATGCATCGGAATCCACCATCCGTGACTTACGTAGTGAATTATTACAATTACAATAAATGTAATAATTCATTAAGTGGGTCACCCGAGCATTCAACTGCCTACGTCAACACACGTCGTGGCGGCGCGCGCGCTGACACATCGTTTTGCGTGTCAGCGGAATCTGAGGAGTTAGCAACCGCCGCCGCCCCCCCGCTAGCCTTCCCCTCCGGGTCGCGCAGTCGCCGACAACAAGCGACTCAGCAGAAAAGTTTCGCGAGCATCGCCGCTCACCCCGCTCATCCCCAGCGGGCGAAGAAAAAGGGGGATAAGGATAGCCGCAAGGCTACGGAAAGCCGCAAGGCTCAGCCTCCTCAATCTGGCAAGGACGAGCGCAGGAGGTGCGATGAGAAGGGCTTCATACTGGTGGAGAGAAGGAAGAAGAAGCCCGCCGTCCGCAACCATCGCGGCACCGCAACCTGCGGACCCGAGCAGCGCCTGCGGTGTGAAGTACGCTCCACGCCGCTGTACGTGTCCCGCCTGCACTGGTCCATGGAGGTTAAGTATGTAGTGGACTACATCCGTAAGAAGACATCCCTCCCCTTGAGGGTGGAGCGTCTGGAGTCTCGCCACAAGGTCAACTTTAGTTCCTTTGTGGTGAGAGTACCGACTCATCTAATTTCCACCTTCGAGGCGGAGGCGTTCTGGCCGACGGGTGTGGTCTTCCGGAGGTTCCGGGGGAGACTCCGGAATGAAGCGCGCTACACGTCGCCGACAACACGTGTAGTTTAAGTTTAAGTGTAGTTTTAAGTATATTTTGTATGTATGTTAGTCTGTAAGGTATTTATAATATGGGCCATGTAGCCTGAAATAAATGGTTTTTATTTTTATTTTATTTTATTTTATTTTATTTTATTTTATTTTATTTTATTTTATTTTATTTTATTTTATTTTATTTTATTTTATTTTATTTTATTTTATTTTATTTTATTTTATTTTATTTTATTTTTATTTATTTTATTATTACGTTTTTGTCTTGCTGTATAGCTCTGTTTTGTTTTCCTAGGATATTATCGTCGCCGTCATAATAATAGTTACACCGTAGAATGGTTACACTGATTTTCGGTGTCGGTGCAAGTCAAGTGTGTACGCATTACACAAGGACACTCCCTCTTCCGCAGCTTCCACAGGCGCAGAACCGACTTTTTACTTGAGTGATACTTACTTTCGTACTTTTACATCTGACGCATCTTTTATCTGACAATTAGGTGACCAGCCTACATGGTCCTAACCAAAACTTGGAAATATCATTTTTTTGTTGTTTCAACGCGGATTAAAACCTCGAGAGCCAGGGCACCACTAGACCACGATCGCGTTCGTCGTCATGATAAAACAACTGAGCTTAATATAGTCTCGTAACGCCGCCTGCCGCCCGGCCTACTGGAGAGTATGGCTGTACGGCGCGCGGGCGCGACCAGCGCCCTCTAGCAACGTCCTCGGACGTTTACCGTCGGCATCCCCATGCCCTTTCCCACCATCATGGCTCCCGGAGCCCCCCCCCACTCCCTTTGTCTGGGTTTGGCTGGGTCCGCGAGTTGGTTAAAGACCACTCGTCAAAGTCTAGCCCTTCAGGTAATCGAGTTAATAAAGTGGTTTTTTACGACGGTTTTTCCTTGTGCCCTGACGCGAAGATTTTGCCTTCAAAAAAACGTCTTGTCTATTTTATTTCAATCCCACCTTGGTTAGGGCTTTGGTCCGCGGGACGATGCGCGGCGCTCGGAGGAGTGGAACCACACACGTTCCTCGGTCTCAGGACCGGGGCCTCCACACGCCACATGTCGTCTCGCCATTCAGGAATAAGTCTTCCAAGGCTTCCTTCCCTTAGAGCCACGGTTTTCCCCTGCGTTCTGTCGCGGGGGGTTTTCCCTAGAAAAACAGAAGCAACTAATACGGCTCGCTATCCTCAATACCGGGTCCTTCGACCCCACGTAGAGGGGCTCTTTAGCCTCTGGTCGTGGTTCCCCCGCTCCCGGCCACTCTGGCTAGGAGTGAGTGAGATGCAAATAGGTAGGTATAGTCTCGTAACGCTACAAAAATATATTTGTAGTTGGTTTACAAATACAATAAAAGCCTTTTTCTCAAGAGTTAATAGCATTTTTTTCAATTTCAAACCACTTTAGATTTACAATGTTAAATTAAATCATAATAATTAATTAATTAATTTTAAATACTGTACAGTATTTCCTGTGTTTTATATACGTATAGGTTCACTTGCAAATGAGCTGTATAATTAAACGTTGAACCTTCAATTAATGTGCTTAGCAAATATTTATCATGCATTTTTATTTATTCAATAAACATAATGTAATTTTTCACATGGGACATAATAATATTTAAAATAACGATAGGGTTCAGTATAACATAAGTAAAGGACCATGTTTTTTCTTCTAAAGGGTCCTCCCATTAATAATACGAACCATTGCTAATGTATTGTGTTTATTCTACACAAGAGACTTCCATAATTCTAACTCATATTTGACAAATTGTCTTTCTAGTTTTCTTCTAAAAGGTATCATGAGAAGGTTGTACTGATTTGGCTGAACATATAAACAAGATTTTTCTTTGTTTTTTCTTTTATTATTTACTATCTTTAAAAATCGTCCATTTGATTTTACGTAAAAGATCCTGCCGCTCCCGAGTTATTCTTGCAACAAAAAATAAAAATTGGTAAAAGGTAAAAAATATTTTTTTTAGTTTATGACAAAAAAAATACATTTCCAAAATGAGGAAAGGTAGTATAATCGTATATTATCAAAGTTATAGTGTTCTTTTTACACAGTGTATATATTTTTGAAACGAGAATCGAATGCTCGTCACACTCGTTAAAAAAGTCCTATGCATAAGATTAGATTCTGTACTTATAATTATAATACCCTACGATTGCATCTCTGGATGGATAATATTGGATAACTAAAGTTAGTTGTTAGTTTAGCACAATTGCGTAGGCAGGACTTAACCGATTTAAGCGGCACTATCCAACAAAATCCTGGTTAAAAAAATATTGGTTCTCCCGCCAAATTTATATTAACGAGATTTAGTTGCATTACTTTTATAGAGAGTGTGAAAAGGCCAGTTACAGTAAATTTGGGATATGATAAAGGCATATTATAATCTTTCCTTAAATAAAAAAATCTTTCCTGTTTGCTTTTTGTTATTCTTGCGACAAGAAAAGAAAAAAATTTAAAAACCAAATAAATAAAAAAGTTTTGACAAAAAAAATATATAATCCTCGACCGACAATCGGGCCGATTTTTCCTTCATAATATTTTTAAATGACTATTTGTATGACGTGTGCTTTGCACTAGATATTGTAATCAGTATATTTTTCACCTTCAAAAAGTCGGTCACGAACAGTAAAAGTATAAAAGGACAACCACTTTATGAGGGGTATAGTATCAAAACCCACTAAAACCTATTTTTTAAAAATATCACAGGATCCAAAAAATGTTAAAGCTTTTGGTACTTGTATGAACTGTTATAAGGGCTTTTGATTTTGAATCTATTTTTGGTGGGCAGATTTCTGTATGTTTTACCGGGTTTTGGTATAAAACTAGCCAAACATTTTAAAGTATTTTTACGAGGTTTCCAACGGTGCTACTTACTCAAATCTGGTCCAGAAGCAATAATAATTAACTATTTGTAATCGGTACATAAAAACACTAATTGATCTCAGTTAATATTAATTTTCAGATCCTTAAGAATTTCATAAGGTAGACAGGGGACTTATTCAAGATTATGTAAAATTCCATACATTTTGTTTTAGAACTTCGTAAGTGATAATATGGAATGGTTCGAATGTCGATGGAATCTTAAATAAGGACCCAGAAAAGGAGAAGCATTCCATCAATATAGCGTCCATAGATACGGTCTCCATCCGCGAAGTGGTTGAGCGCGTAGGTGCTCGAGTGAGAGGTCGCGGGTTCAAATCCCGTCGAGGGAACAAATCGTTTTTAATGTTCCTGGGTCATGGACGTGTATTAAATTTATGTATTATATAATAAACATTCTTAAATATGTGTATAGTATATTAAATATATTTCCGTTGTATGGTACCTGTAACACAAGTTCTTCCGATACCTATTATATTATATTATATTATATTATATTATATTATATTATATTATATTATATTATATTATATTATATTATATTATATTATATTATATTATATTATATTATATTATATTATATTATATTATATTATATTATATTATATTATATTATAATATATTATATATAGTTCGGGTTGACCCACACAAAATTGTAATATTGGTGAAGGCGGGCGGGGATCCGCCCGCTCTTCATGACCACCAGACTTTCCACTCGACATCCTTTTTTATAAATCAAAACTCGTAATGAATATTAACACTGATTTATTCAATCACTAATTTACAATTATTAACTTTCAATTGAATTTTAACAATCACTTTATACTTTATATATTTTATAATATTATGATTCAGGCAACTAAGTTACGAGGTGTCGTCGGAACGAGCGCTTCCCGAATAATGTCCCTTCCTCGCAGCTCCAGTTCCCACCTCGCCTGATTCACGGAGTGGGGTGTACACGTGGGTAGTGCACCTGCGTAGTAAACAAGTGCACCTGCGTTGTAAACAAGTGCACCTGCGTTGTAAACAAGTGCACCTGCGTCGAAAATAAGTGCAGCTGCTTATCACTGCACGTGCGTTTCAATAACAACGACACCTGCGTTGCAGGTGCAAGTCTTATCAGGCCAGGTGTGATTAGGTAAACAGCACGTGCGCCGACACGGCCATTCTGCATTCAGGTCGCGCTCGACCTGTAATAGGAAAAAAGTGCACAGAAAAAAACACATTTCAAATGCTTATAAGTTTGCAAGATATTAGGGGCACAAATATTGTGAAGGCCCCTGTCCTTAACAACGTTTCTTATCCACAAAGTAAGGAGGCCCCTGTCCTCAACTTACATTTCAATTCACAAAGTAAGGAGGCCCCTGTCCTCAACTTACATTTCAATTTACAAAGTAAGGAGGCCCCTGTCCTCAACTTACATTTCAATATACAAAGTAAGGAGGCCGCTGTCCTCAACTTACATTTCAATTTACAAAGTAAGGAGGCCCCTGTCCTCAACTTACATATCAATATACAAAGTAAGGAGGCCCCTGTCCTCAACTTACATTTTAATTTACAAAGTAAGGAGGCCCCTGTCCTCAACTTACGTAAGTTATGACAAATTTAAGGTAACAAACACGACACAACATTATACCTTCAAAACAAGGGTAAAGTTACTTACATAATATTATGTTGTAACTATTGTACAACTTCTGTATGTAATTCCGAAACATCACTGGAGGAGCTATTGTTAGCCGTTTCTGATTGAGTCGCTTCAATCATCACTGGCTCATTGCTTGCCGACACGATATCCTGGGTTTCACATTCATTAGGTCTAGGTGCTGGTCGAAGTTGATCATGAGATACTTTCTTCGGGCGCCCGCGCCCTGTCACCTTTTTTAATTGGTATCGGTCATTTGGCAAAACTTTCCAGACAACATAGGCTTCGGGATACTTTAAATCAAGCCCTATTTGTGACCGAGGGTTAGTCTTGAAAAGAACAAATTCTCCTTTTTGGAATCGTTTAACTTTAGCTTTTCCCGTATCACATCTTGCTTTATCCACTTTACCTCGTACAATTATTTTATTTTGAATGTAACTATTAAGTTGGTTTCGGTTAACTGTTCCCTCTTCTTCGTTAACTAAGGAAACGAGTTCTGGTGGCACTACGCATTGTCTTCCTGTGAGAGCTTTGATCGGACTTATATTTGTAGTTTTATTCTTGGTGCAATTGATTGCTAGCTGAAGAGCATCTAGGCCCTTCATCCAGTTTTGTGTTTCATAATTGCGGATGATCGTCAGCCCATTCTTTACAACTGCCATCATTCGCTCAACTTGTCCGTTGGCTCGACTTGCTCCGGGAGCTATGAAATGCTGGTAAATATTATAGCTTTTACAAAATTCTTTAAAATCAGCTTTAAATGCAGTGTCTTGGTCACTAATAATCTGTCTCGGAGCTCCAAATAGAAAAACAATTTGTTTTAGAGCACGTAGCATTGAATTTGAAGTCTTATCAGTCGCGTAGGTTAAGGTAACAAACTTGGTATAGGCGTCTATTATAACAACCACATATTCATGCTTATTATTTCTTCTTGTTAGATGACCGGTCATGTCAATATGGATTGTATCAAATGGAATAGGCCTTTTGTCAATGGGAAACATTTCTATCTGTTTTGCACCGGAAGAACTCTTGCTTGTTTTACAAATGACGCAATTATCTATAAATCGTCTTACCGTGGATGACATCTCTGGGAACCAATAAGTCTCACGAATCTTGCTAAGAGTTTTTTCCCATCCAAAATGTTTGAGCGCTGAGTGAAAAGCATTAATAATGCTCCATTGGTATGACTTCGGCACAACTTTTTTCCATACTTTACATCCAGGTTCTTCTTCTTCACTTTTATGTTCTAAAACTAAATCTTTCATACGGTACTCACTCACTATTTCACTGTTTTCTATTTTCTTTATTATTTGAGCTATATCTGCATCTCGCCGTTGTTCTATCTTTAACCACGAGTCAACATTTTGCACCATGTTTATGCATGTTACAGGATTGCGACTGAAATAATCGGCATGCTTCATTCGATTTCCTTGGCGATATTCTATTTTAAAATCATAGTGCTGCAAAAATGCCCACCATCTATGGATTCTGGGTAAAAGTTCATGTTTAGTTGATGATGATTTAATAGCATTGCAATCAGTGACAATGATAAATGATCTTCCGTAAAGATATTGTCGAAAATGTTTTACAGCTCTTACTATAGCAAGGGTTTCTAACTCATAAGAGTGATAGTGACTTTCTGGTTCAGTAGTTCTCATACTCATGTATGCGATCACATGCTGTCGGCCATCCTTTATTTGAATGAGGATAGCTCCAAGACCAGCGCAACTAGCGTCTGTATGAAGTTCTATAGGCAAACCTTCCTGATAAATAGTTAGTACGGGTTCTGAAGTTAACCGACGAATGATATCAAGACGGACGTTTTCACAAGTCTCGTTCCATTGGAATTTTGCATCCTTCTTAGTTAAATTATAAAGAGGAATTAAGCGCTCTGAAAAGGATGGTATGAATCGTCTAAAATAACCAGCCAGGCCACAAAACTGACGTACCTGTTTTACATTCGTGGGCACTGTGGATTTCTGTAAGGCTTCTACCTTTTTCGGACTTGGACGAACAGTTCCATTGGAAATTATGTTACCGAGATATTCAATCGATGTTTTGAAAAAGGAGCACTTCTTTGCGTTCACTGTAAACCCAGAATTTGTTAATGCTGATAGAACATCATCTAGTACCTGTAATCCTTCATCAACTGTTGTACATTTTATCAAAACGTCATCCATGTAAACTAGAATATTATTTAACAGGGGTCGCAGGGCAGACATTATAGCGTGCTGAAAAACTGCCGGTGCATTCATCAACCCAAAAGGCATTCTAACATATTCATACAATCCATCTGGAGTAATAAAAGCTGTCATAGGTATTGATTCTTCTTTAATTGGAATTTGGTAAAAACCTTGAGCCATATCTAAGCTGATGAAGAAGGTGGCGTCTGATAATCGGTCAATTTGATCGGATATAATTGGAAGTGGAAATTTGATAGGAATGGTATTTCTATTCAGTTCTCTATAATCGGTACACATTCTATCTTCGCCGTTCTTTTTTTTGACAAGGATCACTGGACTAGCGTACTGGGAGGTGCTTTCTCTAACGATATCATTAGCTATAAGATCATTAATAATTTCTTTCAGTTTTTGTCTCTCAACTGGAGCTAAACGATAAGGTCTTCTAGACACTACTTTTTTTGGATCCTTCAATTGAATGTCTAAACATCCCGTAGTAACTTGTTTTTTCGGCATACCGGTAGCAAAGGTTTCACTATATTTTAGAAGTATTTGCTTTAACTTACATATGTCTTGCTTATTACTCAAATCCGTATCCAAATTTTCAAAAGGGGTTTCATCTTCCAAAATCGTAAAAAAATTGGACTGTCTAATAATAGTAGCGCCATTATCAGTTATGAGGACACTCAAACCCGTACCTTTTACTATTTCAGCACCGATCAACAGATCACATGGCGTTTCATGATCTTCAACTACATGGAAAGATATTTCTACAAATATCCCATTTATGTCACATGTCACGTTAATTTTTTTAAAAGAAAGGACAGGAATAAGTATTCCTAAGCGCAAGTGCGCTTCCAATGCCTTTTAAAATTAGTTCACAATCTTCTCGTTTACCAGGTATAGATTGACTACACGAACGCCTCACCAAGGATCGTGCTGCACCACTATCATAAAATGCTGTAAATTTATAATTATTAATACACACTCTCATTGGAGTAAGGATCTCTTCACTTAAGCCAGCCAAATTAATTCTCTCAGAATCGTCTCTCATTTTCTTAAAACATACAGACTCTGTGTGGCCAATTTTATCACAGTAACTACATTTAGACCTGCGCTGGTCAAGATGTTTAACGGAATCACTGGTTTTAGATGTACTTAACAAAGGCTTAGGGTCGATTGAGTTTTCATTATTCTTACTACACTGTGCTAGTACATGTCCCGGCTTTCCACATTTAAAACAATGTATAACGTCATCTCTATTTCTTAATCTAGGCCGTTTTGCTAGTGGTTCGCCTTGTCGGGGTTCTCGCTGTTTGATTGTAGCTGCAACCGAAATCAATTCAGGTACAGTTGTGCATTTACTAGACAACAAACGAAGCCGAAGAAACTCATTATCAATGCAACCTATTACAGCCTCCACAGCATCCTTATTTTTATCACCGTTTATAACTCTTTTCCAAATGTTCCAGGCTTTAGTAATTGATTCAGCTGGATTTGTTGTATCAAACTTAAAATTTCTTAATTTTACTATATCATTTGAGTATCTTGCTTCAGGTTCGAATGTTTGGATTAGTGCTTCTCGCATATCAGACCAAATTGTGTGTTGTGTGTGACCAAAAAATCAGACAAAGTGCCACATTTATGTCTCTTAGGGATACCATAACTTCAAATTTTAACACAGTTAACAAATGTTTTAAGGCCGTTCATATTAATGCACAGAGCATTCCGGCTCATTACCCCGACTTGCTTGCGTCTTTTGATCGGGCTAATGTTGATGCTGTCTTTATATCGGAAACGTGGCTTAAGCCTTGCTTACCATCAACATGCTACAGTTTACCCGGTTTTAAGTTAATTCGCAACGACCGCATTGGGAGGGGTGGAGGTGGCGTTGCGATTTATCTACGTTCAGACTTGTCCTACACTATTATTAGCTCGTCAGCGCAACCCCCTCCATCTGATGCTCTCGAGTTTTTGCTGGTAGAAGTCCAGGTATCGCACTATAATAAATTATTACTCGGGGTCTACTATTGCCCATCAATGCACAATGATTACTTCTCATCCTTTGAAAATACGCTTGATGCTTTTACACCGTACTACGATCATTGTGTTATAATGGGCGATTTCAATACTTGTCTACTTAAGGGTGATAGTCGATCGACTAAACTTAGTTCAATTTTAGATTCATATAATATGAAATTACTACCTCTGAATCCTACCCACTGCTTTCCAGGTTCCCGTCCTTCCCTGCTCGACCTAATCATAGTCTCCTCTCCTAATCGTGTTACTACGCATGGACAAGTCTCAGCTGATATGTTTTCATACCATGATCTTATCTATGTCGCCTATAATGTTCGCCCTCCCAAAGCTAAGGTAAAAACTCTTCTTCAAAGAAATTTCTCTTCGATGAATATTGAAAGCCTAGAGGAGGACGCACATAACATAGACTGGTCAAACTTACTCTCAGCTGATTCCATTAATGACAAAATTGATATATTTAACGCTAAACTTAAATCTCTTTATGATATTCATGCACCTGTTAGGCCCGTTAAAATCAAACATCTTCCCGCTCCCTGGTTATCAGACGAAATCAAATCTCTGATAAATGCTAAGCATGCAGCCAAAGCCAAATTTAAAATAAAAAAGACAGAAGATTATCGTAACAAATATATTAAAATCCGGAACCGCTGTAATATGATGTGTCGTGACGCACAAAGACGTCATATTCACGCCTCCGTTGAGAACGGGGATCCGGCTAAAACATGGAAATTTCTCAAATCCCTCGGCGTGGGCAAATGCTCTGAACCGCAAGACTCTCATAATATAGATATAGATTCACTTAATAACCATTTTACTTCCTCTTTTAATCTCGACCCCAAAATTAAATCACAAACGTTAAATTATATTACTTCGCTACCTATATTGAATTCTGATCCGTTCCTTACTGTTCCAGTTTCCGAGTGTGAGATTAAAAAGCACATCCTTTCCATATCGTCAAACGCAGTAGGAGATGACGGTATCAGTCGTAGAATGATCACACCAATATTAGATATAATTGTTCCTGTTCTTGCACACATTTTTAATTCATGTTTAGAGTCTTGTACCTTTCCTGATGCCTGGAAGGCAGCTTACATAATTACTTTACCTAAATCCTCCTGTCCTAAGACTGTGTCTGACTTCCGTCCTATTTCCATCCTACCCTTTTTATCAAAAGTTTTAGAGCGAATCATTCATCACCAGCTTACGAAATTTGTTACCCACAACAGCTTACTCAGTCCGTTCCAGTCCGGTTTTCGCACTGGTCACAGTACGACTACCGCATTGGTAAAGGTAGCTGATGATATACGGTCAGGTATGGATGATAAAATGCTTACTATTCTCACACTTCTGGATTTTAGTAATGCCTTCAATTCCATAGACCACGATATTCTGCTAGCCCGGCTTGCATCTTTAAATCTTTCACCATCAATAATTAATTTAATTCGTAGCTACCTTGTAGGACGACGGCAGAGAGTTAAATCATCTGATTATTTCTCCGATTGGAGTTATATCTATGCCGGCGTGCCTCAGGGTGGTGTGCTATCTCCTCTTCTGTTTGCAATTTTTATAAACCCTATAACAATATCGATTTCATCATCCTACCACTTGTATGCGGACGATCTTCAAATATACACACAGTCTCCTTTGGACAATCTGAATTCCGCTTTTGATCTAGTGAATCACGATTTGTCGAATATTTGTGAATGGAGCAAGAATCATGGACTTCTTATTAATCCTATTAAAACTCAATTAATTGTAATTGGTAGCCCCGGGCTAATTTCTAGAGTTGACCATGATTCTTTACCTCCTGTCCTTATAAATGGTGTAACAATACCTTTCAGTAAAGTGGTTAAAAACTTGGGAGTGTACTTTGATGAACATTTATCGTGGACGCATCAATTGCAAGAGATTAGTAGAAAGGTTTTTTCTACCTGGCGTTCCCTAAAACGTCTACGATATGTTCTTCCGATACCCACTAAGGTAGTTTTGGCTGAATCCCTACTCCTTTCCCATTTAGATTATGCGGACGCTTCTTTCACTAACTTGACGGAGGAACAACTGAACAAATTGGAGCGCCTTCAAAACCTGGCTTTGAGGTTTGTTTTCGGTTTACGTAAATTTGACCATATCTCCGAGTATCGCCTCAAGTTAAAGTGGTTGCCAATCCGCTACCGCCGTGACTCTCGTGTTCTCTCCTTCCTTTATAACATCCTATTTGACTCCCATTGTCCCACTTATTTAAAAAGTAATTTTAACTTCCGTACCTCTGACAGACTGGAACTACGATCTATATCTAATCTTCTTCTTGACATTCCTATCCACCGCACTAAATACTTTAATTGCTCTTTCATTGTAAAATCCATTTCCCTTTGGAATTCTTTACCTATCCATATAAGGCAGGCTGAAACTATACATCGCTTTAAAACTCTTATAAAAAATCATTATCTGGAATCATATTGTGTCAACCCTTAACTTATGTAACTAACACTTATTATTATAAATTAAAATATCATGTAGGTTTATCTATTGTATATATATATATATATATATATATATATATATATATATATATATATATATATATATATATATATTATATTGTATACATATATTATATATTTATTGTGTTTATGTATTATTTTATTTTATTTACTTTTATTTTATTAAATATACTTTTGCGCAACTCCCATTCTCTAGCATTGTTTTCTCTAACACCATAAGGTTGTCTGGAAGAAATTGCTATCTAGTAATAAGGCCGCCTTTGTGTGCATGTCTGATTTTTGTAATGTATATTTTTTTGTTTTTTTTTTTTTGTAACTTGTTGTGTGCACAATAAAGTATATTTGTATTGTATTGTATTGTATTGGTGACCTCACTAACCAAGTATCTCCCAATGCTTTGGCGCGACCCTGTAGCAAGCCTGCTATTTTTGTACATACCTCATAATCGGAGAGTTTCCAATGGTCTTTAGCTCGGTCTACGTGCTCGCACCAGTCTCGTATCGGTACATCTCCATCAGGATCAAATGATGCTATGTATATGTCACTAAGTCTCGGTCGCGTTGTTGGAGCAGCAGCTTGACTAAGTAACTTTGCTAGAAATTCATTATTAACTTGCATATTCACCTGTTGTTGTTGGGTTAAACTTTTTATAATACCAGTCAATGTAGACAAGGCTTCATTGCTGTTAAAGTAATTGCTCGATTCTCCTGTGTGAGCAGTTGAAGCTTCCATGGGTATGTAGTCCGTCCCGCTTCTGATTTCGGGTTGACCCACACAAAATTGTAATATTGGTGAAGGCGGGCGGGGATCCGCCCGCTCTTCATGACCACCAGACTTTCCACTCGACATCCTTTTTTATAAATCAAAACTCGTAATGAATATTAACACTGATTTATTCAATCACTAATTTACAATTATTAACTTTCAATTTAATTTTAACAATCACTTTATACTTTATATATTTTATAATATTATGATTCAGGCAACTAAGTTACGAGGTGTCGTCGGAACGAGCGCTTCCCGAATAATGTCCCTTCCTCGCAGCTCCAGTTCCCACCTCGCCTGATTCACGGAGTGGGGTGTACACGTGGGTAGTGCACCTGCGTAGTAAACAAATGCACCTGCGTTGTAAACAAGTGCACCTGCGTTGTAAACAAATGCACCTGCGTCGAAAATAAGTGCAGCTGCTTATCACTGCACGTGCGTTTCAATAACAACGACACCTGCGTTGCAGGTGCAAGTCTTATCAGGCCAGGTGTGATTAGGTAAACAGCACGTGCGCCGACATATATTTATAACATCTAAGAGGCAAACGAGCAAGACGGGTCACCTGATGGTAAGTGATTCACCGCCGCCCACGGTCACCAGCGACGCCAGTGCTCTTTTCTTGAATAACCCAATGTTGCGAGTTGTTGGGGAAGACCAACCGCAAGAAGAAGACCGCTGATGGCAACGAATTCCAGAGATTTACTGTGCGTGGCAGAAAACTGTTTTTAAAACGCACTGTAGTGGAACGCCAACCATCCAGATGGTGCGGATAATAGTTCCGGCGAGACGATCGGTTGCGAAAATCAGCGGCTTCTATTAAATTGAACAACTCCTCGGAACACTCCCCATTGTAAATTCTGTAAAGTATGCATAGGGAAGATAGATCCCTACGCAGTGCCAAAGGATCTAGCCGATCGGCAAGTTCAGGATCGTCGACAATCCGAGATGGCCTACGTTGGATTCGGTCAAGTGGAGATAACTGATAACCCGGAGCCCCGGCCCAAAGGTGGCAACAATACTCCATGTGAGGCCGCACCTGCGCCTTATACAGTCTAAGGCGGTGAGCCGGCTTGAAGTACTGTTTGGCCCTGTTGAGTACTCTGAGTTTTTTGGATGCCATTTTAGCCTTGCTCTCCAAATGACCGCCAAACTGGACAGCACGCGAAATGTCGACACCCAGAATGCCAATCTTTGGCTTAGCACAAAGGTGAGTGTTTCCAAAGAGTGGCGATGTGACAAAGGTGGCTTTTTTAGCGGTGAACGCGCAAACTTGAGTCTTAGAAGGATTAAATTGGACTAGATTTAGCCCTCCCTAATCGGAAATCTTCACAAGGGATGATTCGATTTCAGACACAAGTTTGTTCCGACACTCATCGACGTGATCCCGAGAGATATTGCTGCGGCCGAAATACAGTGCATCTACGGTACTATCATCCGCAAAGCAATGAATGCCACTGGTATGCAACAAGTCATTGATATGCAGAATGAACAATGTCGGGGATAACACGCAGCCTTGGGGAAAACCAGCATTTACGGTCCGGGGGTCCAAACACGAGCCATCTACGACGACTTTAACTCTCCGTTCCGCAAGGAAACTGCCGATCCACCTACAAAGTCTCTCAGGAAGCCCATAGGAAGGGAGCTTCGATAGTAAGGCTTTATGCCAAACCCGATCGAAGGCTTTCGCTATGTCCAAACTAACGCCTAGTGCCTCGCCCTTACTCTCAACCGCCTGCGCCCAGCGGTGAGTTAGTAAAGCCAAAAGATCACCAGCTGATCGGCCTTTGCGGAAGCCATATTGGCGGTCGCTGATCAGCTGGTGCTCTTCCAGGTAGCCCACGAGCTGGCGGTTGATTATGGATTCCATAATTTTGGAGAGTAAGGAGGTGATAGCGATAGGCCTGTAGTTGGACGGATCTGAGTGGTCGCCTTTTTTAGGGATCGGGTGTACTAGAGCCGTCTTCCATGAATGTGGGACAACGCCGAGGACATAAGAGTGTCTGAATAAGCGCGTTAAAACCGGTGCTAGCTCTGGAGCACACACCTTCAGCACAATAGGAGATACTCCATCGGGCCCACTCGACTTGTTGACATCCAGGGAGAATAGTGCTTTCCGCACAGCACACTGTGTGAAGCGGACGTCCGCCATTGTGGTTTCACACCTCGGGATGGTAGGAGGAGTGTTCCCCGTGTCGTCAAGAGTCGAGTTTTCCGCAAAGATAGAGCCAAGAAGATCGGCTTTCTCCCTTGCGGAATAGGCCAATGAACAGGAGGGATCCCCGCGCAATGGTGGAAGTGCCGACCGACAGAAATTACCCTGGACAGCCTTGGCGAGAGACCAGAACGCACGAGAGCCAGATGGCAGGCGTGCCAGTCTCTCGCCAATTCTCCCAACGTAATTCGATTTTGCCAATGCAATTTGCCTCTTAAAAAACCTGGAAGCAGAGTTGTACGATGTGCGTCACGGTAGGACCTTCAAACTTCTCAGTCTCGGTCTCTGCCTTCAAGACTGCTGAGCCTACGGTAACAAATTCCCTCCCTGACGTACACACACATGCCGGCGCGTGGCACAAAAAAGTGCTCCAGGCTATAGGCCGGGTACTTTAGATATGAAGAGTCCGTCGGGGAGGAAATCTGCGTCTCCGTCAGGAAAAGCAAATCCGGCCTTTCCGTCTCGAGATGGTGGTGAACGGCATTTAAGTTCGAATGAAGTCCCGTGATGTTAGAAAAATCCACTGCTAAAGTGGAGGGGGACTTCCTCGTGATTGGGCTCAGTTTGCATCCAGCAGCTGTGATAAACGACGCTTGATGTGCCCCCCCAGAATACGATGGGCAGCCTGAGCCACAGCGAGATGATAGCATCTCTCGCTCTCGCTCAGGCAGGGATTCTCCAGTATCTAAGAGACTGGTACCCTCCTGGGGTATTTTATTTGTATCACTCGTCGCCATCACAAAAATAGAGCATAAGGGGTGGGGAAGGAAAGGGAAGGAGACAGGTCACAGAGGGTGAGGAATTGTGGGACAGGGAATAAAAAGACAGGAAGGGGCCAACTGATACTCATTCCCACACGCAACACAACAGTCCCTAGAAAATCTGTTGCGATACGTGTAGTATAATGAAAGTGCCAGTTGCTGCAGTGCAGTTTGGGCCCCGAGGTAGAGGGATAAGGGCGCCGGGACTCTCACTCACCAGTCGTAACGCGGTGGCCTCTAGGAGGCCCCCACTTCACGCTGATTTTCTGTGAGAGGGTAGTGTTTCACCGGTCGATCCTGCCCACCTACGTGCTACAGCGAACTGCAGACTTGGATCTACTACCTACTATATTACATTATATACCTATTATATTATATTATATTTAACCTTTTGCTCGCATTAGATGTTCGTGAAACTTGTTACTTAACTATATATTAACAATTATATTGATAAAGTAACTTATGAACGAAATTGCAGTAGTAATTAAGATAATAATCTAGTAAATATTATTTGCAGATTGCATAATTGTTTTCAATGAAAACTGTGTTGTATTAACACTGACCCGAATGTGCTCAAATTTGTAAATATTTACTTTGATCAGTAAAACAGAAATATACATTATACATCCCCGGATATATTCATCATTACATGAATATGTTGTATGTTTACGTAAATATTAAATGTTTGTATCATAATCAAGCAATCATCAAGCGTGAGGTTTTGGTAATTATGTAAAAACAAATCAACACAATATAAATAAAATCTCTGAGTTATTACTATACTATACTGAAACAAACATTATCATTTTGAAATATAAAATATACGTGTTAATTCAAATTCATATATTTGCCAAGAATATGGTACGTTATATTAGGGAATATAATATTATAGCATAGTGTTTTGTAACCTACACCTAATGTATAGATCGAAATTCCTATCGGCCATATCTGTTCAAATAATAAAACAACACAGCAAGACTAGCGGTCTTAGATTATTAATTGGTCTCAGCGCCCTTCGACTAGATGGAGCGCTGTCAATAAAAAACAGATTCTTGAATGCGTCAACTTCATATTGTAGTGTGTGTAAAACAATGCACAAAGATTGTAGTGTACATCTATAATTGTGTTGCCAGCTACTTGACTAGTGCCCGATCAATAGGGTAAATATTTCGTTGCTGTGGTGCGGTAATTTATCAATATTAATAAATAAAAAAAATCTTTAATATGAAATCATGAGCATTTTTATGAAGGTTCTTCTTCATATTCTTAAATAATTATTAGGCATAATTTTCAAAAAGCTTTTTTATTTTAGTATCTGGGGGCACGGCAGTGTCCCCGCCAAGTCGAGCGCGAAGCAAACACTGCCGTACCATCCTTTACAGGAACCATTTTGTCGCATTTTCAGGCCCCTATTTGAGAACCTCCGGATAAGACCAGAACGCAGAAATTATGGTCATCCAGTAAGATATAAAATCTGTCAATAATTAGAAATCCATCTGTCAACGGCCAAGTCACACAACATTAACTATAATTATATATAATATATATAATTATAGTTAATGTTATATATATAATATATATATAATTGTAGTTAATGTTGTAATAATAAATAATATAATAAATAAATGGCCTAACAGGGTTCTATATATATATAGAACCCTGTTAGGCCATGCACTAAAAAGTATCATATAGGCAGTTTCCAGTGCTCAGTTAAACAAACTAATAGGAAGACATATGCCTCTGAAACTATATATAATATACTCGATTTTGATTTTGGTCCCACATACTTTTCTGGCGTATAGCCATTTCATCTGAAATAAGCGCGCAAACAACATTACATTTACCACATTAAGAAGGAGCGTACTTTATTAAAACTATTAATAAAGGTAAATGCTTCTTCAGTAAATCCTGGAGTGCCATCGATGATGACAAATTTACTCCTCACGTTATTATAAGCCGATGGGGAATAGAAGTTTAAAGTCAAACATATTTTTTTAAGTTCATTAGAATATTTCGGTATAATTTTCTTTTCGTTTTTATGCTTTTTGTATAATATATTATATTATATTTTTACTAAGAATGTTATATATATATATCAATGAAACGTTCATGATTCAAAATTTTTATTATACTTTTTAAATTGCAATTAGCTTTTTTCAATCGACGCGACGAGTCTTTTCCCGCAAAGCTTTAATTATTCTTACATGTTTTGTTTGTGAGACCGTGAGTTTAATTTTTAAATAAAGCGCCAAAGGCCTTAAAAGTCATGTCCTATCTACTAGTCAAATATAGCTCCCCCCCTCTCTTTCCCTCCGCGAATACTTGTACAGTTTTTGAGATATAAATTTCGAAGTTTTATTTGCCACGCAAAATGCGCTGGAAAAGTGTGTTGTTTATTCTAGTTCAATCACCTATTTTCCTTAACTAGAGTGAATCGGGCAGAAGTCAATACGAACACATTCACATAATATAGGTATACTCGGAAGCAGAGGAATAACGCACAAATTAGATATTAGCTGTTAATATCCTCCATCCGAGATGGCGAGTTGCGTTTCGTTTCACCTTTTCACATAATTACATTTCAAAAACTGTACTAAAGTATAAAGTTTACGTTCCGTTTCGCATCATTGCAATAATATTTAAGAATTTTATTTTTTTTTAAACATTTAGACGCAACTCCGGCATTCAAAATTTCTATAAGGGGAATTATGACTTTCTCGCTTAAGCCCCCTACACCACGAATACTCGTAAATTCAGGCGACTCGTTATAAAATCCAACCCAAAATGACAACGCCCAAACATCATATCATGGTTGCCTATCAAGTCGTAAACAATATGTTTCTTGGCGTTACTATGACATGACATGACGTGGCAAACACGGGCAATCTAACGGTTAAAAATTTTTGAATACAAGGCAACATTGAACACAAAGCGGTACTCCGATCGGATATTTTAGGATTATATTATTTGACTGTGTTTTAGAATATTTATACAATACTTACTAATGGTATGTGATGCCAGTATTTTTCTTGTTTCATGTAGTATTATTTTTACATAGTTTGACTATGCAAATCGGCATTTTGCTTCGCTCTCACACAAATCTTTGACAAATTATCGAGACATCTACTTCACTTTACGCTTGTAGCGCGACTGGCGCGGGTACGCCGAATTCGGCGTATTATTTGTTGCCGCATTTTTCAATACGCTGGACGGTATCTAGTCAAAGCGACCAATTATTAATCTATGACTAGCGGTATTAGTTATGTAATAAATGTAAAAATCATTTTGTTACTATAGAATTTTATAAGTGAGTGAAGAAATGTGACGTAACTGTTCTAAATTTAAATATAAAAAAGTATGTTTCTAGTGTGCCAGAACAATAAGGTTACATAATATATACAGAGAAAAAAAAAACTAAAAAAACCAGAAACTAGATCAAGAGTTGAACGTTAAATAAGCCAGTAAATTGAGTCTCAATAAAGTCCACTTATTTTACTAAATTTTCTACGCCAATTCAAATTAGTCAATAGACATAGCAAGTCCTTAAATTCCTAATGTAATTAAACTGAAAACCACGGTAAAGTTAGATCACAATTGAAACACAAACATCCCAAATCCACACAAATTTTCTCATTTCAATTCACGTTAATACCTGGGCCCTGGATCTCCAGATCCCTTCGTAAGTTTGTTTGTGGATCTGTAGGAGTTTGTTTTTCTGAATCTAGATTCTAGACACAATACCAGACTAACTTATCTTAATGAGAAAGCTTTATACGTGCATCAACCTCTCTGGTGGGTTAAAAACTTGTGAAGTAAACATGTTTATAACGGCTCGTAGATGAAGGGAAAGAATGAGACCAGACTACAGGATAGTCTAGAAGTACATAGAGGGCATATCTATGGCAGCATAATAGGAATCGGTTGCTCGAGTAACCCAAAGGTTCTACCGTCGAGAATTTTTGGAACCCAAGTATCTGGTATATTATGTCGTAGTCATCTGGTTGAATCTGCTATTTGATTAAATGTCTAGCGCGTTTATTAAGTGACAAATGTTCAATCAACGTTCCGCATAGTCATTCAATTAAATGTCGTCATTCAATTAACGCACTAGTCATTTAAGAGGAAACACCACTATTTTTTTTCCATACAAAAATAGGGGTCTAGGGAATTTCTATTTCCTCCCTGGATAACACCTCTAGAGTAACAATTTTTTTCCTGAATATTTATGGATATTTTTTGTATGTCCCTATTTTTTTCTTTTTTTCATAAATTAATTATTTAAAGAGATATGGACGTTTAAAAACCTAAAAAAAATGGTCAGACTCTCCGCTATGTTTGAATATCTAGGAAACAGATTTGACTACAATAAACAACAAAAGCAAAAAATAGGAACCTAGCTCAATTCTTTTTTTAGCTATACAGAAAAAAATATTTAAATCGGTTAAGTTTTGGAGGAGTAAACAGGAATCCCGTAAACGTCGATTTCTGGTACTTTTAATAGGTAATTTCAGTCCAAGTTGCAGTTGTCTCTATCGCGCTTGTGCTGGCTAGCTTAGGCACTGCGAGACAGCAATAGATTTTATAAATACCTATTTTGTATTTCTCTCAACCGTGGTGTTTCCTCTTAATCATATAGCAGATTCCGTTGAATCTGAGATGACTGCGACATATAGATTAGTTCTTGATCAACATGGTACTGGAGACTGCAACATAATGCGATGATGTAAATGATGTGCTCTGAAACAGAAACATAACATTATAATATTATGCTACTACAACTAGATCTGGGACAGATACAGATCTGTCCCAGATCTAGTTGTAGTAGCATGATGTGCAATGTACAGACATTATAATGTATTTTCCAACTTACATTCTCTTCTTTTTTCTCCATGTAACATATTATCTCCTTGTCCAGCTGCTGTTTTGTACAGAGCCTGATTCCTACTCGCACTTGACCATTTTTCGTTTACATAATATCTATACATATAATAAATCTGTAGAGGGGTCATGTCTGTACATTAAGAATATTTAAGTGAGAATTAAAAAAAGGGGGTCTATAAAAGCCACAGAACCTAAAAATAACATTTTTGAAAAAAATGTCTGTCTGTCTGTCTGTCTGTCTGTCTGTCCATATGGGAATGTTTGTCGTCGCATCACGCTAAAACCACTGTATGGAATGAAATGAAATTTAGCAGGCAGGTAGCTTACGACCTGAAGAGCATTATTGGAAACTATTATCCCGAAAAACGAAAGGGTTCCCGTGGGATCTTCAAAACATTATAGCTACCTATTTGACGGTATTTCAGCCAAACTACTCAACGTATTTTAATTAAATTTGGCAGGCAGGTAGCTTATAATCTGAAGAGCATTATTGGAAATTGTTATCCCGAAAAACGAAAGGGTTCCCGTGGGATCTTCAAAAAATTGTAGCTACCTATTTTACGGTATTTCAGCCATACTACTCAACGTATTTTAATTAAATTTGGCAAGCAGGTAGCTTATAATCTGAAAAGCATTATTGGAAATTGTTATCCCGAAAAACGAAAGGGTTCCCGTGGGATCTTCAAAAAATTGTAGCTACCTATTTGACGGAATTTCAGCCAAACTACTCAACGTATTTAAATGAAATTTGGCAGACAGGTAGCTTATGATCTGAAAAGCATTATTGGAAATTGTTATCCCGAAAAACGAAAGGGTTCCCGTGGGATCTTCAAAAAATTTTAGCAACCTATTTGAAAGTATTTCAGCCAAACTACTCAACGTATTTAAATGAAATTTGGCAGACAGGTAGCTTATGATCTGAAAATCATTACTAGAAAATTGTTATCCCGAAAAACGAAAATATTCCCGTGGGATCTTCAAAAAATTGTAGCTACATATTTGACGGTATTTTAGCCAAACTACTCAACGTATTTAAATGAAATTTGGCAGGCAGGTAGCTTATGATCTGAAAAGCATTACTGGAAATTATTAGATCCCGAAAACCGAAAGGGTTCCCGTGGGATCTTCAAAAAATTGTAGCTACCTATTTGACGGTATTTCAGACAAAATACTCAACGTATTTAAATGAAATTTGGCAGACAGGTAGCTTATGATCTGAAAATCATTACTAGAAAATTGTTATCCCGAAAAACGAAAATATTCCCGTGGGATCTTCAAAAAATTGTAGCTACATATTTGACGGTATTTTAGCCAAACTACTCAACGTATTTAAATGAAACTTGGCACAAAGGTAGATTGTAACATGAAATAACCAACATAATATTTTTAACCGACTTACAAAAAAGGAGGAGGTTTCTCAATTTCAGTAAATATATGTTTGTTTTTTTGTTTCTTCACGGATATCTTCATCGTTTCTGAAACGATTTTAATTTTTTTTATGTTGTGTAGGGTATAATTTAAATTTGATCCCATTGTCACCAAATGGTGACCTGATGATGGGATCCGTGAGGAATCGAAGGAAATCCTCAAAATTTACGTGGAATAATATATTGATTTTGATTTTTTCTGAAGTACTCTAAGCATATGTTAGTACCAAACAGTAAGGTTTTGCACCATATCCTGGATCTATAATATCAAAAAATTTCGCGTTTCAGTATATTTTATTATCCCTACTCAGTCTATATATATATATAGACTGAGTAGGGATAATTCTCGAATATATATATATATATTGAAAAATTTCGGTAGACTTTTTCTCTTTCTACTATTTTTTTTTATCTAATCGTTTTTGTGTTTCATTTTCCGTCCTTAAATAATCGTCGTCTGATCATTCGAGAATTATCCCTACTCAGTCTATACCCATCACTAAAAATCTGAAAATTAAATAATTTTAAACAAAAAAAAAAACGACTTCAAAAGGTAAACTAAAAGGAACAATTTAATTTACTTCGCACAAAGTAAGTAATACTTATTTTCCAGTACAAGTGAAAATATATTATATTACTTTGTGCGAATTAATTTATTTATACTTAGGTTTTGCAAATACGATTAATAAAGTATAGGCGTAGGATAGTTTGTTTTCAAGATATGAATGAGATGTCATAGGTACATTTAAATTAGAAAAGTTATGTCAATATAAGTAAGATTTATGTTTTTCATGATATTTTTATTTATTAGTTTTTATGCTAGGTACGGTTTGGGTTTTTTCTTTCTTTTGGACTTTTGTTACTTTGTCGTCTAAAGGAAGTAAGTACTTTAACCGTAAAGTCCCAAAGTAGGCTACATGTTTGTTAGCGTAGGTAATTAATAAATAAAAAACCTGGCAAGTCCGAGTTGGAATTGCGACCCGGAGTAGACTTTTAAAAAATTTGGCGCTCGGTGCCAGCAGCGCAACGTCGGTGTGAAAACGATCATCGTCTGCAGTCGCTGCGGCGTAAAGTCCATACAAATCTCAGTACAGAGATCTTCGTCGCGTATATGAGCGTACTATCAAGTAGTCCCGTTCGCATAAAAGAAAAAAAAAATATACTTACATACAGACGAATTGAGAACTTCCGCCTTTTTTTGAAGTCGGTTAATAATACACAGTCATTTTTCGAGCTGGTAGTAGGAATTGTTAGCCATTATTTGACAGTAAACTATTATTATTACTCCATCGGCCTACTTCTTTTGCCTATGCACGTCTAATACCGTGTATAAAGAAGCATTACTATAAATTAGTGATTTTAAATATCCAAACGACAGTGTTCATAAACTAAAAATGTATTTGAACTGCTGCCCTAAATCACTTTTCCACGCGTACGAAGTTGCGGGCACAGCTAGTTATTTACTAAATTTCACCCGCGCCTCCATCCGCGTGAATAAAGGTTTCTTTAGGTCTTGCATAAACACACAGTATTATCCCACAGGGACGTAGATAAAAGCTATCCTTTACCGGGACTCAAAATATGCCTAATTTCATCAAATTAGGTTCAGCAGTTAAAGCGTCATGAGGAATCAGACAGACACTTTCGCATTTATAATACTAGTAAAAATTATGTATTTATTTCTTAAAATTCACGTACCCACTTAGTAGGTCACAATAAAAAAAATATAAATCCCTGAATAAATCCTTTTGGTCTCGGAGTACGTTGCAATGTAAATGAATTAAAACGGACAGTATTTTTAGAGTTTCTAGTAAAAAAATGGCAACGTCGGAATAAAGTTCTTTCAATACAGGTAGGTAACCTGTAAGGCTGAGACTATAATATAGTAAGGAGAATATAAATTATTATTGATATATATAAGAATGTTTTGTTGCAAATGGGACTCGCCTTTGTTGAAGCACTTCATGCAGGTGCTAGTGCATCCACCTTAGAATTAAGAGTACTAACCCTAGATATAGACAAAAAAAAATGTAAAAGTAACAAAATGGAACTGGTTTTCTGAATAAAAATCTTTATTATTATTATTATTATTATTATTATTATTATTATTATTATTATTATTATTATTATTATTATTATTATTATTATTATTATTATTATTATTATTATTATTGTGTGTCGAATTCTCCTCATCCATTTTGAAGAAAATTCTGATCACTTGAAATATAACTCTAGGCTAATGCAATAGAGTTAAAATTGCAGATACGTATGTGAAGCCGAGGGTGCTTATACCCTGATAGTTTCATAAAAGTATCACACGCGTGATTCGCATGCTTTATTATAAATTACTTACAGCTGACCCAGCTTTAGTTGTGATCAAATTTACCTACCACCACCTACAAACCTCAACGCTCAACGAGACGGTCGTTTACTATGTATGTATATTATGGTGCTTGTTCTCTTTACATAAAAGTTTCGCACGTGTCATTCGCATGCTCATTTACACTACACGTGCAGATAGCTTAATATGCCCTGATATTTACATAAAAATATCACTCATGCGATTGGGGTGCTTGTTCACAGTACAAGGCGCTTTTGTCCTGACATTTACATAAAAATATCGCACGCGCGATTCACATCCTCGTTTACAGTACGTGTGCAGAGAGGTTAATATTACCAGGTATTTAAAATATCTAACAATATCCCGCGAAAAAAATATAACCACAACCTGCTAGCAGATGAGTGAGTGTACGCATAGGCATGCGTTTGATGCACCTCCCTCCTTTCCACACTGCTTATGCGTAGGTACACTTGCAAGCAAAAACCTGAAAACACCACCACCACACAAGCAATAATGTTAACACTATCGTGCAAATCCCCACACCACCATGCAGGTTACAAAACTTGTTGCGCGTTTCGGTCCGATCCCGGAGCATCCTCAGGATGTAGACTCTGCGAACAATGTTCGTTAAGACCGAACGATTGGCATGCTTGTTCACAGTGCAGGACGCTTATGCCCTGATATTTACATAAAAATATCTTTTAGCGATTGGCATGCTTGTTCGCAGTGTATGGTGGTTATGCCTTGATATTTACATAAAATATCAGTCAGGCGATTTCCATGCTTGTTTACAGTGCCGGGCGCTTACAGCCTGATATTTACATAAAAATATCAGTCAGGCAATGTGCATGCTTGTTCGTCGTGCATGGCGCTTATGTCCTGATATTTACATAAAAATATCGCACACGGATTGCATGATCATTCACAGTACGTAGGCAGGGGGTTTATGCCCTGATATCCAGATAAAAATATCGTACACGTTTACAGTACGTACCTATTACGTATGCAGGGAGCTTAATGCCTGATACTTAAATAAAATATCACTCAGGCGACTGCCATGCTTGTTTACAGTGCAGGGCACTTACGGCCTCATATTTACATTACAATATCACACGCGCTATTCGCATGCTTGTTCACAGTACACAGTTACACACGCATACAATCATGTAACAAATATCATAATAAACATTGTTATCTCGTGAGTAAATCATACAAATTGGCATGTTGTTTGGCCTTTCCCTATTTTAATTGACCATTTGAGCTTGATATAGTTTATTACGGGCCTTTCCTTATACTATTTTTAAATTTGTAGTGCTTCCTCGTTTTTTTAAAATAAGTAATGCTGGTAAATGGTGCATACCTACTTCAATCAGCTAGCAACACAACAATAAAGGGAAGGTATGCATCATTTACCAGCATTACCTATTTTAAAAAACGAGGAAGCACTACAAAGTTAAAAATAGTGACCCGTGAATTTTACACCCGTGAATTATACAATTAACTACCAACATTTATATTTTCACTTCTATAGTATTTTTTACATTTTTTTCAAATAATATAGAGTAAGTTGTAAATCTTGTTTACAGCTAACGGTATGTCTTTATTGAGTCCAAAAACAAAAATCCGGATCTGGCCTTGTGACTTTTACATAATGAAGGGTCACTGATAACAGACAAGGAGCGACCGTTCCCGTAGTCTACACATGAGACTAAAAACAACTTCTTATCGTTTTCTATTAATATCGTACATAGTAAGGCATAGTTCACATGTGTATTGCACAAGAAATGTTTTTGGACGTACTCGAAATTGGGTCAATTTGTATGTTGACATAGATTCGTGTTTATCAGCATATAGCAACATAGACAATTTAGTTAACAAACAACATAATTGGCTGATAACTTGTTGCCATCCGACTGAGATGAAGTAAGGGCAGTAGATGACACAGTTTTTCTGAATATTATGTAGATTGTTGATTATAAAGTCAAACATCTATGTTATATAATAATTCACTTTGAAAAATGTAATCAACACTTACAAATGTTTTTATCCTATTCGTGGAAACCATTTTTTATCTCCAAGTCCAACAAAAGAGACTAAATCCGTAACACACACAAAACAGTAATTCCAATGAAGTAAACAAAAATTAGAGCGGCAGTGTTGTTTTAGGACAGTCCGGCGCTTAATAATCGCAAAGTTTGTTTATACAAAGAATTCGTTAAATAAATTGATTACACGTTTTTGACCGAAAAAAGTCTTTTTGAACCTAGCTCGGGTGTAAATGAATACTCACATCGTATAAAATATTAAAGAATTTTGTTAGAGAACAAGACAAAGAGAAAGCATTTAAAATTAGTAATTTAAAAAAGTTCCCTGAATCGTGAAATACGTTCGAAAATATCAATTCAGTTCATTCGCCGAAACACAAATCGCATGTCCATATCCAGCCGGCTGGTGCGATCTGCCTCAAGGCTATATTGCACATGGAAAATGAAGCAGAGCAGCACATGAAGGCAGATTTAACCGTAAATTAGAGGCTTTAATGCGATATTTAGAAAGCATTTCTTTACAAAACTATGACCAAAATTCAATAAGCCCACTTATTCATTTCGATAATAACGAGTAGTATAGTAAAAACGACCTTAACGCAAGTTTTCGAGGAGCCACATATTTGTGTCAATCGATGGAGCATCATGTAAACAATATTATTATTGTCTCTTATCGGCGCCCGTAGATTAATTCGAATAGTGTTAACGATAGTACCGCTGCGAGTGTACATGCGACCTTATGTCCTGGGGCCCCCGACGTGTTGTTTTGAACTTAATGTCGAACAAATGTAATAATTGACAAAGGTTATCAGCTCTATTTGTTCAGAGGCATCGACGGACCGCCGGCAGACGGAAACGCCAGTGCTCAGTCTGTCGCCCACGTATCAACATTTTTAAAATGTACTCAGTAACCAATAAGAAAGTTCACTGGATCTTGTATATTTTAATTCTATACGGGAAAATAATAAGTAGTGAATCGCTAGCTTTAAATTCAGTGCTGAAAGACATATGTAGCAGGTCCCTCGCTAACCTTATTTTCCAAATTTGTACCGGGGACATCCCAGTTCAAGACCTGCCCTCGTCCAGTCTTTCGAGGAGATCGAAGAGAGCTGCGCTGCTCTATGCCAAAGAACGTCACAAGCGACAGATCGTCGACGAGTGCTGCCTCCATCCGTGCACTGTGGCACAGCTGGTCCAGTATTGTCCAGAAAATTGGTGATGTGTCTGTATATTATTATTCAGAAAAACATTTTCGAGCACACCCGTGTGATTGTTTATTGAAGGTGAAGAAAAGAACGGTAACCTCAAGTTTGATCTCAATTCTAGTACTTATAAAGGAGAGTTTGCTTTTGGAGTATTTTGCGGGCATTAAAAAAATTACAGATGCTCGAATGAAAATGACGAAAAAGCGAATGGGTAGACAATTAAGATACAAACTCTAGCAAATAAATATTTAAAAATTGTTGAAGATGGCGACATAAGACTGAAACTACACAACTAATATAACAATAATGTTAAAAGTAAGGATAAAAGGAAAGTGTAATCGACAGCTATAAGAGAAAAGAAAGAATAGATTAAAAGACAATAATTATTTCATAGAATTGAAGAGTTTGAATATAATCTAATGATGAAACATCAAGTCTACTTTCTTGATTATAAGCTCCGTGTTATTACACGTGTAATTGTTACAGCTCTCATTTATTATAATAAAGTTATGTTTAATCTGTATATTCCAGTTTATTTACACCCTTGCACCAATAAGAATAATAATCCAACAAAAGTTTGAAATTCATCTTGCCGTTAACGAAAACAAACTTGTAGTGGTTTAAAGTTTTAAATATTGCTACTTTCGCTGCATCAGTTTCTTAAATCTTTTGCATAAAACGATTTATCTTTCTGATACAAATATATTTCACCTTTATGTTATTAATATATGTTAAGTGCAAGAAATGTTTTTAGCCAACTTACATATTGAATTTTAACTATCTGGTTTGTTAAACTGCTGGTGTACGTGATTTTTACTATATTTTTGAGTAAGAATAATAGATTAGATTTTCAGATCATCTAAAATAATCTACGCTAAAGTAACTTCACTGGTTGTCAGATTTAAATGTGTAGATTGCTGACACAACCGAACTAAAGCAAAGTTTTGACTTTAAGATTAACACAGGATTTCCATTCAATAAAAATAGTGAAAACCTCAAACATTTTATTCAAATTCTTCCTCAGCCTCAAAAGCATAATATCAAGTATTCCAAAAGCGTCCTTATCGAAAATTAGTTGCATACATTTTTAAACCTCAAATATTTTCGGGTCGCGTTTGGGACGAAATCTAATCAGACCCTAATTTGATTTGCGTGGAAAATGGTCACTCGATAAGCGCTTACCCAAGGCAAAATAGAATTTACGTTCCCTTAGCTAACTCCCACAAAAAGGGTCCCAAATAAATCTCTCCATGAAATAAAGTCTTTGTTGATGCCTTTATCTGAAGTTGTGGTCGTGAATGGCATTCTTTACGCCCTCAATATTTAGGGACTCAATTCAACCTTAGACGCAATAATGATTAATAATAGTGTATAGGATATCCTTAGGTACTCTGAAAAGGGCTCCATGGATTTTTACTGTCATGACACTTTCAGGTTATTTTTACCCTTTTTACACCTCTATCTGATAACAGCTATCGCCCATTTATTATAGGGTATTGTTAGTCAGTAATTATAACATTTTAACTACGTGTATTTTATCTTAACTTAAAATATTATAGTACCTACCTACCTTTGCCGTTTGTCGTGTACTCAACTATTTAAGAGCATAACGTTAGTACTACAATTTAGTAGATATGTTATTGAAATATTAAGGGTAACCAAGTTTAGGTTATTTTATGTTATTTGTTATATTTTGTTTTAATAAGTACTTGTTGAGGAATAAATTAAACAAAACAGCCAATTGCGAGTCTAATTCGCGAGGGTTCCTTATCGAAATTCTATGTCTAGAAACCTGTAGACATAGAATTTCGATTTTGTTACGGCTAAAAGGTATAATACCTGAGTATTTGATATGAGTTCAAATTTAATACTTGTAAGCATTCATGAAGAAGACGGTATTAGGTCCAAAAGACTTTAAAGTATATAGGTATTTATTATAATATGATCTAAGTAGTATTTACGATTCTCAGAGTTTGATATCGTTTTAATAATGCTCTTATTGAAAAGAGGACCAATGAATAATGTTTCAGAATCACGGATATAACGGGTGTAAAAAGAACAGTCACTATAGCTTTGGGATATGATTATACTACCTTCTTTCATGCTAGAAATGTATTTTTTTTTACAAAAATAAAATTTTTTTTTTGCTTTTTCGTTATTCTTGCGACAAAAAGATAAGAAATGGTAAAAAGTAAAAACTTTTTTTTTTAGTTTTTGAAAAAAAATATTCTAAAATGTGTATAATCGTATCTCAAGTTTATAGTGGCTGTTCTTTTTGCAACCTGTATATTGTTTGGGGATAGTGCTTTATAAAATCATGAGGTCATATGTCTGCTTACTTCAGAACCTTGTCTGTTATGTGATAAGGCTCCCCTGCACTCGTGTTAAGGGTCGCGTCGCTAATCTCGCGCGTGGCGAACGCATTTTCCGCCAGACATGCATTTCCATTGACGTCACACACACATGTACCGTTCCGACAGTCTTGATACAATTTGTCGACCTTATAATAATAATAGCTCCCCTCACCGATTTCGGTGTCGGTAGCCGATTTCAATGAAACCAGGCCAACTACGCAGGAGTTATTTTATAGTGCCCAAGTGTGTGCGCAATACACAGAAGCCCTCTCTCTTCCTTTTACTCTCATAACCCAGTGGGACGGTAAACCGACACGACTGGCGAGAGAACAGGCGCAGGACCGACTTTTAACATGCCCATCCGACGGTGATCAGCCTGCATTGTCCTAACCAAACCTGAAAACAACATTTTTTGTTGTTCCAACGCTGGAATCGAACCCACGACCTTCGGGTAGAGATCGAAGCTCTGAACCACTAGACCACGGAGGCGTTATCACGTAGCAATAAGGTTCAAAAGTGGCTAACCGGATCTGACAGCGACTGTACATTCGAGAATGCGTCTATCACTTTCTATAATACTGTGTCAGAACGATAAAGAATAATGAGACATAGTTATGTTACATAAGCAAAAGATATCTATTATATAAAATTCCACTTACTTGTTCACACAGCTCTCATTTAAAAACAATTCTAAAACTTGAGATAATTGAAGTAATTTTGGGTATAGTGCAGGTATATCAAACATTTAAAAAAAGCCTAAATGTTTTTTATTTTATGTACATCTTTAGCTAAGTCGAGTACTTGAAAAAAACATATTATTGCTAAAATCAGCCTTCCTATACAAAACCTCAAAGGGACACCGGAAAACCTTGAGAAAAATCTTAACCACAACATCTCTATTACAGTCATTTTGTCGTCGATAAAGAGCAGATAGTACTCCAATACCTGGTCAACAAGGGCCTTTCTGTACCTTTTATATTCCTACCCTGCCCTAATTCCTTTCTTTGTTCTTTTATCTTTAAGAAACCTATCTTGCGAGGGATAACGCTTGAGACACATCTAGTCTTTTAATCAGTGTTTGTGTAAAGAGTATTTGAAATATTTTGTTGTATCCTGGGATTTGGACTACATTTTTTTAATGGTGATGTTAATGATTGAGAATAAATTATTTTTATTGTGTTTTAAATCTATCACGTCAATGTGTATGCTGTTACTACCAGCGAAAACTTTTAATCGGCTCTATAATTATGTATGTTATTGAAAGTACCGTAGGTTCTTGATGGAAATACATATTATAAAGTAATATTACACTAAATACTTGCACTTTTTTCCCACTTTATTAGTTATTTTACAAATTATTTCTTAAAATACACGACCGGTTTCGACATAGTCATCATCAGGTGTAGGTAGGATTAAAATTTAAAAAAAAATTGTAAACATTGTGCAGATTTTTTTTGAGTTGCCAGCATCAAGAAAAAAATGTACAATTTTGTGCACTTTAACTTAATTATTTTGTAAAAAGTGCAAGTATTTAGTGTATTATTACTTCTATAATTATGCATTCTGTTTTTATTTTAAATATTGTTCCTAGCTGTAAGTGTTCCATGTATTTTAAAATAAAATAAAATAAATAACTATTACTTTACTATTAAACTGTTATGGATTTGGTTCACCCACATTACATCATTATACAATAGTTATTCTAGGAAGAGTGTATTTTATTTGATTATAAAAAGAAACTACGTAAATAAGTCAAAGTATAAGATAAATCCGTTTTGTAGCTAAGGTGCTAGAGACACCATATTTATAGTTTTCACCTCCTTTTTGTGTCGAGAGTCAATTCAAAATCAAAATTAAAATAGTTTATTTCCAAATGAAACTTAACAAGCTTTTTTCGGAAAGTCAACAAAAAGGCTACCACCGGTTCAACCCTAGCCTGCCGAGAAGAATCGGCGTAAGAAACTCGGACGGGGCCATCATTTAGCAAAAAGATGGAAAATAGGCATGACGAAAGATTTTGAATTCTACTTTTGTAAAATGGATACACATTTGCTAATTATGAAAAAACCTCTATTTCGGTAACAAACTAATGTATAACGAAGATTATAGTCATTTTTCTAATATATTTTCAATAGTGCGCCAAAACAGGTCGAAGTGTCATGGCGTCGAGTGTGACGTCACGCCTAGGTAAACGTTAGATGCTTACGTAAACCATAGCTATAAGAGTATTTATAATGACTAGCAGCGATGGACCATGACAGTTATGTTTACCTAGACGTGACGTCATGCGCTGTATTGCGGTGTTTCAGTCAAAATGGCCGATTGCACTGTTTTAATCTTTTAATTTATTGAAAATCTTAGTTAATAATCACAATTTTTTATATAAAAGTATATCAGTATTTTAAATCTTTTTTATATCTATTTTACCCTGAAATCATTAAATCATTGATTATTTGTTAATGTCGTCATGCCTATTGTTGTTTTTAAAAAGTGTATAAGTACAGAATATTATGTTAACAATGTAAAAACTTAATCTATATATTATAACACAAGTCAAAGTACATAAAGTATATTGAGGTAGCCTTACATGTGGCCATCTTATTCCCAAGCTGTGCAATCGTCAATGAAATCATTGACCTTATAATAAGCTTTAGTTTTTATTATGAAAGCGAAAGTGAAAAACTCCTAAATTAGCCGTAATGAAACTAAAACATTTATGTAAAAAAATGTATCGTCAATTAATGTGTAACACCTCTTGAAATTGGTGAAATATGTCCATAAAATAAATACTACAAGGCCCAACTATGTAATTTTTATGGGAGCTATTGTGCGTCGAATAAAAAAACAATCACCCAAATCGGATCATTGACCTCAGAGTAATCGGTGTACAATGTACATACATAAAAAAACAGTAGAATTGAGAACCTCCTCCTTTTTTGGTTAATAAGGGGTAGATCATTTAGCCTACAGCTGGTTTTTTATACAGTGTGACTGGTGAGACATGAGCAATATTTAAGGACGTGATATTTGGCCATTGTATGAGATGAAAAAAGAAATCAATTATTCACTGAGTAAATGTAGCTTAAACTTGCTTAAATTATTTACCCAATGCATAGAAGCCGCGTGTAGGCCGCCGCCGCGCCGTGCCGCGCCGGCCGCACAGGTATGTCTACTTGCCTAGCCGCGTGATTTTCATAGTATCCATGATTCATTTATTTAAAGGAAAATTTGGTAAAAAATGAAGTAACTAATTTTATTACATTTTTATAATGGGAATCGAGTACCGAGTACTCTCCGTAAGTATTGCACATGAGTCACCAGTCAGGCTGTATAAATAAATAAAAAACACCAAACCGAGTGAACAAAAATTGTAGTGACATACTTAGGCCCGTATAAATAAAACAATCTCAAACCTAACCCTCACCTTGAGAACCTATTTGACAGATTAAACCACGTTTCGTTTCACTTTTAAAAGTTAACAACTTTATTAAAGTTACATAGTACTTTAATTTCTTTTCTTTTTATACCGTTATATTCATATTATAGATTACAGGAAACAATAAAATAAGTATAATGTACATTTTATAATCTTTATTTTTACGTTTTAAGAAAGAAAAAAGGTAAAGTATGTAACATGAGTAAAATTATTCATTTTTAAAAGTGAAACGAAACGTTTTTTTATCTGTCAAATAGGTTCTCAAGGTGAGGTTGGGTTTGAGATTGTTTTATTTATAAGGGCCTTAGAGCCTTTTAAATACTGCCGTAGAGGAGAATTTACACCATAATTTTTTTCCTATGGCACGAGTTACTAAAATAAACGTTTCTCAAACGTTTGATTGATTCCTTGTTATTCCGGATTTTATTGAGAACGATCAAATAAATAAAATATTTATGATTTATATCTGATGTGATGAAAGTTAAAATGCAATCGGATGCATTTTAACTTCCACGTCGGATTCTGTCTCTGGGGCATGAGATTGGATATTTTCAATATACGACTCAAAGCGGGACAGGAATCTCATTGCAAATTACATGATACCTTCAATAAATATTTTATTTGAATGTTTGTATTTGAACCGTGATACAAAATATGGTAATTTTATATATAGACGCATCAAAAATTACCATATTTTGTGACACGTTCGCAGCGACAATACACTGCTTTTGGTAAGTTTGAACTTTTTAGGTATTTTAGTAATAAAAATATGTAAATGTTGTCTATGGAATCATAAAAAAATATTTACCAAATTAATGGGTTTCCATATTTATAATATAGATTTTCTGAAATGATAAACATTAAATTACATAACGTATCACAGCGTAGAAGTAGTATAGTTCACTCTTTATATAGAATCTAGTTGGCCCACTTCTTTGAGCATACAAACCGTTTAAACCATCCCAGGACTTCCATAAATATTTCAATACTAAAAATAGCCGAATCGGTTCAGCCGATATCGAGACTAACAAACAGCATTTAATTTTTATCTATAAGAAGAAGAAGGTAAACAAATTATCTATACTAATATTATAAAGCGGAAGAGTTTGTTTCTTTGTTTGTTCGTTTAAATGTAGCGCATTTATCACAGAAACAACTGATCCGATTTGAAAACATTTTTTTTTTGATAGCCCATTTATAGATGAAGGCTTTAGGCTATCTATATAACATTACGCTGTGACCAATAGGAGCGAAGCGTCAGAGAGAAATGTTGCAAAAAACGGGGATAATTATTCACATTTGAGGACTTTTGTCGCGTGCGCTGTTGATGTTATGATAAACGGTTTAAGTTACTCAAAAATATGTATGAAAGAAACGTGAGCAATCAAAAGATAATCTCGACAGTGTTTCCGACAACCACGCAATCGAAGTCACGGGCTGTCCAGTACAAAATAAATTGTAAAACGCTACAGAAGTTCAATCTCCAAGAACATTACGTTTGAAGGCAGTAAAACTTTCGCCATATTGGTGCAAATAATCCTCGAGCGCGGTATTTTCACACAACATTAATCCTATGGGCGCTATAAATTCATATTTACATTGTTTACTGGCAAGTTCTGAGCGAGGTTATAAATCGACGCGATATCGTTTCAATGCAAACGTTACCCTTTTCAGAGATCCGTACAAGAAATCCTTGCATAGTTCGTCCCTGATAAATTTAACCTAAAAGTAAATAAACCGAATAGTCACTGTACACACTTATCAACACTTTCACATGTATATTAATGGATCATACTTCATTATTCATTACATTTTATAACAATTAAATAATAATTAATATGTTTAAACATCAAATGAAAATCTTTCACAGAAAAAATACGCCATTTTACACTGCCGATTGTAGAATATAAGCCTATAGTCTATGGATTCATAGCAAACAATAATAATAATAATAATAATAATAATATCTATGGACGCTTCACACCACGTCAATCTGGCCCCGTGCTAAGTATCCGAAGAACTTGTGTTACAGGTACCAGACAACGGAAACATATTTAATACTTTTACACTATAAACATATTTAAGATTTTTATTATATTAATACACAAATTTAATACACATCCATGACTCAGGAATATTTAAAACTTTTTTGTTCCCTCAGCGGGATTCGAACCCGCGACCTCCGGGTTAAGAGCCAAGCTCTGAACCACTAGACCACGGAGGCGTCAAAAATAATTAAAATATTTACAATAATAATTGTATTAATATTGGCCAATTGGCATAACTGACTAGTCTATGGTTGTGTCATAGACGGCTTTGTTTACGTTTGGGTTACATTTATCTCGGACGTACTATAGATGAGCGCAGAGGGGTAGGCATATTCGTAACGTCTTCAAATGTCGATTGTATTGACGCTGTCTCACTTTTGATCCAATTGATGACATGAATGGATGAAGGTGATATGTAGAAAAAATCTGATTTCGAGAAAATTGAGTTCAAACTGTCACTTAACATTTTTGAATACGTCGTAACGTATTAGTAAATTAATCTAAATATCTGTCTGTATAATAAATGTACTTAATACATATCCTAAAATGTTTAAGTAAAAGTTGGAACTTAATTTTCTGGGTAAAATCCTTCATTCATGTCTTCATTATCTTTCAATAACAGTCAGATGTTCCTGCTTAGCCCACAGCTAAGTCGCTGTCATAATTTTCATGCAATTTTATTTCGATGTCGTTACGAATACTTATCAATTATTGTACCTGCTTCCTTCTTACCCCACAGTTCGTCCTTTCGTCCATAATACTATTACCACCCTTGCTAATTTCGGTAATTATTTCGAGAGATTTTTATTACTTCTACAACACAATGTAACACACAATATAATATTTCTGAATAAAGGTGAAAAAGTATACCTTTTCTCACTTATAGGTTTTAATAAATATACTCATATCAATATTATGAATGAAATTGGATATTAACTATCGCAATACTGAGTTTTAAATAAAAATAATGTAAACCATTCAGATATACACTGCTCATCCCCCCCCACCGAGCCTTAGCTGACGGTCATAATTCATGATACTATTGTCTGATACATTTTACTATAATTAGTGTGTGATGTGAAGTGATAATTCACTTGAGAGGAACTTGGTCACATAAATCTGTTACTGGCTCTCGGACCAATTATGGTTTAGTTTAAATTATTTATTTCTCAAAAAACATTACATTGTTCACATATAGATAAACTTAAATAGGTAACAATATAACGTTTTAATAAACGGTTACGGATCCCTTCTAGACATTATAGCCCGATATGCTCTTGGCTACGTTATAAATTATATTATGTATGTATATTATTGTATATTTTATAACGATGGATAATAATTAAAAACAACATGAGCTCCTTTTTATCCCGAAAAAGTATTCCTGTGGGATAATATTTAGCGTGTATTGCGCAGGCAAAAGCTGGCTCTTATATAATATGTTATGGACCAGGTGATTAATGCGGGCAATATGAAAAATATCTATCTCTATCGGGTTAATTGTAAGTAAAATGAAAATTGTTATACAAAATGTTTAATTACTCCAAAAGGTGATGGACAATATTATTTATAATGCCCGATACAAATTAAATCTTTATAATTTACTAGCTGACCCATGTCCACTTCGTTGAGCATATTAACAGTTTGTGATGAAATTCAATTACATCGCGGACCCTGCAATAAATCAAATCAAATCAAATCAAATATTTACAAAAAAATGTTTTCTGAACGTCGTTTCTATATGATGCCTACTATGCCTACCACCGGTTCGGGAACTAGCCCAGCAAGAAGAACCTGCGTAAGAAACTCGCGTGGGGCCATCTTTTACCAAAAAGATTGAAAATTTCTCTTTTAAAAAAAGTATAAATTTACATATAAATATGTCAATACTTAAGCTAAATAACATAGAATGTACTATATATAAGTAGCCTTGTAGGGGGCTACTTTATTCCCAAGCTGTGCTATAATTTTTTTTCATATAATCATTAACTTTATAGTAAGCTTTTGCACACAAACGTTCTTTGACTACTTTCTTAAACTTATTAGTTGAAAAATTTTGAACATTTTCTGGGATCATATTGTATAGGCGTATACATTGGCCTTTAAACGAATTCTTTACTTTGCTTAGTCTAGTCACTGGAACAACAAGTTTATTCTTATTCCGAGTATTTCTATTATGATTATCACATTTTCTTATAAACAGGTTTACATTTATCTTAACATAATATAATACATTAGAAAGGATATAGTACTGAGAAGCTACAGTTAGTATTCCAGTTTCCTTAAACTTTTCTCTAAGAGAAGTGTTGGGGGCCAGCTTGTAGATTGCCCGAACAGCTCGCTTCTGCAGCACAAAGATACTATTTATATCTGCAGCACTGCCCCATAGCAGAATGCCATAGGACATTATACTATGAAAGTAACTAAAATACACTAGGCGTGCTGTACTTTCATCTGAATATTGTCTAATTTTACTAACTGCATATGCTGCTGAACTGAGTTTGTCGGCCAGTCTAGCAATATAATGTTAGGGGTCGATAGCCCTTATTACTCTTCGCTAACTACGATTCTCAGACCTACTGAATATGCATATAAAATTCCATAAAAATCGGTCAAGCCGTTTCGGAGGAGTATGGTAACACTGTTGCAGGAGAATTTTATCCATTAGATTAAATTGCACTCTCACAATGGAAATATTTCATAGTGACCGGGAATAATGTATAATGCTCAATTTAGTACTTGGTCCATAACATATACAACATTAATATTCCCTGTACGAATAATGGATAAACAAGACAAATTTCCAGCATCAAAAGACCAAAGTAAGGCAGACTGCATCACTTATCCATCAGCCTCAGCAAGGCCTCAGCATCTCAAAATCTAATCTTCCCCTTTGTTTCGTGCTGTGTGCACACGGCTTAACATAAGTCCGTGCTCACACGTTTTGAAATTGCTCAAGTGACCTTTGTTATGGTCGCCCTAAAGATAATCTTAGCCTTTGAGATAAGCCGGGGTAACTTCTCTTAGTTTATGAATCTATTCTTTCAGTAGAGATTTTGAGGATTCGCTGTTCATATTTTGATCTCATTCAGAGTATTCATTAGCTTTCACTGGGTGTTTGAGATTGTAACAAAGCTATGATCTGAAATGTATTATTTTATTTAACCCCCGTCAGTAACAAAGGATTGGTACTAGTTCACGTGTCCGTACGTGTGCATGTGTGTGTGTGTGTGTGTGTGTGTGGGGGAGATACGTTACAGACATTGTATCTCCCAAACGGATGAACCTCTTCTGATCTAGTTTTCTTTGTTTGAAAGCTGACTGTCGCAAGTGTTCTTAGATAGTCATCAACAAGAGGTTTCACATATTATATTTTAATTTTATTTATTCATTTTTCACCAGAAAGTGTATACAGAATGATTCATGTTTTATATATTTTAGCCAAATTTAGTGTGAAGAGAATGACGCGTAGAGAATTTTTTGTTTTGGAACCTCATATAAATTATTTAATATAACTAAAAAAAATATTCAAAGGTCTAAAATTACCACAAGGAGAGATTTTTACTATGCTAGGGCTCGCGGGCTCAAAGTCTATATATACCTACACTAACACACTGGGCGTTGATCTAACACCTGACCAGGATTGAAACTTCTTTGTTTTGCGACTTTTAAGGAAATATATAATCGTGATTTGTCGCGTTATGGTAAGTAATTTAAATGAGGTGCCAAAATATAACATGCTATACGCGTCATTCTCTTTACACTATAACGCATTTAAGGAACTGCCCAGGTTTTGCAGCGCCTCAGGTATGTTTGCGGAGGCGCGAGTCGGTGATTTTTATAGAATTACTAGCTGACCCGTGCCCACTTCGTTGAACATAAAAAATAAACCGTTTAAACATTCCCTGGACTTTCACGAATATTTGAAGACCAAAAATAGCCAAATCGGTTTAGCCGTTCTCGAGTTTTAGTGAGACTAATAAACAGCAATTAATTTTTATATATAAGAAGATTAGGAAGCGCCTCCCTAATGAGCAGGCTGCAGACTAGCGCCAACACTATCCTGATAGCGTTAACAGATAGTGTGGGATTTCCCATTGCTCAAGCACTGGGCGGGTGGGTCTGTACCCCTTAATCTAGGTGTAATATTTTTGTTTAATTGTAATAATTACTAACATCACTAACATAGATTAAGGAAAAATTGTTATGGATTCTATCTATATATATGACTAGCTGACCCTTGCCCACTTCGTTGAGCATAAAACAGATTATAATGAAATTCAAGTAAAAAAAAAACGCGGAACCCGAAACGCGGAAAACGCAACGCGGAACCCTCAACGCGAAACCAACAATGCGGAACCCGCAACGCGGAACCCGCAACGCGAAACCGACAACGCGGAACCCGCAACGCGGAACCCGCAACGCGGAACCCGCAACGCGGAACCCGCAACGCGGAACCCGCAACGCGGAACCCGCAACGCGGAACCCGCAACGCGGAACCCGCAACGCGGAACCCGCAACCCGGAACCCGCAACGTGGAACCCGCGACCCGTAACCCGCCACGCGGAAACCTAACGCAGAGCCCGCAACGCACTCGGGAACGCTGTCGAATGGAATAAAGAGTATCCTATGTCCGTCTACTGGCTCTAAGCTACCTCCTCACCAATTTTCAGCCATATCGATAAAAGTTCTTGAGTTATAAATAATGTAACTAACACGACTTTCTTTTATATATATAAATTTTCTTTTATATATATAGATTACTCCTACTAACATAAGCTAACGGCCGGTGAATGCTCCCTTTGCAGTCGGTCCAGCCCATTCGGAGATCATTAGTTTGATGACGATGATGATGATGATCAAAAGTAGCCTACGTCAATCCTTATAACTTTAGCTATCGTTAAAATCGGTCCAGCCGTTCCAGAGATTAGCCGGAACAAACAGACATACCGACAGACAGACAAAAAAATTTAAAATTGCATTTTCGTTTTCAGTATCGTTTTAAAATGTCATATGCATTTAGAAAAACGTTGCTAATTAAAGGTTACAAACTGACACATCAATTTTATTTATTTGTAGGTATAGATGTATAGATTTGGAACACCGTCCCGATCTTGGCCCGTCTATAGGGCTGCGTTTCCACTGACGCGGAGTAGCTTAGCGGTGCCCAAGCGAAGTGGAGCGGAGATTTCGAGCATAGCGATTGGTCAATTCGGGTACCGCAAGGTCCTCTCCGCCCCGCTCCGCGTCTGTGGAAACGCAGCCTAACGTCTATAACGTCATGGTAAGAACATTGTTTACAAATGGAAAATAAAAATTATGAAATGCTTTAAATACCGTATTTATATCAGCTCAAACTATTTGGATTCATATTTTTGTTAATCCAAATAGTTTTATAAATCCAAATAGTTTAAGCTGATATAAATACGGTATTTATAGCATTTCATAATTTTTATTTTCCATTTGTAAACAATGTTGTTACCATGACACCCGTGTCATAATATAGACTGGCAACGACGTGAATCGATCGAGCCCAGGTTCAAACCCCGCATGACCAACACGTATATTTTCTTCTGTTTTCTAATTTTCTGCTTATTTTTGTCAATATTTTCTTTCATAATAACCATTTCATGACAATAACGAACATACCGTAAAAAAAAGTTGCGAATTGGTCAAGCCGTTGTCGAAGCGCACACGATGTAAGAAATTTTGAAGGTCGTTTTTTTACACTTTGGGCTACATTTTTGTGGTTTTAGTATGGAACCCTATTTTTTTTGAAAATATAATACCTATAGCCTATGTTCAGCGCTAGGAATGTAGCTTTCCAAAGGTGAAAGGTGAATTTTTCATATTGGTTCAGTGGTTTCAGAGCCTATTCCATTCAAACAAACAATCAAATGTTACCTCTTTATAATATTAGTATAGATATAGATAAATTATTATTATTATTATTATCGTTGTAATATATGAACCGTGAATCAACCTGTATAATAAAGAGCAGTAATAAACCCCTGTAATCTATAAACTAAATATAATTAGCATGAACAAACTGATGCGTGCTGGGGGAACAGTTAGGTTGATATTTATGGTACTCTCTAATGGCTCCCGAGATCTTTATCTATTTGCCGTTCAGTCGTTAGGACTCTGGCCTGGGCTAATTTATTATTTAGCCCCGCTCCATTAACTAGTCTGCAACAGATCACTGATCATTGAGCAATTAATTTGTTTTTGCTGAGTCGACGTTTAATAGCTGCCCTCACGGATTTCGGTGTCGGTAGCAGATTTTATTGAAACCAGGCTAGCTACGCAGGAGTTATTTTAGAGTGCCCAAGTGTGTACGCAATACACAAAGACACGCTCTCTTCCTATTACTCCCATAACCCAGTGGGACGGTACACCGACACGACTGGCGAGAGAACAAATGTCGACGTTTGAAAGTATGGTGACTCTGTTTCGATAAAAGGCGATGAGTAAATTTGGGTTTACATCGTGAGTACTCATTATGTCCTATTTTTTGTATATATGTATTTATCAATTTCTTTTAGTAAAATCGCAGAGTCCTCTTTCGTTGTTCTACCTGATTGTTGATATTTTTGTGTAAACGCTGAAAACGAGCTTTCGTTTACACTAAAAGAAGTCAAGAAAAATCAATAATGCTCTTTCAGTTCTAGCTCTTTCTTGTTTGTTTTTTGGGAATGTATTTAATCAAGTGTACAACATTAAATTGTGTAACAATTAGGCATATATTTTCTAGGTACATTGATATATATTTATAAGAATTTCCCTTAATAGTAAATACATAAGCAAAACGAAACAGATTTGTCCGCTTACGTTTCAAATTCTCAATCACATTGCGCTGATTATGAGAGCTAAATATGAAAACAGCCTATAATAACAATAATTATAATAATAATAAAACCTATTTAATTTTGTAATCTGTACTTTTTGAAAATGTTTGATATTGTTTAATTTTTTTCAACACGAAGCTTTTGACAGATGTGTTTCGGTGACGTCTGACAGGAGTGAGTGATAGTTATTCTTCTTCGTCTTCTTAATGTCACTTTAATTATAACTTTTTTTTTTTTTTTTGTTTTATGTGTGTGGACATGAAATTTAGCATGAGCCATTATGTACTTAACTGATTTCTCTTAATCTAGTATTATGTATATAAATTGCATCTTTGTTATACAATTTTTGTAACTAATAAGCTGTGCTTGTACTTAGAACTTTATTATTATATCTCAGTATAACTCCATTAAAATTTTAATTGCCAATTTGTGTTGGGCTAGCATCTCATCTTAAAGCTAATTATATTTTGTTAGAATAACTGCTCATATTTGACTAGGTGTTTAAAAAATAATAGGCATGTTTGGATTCTTTCCATTTATTTACCTACTCTTTTTCTATTTATTTACTAATTTTATTATAGCAAATTTATTTATATACTTATGTTTTTTTTTTATGACACAGTGGGCTGCAGGCCAATTATATTTCAATTGTTGTAGGATAATATATTTATAGTGTTTTATATATTTTATTTATATTTAGTTTGTATTATTATCATGAATGTAGGTGTTGACTCATTTGCTTCAGATGATTTTTTATCCATTTCTTCTAACAACAGCGATGATAGTTTTCAAAGTGCCACATTTATGTCTCTTAGGGATACCATAACTTCAAATTTTAACACAGTTAACAAATGTTTTAAGGCCGTTCATATTAATGCACAGAGCATTCCGGCTCATTACCCCGACTTGCTTGCGTCTTTTGATCGGGCTAATGTTGATGCTGTCTTTATATCGGAAACGTGGCTTAAGCCTTGCTTACCATCAACATGCTACAGTTTACCCGGTTTTAAGTTAATTCGCAACGACCGCATTGGGAGGGGTGGAGGTGGCGTTGCGATTTATCTACGTTCTGACTTGTCCTACACTATTATTAGCTCGTCAGCGCAACCCCCTCCATCTGATGCTCTCGAGTTTTTGCTGGTAGAAGTCCAGGTATCGCACTATAATAAATTATTACTCGGGGTCTACTATTGCCCATCAATGCACAATGATTACTTCTCATCCTTTGAAAATACGCTTGATGCTTTTACACCGTACTACGATCATTGTGTTATAATGGGCGATTTCAATACTTGTCTACTTAAGGGTGATAGTCGATCGACTAAACTTAGTTCAATTTTAGATTCATATAATATGAAATTACTACCTCTGAATCCTACCCACTGCTTTCCAGGTTCCCGTCCTTCCCTGCTCGACCTAATCATAGTCTCCTCTCCTAATCGTGTTACTACGCATGGACAAGTCTCAGCTGATATGTTTTCATACCATGATCTTATCTATGTCGCCTATAATGTTCGCCCTCCCAAAGCTAAGGTAAAAACTCTCCTTCAAAGAAATTTCTCTTCGATGAATATTGAAAGCCTAGAGGAGGACGCACATAACATAGACTGGTCAAACTTACTCTCAGCTGATTCCATTAATGACAAAATTGATATATTTAACGCGAAACTTAAATCTCTTTATGATATTCATGCACCTGTTAGGCCCGTTAAAATCAAACATCTTCCCGCTCCCTGGTTATCAGACGAAATCAAATCTCTGATAAATGCTAAGCATGCAGCCAAAGCCAAATTTAAAATAAAAAAGACAGAAGAATATCGTAACAAATATATTAAAATCCGGAACCGCTGTAATATGATGTGTCGTGACGCACAAAGACGTCATATTCACGCCTCCGTTGAGAACGGGGATCCGGCTAAAACATGGAAATTTCTCAAATCCCTCGGCGTGGGCAAATGCTCTGAACCGCAAGACTCTCATAATATAGATATAGATTCACTTAATAACCATTTTACTTCCTCTTTTAATCTCGACCCCAAAATTAAATCACAAACGTTAAATTATATTTCTTCGCTACCTATATTGAATTCTGATCCGTTCCTTACTGTTCCAGTTTCCGAGTGTGAGATTAAAAAGCACATCCTTTCCATATCGTCAAACGCAGTAGGAGATGACGGTATCAGTCGTAGAATGATCACACCAATATTAGATATAATTGTTCCTGTTCTTGCACATATTTTTAATTCATGTTTAGAGTCTTGTACCTTTCCTGATGCCTGGAAGGCAGCTTACATAATTCCTTTACCTAAATCCTCCTGTCCTAAGACTGTGTCTGACTTCCGTCCTATTTCCATCCTACCCTTTTTATCAAAAGTTTTAGAGCGAATCATTCATCACCAGCTTACGAAATTTGTTACCCACAACAGCTTACTCAGTCCGTTCCAGTCCGGTTTTCGCACTGGTCACAGTACGACTACCGCATTGGTAAAGGTAGCTGATGATATTATACGGTCAGGTATGGATGATAAAATGCTTACTATTCTCACACTTCTGGATTTTAGTAATGCCTTCAATTCCATAGACCACGATATTCTGCTAGCCCGGCTTGCATCTTTAAATCTTTCACCATCAATAATTAATTTAATTCGTAGCTACCTTGTAGGACGACGGCAGAGAGTTAAATCATCTGATTATTTCTCCGATTGGAGTTATATCTATGCCGGCGTGCCTCAGGGTGGTGTGCTATCTCCTCTTCTGTTTGCAATTTTTATAAACCCTATAACTATATCGATTTCATCATCCTACCACTTGTATGCGGACGATCTTCAAATATACACACAGTCTCCTTTGGACAATCTGAATTCCGCTTTTGATCTAGTGAATCACGATTTGTCGAATATTTGTGAATGGAGCAAGAATCATGGACTTCTTATTAATCCTATTAAAACTCAATTAATTGTAATTGGTAGCCCCGGGCTAATTTCTAGAGTTGACCATGATTCTTTACCTCCTGTCCTTATAAATGGTGTAACAATACCTTTCAGTAAAGTGGTTAAAAACTTGGGAGTGTACTTTGATGAACATTTATCGTGGACGCATCAATTGCAAGAGATTAGTAGAAAGGTTTTTTCTACCTGGCGTTCCCTAAAACGTCTACGATATGTTCTTCCGATACCCACTAAGGTAGTTTTGGCTGAATCCCTACTCCTTTCCCATTTAGATTATGCGGACGCTTCTTTCACTAACTTGACGGAGGAACAACTGAACAAATTGGAGCGCCTTCAAAACCTGGCTTTGAGGTTTGTTTTCGGTTTACGTAAATTTGACCATATCTCCGAGTATCGCCTCAAGTTAAAGTGGTTGCCAATCCGCTACCGCCGTGACTCTCGTGTTCTCTCCTTCCTTTATAACATCCTATTTGACTCCCATTGTCCCACTTATTTAAAAAGTAATTTTAACTTCCGTACCTCTGACAGACTGGAACTACGATCTATATCTAATCTTCTTCTTGACATTCCTATCCACCGCACTAAATACTTTAATTGCTCTTTCATTGTAAAATCCATTTCCCTTTGGAATTCTTTACCTATCCATATAAGGCAGGCTAAAACTATACATCGCTTTAAAACTCTTATAAAAAATCATTATCTGGAATCATATTGTGTCAACCCTTAACTTATGTAACTAACACTTATTATTATAAATTAAAATATCATGTAGGTTTATCTATTGTATATATATATATATATATATATATATATATATATATAGATATATATTATATTATATTGTATACATATATTATATATTTATTGTGTTTATGTATTATTTTATTTTATTTACTTTTATTTTATTAAATATACTTTTGCGCAACTCCCATTCTCTAGCATTGTTTTCTCTAACACCATAAGGTTGTCTGGAAGAAATTGCTATCTAGTAATAAGGCCGCCTTTGTGTGCATGTCTGATTTTTGTAATGTATATTTTTTTGTTTTTTTTTGTAACTTGTTGTGTGCACAATAAAGTATATTTGTATTTGTATTTGTATAATGCCACACCGATTTCGGTGACGGTGGCCGGTTTCATTCGAACCAGACCAGCTACGCAGTTGTTTTTATTATAGTAGGTAGTAGGTACCCAAGTGTGTGTGCAATACACAGAAACCATCTCTCATCCTTCACTCTCGTAGCCCAGTGGGACGGATAACCGATACTACTAGAGGGAGATCAGGCGCAAGACCGACATTTACATGTCCATCCGCCGCAGGGATCATCTTTCTTATCACACAATCAGGTATCAGCCTGCATTGTCCTAACCAAATTTGGTAAAAAAATTTTTTTTATGGTCCCGGCGATCGGACCTCCGGGTCGTAAGTTAGGCACTTAACCACTAGACCACGGAGGCGTTTAAGAGTATTCTCTTAAACGCCTCCGTGGTCGTGGTATTCCCTACCCTATTACGATTAAGATTCCCTGATAGTACAAACATTGGTTTACCGTTAAATATAAAGAGCTAAGTTAGTCTGTCTGTGACATTTGGGTAGCTCGCCCAGATTTAAACAATTGAATTATAGTCGCTGCATTTGGAAAAGGGGCCGTATTATGATCTTTTACAATACCAGCCTGGTTCCAGGCAATTCAATAATACGGTCTTAAACTGTCTTGTTCTTTTTCATATAACAGCGACATGTTATACAAAATGGATCCACCCTAGTTTGGTTGTCTGACAGTGACATTCGGAAGCAAGTCCTGTGTCAAGTGTTTGCTAACTAGCTGTCATCGTGCAGTTATTATGTGATCGTATTACGAAAAGTCCAGGCAGCCATGTTGTATGGCTGGAATTAAGAGCTTGTAATAGGCCCCCAGCTTAGGCGAAAAACAAAATGGATCCAGATTATGTTTTTGGGCGAACATTTCTCAGTTTTTTTATTATAATATCTACTTTATACTTGTCCATGCCTGTATTTTTGATCTAATTGTTTCAAACGCATGCTAACATGCGTTGTATCAAATTTTGAACACCCATCATGTGTACATGCATTTAGGTTATGAAAATATTTTTATTTTGTTTCATTTTTACACCCCGACAAAAACTGCCGATGTTCTAAGTTCGATGTGTCTGTCTGTGGCATCGTAGCTTCCAAACAGAATAAACCACTCCTTGGTGATTGATAACACACTGTGACATCTTTAAGATATTATTATTAAGCATAATTAAGCAAACAGGATATTTGAAGTATCCCCCATTTTCAAGCATTGTGCGAATTGGTGAAGATGACTTATTATAGTTTAAATAAATAAAGTTCAAAAGAGGATTGGTTAATTTTTTTCTACTTCTTTTTTAAAGCTAACGAACGAATCAGAGATAACAATTATTGATCTGTGAGTCTGAGATCTTCTTTTGAACTTTATTTATATAACTATAATAATTCGTCTTCACCAATTCGCACAATGCTTGAAAATGGGGGATACTGAAAATATTCTGTTTGCTTAGTTATGTTTAATAATATCTTAAAGATAAGAAGCCCACTCGGAACAGGGCAACCTTTATACAGGAACCTTTCAATATTTTCAAATGAATTTTTGTCGCGATCTTTTATGAAATATCAAAGGAAGTTTTCTTCGAAGTTCATTATAAGACTCGATGCGACAGTGAAAAAAGGACTTGAGCTTTAAGATAGCTTGTAGCGACCAACCGAGACGCGCGACCCCAACCAGCGAACCCGTCAATCTGGTTCTATGGACGCACCAGTCGCGCGACGCAGTCGCGGGAATTGGTTAGAAGTAGAGTCCGACGGAAACTGGTTTTTCGGCCGAAACCGAATATTCGGCCGTGGCTTCTGCTGCCGAAACTTGATTTTTATCCGAAACTCGGCCGAAACCGAAACCGAGCTTTCGATCGGACACTAGTTAGAAGTCCAGTCTAGTCCGTACTACACATAAATAGGGTTAAGGTTTCGGACCTGTGGTAATTGTAATTTATTTTGAAAATTAACCTCCAAAAAGGGCTTTGTTTTAATTTGGAATAAAATCTTTTTATTTTATATTAAGATCTCGGTCGCAGTTGCGAACTGGAATGCTACCTCGAAAGTTACAAAGTTCAACATTTTAGGATTTTTTTATGTAATTTTATGATGTTCATTAAAATGTTCAATTCCTTCATTATAATATTTGTAGAAAGGATTAAAGGTTTAAGAGTTGACCTAATAAATATATATGCTGAGAATTAAAAATATGGGTCCTCCTTCTTATTTCCTACTGAATACCTATAATACTTTATTTGATTATGCTCATAAAAAATGAAAAATATATCATCCCCTATAATAAAAACTGTACAGCAAAAAAGGATTTTGCTACCTTGTTTGTCAAGTGACTCTTCTGACACCTTAGAAGAGTCACTTGACAAACAAGGACAAAATATTGTATAGCTTACATGTGGGTTATCAATCACCAAGGGTTTGCGTGAACTGCTTAGTTTAACACCATAATATCTCAAAAAGGAGCGTTCGTGGTCGAGGTCGATTTCCAATTTGTGGCATGTACCTCTTGTAGACCTCTATACTTTTTTTTTCGAAAGGGTACTCACAAATGGCATGAGACCCGATTTAGCTGTGTCGGACTATAACTAGACGGGTGACCCTATAGACTTGTAGACCTCAAGTACATTATACGGACGCTGTAACGGTGAAGAACAACATGGTGGGGAAACCCGTACATGGTTGGCCCCAGGCGTATTGACCAGTCAGTCCTCTGGATTAGACTGACTGTGTTGTGAGAATGCCGTATGTGCTGGGCAACCATGCGATATTTAAAACCGCCTGTCCCAGGCACTACAGTATTTAAAGAGTGGTTATGTCACTCAGAGAATACTGTATCTGTACTAATATTATAAAGTGGAAGAGTTTGTTTGTTTGTTTAATCGCGCTAATCTCTGGAACTACTGGTCCGATTTGAAAAATTCTTTTTTTGTTGGATAGTCCATTTATAGAGGAAGGCTTTAGGCTATATAACATTACACTGCGACTAATAGGAGCGAAGCGTTAGTGAGAAATGTTGCAAAAACGGGGAAAGTTATTCACATTTGGGGACTTTCGTTGCGTGCGCTGCATAAACGGTTTAAGTCACTCAAAAACCACGCGAACGAAGTCGCGGGGACAGCTAGTAATGTATATGTCGCAGTCATCTGATTGAATCAGCAATTTGATTTAATGTCTAGCGCGTCTATTGAATGACGACATTTAATTGATTCACTAGACCGATTGTAAATAAACAAGCGTCACTCAACATCCAGCTAGTTAGCGGACTGTAACAAAGCCCTTTAAACAAAGCGGACGTAAAATCAGTCAGGTGATTGAAATTTAGTTAATTTTTCCCGCAGTGTCGCTAGTAGTCACCAAAACAAATATGGCGGCAAACAACTCGCACAGATTGTACCTACATAGTTGATATTTTCATTTTCATTTTCATTTGGCATGTAACATGTCATGTCCTCATTTTTGAGAACCTTTTAAATTGCGAACCCCCCTACCAAACATTACTTATTATGCTTAATCCCATTCAACGACTATGCTAAAGGACGTTTACATTAAACAACTTGACGAGTTGTCCTTAAGTCGTTTAATTAATTGTCGTCATTTCATAAACGCGCTAGTCGTTCAATTAAATTGCTGATTTAATCAGATGACTGCGACATAATATATATCAATAAAGGATGCAATGCCTACTTTCGTATACCATCTGAGTGATCTTTCTATATTCATTCGACGGTATCGCTCTGGGAGTCACATTATTGGTATCGACATGAAGCATCCCGTATGTCATTCCCCGCCTGCAGGCGCAAGAAATTGCATGAAACACACCTAACTGATGCCCAGTCTAACTTGGTCTCCCCCTCACCAGTCCGTTAGCAGCAATCGCAGGAGACAGCTCATTGTTATGTGTCTTGTGTTTTTGGTGTTTGGTCCGTGTGTGATTTATGCCTTCAGGCATATTGAACAGTGATAGGCTATCTGCCATCTAGTTATGATCGAATGAAATCGAGTTTAGAATGATAATAATCTATATAGCAATCCGATCGTTTCGCTTTGTATATTATATTTAGGGGATTTTTACTGTAGGCTAAGATTGGTACAGTCGGAGTTATTGTAGACAAACAGAAAACATGAAAATTATTATTAATTTGCTTAACGGACAGATCTTGTCAACTTAGTATATACAGGCTGTAATATAATTAATGAGTTCTAATACTTTAGGGTGTCTATGGGTCCCGTATATAGAGTTTACCTACAGTGAAAGTACCAGCGCTGAAAGAGCTACTTTTTTTAAATTATTGTCTGTGAAAATTTATGATGTTGGGGCATGTCTCATACAAACATGAAGCTCAAAAAAAAGTCTTTCAGCGCTGGTACTTTCACAGTATACCTTCTCTACATAGGAGGGACATAAACATCCTAAAGTATTATTACTCAATTATTTTACACCTTGTATAGCTCATACAGCTGGTTTGTTTGTAGCCAGTCCAGCTACGCAGAAGTTGTATTACATAATCAATGGACCACAGGAGTCAACTTAGTCCAAAGAAAGGTAATAATCATCAATTACACTTTTTGTGACCTAAATTTTCCTTCATTTTTTTGTGATCTATCAGCGTAATAAAGAGCAGTGCTGGTCGTACAGCTATACAATAAATATGCTAACTAAATCTCCGTAAATCCAAAAGAAGAAAAGTTTAGAAGAGAGATGTTGGTGAAACAAAGGTATAAAGCACACTTTTTGGGTCCTACATTTTACTTGCAAACACAACCTCTTGAGATCGCCTAAAGAACGACGATGATGATTACACTAATTAAATTCCCGTGAAGATAAAAGTAGGAAAGTTTAGAAGAGAGATGTTAGTGAAAAAAAGTTATAAGCACACTTTTGGGGTCCTACATTTTACTTGCGAGCACAACCAAATGGAATCGCCATCGTGGTAAAGAACGACGATGATGATTACACTAATTAAATTCCCGTGAAGCTAAAAGTAGGAAAGTTTAGAAGAGAGATGTTAGTGAAAAAAAGTTATAAGCACACTTTTGGGGTCCTACATTTTACTTGCGAGCACAACCAAATGGAATCGCCATCGTGGTAAAGAACGACGATGATGATTACACTAATTAAATTCCCGTGAAGCTAAAAGTAGGAAAGTTTAGAAGAGAGATGTTAGTGAAAAAAAGTTATAAGCACACTTTTGGGGTCCTACATTTTACTTGCGAGCACAACCAAATGGAATCGCCATCGTGGTAAAGAACGACGATGATGATTACACTAATTAAATTCCCGTGAAGCTAAAAGTAGGAAAGTTTAGAAGAGAGATGTTAGTGAAAAAAAGTTATAAGCACACTTTTGGGGTCCTACATTTTACTTGCGAGCACAACCAAATGGAATCGCCATCGTGGTAAAGAACGACGATGATGATTACACTAATTAAATTCCCGTGAAGCTAAAAGTAGGAAAGTTTAGAAGAGAGATGTTAGTGAAAAAAAGTTATAAGCACACTTTTGGGGTCCTACATTTTACTTGCGAGCACAACCAAATGGAATCGCCATCGTGGTAAAGAACGACGATGATGATTACACTAATTAAATTCCCGTGAAGCTAAAAGTAGGAAAGTTTAGAAGAGAGATGTTAGTGAAAAAAAGTTATAAGCACACTTTTGGGGTCCTACATTTTACTTGCGAGCACAACCAAATGGAATCGCCATCGTGGTAAAGAACGACGATGATGATTACACTAATTAAATTCCCGTGAAGCTAAAAGTAGGAAAGTTTAGAAGAGAGATGTTAGTGAAAAAAAGTTATAAGCACACTTTTGGGGTCCTACATTTTACTTGCGAGCACAACCAAATGGAATCGCCATCGTGGTAAAGAACGACGATGATGATTACACTAATTAAATTCCCGTGAAGCTAAAAGTAGGAAAGTTTAGAAGAGAGATGTTAGTGAAAAAAAGTTATAAGCACACTTTTGGGGTCCTACATTTTACTTGCGAGCACAACCAAATGGAATCGCCATCGTGGTAAAGAACGACGATGATGATTACACTAATTAAATTCCCGTGAAGCTAAAAGTAGGAAAGTTTAGAAGAAAGATGTTAACACTTTCGAATACAGTTGAAAAGGGACCGTAGAATTTAGTGCCGTGGCAAATGGAGCAAACTTCGCACTCTGCCCCGAGCGGGCGTAATGACCCAACTTTTTTGTTTTTCTTGGCCCCACTTGTTTTGCGACAATTCACCACTACTTTTACTTAGTTTGCTATTGTTTATTTTGTTTGTTAGATTCATTTATGCGTTTTCCTACGTAGGAATTTTGTCATACAAATGGCTTTTTTAATGTTTTTTTTATTTGTCGGAATTAAAAAAATATAGTTAATATAAAAGATATTAATGGAGGAAGGTGATAAGTAGCAAAATTGTTATTTCGAGAAAATTGGGTTCAAACACTTAATTTTAGAATACGTCGTAATTAATATAAAGATCGGTCTCTACAATCAATGAACTTAACACGTTACTAGATAATAGATATCCTAAAATCTGTGACAGTTTAAACTCAATTTTCTGGGTAAAATTTTTTTTCAACATAATATGTATTATCCTTCTTCCATTCGTGTCTTCAATTGATAACAATATTTAAATTTTTACACTAATATGCGAAAGAGGAGAAAAATGTTAAATCTTCATACACGCACCATAAGTACATCATATTATACTAATTCTTATTTTGAGAGTTAAGTTATATTTGTGTTATTTTTAAGATGATCTTAAAAAGAAATAAATTTAAATGTCATTCAACAACGAATTTGTAATGTTTTCTCTCTATTTTCCTGAAATACGTCCCTACGTATTTCAGGAAAATAGAGAGAAAAAAATCAATTTTTTTGGGGAACTAGAATGCGACGTTGGCACCACAAAACATCTTCCTTAACAAACATCTGGGAAGCTTTCTTCAAGTGTCAGTTACCTTGCACAACCTTTGTGTCTCTGAAAGTTATGTTTTTACTTCAGGTACTTTATGGAGCATTTTGTCCACAGCGAGATTAGAATTGACAAACCCATTGTATCCTAGCTTTCCATGGGCTTATAGTCTCGTATCGTTCTTATTTGTGTTGTTGTACATTACGTTGAAGCTATGCTAACATAAATAGTCTAGACAAGAACACTAGAACAATTTTATAAGAGAAACTCATTTTTTTTTATTAATTTAATTTATATAGGCTTGTAACCAATAGCCTATATCAGCCTCATCATAACATGGGCGACATAAATTTATGGGTCTCAAGTCAGTTTTTATCTAAAAAAACACTTTGTTTGTCGTCTCTCACCTTATAATTCTGAAAAGTAAAACCATTTACTTCTTTTCAACATCAATCCATTTATAATAAAATCATTCCACTTTAAAATTACCTTTTCATGTCGAGTGCATTGACTCGTAGTCACAATAGCAGAAAATATCGAGAGTTCAAATAAAGCGAATGTTATATCAAGTAAACAGTTCTGTCATAAACTGCTGGCCAATCGTGAAATTGCTTCCATCAGATTGAAATACGTAAACTGAATTTAAAAATTGGAATTATTATTAGTTAATCCGCTCCGCTCCAGAGCTTTGGCGTATCGGATTATTGGATGTGATTTGTTGAAAATATTCAAAGGTTTTCAACATGTTAATTTCAGTAATTCACTCATGTTCGATGGTATAGTAGGATTTTTAGCATGAGAATTGTAAATGTTGCGTCGGAATCGTTAATTGGTAAAGTCGTTTCGTTTTGTGAAAAATTTTAACTTTTGTATCAACCAATTAATGTTAAAACCGACTTCCAAAAAAGGAGGAGGTTCTCAATTCGGAACATAATATTTATTTCATCAATTTCCAGAGGTGATGTACATATTTGACGGTACATTTTTATATCGATGATTTATGATATGTCGTCTCAGTACGGCTAATTTTGGAGTTTTTCACATCGCATTTATAATTGACTTTCGACAGAAAAATTAGGTGAAAAATATAAATATGGTGTCTATCAGTCTCTCTATATTTTACTTAGAATTTTTTTTTTCAATACAATTACAAGCTTACACCCTTGATTTCACGCATGCGTTAAGTTCTTCTAAAATAAATATAAAGTTCATTTTTATATCTTTAAATAAGAGTATTGTGGAAATTTACTCACACAGCCCTTAGGGGTTGACGTTCCAAATTACTGTCGTAAACGTATTATTATTGTCTGCAATCTTAATTACTATTGAAAGAGAAAAACCAGTACCCAATTGAATCTTCAAAGCGTTTAATAATATCTTTACACTTGAAATTTTCACAATGCCCAACACGTGGTTGATGAAATCTTTCTATTTTCAGTAATCAAGATAAATACAATAAAATCTGAATAGATACATTCCAAAGCCATATAATGATTACTGTGATAAATAAAATATTGTTGAAATAACAATTAACTATAAATATATATTTAAAGAATTCCTTTTGCATAAAAAACGTCTTTTTTCAAGATAGCCATTGACATTATAATTTTTTTGACATTTGACATTCTTTTATTTTCACATACCGAAAATCCAAAGCAATTACAATTCTAAACAATATAATATATTATTTAGAATTGCAATTACTTATATTAATAATTAATGTTGATTTTAACAACGTTATAAATGCAATAACTAATAGAATAAAATATACGAGTTAAAAAGGTGAATAATCAAATTGCCAACATAATCTTAGATTTAACACTAGACTTCAAAAACAATAATCATAATTCAAATCGACTGTGAGAACAGTACAAAATAAATACTTAAGTGTAGAATTTTAGAAGTAATAACAATTAAAGGAGAAAGCCCATTTCAGGCCCAGAGCGGACAGCCGTCTTAAGAAGCCTTAATTTCTCCAGAAATGTACTCTAAAGAGACATGATTTTTGATAACATTCAAATAACCGCCACTATAATCAGTAATGTTCCAATAAAAAAAGGAATTTTATTGGATTATTTGGAACCTAAGTAGAACGTTGAGGTGAAATGTTACCCGATGATAAAACTCTAATCAATCAATCCGAATATCGATTTATAAACAAATAAAATAAACTCATGTAAAATACAAATAACGGGTCACTGTTGGTAATTCGGTAAAGAATTAATCAAAAGAAAACATTTATCTTAAAACCAATGTTTACGTTTGTTACTATAAACGATAAAGATTCATAAAGAGTCATATTATATCGATTCTTTTTTACGTAATCGATTTATCGATTTCATTTTTTTGCGACAAGCGGCAACACTGATGACTGAAATGTCATTTTTGTGCAATGCTCAATGTGGATGCGTTTTGTTTTGTTTTCGATTTTTTTCACCGCAATGTGGCTTTCTCGCCTGAACTTGTTTCGGCTTTTCACGTACGACTTTGGCATTGTTTTACTAGTTTTGTTCTCTCCTTCTACGATTACTTAGCCCTGGATTAAAGGATTACGCTATTTGATTGTGCATACCAAAATGTCTGAAGAACATTGTTTATGTTGTGGTATGTTACCGAGAACCGTATTTTAGAGCCCAAAGAATTAAGTGTCATACAGCAGTGGGTTGCACGGCAGCAGGTAATCATAATATTATAATAAAATGTTTCTATTATTTCTTTCATTATGGTTTAATCGTTAAATCTTTTACGGTTGAAAATATTTATCATTAATGTTTATATGTTTTAGGTGTCAGGCGATAATCTTGTTTGCCACAATTGGTGGGTAGCAATAACTGAAATTCTTGCACTACAACAAGGGCTATCTTATTATATCTTACTATTATAAATTATTGAAAAGTCGGAAAAGGCCTTGAAAATAAAATAGAAAAAAAGTAAAAAAAAAAATATTTCTACAATAATGGCGGCATTTTAAGTTTTTTTCTCAGATATCTAATACTATTAACATTTTGGAACAGTAATTTTTAATGCGATTTTTTGATGTCCACATTGGGCCTGAGACACTATGGAGAGTGGGCTTTCTCCTTTCTAACACTATTCATGTCTGGTACACCAGATAGTTCCTATGAAAATCATTCCACCACAACATACAAAAACAAATTCAACCTCAAAGCAACGCACAAAAAGGAAAAATATAAACTAAAATTGCAGTTATGCAGTGAAAGCGCTCCAAACCATCTATTTCACAATCTCAGTGACAGAAGGGGCCTGTTATATCGCAGCTCTTATAAAATGACAAGCTCTCCTGAACTGGAATATATCTGGTAAATGCTCGCTGTAGCCGACAGAGTTTGTTTTAAACCTGGGAATATTTACGGACTAGAATAAGTTTTTCAAAATGTTGGTGTACGAGTATAGTATTAGTGCCGCTTTGTTGATCGTTAAATTTGAAATTGAAAACTAAATTTTAAATAACTTTTTAATTGATTTTTACCCGACTTCTGCGAAGCCAAAAGGATTTTGACAGTCTATGTATATTTTTTACCTCGCAACAGCTAAACTACTGGCTTGATTTTATTGAATGATGATAGATTCGTAATGATGTCGCGAGTAACATAATCTATAATATAATATATCTCCTAAAAATTAAATAACAATATCTATCTTTGATTTCTTATTATTTTAAAATAAAAATAGAAAATAAATTTAAATTGAAAAAAGTGAAAAAATATCTATTATATTGTAAAAAAGGCGTGGGGTGCTTATTAAGATATTATTAAAATAGAATTTCTTCTACTCATATGAGAAAGATATTTATAACCTTTTTTTAGAATAAAATATTTTGTTTTAATTATTTTCTATTAAAATTTATTTTCTATTTTTAGTTATATTAAGGGACCTATATACTATCACTCATTAGTATTACAGCCAGTAAAGTCGTGAAACTCCTGATGTACGATATATCGAATCACTCTTTAAATTCCTACTGTTACAAATTAATCTTTAAATATACAGCACTATAAATTTGTTAATTTTAAGACACACGGATATAAAGTGAAAAGATTTAAACTGAGATGTCTATTCTATGATGTTAAATATTTTGTATGTACAGATAATAATATCTTATACTAACATAAAAATGAATTGCTGTTCGTTAGTCTCGCTAAAACTCGAGAACGGCTGAACTGATTTGGCTATTTTTGGTCTTGAAATATTCGTGGAAGTCCTGGGAAGGTTTAAATGGTTTGTATGCTCAGCGAAGTGGGCACGGGTCAGCTAGTTATATTATATAAAGCGTGTTTTTTAGTTTTTTTTAATTAGTATTTATTTAAATTATTATATGGGAAAATTTATGATGTTGGTGCATTTCTCATAGAAACATGAAAGTCAAAAGTAAGTTTTTCAGCACTGGTACTTTCACAGTAAACTTTACACACTCTGAATAAATTTGGACTCAAAAGATTTGTATTAAATTTCTGATCATTATTATTCAGGTATAGCTATTTGTTTAAAGACATCAAATATTGCGAATCGTTTCAAGGTATGTTTGTGTAGGACAGGATCAAATAGATGATGTAATTGGAAATCAATTCGAATGTACTGTAATATTGGTTATAGCTATTTGATATTACAGAATACGTTAATATTATTAACTAGCAGTTTGCCCCGGCTTCGCAAGGGCATTACTTTTATTTCATTTAGCACACGTCTCTGTGGCCTAGTGGTTCAGAGCTTCGCTCTCGACCCGGAGGTCGTTGGTCTTGCACTAGTATAATTAGCTAACTTAACAATTTAGATTGCTATTGTTTTAAAGTAAGTTATTTATATAACACATAATGAGACTAAAAAACTCAAATTTCACTAAACTGTGGCTTTAAATTAAACTTTTCTTTTCATATTTTTTAACCCCCGACCTCAAAGTACCTATAGATAATAAACCCCGTCGAAAATGCAGGGGAATACCCCTTACGTGATCGTGAGTGTTCATATCTATAATTTACTAGCTGACCCGTGCCCACTTCGTTGAGCATACAAACCGTATACTCCTTCCCGGGACTTCCGCGAACATTTCAAGACCAAAAGTAGTAGAATCGGTTCAGCCTTTCTCGAGTTTTAGCAAGACTAACGAACAGCAATTAATTTTTATATATAAGATAAATAATTGAAGACATGAATGGATGAAGGTGATGATAATATGTAGCAAAATTATGATTTCGATAAAATTGATTTAAAACTGTCCTTTTATCATTTTAGAATACGTCCTAACGTATTACATATTACATTAATCTAAGCACCGTTTCTAGAATCAATGTACTTAATAGTACTACATATTATCCTAAAATGTATACTAGTACTACATATTATCCTAAAATGTATACTACATATTATCCTAAAATGTATAAGTGACAGATTGTCAGACTTAATTTTTGGGTAAAAAAAATTTTTGCGACATATCACCTTCATCGCTTCATATTGTGTTCAATTGTCACTGATTGACAACTCGGGGATAATTTGTAATTTTGTTAAGGTTTATTGAAATTATTTACACCTTTACAAGTAACTACATATCATATTTATCTGAGCCATGAAACCGAAAGGTTTTTCGTTGTCTATTCTTTAAAATACTTCCAAAGACATGGACTATATCGGACAAGCCGAAAGTCCAGACATTATCCTTGTACAAGCCGCTGTTCTCGAGCCCCACCAATCCCGTAATCGATAGCGTTATAGTGACGAAATAACTTTCAACATATTCTCGGTTGTTACAGAGTTAAGAAGTTTCGATCCTACACGTTAAACAGTACAGTAGTAGTATGAACATATACTTACTGTCATTTTGACGTATAAACTTTTTAAATCGTGTTTAAAAAAGTTAAAACGTCAAAATGACAGTCAATTTTCATAAACTGAACAGCCACCGAAGTTACGTAATCAAGGGGCTGGAACACTGGAAAACTCCGTAAAAGTTAAGTTGTAGAATTTCAATGTCATGATGGTGCCGTCATGATTTTTATAAAATTTAAAAATAAAAAGTCCAAAGTGGAAGGTTGCCCAGAAATAATAACATCGTACAGAACAATATTAAAAAGCGTGTTGATTAAAAACAATACCACCTGGTTAATAATATTATTCAGAATAAATGATTTCTAGTTAATAATGATTGTAATAATACTATGTAGACAAGTTTACAAACTGATGTGTGTGGTTCCGACGTTAGGAAATGTTAATAATAGGTAATTAACATTTTTAATTCATTCGACAAAATACCCTGAAAATTATTGCCGAGAAATAATAACATACTGGGCGTACTGAAAAATATTAAAAAGCGTGTTATTTAAATACCTTGTTAATAATATTATGAACGAATTAAATGATCTCTAGTTATTAATGTTGGAAATAATATACGGGGTGTAAAAAGTCACTATAACTTTGGGATATGATTATAGGACCTTGACTGATTCTAGAAATTATTTTTTTTTCAATATTTATTTAAAAAAAAAAAAAATTTGCAATTTATTATTTTAGTCGCAAGGCTGAACTGTTTGGAACAACGTCTGCATTAAATTCTTAAATTTTAGAATTTTTGCCCTAGTACGTAATGAACGTCTTGCGCGTGCTATTGACTACTCAGCGTAATCAGCTGATCGCTGCGTTGTGCACGTTGTACATTGCCTACTGAAATTTTTTAAATTTTTAATACGGTGGATTAAAAGCGAATGACTAGTACCAATGGATATATCTCTTGCCTGGTTATAGTGACGAAGTTATAGTGACTGCTCTTTTTACACCCTGTATAGACAAGCTTACAAACTGATGTGTGTAGTTTCGACGCTAGGAAATGTTAACAACAACTAACATTATATTTCATTCGACAAAACACCCTGAAAATTATATATAAAATTAAACCTATCCATACATTAAATTAATTGGCATAAAAGAACACTGTTTAAAGCCTCGCGTTGTTAACCCAAAAATAGCTAGAGATCTTGATGATTGATCTTGTGGAACATAATATTATATCATTTCGACGTAGAACATAGGTACTTAATATTATATCAACCCAAAATCTAAAAAAACTACAACTTTTCAGTAGAGTTAGAAAAACGTAATCATTTTAGATTTTATAATGACATGGATTTTGGATGTATGGTATACATTGTATACTGTACATAACTGAACCTCATTTAAAACAAAATCCACGTCATAATTAAATGTAAAATTATTAAGTTTTTTTACTCAACTGAAAAATTGCAGTTTTAAAGATACGAGGTTGTGAAGGTAAAGCGACGATTTTTTTTCCTTTTTTGTTTTTCCTTTTTTGCCACTTCTGCCATGTCTAGCTCTGTGGCACCACACCTATCCGCGGACCTTTTTTAAATCAATTCAGGGCTTAAGGATGTTAGAGGGTCGCTCCCGTCAGCTGCTGCAGACAAACGGTTGAGCGAAATTATTCATTCGCACATTTCACCCCTTCCATACATTCCGTTACATATTCATATTGTTTTAATGCCATTAGAATTGATATTCGGAATATACTTTCGTGCGAAATCTGAAACGAGAATGTAATTAAAATAATATTTAAAAAGCTCCTGTTTTATTTTAATAGCAATGAGATTATGTAGATGTTGCTATTAGTATGTCTAAGAAAAAAAACTCTATTTAATTAAATTTACTAACTCAAGTTATCTTATTTAAGTGTAAATGCCAAGTTGACATTATCAAAAGATAACAAAGAAATAAGACAATGCTCCCAAAAGGGATTGCGCCCGAATCAGGAATACATTGCTATTCGGCCTCTGACAGTACCCTTTTAACCAAGGGTTAGCCTCCCCAAGCTGTTATTAAGTGGGTATGAAGTTAAATATACCGATATGTTTTGGTTAGACCAGTCGCTTTGTACAGTACATGAAAAAGCACTTTGTAAACTTCTTTCACATCGCAGAATATGTACAGTAGTAATACAAAATATTCTGATTGATGTTTTCCTGTCTTACTGTGACAAGGAATAAAATAAGTAAATAAATAACTACCTTCTAATATCCAGTTTCTACATCTCAAGGGCGTGTTTCAACAAGCAGTGTTAAAGTTAATCCTTCGTTAAATATCATGTTATCCCTCTCGTATTTCCTGTCAATGAATGAGAAGTCATGGTATTTTAGCATGGCGTTGACTTTAACATTGCTTGGTGAAACACGTCCTTAACCTATGTCATAGCTACTCGTACTTCTACGCGTACCTACTTACAACCTACAAGACGTGACAGTTAGTAGTGTATGTTATTGATTGTACCGTAGGTTCTTGATGGAAATACATTTTATTTAGTAATAATACACTAAATACTTGCACTTTTTTCCCACTTTATTAGTTTTTTCACAAGTTATTTATTAAAATACACGACCGGTTTCGACATAGTCATCATCAGGTGTAGGTAGATTTAAATTTTTTACAAATATTGTAAACATTGTGCAGAATTTTTTAGAGTTGCCAGCATCAGGAAAAAAATTTACAATTTTGTGCACTTTAACTTAATTATTTTGTACTAAATGTGTATTTTAATAAATAACTTGTGAAAAAACTAATAAAGTGGGAAAAAAGTGCAAGTATTTAGTGTATTATTACTAAATAAGTTAGTAGGGTCACAAAGTAGATAATAAAGTGAAAAATTAAGTATTATAACGGCGTGTTTCACCAAGCCATGTTAAAGTTAATTCTTCGTTAAATATCATGGTTATCCCTCTCGTATTTCCTGTCACTGAATGAGAAGGCATGGTATTTTAACATGGCGTTAACTTTAACATCGCTTGGTGAAATACGCCCTAAGTATGTGTTATAATATGCATATTTATACTTAAATATTGTACATATAAAATGACAAATTAAAAAACAACAATTTGTTGCAAACACTACTGTGTTATCGCGTGTATAAATCACGTGCAGAAGACTCACAAATATTCACCATTATAATATTAATGTTATAAGCTTACTAGTTTATAACATTAATATTATAATGGTGAATATTTGTGAGTCTTCTGCACGTGCAAACGGCAGGACCAATTTTTATTGAGTTTGACATAATGCTGGTAGCTGCTTACTAGCCGACACAAAGGCTACATTTGTATCCATAAAAAGTAGTGTTCCCATTCCTACGGTTTTACGCGTTTTTTTAGTATTGAAGAAGATTACAATTCATTCGAAATATACCCAACAAAACCCTTACAATTCTCACATAAAACTAATAACGAGAGAAATAGAAACGAATTTGTTGAACTTTTTGTCGCGCGGAGAAAATTGCGAGAAAGATTAATGTTTGGCACGTCATCCGCGAATGGTGCCTAGGTTACCTAAAGTAATGAACTAGTATATTATGTCTAGAATTAGTACATTTTTTTGCAATAAATAATGACGATATAGTCAGGGTTCCCCCATATATTGTTTTCACTTGATTAATATCAAGCTAAGTCTTTGTGAGTACCTACCTTCATTTTGATCAGTCTTCCAAGAATTTCTTGGACGGAACTCTTGTTTGTGGTAGCTAACAAAGATAGCAAGAATAAATTTTGTGGCATTGGTAATTAAAGCTACTCAAGAAAAATTAGCTTCATACTAATCAAGTGAAAATAATGTATGGGGAACCCTGACTAATAGCTATCGTAGGACGCCTGGCAGACGTGAAACATAAAATATCAACCTAATCAGATCGTGACAAACTCCAAGTGGGACGTGTCACTATCTCATACCTTATCGGCCACTTGCACCAAAAAACTCTTGAGTTGGATATTAAGTTCACTCATAAAGTATAAGGGACCACTCAGGGATATTATAATAATGATTTTACATAAGTATAGGTATATTTATATAATGTTATTAAAATTTTAATTTTACGTCCAATGGATTATGAATGCATTCGTCTTAATATTATCGCAACCAGTAGGTCGGACTTTGAACCAATCAAAACACGTTTTATTTATAATTTAGACCAATCAAATCGCGTTTTATGTTGGGTTGACGTTTATATGAGAATACCGTTTTGCTATTTTGACGCATCGAGTATGAAACTTAGTTATTGGATTTATAATGAACAAGCTGTGTCCGTGACTTTGTTCGCGTTGTTTTTGAGTATGTAGCAGTATGTAGTATGCAGCGCACGCAACGAACGTCCCCAAATGTGAATAATTCTTCCGTTTCTGCAACACTGACGCTTCGTTCCTTTTGGTCGCAGCGTAATGTTATAATATAAGTTATAACCTGCAGCCTTCCTCTATAAATAGACTATCATACAAAATAAGATTTTTTCAAATTTGACCAGTAGCTTCTGAGATTAGCGCGTTTAAACAAACAAACTCTTCCGCTTTTTAATATTAGTAAATATAGTATAGATATAACATTTTGCTACAAAACATCACGTGAAGATAAGAACAATAAATATTATCAATTTTGGAAATATATCACGTTACTTTCAATTGAATTGGATAGAAAGTTAAAGAGCTTTTCAATAGTCTACGTTTCTGAAACAAAACACCATTAGTATGCACATGGTAAGGTAGATAGCGTCCCCTCGCGCACACACCGGGGGACCAGGGAATGAAAAAAATGGTTGCGTTTATTTAAAATTCAAATTCGAATATTCGAGTACAGGTATTTCGTGTAAAAAGCGCAGGCAGAGGGTGGATTGAATATTTTTTGTTTCGATACAACCGCTAGATGATATAATACATAGGTAGATATAGTATAGGTATGTACGTATTATTGCAACCGAACACTACCAAAGTTTCTGTATTATAATTTAAATTATATTATGAATCTTTAATTAATAAATTTGGACGCCTCCGTGGTCTAGTGGTTCTGAGCTTGACTCTTGACTCGGAGGTCGCGGGTTCGAATCCCGCCGAGGGAACAAAAAGCTTTAAATGTTCCTGAGTCATGGATGTGTATTAAATTTGTTTATTAATATAATAAAAATCTTAAATATGTGTATAGTATTAAAGTATTAAATATATTTCCGTTGTCTGGTACCTGTAACACAAGTTCTTCGGATACTTAGCATGGGGCCAGATTGACGTGGTGTGAAGCGTCCATAGATATTATTATTAATAATAAAAATAATTATTTATTTAAACATAACATTAGGTACATGCATTGAGAAAAGTATAAAAATATATTTTTTTAATTGGCGGCCTTACTGCTAAAAACAGTTTCTTCCAGGCAACCATTTACAAGTTGAAATTATTTAAAAAAATGTAGTAAGGTAATAAAAATAACAAAAATATTAATTACATTATAAAAGTATTTTATAAACTACTTGGAATTCAACAAATATAAAAGATGCAAATTAATATATTAAATGCAAAAGTTATATGTGTGTACGTTACTTCTACACACTTAAACTATTAACCAAACTTTAAGAAATTTAGATTAAGTAACTACTATGAGTAGCGCAAAAGAACATGAGATAAAATCTCGAAAAAGTATAGGGTTTTCATGGGATAATGTATTAACATGAAATTCATCCCGCCCGCCCTGTCTGTCTTGTGCCGACCCCAAAGAAAACTGATTTCGCGAGTGGATCCATGGCAAAAGCTAGTTTTTATAAATTCAGTATCTATGCGTATTTTTTTATATTTTTTATTATGGCATAGATAGGTACCTACTTAATTATAAATACGAAGCCATCAAGCTCAACTATGTGAAAACGATGTAAAAAATTACAGCAGTTGAAACAAGAATACGAAAATTTGTAAAACGGATCGCTCAAATGTACCGTATCTAATAAGGCTTTCTAACATCGTAAAGTAAAAGTCATTGTGGAAATTCAAGGGGGTGCGTCGCAGTGTTTTCAGTCAGTGGCTACAGCGCGTCGGCCGGGAGAGGGCGCCGCGCGGGACTTGTTGAACACATGCGCGCGAAATGTACAAATACAACAGTGAATAAAAAAAAAAGAAATGAGCTTTATATCCACCAACATCAACAAACACGCGAAACTGTTAATGCTACTCACTTTCATAACAATCATAATTATCACCGGTATCATATTACGGTCGAAACCCAAGGAAGTGCATAACAAATGGGGAAACACAACGGAGCCGAGGAAGGAGTATATTTACCGGCTTCTGACGAATACTACCCACTCGCTCATACAGATGGAGATTAAGGCGAGGAGGCTGGAGGAAAATATGCGAAGGATTAAGGAGAGGACCGCGGATTTACTGTGGAAGAACAAAGATAAGGCCCTCTGGCATATTTTGTTCAAAAACATAAGCCGGCACATATCCATTCGACACGAGTTTCGACGGCACTCGGCCTTGAACAGGATATTGCAGGATACTGATAGTGGTGACAGGGTCGACAGGAGAATGATATTTTAATTAATAAACTGTACTTTTTTGTTTTGTTATAAGAAGTCGGTGACAATAATTGATAATTGGATAAGGTATGTTTAACTTTTTAAAGTTTTTTTTTGCTCTGGTTAAATATTATTTTCTGTAGAATCTTGCTTAAATTTTTTTGTCATCTTGTGTGGATTTTTGTGTTGACATTCCGATTATAACTTGTACTTAGCTTATCAAGTAAGTAAGTTTTATTTCGATTTTTTTTTCATTCAATTTAGGTTTCATTCAAAGTACTTCATAATTCGTCTACACTAAGATAACCTAAACTAGGCCGCTACACTATTAAGTAATGCAAACAACTCAGGTTTCAACACACAAGACCTTATCTTGTAAAGTGTCCTACTTTCATAAATGTACAAAGCTTGCCATGTAGGTATAAGTTTAAATTAAACTTAATTATTTTTAAGCAAAACATGAAAACCTACTTACACTTAACACTCTAAAGTAAAAACGGTCCATACTGGAAGCACTTTGCACCAGCATATTATTATTATTATATGATGACCTCAGTGGTTGAGCGCGTTGGTGCTCGGTCGCAGGTTCGAATCCTGTCGAAGGAACAAAAAGTTAGCTGTGCTCCTGGGTCAGGGATGTGTATACATAGTAAAAATCTTAAATATGTTCATAGTAAGTATAAAACTATTAAATATATTTCCGTTGTCTGGTACCTTTTATACAAGTTCTTCGGATGTTTATCACGGTACCAGATTAACGTGATGTGAAGTGTCCATAGATATCATTGTAAATTATATTAATAGAATTGTATACCATTAATTTTAAATCATTGCCAAATATTTTCTTTGATTTAATGGAGATCACAAAATGCCAATATTTTTGTCCTACGTGCCTTTCCAATCTCCATGTAATGGTGAAATAAACATTTTGAATATTGGATATTATCTTTTTCTTTACAATACTTATCTAATATCTATGACAGTTTTAAACGTATGTCTCACCTTATCATCTACTGACTACCAATTCAAATTACTTTTTATTTTGATCATCAAAACGTCGGTGTTGACATTGACCTTCGTAAAGTCAACGACATGACAGCACGGCGTCGATAAACAAGTTAGCTCAGTATTCGTTCTAGAGACGTAGTAGTGCGACCATTACAGTGTTATAATGTCGTGTTGTAAGTATTTAAAAATACCTGTTATATATTAATAATAACAACTAATATTTTGGGGTAACTTTCTAATATGTTGAATATTTAATTTCGAAGTTTCAATGTTTTAGTTGTGCCGATAGAACGCCGGTTTGTTTACTCTTCGCAATATTGTGTGTTCTGAACATCATTTTGATAAGCGATGTTTGCGTTCAAAGTGATTTATTTTTAGTTATTTGTATATAAAAGTTTACTGTTTTCATCATCATTTAAAACTATCACATACTTACCTAATATAATATTATATACGTTCTTATTACGTATTTCTGTTCCTGTAGCCTATGCAGGAACGAGTGACAAGTGATAAATGTAATAAATAGTGACAGTTTATATGCAGCTCCGGAAATATGTTACTACAAAATAAATATAAATTTATTTTGTACATAAAATAAAGTTAAACATAAAATCTAAACTGCAGCTCCAAATTGGCCCGAGCTCAGCATGAGCATACCTAAGGCTGAGAGCGGACATGCGAATAAAAGCCAGAGTGTAGAAAATAGATCTCTGCATTAATACAATAGAGTTTAAAATCGAACACACCAGAGTCGAGTCAAATGTCAAAGTGAACATTGGAATATTCTGCACTAGTATGATTGAAATTTAACCCTTTGCCATTGGCACAGAGTTCTATTTTCAACACTCTGAATTTTCACCGGAGCCAAAACTCTAAATCTAAAGGCGTACTCAATGTCCGTCTACGATTGATATTCGATAACGTTACGAATACGTAGTTGTTAATTGTTCCTACGAGCCCCGGCTAATCCTGTCTAGTCAATACTAAAGCAATCTAAAGTGATATGTTAAGTGCCTATTTGAGTCATTCTGAGTAACATTAATAACCCAGACTTAGCCCCTATTCTCTAGTTAACTTGGGCCCGTATTAATAAAATAATCTCAAACATCGGTTTTAGGAATTGCGATCTCAACCTCTACTTTATTTAACATTTAATTCAATGATTATATTAGAATAATGTATATGAATAATATCATCAAGAAACCACAGAGGTTTATGAAGATTGTGTTACAAGTTAGTACCAACTTACATTAAATAACAATGACTTACTTCAAAATAATATTATTATTTTATAACAAGCCTATTAAAATGGAGAATAGGAGCTAAGCTATTATAATGTGTGTCATATTTGACAGATAAAACAATGTTTTGATTCACTTTTAAAAATGAACAACTTTATTTGTAAAAAGGGTTCTCAAGTATAAGTTGAGATCGCAATTCCGAGTTTGAGATTTGTTTATTAAGGCGAATGGTCAAGCAAAATGCGTTTTTCACGACTTTTAGGCTATGTTTTTCAGCTAAATTACAGACTGGGGAAATAAAGAAATTTTGTGTAATTATAAAGTGTATCTTGAAGTATATTGTTGTTGTCGATAATTTTGACGATCTTTACTCAGTAATCAGAAATACATTTTAGAAAATGCTATGACTCGCGTAAAATGAATATTTTAGGATGGATTTATTTTTGGTTTGGCTTATCCGTTTATAATGAATCTTTGCATGCATGCTTCTTTACTTTGTATCTTGGTGTTCATTGTCGATTTGTAACAAATACTATTGCAAAATAGAAGTTATATCATAAAAGGTCTTTGGTGCCTACTGTAAATCAAACACCACTAGTAAAGTATTTGCTCACAACATTTAATCAGGCGTTTAGTTATGGAATGCAACGTTGCCAGTTCGATGCAACCCATGTACAATGCAGCGTTGCCGTTCCGCACGGCGCGCACAGTAATTAGGCAGATAGAGTAATACAATCTCGCGTGGTCTTGTTTTGATTTGACAAATGACAATTGACATTACCGGCTTGTATAAATTATATATTATAGTTTGCACATGTTGTGTGATTACGGTTCGACTTTGAAACAAACATAGGTAATAAAAGTATTCCGAAACAAAGTAACAAACGATTATTGAAGTTGCTATATAAAAGAAGAACTCGTGTTGCAAATCAGACAAAAGCAAATGATATTAAAAAGTAAGTAGGTACCTATCTAATTATAAAATAGACATATTTTTTGATATTGTACCTATAATGTAAAGAATTTCCCGCGGTCCCATAGACTTAAAATTAGATATGAAGCTGTATTCCTGGTGACGATAGGTTCTATTAGGAGTTGGTCGCTATTGAGTTAATAGGTACCTACTTTTAAGTCTATGGAACCGCGGAAAGTCCCCAAAAGATCCCAAGATTCCGAGATACTACTGCGTGTACAGAAAAGATAAAAATTATGATGATCATCAGATGCATAATTATTTACAATTATAGTCTAGGTACAGACAGTGTCATTGTAATGTAAATGTTTATCATACAGAATACTTATCACAGAGACATCAAACAATTACTCTTTACTGCTACACTATTATACAGTTAAACCTACAGTTATACATAATGTTAAAAAAATTGCTTGCCATGGAAATATGCCATAGCTCTGAAGCTATGAACCTGAGTTAATTATCAATAAAGGAAGCCGTAAAAAATATTAAAAAAACCATGTCTTTAGTCAACAAAATATTGGCTCCTACTGCGTGTAAAGTGATTCGTGATTTTGCCTTTACAGTTCATTGACTTGGGTTTTTTTGTTGTTAAAAAATAAAAAATGGCATTAAAAATAAATATTGCTGTATTTGTGTCCTAGCTCAGAACAAGGGTAAAGAGGCAAAAGATCACACATGCTACAAAAATTATTCTGGTAATTTACTAGCTTTTTTTTGACTCGTAGTACCCTTTATTTCCCTGTTTTCTACGTGTATTAGGTACTATTATATTACTCTGACTGAGGTATAACTAATAGTTATACTATTTCATAATTAATAATAAATCAAAACTAAATTTAGTTTTTTCTTTTAGGACCGTCTACAGGAATGTAGTCTGAGATCTTGGTGCAAGGGTTTAAAAAAAGTATAGAAATGCGCGTTAAATATCGGACGGGGACGCCAGCACGTATTCAAAAATAATCCAATCTAGACCTTATGAAAATTATACCGTTGAAAAAGTAGAATGCCGGAATCATTTACTTACAAATTTTTGTTATAGATTTTTAACATTAAGTACAGATACAGAGTATTCTTTGAAATACAGAAAAAACATAACAAAATGAAGAATATTAGGTACCAGAAAAGTATCATTCAATACTCAAAAACCTTTATCCGTTCTGGATAAATCAATTGTTGGAAAAAGTCCACGCAACGAAATTAAACGGAACGAAGAAAAACGAATGAAGAGTCGGAAACTGACTCTGAAATATTTAGAGGAGATTGACCCAAGATGGAACAAACTATGGGGAAAATTGCTCAAAACCGGATATGGCTGAAGATATTATGCTGGAGAATTCAAAAAGAGTATTTTTTGAATTCTCCAGCATTTAGAGAGAAACGCCGAGGAAAGACAGAAAAAAAAAGCTGAAAGACTTCTATATGGATTGCATACTACCAGAATTAGTGGATCCTAGATATCTGAGAAATATACCCATTAGAGACCCACAGTATATATAACAGAGGCTGTCAACAAAAAAATTAAAAAAAGTCTAAAAAAAGAAAATTAGCCCCCTACCATTCAAGCCAACAAGTCCCATTGCCAACAAGGAAAAAAAATAACTTCAAAAATAATAAACAAGTTTATTTAAATGAATATTTTTTTTTGTAACATCCTGTATGAATCATCGATAGACAAAAGTTTCCTGTGTAAGAAGTAAACTGTAAAAAATTAAACAAAATGTATATAATATAACGGGTATAAAAAAAGAGCAGTCACTATAACTTTGGGATATGATTATAGGACCTCGACTGATTCTAGAAACTTTATTTTTTGTAAAAAAAATTTTTTTTTTGCTATTTATTTTAGTCGCAAGGCTAAACTGTTTGGAACAACGTTCTGCATTAAATAATTAAATTTTATAATTTTTGCCCTAGTACGTAATGAACGTCTTACGCGTGCTATAGACCTCTCAGCGTAATCAGCTGATCGCTGTGTTGTGCACATTGTAGATTGCCTATTGAAAGTTTTTAAAACAGTGGATTAAAAGCAAATGACTAGTAGCAATGCATATATCTCTTGCCTGGTAATTCCCCCACGAAGTTGTAGTGACTGCTCTTTTTACAGCCTGTATATATTATATAAAGAGTATAAAAAGAGCAGTCACTATAACTGTGGGATATGATTATATTACCTTTTCTCATTCTAGAAATGTATTTTTTTTTTAAATTAAGAAATGGTAAAAAAATATTTTTTTTTTGTTTTTGACAAAAAAATATATAAAAAAAATACATTTCCGAAATGAGGAAAGGTAGTATAATCGTATCTGAAAGTTATAGTGACTGCTCTTTTTACACGCTGTATATATATATATAAATTAGCAGTCATAAATTAATCTATATATATGGTAGGGTGAACGCTACTATTAAATTTCAAGGGTCAAAGGTCATATTTCTTTGTTATACTTTTCTTATAATTGGGTATCTCGAATTTGAGGTGAACTTACTAAAATGGCTCGACTAATACAAATAATAAGGGTTAAACGGGGATAAAATAAAAAAAATAATCTAAGTATATATTATTTAGTATATAAAATGTAGCCTCTGTTTATTATTACTCTGCTCAACTCAGAGAAATATGCTAAATGCGCCATCTAGTGAAAATATAATTTGACATCCTAATGCACGCTACATTGAACTACTATTTATAAATAGATGGCGTTAGCTCCACGTCCAAACACTCAAGGTCATTTGCTTGACCATTCGTCTTAAGAAAGGTTTAAATGCCAATTTCACCAATACGTCATGTTAAAGTTAATCCTTAACTAAATATCATGTTATCCCTTATAAATTTCCTGTCAATAAATGAGAAGGCATGGTATTTTAACAAGCCGACTTTAGAGTTATTCCCGAGTTATTTGGCGCAAGTCTCGCTAAGTATATTTTAATTTTTAATTATCACTGGTGCGTTGATAAGATAGATACTCTGTTTTTATTTAAATTACATAAATGTTATCTCTATTTGGAGTATATCTTCAGACGTCTGAAGATATACTCATATTTAAAGTGGAAAGTTCACCTCGATAAGAGTGGCTCTAGTGTTTCACCCCCTAAATGCTTATGACGAGCTACTCGCTAAGAAATAAAATACAACGTTTTGTTTTTTTGTAAATTAAAATTTTTATTCATTTTATTTCCCATTCCAGAAGTTGTACACAAAAATACAAAAAAAAAATACATACACAAAAAATACATAAACTAAAAAAAAGATTTTGATTGCTACATGTTTTTTTGTCACAAAAAAAAACTCTTCCCAAATTAAAACTTATAGTAACCTTTCTTTTTACACATACTAACCATTACGGCTATTTTTAATTTAGGCAGTTACAAATTATAATATCCTAATTGTATCCTGTTTTGTGTCGAGTGCATAGCTAAAATACATTCAGAAACAAAATAATGCAATGTATTTGTTTAGTGAGAACAATGGTAACCTACAATATTCATTATACACTGTGAAAACGCGAGTTACATTAATTGCATTCATTTTGTATGCAGTTGTTGTAACTTGTAGCTGGTGTTTCTTGCTAGGACTCGGCAAGTCCGGAGACAATTCGGACCAATCAAAATGGAACACTAAGCTAATACGATAGAGTTGAAAATGGTACGAATCATCAAATTTCGAGGCCACTCGTGCGTTTTAATATCAACTCTACTGTATTAACGCAGAGTTCTATTTTCAGCGCTCTGATTTTGTCTGGACGGGGAGAATTCGTACAATTAAGTCCCAGCACAGTTAGATGATTTCAACGGCGATAGACGTAATAATATTTCTTATTTCGAACCAAACATTCATAAATTGTTTTAGTTTTTTAAATCTTAGTACCGAAATTATATGACAAATTATTTAAATATTGTATGTAAATAAATCTAATGTCTCCATATCGGACTCAAGTTTAATAGCAATTTCCCTCAGGCAGGTATCTGTTGGAACTGTCCCGCACTCTTAGAGCTGATACGCATTAGGCGCTTATTAAATAAAAAGTGTTTGAGTATGTACAGAGTACACTGTCTGTGCATCAGGGTTACTCCCGAAACAATTAAGAATAGAATCAGTTTGATCTCAACGGCTTTTGGTATTTTATTTGGTAGATAACTTTGAAACTAACCAGTATAAAGAAAATCGATAGATAGTAACTTTTTGTACTCCCGACCATATCAAACAATCAAACTGAATCAAACTGAGAATCAAAATTAACAAACGTCAATTTCTTCGGGAGTACACGGCTCGATCGAATCTGAATCAAAAACGAATCAGTTTGGAGAGTAAGGCCCCAGAAAACTAATGATTATCATGGACACTGATCTTTTACGCTGCGAAACGGTGGATCTTGGCAGCTGCTTATAGGCATCGTATTTTGGTTTATTAAGTGGAAACTCAGCAATTGGCGCTGATCGCATGCTCTCGCTCGCGTCGTTCCAAACCGCGCTCCGAAATGAGATTATTTACATGATTCAGTACATATTTTTATACCATAGACTATAATAATTATATAGGTATGGTAATAAGTAAATCATTTTGCCTCGCCGCGACGTTTCATAATGGGGTTTCATTTCTGAGGATAGTTAGTACATACCATCCTGCATATAAAATTCAACTGTGCCAAATTTCTTAACCACAATTAACTATTAAGTTAAAGTTTGTACGTCGTCATTAATAAATATCATACAAAACCAAAACGTAAGGTTTAAGTTACACTTGATGCCCTTATTTATGTAAACCAAGATTACTTTTCTTATCTATATGTCGCAGCATAAACTACCCCCAGGTAAACAAACGCCACTAAATTGATGGGATTACCAGACAAAGGTGTTATTTATGTGTAGGTATTACCTGACGCGATTACTGAGGGCTGAGGGCACCCCCTAGCACCTTAGGACACTATATAATAGCTATCGAAAGTGCCCCTTTAAAATATGCCAAACAACATTAGTTGGCGAAGTACAAATTGAATGGTATTCGAATTGGAGTGAGAATTAAATTGAGTGGGGAGATCTGTATTGTGTAAATTAATTGTTTTTTTAAAACGAAATATTGTGTGTTAAAAGCATAGCAAAAAGGTATTTTTCTATTGATTGTCCAGTCAATCATATTAAAATAAATACACGGATGGTTCTACATAGCCGTACTACATCCAGAATCTGAGCACTCAAAAACGAACTATAGACTAATTCAATAAAGCTTAAACTTGAACGCAACAGTGGATATAAAAAGTAACTACGTTTAAAAAAACCGACTTTAACAACTAAAAATCATAAAGTAATACTTTTATAATGTACTAGCTGTGCCCGCGACTTCGTTCGCGTGGTTTTTGAGTGTTTAAATAGTTAATGTCAGTTGATGTCCACGGTCGTGAAAGCCACGCAAGTTGCGTAACAGGCCGCAGGCTGGTTAGCCAATTTTTTTTACTTAGCCATGGCGTGGGGTACCTATTACTTCATTTCTATCGGCTTTACTTGCTTATTCCTTGTGAAGGCAATTTTTTGAAATTCCTACCTATTGCTATGGCTTCCCTCTATAGGAAAATTAGCCTTTTCCACTGACTTTGAAACTTTGCAAGGGCCTTAATAATTATGACGTGTTGTATGACTTCACCTATCGTTAGGACTCATTTTATCTTTAAGCCTCCTTTTTTTTATTAACACGTTGACGGACAGTACCGCCCACAGACGTAAAGACTAAAAAAGTGATATGACAGAACGCCTCTCGGCGTAAGACTTTATGTAGAGCTAAAGGCAGAACGCCTTAAGACGATAAATTTTTCGTACTCACTACTTGACAGTACGTCTTACGACGTATATAATAAATCATAATAAATTTACTATGTGTTGTGACACTGCGCCTATAAGCAATGTATGAAAAAAGTAGTGTCAAAGCAGCTACAATCGGTGCAGTAGTACTGTCCGTCAACGTGTGTACCAAATGTTGTTCTGTTGGTGAGTCAATAAATAAATAAATTACGTAAAACAGGGTGATACATGGATCATATATTAAGCCGATTATAGTGTGAAGAGAAGGACGCGTAGAGCATTTTTTGTATGACACATCATATAAATTACTTACTATAACGCGACAAATCACGAATCTCCATAAAAGTCACAAGACAGATGAGTTTCAATCCCGGTCTGGTCTTAGGTCAACGACCAGTGCGTTCGTGTGTATAGACTAGAAGCTTTCAAGCACGAGCATAGTAAGTAAGTAAGTCCTTGTGGTCATTTTAGACCTTTGAATTTTTATCATAATATAAAATATAAACTCTGCGCGTCCATCTCTTTATACTATAGTCGGCTTGCTATATGACCCATTAATCACTCTGTATAACGCTTCGTGTGTAGTCATAGCGGCTAGATTCGAGCTGATGGAGCAAAATTTACTAATGACATGCTAATTACCTGTAGTTGATGATGTCTAATAAGTAAATCATATAATAATAATTATGATTAATTGGTTATATTGACGTGATATACTGAGACTGATGAAATACTTTAGGGGAGGCTATGAAGCTATGAAGCTGTGATGATGATGGTATAAAACTGGTCGGTAATTTTTCGTTTATTTACACTTACAAATAATAAGTTTATTGGGTAATATTGACGATGAAATTCCGTTCGCGTGTTATGTCGAGAATGTAATTTTTAATTAAACCATAATTACATAATGCGAAAACAAGCTGATTATTTCGCTACGGAATATTAAATATTATATAATTTGCAATAAGTAAGGTTCTGTTTTGACTTCTTTTTATCAGTTTTTATTTTTGACCCGTGATAAATTAAATATTTTACGTAATAAAACTGTCAAGCAATAAGCTAACTGATTTTGAATGACAGCCATAGCTGTTACTGTAACCGATTTTGATCGAGATTGTCATAACAGTCTCGATCAAAATCGGTTCGTTTGTTAGAGAGCTTCGATAGCACAGACAAACATACACGCACGCAGATACAGCTTGGCAAAACAGTCATGACCGTGGTGACAGATAGAACAATTTTTTTTCTCGCTTCTATCCTGGTTATATTAAAGTAATATTCTAATAGAATGTACCTATACTAATATTATATTGCGGAAGAAGTTCAGGAACTACTGGTCCGATTTGAATTTTTTTTTTTTGTTGAATAGTCCATATATAGAGGAAGGCTTTATTAGGCTACGAGTATATAACATTACGCTGCGACCAATAGCAAAGCGTCAGTGAGAAATGTTGCAAAAACGGGGAAAATTATTCACATTTGGGACTTTTGTTGCGTGCGCTGTATAAACGGTTTAAGTCACTCAAAAACTATGTGAACGAAGTCGCGGGCACAGTTAGTACTAAAATATAACAAGTACCTACCTAGTATTTTTTTATACTAATAAATAAAGTGCCAATTCTGCATAAAAGATGATACCGTTGAATAAGTTTCTAGTGTCACCTGTCAACGCCACCAGGACTTTTTTGCCAAGCCGTGCATCGAAAAACTTAACCTCTGTTTTCGTCACGTCGAGGGTTAAAAATAGCTATGAATATAGAAGTGATTGATTAAGTCCTAGGACAACAGTTATGCAAATGACTCGAACAATGGCGTTATCAATATTTTGTTAACGCGCCTGTTGCAGCGATAATGGTGATAGGAGGTGATTACATCTAGCTGTTTTGCATAACATTATTACAGGATTCTGGCAACGGTGTCCAGACAAATATAAACCTAAAATCAAAGAGGACACATTTCATTTTTGTTCGGATGTAATATTATATTGAGCACGACGAATTACTGAAAATATTACTGATATACCTATATTAAGTCATGCTCAGCTTAATAATTATTGAGGGAAAGTTTCTAAAATAAGTGAACTTTTTTACAATACAATAATGGGTACAAATGGGTTGTTGTATTGTAAAAAAAAATCTCGGCAATCGGGTAGCAAAAGCCATACGAACAATAATTACGTATTTCATAACAATAGCTCCTCTCGCCGATTTCAGTGTTGTGTTTGTGCAATACACAAAGACAATCTCTCTTCATTTTACTTTCATAACCCAGTGGGACGGTAAACCAACCGACTGGCGAGAGAACAGGCGCAGGACCGACTTTTTACATGCCCATCAAACGCATGGATCATCATTCTTGTCAGACAATCAGATGATCAGCCTGCATTGTCCTAACCAACCTTTGAAATAACTTTATTTTGTTGTTCCAACGCGGGATTCGAAACCACGACCTCCGGATCGAGAAGGAGCGAAGCTCCCGCGTATTTCATATTTACCTAGTTCCGTGGATTTCCTATAAATCCATTATCATCGGCTTCTCTTACCCCTTTAACTCTGAAGACCCCTAATCCTAATCCCTAACTATTATGATGGCTAGGACCTTGATTTCTGGACAAGTGCTTCCCTCTAAAGGAAAAGCAGCCTTTACCACTGGTACATACTATAATAATCTAAGTTGCAGGAATACAAATGTTTCCTATTCTCCTAGATCTTTCTATTTAGTTCTTCTTTCCCAAATAACAGCGGTATTTCGTTTTGCCCTAGGTAAAGGCCCCGGATACAAGACTCCCCTAGACGCGTTCCACAACGGACCGCGAGAGGGTTTGCTGTACGTCGTATGCGTCCAGCCGGACCTCAGCAAACAGGACTACTTGGCTACCGTAGATGTAAATCCAGCGTCGCCTACGTACAGTCAGGTACGACAATATAATATTATGTGACTTAAGAGGAAACACAACCTACGTTTTTCCATAGAGAAACAGGGGTCTACGCGACCCCAGTTTACTCCTAGGGTAATGCTACTAAAGTAGCAGTTTCCTGGATAGATGTCCACCCAGTAATCCCTATTTTTTCCTTATTTTTATAAGTAAAATTAAAAAGAAATTAAAAGTTTTAATAAAAGAGATGTGGACGTACACAAACCTAAAAAATATGGCCAGATTTTCGGCTGTGTTTAAACATCCAGGAAAATAAATTGGAGTACATTTTATGATGAAATCGAAACATACTAACATAGCTCAAGCTTTTTTTAGTTTATAATGAAAAAATACCTAAACTAAGGTAAGTTTTGGAAGAGGAAACAGTTAATTTCAGTTTAAGCTGCCGATGTCTATCAATAGACTTTACAGATTTTTGCTTGACCCGCGGTGTTTCCTCCTAATTAAATATGTCAGGCATACATTATTATTGTTATCTAACTTTAGAATGACATGGCAGTGACCAGCTCACGTATAGTTTGCAGAAGCGATGCCTACTAGGGCAAAAAGGGTCTCGAGTGGAGACCGTGGACGGGACGTCAAAGCGTAGGACAGCCTCCCGCCACATTCACAGACTAATAATAATAATGCCTCCCACACCGATTGAGGCGACGGTGGCCAGTTTCATTGAAACCAGGCCAACTACGCAGGAGTTATTTTATAGTGCACAGAAGCACTCTTCCTTCACTCTCGTAGCCCAGTGGGACGGATAACCGACACGACTGGCGGGAGATCAGGCGCAGGACCGACTTACATGCCCATACGAAGCATGGATCTTCTTGTCATGCAATTAGGTGATCAGCGTGCATTGTCCTACCAAACTTGAAAACGACATTTTTTGCTGTTCCAACGCTTTCGAACCTCGACCTCCAAGTCGAGAGCTAAGCTCTAAACCACTAGACCGTGGCGTTACCTGAAGAATATTACTGGAAAACTATGGGGAGGATTAAGTGCAGCGAACGTCCTAGCTGAAACGACAACGAAAATTACATTCAAACTCCAAAAACAAATACGTTCAAAATTAGAATTCCTCAGACCTATAATTCAGAACTGAGCAAACGTGGATAGCCAATGTAAACATTCGCTTGAACAATCCAGGCGAACTAGGTTACAACTTCAACACTATTGGAGTTAAGAAAAATACCACGCGTTATTTTAGGGGATGTGGTACTGAATACATTTCACGGTTAAATTAAGCGACACGATCTATACATATAATAAATCTGTAGAGGGGTCATGTCTGTTAAGAATATTTAAGTGAAAATTAAAAAAGGGGGTCTATAAAAGCCACAGAACCTCTGTCTGTCTGTCTGTCTGTCTGTCCGTATGGGAATGTTTGTCGTCACATCACGCTAAAACCACTGTATGGAAAAGAAACACTAAGGTTTTGCACTATATCCTGGATTTAAAAGTAATGAACAGAACTTCTGAGTCCTTAGAGATACATGTTTGATGATTTCAGCGTTTAAAGGAATGAAAGCATATTTATGCCACTACGTCAATTACAGTCGAACTTGGTCTCATTGTTATCAAAGTGGATGCCTGATGATGGTGTCGTGAGGAATCGAGGGAACACCTCGAAATTTATAGGGACACTCATAGTAATTTTGTATTTGTTTCGAGTAACATAAGCATATCCGACTAAAAACATAATTTTGAATCAATGTCCCACTACTACTTAGTCTTTGAAGATATACGTTTGGAAATTTCGACATCGCTTATACTACAAGCATGCCACTACCATGCCCCCAGATACATGATAATATTTTTATGTACTAAAATCTAAGTTACAATCCCAGCGTATTTATCGTGAAAGAACAAGTACTGGCATACTATAAACATTTAGCAAACTTTGCAATGTGTTCATAAACTACATAATATACTTACGCATAATATTATGAACATCGCATAAATGGATCAATTACTTGAAGACTGTCTATGCTAAATGATATCATCTGGTACTAATAGCACGTCCTAATAGCTTCTGGCTACGCCACAGCTTTTTCATTTCTTAAGGCGGCGTGCACGCGATAAACTGAAATATTCTGAGCACTCACCTTTTTTCGTCATATTGGGGCCTTACTCTCAAAACCGATTCGATTTTGATTCAGATTTGATCGTGGCACGAACTCCCAAATAAATTGAGGTTTGTTTATTTTGATTTTCAGTCGATGGATATGGTCAGGAGTACAAAAGGTTACGATCTAAAAATTTTCACAATTCACAAATAGATCGAAATGACTCAATTCTGGATCTCTAGGAGTAATATTGAAAAAATTATGCTGGTGTTATTGAAAAATTCCGTAGTATAATATTCTTTATTATCGTTTTAGAAATTCATATTTTAGTTTTAATATAAACAATAATATCTTAAAACAATATGCAAATTTCACCCTTTTTAACGTTTTTCACTTTATAGAGGGTGTAAAAAGAGCAGTCACTATAACTTTGGGATATGATTAAAGGACCTTTTCTTATGCTAGAAATGAATTATTTTCGTTATTTATATAAAAAAAAAATTGCCATTTATTATTTTTAGTCGCAAGGCTGAACTGTTTGGAACGACGTTCTGCATTAAATTCTTAAATTTTATAATTTTTACCCTAAAAAGATTCTGAAGGTAATATAAAAAATGACACTATATTATTTGATCGGTATTTTACACATATTTAGTACTGTTTATCAGCCATAGTCACTGTCATCCCTAACTTTCTAATGGTCCAGCGCAGGTAGTGTTGGGAGCATGTACTGACAAGTTTTAAGCTTTTTGAAAATAACGAAGGTGTGGGATTCTCGGGCTCTTGATCTACCGAGACGCAACATTATCTCAACTAAACCAATCTTGAGTCAATAAAGAACCGTGCAATAAATATTCTGAACAAATAAATCTGGCAATAAAAATAAATTAGTTGAGATATTTAGTAGACTGAGTCTGGCAGGTCTGGCAAGTCTGGCGGGGCTGGCGCTGTCGTATCGGGGCAATAACGTCGCGGTAATCCGGCAGTCTCTGTACCTTTTGTTGCGAACTAAATTAAACTAATCCGGTATTATACCTACTCGTTTTTTTTTTATAATCTTCACTAGCTATGCCCGAGATTTCGTTCGCGTGGTTGTCGAAAACACAATCGCGATTATCTTTTGATTGCTCACGTTTGTTTTTGTTATTATGATTATTAAAAAGGAATAATTCATTCATACATATTTTTTGAGTAACTTAAACCGTTAATGCAGCGCACGCAACGAAAGTCCTGAAATGTGAATAATTTTCCCCGTTTTTGCAACATTTGTCACTGACGCTTCGCTCCTAATAATTAGCAGCATTATGTTATATAGCCTAAAGCCTTTCTCTATAAAATGGACTATCCAACAAAAAAATAATCGTCCAAATCGGACCAGTAGTTCCTGAGATTAGCGCGTTTAAACAAACAAAGATACAAACTCTTCCGCTTTATAATATATTTAGTATAGATTAAATTTTGCGTAACATTATTATACGGTACCTACATGAGGCTGGTAAAATCAATTACTGATAATAACATGATATAATCACATGAACATCGTAAAGTGCGTAAGTAATGTTGTTTAGTATATTTTTTAAATTCATAATTATTTGTCTGTATAAAATATATATTGACATGAGCAGTGAATCATAGGTATTTAATATTGGTAAATAATTTTTATTAACCTTGTGTTTATTTGGTAGCCGTATTGTTTATTTCTTCAAGGTCTACTTAATACATTCAAAAATGAGCTGGTCACTTCTAAACGTGAGGATACCTCAATATGAAAGTATGAATGACAATGCCCAGTTAGGTAGGTATCCATAATTGTTGCGTAGTATAATATATATAATAATATTATAAAGGTATATTATTTTTAAAATATAATTGATGTTTGTTACTCTTATAAATGTAAGTTTTAAGTTATAGTTATATTTACACCAAATTTGGTATAGTGGCTATTGAGGCTGTAGAGTCTAGATTTATACTGCAATACTATTGTCACGGCAAAAGGTACGATTTCCGCGCTATTTCATTGGGCGTCTTCTATTAAGAGAAAACACCACGGCCTAGAGAAATGCAAAATAGGTATTTGCAAATTCTATTGCTGTCCCGCAACTTAAATGCCCGATCAAACCGAAAAAGATAACTGCAGCTTGACTGAAATTACCTATTACAAGCACGACGATTAGGAGACCCCTATTTCCTCCTCCAAAACTTAACCGATTTGGGTACTTTTTTCATTATACACTAAAAAAAGGCTTGAGCTATGTTCCTACGTTTTAATTTTGTCATAAAATGTTCTCCAATTTGTTTCCTGGATTTTGAACACGGTCGAAAAACTAACCATATTTTTTAGGTTTTAAAACGTCCATATTTCTTTATAAAAAAAGGAAAAATAGGGACGTACTTATAGTGTACGTCATAGATACTCAGGATTTTTTTACTCTAGTGGGAATATCCATGGAAAAAACAAGTCGCGTAGATCCTTGTTCGGAAAAATGGCTGTTGTGTTTCCTCAATAAATTAGCCCATTATGATTTGCATGTAGGTATACGCTCTTTATTGATATAATCCCCTTTCTGCAACGCGCAATCGGAAACATCATTGTTAGTCGAAAAAATCCGAACGGTATCTTTCGCGTAATTCGTATTTATTTGGAAGCCGATCCGTTATTTGGTCATTCGTGCAGAATCAATCCGGAAGAAAATAAACAAAGTGTACTCCGAAAATTGTGTGCAGTGCAGCTGCATTTGTATGATTGAATCTTGTTCAAATACGTAAGCCATGACTGCGAGATACTTTCAACAAAGCGACCATAAATTTCCCAAAGAAGAACTATCATGCTACGAAATAAATTCGTTTCGTATATACCTCGAGATTGATATGAGTTTTCTAAATATTGCTTGCGTTGTATGGTAAAGGACGTGAATTTTGAAAGAATGAACATTTATTTGATAAAATAAAAACACAAAATAATAAACTGTAATTGACTTACAGGAAAACACATAGAATATTTTACCAAATTAGAGCCCACTTAGCATAAAATTTTGGAAGACTATATCGGGCGTAGATATATCTAGCGCCACTATTGGAAAATACTAATTACTAATTTCGTTTCGTATCTTCGTAGGTAAAGTAGACAATGGGGAAGGAGAAAGGCAAATTTTTCACGCCGAAATGTACGGTACCCGTGAAATTCCCTTTTTCGTGCATAAATCGAACCATTAGTATACAGTATAGATGTTTGTTACCTACTCTTGTTTTCTCCCTAAACTGTATTTTTGTTATTTACTTAATTCATAATCATTTTATGTGTCTTTGTGTGAGTTGAAAAATAAATTTCTTTTCTTTCTTTGTTTCGTACCAAAGTATCTGTCAAATTTAATTCTCCCGGGCATGGCCTACCTACCTACCATGGTTTAACACAAAAAAATTGCAATAGATGTCACTGCTATTACCGTTGTTAATTATAAATGTAAATATGCCGAACATTGTACAAATATAGACCAGGGATGTTGCGAATATTCGCATCCGCTTCCGCATATGCGGAACATCCGCATTGATTTTGACATTCGCATCCGCATCCGCATCCGCATAAATCGATGCGAAGCTGATGCGGATGCGGATTTGTAGCAGGTCGCGACAAGAAAGAAAGGGGCGGTCCCGGTAAGTGGCACGTGTCAACCGCATGTGTTGATTGACCAATAGGAAAGCAATGATTGAACAGTTATTTAGTAGCGCAGGATTAATATACGAACCCTTGCGAAACAGGCTAGAGTCCGAAAAGGCGGCCATTCTACTTTTTATAAAATATAATGCTCCAATATTCAAATTTAATTATTAAAATAAATAATTACTATAAATAATTAATTCATTACTTTATTATTAAATAAAAAATGATAAATAATACTGTGTTTCTTTCTCTACCAAACCAACACTTAAGTTTTTTGTACAGATCCGCATCCGCATCCGCATCCGCGGATGTGAGCCTCTTAGAATCCGCATCCGCATCCGCATCCGCGGATGTGGAAAAAAGTGGATCCGCAACATCCCTGATATAGACATTAAAACAATGATAATCATATTTTTTAAGCATAGCATCACATTAAGCTAAATTCAACTCTTTAAGAAGATAGGAAACGAAATTAGTAATTAGTATATAGTGGCGCTAGATGGCGGTTTCCGGAATGTGCCTGGGAATCGAAGAAAACAAAAATAGCCAGTCGAATTGCCAGTATTAGGGTGATACCATTTTCTAGTACTAGGTCGTGTCTCTGATATCTACTTTGTCTGCCAGGTAATACATCGGACTTACACTGGCTCATCGGGAGACGAGCTCCACCACAGCGGGTGGAATGTTTGCTCCAGTTGTCACGACAGGGGTGATCTGAGACGAGACCTCCTCATCCTGCCCAGCCTCCACTCGACCAAGGTATTCGTCGTGGATGTCGGCAGCGATCCCCGGAAACCTGTGCTGCACAAAGTAAGTTTATTACATTCTTTATATTAATTTTAATTCACGTTTAAAAGATGGCGATTGTATTTATATTTTTTGTATGTTCAACGATTACTCCGCAGTCTGTGGACCCGATTTTCAAAATTATTCTGGTAGATACTTTTAGGTAATATGATGAGTAGGTAATACCGAGGCGTATATTAAAAATGCAACAAGTGTTACTAGTCGAAGTGTCAAATCAAAGAAAATCTTTTCTTCTAAGTATTCTAACTTATAAGTGGGTAAATATAGCTGTAGCGTCTACTACAAGAAATATTATCTGTACTAAGCGTTAAAAATTAATATAACTAAGTGTATTTTTTTATATTTCCAAATAATTGGTTGGTTTAGTATATTTTATTTGGTTTTGGGACTAACCCGGCAAAATGTATGCGATTTATCACTTGTTCTTATTTTTTTAAATTTTAATTTTGGCTGTTGTGTGTGTTTTTTGTCCTCGAAAAAAGACGGTGAAATATCTAATAAAAAAAGTAAACGTTTCACAGTTACAAATAACGAATCAAAGTACGTAATCTCTGAAAATCTAATCTGAAAACACTCGTGATCACGTCAGCTTTCAAACAAAAAAACTCCATCAAAATTGATTCATTCGTTTGGGAGCTACGATGCTACTAACACACAACATCCCTCTGTTTGGTCGGGGGTTGAAACAAATAAAACAACAATTTTCTGCTCCATTTGGTTTCGTGAATTAGACAATACCTGGGCAAATAACCACCCGATCACCAAATAGTTACAGACCTTTATCCCGTATAACATACCTATTTAAATTCGCCTTAAACATGAGTGAAATGCTCGGAAAACTATTTTATAGTTTACGAGGAAGCAATTTACGCCAAGCCATAAAAATTCTATAGCGGTCTCTTACTTAAAAACTTGACTCCGAGCGGGTACAAGAATCTTGTTTGTATGAAACTCGTAAAACTGAATTTTTATGTCAACGGAGCTCCAAAACTTTTTTAATTTCACCTTTTTCATTTATCCAATATAAAATATGTTGTAAGTATTGCTTGTTGGATGAAATTAAATGGGGTATGAAATTGGCTGTTACAATTTCTTTTGAGTTTTTGAAACAAATTCCTTTTTTAATTTAAGTTTTATATCGAGTTTTATGTTTTATTATCGCTATCAAAATCTTTACTTTATTATTTGTCACGTTCGTAGCTTAATAGCAGCATTGAAGAAAACAATTACAATATAATATTACTATTCCATTTAAACCTAAGCTCTAACTAATATTCAAAATATTTCAACAGGGGATAACTTATACAATATTTTAATATAATATACTATCAAGTGGCAACGTATCAAACAAAGACAACATTGTGTGGCTACTAAAAGTAAGCCGGTGAGTAGGTAAAGTAAGGTTAGATTAGATTATAAAATATTTTTTTATTAGTAAGGGGTTCAATTTACAATCCAAATAAATCTCTAGATATATTGCGGATCCACTGGTTTAAATTTTGGCTATTGCTTTCGGAGGACGTTGGTTCGATTCCCGTGTTGATTTAAATTAACTTCACTCTAAATTATCATAATTGAATCGAGAATTGTGGATTAATTTTCTATCAATAGTTAGTGAAGTTCAACCCTAGGAAAGTGACACTGTGAAAAACACTCTAGTGTAACCGGTTATCGTCACCGAAAATCGGTGGCATTATTACCGTAAAATCTAGTTCAAATCTGAATTAACTTCGCTCTAAATTGCCGTTATTAAATCAGGAATTGCGGATTAATTTTCTATCGATAGTCAGTAAAGTTCAACCCTGGGAATAGTTCCTGAGCTATGTTGGGGAATTATTCAATGCTCCGTCGATCACTTCGTCGCAAGCTTAATTGTTATTCCGTCGAACATCACATAGTTCGCAAGTGCTATAACCTCCCAATTGAACTGAATTTGGCGCCAACTTTTAATACTTCAAATCGTTGGAGAGTTTGAAATGTTGGTGCCGTGTTTGCGAGGATTACACATGTGTTTAAAATGTTTTCTCAGTCTAGAGTCTAGACGTTATTTTATGTCATTACTTTTCATAATAATTAACCTTCATATATTATCTTTTCTGTTATTTGGATTCAGTTCAGTTTCAGTATGTTTATTATATAGAATATAAACCAAAGAATTATGTAACACTACAACTATCCAGGGAGATTCATGGTTTATAATCAAGCCGAATATGTGTGTGTGAAGAGAAGGACGCGTAGAGCATTTTTTATTTTGGCACCTCATATAAATTACTTACCATAACGTGACAAATTCCGAGTCAAGATCCCCAAAAAAGTCACTAAACAGATGTGTTTCAATCCTGGTCAGGTCAACAACCAGTGCGTTCGTGTGTATAGAATAGGAGCCAGCGAGCCACAGCTCAGCTATAGTGAATAGCCTTGTGGTCATATTATACCTTTTTTGAGTTATAGTGATTTATATGCGGTGCCAAAACAAAAAATGCTCTACGCGTCCTTCTCTTCATATACACACATTTAGACACATTAGACTTAATATTATATGAACCATTAATTACCTTTAATATTTTTACTTTTTAATGTTATTTTGATGATAAGTGACACTATGTAAAACCTACATAGACTACCTTAACCCGCATACAAATATCGTTTTATTTATTACTAGCTGTGCCCGCGACTTCGTACGCGTGGAACAGTGATTTAGGGCACTTTAGTATTTTTAAATATATTTTTAGTTTATTGGCGCAACCGCTGACAACTTTCGCCAATAGGTACTTCCCAGTGCATCCCAGTGTTGATCCCGATCCAGCAAGTCACGTACCCGGCAAGCCTCTTGGTATGCAGGGTATAATAATAATATATTACTATCCTTTCGGAGCTCGGCAAAAGAAGTAGGCCTTCGAACAATATGTAGAAGTCAGCAAAGGTATTCGAAGTTAGGATAATATTATTCGAATGCACCGTATAGACCCAGACAATTTTTCACGTTAATTTAGTAAAGTATTTAAAAAAGTATTTAAACTTCGATGTCCGTCTGTCTGTCTGGGTGTCAAAACTTTAACACGTGTAGGTATCAAGCTAAAAATCATATTAAAAACTCAGTTCTACTGTCCCTTCTGGCTGTGAAAAGAAACAGGCATCTTAGCCACATCTACCCAAAGATTCAGCCGTTTATATCGCTAATTTTCGCAATTTTCGACACGCCAAAGGGAACCAAAACCTAAAGGGTACTTCCCGGGAATAGAAAATTGATATGAAGCAACATCTTAATGCACTATTAAAATGTTGCTTCATATCAAATTTAAACGACATAGGATAAATTGCGAAACCATAAAAATATTTTCAATTTTTTCAACTTATTACCGTTTTTGTCATTAATGTTTTGAAGTATTATTAAATTTAAACTTATATTGCAATTACTAAGGTCTTTAAAACGGAACTCTCGGTTAGACATGGGCGCAGCGGCACGCCCCGCCGAGGATCCAGCAGGCTTACTCTCGACACAACTGAGAATCGAATCAGTTCGATCTTAACGGTTTTTGGTGTTTTATTTGGTAGATTACTTTGAAATTAATTAGGATAAAGAAAACCGTTAGAACGTAACTTTTTGTACACCAGACCATATCAATCGACAGAGAATAAAAATAAACAAACGTCAATTTCTTCGGGAGTATGCGGCACGATCGAATCTGAATTAAAATCGAATCAGTTTGGAGAGTTAGGCCCCAGCTCGGCGCGCCGCGCCGATCGGCTTTAGTAGCGTTTTTTATAACCTACCCTAAGTATAATAATAATAATATAAATAAATGAAATTTTGTTTTAAACAAAATATAAAATAAAAAAAGAATAAATTTGAATGTTTGAAGCAGCGCGGTTCCCGCCGCGCTTCATACAAACGTCCAGTATTTTTTTTTTGTCATATATCTTCAAATCAAAGCGACATCTATACGCCATACGCCGTACTTTTAACACGATTATTACTGGGGGCACAGTTAGCGGCTGTGCGTGGTTAAATTCATACTACCGGTACTGCCTGTTAGCACATTTTAATAGTATTTTTTACCCAGCAGTGGGGTGGAGTTCCTTTGGTTGACCTTCGCCAAAATTCCTACCTACCAGCATCTGATACCTACACTACACCCCGACTCGGATGTAAGACGTCACGCATCAGCCTGTATCGCGCGGCGCCGCGATGCGGCGGTCGAATCACGGCGAAACGATTTTAATTTTGCTATAATATTATCTCCTAAACTATTAATTATACTTGCTAGGTATAAAGGGCAAATATAGTCTTCATGAAATGCTTAAGCCAACTAACGTATTAAAAATGATAAGGATTAATACCGTGATGGTATAAATAGTTTACCAAAAACCGCTTAATTGCCCGTTTTTTTAGATTATCGTGAAAGGCTTTCTTTTAATAATACAGTTAATTAAGTTGATTTATACAATAAATGATAATTTATTTCAATTTGTGAAGCAAGTTCAAAAATACAATTTTTATATTATTATGACACTGTGGAAACACTCTTCTCAGAAAAAAAAATCTGTTAGTTAGGTACTTATTTCAAGTTCTAATCTACTTTAGTGCCACATTCTATTGCTTCGCGTCACTGTGTAAGCGATCCCCCCGCGCCCGCCGCTTGAACCTTTCTTCCGCAGCCCGCGCGCGCGAAATTCCTCCGACTTGCTTCCAATTTATCGTCACTGCTCGGCTCCTATGTATCGTAGCGTTATGTTATATAGCCTATAACCTGCCCAGGAATATGGGCTACAATCGTACCAAGTTTGGTTAAAATCCCTTCAGTAGTTTTTGTTCCCATCGCGCACATACAGACAGACAGACAGACAGACAGACAAAAATTTTACTAATTGCATTTTTGGCATCAGTATCGATCGCCAATCATCCTCCAATATGTATTTTGAAAAAATATTCAATGTACAGAATTGACCTCTCTACAGTTTTATTATAAGTATAGAAGATTATATTGTATATCAAAAGTTTTCGTTTTGAATTACAACACGCCATAATCACTTCCTATCATTAGCGCAAATGTCACAACTTGTGTTTGCTCGTCACTTAATTTGGCACTTAATCTAGCTCTTTGATCCCCGTTGTCGTTATCAGGTGATAGAGGGGTCCGAGATGAGGTCAGTGAACTGTACGTTCCCGCATACCGCGCACTGCCTGGCGACGGGAGAAATCATGATCTCTACCATGGGAGATAAAGACGAAAACGGCAAAGGGGACTTCGTGCTCATCGACGCGAAAACTTTGGAAGTGACAGGTAAGTGGTTTGGACAGATTTGACATAGGGTAGATTTGCCGGTCGTTGCCTTTCTAGGGTAAGCGTCCCAAGATTGACACATTTGAGATGCGACTAAAAGTTATTACAATATTGTCCTATATTTATTGTTGTTAATTATTATGTTTTCTAGGACCGAATGAAACGGATTATAATATTTATTGTAATTATTAGATATATTAAGTAATACATAATAATTAGATGCGAATTATAATATTTAATAAACCTAAATATGCAATTAAATAATACAAAAAATTGTTTGAACCAGTATCAGGTCTTTTTACGATGTTCACTGAAAATCAGCGTTGCGAATTGTTATGTTCGCAACATAATGCTGAGTGAACACCAATTTGGTAAATTTTGTTTTTTTTTCTTTAATGTTTATACTTTTTGTTTTGTTTTTATGTTTACCAAATAAATTTTCTTTCTTTCTTTCTTAAACTTGTATTACCCCTAGTAAAAATATCATATTAAAGTATGCGTATGTTGTATAAAATACAATTATAACCGTTTAGTGACACCCGTAATACAAATTAAACTTAGCACGGGACTAGATTCATGTTATATTTATTATTTAATAATTTATTATTGATATGGTTTATATTTTATGTGTGTGAATACAGAACGTGAAATTAAATAGCTAAGTGTCAATAACACAGTAGTTTAACCCTATCAAATCTGTGTCCAGGGACCTGGACGAAAGGCAAGACGGCAGCTTTCGGGTACGACTTCTGGTACCAGCCCTATCATGACGTCATGGTTGCGTCGGAATGGGGCAGCCCTGTTGATTTCAAAACGTAAGAGAGATTTTTTATGTATGGCTAGATTCTGTAGCTAACAATGATTAGATTACTGAAGGAGATTAAGTCCCGCAAACAATCCATGTTAGCGTTAAGAGGAAACATCACGAATTTTTTCCATACAAAAATAGGGGTCTAGGGGATTTCTATTTCCTCCCTGGATAACACTTCTAGAGTAACAATTTTTTTCCTGAATATTTATGGATATTGTTTGTACGTCCCTATTTTTTCCTTTTTTTAATAAATTAATTATTTACTATTACTTTTTTATTAATTATTACTTTTTTTACGTTTAAAAACCTAAAAAAAAGGCCAGACTCTCCGCTATGTTTAAATATCTAGGAAACAGATTTGACTACAATAAACAACAAAAGCAAAAAATAGGAACCTTGCTCAATTCTTTTTTCAGCTAATACAGAAAAAAATATTAAAATCGGTTAAGTTTTGGAGGAGGAAACAGGAATCCCCCAAACGTCGATTTCTGGTACTTTTAATAGGTAATTTCAGTCCAAGTTGCAGTTGTCTCTATCGCGCTAGTGCTGGCTAGCTAAGGCACTGCGAGACGGCAATAGATTTAATAAATACCTATTTTGTATTTCTCTCAACCGTGTTGTTTCCTCTTAACGGCTTGTTAACAGACCATGCCTTCTCATTCATTGATAGGAATTACGAGAGGCACAACATCATATTTAACGAAGCATTAACTTTAACATTGCTTGGTGAAACACGCCCTTAGATAACGGGAGGTCACCCCCGTGTTGAAGCTTCAAATTTTCGTAAAAAGGGGTATACCTATATACAAAGTTGCCAATATGTATGTGAAGGTAAACCTTAACGTAGGTATTAGCAATAGATAACTAAAAATATGTAAGGCAAAAGATGCCTTGCCTGTAACCCATAGAGGTCTCGAGCTGCAACAGATCTTCATTTAGTACGACCCTGACACATATTTGAGTTTCTTACGCCACATTTACATTTTTAACTATTTCTATACATTCCTGCAAGCTCGTAATTCCAGACATATCTTTTAATGAATGGATCTTTGAATGTTTACAGCCTAAGGGGGTGTTTCACCAAGCAATGTTAAAGTTAACGCCGTGTTAAATATCACGTTATCCCTCACATATTTCCTGTCAATGAATGAAATGGCATGGTATTTTAACATGGCGTTAATGATAACATTACTTGGTGAAACACGCCCTTGACATTGAAACACATTAAAATTCAAGTCTTATTTTAGGGGATTCCACCCATCACACATAGCAGACAAAACCAAATACGGAACCAGTCTCAATGTGTACAAGTGGTCAACGCGAGAGCTGACTCAGGTTATAGATCTGGGACAGGAGGGTTGCGCACCCCTCGAGATCAGGTTCCTGCACAACCCAAAGTCTATGCAAGGTTTCGTCGGATGTGCGGTGGAAGCTAATGTGTTTAGGTTAGTAAATGAATTTAATAATTACATATTATATTAAATTATATATTTGTACATAAAAAACATATAACAGTCATAAAGCAATAAGATGAACTGTACAAAAATAAGGCGGTCTTACTGCTTACAGCAGTCACTTCCAGACAACCTAATAATAAAATTACATTATAATAAGAGTTATAATATTATTAAGAGTAAAACAACCGCTTTACTATATTTTTTTTTCAGATACAGATTTTTTTATTTGCCGTTTAATTACATATTTTATATATATTATATTATACTACACCTGATGATGACTTAGTCGAAACCGTTCGTGTATTTTTATAAATCTGTTAATAATTAACTAATTAAGTGGAAAAAGTGCAAGTAATTTGTGTATCATTACTTTGTAATTACATTTAATTTATAAACGTTTTTTTTTTAATTGAAATTGTTTATTGAATGTGTTTGGCATTAGAAAATAACTGTAAAATAGATGCGTTTGATAACCATTTTTGTAATAAAAAATTACCAGACAAAATGGATGAAGGTCTTAAAAATACCTAGATGGTTGTTTTAGTAAGTGCCGCCTAGCCAGTGTAGCTTGTGTGGGCGGGAATTTTCGACAAAGTTTTAGGAAGTGTTTTGAAATTTTTGAAGCTGTTTACAATTATAGAAGTTTTTTTTGTTTTAAGATTTTACAAAGCCGCAGACCAAAGCTGGAAGGCCCAAAAGGTGATAGATATACCAGCTCAAACGATTGTGAAGGATGGTGTGGAATCTCAACTCAACGGTATGAATTCTAAAATATTGAATAAGTAAGATTATTGTTATTGAGTATAACTGTAATAATTATTTATTAGTAAATTGAATAGTAAAAAACTAAAATGCTTCAAATAGTTACAAGCTTTTTTTCACTTCTGATTTTTGGCGTATACCAACAATCAGAAGAAGATTTTTTTGAACCAGCATGACGTAACTTTACCTTCAAAACCTCGTATCTTATTGATACAACAATATTGAACTACAACTTTTACAAACTACATGTAGAGCACAAAAACTTAATCATTTTAGATTTTATTATGACATGGATTTTTACTTAAATGAGGTTCAGTTAAGTATTAGCTTGTATTAACCTAAAGTATATAAAACTTAATTTTTAAAACATAGATTTTTTAGATACGAGGTTGAAAAAGTAAAGCGACGATAGGCTATCCATTTATGTGAAAAAGTACAATATCCATATACCATACCCAATATCCATATCCATATACCATAAGTAATAAATATTATGCCCTCCATAATATGTACATAAATTATGTAAATATAGAGGTAACGCTCGAAAACTCAAATGCTAATTAAAGATAAGAGCTCTCACATTACCAGGCTGTCATAGTCACTGCTAGACTCAATGATTACTGTTACACTTAATTTAACAATTGTTTCACAGTTCTTTAATTTATTTTTACCCCACGCCCCATTGCTCAATAAGACCCCATTGACATAACGGGGTCATAATGAGCAATGAAATAATTTAATGCTGATTTAATGACGACAACGTAATTAATAGCAATGAAGCATGAACAGCCTTTCCAGGAGAACAATTCGACGATGCTATCTAAATTGGCAAGTTGACTGATTTGATGGAGGCTGGAATTAGATTTCGCCGAATACTATTTTAATCGGCTCTTGCTTACATTTGCAATTTACTGTTTACTTGAATAGAGTATTCCTACTCAAAATAGTAAGAATAAACCTCAATAATATATTTGTTTGGTTATTTTCATGCTATAATATGTTTTGCATCTGTGGAAAATATTGTATGACTAAAATATGACCGGGCTGTCATACAAAAACGAGACGCACTGTACTTTTAAAAGATGTCAGTTTAAATTGAGCCTTATTCACGTCTCAAAATGTTGCGTTTTATAACAATACTCCTTTAAATAATAAAGTAATCTACTTCGATAAAATAAATAACATGCATGTAATTAGAGATGTTTAGCGCCTTGTCGTCTACTATGACATGAAGCCGTTCTGGGAAGGCATTGCGGCATGCAAAAAGCACATTGTTTATCTTGACCGCGCGTGCGCAGAGATAAGTACCGTGTCTCATTGCGCCAGTATCGTGTTACAATTAAATCACACCTTTAATGAGTTACAGTACTATAATACATTACTATTAGAACAGCATTTTTCTGCGCGCACGAGACAAAGAAGGGGACTTATAAATGGTGTAGGATATATTGCGAACAGTTTATTTGGCGTTTTAGATCAAAATTTTGCGGATAAATATGAGCAAGATATAAATATAATACGACAAAATCAAAATCATTTAGCAACATTATGGAAAAATCAAACCTCTCTAGTAGAGGCGGAATTTAATTATGTAAAAAGAAGTGAGTTTGTAATGGAAAAACAACACAAGTCTATTTTTAAGAAAATAAGCGCCATTGATAACTCTGTTGACATGTTAAAAGGTAACATACAAAATATATCTTATATTAGTGATTTTTTGCTATCGTCTATAACCGCTAGTAACTTGATACACTACTTACATTACATACAAGATAACTTACTTGATACTATCACTAATGTGTACGATGGAAAATTTAACGTACATATATTAACACCGAATCAACTTAAGCTAGAACTACAAAAAATATTAACATTAATTTCTAAAGATCTAACAATTCCTTTCTATACAGATGTATCAAAATTATATAACTTGTTAAAAGTAAGAACTCGAATTAGTACTAACTATTTGCTGTTTGAAATAACTATTCCGTTGATAGCCAGCGACTCGTTCGAGTTGTATGAGATTTATCCTATCCCCCAAAAAGCAAGAGCGACGCAGCAGATTCATTGCGAGAGTTCTAATTTCGAGAATCTTCTCATAATGAAGTTTTTTTTTTAATATCTTAAAAATGTACCGACGCGACGTCTCGTTTCGAATCTAATTTTCAATTCACATTACAGAGTCAAAGCAGTCCGGATTCCCGACGCCATTCGCTCCATACAGCATACTGCCTATATATTATGCATTATTATAATTTGTACCTTAATAACATAGTTTCTTTTCTACTTTTAGTGTCTCTAAGTCAAAGTAAACAGCGGATAAATCCGTCTGGTTGCAACGATCTTATAGTTAGACAGACTGTCAAACACCACACACTCTATAAATATTTCCACCTCTTTTTTGTGTCGAGAGTCAATTATAAATGCGAAAGTAAAAAGCTCCTAAATTAGCCGTACAAACACGTAATTACGTAATTATCGTCGATGTAAAAAATGTTCGTAGAAATGTTGAGTCATTAAAAAATTTGGTGAAATATGTTCATAAAAAAAACTACTCGGCAAAACTATGTAAAATTTTGGGAGACCAAATGGCAGCTATTCTGCTTCGAATAAAAAAAGAATCATGCAAATCGGATCATTAACCTCTTAGTAATCGGTTTACAAACATTACAGGAGCCTGCTCCTTTTTTTAATCGAATAAAAACGCGAGTCCTGCGCTCGCTTTGACTATATTGTGCAAATGTGAGTTGATCCTTTTTTTTATATAGTGCAAGGGAAATGCATTACGCATCCCCCCGAGGGGTATGTGGGACTCCCGGCTCGCTACGGCCGGTTTACCCACTAAAACCACTTGCGGATTTCAGTTGATCCTTAAACTAATTTATGTCAAGCCCAGCCCAAATACATCACAACCAACACTTCATCCACATTTTGTCTCCATCATCTACAGGTTTAATATCAGACATCCTCATATCGCTGGATGACAAGTACCTGTACCTGTCCTGTTGGCTGCACGGGGACGTGAGGCAGTATGACATCTCCGACCCTGAGCACCCCAAGCTCACGTCAAAGATAACCCTGGGAGGACAGGCTGTTAATCATAACCTCAAAATTAAAGACGCGGAGGTAAGATAAAAAAATTTAGCAAAAAAAGAAATTTTAATGTTTGAATGTTGAAAATATATTTATTATCCAACAAGGTGACCCGTGCCCACTTCGTTGAGCATAGAAACCGTTTAAACCTTCCTGGGACTTCCACAAATATTTCAAGACTAAAAATATCCGAATCGGTTCAGCCGTTCTCGAGTTTTAGCGAGACTAACGAACAGGAATTAATTTTTATATATATATTATTATAGCCAATAAGAATTATCTTCAAATAAAAATAACTGTTAAAGTAATTTTTTATAATAATTTTTCAAACGTACCACGTACCTTTAGTAGGTACCTGCAGTAATCTGCAGGTCGTGTTGTGATCGAAATTTACCATTACTCTTTAAATACGAACTTCTTAATACTTATTTGCCTCTTACACCGAAAAAAATCACGTAATGTACTCGAAGATTTGCTTTACACGTGTTACAAACCACTTCAAGTTAAATAACACTTCTATCCTAGTTTAGATCTTACCCCATAAGTAAGTAGTAAGCCTGCAATTTATATAGGAGCCAGGACTTATCTGTCAGGTATGAGGTATCCATCAACATCAAGTCGGATCGCTAACGGGCTGGGAAGCCATTTATTAACTAAGCTCAAACAGATTAACATGTTTACTAGTTTGAACTAGTTTTGGCGGACTAAACTATTCGACAGCTAATTAATGTTTTGTAAACTAAATGAGATAAGGGCGAACCTTATAAGTAGTTAGCAGTAGCGCAGGCTAGCTTTCCTTCAGAAGGAAACGCTATCCTGTATACAAGGTGTAAAATAAGTGATACTTTAGGGTATGTATGTGTCTCCTACGTAGAGTTTATTGTGAAAGTACCAGCGCTGAAAGACTTAGTTTGACTTTCATGTTCGTATGAGAAATGCCCCAACATCATAAATTTGCCCATACAATAATTAAAAAAAAAGTAACTCTTTCATCGCTGGTACTTTCACAGTAAACTCTATATACGGGACCCGTACTTACCTTAAAGTATTATCACTCACCTATTATTATTATTATATTATTATTGTATATATAATATATTATTATTATTAAAAGGATATGTGAAACCAGTAGGAATGTAGTTATAGGTATGTGACATTTACTAAAAATCGATTTTTCTCACTCCTATAAAAATTGTTTTCGGTTTTTTTTTTTGAGTAATTTATTTTATATAGAAAAAGTAAAATCTAAGTAACTTAAGTTTTTCGGGTAGTTAGCATGAGGCGATATTATTATTATGGTGTGTAGCGTCCTTAGATATTGTTATTCTTTGGATTCCAATTTAAATATACCTTCGTCTCTACCATATAATATATTTTTGTGACTATAATAATAGACACATAAAACAAATTTCATTAACTTCTTACAAGTTACTCGTACAATAAATGTGAAGAGCGTGTGATCCCGAGCACGTAGTCTGTGATGAAATTAAAATCGTGATAGTGCAAATATAATAAGATCAACTACAGAATCATGTATTAATATCATCCACGTAAGAAAGTAATAAAAAAGAAAATACGTTTAGAAAAACAGCTAAACAATAACACCCTAAGAGCAGGTGGGTACACATTAAGCGCTTTCAAACGCGCGCTTTGTCAACGCGCGTTTTGAGAACCAGGAGTTCTGTAGAGACAGTGTACTCTGTACATACTCAAGCGCGCGCTTTGTCAACGCGTGATTTGAGAACCAGGAGTTCTGTACAGATAGTGTACTCTGTACATACTCAAGCGCGCGCTTTGTCAACGCGCGTTTTGAGAACCAGGAGTTCTGTAGAGATAGTGTACTCTGTACATACTCAAGGGCGCGCTTTGTCAACGCGCGTTTTGAGTACCAGGAGTTAGAAGTACTGACAGTATACTCTGTACATACTCAAGCGCACGCTTTGTCAACGCGCGTTTTGAGAACCAGGAGTTCTGTACAGACAGTGTACTCTGTACATACTCAAGCGCACGCTTTGTCAACGCGCGTTTTGAGAACCAGGAGTTCTGTAGAGACAGTGTACTCTGTACATACTCAAGCGCGCGCTTTGTCAACGCGCGTTTTGAGAACCAGGAGTTCTGTACTGACAGTGTACTCTGTACATACTCGAGCGCGCGCTTTTTCTTTATCCAAAAACGCGCATCAGCAAAGCGCGCGTTAATAAGCGCCTAATGTGTACCAGCTCTTAAGTTGACCTTTATGATAATATTGTTAATGTTTCTGTAAACATAGCTTCTTTTTTATTTTCTTTTTTTATTTCTTTTTTTCTACTGTCTCTAAGTCAAAGTAAACTACAGTAGGATAAATCCGTTTAATAGCTGCGATGCTACAGACAGACTGACAGACACCACACTCCATATTTATAATGTCCACCTCCTTATTGTGTGTGTCAATAATAAATACGAAAGTGAAAAACTCCTAAATTAGCCGTACTCAAACTACATGATACATCATCCATGTTAAAAATCTTCGTACATAAATCGCAAATCGGATCATTAACCTCATAGTAATCGATGGTTCATTCGTAAAAAAGCCGAATTGAGAATCCTTTTTTGGATGTCGGTTTAAGATTATAATACGCGAATCAACTTTGAGTACAGTGTACAACTGTGAATTGTGGAAATATAAGAGTATGAAATTTGAAACATTAAAAGTAAGGAAGGTTTGCCAAAAGCAATTACTTTTAATAGTGATTAAATAAACATACAATTAATAAAAATGGCACCATCTAATAATGCCTAAGATTACTCATTCTAGATAGTCTAGTTGACGTTTGTCAATGTGTCACAACATTAACCCCCGGTTTTTGAAAGCCTGATCAATTTGTCGATCAGTTAACATTTGAGTTAACAACCCATTCTGAACGCACATTGGTGAAAATCATTCGCAACAACTTCGCTACGTTCACCAAAAGCGTTCAGAAGTTCTTGTTAACTCAAATGTTAGCTGACCGACGGTTTGATTAGCTCAGCGGGGTTGCATTTTATTATTTAATATACCTTTGTATGCTTAATTTTAAATATTACCTACGGATGAATTTTGATCGCATGTCCTTCAGTTACCTTTAAACATTGCAAATCATTTAGACATTGCAAATCATTCTAAGATAATATTACTTTATTATAATGTTTTGTGTAATTTGTATCTTTTTATGCAAGGTTAAAACAATAATTTCACGCTTTAAGACTAACTAAAATATTCAAGAAAATTAATTCAAAATTTTATTCACAGAATGAATTAAAACCCGTGTTCGTGAAGGGCAAAAGGTTATATGGCAGCCCGCAGATGTTACAACTTTCATTAGACGGGAAGCGACTATACGTGTCCTCATCACTCTATTCCCCCTGGGATAAGCAATTTTACCCCCAAATGGCAGAACAGGTGAGTTTCACCCCCAAGCAGGTCTCCCCAAATGGCATATAGCGGTAAGGCGTAGCCCGCGGGTCGCATGCGACCGTCTTGCGGCCCGCAATTTTGTAAATTAAATTTTTTTCAAGCATTCAAAATTGAGAATATAAAGGCGAATGCAGTTTTACAAATGTAGCGCGTACCTACAATAGATAACAAGGCAGAACATTTATTGGATACAAAATTGTTTGACGAGTGCGGATCGCATTTATCTATTTTTTACCTGACTACAAGGTAGGAAACGACGACTGACGTACCGCAGTGGTTGAGCGCGTTAGTGGTCGAACGAGAGAGGTTGCGGGTTCGAATCCCGCCGAGGGAACAAAAAGTTTTCAATGTTTCTGGGTCATGGATGTCATACACATGTATTAAATTTGTGTATATTATAATATATAAAAGTATTAAATATATTATTGCCGTTGTACCTGTAACACAAATTCTAAGGATACTTAGCATAGGGCCAGGAGGGCCATTGACGTGGTGTGAAGCGTCCATAGATAAAAAAAGATAAATAAGGAAAGGTAATGATTTTAGTAGTAGGATAAGTATATTTGTATGTTATTATTATTTCATAGAGCCTAAACTACTGATCAGAATTTATTGATATAGAATCAACGGATTCCTAATAATAGCCCGTGTAACTGAAGCAATAGAACTACGTAGACGATTATAGTTTTAACGTTTGATTATTTCACCTTAAGGCCCATGTGCGCCATAAGGTTGGCAGCCCTGGCACGGAGTACACCGGGTAAATTATGACCTGCATGATGAAATACACGCGTCAGGGAACGAGCCCATTCCGCGCGCGACATTAATTTCGCGTCGCCAACCCTAATTTTTCATTCCGCTGAGTGTTAAATGGCGGATGTTGGTGTAACAGATCAGTTTTCGCCGTGTATTTATCACTTCATTTGCTGCCGACTCGAGAGTGACTTGAATAATTGCTTTTGGTTTCCAATATGACGTGGCAAGGAATATTAAGGTGTTCTTAAATTGCTTGCTGCTTTTTAAATTATTATTAGAAAACTACTAGTCAGGGTTCCCAAATTGTTTTCACTTGATTAGTATCAAGCTAATTTTTCGTGAGTACCTTCATTTTAATGAGTCGCCCAAGAATTTCTAGGGTGGAACTCTTGTTTGTGGTAGCTAACAGAGATAGCAAGAATAAAGCTTGTGGATTTGGTGGTTAAAAAATTTGGTTTTTTGATAAATCTCAAGATAATGATCTAAATTATCCGAAAAAAGAGTTCCCTTTTGCCAACTTGTATCGATAATGAGGTCATCTTAAATAATTAGTAACCAGCTGATTTTGTTTTTATTAATTAGTTAATATTAATGTAATTCAACAGACATAATTAATTAATTATTGTCCTACAATTCGCGTGGTACGTTATCCCGGTCCTAGGCTCAAAAGTTGAAATTTTTTTATCCTTGCTAACTGTTAGCTACCACAATCGAAAGTTCTCAATCAAGAAATTATTGGACGTCTCATCAAAATGAAGCTAATCAAGAAAAATTAGCTTGATACTAATGAAGTGAAAACAATGTATGGGGAAACCCTGACTATACTGGTTTAATGCCCGTACTCATTTTATTGTGACTATTGTAATTATGCTCAGAACATTTATACATTTCTTACAATTTTATAGAAATTATAAGAAATGTATAAATGTTCTTGTTTACTAATCTATCACGGTTTTGGTAAAGTAAAATCAAGGATGCTGGTCACCTCATTCTCTGGCTCTTTTAAAAAAGTTTTTGATCGACTAGTACGTAATACGTATCCCATTGTTAAGGTATATCTCATCGACTGACACCTCGTAATGTGATGATTGTTGTTAAGAGGAAACACCACGAAATTTTTTCCATACAAAAATAGGGGTCTAGGGGATTTCTATTTCCTCCCTGGATAACACCTCTAGAGTAACAATTTTTTTCCTGAATATTTATGGATATTGTTTGTACGTCCCTATTTTTTCCTTTTTTTAATAAATTAATTATTTAAAGAGTTATGGACGTTTAAAAACCTAAAAAAAATGGCCAGACTCTCCGCTATGTTTAAATATCTAGGAAACAGATTTGACTACAATAAACAAAAAAAGCAAAAAATAGGAACCTTGCTCAATTCTTTTTTTAGCTATTACAGAAAAAAATATTTAAATCGGTTAAGTTTTGGAGGAGGAAACAGGAATCCCCTAAACGTCGATTTCTGGTACTTTTAATAGGTAATTTCAGTCCAAGTTGCAGTTGTCTCTATCGCGCTAGGGCTGGCTAGCTAAGGCACTGCGAGACAGCAATAGATTTTACAAATACCTATTTTGTATTTCTCTCAACCGTGGTGTTTCCTCTTAAGCACTCCATTTGGTAAGGATCCCGTTCTACATCTATATACACTTTTCATTTACTTATTATATTTATTGAATACCACGTAATATAATACGATACATATTATGACTAGGTATTTAGGTCCTACTCTCATATACTCTCTTTCTTGTTCTTCTTTTTTTATTTTTAAAATTTAATATTTGGCTCCGTAGTGATATGTGATATGATAAGATATTATAATAATAGTGATTGACGAAATATACTCTCTTGGACGACTGATCTTGTCAATGTAAATGACACTACCTATATTGTTTTAAACCTAATTCACAACAGTATACTATGTTACAATGATTTTAACTAATTTCTTGCTGTTTAATGTAGACCGCTCGTAAGCATAAATATAATAGGAGGAAATAGTCTCTAGAGAGAAAGAGAGAGAGATTGCGTTCCATATGAAATGAATATGAAATTTCGGATACGAATACGGATATTAAATTATTTCGGATTATCCGTTTCTTTCGGATAATTTCGGTTACGGTCTACGGATATTAATTTTGGTTTCCTTTTTACAGACAAACTTTTATTTCGGTTTCGGTTACGGTTACGGAAAACTTTTTATATCGAATATCCGATAGTTTCGGTTATGGTTACGGAGCCTGAACATCCCTGCATATTACAGCGTATTACAAGACTGGAAAGACGTGACTTACAGCAATGTTATTTTAGAACTCACACAATTACTAAGACTAATTTCTTTAATTCCAGGGTGGCTGGATGGTAAAACTAGACGTTGACACAGTCAATGGAGGAATGGATCTAGACACTAATTTCCTGGTTGATTTTGGAAGTGAGCCAAATGGACCTGTGCTCCCCCACGAGATGAGGTTCGTATATTTTGCTAAATGGGTTCAAACAACGGAATTTTAGCAAATGAAGTTGTTGGAAACTAATTGGAATCGGAGCTGAAATATTGAGTATTCATGATTTGTTCAAGTTCAACGAATAGTCCAAACGTGATTCATAATAATTATAGGTTTTATTTAGAGAGTCACTACTATACACCAATTAGGTTATGAGTAGGAAATATTATATTGATTTTGGTATAGGTAGACTCTTCTCAGATGGGAATGTTAATAAAACACACGTTAACCCTCGAGCTTTTGTGTATTGCGACTGTGTCAAGGAGTTACAAATTATAAGGGCCATACACAATGCATAGCGGATTTAAAGTGTTTACCTATATTTTATACTAATTTGTAACCATATTACCTACGCTTAATACGATGTGTATGTGTAAAATTTTTTTTGTTTTTTTTTTTTGTAACTTGTTGTGTGCACAATAAAGTATATTTATATTGTATTGTATTGTAATGTGAGCACTGTGTCCCTAAAATACTATTATAAATCTTAGAGTTAGAACGCGCTAATCTAAGCAACTAGTGGTCCGATTTGAAATTTTATTTCAGTGTTGGATAGCCGAGATATTTATTAAGCAAAGCTTATAGTCACCTATACCAACCATCACGCTAAGATCAATAGAAGCTGAACATCAGAAGATAATGTAACAAAATCATGTGTTTTAGTTGGATCACCATGCCTGAGATAAGCACTTTCAAGAAAACAAATCAAACTTAGCTGTGCCCACGACGTTCTCGTGGTTTTTGAGCAACGAAAGTCGCCCCGTTTTCGCAACATTTCTCACTGACGCTTGGCTCCTATTGGTTGTAGTGTAATGTTATATAGCTTAAAGCTTTCCTCTATAAATGGACTATCCAACAAAAAAAGAATTTTTCAAATCTGACCAGTAGTTCGTGAGATTAGCGTGTTTAAACAAACAAACTGTTCCGCTTTATAATATAAGTATAGATATAATTGAGTACGTATATTCGCCTTACGTTGACAAATCAATCTAAGTGGTAACATAGGAGAGTTATTTTGCGTTAGTTACATTCCTCTACAATGTCGACAGACGCATTTCACCCCATGAATCCGTTTAATGTGGCGAGGCGGTTCATGTCGCCGACGTTTATTTCTCCATTCTTCTCCCCCACTGCAACGTAAAAGATATAGATATAGGTAGAAAGATACTGTGTATTTCCACGTCTTGAAAATACTACGGGAGACAGGATATATTTGAACTTCGTTCTTGATGTGGCATTATCATGTTACTTCTATTAATTGGATGGTTAAATGGTTAAATCTTTCAAGAAAAAGTACTATAGTACTTCCGAGATAAATTTAACTCAAACGTAAACAAACCCGTACCATAGACATGGTACAACCAAAGTCTAATCAGTGATGAAAATTGGCCAGCATTAATACAATAATTATTGTTTGCTATGAATTCATAAACTATAGGCTCATATCCTACAATCGGCGGTGTCAAAATGGCGTTTTTTTCTGTGAAAGATTTTCATTTGATGTTTAAACCTATTAATTATTGTTTAATTGTTATAAAATATATTGGGTAATGAGTATAATCCTTTAATATTCCGTGAACGTGTTGAAAAGTGTGCACAATAAGTAAATATGTGAAAATTTCGGTGTTTTGGTTTGTTTACGTTTTGGTTAAATTTATCTCGGACGTACTATAGATGTTGATTAAATTTTACATGGCAGGTTCTTATCCTCAAAATTAACTCTTAAGCTACTTTTTATCAAAAGTGTAGAGCTCCTGTGGGATGCTGCATTTATCAGTGTGTCATTGACTATTCAGTATTTACTTTTACGGGATTTGATGAACCTATTATGATTATTTTCAGGTATCCTGGAGGGGATTGCACTTCTGACATATGGCTGGCAGAAGACTAAATCTCTACCGATTGTAAAAAATGTCGAGGAATATATTTTGTATATCGAGACAACCAAGCTATGTCTTATTATGTAGTTTATTGAGATTCCAAAAATGTAAATTATATCTGAATCACAACTTTATATTGTATTCACTATACAAAATAGGTAGGTAGTTGTGACCATAAATATATGTCTGTAAATATACTACAGCTTCGGGCAAAGTATGTGCCAATATTTTTATATACATCCTAGATTTAATTTATTATTATATTCGAATAAGATATCATACGTCACAAATTTAACTTTATATATAATCTAAATATATTCTAAAGTAATTTTTTACCAACGAACTCCAAATAAACGTACGTATGTAAAATATAAGATGTTTTATTTTACTTTCACTGTGTAATCACATATTATATATAGGAGTTATTTAATAGTGCCCAAGTGTGTGTGCAATACACAGAAGCACTCTCTCTTCCTTCACTCTCGTAACGGTAACCGACACGACTGCATTGTTTTAACCAAACTTGAAAACAAATTTTTTTGTTGTTCCTCTCTCGACTCGGGAATCGAACCCAGACCTCCGGGTCGAGAGCGAAGCTCTGAACCACTAGACCACGGAGGCGATAAGGGGATATAGAAGAGTACGAACCACAGAATAATACAGAACTATGGTTCAATTTACTCTATCAATAACATTGATTCCACCTCAAATACTCGTATAAAGGCTAAACATAGAACTGATAATATATCATCAAAATCGAACTTACTAGGGTTCGGGTCGTAAGACGTGGCACAGTAGATCCAGAAGATCCAGATCAGGAGTTATTTTTATAGTGCCCAAGTGTATGCGTAATACCCAAAGACACTCTCTCTTTCTGTTACTTTCATAACCCAGTGGGACGGTAAACCGACACGACTGGCGAGAGAACAGGCGCAGGACCGACTTTTAACATGCCCATCCGACGCATGGATCATCCTTCTTGTCAGACAATCAGGTGATCAGCCTGCATTGTCCTAACCAAACTTGAAAACAACATTTTTTTGTTGTTCTAACCTGGAAATCGAACCCTCGGCCTCCGGGTCGAGAGCGAAGCTCTAAACCTCTTGACCACGGAGGCGCTTATTCGTTTGGATTACCTACTTATTGACCATTCCTACTTTACTGATCTTTCAACGAGCATCTGCCAAATTAAATTCACACTGATATTATAAAGGCGAAAGTGCTTTTTTTTTACTTGTTCACGCGCAAACGGCTGAAAGTTTATAGTGCTCATTCAGGAAACCAAATATTTTACGCCAGCGGAGCCGCGGGCGACAGCCAGTATTATAAAAGAATCAGGAACACAAAATTTGAGCTTCTAATTGAATTAAATTGAATCGTAATCGTTAAGATTGGATACACACTCAACTGATTTAAAAACAGTAGAGTAGTATTTTTTCCGTCAATCAGAATTTTTAGCAAGCCTTATATTATACGAGTATCAATGACTAGCTGTGCCCGCTACTTCGTTCGCGTGGTTGTCGGAAACACTATCGCGATATTTTTTTGATTGCTCACATTGGTATTGTTATTAAATTTATTCAGAAGGAATATTTCTTTCATATAATATATTTTTTGAGTAACTTAAATCGCGCTACATAAAGTAGCGCACAACAAACGAAAGTCCTCAAATGTGAATATTTTTCCCCGTTTTTGCAACATTTCCCACTGACGGTTCGCCAGCACTTCGCTTCGCCTATTGGTCGCAGCGTAATGTTATATAGCCTAAAACCTTCCTCTATAAATGGACTATCTAACACAAAAATATTTTTTCGGACTAGTAGTTCCTGAGATTAGCACGTTAATACAAACAGACAAACAAACAAACTCTTACCCCTTATAATATTAGATTATATTTTTAGAATTATAGATTTATTACTAAAGATATTCAACCGCAATAAAGGGCCGAGGAGGGCACAAAACGTTTTCTTTGTGATAAAGGTAAATTTCCTTCCACGGGGTCCGACGTATTCATGTAAGAAATTCTCAATAGACGCTCTAACATGAAAAGAAATTCGCATAAAGGCACTGCTCTCGAGGGAGGTTATTTATAATAAAAACTGCAGCAGATACAGTAATAATGTCTTATGGGACATTTATGTACAATGTTATTGAGCGAGACTCGATGTTGGAATACGCACTTATTCGAGTTTTATTTACGTTTTGTCGTTGTACTAAAATATATTGATATATTGCTGCATTATGTCAAAAGTTTAATGCAGGGTTATAACATATCGTATTATCTTTGTATAATAGAGAGTTTAGAACTGAAAAAAACCATACCTTCTTGTAAATACCCTGAGCTTATAATTCTCCAAAGTATCTGGGTATTTCAAACAGACAAGTAAACAAAAGTAATTATTATAGGTATCGTTACTATTAAATCCTAAAAGATTCAACAAATAAGTAATAAAAGCTCAAAAAACTTTACACAGCAATAGTACACACTTACACTATTTACAAAATAATTATTTACAAAAGTATTATAATCATATCCTAAACTTATAGTGACTGATCTTTTAACAATCTGGGGGCACGGTCGTGCCCCGCCAAGACGAGCCGAGCGAAGCGCAAGGACACCACCTACCTTTTCTCAAAAGGATTCGTCGTTTTTTTGAACTCTCATAACTTTGCTTTGGATGATGCTAAATAGTTAAAAATTATTGAAATAGATAAGAAAATCTTAATAAAGATGAAAATTGTATAATCTAATTGAGTTTTAGTTTGCAGTACGACTTTTAAAAAGCGGGAAAAAATTCCAATGTCTTTTTCTTTGACTTGAATGTTGCGATAGCTCTTATAATAATGAAAGAGATTTCGGTCGACCCGTTTCCAATAGGACTCTCATTGCGGGTTCCACGGAAGGTATTTTAGTCTACCAAAGTCTATAAATATTTACTTTGGACTACGTATTGAAACGATTTTGGTATTGTTACTGCATTTTGTGTGATTTGCTAAAATATTTGCTTTCTAGTTAAAAAGATGTTATTGTTCGTGACTGTCATTTATTTAGGTACCTATCATACTTTTAGTTTATTATTGGCTATCGACTCGGAAGTCGTGGGTTTGAGTCCCGCGTTGGAACAACAGAAAATGTTGTTAGGAGAATGCGGGCAGATCTCAGAAGAAAGTCCATGAGTCGGATGGGCATGTAAAAAGTCGGCATTGCGCCTGTTCTCTCGCCAGTTGTGTCGGTTTCCCGCCCCACTGGGTTATGAGAGTATAAGGAAGAGAGAGTGCCCTTGTGTATTGCGCACACACTTGGGCACTATAAGAAGACTCCTGCGTAGCTGGTCTGGTTTCAGTGAAATTGGCCACTGACACCGAAATCGGTGTGGGGAGCTTTACAGCCCTTACAATGTATAGGGAGGTGTACACACTACAGTTAAAACCAACCCAAACATACTTAACTATTGTAAGATGTATATACTTCATTGATACATCATTTTAATTTTTTTTTATATTGATTATTCAATGTCCCCTTCCTTTTCTTTTAAATCGTAAGTATCAGGCATGACAGGAACATTGAATATTTAAATTAAGCATATTAAAAATACTCGTTGAAATTAGCACATGTACCCACAAAAGTAATGTTGTTTCATATCTCTAATTTCAATTCACAATCTCTATTTACAACAAAATAGCGTTTGAATAGGGGTTCAATTTTAGTTGTGAACTTAGTAATTTCCTCTGTCATGTGTCAAGTAACTCGAAATTAACATTTGCGTACAGCCATTATGTTAGAAATAACTCTTGGGAATGTGCTCCGGAGCCCATAAGACTTCCTCATATACATTGTACAGTATATACTTAGTCTTGCCCTGCATTTGCCCTGTATTACGTAATTTGATTCTGCTGAAATATAAAGGCGGCTTTAGAAAATGTGTCAATATTTTGTGCAATAAATCAGTGACCAAGTCATATACAAATACGTGGAAATTTAAAGGATACCTTTTTGGTTTTTACAGAACTAACTAATTATCATACGTGCCACACAGTGCGTTACGCAATTTAGTCGTCATCTCAGCTATGAAGTCCACCACTGAGCTTTCCCCCGAAGTATTTCACGAGAGGTAGTTGCTGATGATAAAAGCCTTTAACCAAAAAAAAACTAAATCAATATCGGATCATCATCGGTTGGTCCGAGCTACCATGTCACAGACTCAGAGTCAAAAACCCCTCTGTTATCGTCGGGGGTTGAAAACAATGCGATATCAATTTTCGAGCCATTACACTCGATTCCATTTTCACCGGGTAAATACTCGATAATACCCTATTTAATATTCGACCCATTCGGAACACGGGTAGCTTGTTTTAGTCAAATGAAGGTTCCATTTCGTAACGGGGTTATCTCTCTAATCCATCGACTTAGCCAATTGAAAACACATTAAGCGTCCTACTAAGACGTTTACGATGCTCTCAATTTATAGGCCCTGGAGAGTTCCCCTAGCTAATACATAAATAACCCCTCTGTTGTTCTGTTTCATGTTTTTTGCACTAATTTATACGCAAGGTGCCTCCGTTGTATAAAGTAGGTACAATTCCGTGCGTTGCGATCGATCGTGGCCGCACGCGGCTTACTTTTTATAATAATAATAATAATAATAATAACCTTTATTTCGGGCTGCATAGGCCCATATTATAAATACCTTACAGACTAACATACATATTATTACACAATTAATTATAACTATTCCATCACGTATCACGGCGACGTGATGTGCGCCTCGCTCCGGAGTCTCCCCCGGAATCTTCGGTAGACTACACCCATCGGCCAGAACTCCTCCACCTCGAAGGTCGACAAGCGATGTGTCGGTACTCTCACCACAAAAGAACTAAAACTAACTTTATGGCGAGACTCCAGACGCTCGACCCTCAAGTTGAAGGATGTCTTCTTCAAGATGTAGCCTACGACATCCTCGACCTTCGTGGACCAGTGCAGGCGGGACACGTACAGCGGCGTGGTGGGTATTTCACACCGCAGACGCTGCTCGGGTCCGCAGGGTGCGGTGCCGCGGTGGTTGCGGACGGCGGGCTTCCTCTTCTTTCTTCTCTCCACCAGTGTGAAGCCCTCCTCATCGCACCTCCTGGTCTCACCCTCGTTAGATCGAGGAGGTTCTGCCTTACGGCTATCCTTAGCCTTGCGGCTCTTTATCACCCCTTTTGTCTTCACCCGCTGGGGAGGTGCGGGGGAGCGGGCAGTGACACCCGCAAAACTTTTCTGCTGAGTCGCTGGTTGACTCAGCTTCGGCTCGACCTCGAGGGGAAGGCGGGCGGGAGCGGCGGCGGTCGGTGACACGTCGGATTCCGCTGACGCGCAAAAGGTGTCAGCTTGCGCGCCGCGGCGACGCGTATTTACGAAGGTCGAATGCTCGGGTGACATACATAATGAATTATTACTTTTCATTTGCAATAATTCATTACGCAAATCACGGATGGTGGATTCCGATGCATTCAACCTACCTCGCAACTCGTCTAGCTCTGCCTTCATACTGTTGAAGTTCTTCAACAGGCTGGAGACGTCGACGTGGTCCATCGTCACCACCGGCAGCTTGTGGAGATCTTTCGCCACAAATGCCGGCACGTCGTCTGGATCCGTCTGCTTCAGCAGGGAGATGATGTCCTGCACGCTTCTCTCGGTGCCATCTCTGCGCCGCGATGTCATATTCGCGCTCTGGCCGAGCGTCTCGTACAGCAGCTGCTTGCCCTTGCAAATCTCCTCGCTGTTGAAGGTAGACTTGCAGATCTGCATGATGCTGACCTCGTCCATGGTGTCGATGGCATGCTGGATAAACGCCAGCAACTCATTGGCCACGAGCGCCATGGTGACGTGCAGCGGCAATCAGCCGCGCGATTCGCACAAATATAAATTAATATTTGTTGCTCGTGTATAACGCGGAGCGCGACCGTTCGCTGGCTCGACACATTACACATTGTATGACACGTTTTATGACACGATTGTCATGGTAGCAACATTGTATAAAAATTTTGGTTCCAAGTTCGCTTAGGATGCAGGCTGATCACCTGATTGTCTGATAAGAAAGATGATCCATGCGTCGGATGGGCATGTAAAAAGTCGGTCCTGCACCTCTTCTCTCGCCAGTCGTGTTGTTTTGCGGTCCCACTGAGTTATAAGAGTAAAAGGAAGAGAGAGTGTATTTGTGTATTGCGGCACACACTCTAGAAATATAAAACGACTCCTGCGTATCTGACCTGGTTTCAATGAAATCGGGTACCGAAACCGAAACCGGTGAAGGATACTCCCCTATTATTGTACAAAATAAATAATTAAAGATACACCCAAATTTTTATTCATTTCAATATTTAGACATTTTTGCACCATGATTGAAGAACATTATTATTTTATTATCATTTAATATTTATTTATTAAAAAAATCTATAAACAATACCTATCTAGTATTATACTTTAAATAATACCAATGTAGCAGTGTCGTAAACGCATTCCTATGCGTTCACTCATTTATTTTCTTGCAGATTGTGAAAATGTTTGTCCGCGGGATGTAGCTAGATATTAATAATTAAATATCTATATTAAAATTTTATGCCATGGATTTCCGCAGAGTAAAACCTGCTTCAATTAACAATTTATTTATTTTCTATTTGTAAACAATGTCGGTACCAAGACTATAATAAAAAAAAAGAAACTATAATATTATACAGTCGCACGGCCGCGATTGATCGCGATGCACGGAATTTTACCTTTAGAGTTTGCATCTCAACTCGTAGTAAATAATCAAATATATTTCCTTTGTCTGTTAGCAGGCCATTTCTTAGCACGGGCCAGATTGACGAGGTGTGATTTGTGAAGCGTCCATAGATATTTATGACGAAAAATACTGTATTACCTGGGTGGAACCCTAGTATTCACTAAATCAAGGCAACATCGATACGCAGTGTTGTGGCATTTTTTTTTTATTATACATTTTTTTACATTTCATTAACCCATTAATGGTCAAAGGAAAACTACAAGTATTTACTTAAAACTTTTTTGCTTTAATTATAATAAGGACTTCAAAAAAATATGAGAACACGAAAAAAAATTATATTTTATTTTATTTCGTTTTTTATAGGGGTGTACCCAAATTGGCACACAGGCCACTTAAGGGTGTAATTTTTTAAACATGTTTTTTTCCATGCACAATATTTTCTTGGATTATTTCTATTCCTAGGAGCTCAAATTGGGCCGAATTACACAGTGAACTCGTTTCGGTAGCTTTTCAGGAACAGTCGGCACCGTTCAGTTGCAAACGACCTAGTTTAGATGTCCAAGGACAAGTAGAGCGTCCCCAAAGAAATTGTCTCTGAGGACACGCTGCTCGTCCTTTCAGATAAAATGTCTGGCTATGTTTCGTAACCGAAAACATAAATGATCAATCACTTCTTCTCTGCGTTGTAAATGCCATCGACAAGCGTGCGATAAGGCCATATCAAAGTGTAAGCGTGGGGTATTAGTAACTTTAGTCGGCAATCATCGCAAATATGTAATTCATCCCAAAAAACATTTAAAATTGTTGAATAGAAAGAAGATGCTGAAGATGCACTGCTTCTATCATGTGGTTCTCGTTTTGTTTTTGACAGTCAGATTCTCCATGGGTTGTATAATTTGGGGCATTTGATATGAATAAACTTGGTCTTATGGGGTAGTTATTTGCCTGAGAAACATTGGATCTAATTAGAGTCTCTCTTGTCCGCTAATGTCTCATCTTTGCCGCTATTTTCTATATCCGAAAGAGTACAAATATCGCGAACAAATATCATAACATTTCCGGGAACATCAATTCGGGATGTTAGGTGGGGAATCTTTATTAAAAACCTCTTCTTCATCAGTAAAAAAACTGGGTTCTGGTGGAATTTTACCAAAATAATACTCCAAACCATTACTATCTCATAAGGAAGGAACATAAAAAGGCTTCTTATAAATTTTCAAAGTTAAAACTAGCACTATATATATGCCTACAACTCATTTTATAACTCTGAAAATATAATTTTTTTATATCACGTGTGGCCACTGTACCAGAATTGGCACAGCGATATTTCGAATGTCATAAAATCTTATATTTTTACTATACGTAACTGCAATATAGTACATATCAATAATTATTTATTGAACTTCAAATAATTATGAACAAGTATGGTGTTTATATTTTTCTACATATTATAATATTTGAAAAACAATACACATCTCCACACCTATCGCGATAGGAAAATTCAACAACTAATTACCACTAAATCACGAATGATAGCTAAAACTTATTATTGCAAAGTAAATCAATGTACTTTTAACTACTCAAAAATGTAAAAATATTTCCTCCTGTGTCAACACTTTTTTTTTTCTACCCTCAATAATTAAATGTTCCCAAATTGGTACAGCGACCAAGAATGGGTTAACACAAATACACTAAGGAGCTAGTGTGTTCCCAAACAAATTCAAACAATGTTCTACGATCCCTTTGGGCCTAATAATACCTTCATTATTCATGGCCAAACTTTCCCATTAAATTCATTATGGTTCACAAAAATACACATTTATTGTAAGGGTTGCGGTCATTTTGGTTTGGATTTTCGCTGGAACACTGGCTATCGTTAGATTTTCATACCGTTACTATTAAAAATACTTTCACACTGTGTAAGCTTTATTTTCTCCTTGTCTAATACATTAAAAAATTCACTTGAAAGACAAGGAGAAAATATTGTGTAGGTATATTGAAAAAGAATAAAAAAAAAATGCGTTTTTTTTTAATACGATGTCAAATATTTACTCTAGATAAACATTAAAAGGTCTTGGGAATAATCCGGTTGCTTATTCGTTACTGGAAAAGGCTTTTTAATCGGTACGTTTTAGCCTACTAATTTAATTAAAGTCGCAAAACGAAACTGGCGATTCGGAATTGCAAGAGAAAAAACAAATTTAGACGTAGAACATGTGCCGCAGTTTTCCTATTAAATTGTTACGTTAGAGTTGCAGTTCACAAATATTTCTAACGCTACAATGAAATGAAATCTGGTTTTATGTTATAAATAATAATAATGCCTCCCACACCGATTTCTGTGACGGTGGCCGGTTTTTAACTCCCGACGCGAAAACTACGGATGTTATATATTATTATATATAAGTTTGACGTGTCTGTGGATTTTAATGCGGTTTTTTTGTTTTTTTTTTATAAAAATACATTTTCAGAATGAGAAAACATATCTCACAGTAATAGTGACAGTTCTTTTTACACCCGTTATATTTACTTACAATATTTACCCAACTACGTATGCTATGTAGGCTCTGTTATTATAATCGAATTAGTATTTAGACGCTACAGATAAAAGTGATCCCATCAAAAACAAAACTTGTAAAAAGAGCCAAGTCTCGCAATTAAGATCTTTTGCCGTAAAAAGTTATGAGATCCATGTGATGCCAAGCTGGGGTAAGTCGGTTAGTCTAACAACATCTTATAGTGATCATGTCAACATTTTAAAAAAATCTTACATGTTTTAAATAAATATGTAGTTTGACTTGGCAATCGCATGAATATACAATGTATATATTATTGTCTATCTCACAAGGGACACATAACAGATTGCTTAGGGCGATTGCCAAGTCATTTTACTATTTATTTAAAACATAAAAGATTTTTAATGATGGGATCTCAGTTCTTTTTGTAGACAATTAAAATAAACTAGTGTTTTTGTCAAAAAGCGCAAATAACTTTGTAATCCTATACATTTATATAGGATTACAAAGTTATTTATGCAGTTGGTGTATCTAGATAACTCGAGAAAAATTCCAAAATTTTTAAGTTTTCCCTATATTTATACACTAAATACTACTTGTGTTCCAAGTTTGAAGCTTCTGTGTCTGCTAGAAGTGTCTAATACTTTTGATGATCGGTCAGTGAGTGAGTGACAATATGAAGAAACTTTGAGAAGTTTTAATTCTTAAACTACTGGTTCAAATTGAATGAAATTTGGAATATACCGTGTTTATACAAATGCCTACATAGTAACTACAATGCAGGCTTCTAGTTTTATGCACAACGAAGTTATAAGGGGTCGAAAATCGCCTGAACTGCTTCGAGAAAAGATAGTACGGCCGTTCTCAACGTTGTGGGGGCACTGCCGTGCCCCCAGATCGAATAAGAGATATAAACGCACTCACTGGTCATAAAATTTAAATTAGAATTATACTTGTATTTCTTATAAAGGTGTTTTACGGTTCATATATTAAAACGAATATAGTGTGAAGAGAATAACGCGTAGAGCATTTTTTGTTTTGGCACCTCGTATAAATTACTTAATATAACTCAAAAAACAAAGGTGTAAAATGACCACAAGGAGTGAATTACTATGCTGGAGATTTAAACTCATCTGTTTTGTGACTTTTATGGAGATCATTAATCGTGATCTTACGCGTTATGATAAGTAATTAATATGAGTTGCCAAAACGAAAAATACTCTACGCGTCGTTCTCTTAACACTATGATATATTATGAACCATGAATAATTCTGTATAACAAGGGCATTTTCTATCGAAGGAGTTTTCAAAACCGAAGGTTTGAACCCCTAAAAGGATGAAGCCTATTTAACGTGGCCGTACACGTTATTGTGTTAATTATAGCCTGACACACGTGCACACCCTCTACATGCGCCATGTTCGTAGTCCACTTCGATACAAAGCCTCATTGGTACACGCCAAAATGAGTCATCGAATCAGGACCCTGATTCATTTCGCTGTTATCACTTACGACGTTCGAAAACAAAATGTATGGTATTTGATAAAAGGTTCGCTAAATGACAAGCGAAATCGTATGTCACTTACCAAAGGTTATGTTAAACGCCATACGTGTTCGAACTTCGTAAGCGATAAATCGATGACATCTTGAATCAATTAAATTGCCATTGTGAAATTTGTTTAATAAACAATTCTGTGTGTATGCTTTGTCTTTTATTTGTAGCATGTAGTGTGAATTGTGTTTGTGTGCCGTCGTGAGATCGTAAACTTACAAGGGGCCCACGAAAGACCAGGCGCCACGGTTCGCCGTGGTCGATACCTGAGTGGTTTTCCTTTAAATGCATGGCGTTGGCATTGCATAGCCTTGTTTCAATTGAACTTTTTGCTTATTTTTTTTTTTTTTTGTTATTTTGTCTTAATATGTGCGAGTTAGTGTTTTGTTAACCTTTGGCTGTGTTATGTCCCTTTATGTATTTAATAAAGATATTTTTATTATTTTTTATTTTATTTTAGTCATGGCCTTTTCGTTCAAACGATCAAAATTGACTATCGTAAATAATATACCCAATAATCATTTCGTGTATTGACATTCCGTCTCAGTTACGGTTTAGGAAAAGTCGAGATTAAAATACCCTTTATTTAAAGGGAAGTCAATATAATGAAAACGGAGCGCCGGTTTTTTCCGGAAATGTATTCCGGGACAATGGCGATAGCTCGTATTTTTCTTACCTTTCAATTTGAGATTATCCCGAGTCGAAAATAAATATTCAATATCTTTTATTTGTGGGACTCTAATCTCTCGTATACCTAATGTAATTTGTAAATGTGGACTTGAAGCTTGTTTACATTTTTGCAAGTAGGGGAATACAAAAATACTGTTTTATAAATGGAATTAGCTCGAACGATTCACACGTATTCGTTACGTAACCGAATAAGAATGGAATAAAAAAACTCCTATACGATTGACATATTTTGATGATTCCAGCTATTACTATCATCAGTGTACGAATGTGTCTGCAATAGAAATGACAAAACCAAAATCTACACAATCCATCCATTGTTCGATTTCACTAGACGCAGAACGCAGTAAACAATAGATAATACTATAGTACGTCCCGTTTAGTTTTAACACAAACGTAAACAAACCCGTCTATGACAGAACCATAGACTTAGTAAGTGATGCGAATATAATACAATAATTATTGTTTGCGACTGTGAATCTAAAAAACTATAATAAATCTTATTATAATGACGACCTCCGTAGCGCAGTTGGTTGAGCGCGTTGGCGCTCGAACGAAAGGTCGCGGGTTCGAATCCCGCCGAGGGAACAAAAAGTTTTCAATGTTCCTGGGTCATGGATGTGTATTAAATTTGTGTATAATATAATAAAAATCTTAAATATGTGTATATTATAAAAGTATTAAATATATTTCCGTTGTCTGGTACCTGTAACACAAGTTCTTCGGATACTTAGCACAGGGCCTATATATATATATCTATGGACGCTTCACACCACGTCGATCTGGCCCTGTGCTAAGTATATATATAATGGAAGTTCCTTATAAGGTAGACTGGCAGGTCGTGGAAGTTCAGACAGTGGAAGACATCCCCTCTATTATAGCGGCTGACGATATCTCGTAGGGGTATGTTGTAGCCGGGAGTCCAACATACCCCTAGGGAGGGTGTCCCTGGAGGATGCATAACGAAATACCCTTGAAACTTAAAAAAAATAAAAAAATAAAAGGATAGGCAGGTACGGAGTTAGTAAAAATAAACACTATCAACCATATAAATATTTAAAAAGAATTTTACTATACAGTACGAATCAAGTGAAGCATAGGGTTACGTTAAAAGTTACATGAATGTAGGTTAAAAAATACGGTTAAAACATATTGGGGCATACCAAAGGCATAATATATCACGGAGTATTTCAATATTTGCTTTCATCCAAAGTGGTTTCGTAAATTATTCAAATCACAACCCCGAAAGGGTTGATCCTGACGTAGGAGGATCAGAGGGAGAAATCCGCTAAGTTACGCGCATCTTCAACTTTTACCCCTCCCTTATTTATTAAAATTCTTTTAAAATACCTCCCTTTGTCCAACGTCCACACTTCTGGAAAACTTTGCGAGTTTTATGAGGTTTTGTGTTATAGTACGTTCCGTTTAATTTTAACCCAAACGTAAACAAACCCGTCTATTTAGTATCTAAAATAATTTATTGTTATTGTGTTATAATTGAATATTGTAAACCTATAGTGGTCGCTAATGACCATTGATGTTTGAGCGACCTTTCATAAAATAAATAAAAATCCGTTTAGGACACAACCATAGGCTAGTTGATGCGAATATAACACAATTTTGTTTGTGTCTATAAATCCATAGTCTATAGAATATTTTCTACAGTCAGCAGTATCAAAATGGCGTATTTTTACTGTGAAAGTTTATAAATATATTAATTACTGTTTAATTGTTTTATAATTTTGGATACTGAAGTATGATCCTTTAATATTACGATTAAAGTTTGCACAATAAGCAAATATGTGAAAATTTCGTTGTTATTGGTTTGTTTATTTTAAATTTGAAAGGGACATACTATAATACGATACAATTTGGAGAGTTGAACCTTTACTCGTCTATGTTAGCACAAAATTATTTTCGACCAAATTAATGTGCTTTATGTATTCACTACGGAGTAAACAACTGTTTACATTTGTATCACATTGAATTAGAATGGAGTTCACCTACATAATAAGTATAAAGAGGGCAATCTCTGGTGCGTATATTAACGAAATGTTTTTATTTCACAATACTATATTGAACCTTATGTGGCTTATATTTAAACCACAAATCATACAACTTTTTAGAACATTAAACAGATATTAATATTGAAATAAAATTAGCAACTGTGTTCGTGCCATGTGCCAATAATATACTAGAATGGTTTAGTTTTTAGAGTTTAAACGATGCTTCGAATCGATCAAGTTATCGATTCGTTAACTTGGACTTGAGGACAATAGTTTTTCATCTCTCCCCAGTCTTGTCGATTAACTGTCCAATTGAGTACGAAACTAAACTTAGTGCTTTGTATTGCGCACATACTCAGGCACTATACTATAAGTTCAGCGTAGCTGCTGTGTGGTCACCGCCAACGAAATCGGTGTGGTCAGCTATTATTACCTGTTAACAAATTTGTTAAAATATGTTTTAAATACAGCCTGTCAATTGACAGGCTGTATTTAAAACATATTTCGGTTCTAGTTAATATTAACTAAGTACCTACATTGAATAATTAACTGGACAAAAGCGAAAACGTTGTTCATGTTACGTTAATATGTCGGCCATGTTTATTCGGATCATTCATCATTACTATCATCCCGGATCATCATGGCTAATATAATATTTTTAGGAATCAGGAGTGAATTTACTTAAAAAAACAATAATTTATTACACACAAAAACATTAATTTACTTTGAATTTAATAATTTAACCTTTAGAAATCAAGGATCACATTGCAAAACAATTATTTAACAAAATTAAAGTAGGACTCACGATTATTACAAAACACACCGCCAATCAAACCAGCAGAGCAAATTGGGAAGGTGAAAAAGCTTGAAAGGTGGGTACCTCATGAATTGAGTGAAGCAACCCGACAAACGCGCGTCGACTGCTGAGTTACATTGCTCAACCGGCACAATAATGAAGGAATTTTAAATCGGATCATTACATGTGATGAAAAGTGGATCCGTACGATAATCGTAAACGCTCATCGCAATGGCTGGACCCTGGTGAACCGTGCTCGTTTGTCTTGCCCCAAGCAAAGATTGACTCAAAAAAAGTTACTTGTAAGCGTTTGGTGGACTAGTGCCGGTGTCGTACACTATGGCTTTCTTAAATCTGGTCAGACGATTACGGCTGATGTCTATTGTCAGCAACTGCAAACCATGATGGAAAAGCTCGCCGTTAAACAACCGAGACTTGTCAATCGCTCTACGCCACTGCTGCTTCAAGACAATGCTAGACCACACACGGCCCAACAGACGGCTACCATATTAGAGAGGCTTCAATTGGAATGTCTAAGACATCCACGTACTCTCCGGACCTTGCTCCAACAGATTACCATTTTTTTAGAAATTTGGATTCTTCTTGCAAGGAAAAAAATTCAATTCCGATGGCCTCATCTATCTGCCTATGCAGATAGTCATTGCTATCTATACACTTTTGACATCTTATAGGTAGTTCATTGATCCCTTTACTAAAAAAACCATTCGGACGGGAATTAATGAAATCTTTGAAAGCGGTTTGGACTGAAACCGCTTTCAAAGATTTCATTGATGTCAAAAGTGTATAGATAGCAATGGTACATACTTTGATTAATAAAATATATTTTAATATGAAAAAATCGCCTTTATGTTCCTCCTATACAAAACGCCAATTTCATATGTAAGGACCTAATATGTTAGGGACCAAGTAATAAATTGAGCAGTATACATAATGACTGTAGCTTAGAGCGATAGTAGGAGATATGATCATACTTGTGAAGATTAAATATAAACCTGATACAATTGTTTAGAAGACGATCAAGTTTGTTGAGGAGGTCTGCGCTGAGGTTAAAAGCAACATACATCGCCGTAGTCAAATATCGGAAATATTAATGATTGGACCAACAACAACTTCACATTCGTAGGCAGAAGTTTTTTTAGACGATATAGAGCACGCAAGGAACAGGTTACATTTCGACTAGTATTAGCAATCTGGGCGCGCCAATCGAGGTGTTTATCAATATGTAACCCAAGATCTTTAATACTAGAGCTAAATGGGATAGTACAGCCGTCAAAGGTAACAGGTAATCCATAATTAACTCGGCCTAGTAAGCGCGGACTACCGATCAAAATAGCTTTACATTTATTCGGATTTACCTGCAACCAAAACCTAGTAGACCACGCAGTTATCGCTTCAAGGTCACGATTTATGTCTCTAATTGCTTTAGACAGATTTTCAACTGTTTCTTGGGCATAAATCTGCAGATCATCGGCATACAGGTGAAACGAACAGCAAAGCACAAGGCAGATGAAATTTATGTACAGAGAGAAAAGAAGTGGAGAGAGAATGCCACCCTGAGCTCCAACCAGCTATGAGATCCAACCATCCAGAAGACGACTGATCTACCTTAACACATTGTTGGCGTCCACGAAGATAGGAGTCAAACCACTTTAATGTTTCGGGAGAGAGCAACAAATGAGAAAGGATCGCTGTTAGAATGTCATGATCGACATTATTAAAAGCACTGGAGACGTCCACCATTTATCAAGTCCATCAAGTCAGTTATGTAAGAAGTTACTAAGTAATCCATTGTGCTCGATTCGTGCAACTATTTTATTTTAGTCGAATAAAATAATTATAAGTTAGTGTAATTTAACATTGAAACAAGTTCAAATCCTGGGAGACGGATGAAAAATTAGTAACGAAAAATTTTAATCAACAAAATTTTGCGTCAAAAATCAACAAAACTTATATCTTTTTGATTTCAATTTATAACGAAAATACATTTTTGAAACAAAGTTGTAATCTAATTTCAGTCATATCTTGGTTAGTAAAAAGTTAGAAAATAAATTAGAATCTAACTTAGACTATCCAGTATCCACTGTTTAAAGTACTTGACTGAATTGGTTAAAACTACTTTTGACTCATTCCGCTCAAAACTTTGTTCAAAACGATATTTACTTGCAACTGGAACCTTGTAGGTAAATCATGGCATTTATGCCGATTTAGCTATGTCAGACTATAAGTAGCCGGGTCGGTAGTTGTTTGGAGGTAAATACGGCCGGACGTCACTAATATATCTGGTAAGGCGCCTCCGTGGTCTAGTGGTTCTGAGCTTCGCTCTCGACCCGGAGAGTTGGTTTCAAGTTTGGTTAGGATAATGCAGTCTGATCACCTGATTGTCTGACAAGAAAGATGATCCATGCGTCGGATGGGCATGTAAAAAGTCGGTCCTGCACCTGTTCTCTCGCCAGTCGTGTCGGTTTACCGTACCCCTGGGTTAAGAGAGTAAAAGGAACAGAGAGCGTATATGTGTATTACGCACACACTTGGGCACTGTAAAATAACTTCTGCGTAGCTATGAAATCGGCTTGCGACACCGAAATCGGTGAGGGGAGCTATTACATTTTATTATATTTATTATCTGGTAAGACGATTGCGGTTGAAAAGGCAATGATGTTACACCGATAAATATTATAAGTCTACAGTCACCCATTCGAATCCTAACAATATCCATGTTAGTAATTCAAGGGCTGTAGCGCCCTGTACCCATTGTGCACTCAACTCCGTAAAATCCGTAAAATCAAAATTGGTGCAGAACAATTCTTGAAAACAGCGCAGTTGATATTACCAGTCAAAATAGATAAAAGCGAAAAAACATTTGTATGAGGGATCCAGTAAAAATACAAACCAGATTAAACATAGCTTGCTTAAATTAATTGCAGGCAATTTTAGGATAGTGATTGGAAGCTAAACATTATTCAGGGCTACACGAAAATATTGTGGCTGTGAACTAATGGTATTTCTATGTTATATTCTCTATGCAAGTAATTTTTTAACATATTTTTTTTATAACAGTAGCTGTCCCGGAAATTTTGTACCGCCTTTAAAATAAAGTTTTTTGACGCACTAAGGTAGTTTTTACACGGCACCGCGGTGGCACCATTCTTCGCTGCTGCGGTGCTGCGACGTTTCGCCGCAGAGCCTGCGACACTCGCCGCCTAATTTACGTGTAAGGTGCCATATAAATCATACCAACATGCAACGGAATGCGGCGCCGCCGCGATGTCATATGAAAACAACCGAACAGGATCTCCTTACAGGATCCTATTGAAAATCTAAATAATAATGGAATCCACCTAAGACACACATACAAATTGCATTAAAATTAGGTGCAACCGTTTATAAGGAGTTTAATGACACTGGCAAAGATAAGGTAGAAGAATATTTTTTTTTAGTTGCCTAAAACTTAATCGTGTATATACCTTTGCACCTTTGCCCCGATGTGTGATAGCTGTGCAACGGTATAAAGATAATTTAAATTGATAGATAAAGTACTGGAGTACTAAAAGTATTTGCTAGAGAATATTAGTAATATATAGCTGTATATATAATGTAGCAATTAGGAAGTAAAATCATTTGCCTTGTCTACGTCACAACGCGGCAGTCGGCACTTATCTCGTATGAATTGCACCATTTGAATGTGAAGAGCTATGCAAAGTGAATCCGATCTCGGGCCATTCAGTTCAATTTAATGTTATTCAGACGGCAGACGCATTGTCTATCCAGACAGCCGTGAGCCCTCAAATTACTAGACCGAGTTTTATTCTAGATCTAATGGGTAAATCAGAATGAAGTTTGACGTGAAATAGAATTAGGAACAAATTTCTTACTCGAAAAAATCCCTCTCTCTCTAAGCGTTTACTAAATAAAAAAAATAATGATACGTACCTACTGTAGATATACTATTATATATCTATAGGCTGATCACCTGATTGTCTGACAAGAAAGATGATCCATGCGTCGGATGGGCATGTAAAAAGTCGAACCTGCGCCTGTTCTCTCGCCAGTCGTGTCGGTTTACCGTCCCACTGGGTTATGAGAGTAAAAGGCAAGCTTCTGTGTATTACGCACACACTTGGGCACTATAAAATAACTCCTGCGTAGCTGGCTTGGTTTCAATGAAATCGGCTACCGACACCGAAATCGGTCAGGGGAGCTATTATATACTATCACAAAGGACATGGATCACGCTCTATATAAATTCAAGTAGCCAGCCAACAAAAAAATATGATAGCTTTGTAGACTTTTGCTTCCTCTGTAAAACTATTATTTATTTGTCTTGGGGCCAAAAATAATAATTATCTTTTAGAGCGGGTACACATTAGGCACTTTCAAACGCGCGTTTTGATAACCAGGAGTTCTGTACTGACAGTGTACTCTGCAGACACTCAAGCGCGCGCTTTTTTTATTTTATTTATTTATTTATTTTAGCATCATGCACATTTGTACATAGGCGGACTTAATGCCTTAAGGCATTATCTACCAGTCAACCTTTAGGTGATTTAGAGATAAAAATAAGTAGATGCATTACTTGTACAGACAGAAAGATTATAACACATATTAAAATAATACTAGTAATAGATACAAATATAATAAGTATTACATATATAATTATAAATACAAATATAATAAAATATAATATAGGTATATGATCCATAATTATGAAAGACAATATGCATCATGATGACAGCAAGGATAAACCGCACTAAGATTCTGCCAAGAGTTTGAGATACCACATACGAACCTTACGTTTGAAAGTATCTTTTGTTGACGACATCCTGATCTCTGTGGGGAGAGCATTCCAAAGTAAAATAGCCTGAATGTTGAAAGAACAGTGCATAAGGCTGGTCTTATGGGACGGACACAGGAGAAGAGCATTATTTGCAGAAGAATTTTAATTTTTCTTTATCCAAAAACGCGCATTAGCTAAGTGCGCGTCATTTCCACGTCAACAAGCACCTAATGTGTACCAGCTCTTAATCGCATACTTAGTAAAAAGTACCTTTACCTTTAAACCAGAGTTTAAATATCTACAGTTACCTTTACACAGAAAACGATTATCGAAATCAATGGAAAGTATCATTGAATTTCGATGAGCCCTTCATCCTTCGAAGCAAACTAATAAGATAACAAGGCGCAGAAGTATTACATTTAAATTTATTCAAAGACTCGATAAAAAATTCGAATACTTTACAATGGTAATACTTTCGGTAATTGATCATTACTTTGGTTCGAGATTGGCTGGTTTTCCACTTATCGGCATAACGCGGCTTTGCTATCGCTGCGGTTTCTCTCTTTGTGTATAATAATAATAATGACTCCCACACCGATTACGGTGACGATGGCCGGTTTCATTGAAACCAGGCTACGCAAGAGTTATTTTATAGTGCCCAAGTGGGTGCGCAATACACAGAAGCACTCTCACTTCCTTCACTCTCGTAGCCCAGTGGGACGGATAACCGACACGACTGGCAGGAGATCAGGCGCAGGGAAGACTTTTTACATGCCCATCCGACGCATGGATCATCTTTCTTGTCAGACAGGTGATCAGCCTGCATTGTCCTAACTAAACTTGAAAACAACATTTTTTGTTGTTCCAACGCGGGAATCGAACCCACGAACTCCGGGTCGAGAGCCAAGTTCTGAACCACTACACCACGGAGGCGTCACTCTTTGCATAAAGGGCATACGCAAAGTCGATACGGTTTTTGTCGCGTCTACCCAATGGTATCCATAAGATGGTTATTTAATTAATTAAAAACATTTAAAGGTAACTAAAATTATTTATTCCTTTAACTAATTATCTCGAACAGTAATGCATTTTTCTATATTTCTTTGTATCAAGAGTTTGGCGAATTGGAGATATTAGCGAAAATACATAAATTGATGGACGGACGGACAAAAAACTAAAGGATTCCTTGACAATACTAAAATTTATAATCATAACTGACAGTATAACATTATTTGCCTTCATTTGTCGTAGCCAAATCCCAGCAACAATCTGTCATTCTCATGATTTTATTTCTATGTCTCAGTAACCAAATTTCGACCTGCACCAGTCGGGATAACCGCCGGACCGGCACCGGGCCGTCACCGGGTTCTAAATGGAAAACAGCAAATGAATCCGCATTCCAATAGTTCTTAAACTTTGAAAGCTGGAGTTATTGGATTCCTCTGGTTAGTTCATCAGTTGTTCACGACCTGATTTACTTCAAATCCTAAGCTTATATCTACGCCTTCTTTTATTAGTTAAGAATAGGAATTATAGGGGAAGAACACGATACGCACTTTAATGTAGATTTAATGAAAAAAAAAACAATACAGTTCTATCAGTGCCAGCTCTTTGACGACATATTTGTTTTGGTGACTACTAGCGCCGCAGTGAGGAAAATGTCAAGAAATTCTCTTATTAGGCACAAATTACTCATCTTTCTCTATCTTATGTACAAAAATTAATTGCCATTCGTTAGTCTCGCTTAAGAGAACTGCTGAACCGATTCGGCTATTTTAGTCATGAACTATTTGATTTACACGGATCAGCTAGTATCATTATATATTTTTCTCTGCTTAACTTTTACTTAATGCTAATTTCACTAACGCCTGTCAAAGTTAATCGTTAAATATAATGTTATTTCGAATTAATGAAAGAGAAGGTATGCTATTTGGGCAAACGATTAGTACTAACAGGCATTGGTGAAAGTTTCACAGGTGAAATGCGTCGGATGGGCATGTAAAAAGTTGGTCCTGCGCCTGATTTACCGGTTGTCGTGTCGGTTTTCCGTCCCACTATTGTGCACACACTTAGGCACTTTAAAATAACTCCGGCGTATCTGCCCTTGTTTCAATGAAACAAGCCACCCTCACCGAAATTGGTGTGGAAGGCTTTATTATTCTGTATACTAATTATGTATTTCTTGGATTTACTTCGACTATTTTTGACTGTCGTCAAGCTCATATACCGCTGACTACTTGTGGTTAGATAATATAGCGGTTAGCAGTTAGGTTAGTCCCTATTGTCTATTATAATAAACTGCGGGATTAGCACAAATACTATCAATGAAAATTGTACAAGAATCGTGACAGTGCCCGTACAAAAATTGATACAGTTACGAATACGTTGCTGTAAATTCCTTCTGCTACCATTTACTATGTACAGTCGCGTGCACTAACATGTTGTATTCGAAACGATGTAACCAGCAAAGTGTTTTAAAAATGTGAATACATTATTTTCATAATGAAGTAAAAAGTAGTTTTTTAGTCAATAGTAAACACCCTCAAATATATAATTATGTACATATTACAATATGTAAACTGATGACTCGAAATCAATGCTACATACCAAAGTCACAATACTCGTATAAAACATTTTCAGCAAAAACTCTATCTTCGAAATTTTGTCCAATCCATTTTGGTAATCAAATGAAATGCTCTGACAAGGATTAAATGGAATGAATTCTGACTTTCTTTTTACGTTAAAAATACTTTGATATTATTCCGTTTGGAATATGAAACTGCTCTAGTATCAGGGTTTCTGCGAAATATATTTAAATTCCTTGCAATTTTGTAATAAATAATGAACAACAATATTATTTTTAAGCAACCCCTAAATCGTAAACTACACACGCTAGCGAACTGCTGGTGATGAATTTTAAAAACTCTCGATCACCGCAGCTTTCAAACATAAAAAAAGAATCGGAAAATTATACAACGGATGTATCCATTTGGAAACTACGATATATAGGTACAGACACACTCACACACAAACACACACACACACACAACAGTAAAAAGTACAAAAGGACGTGTACTAGGTATTAACCAAAATCCAGAAGTTGAAAATAATTATTGTAGTCATGAATTAATAAAGGTTATACGTCGCAAAAAAAATTACCCAGCAAATTGAGTTTAAACTGTCACGCCCAAAACATTTAATGATATTATGTAGTAACGTATTAAGTTACGACATCTTATTGATTCTAGAGACGGATCTTTAGATTAATGTACTTAATACGTTACGACGTTTAAGTGACAGTTTGAACGCAATTTTCCCTAAACGAGAATTTTGCTACATACTACATTCATCCATTCTAGTCTTCAATTAGAATAATTAAGCTGCTCCAAGTAAGCTTAAATCTAATCTAACCTAATTTTATGTCGTGCGAGAACGCTCCATAGTATAATGGCCTTTAAAATAAGCACTTTTCATTGTTTCTTCAATCCTAATTGATTTTGTCTAATGTGTTAGAACTTCTTTCCTCTCCACTATCCAAAACCCTGCAATTTGCAGTCTTGTTAGATTTAATACAGTGTCAAATTAAAAAACAACAGCAATCAATTTGAATGCTCTACGGGCGTGTACAGTCGGCTGCACTAACATGGATACATCTACAAATTTGCAAAAATATGTCTACGTTTAATTTCCAAAAATATCGTCACCTTATTGCATTCAAAGCGATGTAACCAGCAAAGTGTTTCAAAATTATAAATACATTATTTTCATAATGAAGTAAACAGCAGTATTTCAGTGAATAGTATACACACTTAAATTCATAATTATGAATACGCGACAAATTTCAGTAGCATGTAACCATTGTTTATTTCATTATAATGTAAACGTTAATTTTGTGTTTCAGAAAAGGCTGGTCAAAATTTCATTACATTGCAATATATACAATAATGAATTCTATAAATAATAGAGGTGATATATTGACGGGTATTATTATTGACGGTTATTTAAAAATCACACATACATTAGAATATTGATTATATTCTTTAGTGTAATAGGTATAACTGCGATTCACGCGAACGTATATATTTCAAAGATACTTTCATCGGTTTTTATAGTCTACCCTCAAACTATAATATGATCAAAACTAAACAATGTTAATATCGTTCTATATTAGTAATATTGTAAATATAAATAATATAAACTAACACGGGCAAACATCGAACATGAAAAACATCCCATATTTTAAAATAATAAAAATTGTAGTTTTAAATGACTCCATTTGGATTACCTAAACTTAAAAACAAAAAACAAACCAAAAAAATAATAATTACTGAATAATGAATATTGCGAAGTGCGAACGATGACTGTAAATTAACTCTCTTGGACAAACTCGTGACTAAATATTTCTGGTTTCGTTATCATCATATTATGTATAGTTTGAGGGTAGAAGTAAAAACCTGATAAAAACAGTCTCTGAAATATAATATTATGTTCGCGTAAAATTTCTGATCGATTGCAATAAATTGGATAATTCTTGTCTTTTCTTGTTTTTTTTTGGTCAGTAAAGCAAAATTATTTTTTTAACTAGCCCCTGAATAGTCAAACAGTGAATGAACTGATGACGAATTATTGCGATCTCGTCAGCTTTGAATAAAAATAAAAAAAGTATATCAAAATCGGTCCATCTATTTAGTAGTTACGATGCCACAAGCAAACAGACGAACATACATAAATAAACGTCAAACTTATATCATAGTGTAAGTTTATGTCGTTTGCAGACAAGCAAGCTAACATTTTGTATGATAAACAAAATTAATATAATATTAAAAAATCATAGATATAGTTTGAGGGTAGAAGTAAAAACCTAACAAAAATAGTTTCTGAAATATATGTTTAGGTAAAATGCCTGATTGACTGTAATAAACTTCATCATTCTTTTCTTTTTGTGTTTTTTCTAGTCATAAAAGTAAAATTATTTTTTAAGTAATACTCGAATTGTTCAGCAGCAAGCAAATTTATTTTGTTGAATCATAGCTTTAGTGTTTTAACATGACCACGTCAGCTTTCAAACAAAAAAAACTACATCAAAATCGGTTCATCCGTTTGGGAGCTACGATGACAGACATACAAACAGACTCGAAAAATCCCTCTGTTTTTGTCGTAGGTGCAAAAAGGGATTTTTTACGAATTCAGTAGTCCAAATTTCATGTTTCTACCATTTGTAGTTACGGCTGTGCGAAAAGAAAAAGAAAAAATGAATGTATACATCTTATTGGAACCTACCACGAGTACATTTTTGTGGCATTTAAAACATATTTGCAGAAAAGTGAAAAATGCTAAAATTTTATAAGTGTATCCATATTATTGATACAATTAATGTTTACATTGTAATGAAGTAAACAATGTTTACATATTATTGAAACATACCACGAGTACATTTTTGTGGCATTTAAAACATATTTGCAGAAAAGTGAAAAATGCTAAAATTTTATAAGTGTATCCATATTATTGATACAATTAATGTTTACATTGTAATGAAGTAAACAATGTTTACATATTATTGAAATTTGTCGCGTATTCATAATTATGAATTTAAGTGTGCATACTATTCACTGAAATACTGCTGTTTACTTCATTATGGAAATAATGTATTCATAATTTTGAAACACTTTGCTGGTTACATCGCTTTGAATGCAATAAGGTGACGATATTTTTGAAAAACTAACGTAGACATATTTTTGCAAATTTGTAGATGTATCCATGTTAGTGCAGCCGACTGTACAATGGAGTGCTATTTCACACTAATAGAATCGAATAGTGCACGTACAACCACCAACACAGTCTGTCGCAGTGTCAAAATAACTTGGGTGCGTAGACATTCCTGCGTCCCCCACTGTACGCCCTTGTGAAATTGAAACCAATCAATAAGCAATTTGCCCAACGCTGGGCGGAATTACACACGTGTTCCTTGATTCAAATTAATTCTATACTTGTATGAAATATTGGATATTCCCAAGAGAAATATAACTCTGAAATAACATAAAATATGAGTTTAATATTTGGGTGGCTTTGTTATATTTTTGGTTCGGTTTTGATGATAACTAAAGCCATGCCATTCCAAGGTATATAACATCAACGATGATACATGTAACTTAATTATAAATATGGAGCCTACTGCCTATATACAGTTTTATGTCCTAGCTCCTGCATCAGCAGGCTTACTCCCGACACAATCGAGAATCGAATCAGTTCCATATCAACGGCTTTTAGTATTTTATTTGGCGGATTACTTTGAAACTAACCAGGATATCGAAAAACGTTAGATCGTAACTTTTTGTACTCCCGACAATATCAATCGATTGCGAATCAAAATAAACAAACGTCAATTTATTCGGGAGTACGCGTCACGATCGAATCTGAATCATAATCGAATCAGTTTGGAGAGTAAGGCCCCAGATCAGCTTTATGTTACAGTAATACTACATTGTCACGCAACGTACAAATGCATGCGACATTTCAACTCAATCAAACTAGGAAGTGGATCTTTGTAGTGTAAGATTATTGCTCACGCAGGAATAGTTAAGAGGAAACATTACGATCTAGAGAAATGTAAAATACATAGGTAACTGTAAATTCTATTGCTGTCATGCAACTGCCAGAGCAAACCGATCGGTCAGTTGCAGGACAGACCTCCTCCAGAGGTCTGTCCTGCAACTGACCGACTAGAAGACTAGGTACTTTTTTTCATTATAAACTTGGCACAAACAACAAGTCCTGAGTTATGTTCCTATGTTTTATCTATATTTTATATATATACGATTTTATCATAAAATATACTCCAATATGTTTCCTGGATGTTTAAACACAGCCGAAAATCTGGCCATTTTTTAGTTTTTTGATCGTCTATATCTCTTTTAATAATAAATTTATGAAAAAAAAAATTGGGACGTACTAATCGTATACATAGAGATACTCAGGGAAAAAATGTATGGAAAAATGGCCGTTACGTTTCCTCTTCATAAAAGGTTGTTGAAACAACAAACACAAAAGTCAACATACATACGTTTATTTCTCTTTCACATTATTTAAATAACACTACACTCAAAATACTTTATAATCTGTAAGCGGCGACCTCGCAATACGCGGCCGGCTGTCCAAGTCGCTCGGCATAACTTTGCCCGTTGAATACAAACTCCGAAAGCGGCACTGTCAGATGCACCGTGAAATCCAACGCCTTCCCGATTTTTTGTGAACCACTGGACGTCCAGATGGCTTGGCAGATCTGTGGCTCCTCCAAAAATGGGTCCCTTGCCTTTATGTGTGCATAACTTGGCCCCAAATCCCCAACAGTCATCTTTGATATAGCGCTCTTATATTTCTTAGCCACTTCTATGGAATACTCGCAAAGGAAAAAGCCGAGTTTGTTGTACCGATGCTCCTTGAGGGTGGCTAAGAACATTATCTCTAAGCTGCAGTCGACGTTGTATCTGTAAGGGACGTTTTATTTTTAAACAAGCAAATAAAATTGAAAGAACTAACTTAAGCCCGCTACATAAGGTTACGATAAAACTGAACAGTTCAGTATCAGTTAAAACTAATAATACTTCATATTGTATAGCTGAACAGTGTGTTTATTTGCATTTAAGAAACTACTAGTCCGATTATAAAAAATATTTTAGTTTTGGACAGCCCATTAGCTTATAAAACTATAATATTCTGTCATGCTTAGACTATTATTGAGCAGAACACCAATGAAGAATATTTTAACATCTCTCTCTATCTATTTGGCCAGAACAGCTGTCACCGTGAACGTATGTCACCGTATAATCCTCCAGTTCAAGTGTTTGCATTACATAATATGTTTTTTTTTCTTCTAAATTTTATTTTGTATTGTTTTGTCGCTGTTTCATTTCTACTTTAAAATGTTATTTCTGTTTATGTTGTTGTACCGTCCTAATATATTTTGTTTTGTCTATAATGTACAATACTTGAATAAATGTCTTATTATTGTTATAACTGTAAGCACAGTTAATTTATAATCTTCCTAGCCATATTGTAAAATTTCTACCAAGAAATTGCTAAGCGGAACATACTACTTACAATTTAACGTATTATTTCAATTCTGTGTCGTTCGATTGAAAACTATCGAAGTGAAACAGTTATTTTAAAATCTGTCAGGAGTTTAATTTTTGATTTCAAAGGGTGACATTGTACAGGCTATAATAGTAATGAATGATAATACTTTAGGGTGTGTATAAGTCCCGTTTGAAGAGTTTACTGAGAAAGTACCAGTGCTGAATGAGGTACTTTTTTTTCAATTATTGTATGGGAAAAATTATGATGTTGGGGAATTTTTCATACAAGGATGAAAATCAAAAGTAAGTCTTTCGGTGATGGTACTTTCACAGCATACTCTACATACACGCCCAAAAGTATTATCACTCATTTATTATACATTATATATGGCCGCTAATGTAACTTAAAATAGTTACTTGAAGTTATATTAGAGGCTGCAGGCTTTTTGGGAATAAAACAATCCGGCACTTTGTAAAGATGTTAGCGAAATACCTAATATTTTTTGTCCAATAGGGCAAAACTATGAAGTTTTATTATTGTCGCCTGCAGCACAATAGTTTTAAAAAGAAAGGAACCGAACAACTAATGTCACAATGATCTTCTTAGGGTTAATATCAAGCACGTGTCATGCAAATCATTTAAAATATTTTTATGAAAGCATTGATAAATATTCCATTCATAGCTAATTTAATCTAACGGGACTAGCCAAGTTGAAAATTTTAAAAGCGAAGTAGAACAGTTCGAACTTCCGTGTTCCTCGAATTGGTTCCGAACAATGCGTTTCATTGAAACGGGCCATCAATCTACGATAAAAAAAACTCACTTTTGGAATAAATTGCACCTCTCGTCGACGCTCGCCATAAATTGTATAAGTGATCTGGACGAGCCCTGTGTGCAGCGCTCCTCGGCGAAAATTTCAAAGAACGGCTTTTCCGACGTATCGCCCGCTTTTACCTGTAACGGATAGTGTTTATTTCAGTATTTATAGCGCGTAACAAATTATCACGCTGACTTCTTTGTGATATAAGTTATTTACGTGTGTTTTCTTTTTAAGCTTTTTAAGGCTCTATTGTCCTAAGCCTTCTAGTGTTGTGTAAGTTTGTCTATAAGAATAATAGTTAAATATTGGAATTATTGCCAAATTGTTGAGTGTAGTGTATACTGTATCTCGCAACAGCAATTTGACAGGCGTAAATTGTACAATTGTGTACAATATCGCTGTCAAACGTATACACTTGATAGCTACAATTACAATTACAATACAATTATTGTACAATTTACTCCTGTCAAAATGATGTCGTGAGATACATAATCAGCCTGCCGGCTGAACTATATCTACATACCTACCTATACTGTTGGTTCTTTTTATTTTTACATTTACAATTTCTACTACTATTATTTACACTTTTCCACTTTGTTACTTTTTTAAAAAAGTTTTTACAATATAACACGACCGGTTTCGATTAAATCATCATCAGGTGATGGTGATACATCCTGCTTTCTACGAGAATATTATATTATGTTTGAAGGTAAGTATTGAATAACAAACATAATAGCAAAAAATACAGGTTACAAATAAAAAAGTATGAGATACATAAACATTGTTGTATAATCCCAGAAATGTAAGGCCATTAAATTGCTTCATACATTTCAATCTCTCATTATTATTGTTTATGCTCTTTGCTTTTATTTTTATCCAATTTTCCGGGAGACTGATCGCGGGTTCGCAAAGAATAAAAATAACCAAATATTTTTTGTAAATACTCAATTAATTCGGTAAAAAATTCAAGCGTGTCCTTTGAATGTTTTATTGGAGCTATCAAGATTTTGTTTTCGAGAAAGTTCGATTCAAACACTTTAATTCAATCTTGTTTTTGAAGTTGGTTCTTTTGAACACCCTTAATCTTGTTTTTACGTTTGCTTCAATCACTATCATGATCTGATGTGATCTTATGGTGGGGATGTTAAAGCCCAAATTTGTAGTTAAATATACCGTATAAAATATTGAAAGACTATAGCATTAACCATCTTTCCCGTGGGTGTCATTAGTGATGAGCAAAGCAAGACCACCACCAAGACTTAGACAGTCTTGGTCTTGCTTATTCAGTCTTAGTCTTGGTCTTACTCAAATTCGTCTAGTCTTGATCTTGGTCTCGGTCTCGACTGCAAGACCAAGACCAATTTTACTCATCACTAGGTGTCGTAATAGACATTATGGTCTGCTTGTATTCTGGTAGACGAAACTCGTGACTCAAATTGGTGACAACTTCTTATATTGTACAATGTGTTGTATTCACTTATATATTGTACAATGTGTTGTATTGCAGTCAAAACTTATTACCAGTAATTAATTCTGGCTGAATGGGTAAAAACTACTTTTGACTGATTTTGCTAAACAAAAGTACTTTTGACTGCAATTTATACTACTTACATCAGCTGATTTATAATTGTACTTCTGAATTTCGTATTACAAACTATGGCGGACCACTACAGCACCACAATCCTGAATCGCGCTATCGCTTTATTCACAATTCGGCGTACAAGCTTGGCCTGTCCGAACCTTACTCCGCCGAAAATATTCCTGTAGGGCTTCCACTATACTTGCGAGTGCTTGCTAATACTATAAGTAGTAGAGTAAATATAAAAGTATAATGTATATTGGTACATATGTTGGTACTTTCTACTTTTATACTACCAGAAAAAAAATCAAAATGGCGGTTTCACCGCCAAATAGCTATGCACATACTTGTTTGGCAGTAACACCGCTATTTTGCACATTTATTTTTTTCTAATAGGTACATGCTTAGCGATAAAACCGCCATTTTGCACATAAATTTTTTCTATTAAGTAAATACTGTTTTTATTGTTTAAGGGCCGATTTTTCAACCGTCCGATAACTTTTATCTGTTGAATAAACATGTGGCTTTGACATTTGTTCCGTACAAAATCTGCCAAAGTCACACATTTATTCCTTAGATAAAAGTTATCTGACGGTTGAAAAATCGGCCCTTAATGTGTAAATAATAAAGATAAATACTCAAATAGAGTAGGAAACGAACCTGTATCTTGTTGAAGGCCACAGCAGCAACCTCTTCGGTCTCATTGTCTATGACCACCAAGGATACTCCATCCAGTGCAGCATCAGCACAGAGTTCCAGCAGCTCCTCAGTGGCAACTGGATTGATGTTCACCTGGGACCCGATACTGACATACTCGTCTTGACAGAAGGATTCTCTTATCACCTGAAATTGAGAAAAACATATTTTAGAATTTAGATGATAACGATTGACAAGAGTCTTATCATTCCGCTAAACAGAGACAGCGTATCAATATTCGACCGTCAATATAATGAGTATAATTAAAAAATTTATATCTATATTGCCAAGTCAATCTACTTATTTATTTAAAACATAAAATATTTTTAATAATATTGCTATGTATAGGTAGTATGTTGTTAGACCGACCGACTTACCCCAGCTTGGCATCACATGGATCTCACAAATTTTTACGGCAAAATAACTAAGTAGCGAGGCTTGGCAGTTTTTGCAAGTTATGTTTTTTGATGGGATATAGATTACAGTATAAAAGTAGAAATAATAATTGATGGTTTTCAGGTAAATTTAATTGTGTGCTTCCGTAAATGTTAGGTATGTCTCCCAATTAAAACATATACTAGGTATATAATTTTGTCATTACGAGTATCGTGCGAGTATAATAAGATTTAAATCATATAATTAGATACGAATAACATTATTATCCATTGTTCTTGATGTCCAAAATGTAATTCGTATGTTCCCGAAGTTCTTTGTCAACTTAGGTAATATGAATGCTTAGTTTAAGATAATATCTAACGGTTAATTACTTGTAATTATCTGTTTGTAGTTTAGTTTGAATGCTAATTGATCAACCTTGAGTGTCAGCGTTATTTTAAGTCATGACCATGAAAAACAACCTCATATGCGAAGGCAATAACCCAGTTGTTTTATCGTGCAAATACTAAAATAGAAAGAGTAATTAGGATGAAGAATTTTATGGACATCAAGTTCTAACTTCTAGAACACACTTGCGCCGGTCTATCGCCCGGTTTCTGAAAGGCTGATCAAATTGATCAATTGATCAAATCAGCTTATCTGAACGCTGATAAGTGAACATCTCTTCGCAGTCACTGTTTTCACCAATGAGCGTTCAGATTAGCTGAGTGTGATCAGCCTTTCAGAAATCGGGCGTTATTTATTCAGCCTCAACAAAGGAGAGTAGAAGACAGGGGAAAAGACAGTAGGGCCGCAGCCCCATGCGACATGGTGTGACTGGCTTAGTCTGGTTTGGTCCTCAGAGTAGCTGAAGAAACGAAAATGTCATCATAAGAAGGACTAGGGAAGGAGAGATTACGACCCTCAGAAATTAATAATACGACTGCAGGAGGAGAAGGATAAAGGAGAGATGCTTAACTCTTGGTTTTATTAACAATTAATCATCATCATCGTTTTATTAGCTGTCATCGAAATTGATTATACTTAGTGCTACGATTGTATATTCTTAAGTTTCTATGAGTATAAATTCTTAGACTCGCCAAATTTGCAACAAATATGAAACAAAGATGTCTAGGAAAGTAACAAAGATACTCGAAAAAGTATTGTAGAATTCAGTGAAATAGTTAGGAATATTGCCCGCGAGAACTCGCAAGTGTTGCAAAACATTTTATACAACTTCTCTTTGAGTGAAATCCACAAAGAAATTCCGCCGTATTCTTATTATTTCATGAAACTATACAAAACGGGAACTCAACAAGTATTGGGACTTGGGCTTTGGGAGCGAGTGGCGAACAAAATGGAATATTGCGAGTTTTTAAAACGTAAAAGTACGTGAAGTGTACGCGAGTGTTCTGACAATGTGAAACATAATGCGAGGCAGACTCAGGCTTACAACTGAGTGTATCATGAATCATAGTTATTTCCTTTCTTACGTTTGAATATTCATTAAAAAGAGCAGCACTTCCAATCTGTAAATTATTGTCTCGGATTATTTATGGCATAGATTATAGAGATTTATTTCTGTGGTTTCAACGGTTCTGAAGAAGTGAATTCTGAATAAAGAAACGAACATTCAACTTTCGTGTCGTTAAATTAGAGAAATGAATTAAAATTAAAAAAGTAACTAGGTACCTAACATACAAAAACTCCTTAAAATAAAACTTTTGAACAATTAATTACATGAATTCTGCACCAATGTGCGTTGAGTCGATTGATACTGATGAACATAAAATGGATTCCTAATTATCTTGACTAGCTAGAAATCTCCTTTTGCATCTGCAATTCCACCTGATTCTCGGTACAAAAGATTTTCTATTAATTATCTATGTGATATGAGGAAGCGTTCATGGAACTAAGTAGGAGAATGCATTATGCAGTTCGTACGAAACTATTTAAACTAATACTCTTATAGCACTTAGTATTCTTAGGGGATATGCACACTTTACATTGCACGAGGCGTATACTCGTATTAATCGCAGATGACACGCGTTTTCGATGATTACATTTCGTTACTTCACCAAATTTTACAAAAATTGTATATTAAAAAATATACGAGTCATCCTTAAGCTCTTGTCTCACAATCTTGGCACTTTTTCGAGTCATGCGGATTTGGCCCGCATGCGTAAACTTTGCTGAAATTTCACGCTGCGTGTTTGTATCACGCTATTCCGCGTGAACCACGCATGCGTGCCAAACCTGCGTGACAAAAACTCGTGAAAAAGGCCCTTATTACTAACTCTGAGAGCTCCGACGAACGACGCAGGTGACAGGGACTCCAGCCTGTATTTACCTGGAACAAATAATTAGTTGAATAATTTTAGATACCTACTTCACTGTTTAAATATGAAATAAAATAATAATAATATCTATGTACGCTTCACACCACGTCATTCTGGCCCCGTGCTAAGTATCCGAAGAACTTGTGTTACAGGTACCAGACAACGGAAATATATTTAATACTTTTATACTATACTATACACATATTTAAAATTTTTATTATATTATACACAAGTTTAATACACATCCATGATCCAGGAACATGAAAACTTTTTTGTTCCCCCGGCGGGATTCAGACCCGTGACCTCTCGCTCGAGCGCCCATGCGCTTTACCACTGCACTACGGCGGTCGTCAATGATCAAAAAATAATCGTCAATAAATATTATGTACAGAAATAAATAGAGACCGCGGTATTGTTTATCCGTACTCTTAAATCATTTCTATGACGTAAAAATCAATTACAAGCATAAGTCTTATATACGCAATTTAAAAAATTGCGTAGACTAAAATAATATAAATATGTATTAATAAATAATAAAATAATATAAAAAACAATGATAGTATATAATATATAAAATTCTCGTGTCACAGTTTTCGTTGCCATACTCCTCCGAAACGGCTTGACCGATTTTGATGAAATTTTTTGTGCTTATCCGGTATCTATGAGAATCGGCCAACATCTATTTTTCATCCCCCTAAATGTTAGGGGTAGTCCACCCATAAATTTAGTTTTTTATTTTTTAGACCAAATTTTTAATTTCTATTTTTTTATGATACAACATTCTCTACGATCAACTACGATCAACCGCTTTTTTTTAATAGCCATTATAGTAATTTAATAATTTTTCATCTCCGGTCGATAACCGATCAATCGTCGTTTAAGTTCCGCGTCGTGGGTTCCGCGTTGTGGGTTCCGCGTTGCGGGTTCCGCGTTGCGGGTGCGGAGTTCAACTTCTGATTATTGTTTAATACGTAAAGAAAGTAAAAGTAAAGTAAAGTACCTATGACACAACAAAAAAAACAGTCTATTGGAGGTAGGAGTTCAACTTCTGATTATTGTTTAATACGTAAAGAAAGTAAAAGTAAAGTAAAGTACGACACAACAAAAAAAACAGTCTATTGGAGGTAGGAGTTCAACTTCTGATTATTGTTTAATACGTAAAGAAAGTAAAAGTAAAGTAAAGTACGACACAACAAAAAAAAAGTCTATTGGAGGTAGGAGTTCAACTTCTGATTATTGTTTAATACGTAAAGAAAGTAAAAGTAAAGTAAATTAAATTTAATTTAAATTAAATACCATTTATTGCAGGCTGCATAGGCCCATATTATAAATACCTTAAAGACTAACATACATAATATTTAAAATACTTAAAAACTACACTACACGTGTTGTCGGCGACGTGTAGCGCGCTTCATTCCGGAGTCTCCCCCGGAACTTCCGGTAGACCACACCCGTCGGCCAGAACTCCTCCGCCTCAAAGGTCGATAGAAGATGCGTCGGTACTCTCACCACAAATGAACTGAAGTTGACCTTGTGGCGAGACTCCAGACGCTTAACCCTCAAGGGGAGGCACGTCTTCTTCCGGATGTAGTCCACGACGTCCTTAACCTCCATGGACCAGTGCAGGCGAGACACGTACAGTGGCGTGGAGCGCACTTCACACCGCAGACGCTGCTCGGGTCCACAGGGTGCGGTGCCGCGATGGTTGCGGACGGCGGGCTTCTTCTTAATTCTCTCCACCAGTATGAAGCCCTGCTCATCGCACCTCCTGCTCTCGTCCTTGCCAGGTTGCGGTGGCTGAACCTTGCGGCTTTCTGTAGCCTTGCGGCTCTCTTTCTTCCCCTTTGTCTTCGCCCGCGGGGGAAGTGCGGGGTGAGCGGCGATACTCGCAAAACTTTTTTGCTGAGTTGCTTGTTTACTCGGCGACTGCGCGACCCGGAGGGGAAGGCGGGCGGAGGCGGCGGCGGTAAAGTAAAGTAAAGTACGACACAACAAAAAAAACAGTCTATTGGAGGTAGGAGTTCAACTTCTGATTATTGTTTAATACGTAAAGAAAGTAAAAGTAAAGTAAAGTACCTACGACACAACAAAAAAAACAGTCTATTGGAGGTAGGAGTTCAACTTCTGATTATTGTTTAATACGTAACAAATTTTGGATTAAGTGTTATCTATGATCTATCTTATCATAAATTTGAATATCGGTCGCTATAAATAATAATATTTATACCATTTATAATATTACAATAATTTATCAATTACCTAATATATAATTATCTAATATTTTTTTTATTAAAAATTACTATAATTTACATCACTTAATTTAACTCTATCGCTAATTTAAACACTGACGTATTCTGTCATAAGGTCATAGAGGCAAATTACTTCTAGTTACCGATACACAATACAGATTAATTGATACTTGTCAGTAAACTATCAAACAAAAACAAGGCACCACTCAGTAACAGAAGCTAAACATCAATGATTTAGAAATAAACATATTACCTATACATAATTATTAGATATTGATAACAACAGGTTTTTTTATGTTAACGAAAAAGAAATCTTAGTTTATCATAATAATAATTTGTATGTCACTAATCTGATTTTTTTGATGTTTTTCGTCGTATCGTAAACTCGTAATAAGTATATTTTTGGAACTGGTGACCTTAGTAATTACTGTACAGCGTACAAACTAACATCATGTACAGATAGATTTTTCCTTCAAATGTTAGATCACGATCATGTTACCTATTTGTCACTATTTATAACGAAATCAAAGAAACTTTATACATAATATCACTTACCATCAGGTGTAGAAAACCATAACATTTTGTGGCTAATATCACAGAAGTCACAGAACACAACAACACATGCGCACGCGCCGCTCTGCACGTTGACACTGAGATAACTTCATTGATGTGGCAGATAACACGCAAAACTAGTCATCTACTGTATTATAGAGATGTTATATTTATACTTTTTACTGTTGCGGTCTTTGTTCGCGTAAAAATTGTATGTAGGAAATCGACAAACAATAGAGTTATAGATAACGTGTCCCATACAAAAACAAGGCTGAAATTAGTCGGCGTGGTATACGCCAATAGAGTTACATTTGTTTAATTACGAACTGAGACTTAGGCCGTGTTTCACCAAGCAATGTTAAAGTTAACGCCATGTTAAATATCATGTTATCCGTCTCGTAATTCCTATAAATGAATAAGAAGGCATTTTATTTTAACACTCCGTTAACACTAACATTGCTTGGGGAAACACGCCCTGTCCTGATTTCACCAACGCTTTTAAGTGTTAACGACTTTTTAAAATACCATGATTTCTCATTCATTGACAGGAAATACGAGAGAGAGATAACATGATATTTAATTATGGATTAACTTTAACATTGTGTTGGTGAAATAGACACTAAAGTTTTAACATTTTAAAGACGATTTTGATAATTTTTAATCGCTAATAATGTCACAATAACTAATAATGTTAAAAAAACATATTTCTATTTAGCTTATAAGCCATTTCTGTTCAAAAGTACCCAATGACTTCTGTATTTCATTCATTACATAATATTAAGTTTATTTCGGTCAAAACTTCCACAATAGCCACCCACTTAACATCCCCCACGTCATTCATCGGCTTCCCTTTCAAAAAGTTGAACCCCTTATTAAGTTATATATTGTGACATTACACTATTATTATAATGCCGAAGTTTGTATTTGTGTGAGTACTTGTTATGTATATTGTATATTTGAAAAGAAAAAGAACAATTTTCCAATCTTTTTGCTAAAAGATGGCCCCGCGCGAGTTTCTTACGCTGGTTCTTCTCGCCGGGCTAGTTTCCGAACCGGTGGTAGGCATCATGTAGGACAATTCTATAAGTGTTATTTAATAACCTATATGGAAATAAAATGTTTTGAATTTTGAATATTATGCATGAAGCGAACTCTATGGATATTATGAATAACACGTTATTATATTTATCCTGAAAAAGTAGATTATAATAAGATATAGCACATAACTATACTAGTTAAGCGCCTCCGTGGTCTAGTGGTTCTGAGCTTCGCTTTGGACCCGGAGTTCGTGGGTTTGATTCCCGGGTTGGAACAACAAAAAAAATGTTGTTTTCAAGTTTGGTTAGGCCAATGCAGGCTGATCACCTGATTGTCTGACAAGAAAGATGATCCATGCGTTGGATGGGCATGTAAAAAGTCGGTCCTGCGCCTGTTCTCTCGCCAGTCGTGTCGGCTTACAGTCCCACTGGGGTATCAGACTAAGAGCTGGTACTTTCACAATAAACTCTATATACGGGACCCAAACACACCCTAAAGTATTATCACTCACTTATTTTACACCCTGTATAGCTAGTATGTATGTAGGTACTCTACCGTCATAAAACATAATACTTATGGACTTACCTATCATAACCTTTAAAGCTTTGCTTTTGCAAAAGCTATGCTAGAAAGCAAAGCAGCTTGCTTCCTAGCATAACATTTTTACTTTTATTTTAATAGTTGAATGTCTTATGATAAAACATTATGTTTTGTATATTAAAACTTTGTAGTAACGGGAATGTAGTCAAACGTATAGGAAAGAGGAAAATTATTTACTTATTTAAAACCGGTCCAGGGCGGCGATTCTCAGTTCTCGAACTTAGTTCCGAATATTAGTATATCCCGCTCGCACGCGCGGTAAATCTCATTTGCGTGAGAGGGACAGACCGATAGTAAAAACTAAGTTCGAGGACTGAGAATTAGGGCCCAGGAGCACGATTCTCGGGCAGTGGAAAAAAGTTCGAATATTGTATATCCCGCTCGCACGCGCGCTAAATCTCATTTGCATGAGCGGGACAGACCGATAGTAAAAACTATGTTCGAGGCCTGAGAATTAGGGCCTAGTTCTCTATGACACAACATTTTCATGATTCTTCTGTTTATTCGACACCTTCGTATATTAATGATTACTATACATTTTTTTTTAATAATAACTTGTCAAAAATAATAGTATTATAGTTGATACTATTGATACAAATAACATTTAAATGTGAGGAACATACTGTAACTTTAAATTATATTCGACATACAATAAACAATCACTATGCGTGGGACGGAGAAAGAACAGCACATACCAATCAAATTTCTGTGATTGAAAAAGAACAATTTTCCATCTTTTTGGTAAAAAATGGCCCCGTCCGAGTTTCTTACGCCGGTTCTTCTCGGAGGGCTTGGTAGCCGTATTGTTGACTTTCCGAAAATAGCTTGTTAATTTTCATTTGGAAATAAAATATTTTGGGTGTCGTAATAAGGCGACAGAGGTAACATAATATATCTGGAAGTGGGCAGCAACGTTACTGTGGAGATTGTTATTAATAATAATAATAATATCTACAGATGATTTACACCAGGTCAATCTAGCCATGTGTTAAGTATCCGAAGAACTTGAGTTACAGGTCTGGTACAACGGAAATATATTTATAAATACTTTTATACTATACATCTATATCTATACTAATATTATAAAGCGGAAGAGTTTGTTGGTTTGTTTGTTTGTTTGTTTAAACGCGCTAATCTCAGGAACTACTGGTCCGATTTGAAAAAATATTTTTTTGCTGGATAGTCCATTTTTAGAGGAAGGCTTTAGGCTATATAACATTACGCTGCGACCAATAGGAGCGAAGCGTCAGTGAGGAATGTTGCAAAAACGGGGAGACTTTCGTTGCGTGCGCTGCATAAATCGCTCAAGAACCACGCGAACGAAGTCGCGGGAACAGCTAGTATTATTATATAATAAAAAATCATAAATATTTGCATAGTATTAAATATTTTTCCGTTGTCTGGTACCTGTAACACAAGTTCTTCGGATACTTAGCACAGGGCCAGATTGACATGGTGTGAAGCGTCCATAAATATTATTATTATATTATTTATTAAAGAATTGCATGTGATTCATAGTTCTACTAAAACTATCGTTTTTAAAGTTTAAAAACTTACGTCGTCAGTGTCAACTCAGGCTAACGTAGTTTAAGAGTTGTAACGTATGTCTTCGAAACTCCGCACTTTCTAGAAATATAGTTTCAACACAAACTTGACTAAAGAATTAACTGACTTATACTGAGTTAACTTGTAATAAATGTTCTTAACGGACGGCCAAGCGCAATGAAACTTGAATTTACTGAGCTAATTAAATTTTAACGCAGTTTATTTTATTAGCAACACGAAATATATAGCATAAGCATGTGAATACTTATAAGGCGTATTTAAATTATGAATAGCTACACTGTTTTCGGTGATAGTGGTATCGTGTTAGCCAGTAACACACAGGAGTTGTTTTATAGAGCTCGTGTGTGTGCGTAGTACAAAATAAACTTTCTCCTTTAATTTTTTTACGTATGAGCACATCTTGCCCAGGGCCCGAATCGAACGGTCTATCCCGTTCGTGCATTATATGATATTCGAAAAGATTTTTTTAAATATTTTTGTCTGTCCGCGCGCCTTGTTTCTAGTTAGACAATTACAACTACGACTAAAGTACTAGTACACAGAGTATAATTTATAACCTGGCATTACCCAACTATTGAAAAATTCGAAGTTATTGGAGTCGGTGACACAACCGGTATTAGTAATAGTAGGGATTTTTAGGGTGTAAAATAACATGAATGCACATGTCTGTCAGAAATACAACTCGCCGATTTATTATCGGTTTAGATGATGTGCAAACCATACAAGGGAGGAGATATTATTATACCTTTCTCCGGCACCCTCCCCCCTCATAAAAAATGAATTCCCCAATATTGTTGGTTACTGCTCACCGAGAAGAAGGTATAATTCGAATCATCGCAACACGCCCCTAGTGGCGAATAATTGTAACTAATTCAAATTCTAGTTAACTTCTTTAGGACATTATCATGAGCAGCATTGAATTTGGGACTATAACTTGAAGTCACAGATCCTATAGGGCCGCAGTGGCGTCAGAGTGTAATGACAAGTCTTCGTTTATAAAACGCTTCGCTTCAAACGAAGTTGATGTTACAACGTGTGCGTGGCTTCAACAACAGCCTCCTGTGGACAGTCGCGGAGAGGTTGGACGTGGACAGCGCTGTCATGCAGCACTGGACTCGTCTCCACCGTGACAAAGATTCTAATATCACGTATAATAGTTATATTATACGTGATATTATTATATAGTCTTAAGTAAAATATAATCTAAATACTAATATGTAAAATTTGTTAGTAACACTAGGGCTCCTAGACCGAAATAAATGCATTTTATTTTATTTTTTATCTTATAAATCTAAATCTACGGACCCCTAAACTCGAAGCTCTTGAATCGTGCCAATGATATGAAAAGTCCAGGGAGCTGAGTCAGAGGGAAGCAATCAGTGAGCGGACCGCGCCAATGGAATTCAATTCCACTATCCGACTTATAGCTTTGAAAAAATTCCAACACTGTTGTATGCAGCTTAGCTTTGACAGTCACTGGTCGGGGATTAGAAAACATCCTGGAAAGATTTACATTCGTGCAGGAATTTCTGGAATATTTAGAAAATATCTTTCTCGAAGGTACATATTATCTAAAATTTGCTATTTTTATGAAACCAATAGTTAAATGTGTCTGTTTTAAGAGATCACTAACAATATAACATCACAATCGTCAAAAAAGTTAAGTAAAAAGTTAGTTAACTAGTGAGGTTAAATTTGTTACTATTTTTTACTGTCTTTTATTTACTTCTTTGTTTGCTGTCTTATATTTGAAGACATTATGGATGAAGGTGATATGTAGCAAAATCCTGATATCGAGAAAATTTAATTAAAATTGTCACTTTAACATTTTAGGATACGTCGGAAAGTATTAGGTACAATAATCTAAAGATCCGCTTTCCTAAATCTGTCTTTCTAAAGATCATTTTTTTTTGCGACGTACACTTCATCCATTCATGTCGTCATTTGTTTTACTTACTATACTTTAGTTGTACATGTGTAAACTTTTAACTGGCCTTCTTATTATGTGTATAATCTAGCTGTCACTTTCCCGAAATAAATAAAACCAACCTGAACCACCAACCAATTACACAGCTCGGAATCACGAAATTAAAGCTGCATGATGCGATTTTCACTTTTAATTCATCATTCGGACTGTCCCATAAAACGAAATAGCATGGTCACCGCATATTTCATAGCCGGCAATTACTGTGGCCACCCTCACCGACGTAATCGGACAAAACGGTTCAACGGTGCATTAATTCGGAATGACAACGTAACTTATGTGTCTCGCCGTTTCGATCAGTCATTCGATGCCGAAAGGGCTTAGTCTAGAAGTCTAACTAATTGGCTTAAGGACTTTCGAGCTTATACTCGTGAAAAAATACCTTTTGAAAATCTGGTTGCATAATAATTTTTAAATTGGTAACACATGAGAATTGAGAATATCCACCAACACATTGTAGACGACGACAAATCAATTTACTTAGACTTAAGAAAAACAATGCTATCACGTAAGTGGCATCTAGTATTTGATGATAATGAATATCTTTAAACCTAACCACAATGTAGATATATAACAGAGTCACGACCTAGTATTAGAAAATGGTTCACCATAATACTGGCAATTCGACTGGCTATTTTTGTTTTCTTCGATTTCCAATAGATAAAGGGTGAAGTCCAGGCACATTCCGCAAACCGCCATCTAGCGCCACTATTGGAAAATACTAATTACTAATTTCGTTTCGTATCTTCTTCTTAATTAAAGATTTGAATCAACAATCAACTCCGTGTTTGGGAATTGGCAACAGCCTTACCGCGAACATTATTATCTCTGTTCTGAAAACTGCGCTTGCCAATGCACCTGCCAAGCGGGGCAAGTAAAAGTAACTACAAACTACGCCCCATTCATAAATACTTTGGGGTACTTGTGTACAGCAGTGGACGTCATAACGACGATATTTTTTTTCTTTCAATGAAACCGGCCACCGTCACCGAAATAGGCATTATTACTTTTTTTCTTACTGTAGTAAAAACAAAGTACCCGATATAAAAAGTACCATTTACGATTTTGTAGTGTCGGATTACTAATTCCTCTTTAGTCCTCCATTAGGACGACTCTTTACGAGTCAAAGCTTAGCGACAGAAATCTGTAAAAAGATAAAGATTTCTCCGCAGTTATTCGAATTGCTGATCTAACCCGTGTAACTAAGGTTTAAAATTGTAGGATTCCGGTAGTTGTACGCCTTTCTAGTTCCCTCTCGCCTCACCTACTCGAGACAGTAGGCTGCGGTCTAGGAATTAATGTCCCGTGTTTAAAACGGAACACGCACTCGCAAAATATGGTCCTCCCTTTGTAAACAGAGTGAGGACTTCCTTAGTAGAATATTAATGTTGCGGCTTTCAGGAAAATTGATTTTGATACTATTATCTTCTGCAGATTGTACTGTAATATATTATACGTATTGTACTATAAAGCCTATAATACAGGATGAATCACGGATCATAATATTAAGCCCAATATAGTGTGAAGAGAAGGACGCGTAGAGCATTTATTGTTTTGGCACTCCTTGTGGTCATTTTAGATTTTTTTCACAAAAAACCTCTTCCACATATTTCGGCGATGGTTTTGTTGGAGTTATTTTCTAGTGCCCCAGTGTGCGCGCAAAACATATAAGCACTAATTTATTCTTCACTCTCGTAGCCCAGTGGGAGTATAACCGACACGACTGGCGGGGGATGAGGCGCAAGACCGATTTTTTACATGCCCATCCGACGCATGGATCATGTTTCTTGTCAGACAATCAGTTGATCAGCCTGCATTGTCTTATCTAAACTTGAAAACTGCATTGTCTTATCTAAACTTGGTTGGCATGGCCGGTTTCATTGAAACCGTCACTGAAATCGGTGTAGAAGGCATTATTGTTATTATCATTTCTTTCATTTCCTGCATCCTATGTCGTTCAAATAGAGAAGCAAATTACGCTTTCATCTAAGAGGTCTTTAAATAAAAAAAGTATTGAATGAAATTTGACGACCTCCGTAGCGCAGTGGTTGAGCACGTTGGACTTTGGTGTTCGAGCGAGAGGTCGCGGGTTCGAATCCCGCCGAGAGAACAAAAAGTTTTCAATGTTCCTCGGTCATGAATGTGTATTAAATTTGTGTATAATATAATAAAAATCTTAAACATGTGTATAGTATAAAAGTATTAAATATATTTCCGTTGTCTGGTACTTGTAACACAAGTTCTTCGGATACTTATCACGGGGCCTAATTGTCGTGGTTGGTACCGTCCATAAATAAAAAAATAGCATTTCAAAATCATTACAGAATAAGTATTAAGACGGAAGCCGGAAAATGGATGGGAAATACCTCAATTTACGCAGAAGTATAATCGTGTGAGTGATGGGAATATATGAGGCGAAGTATTTGGATCAGGTATGAACTAATGACATGAGTGATATATCACATATAATATATTTAACTATAATATGATATATTACACATGAATAATAGAGGATGATATGGATTTGTTATGGCACTTACGGCACATACTTCCCATCCTGTTTAGAAGTATTTTCTTAACAATTCAATTAATAAAATTAGCTATCATAATAATTGAAGACATGAATGGATGACGGAAAATTGTCGCAAAAAAATACCTAGAAAATTAGGCTTAGGGCGTGTTTCACCAAGCGATGTTAAAGTTAACGCCATGTTAAATATCATGTTATGCCTCTCGTATTTCCTGTCAATAAATGAGATGACATGGTATTTAACATGGCATTAATTTTAACATTGCTTGGTGAAACACGGCCTTAAGCTGTCACACATTTTAGACTTTGTAGTAACGTATTAAGTGCATTGATTTTGGAGACGGATTTTTAGATTAATGAACATCATTAACATTACGACATTATATATTCCAAAATGTTTAAGTGACAGTTTCAGCTTAATTTTTGTGTTAATTAACAAAAATTTCTTGAAATCCGGATTTTGCTACATATCACCTTCATCTATTTATGTCTTAAATTTTTTAGATACAACGTAGGCTACAAACGTACGATAGATTTTAACCATAATTTTTGTGCTGGACTACCTATAATATGAAATAGTGCTTAAATGCCAATAACACCTAATTATGCAGACGTAATAATAGAGACAAATGTTTACGAGTAATATAAATTGTAAACTGCCAAAATTTACCTATTTCCTTTGGTACTTTAAACCCAGAGTTATTAGGAGTATGCAATAAGGGTAAAAATAAAAGGAAAAAAAAATAAAATAAAATCATCGATCTATTACTTCTTTCAAATGTTTCAACGCTTCATCCAAAGCCAAGTACACTTCTTCTGTATTAGGCGGCCGTAACTCCATGGAGACAGTTGGGCTTCTGTTCTGCAGCTTGTGGAGGAAGCTCTGGGTGAGGGGGCAGAAGACGTCAGGGTTCATGGAGTCAGTCCTGGACTTGCCGGTCAGGTAGCTCATGGCGATGCCGATGATGAGCACGGAAACCGCTCCGGCGAAGGGACAGTACGTGAAGGAGATCCGGAAAAGAGACTGCATGGGTTTCGACGGTATCTGTTTTCTGGAAAAAAGAAGATAAAAAAATCGTCATAAATGTAGAAGTAACACGTTATGCCGATCGTTTAATGATGACTATTATACGAATCGTTGGATTTTTAGCGTTCTACGGCCTACTTTTTAATCGACTTCCAAAAAAGGAGGAGGTTTTCAAATCGGTCGAATTTTTTTTTGTATGTACACTGATTACTCTGAGGTTAATGATCCGATTTGAGTGATTCTTTTTTTATTCGACGCAAAATAACTGCCATTTGGTCCCATAAAAGTTTTACATAGTTTGGCTTTGTACTTTTTATTTTATGAGCATATTTCCAGAGCTGATACACATTTGACGATATTTTTTACATAGAAGATTTAGTTTTCTGAATATCATAGTAATAAAATATCTTCTATGTTTATAAATATATTATACTGCTTGTTTTATGAGTTTTTCACTTTTGCATTTATGATTGACCTCTGGTTTAAGTACAGCGTTCAACCTGTGAGCCACAGAGTTAGTCGATATAAATTATGTATAAAGAAATTTCCATAAAAAAGCATTAAATTCAAAATTGCATACTAAAGAAAAACTATTCATTACACCGCTATCATCCAATCAATTTTACGTACAAAGTTACCTTTAAAGATACCGCTAAAACATTCTTAACTCGTTTAAAAAGGAAACGGAGAAATTTTCCTTATTCTTAATAGCATTTGTTATTCATGAAGGATAATAACGGTCGAAGATTATAGGCGTAATGTAGATAGCCTGTTTAATATTTAGCGAGACCTTTTTCGTACTGAAAATGTGTTTTTATGCGAAATGATCTTGAGCGCTGAATACGAGTCTGTATCGCATGGAACATTGCCCGTATTAGTAAAAATGTTTAACTAATTCCATGTCATACTATTATATTATAATTTTAGTTTGTTCTTTCACGTCCAGTAGAGACAAAATCGTCCACTCAGCACACTGCAATGCAGCGCTTTTGGTTGAAAATCAACCGAATTTAGTTAGAATATTCAATTTAAGTCGATCCGCTTTTTTTAGGTTTACAAAATTCTGTCTTTTATCGCTGCCAAGTAAGTGCACCAGACCAAAGTATAGAAAATATTGTCTTAAATTTGATAGCCACTTTTTAGCATTTTCAGTAGGTTTTCCATAATTTCACAAGATTTTTTCTCAGAAGAACTATTTGGTCTTTTCTATACTAATAATATAAAGCGAAAGAGTTTGTTTGTGTTTGTTTCTTTAAACGCGCTAATCTCAGGAACTACTGGTCCGATATAAAAAGTCGCGGCGTCGGGCGTTGGCGTCGCGGCGTCGGGCGTCAGTGTTGCGACGTTGGGCGTTGGGCGTCGCGACGTTGGGCGTCGCGGCGTCGGGCGTCACGGCGTCGGGCGTCGGCGTCGCGACGTCGGGCGTCACGACGTTAAACGTCGCGGCGACAGGCGTCGGGAGTCGGCGTCGCCACATATGGCGTCGGCGTCGCGACGACGAACGTCTCGTCAAAAAATAATATTCTAAATTAAAATAACCAAAAAGTCTGCCTCATTACAAACACGACAAGCACAAGTCGTCCACGAGAATCGGACAATAATAATGTGGGAGAAGTTTTAATAAGGGGGAATAAAACTCCCAAGTCGATATCAACTTACTAAACTAAGATCAAAACTTCCTCATTGCGGTGACCGCGTTCATGTCTGACAAATTATACGAAACTAGAATTATTATTACGTGACAGGAGGGAAGATATCTACCCTCTTGTCGTACGTATATTCGTAGATATAAGTATGCTGTGTACTTAAAAAAGGATCTACGTTTATACCTAGTACTACAAGGATCTCCTTAGTCCTTGTACTACTAGGTATTGAAATAACATCTAGGCGTAATCTGTCGTATTCACGTCAGTTGGAGAAACAAAATAATATGCAGTGTTCCTGAATTGAAAAATAATAATATTACGATGTGCACTGTTATAATAAAAATATCTTCTTATTACATAACTATATTTATTGATTTTACGCGCTTACTATTTTTAATCTTGAAATATTCGTGGAAGTCCAGGGAAGGTTTAAAGGGTTTGTATGCTCAACGAAGTGGGCACGGGTCAGCTAGTAACTTATAAAAGTATTTAAAAACCTTCATTTTGTATGTTACCTTACACAAGTTAAAAAAAAACTTACACTGTAATAAATTGCAAAACTATTATTTGTTTTTATTAATGACTGGTGCTAATTCGTAATACTGATCATTTCGAGCAGAATTAATTTCTCTCAGCGCGTCTCCATTTTTAAACTTGTCACCGTATTCTTTTTTCAAAACACTGGCCACTAACAAAACTTACACAGCCTCCCTCGCCACGGTCGTGACGTTGACGATATCCGAGAAGTTCTTGCCGCATCCCATAGTGTGCATGGGCTTCCCTTGAAAGGTCAGTGCCCCCGTGGCGAGTGCGTTCTCCGCCCCCACGAGCAGCCAGCCGCAGAGCACCAGGCTGAGTAGACAGCCGCTCAGCGCCCCCTGGCGGAGAGGGGAACACCTTAAGTAACATTTTATGAAAATAAAATATTTGTTGAAATATTGACGTTTACACAACTTGGTGATTTCAATGAGATTTCTAATATTATTGAAAATAATATTATGTTTTACTAGCTACACCATTATAATATAGCCGAAAAAAACTCCGATGTGCTGATGAAAAACTGAGACGCTAGTAATTTTAGGGTTTCGTGACCAAAGAGGACCCGTGACCCTTTGGAACTTTGGAACCCACTGGAACCCTATTACTAAGACTTCACTGTCCGTCTGTATGTCTGTTCGTCTGTCAACAGACTGTATCTCAAGAACGGGAACAGCGAGACAGTTAAAATTTTCACAGATGATGTTTTTCTACTGCCGCTATAACAACAAATACAAAAAAAAATTAAACTATATAGAATACCTCTCAAGCCTATACTACATATTATTATTACGGCCCATAAGATTTTCAATCTAAGTAGGGGTTGAATTTTGTAAATCCAGTCTTAGCGGATGTCTTAGATTAATAACACAGTTATTATAATATTATTCTAATGTGAATGCCTAATTTCCTACGTCATAAGAGGAATACGTGTTCGAAATTTCAAGTTTAAGAGCTAAGGGCTTTGGCCTGTCAGTCTGCTTTGCCTGTACATAATAAAAAATAATAATAATAAAATTATATATCTATACTAATATTATAAAGCGGAAGAGTTTGTTTGTCTGTTTAACGCGCCAATCTCAGGTATAATGGTCCGATTTGAAATAATATTTATTTGTTGGATAGCCCATTTATAGAGGAAGGCTTTAGGCTATTTATCATTACGCTGCGACCAATAGGAGCGAAGCGTCAGTGAGAAATATTGCATAAAACGGGTAAAACTATTAACATTTGAGGATTTTCGTTGCGTGCGCTGCATAAACGGTTAAAGTTACTCAAAAAATATATATTTTATTATCCTTTTTTATAATAAAAAAAGTCATAATAACATTATTTGTCGAAGAAGGCATATAACTATAATATAACAATACGCTGCTACCATTATTATGAGTTCACGATCATATTAACAAAAAGTGAGCTATCAAAAGATAATCGCGATAGTGTTTCCGGCAACCAAAGTCGCGGGCACAGCTAGTTTGTAATATAGGTAATTAATTATCAATACTTAATATCGTCGTATTACTGCAAAAACCGCTAATGTGCAAAAATCCCATTTTGAGAAAACTTGATTTGAATGTTTATGAATATTTTTTTGTATAAAGTCGCAGACTTGTGTGTACTTATTTTATAGCATACAAAGTTTCAATAATTGTTGTTTATGACTATTTTATTAAACATACAAAATGTTTTATAATATCGATAATAATGTGATCAAAAATATGATATCGCGTAATTCATGTCACTTAACTGGTTTTTGCAGTAAAATTGCATTATCGTATATATCATTTATGATTTTAGAGGTTTTATTGGAATATAATTCGTGAAATAGGTCAGTTTTGGTAATAGAGAAATTTGATTATCATGATATTGGTTATATCCACACGCTATAATAAAGCATAATATTTGAATTTAAATTAGTACTCGATTAGTTAACTTAGTGTATTTTTAAAATTTTATATTATAAATATATTTAAGATTTTTATTGTATTATTATACACATCCCATTACCCAGGAACACACAAAACTTTTTTGTTCCTTCGATTGGATTGAAACCCTACGGCTCGCTCGTCCTCTACCACTGCGCTACGGTGGTCGTCAAACTGTATAACTATAGCCTATTGAATATTAATGATGACTAAAACCTAAAAATTGTTTCATAAATTCGGATTACCGATTACATAATACCTAGTGCAAACACTAAAAAGTAATTCAACAAACGTCTATTGGTAGAGATTATGTAATTTTACCATTGCGAATTGTCTATTTGCTTTCGCCTTAAAAACGCGAATTTGCCCTTCTCACGGATTAGAATATACTTAGTTGTTACCCAAAATCCAGCCAAAGGCGAGTCGGACTCGTGCAAACTGGATTCTGTACAAATCAAGAATGACACATGTACGATTTAAAAAAATCTTAAATATCTTAATGCGGTTCACAGAATTAGTAAGGGTTCCCTTATACATTGTTTTGAATTGATTAGTATCAAGCAAATTTTTCGTGAGTAGTTTACCTTCATTTTGATGAGTCGCCCAAGAATTTCTTGGACGGATCTCTTGTTTGTGGTAGATAACAGAGATAGCAAGAATAAAGTTTGTGGATTTGGTGATTCCTATCTAAATTATCCGAAAAGATATTTGTCCTACGAAATCTATGGTTTGATCAAAGAGTGTCAACTTGCATCGATAACGAGGTCATCTTAAATTATTAGCTACCACAATCGAGAGTTCCGTTCAAGAAATTATTGGACGTCTCATCAAAATGAAGCTACTCAAGAAAAATAAAATTAGCTTGATGATGATCAAGTGAAAACAATGTATGGGGGAAGAAGGAAAAAAGTGCCTGTGACATACGGACAGACAGAGATGGTGAATCCTTATGGGTTCCACTTTTTGCCATTTGGCTATAGAACCCCTAAAAGACTCACAGAACAATTAGCCCTGGAGAACACGATGCCAAGCGTGAAGAGACCCAGCAGGGTGCCTGCGGTGACCCCCGTGACCCCTGACGCCACGTGCTGCAGTCGGTCCAGTTCCTTGGCCAGCCAGATCACGGAACCGCAGTACAGGCCGACCAGGATGCAGAGTAACTGGAGAGAAAATACGGTAAAATAAAAAACCGACTTAAACAACAATTAAATAGATGTGTTCATTTTGAGTGCGGTGTCAGCAAAGGTGAGTTTGGAACCTTACTTATAGAACAGCAACACACCTCGCACGCTCGCGATTGAGAACCTCCTCCTTTTTTGGAAGTCGGTTAGTAACTTAAAAACCATAAGCCGACCACGCATCCCATTGTTACATCAGCAGGCTTACTCCCGACACAATCAAGAAACGAATCGCCTGCGCCTGAAGCCTTACTCTCCAAACTGATTCGATTTTGATTCAGATTCGCCAGTCATGTGGATCCGTCGCACTAGTTTACGAGAGGAAGGAGGAAGAAATAGGGGGCCGGGGGCCGTATTACGATCTTTTACAATACAATCCAGGTTTCAGGCAATTCAATAATACGGCCTTAAACTGCCTTGTTCTTTTTCATATTACAACATGTTATTTTTTATTATTTGGTTGTCTGAAAGTGACATTCGGAAGCAAGCCAAGTGTCATGTGACTGCTCACTGACTGTCAATAAGCGATCGTAAATACGAAAATTCCAGGCAGCCATGTTGTATGGCGTAAACTGGCTGGAATTAAGAGCTTGTAATAGGCCCCCTGGGCTTGTCTGGGCCCTGGCCCGAAGCAAATTCTGAAATCTGCATATACGGCAGACATATTTAACAGTAGAGCTGATTAATTATCAGCAACTTTTTGTGGAAGTTGTGCGTTTTCCGTGTGAAATTTATTTAAATTATTAACGCCAAGGAAATAGTCGGTATATACTCGTAACAAATAGTGTCTGACGTGGATTGTCTTAGTAAGAAAATTTGTAATCTTTCACGTTTTTGTGACATAGAAAAATTCAACATGCGAGATAAGTTTCACTTAAACAGTTATGATTTAATGTGCGGGGCCCCTTTCGTGGGGCCCGTAGCAACTGCTACTCTTACTATGTGGTTAATCCGACACTGATAAGGGATAGATAACCCCTGCTTCTGGTTTCAATTGAACTACGGCCACCATCACAGAAATCGGTGGAAGACGTATTTCTATTAATGAGTGTTAATGTTTTAGAGTGTGTATGGGTCCCGTACATAGAGTTTACTGTGAAAGTACACGCACTGAACGAGCTGCTTTTTTTACTTATTCTGTGGGCAAATTTACATTATTTGTTTATTTTTTTCATAGAAACATGAAAGTCAAAAGTAAGTCTTTCAGCGCTGGTACCTTCACAATAAACTCTACAAAGGAGGCACAATACACACCCTAAAGTGGTAAAGATGGAAAATATATGAGTGATAATACTCATTTATTTTCCATCTTGTATACTGCCAACGATAGCTGCCTTTATTTTAGCTTGACGATGCTGAGTACCGTTCAAATGAAAGAAATAATTCTGTCTCAACAAACTGAGCAGTGAATGAACTGTCAAGTGCAGTTAAGTGCGTTTTGCCGTGACGTTAGCGACAATTCTTTTGTAACAAGTCTCCAGTTCAGGGTTTACAGGTTACGGTAATCCGCATTTATACGTTTATTGCATTATCCGTCTAGTCACCATCCACACTAACTTCATGATTTCTGAACATATCTCGCGTTCTTTTAACAGCTGGTCACGTTTGTAAGGTCCTCCTCCCGAACGTGACGTCACATATTTTGCAATTTTACTCGTTACTAGTTATACATTCTACGTAGGTATGTCAAGTGTTTTTAGCAAGCTTTATTCAATAATTTGTTTCCCATGACTTTTAAGGCTCAAAATCCACAAGAGTTACCTACCCTATTCAATGCGAACAAAAGTACATAAATTATTTTCGCTACAAATTATTAGTTAAAACTTAATAGACGAGACTAAGTTAGTTGAAGCAGACGTATTATCTACTCGTTGTCAATTTGCTCTTAGCTTAAAGTGTTAGAAATCGTGACGTTCACAATCTTACTTTCATAATTCTACAGCTCGTTAGCTCCTTAGTCCTCAAAGGCATCCATGGTCTGATGAACTCCTCAAATAGCACACCAGATATGGAGTTTATCAACGACGCTATACATCTGTGGACAATTAAGATAGTAAATAAACTTAGCATTGAGATTAACAAAGATAATATATGAAGATAAACCTAGTTATATTACCCTGTAGTGGCGCAGAATATTGATATAATGAATATTCCACAAATACCAGGAAACATGGTTGCCAGATTGTTCAGGAAATGCGGAACCAACTGAAAACATAAGAAAGGCTATTATTTTTAAGAAAACTTTTATTCAAATCTGAAAAATCTAATCTTTAAACATGCCCCACAACCAATAATGTTAAACTTATCATAATAACGTCATTTATAGGCATATACCTAAATAACTCGTATAATGTTATTTATTTGACTAACACATGGAAAGTTGTACCGCTTCTTATAATACAATTTTCTAAAATACGATCCCAAGTTTAAAAAAATGAATTTTTCTGCGGCGTCCTGTAGTTTCAGAGCCTACTCAATGCAATCAAAAACAAATGTTGCCATAAAATGTATATGTCGCAGTCATCTTATTGAATCTGGTTATTTAATTGAATCACTAGGCAGTCATATAATGGCGTCAAACAGCTCGTACAGATAGCAATGTGTTGATACATTTTTTGTTTAATTTACTTTAATATACGTTATAATAGTACACATTCGGAAATTTCGAAGTTTAAAACTAAAATATTAAATGGCTGTCCTAGTCTCGGATACTAAAATTTGTTGGTAAAAACAGGATTCAATGAAAGCGCTAGTCATTCAATTAAATGGCGGATTCAACCAGATGACTGCGAAATATACAAGGTGAAAATGAAAGAATGATGATACTTTAGGGTGTGTATGTGCCTCCCATGTAGAGTATACTGTGAAAGTACCAGCGCTGTAAGACTTATTTTTGACTTTCATATATGTATGAGAAATGCCCCAACATCATAACCTTTTCCATACAATAAATACGGGACCAATACACACACTCATTAATATAATAGCCTGAATAGATGACCACAACTTACTTGGTCATGCTTCTTTATTTGTCCCGTCAGCAGTGGATCGCATCCAGCGAACCACGTGTAAATAGTCAGGCCCAGGAAACAGGAGAGCATCTTCATAAATATAATACCGAAGCAGGAGAGAGCTAGACAGATTCTGGCCTTGCCGATTGTGTTCACTGCTAGAAGTTTCTGGAGGGAGGACTGGCTGAGAGCCATCTTCCAGAGCCAGTTGGTGCTGAGCGCGACTGTTACTACGAAGAAGGACGTGTGATGGGCCATCTCTGGATCGGGACTGAAAGCAGAACATTATTTAGCTAAGTTAAGTGCCTCCGTGGTCTAGTGGTTCAGAGCTTCGCTCTTGACCCGGAGGTCGTGGGTTCAATTCCCGCGTTGCAACATCAAAAAAAATGTTGTTTTCAAGTTTAGTTAGGACAATGCAGGCTGATCACCGTACCGTATTGTCTGACAAGAAAGATGATTCGTGCGTCGGATTGGCATGTAAAAAGTCGCCCTGCGCCTGTTCTCTCGCCAGTCGTGTCGGTTCACCTTCCCATTGGGTTATGAGAGTAAAAGGAAGATAGTGTCTTTGTTTATTGCGCACACACTTGGGCACTATAAAATAACTCCTGCATAGCTGTCCTGGCTTCAATGATATAGGCTACCGACACTGAAATCGGTGAGAGGAGCTATTATTATTGTTTAGGTAACCTTAATATTTTATTAATAAAAATATATAGAAAACTAGATGACCTTGCCAACTTCGTTGAGCATACAAACAGTTTGTGATGAAATTCAATTACATCGAGAAACCCATAATGTGAATGAACCCTCAACGCGGAACCTTATAAAAATTGATAAAAAAATTAAAAAAAATGTTAGGGGTGGGCAACCCACTTACATATATGAAAAATAGATAGTACCCGATTCTCATACCTACTGGAAATGCATATAAAATTTCATAAAAATGGGTCATGCCGTTTCAGAGAAGTATGATAACTAACTCTGTGATATGAGATTTTTTTATATTAGAAGAAACAAGTGTTTTTTTCTGCATTAATCAACGAAAACGAGGACGACGAGGTGTCTTCATTGTTATAATATTATGTCCTATTATAATATAAAGTATGCCAAAGGAACACTGTACTCTTTTAGGGTGTCAGCTTCCTGCGTACCAAATTTTATCGTAGTCCCCGATATTAGTTTTTATTCATATAATATCTTAAAGATAGTATAATTAGGTTTTATTAATAGGTATAATAATATTTCATGTCTATATTCACGCCGATTACGAGTATTATAGGGTGCAGGCCCCCAATAGCCACGAATGTGGACCAGGCTACACAAGCACGGCGGCTATACCCGCGTCTATATACGTCACCTAAATATGGAATATTAGCTTAGAGAACTTACTCGTAGAAAACCAATCTGCCGCCTTGGCTGGACACCTCCCACATTCTCTTGAAGCCCAGCAGCCAGAACCCAGGCAGCAGCGCCAGGCCGCTCGGCAAGGCAGTGCCGGCCAGCGCCAGAAAGGACCCACGCCGACTATAGCACGCAGGCCTCCAATAGGCACGAATGTGGACCAGGCCACACATAGGACGGCGGCTACATTGCGACTATCTACGTCACCTAAATATGGAATTTGAAGAGCTTAGAGAACTTACTCGTAGAAAACCAATCTGCCACCTTGGCTGGACACCTCCCACATTCTCTTGAAGCCCATAGGCAGCAGCGCCAGGCCGCTCGGCAAGGCAGTGCCGGCCAGCGCCAGGAAGGACGTTACTATACCCACGCCGACTATAGCACGCAGGCCTCCAATAGGCACGAATGTGGACCAGGCCACACATAGGACGGCGGCTACATTGCAACTATCTACGTCACCTAAATATGGAATTTGAAGAGCTTAGAGAACTTACTCGTAGAAAACCAATCTGCCGCCTTGGCTGGACACCTCCCACATTTTCTTGAAGCCCATAGGCAGCAGCGCCAGGCCGCTCGGCAAGGCAGTGCCGGCCAGCGCCAGGAAGGACGTTACTATACCCACGCCGACTATAGCGCGCAGGCCTCCAATAGCCACGAATGTGGAGCACACCACACATAGCACGGCGACTATGCGCGCCGCTAGGACGTTGGTTACTGGAATAGCCAGAAGCACGACGTTATGACGACTATTCAAGAAGCAATGCATTGGATATAATTAATTGTTAAGTGTGTATTTATATTATCTTGCAATAACAGCGATCCGGGATTCAAACCCTAAAGTTCCAGATATAAAGGTATAGAAACAGGTCATTAGAGGATTAAATAGAAACTTAGCTGGACCTTAAAGTAGTAGGGCATGATTAATTTATTTAACCCAACTAACCATGCAACTATGAATATAGGGGCAGGGCAAGTTGTCGTGACGTACTTATTATAATTGTGCAATTGACATCAGCTTGCTATAACTATTTCTCAAAGTGCAGCGAATTCCTGATGAGAACGATATTTCTTTGTACGAGTTCAATTATTTTTAACCGACTTCCAAAAAAAGGAGGAGGTTCTCAATTCGTTCTGTTTTTTTTCTTTTATGTATGTACACTGATTACTCTGAGGTTAATGATCCGATTTGCGTGAATTTACGCTGTAGTTTTATTTTATGAACATATTTCAATTTCCAGAGGTAAAACATATTTGTAGAAACATTTTTTTATGGATGATGTATCAACTAGTTTCAACTTTCAGTGTAATTTAGGAGTTTTTCACTTTCGCATTTATAATTGACTCTCGACACAAAAAGGAGGTGGAAATTATAAATATAGAGTGTGTGGTCTCTGTCAGTCTGTAAAAAATAACTGCTAAAGGCCTTTAACAACTAAAGAGTAAGCTTTTTAGTTGTTGAAGGCGATTCCGAAGTCCGTATTTTAAACGTAGGTTCTTTTTAATGTAAACTAGCTGTGCCCGCGACTTCGTACGCGTGGTTATCGGTAACACTATCGCGATTTTCTTTTGATTGCTATATATTTTTGTTATTATGATTATTAAAAAGGAATAATTCTTTCATACATATTTTTTGAGTAACTTAAACCGTTTATGCAGCGCACGCAACGAAAGTCCTCAAATGTGAATAATTTACCCCGTTTTTGAAACATTTCTCTCTGACGCTTCGCTCGTATTGGTCGCAGCGTAATGTTATATAGCCTTCCTCTGTAAATAGACTATCCAATAAAAAAATATTTTGTCAAATCGGACCAGTAGTTCCTGAGATTAGCGCGCTTAAACAAACAAACAAACTCTTCCGCTTTATAATATTACTCGTAGTATAGATTACTTCAACAGCTAACATAATATATTTACCCAGTCTAAAAGCCGTCAGCGGTACGTAAGGCACAATAGGCAGCAGCATTAGTTTGCTGACCACAAACAGAACTGCCGCGATGGTCCGCGTGTGGGTCGAGAACCGAATCTCCAGGTACTCGAAACTTGAAGACAGTTGGAGCCTGTGGAATACTGGAACACATGTTAGTCGCTACAAACCTCTTAGGTACTTATAAAATATTACACTGTAAAAGCTATTGGTCTCTGTCTGATACGTTAGAAAAGGTACTAGATAGACAAGGAGAAAACATTGTACCAAATTATAAGCTTCACTGTACACTATGGTTAAATCTAAAAAAAAACGTCTAGATAGTAATAGTAACAGCTGATTCCAAAACAATAAATCCATAATATTCTACTTTAAAAAAACTTAAATAATCATATAATAGGTAAATCTAAGAAATAAACAGTAGATTGAGCTGATTCTCGAGAAAATATATCTAATACAGCCTGTATTATTAATAAGTGATAATGCTTTAGAGTGTGTATGGATCCCGTACATATTTTTTTATCCCGAGTTTCCTGCGAAAGTACCAGCACTAAACGAGCTGCTTTTTTTACTCATTTTATGAGCAAATTTATGATATTTGGGGCATTTCTCATAGAAGCATGAAAGTCAAAAGTAAGTCTTTCAGCGCATACTTTCACAGTAAACTCTACATATTAGGCATAACATGCACACTTATATTACACCTCGTATATTCTATTACAAATACTTTAAGAATTGGTTGATCTATGAATTAATGACAGATTCTCAACTGCTTCAACTTTTTAGCACAACATGATGTTTTCTAAGTTGTGATGATTAACAGCCACGTCTGACGTCATGCATGCAAAGTTGAATGAATCGCAATGTCAACATTTACCTGGTAAATAAATAACCGCTGTGAGGAAAGTAACCAGTATGAGAGATAACGCAGACGCCCAGTACTGCGTGCCGCGCAGGTAGATCTCAACAGGCACGCCCAGGAGAGTGATGCTGGTGAGGTGACTGGAATATAATGGGAAAGAAGGGAAAGTTTGTCAGTGTATACAGAAGTATTAAAAAAACTATAAAAAACCTACAAAGCGACATGGTATTGGAAAACAAAATATGTTGTTTTCAAGTTTGGTTAGGACAATGCAGGCTGAACACATGATTGTCTGACAAACAGATGATCCATGCGTCGGATGGGCATGTAAAAAGTCGGTCCTGCGCCTGTTCTCTCGCCAGTCGTGTCGATTTACCGTCCCACTGGGTTATGAGAGTAAAAGGAATGGAGAGTGTCTTTATGTATTGCGCACACACTTGAGCACTACAAAATAACTCCTGCGTAGCTGACCTGGTTTCAATGAAATCGGCTACCGACACCGAAATCGGTGAACCTTAATAGATTGCAAAATAGTACTGTGTTACAGGGCAGAGCAGTTCATAACATCCATAGTAACATAATATAGATTACAGACATTTTGGGGAAAGATTTCTGATGAGTTTAACTTGTTTGCAGGTTGCGTATTCTTTCCGCAAAAACCCGACCACCAAAACCCACGGGAGTGGGTGTGTTTTCTCCAGAATGGAAACACACAGACTACAATGCCAATTGATTTTTTGAATTTTTAAATTGATGTTATTATAGCTCCCTCGTAAACAACTAATGTAAAACTAAAATGGTACTTAACAATAAAAAAAATAGTGAAGATATTAAATTATTTACTATAATGTACGAATGAGAAGGGAACGACCGATTGTGACATCACGTTAACCCTACATAGGCACCAACCTGCGTACAAATATCGTTTTGCGAAAAAAATTAAGATAATTAAGATAATGCTTAAAACATAATAGTTATCCTAATTCTTATTTTCGACCAAAAGTAAATAAATTTAATATTCATTCAGCAACCCATTAGATGAGAATGTGGTATTATTTTTATGACTAGCTGTGCCCGCGACTTTGTTCGCGTGGTTTTTGAGTGACCGTTTATGCAGCGTACGCAATGAAAGTCTCCAAATGTAATTAATTTTCCCCGTTTTTGCAACATTTCTCACTGACGCTTCGCTCCTAACTGTCGCAGCGTAATGTTATATAGCCTATAGCCTTCCTCTATAAATGGACTATCCAACAAAAAAGGATTTTTTCAAATCTGACCAGTAGTTCCTGATATTAGCGCGTTTAAACAAACAAACAAACAAACTCTTCCGCTTTATAATATTAGTATAGATTGTTTAAATTAAGTTCTAATCATAGACCAATTATATAATTGGTCCATGGTTCTAATAAGTGTACTTGTTTACAGACGAAACGTGCAATGTGCAGGCTTGGGGAGACTAAAACATTGCACCCGCAGCTAGTGGTGGACTACAAGAGAACAGGTTATGATGATGATGATGTTTATCGAAGTAAAATCAACATCATAGTGTATACAGCCTGTAGGCTGTAATATTAATGAGTGATAATACTTTAGGGTGTGTATGGGTCCCGTATATAAAGTAAACTGTGAAAGTACCAGCGGCAAAAGAGTTACTTTAAAAAATATCGTATGGGCAAAATTATGTTGGGGAATTTCTCAAAGAAACATGAAAGTCAAAAGTAAGTCTTCAGCGCTGGTACTTCCACAACTCTACATAGGATGTACATACACATGCTAAAGTATTCATTATCATCATCACTCATTGATATAACCAAGCGACGCGTCGATAAAAAGAAGAAATCTTAAAAAGAAAAAATAGCATTCTCTCCAAACATAGCATCAAAAACTTACCTAGCCGTTAACGCCAATGAGATGGATATGATCGACATATTTTTCCCGCCAAACAAAAAGCCGGCCACTGTATTGTATTTTGTGTTCACAAACAAGTAATGCACTATAATAAACACAATCACACCCAATATCAAACCGAATAGACAATATTCGGCGATATTGAAGTAAATTGGCAACACTGGGACGGTAGAGTTCCGCATTTTAATAATTATTCTTAATAATTGTCTGAATTAATAACGTTATGTCTGACGACTTGTAGCGAACAGGCTCATATCAGCTACAACAATATATTGCAGATAAAGGTGGATTCCACCTCAATCTTTCTGCAAATACTGCAAAGGATTTGGTATCTCTGTTCAAACATAGATACTAAGATCAGGAAAAAGTAGGTTTGAGAACTTGTCTAGACTCACTGACGCGTTCACACGATATTTATTAACTGACAGAGACTGGCACGGTGTACCTATCCATATACAGTTATACTTATCCATATACAGCCAAAAAATTATATCCAGTCTCAAAAAAATCGTAATACTTAAAATAAACCCCTCTAAACGGAAATGGATACAGTCGCAAAGGTAAGTCCGTTAGGGACTATACCCATTTGCCTCTCAAGAGGACGTATTTTCAAGTGCAATAAAACGAAATTTATAGAAATTATTTCTATAAATTTCTTAATTATGATTTCTCTAGAAGTTTGGAAAGAGTCACTTATTGATACTTACTTATTAAGTGTATATGGTATTTACAAAGAAAGCTATTAATATTATTAAGCTTATTAATATAAATGTATCTTTATAGATCATTAATTTATTAATAAGTAGATATTTTGATTGGTACAAAATCGTTTTCTATGTAGGCAAATATAAATAATAAAAATGTAAATGAAGCATAATAATATTATGACAATAAGGTACATAGAGTATAAGGTGATACAGATTTCAAACAGCAGTTTTATTTCTATTTATAATAATAATATTAAACGTTCATTTTCATCCTTTTAGGGCAAAATTGGGAAAACTGTAAATTGCAAAATAATTTAGTGGAATAAGCGCCCTCTATGTACACTATTAGACAACGTTCGAATTTTACATTATACCGATAGATGGCGCATGTACTAAATTGTCGTTTATATTAGGAATAGTGATTGATACCATGGACCAATTATACACCAATTATACAAATATATAACGTGTAATTGGTCTATGGTGATACTTAACATCAACCTTACAGTGTTATAAATAACGTAGTAGTTCTTCTGATTGACATTAGATGGCAATTATTGTTTTTGCAGCTGCGTCTTTACTCCACCAAAAGCCATCTGTTAACAGAGGTGGTATCAAAAGCTTTCAATAAGAATTTTCGATTCTATTTTTGTCACCAGGTACCACTGGGCAGCATGACGGTCCATGATGTGATGAGATGTGACGAATATAGAAACCCTCATTTGAAAGTGCCTGAAAAGGAAAATTGTTATAAGCGCCATCTGTAAATGTCTTGCTAAACTAGCAGCACATTAGCCTTAATTGAAAGTCCAACTTCTATGTTAGTTTTTAAATACAAATATAGATGGCGGTTTCATGTATCTATTAAATAAATTGTTATTTGTGATCTTATATATAACGTACACTATAAATAAAGTTAACCTGGTTATTTTATTAATTTTCGCATTATAATTATTATTCATTGCTAAGCGAAGAGAACAATTTAAAAGTATAGATTTCAATGATCATCTGTAAATGTCTTGCTAAACTAGTAACACATTAGCTCTATTGAAATTTGAAAGTCCAACTTCTATGTTAGTTTTTAAATACAAATATAGATGGCGGTTTCATGTGTCTATTAAATAAATTGTTATTTGTGATCTTATATTATAACGTACACTATAAATAAAGTTAACCTGGTTATTTTATTAATTTTCGCATTATAATTATTATTCATTGCTAAGCGAAGATAACAATTTAAAAGTATAGATTTCAATGATCTGTAAATGTCTTGCTAAACTAGCAACACATTAGCCCTATTGAAAGAATAACTTCTATATTAGTTTTTAAATACAAATATAGATGGCGGTTTCATGTGTCTATTAAATAAATTGTTATATTTTGTGGTCATTATAACCATAGACCAATTACATGTATAATTGGTCCATGATTAAAATGTAACGTACACTATAAATAAAGTTTGAAATAATACTTTATTTATAGTGTACGTTAACACTATATATAAAGTATTATTTATAGTGTACGTTACACTAAAATTATTATTCATTGCTAAGCGAAGAGAACTATATTTATCTAGGTAAGAGATTTATTACCTAGATAAATATAGACCTAGATTTGACTTAACCTAATTAGTATTTTTATCAAATTAACTATTTATTTACCTACATTACCTACCAAAAAAAGAATTATATTATGTCTAGTTATTTTCGTTTATTAATTTCATAAGAAACTTTGTGGCTGTTGAAAATTACATTTAAATATATTCACATGTTTCATTTATACCTTAAATAATAATTAAAAGTACCTGTGTACCTACTAAGTACCTATTTAAATGTTTGTTTATAAGTAGCATAATGGATTTTATTTTATTTCGTGATACAATGTCTAAAACCCCTTCAACAACAAACGTTTTCTGGGCATTAAAAAGATTAAACAATTTCTGTCGATAAATCTTAATTCTAAATAAACTAATACACAATATTTCAAATAACTCTTGTCCAGAACATTGGGTGACAAAGCCACCCGAGCGAGCGGAAGTTATAAGGAAGAGTCGGGGGCGCCTCCTGAGAACTGAGACGGACTTATGCGACACTAAAAGGTGCGAGCGAGAAGAATGAACGAGAAAAATTAAATTATATTTCCCAATGGTGTCAGCCAGTTATTAAGTGGCCAGACGCCATGTTGAATTATTATATTTTTTATTTCTTTTCCCAGGTTTCCCTTTTGTACGAGGAATTCCTTTTATTTGCAATAGTTAAGGGACCAAATCGCGAATGGTTCGGCCGCGGTGTTGTAAATCAAAGAAAGTCTATAGCACGTTTGGGATCATTAATAATAACTTGGCTTTTATATTCAATGTCGATACAGTATTATATTTCTGTCATAAATAACTTTTGGGATTCCATTGGTCAGGTGACCGTAAAAAATAATTACTGTGTGCTAGTTTTTGACACTGCTTGCCTTAAAGTGTTAATTACAATCCCATCCAAAACATAACTTGTAAAAAAGTAGTTAATGGAATCAGGCGTTACTTTGCGGAAATCCATAGCATACAATTTATATATATTATATATCTAGCAATATCCCGCGAAACAATTATAACCACAACCTGCAAGCAGATGAGTGAGTGTACGCATAGGCATGCGTTTGATGCACCTCCCAGGTGCATCAAACGCATGCCTATGCGTACACTCACTCATCTGCTTGCAGGTTGTGGTTATAATTGTTTCGCGGGATATTGCTAGATATATAATATATATAAATTGTTTGTAAAAAAGTGCCAAGTCTCGCTACTTAGTCCTTTTGCCGTAAAAAGTCGAGAGATCCATGTGACGCCAAGCCAGGGTAAGTCGGTCGATCTAACAACATCTTATAGTGATCATATCAATATTAAGTAAGTATTAAAAATCGTTCATGTTTTAAATAAATAAGTAGATTGACTTGGTAATTTTTGGCAAAAAAAAAACAATATTTGCCCGTATAACCATCAAGTTTGTAATTACCTAATATCAAACAAAAGGTTTCCTTACCCTTTGAGAGGCTTTGCATTTTTACGCCCGGGAGGAATTAAGGAGGCCCTGCGCGGAGGCCCTGCGAGGAGGGACTGGGGGACCCTGCTGCATGATTGCCCACTTTGAACCGACAATGGGGATTGTAATTAAACTTTATAGTTTTCTTACTTTTTCGGGAAGTTTTAGGGTTTTTTCTTATAGGGTTTTTACTTTTTACTTAGATCATCAGTGTCCAAATAATAATCACATTATTTGTCACTTTGACCTGGGACCAGATGTCATCGCTATTATCAGTAACGAAGTTCGAAAACTGAATGTATGGTATTTGACATTAGTTTCGCTAAGTGACATACGAATTCGCTTGTCATTTTGCGAACGTTATGTCAAATCCCATATACATATTTTTGTTTTAGAACTTTGTAACTTTGTAAGCGATCGGATCTGGAATAAGGGATCAGATTATTTGCTACTATGCAAGCCTAACATTTTCGAATCTATTAATTATTGATGCATCTTTCAGTGAGATCTCTTCAGTAGCAGTAGCAGAAGCGCTACGGTGGAACAACTTATGGCTTCGCCTTAGTCGGATAAAAAATATAAGCAGTATATCCTTATTAAAAGCAGTGCTATGCCCAAAGCACTGATGATGAAAAAATGATCCTCTTATTCTCATCAAGTATTCGGCAGTGATTGTCATCACAGCTGTAGCAATATTTCGTCACTAGACGGAAGATTCGCCGAATATTCGCTGTGACGTCACAACACTAGTTATGACCGCCTGAGGCGAGATTAACCGGCGATAACCGGATATCCGAAAGTAAATTGGTAACTCCGGGCGAGGACCGCCCTGTACCAGTTAGATGGAGGAAGATAGACTTTATGGTACATAGGATATGACCGTTAATGGCCAAAATAAATTATTCAGACTTAGAAGTGAGTGCTACCTAATTATCAACGGTGTAATTTTTTTTATTTCTGCAGTTTGGCAGACTTCATGCGCTACGGAGCGCATGTGTCTGAAAAGATTTTTTTATAAGGCTTCTAAGTGCGGAGTGCCTTGGCATTTCTTAAAAGGTCCTTACCACCTGTTTAAGCAACAGTGTCCAATGATTTTTTTTTTCTGTAATTTAGCAGACTTTGTTGTCTTTCAGACTTTTAAGACGAACTACCACTTCCATTGAGCCTCCAATTGATGAACTTATTTGAACACACTGTGGATAAGTCACTTTGCGTTTAGTTTGCAGTAATTTCCATAAATATCAAGTGGCTTACTTTCATTCACATTTAATTGATTGCGAGCACATCTTGAGCATTGGTCAACTATGACATTTACAATACAAAGCAAACTTAACGCAAATACTATAATTTAAAAACCTCGACAGGGATATAACCCTGAAAGATAACTCTTAATATCAGGCCAACCGCAATATATAACACAACCCTTTAGTGTCAGTGGAAAGTAATGGGTAAACAAATCGTCCGATTTCCATAACATTTGTCGTGACTCCGTGACGTCATCCGTCCTGACGCGTGTAATTTCTTAGCGCGAAGACGACATTCAGCTATTTATGGATACTGGATTATTCACCATAGTCAACTAAATGGCAAACTACGCACAAGTTTTAGTGTACAATTTGTGTTCTAGCAATATTCAAGAGAGACACTCTTCTTAGCCTCCTTATGAAGTGGAATGGCAGGCTGATTATGTATCTCGCAACAGCAATTCGACAGACGCAAATTGTGTACAATATCGCTGCCAAGTGTATAATTGAAGATATAAATGGATGAAGGTGATATTATTTCGCAAAAAAATTACCCAGAAATTTGATTTCAAACAGCCACTTAACCATTTTAGAATTTCTAGTAACGTATTAAGTACATTGATTCTAGAGACGGATCTTTTGATTAATGTACTTAATACGTTACGACGTATTCTAAAATGTTTAAGTGACAGTTTGAACTCAATTTTCTCGAAATCAGAATTTTGTTACATTTCACCATTATCTTTTCATGTCTTCAATTATGTTTGACAGCGATATTGTACACAATTGTACAATTTACGCCTGTCGAATTGCTGTTGCGAGATACATAATCAACCTACGGGTTTGACACGACCACAGCGAATGATAAAAAAGAACTACCCAATCAGGCAAGCTACGCAGTAGTTACCAAGTGTTACCAAGTTACTATCAAGTGTGTGCGCAATACACAAGAGCACACTTCTTTTATTACTCTTGTTACCTATTGGAACGGCTGATCAGATCGACATAGTAGGCGAAGGCCTAAAAGGAACTTTTAAGGAAGCTTAAATCTAATATCAATGGATCGACATTGGAATTTGACAGTTATTTTTTATTTTAAATACGACCCTAGCAAAGTTGCTTTGAAATTGAGTGTCGAATTTATGAAACTGTATCTATCGATCCACTGAAATTATGATCAAGGGAAGACCACTGGCTTTAGACATACCAGACGTACCTTTCGTCAGACAAACGTCATCAGCCTGCATTGTCGTGTCTATACCTTAAAGTCGATACATTCATGCCGAAGCAGCCATAAACTTAAAATCTCTTAACCCTCATCGTGTCTCCAAAGCGTTTTGTATTCCTCTCGCTCCCCCCGACCAATGTCCTCAGGCTATTTATTTAACATCAGCATTAGCCTGATATATAGCCTGCCATGGGCGATTTATCGATACATTTTCACGTGAATCGCCTACTGTCATGTATACTTTATTTCGAAATTATAACTAGATTTGCTTTTGAACTCTTCAATTTTTCTTACTAAATTGTTATAAGTACCTACAGTATGTTATGAGTTACAGTATGTTATGAGGAGTATGCAGAAGTTTTAATAACTATAATTATAAAATTAAAACATCAAGTGACTATCAAGCTGCAAGCGAACTGATGATGATCAATTATAATTTTAGCTAAGAACAAGCACTTACAAACAGATGAACACACACTTTCAAACAGACGAAAATGCACTTTCAAACAGAAGGACATACATTTTCAAACAGAAGAACATACACTTTCAAACAGAAAAAGGAAAAGAAAATCGGATCTACGATACCTACCACACACAGACACACACACAGATACCACCCCTGTTTTTGTCTGGGCTAACTACTAATAAAGATGTATTTCGAATACCTTCCTAAATAACAATGTTGTGAATTATTATAATACGCTAAATACCTGAAAATTCCTTCCAAAAAACCTTCCACACCGATTCCGGTGACTGTAGCCGGTTTAATTGAAACCAGACCAGCTTTTTTATAGTGCCCAAGTGTGAGCACAATACACACTCTCTTTCATTGCTCTCGTGGCCGAGTAGGGCGGATTATACGCGACTGGAGAGAGCAACAACCCAGTCTTAAGTTGCCCGGGCAATTGTTACAAATAATTTGATACCTCATCAAAATTTTACTCCCGACACAATCGAGAACCGAATCAGTTCGATCTCAACGGCTTTTGGTTATTTGGTGGATTGCTTTGAAACTAACCAGGATAAATATAATCGTTAGATCGGAACTTTTTGGACTCCCGACCATATCAATCGACTGAGTATCAAAATAAACAAACGTCAATTTATTGGGCAGTACGCAGCACGATCGAATGTGAATCAAAAGAGAATCAGTTTGGAGAGTAAGGCCGGTACGTTGTAACACACATATAAGTAGACAAAATACCGTACCTTTTCGTTTCGCAGTCGGGTAAAAAGTACAAAAAATTACAACGCAGAACACAATATTGTAATGTAATAGTTTCCTCCACACACTCGTATATCGGAGTGAATTTTCTAATCGCGTCCGCGAGGAATAGGAAAATATCATATTTCACCGCGCCCGGGGCGGGGGTGGGTTTCGGGGTGGGGAGTTTTTTGCGCATTACACCCCCACCCGGGTACAAATTGAACTACCCTCACTTTAATATATCAATTATCTGAGACACGGGTTATGCTGGCCTGGAGATAATAAAAGGCAAATGTTATTGATGTTAAACTTTAATATAATTTTATATTTTAATATAATTATTGTAGTATACATAATAATAATAGTTCCCCTCACCGATTTCGGTGTCGGTAGCCGATTTCATTGAAACCAGGCCAGCTACGCAGGAGTTACTTTATAGTGCCCAAGTGTGTGCGCAATACACAGAAGCACTCTCTCTTCCTTTTACTCTCATAACCCAGTGGGAAGGTAAACCGACACGACTAGCGAGAGATCAGGCGCAGGACCGACTTTTTACATGCCCATCCGACGCATGGATCATCTTTCTTGTCAGACAATCAGGTGATCAGCCTGAATTGTCCTAACTAAACTTGAAAACAACATTATTTGTTGTTACAACGCGGGAATCGAACCCACGACCTCCGGGTCGAGAGCGAAGCTCTGAACCACTAGACCGTATGGCGATAGTAGTATAGGTACATATTATATAATATAAGTACTTGAAATTTCTCCATTAGCTGCTAGATGACTTATATTTTTGTAGAAGTAAATACTGGCTATTTCTTTATTGTACATACAATATTCTAGAATTCAACACCAAATGAATATACACAAAGTAGTTATGCGTTATATTATGTAAGCATTATAATAATTATTGAAGACATGAATGGATGAAGGTTTAAAAAAATTGGGTTTAAACTGTCACTTAAACATTTTAGGATATGTAAGTAGTAACTTATTTACTACTAGTAACATATTAAATACATTAATTCTAGAGACGGATGTTTAGATTAATGTATTTACAACGTTACGACGTACTCTAATACGTTTAAGTGATAGTTTGAACAAAATTTTCTCGAAATCAGAATTTTGCTACGTGTCCTTCATCCACTTTAATCCATTCATATCTTTAGTTTTTGTTATGATGTTATATGTCTAGAAGTTTATGTCGCAGTTTTAACAACGCCAGCATAATATTTTAGTGTTAATAGTTAATCTAAATATCAGGCTTTCTTTTTAATTAATACGAAGAACATGAATTGATATTAAAACAATGATTAACAGGCCTTTCCGAACGAAACTAAAAACTAACAAATAAACGGAAACTTCAAGAAAATGCATAATAATGTAGTAAAGCATATGAATAAGCCATTTTAAACGCATTTTTTGTCCATGCCAATCAATCATCAACTTTACGGACAAAAGGACAAAAAAAATGCCTTTCAAGTGCCTCACTTCATATTAATTTTGTTACCGTATTAAAATCTAACAGCTAGTAGCTTTAATAGCATAATAACAGCTTGAAAAGCATCAGCTGCTTGCCAACAAATTGGAAATAGAGTGGGTGATGGTCTAATACTGCGCTTCATCTCCGCGGCACGGGCGCGAGATCGAATGAAAACATTGTTGTGCCGTCTACCGCCACAGACTATGGAGCATAGGCATTAGACAATTAGACATGGCCATTGGTGTATTTCACGGAACGGGCAGAAAAAGTACTCGGTTTTGGATGTCGTGCATAAGAAAATGTACATAGTAGTAAAGTATATAATATATAACAGATACATAACATACGACTAGAACATGGTATCACCCTAATACTGGCAATTCGACTATGGCTATTTTTATTTTCTTAGATTTCCAGGCACATTCAGCGGGCCTACTCCCGACACAATCGAGTACCGAATCCGTTCGATATCAGTGGTTTTTCGTATTTTATTTGGTGAATTACTTTGAAACTAATCAGGATAAAGAAAATTGTTAGATCGTAACTTTTTGTACTCCCGACCATATTGATCTACTGAGAATCAAAATAAACATGTGTCAATTTATTAGGAAGTACGCGGCATGATCGTATCTAAATCAAAATCAAATCAGTTTGGAGAGTAAGGCCCCAGGAAACCGCCATCTAGCGCCGCTATTGGAAAATACTAATTACTAATTTCGTTTCGTATCTTATTCTTAATTAAGGAGTTGAATTTAACGTAATGTGATGTCATGCTTAAAAATAATATTTATTTTAATGTCAATATTTGTACTTAATTCGGCATTTTACATTTTATAATTTACAATCGTTAATAGTAGTGACATCTATTACATTTTTTTTGTATTAAAGATAGATTGTATGGCTTGCCATATGCCATGCCCAAACGTAAACAAAGCCGTAAACGACACAAGTTGTAAGTCAACAACAATCATTGCATTACTATCCAACATAATCTATGCATTCACGTAGTCACGTGAATACATATACCTACTATAGACTACAGTCGGCAGTGTCAAGATAGCATATTTTTACTGTGAAGGTTTTTCATTTTATTTTTAAACTAGCTGACCCTTGCCCACTTCGTTGAGCATAAAAACAGTTTATGATGAAATTCAACTAAAAAAAACAACCCCTAACTCGGGAACGCGGAACCCGCAACGCGGGAACCCGGAACCCGCAGCATGGGAACCCGAAACCCGCAACCCGCAACGCGGGAACGCGGAACCCGCAGCATGGGAACCCAAAACCCGCAACGCGGGAACCCGGAACCCGCAACGCGGGAACCCGGAACCCGCAACGCGGGAACCCGGAACCCGCGACGCGGGAACCCGGAACCCGCAACGCGGGAACCCGGAACCCGCAACGCGGGAACCCGGAACCCGCAACGCGGGAACGCGGAACCCGCAACGCGGAACCCGCAACCCGGAACCCGCAACGCGGGAACGCGGAACCCGCAACGCGGGAACGCGGAAACCGCAACGCGGGAACCCGGAATCCGCACCATGGAAACCCGAAACCCGCAACGCGGAACCCGCTACGCGGGAACCCGGAACCCGCAACGCGGGAACCCGGAACCCGCAACGCGGGAACGCGGAACCCGCAGCATGGGAACCCAAAACCCGCAACGCGGGAACCCGGAACCCGCAACGCGGGAACCCGGAACCCGCAACGCGGGAACCCGGAACCCGCAACGCGGGAACCCGGAACCCGCAACGCGGGAACCCGGAACCCGCGACGCGGGAACCCGGAACCCGCAACGCGGGAACCCGGAACCCGCAACGCGGGAACCCGGAACCCGCAACGTGGGAACGCGGAACCCGCAACCCGGAACCCGCAACGCGGAACCCGCAACGCGGGAACGCGGAACCCGCAACGCGGGAACGCGGAACCCGCAACGCGGGAACCCGGAATCCGCACCATGGGAACCCGAAACCCGCAACGCGGAACCCGCTACGCGGGAACCCGGAACCCGCAACGCGGGAACCCGGAACCCGCAACGCGGGAACCCGGAACCAGCAACGCGGGAACCCGGAATCCGCACCATGGGAACCCGAAACCCGCAACGCGGAACCCGCAACGCGGGAACCCGGAACCCGCAACGCGGAACCCGCAGCATGGGAACCCGGAACCCGCAACGCGGGAACCCGGAACCCGCAACGCGGGAACCAGGAACCCGCAACGCGGAAACCCGGAACCCGCAACGCGGGAACCCGGAACCCGCAGCGCGGGAACCCGGAACCCGCAACGTGGGAACGCGGAACCCGCAACGCGGAACCCGCAACTTGCAACACGGGAACCCTGAACCCGCGACGCGGAACCCGGAACCCGCAACACGGGAACCCGGAACCCGCAACGCGGAACCCACAACGCCAAATCCTTCCGTGAACGTTGCTGGTTCTGCGCTGTCAAATGGAATAAATAGTATCCTATGTCCGTCTACTGGCTCTAAGTTACTTCCTCACCAATTTTCAACCATATCGATAAAGCCGTTCTCGAGTTATAAATAATTCATTTAACTAACACGACTTACTTTAATACAAAAAGCTGATGTAAAGATGAAACTAACATAAGCTAACGCCCGGTGAATGCTCCCGTCACAGTCGGTCCAGCCGATTCGGTGATCATTAGTTAGATAACGATGATGATGATGAAAAGATTCCTAAAATTAAAAGAAAAGAAGCCTAAATTAATCCTTATAACTTTAGCTATCTACCAGTGAAAGTCTCGTTAAAATCGGTCCAGCCGTTCCAGAGATTAGCCGGAGCAAAGAGACACGCTAACAGACAGACAGACATTTTTTTTTAATTGCATTTTCGTTTTCAGTAGCAAGAAAAAAAAAAGACAGAACAGACAGACGTTAACTTCGCACAAAGACAAATGACGACATAGTGGCGTCCATGTGGCGTCATATCATGACGTTTTCGTTTTTTTTTTTAATTGTTCGTGAATTATGACCATGGATCTAACTCCTTCGATCTGATTTTTAAATTAACATTTATAATATATTCTTATTACAACTTATAAGTTAAGTACTTTTTTTAAATAGGTATATTTATAGTTGTTAAAAGATTAATCGATTTTTTGAGTAAGTCTCTAGTGTTTAATAAGAAAAAGTGTTAACTGACGTAACATTATCACGACGTTTATTTCATTAAATCATAATTTGTATATTATATTTAAGATCGTTTATCAGTGAAAGCAAATCGTAAAAAAACTCATATTGGTTATGTTGACAATAAATATCTAATAATTATTAAATAAAGTTTAGTAAATTCTGCAGTTTTAACAAAAAGAAAATATTTATTTTATTATGTCGTCGTTACAACGTTACGTCGCTCATTTTTGATAAACTGTCAAATGTTACCTATTAAAATGACCCGACTATTTATTAGTGGTGGACAAATAGTTTAATGAATCCAAATAGTTTAAGTTTATGTTAATACGTTATTTATAGCATTTCATAATTTTTATTTTCCATTTGTAAACAATGTCGTTACCATGACACCAGTGTCATATAAACTGGCAACGACGTGAATCGATTGAGCCCAGGTTCAAACCCCGCGTGACCATCACGTATTTTCTTCTTTTTTCTAATTTTCTGCTTATTTTTTTCAACATTTTCTTTCATAATAACCTTTTCGTGACAATAACGAACATACCGTAAAAAAAATTGCGAAATTGGTCAAGCCGTTGTCGAAGCGCACACGACGTAAGAAATTTTGGAGGTCGTTTTTTTACACTTTGGGCTACATTTTTGGGGTTTTAGAAAGGAACCCTACTTTTTTTAAACATATAATATAGCCTATGTTCAGCGCTAGGAATGTAGCTTTCCAACGGTGAAAGAATTTTTCATATTGGTTCAATGGTTTCAGAGCCTATTCCATTCAAACAAACAAACAAACAAACAAACAAACAAACAAACAATCAAACATTACCTCTTTATAATATTAGTATAGATAATTATGTTAATTATTGTTTAATTGCTATAAAATGTGTTGGATAATGAAGTATGATCCTGTGAAAGTGTTGATAAGTGTGCACAATAAGTGAATAAAATATGAAAATTTCGATGTTTTCGGTTTGTTTACCTTTATGTTAAATTTATCTGGGACGAACTATACATAATATAATCATTTTTATGAGTGAGATAGGTTTAAAACAAAGTATATTTATAAGAGTAAAACCTATATGTACTGTAACCTAGTTATAGGATGTTTCATAATATATTACGTGTTATCCAATGAATATATAAAGTGATCAAAGTGTATATCATTGGACGTGTGCAAGGACCCTAATTGAACGCGAAAGTGGTATCACAACACAAACATTATAAAAAATTATTACTTTTCGTTAGTTTCGCTAAAACTCGAGAACGTCTTAACCGATTCGGCAATTTTTAGTCTTGAAATATTCGTGGAATTTCAGGGAAGGTTTAAACGGTGAGAAAATACTGTTTGTATGCTCAACGAAGTGGGCACGGATCAGCTAGTAATATTTGCCATTTCTACTAGAGTCGTTGCTCTGCTCAGTATTATTCATGTTTTATCACACGGATACACGTGAAATATTTTTAATAATAATAGCTCCTGTGAGCTTCAGATGCAACCTGTACTACTTTGCCTTTGATGTCACTCGACGCTGAAAAACTTAACAAGCGGATTATGGAAAAGTGAAAGTGTGTTAGGTGAGAAAAGTCAAAGGTATATATAAAGGTATAAATACTTCGTTTATATTTAACTAGCTGTGCCCGCGACTTCGTTCGCGTGGTTTTTGAGTGACTGAAGCCGTTTATGCAGCGCACGCAATGAAAGTCCCCAAATGTAATTAATTTTCCCCGTTTTTGCAACATTTCTCACTGACGCTTCGCTCCTATTGGTCGCAGCGTTATGTAATATAGCCTTAAGCCTTCCTCTATAAATGGACTATCCTACAAAAAAATATTTTTTCTAATCGGACCAGTAGTTCCTGAGATGAGCCAGGTTAAACAAACAAACAAACTCTTCCGCTTTATAATATTAGTATACCTAATAAACAAATTAATGAAATTAGACCAAATGAACACTAAGTCATTGTTTTTGGGATACCGTACCTAAAGGTGCCTTATTACTAAGACGTCGTCTGTTTGTCTGTCCGTCCATCTGTCACCAAGCTGTATCTCATGAGCCGGGTTAGTCATATACGTATGCAATTGAAATTTTCATAAAGGGTTCTATGTAATAAATAATCTACTTATTTATTTAAAACTAAAAGATTTTTAACAGTATTGATTATGATCACTAATAGATATGGTAGAGCTACCGACTTACCGCTACTACCGAAAAAATTTGTAACATACTTGTTATACCAAGTATGTTACAAATTTTTTCGGTAGAAGAATTACTAAGTAACGAGACTTGACACTTTTTACAAGTTGTGCTTTTTATGGAATTGTTTATTTCTGTTGCTGCTATAATAAAAATAGAATAAAATTATTTATGGAGCTCACACAACAAACGTGATTTTTTGTTCGTTTAGTACCGATCCCTTTGGTTACGTCCGACTCGCACTTGACCGGTTTTTTTTCATTTCGCGATAAATAAGTGTCATTTAAACTTGAAGCACTACAGCCGCGCGTACTGAGCTTTGTTGATATTTCTATTTAATCTGGTTACTTGTTACCTGACTTCCAAAAAGGGTGAGGTTTCTCAATTCGTATAATATATTCTTATATTAGGCACGAAACAATTTAATAGAGCATTTTTCAATATTGTATGTGTCCAAAATACTTGTCTTCAATACTACAAGTTTAAATATTTTACAAAAAAACCAGAAATGTGGTTTATTAAATAAGTGTCTAAATACAAAAACAAAATCTATGCTTGCTCGATTGGGGAAACTGTTGTACACAGTTTATGCATAAATAATTATTTGTCTTTGTCACCATGTCTTTGCTATGTATTAAATATTAAACCCTTAAATGGAGCATGCACTTGCCGGGTAGAGCCGCGGTCGTCGGACAGCTATTAACAAATATGGCTGTCACAATAAAAACAAATGACATCGGGTCAGCGTTAATTCGGGCGTTAACAAGCTTGAGTATGCACAGCCGAGTCCCAATCTCTACTGGGATATTAGTCTGTGGCGGATAGGATAGTATTGCAGAGGCTTTTTCATTGAATCTTTGAATACATTTGTGAGTTGGGATATATTATGCTTTATGCCGCTGTACGTATCCCGCCTGCACTGGTCCATAGAGGTTAAAGACGTCGTAGACTACATCCGGACGAAGACGTCCCTCCCCTTGAGGGTTGAGCGCCACAAGGTCTACTTCAGTTCGTTTGTGGTGAGAGTACCGATTCAACTTCTATCAACCTTCAAGGCGGAGGAGTTTTGGCCGACGAGTGTGTCTAGCTGAGATTCCGGAGGAGACTCCGGAATGAAGCGCACTGAACGTCACACGTGTTAAAGTGTAATTTTTAAGTATATTTAATATGTATTTTAGTCTGTAAGTTATTTATAATGTGAAATAAATAGTAGTTATTTCATTTAATTTAAATTTAATATTTATAATATACATTGTTACGATTATAGAATATAATACTTTATACAATAGTTCTATAGTTATTTTTTGGTTAACAAAACACAAATACCGGCCTCAAATTAAAATTATAACTAGACTTCTCGAATAAGTAATTACGATAATATCGAGTTTTTATAACGTAATTTTTTTTTAGTTTTTTATAACGTAAATTTTTTTTATATCAGTACCTGAATCATAAACTTTAAATTGTACGATCGGAGGGTAGGCGTAATTTAACAAAAAAAAAGTTTAATAAAAAGCCGTCTCTACGCCCCTCTGGCCGGCTACCGGGTATTAGGGGGGTTGTCCAGCGTCCACCGCGACGTTGATGTATCACGCCGGCTCAGCGGGCAACGTCTGTCCTCCTAATCTCCATACATTATTGCCGTGGATATTGTTCAAACAAATGGCACTCGAGTTCCGGTAGGGTTGACACGTCTTGGGGCACTATTACTACCTTACCCTATTCCCACGACGATGAAAAATATTAGTTGCAGTGGTCAAAATTTGTTTCGTAATAATATTTAACCCCTTTGTAAATAAATAAACGGAACAAAAAAAATATAATAAAATACATTCTAACTAAGAAATATCTAATAATTCTTTGGGCACAATTCGTAAAAATGATAAAATATATTAAATATTAAACGATGATAAAATATTAGTAGTGGGTGATCAAAATTTGTTTTGTTATTTTAACCCCTTCCTCTTTACACAACCGAAAAATAAGAAAGAAAAAAGTTAATTTACATTTTTTACCCAGAAAAAATACTTATTTTGTTACTTTTTGTGGGAAAATTCTCAATCTATTTTCAATAAAGTTGAATTAATGAGCGAGATAACGAGTTCGTAATATTAATACGATGTTAGTTCAGTCATGTTCAGTGGTTAGACATAACCCCATGCCTTCGAGCAGGTAGGATCAGTTTACCGCGATTGACAGGTCTTAATACTTGGTTTTTTTATACCTTTTAAAATTATAAACTATTTAAAGTTTTTTTTTTGTAGCATAACCCACTTTAGCCATATTCTAATATTCTGCCTCTCTTTCTCACACAGTTCAGTGCAGGTCTATTTAAAATGGTTTTATTACGTCAACCTGTTTGTAACTATGTAATGGAATCTAAGGAAACTAATTTAACCATCTTCCAAGGATTGTCGTAATGAAAATTAGATGGAAATTTTCATTACGTATGTAGTTCTGATTATTATAATAATATAGTACTGCCAAACTGATCTGATGGAGCCGGAGTATATGAACTGTAACTTCATTGTGGCTTCATAATCGTGTTTGCACTTTTAAGAAAGGTCACGTAATGTGCTTTGAAGCGTGTTTTTAAACGATTAAGCTTAAAAACACTTAAAAAACACGCTTCACTTTGAGCTAGAGAAGTTTTACTTTAATAATGTGGTATAACGCACACTAGTCATTTTTTTTTGTCCTATCATTAGCAATCAATAGCTATAGGTTTGAATATGTACATAAACATCAATTACTACCGCTTTACATGTTTACTAAATTAAGTTAAATATACTGTCGCAGCTGCAATAAAATCGGTAATAAAACCGTGATAAAATGACTCACATAAAATCGAACAGACAGACAAACTACTCGCTACATGCAAATTTTAGTCGTAAAGCCTAAATCGGAATGCAAATGAAAACCTAACAACAGTTGTTTCATTTACATGTTCCTATTTTCTGTGTTGTGTGTAGGGCATGTATTGTTTAAATTGTCCATTGCTAAGGTGGTAGTAATTACTTTGTACCTAATGAAACTATACACTAATAGGTATTAATACAAATAAAACGTTTCAAATAACTTGAAGCGTGAATTGATGATGATTAATAATACCTAAAAAATCAAATCTATATTTATAAACTATACAATTATTGTACTATTGTTATTTAGTTTTAGTTTTGACATTTGTACATTTTATATGAAAAGAGCAATTTTCCATTTTTTTTACCAAAAAGATAAAAAAAATGATGGCCCCACGCGAGTTTCTTACGCCGGTTCTTCTCGCTGGGCTAGTTCCCGAACCAGTGCGGTGGTAGGCAGCACATAGACACGACGTTCAGAAAACTGAATAAAATGTTTTGATTGATTGATTAATGATATAAAGACCAGTGGATCTGGGCCCCAATTCTTGAACCTCAAACTTCGTTTCAAATGTCACTTTGTACTCCCGACCATATCAAAATAAACTGAGAATCAAAATAAACAAACATCAATTTATTCGGGAGTATGCGGCACGATAGAATCTGAATCAAAATCGAATCAGTTTGGAGAGTAAGGCCCCTGGAATGATTTGACATTCGAATTACAATTGAATTTACAGTTTGTGACGATACTAGCGCTAAATTACTTCGAAATTGAGTGTCGATTTAATGAAACTATGCCATTCCGATGGCATCGGTATTGTTTTCACACTTGAAGTCTTTAGGGGAGGCTTATATCCAGCAGTGTAGATCCTTAAACTACGATTCACGTCAAATTATTTCTACGATTCACGTCAAAAATGTTTTTACGATTCACGTCAAAAAAGTTTCTACGATTCACGTCAAAAATGTTTCTACGATTCACGTCAAAAATGTTTTTAAGATTGACGTCAAAAATGTTTTTAAGATTCACGTCAAAACTGTTTCTAAGATTCACATCAAAAATGTTTCAAGTATCAAACACCGTCGGCTTAGCTACAGTCTGCGAGAAGAGGCGGGCTATTAGCAAGTACGTCTTGCGAATATGAAGCCAGGCCGTTTAATGAATATTTGATCTGGACCCGTAGCGTCGTAGACACATTTGAATCAATTGTGCTTAGACAATAACCCGATCGGAATATCAAAATGTGGTGAGATGGCCCTTTATTTTTCTTTCTGGATCATAGTAATGTCTCCCACACCGATTCGGTGACGGTGGCCGGTTTCATTGAAACCAGGCCAGCTACGCAGGAGTTATTTTATAGTGCCCAAGTGTGCGCAATACACAGAAGCACTCTCTATCTTTCTTTACTCTCATAGCCCAGTGGGACGGATAACATACACGACTGGCGGGAGATAAGGCACAGGACGGACTTTTTAAATGCCCATCCGACGCATGGATCATTTTCTGGTCAGACAATCAGGCGATCAGCCTGCACTGTCCTAACCAAATTTGAAAACATTTTTTTTTATTAACAGCACTGGTACATTCTCAGTAAATATACGAGATTAAAGGTATACCTATACGAGACACATACACACCCTAAAGTATTATCACTTATTTATTTTACACCTTGTATAATATTATTAATTTTAAAGGAAACTCTAAACTCTTACTTTTTTGCAAATTGAAATTAACATCATTCTCTTTTTGTCCCTTCTGCCATGTATTTTTCTATCGCTCCCAATTATCAAAATAAATTGAAATTCAAAGTGCCTTGAACTTCCATGTAATTCTATTTACTTGTTTGAATATTCAAATAATGTGATTGACCTGTCTCGTTCTGTGGGCTGAATAATAAAACACAATAACTAAAAATACAAAACCTTATCTTACTGGAATACTTACCGTAGGTAAACGAGAGATAAGTTTGGGCATGAGCTTTTCTGAAGAATATTTACGGTAGTCAAAAATCAGCGTAAAATAAGGCTCTCATTATTTAAAATAAATGTTATGAATAATTAAAATAAATGTTATGAATATTTAAAATAAATGTTGTGAATATTTAAAGTAAATATAATGAATACCTACTTAAAATAAATGTTATGAATACAGTTTATGCCCATTCTTGCTTCTTACTTTTGACTCATTATTTAAAATAAATGTTATGAATATTTAAAATAAATGTAATGAATACAGTTTCTGCGTTTTCTTCTAACTTTTGACCTTAACTTAAAATCTGTCTCTACCTTTTCATTCTTCTAATTTTTAACCCATCGTTAAAGCCATTAAGTACACAAATTTTATTCTTTATAAACATAATATTATAAATTTACAAAAAATCTGTACATTTTAATTAAAACTAAAACTAAAACAAACAAAAATAATAAAAAAACTATATCTACTATAAAATTACTTCTAAAACTACAAATAAAAAATAACCCCAAGATCGTCCCCCTCAGGCAGAGTACCCAGAAGGCTCAAAGAGTTTCCCCGCTGGATAGCGATGCTTACTCTTTGAGCCAGGTAGGTTCCTAAAAACATAATTATTATACTTAATTTTATATTTTGGTATTAAATTTGTTATTCCATGAATAAAACTCATTACGGCAAATTACATTCAAAGAGCGACCTACACGATCCGAATTGCGCCTAATCCAATATTTGAAGACGAGTAAAAAACGCCCCAATTAACGTCTGGGACCTATTACATGTATGGCGATTGGTATCTATCGGTTCATTTATTTAATAATAAAAATCCTTAGAGGCAGGCTATTGTCGATGGAGTAACCAAGAAGAAAAAATACTTCTCTTGTGTTTAGTGTTCGACCTCTTGATACGCGGCACAACATTATACGCTTCTCCTTTATCTATTCAATATACATTATATAAAAATGTAAAATTATAATATATTTTATTGTGTGCAAAACAAGTAACATAAAAGATAAAAATAAACATCATAATAATATATTCATTATATTGAAATCCTTTTAAATAGTTCCTCTTCTCTCGTCTAAATTTCCTGTCATGCCAGCCTACTCCAACATCTTAAACGCTAGAGGCCTTTCCTTATCTCTTTTATTTAGGGTCCATACTCAAATGTAGGTTTTTAAAAATATATATTGAGAGCAAATGATTACTATCGAACAATATATAGCTTAGCTTTTTGTTTCAGTTAGAGAATAATGTAATCTAAAATGGCCTGAATTGTTTCGAGAAAAAGGATGGCACTCATACGGCATAATATGCTCAACTTGGCGGGGGCAATACCGTACCCCAGATTACTTACAGAGTAATAATGTAAAGTTCGCAATGTAACAAGAAATCAGCGGTTAAGCGATCGACTTATTTTAATATGTCTGCGACAGCAAGTAAATATTCTAATACTAGAAAATAAAAATGTCACGAAATTTCCAAACGCGTCCCCGCCGTGTGACAGGTAGTTATGTAAGGAAATTCAAATCTACCGCCTGCGCCACTTCGCCCGCGTCCGAAGAAGGAAAACCTAAACACAAATCTTTGGTACCTAAAAATCTACACGTAATACACCCCGTCGTAAAAGAAAAAAAACAAAATTGCTACGTAAAAAGTCGTAACTCAATTACTCGATGAACCACTGTCGCAAGGCGTTCGTTAGCTGGGAGCATGCGCCGCGACCCGAGGTCGATAATGAGAGCCGCGCACAGCCTCACTTTACATACACATATGCATATGCGCCCTTAACGTGACGTATGTGGAGGCACAGAGTGGCTACATCTAGAGATTTTCTGCGAACCAAAGAAAAGCCAGGACTTAGAGAGAATTGGCATTCTTGGCCCAGCATTTACGTAATATGCTTGTGCATAGGCACTCTTACCATAACGTATGTGGAGGCACAGAGTGGCTACATCTAGAGAATTTCTGCGAACCAAAGAAAAGTCTTGACTTAGAGAGAATTGGCATTCTTGGCCCAGCATTTACGTAATATGCTTGTTCGTAGTCACTCTTACCGAAACGTAGGTATTTGGAAGCATAGAGTGGTTACATCTAGAGATTTTCTGCGAACCAAAGAAAAGATAAGACTTAGAGAGAATGGGCATTCTTGACCCAGCATTTGCGTAATATGCTTGTGTATGCACCTTTTATGTGACGTATGTGGAGACACAGACTGGTTGCAGCCAGAAATTATTTACTTAGCATAGAAATATCAACATATATACAGAAATCAATCTCAGTCCATAATATCATGCGACTTAAACGTGATTTTTTTATAGGTACATAAGTGAAAGAGATTTTTTTTTTAATTTTCCAATTCCACCTCTTAAGGATAACTTGAATATGATTCAGACTTAAACTTAAAGCCCTTTGTAAAGACTCCAGTGGGACAAAAGAGGTGGAATTGGAGATTCGAAAAAGCTTTCTCTAGCTCCTGTGTACCTACCTCCAAAAAAATCAATTTTTTGGAGGTGGCATGGCAGCACAATATATACAGCGTGGCGGGATGATTCAGTGGAACTGATATTCGCAATATGCGATTTCGTCACTTTACGTTGCTCTACGAGTACATTTTAATAACTTAATACCAATAACTTAATTACATAATGCCAATACACATTATTTTGAATTTTATTCATACGTATCTCGTGAATTAAGGAGTATTGATGATCAAGATCTTAGAGCAACGTGAAGAGACGATATAGAATGGTAATATCAACTGTCTCCTGCACAGATATTTCTGTACACTGTGCACAGATGTGTCTGTCTGTGTATATCAATCTTGATTTATTTCTGTGGTCTCCTGACATTGGGCCTGGCAGACTCAGTGGAGTGCTGGAGGCTTGCTCGCTGTCTAATTGCTGAGCTGGGATTTGCCATCGCACAACATAATAATATTATTAAAGACACCTTTTTTATGTTCATTACTTTTACTATACCCTATTGCTCTGTATAATAAGTATGTGTTGTGTGATGATCAGATTTTTTATTATTTTTCTTTTCTTTCTGTACAATATTATAATTCTGCATATAAAATGTACTATGAAAAGCCGTGTCAACAGGACGTCAAAAAACAGTGTCATATTATGTGACTTTTGAAATACCAGTACCTCAAAATTCACAATGTTTATTCAAATCGGAATTGAAGCCACAATTCTAAGCGCCACCTCTGTCCCCGTCTACTCTGTCCAAAAAACTCACACAATAACGTAACCGTATCTACGTACACCACTGTGAGAGGAATTTGTTTAATGGCGTTCTTACTGGCATTAGTTTGTCGAACAGAATTTATGTGAGTTGTAGTTGAATAAGGGGTTAACTATTGTACATTGTAGTCTCTTGGCGAGATTAAATATATGAATATGCGAATTTATTTGTTTACTGGATCGAGCTAGACTTTTGATTTATATGTTAATAACAACGTTAAAGGATGAAAGGTTATTTGTTTTGTGCGTCGATATTAAAGTTTATGGACAATATGTATGTCCCAATCTCTAGGATTTGAAGATATACCCCTTTATGAAAGGCTGATCATCAGCTAATATCTGAGTTGACAAGTCTGAACGCTCATTGGTGAACGTAGCGAGTGAAGTTGTTGCGAGTGATGCTCACAACTGAGCGTTCAAAATGGCTTGTTATTTCAAAAGTTATCTGATCGACGATTTGATCAGTATTTCAGGAACCGAGGGTTAGCACATTAATGTTTTTTTTTAGATGTTATTAGAATTGAAGGGAACTTTAGATCATAGACTTAATATAAAATATGAAAAAACCCTTGTAAGTGTAACTTATTCTAAAGTTTTGTCGCTGCCTACTTATATCGAGCGACAGAGGCAACATAATAACTATGTACAGATGGAAGAGAAGTAAGATCACGTAGGTAGACGTTTAGAATATTTTTGATGGAAATATAATACAGCAAGTCCCCATTTACCAACGCATGTGAGTGTTAACGGCTTGTTAAATTACCATACCTTCTCATTCATTGATAGGAATTACGAGAGGAACAACATGATATTTAACGAAGTATTAACTTTAACATTGCTTGGTGAAACACGCCCTAAAGCTGCCTACGTGAAGTTGTAATGCCTTTCGATTTTGTATTTGCTTTCGTGGCTTTACCCAGATATTCGGGGTGTCTTATCGGCATATATAGCATCGGCATATAATCTGATGTTACCTTTCAATAGTACCTATTAAACGATAGTATTCTACATAGTATTGAATAGGATAACTGTATGTAGATATTAAGATTAAAAAACTAACGAAATGAATCTAGTGTCTCCGAAACAAACATAATTTCTAATTAAACATCACCCAGAAAACCTTAATCGCTCCATTTCTATGAAAACTTGAATAACGGAGTACCTATTACAAAAGCTAGAATAAAAACCATTCAGCACAATCATTCACCGGGGAGGAGTTTTGAAGAATCAGTCCGGCAACAATGAGCGAACTTCTAGCTGCCAGTTTGCATATAGAGATAAAAGTGGGGAATATTAATGTTTGGACCCCTTCGGACCCCCGCCGCCCACCACCCCCGGGGGGTGTGGGGGGTCTTGGAGTGGACCGCGGGCCAGTCGTGATTTTAATTATATTGCGACGTGAGACCGTCGAGAATTATGGCTTTCTCGAGAGTTCTGTGGAATTGAAATTTTTGAATTGACTTTTTAATTATGTTACTGTTTTAAATATGCCAGTAGCTTTTCTCTCTCGATACTCGATAGGTATCTAATGTTATTAAACCTTAATATACCTATAATTTAGATTGATTTAAACATCAAAGATTTAATTAGTGACCATAGTTCAGATAATCCAATTCCGTTTTGAATGAAATAGGTAGCTAAATATATATTATAATTACTTACCTTACTTGTACTACCTGTAGATCAATAAATATACTAAATATAATAACATTAACTATATTAATCATTATGTAATGGTATATTTAATTAAAAACCACCCCAATTATAATTCAACACCTCAAAATGAAACCTTATATAACGACGCTGAAATTGCTACATAAAATGACTTTTCATAATTAGAACGAATATCCTCCGCGGGAAAGTGGCGCTAAATACCAAAGCCCATTGGTCATCTCGTTCGAAGGAAGAGCTCGGCGTTCTAATTATAAACAATCAAGCGTTCTCATTGGCCGGTCGCTTCCCCCCCGTCTATTTGTTCTCAGAGGTAGGCGTGGTCTCTGTCGCTCGCTCTTTTAATTAGTGCAAGGAGTAAATTGCTCGTGAGAGAGAGCACCGGTACTAGTTTCGCTTAGCGCCATCTCTTATTGGTCGCCGGAACTATCGGGGAGAAGGGGGTCAAATGGTTAATATAAGGAAAACACGTACGAAGCTCTGTAAGGGAAATAGCTAAGTTGACATCTCATTGTTGATGGTAGCTACATAATCTGTGTATCATGTGAATGATATTGGAAAAGCAATTTAATAGATATTTTAGTATACACAGAAAACATGATTCTTATTTTTTATTTTATCAACAAATCATAGATTTCTGCAACTGTCAGGCAGACATCTTGTCCCATTTTAAATACACACTTAACCAGCAAATTTAGTGTGTTACTTAATTTGTTATTTTTTAAAGTCGAATTCTTATTTTCAATATAAGTTGCCAGCTCTATAATCACTAATAATATCAATCACTCGTCCCAGAAACAAGTAAACTCAACTTAAGTGCCAATCACCGAGCATTAGACGCCGCATAAAAAACAAATGTAATTCAAATTGTTTTTCAGTGTATCATCGACGCTGTTTCCTTTTTACTGCACCCACCACCCCTCCCCTCCAAAGCCTCCCCACAACGCAGCATTTCCAAGCCATTTAATATTAATGTGCATTTTCGTGGAGAGGAGATTCGTATAAAGCCCAGTCTATACAGAGGAGACAGGGCACGATTGGACAAAGGGTATGAATTTTAATTGGTATATTAAAGTAGGCCTGATTCTTGAATCTGTTATGTTATAATTTAAATTTACTATGAGCCTAATGTGCTCAGCTCAGATAATTTCAAAATTTAAAAAAAAACAGGCCAAATTGAGAGCCTTGTCCTTTATTTTTAAGTCGGTTAAAAACGACGATTTTTGAAATGTGGTGCGTAACTTGTTCAATTTCAAATGTTCTTAGTACATTACGAGTGTCGTTGTTTTCGAATGTTTTCTTTTAATTTGTCTTTACTTTAGTGGCTTCACCCGTCGTTGCTATCTATCAGTACCGTGAACTGCTCCCTGGTAACACTAACATCCCTAAAACCCAGAGTTATAAAGATATACAATATATTCCTCGCACACAATCGATAGCTGTTTCGAATACACTCAGTTCTCGAGACAAAAGTATATTCACGTAACACCCGGCTGGATTTATAACTTGTAGTTAAAAGTACCGTGGGCCAATAGTAGTTTGGAACAGCAATTTCCAATAGATAAGACTTGCGAGACAGATTCCAAATACATTACGCTGATGCGATGGGGTGAAACTATTAAAAATTCCACAAGAGTTTATTTTTTGGCTGGCAATACTGTATGCAGTATGATACGTTTGATAAACACAGACGTGCAGTCTTTGTTGTTTTACCTATGAGCTTTATGCGGATGGCATAAGGATCACTCTCATATAAACTATAAATATAACTCTGAACGGACTGTACCTATAGGATTTGTACAGTCAACATGAAAGTCTTTAAATATTCAATGAATTTATATTCGCAGTCAATACTATTGACTGTTTAGTAGAGCTGGCTTAAAATAGTTCATGAAAGTATAATTTCATTAAGCTCTTATATATAAAAATGAATTGCTGTTCGTTAGTCTTGCTAAAACTCGAGAACGGCTGAACCGATTCGGCTATTTTTAGTCTTGAATTATTCTTGGAGGTCCAGGGAAGGTTTAAACGGTTTGTATCTATGCTCAACAAAGTGGGCACGGGTCAGCTTAGCAGCAGCTATATCTAGAAATATCCCACGAAAAAAGGCTGACAGCAAATTTATGAGTACATTTATAATTAAGATACATAATTACGCACACATATTATATTTGCTTTGTTGAAGGTTATGAAGATCCAAAAAGTAACTCTACTCATTATTTTAATAACTAATTTCAGGAAGATTTGTCTTCAATCCCTTGAAATTTAATTTACAAGCTTAACGTTCATATATGTTTTTATTCATCCTGAAATAGTTTGTACAATGCCCCAAAATAATACTTTTGTTTTCTGAGACTGTATTATTGAAACTCATCATTACCTACGGAAAAACAGTTCATATTTGGATATTTGCCAAGCGACAACACTATTAAATATCTATCAATTGGGTACTTGACTGTAATTTTTATTGCCTATATAATGGTGCTTTAAATATAACAAAGTGAACAAAATAAAATATAGTATACTAATAATTAATCAATAGTTTTTTTATAGGTTTAAGATCTTGAATTTTTTGAGTAGTTTTCGTGTTTTTTTTTGTACGTTTTCACAAGACTTTTGAAGAAAAAGAAACCGGAAATCGTCACTGAAATCGGTGTCCTATTATTTTTTAGGTTCTAATATATTATTTTGATGTTTAAGATTTAAATAAATATCAGGACTGGGATTTAGATTTCACCTACTTTTAGTCGTTGAACTGGACTCTCATTTGTGTTTTTGTTGGGATTATAATACAAAAGCCTTTCGAATATCACTTTATACAATTAAAACTAACTACATTCGAAACTAAAGGAAGATGAGAATAATTTTATTAAAGACCACTATTATTTTGATGTTTAAGAAGGAATTAGATGCTATTAAATATTAATATACATAAATAATATCAGGACTGGCATTTAGATTTCATCTACTTTTAGTTGTTGAACTGGACTCTCATTTGTGTTTTTGTTGGGATTATACCTAAAACAAAAGCCTTTCGAATATCACTTTATACAATTAAAACTAACTACATAATATATTATATATTCGAAACTAAAAGAAGATGAGAATAATTTTATTAACGACCACTATTATTTTGATATTTAAGAAGGCATTAGATGCTATTAAATGTTAATATAAATAAATATCAGGACTGGCATTTAGATTTCACCTACTTTTGGTCTTTGAACTGTACTCTCATATAAGTTTTTGTTGGGATTATAATACAAAAACCTTTTCACTATGTAGTATCACTTTACACAATTAAAACTAACTACATAATATCTATTCGAAACTAAAGGAAGAGGAGAATAATTTTATTAATGACCACTACTACCGGTGGGGCTACACCTACCCGGATACCCCACCTCCCTGGCGACAGCCGGGTCGGTTCGTAATTCCTATTTTACAAATGGTCCACGATTTATACGACACCTCCCTGATTATTCGCTCCTATACAATAAATTACCTGAGGACAACTTTGTTTTTTACAATTTATATCCGTAATTCCGTAATTACTTTTCCCTGCGACTGTGTTATGTAATGATCGTTTTCCTTATGTTCCATTTTAGTATATAACAGGTCTAAACGGCGTTTTAATTTTTAGCACTTTTTATGTTAGCTAAGTATTACTTACATACTTTTTCGCTTTCTGGTCTTACCTGTAGTTAAGTGACATATTTAATATTAGGTAATTGGCCGTATGGTATGAAGTCTATAAACATTATTCAACGGAATTTTGGCTTAGTAATTTAATGTTAATTGAAGAGGTAAATCGATATAGGTTATGTATAGCAAAATTATGATTTTAAGAAAATTGAGTTCAATCTGTCACTTAAACATTTTAAAATACGTCGTAAAGTATTAAGTACATTAGTCTAAAGATCCGTCTCTTGAATCAATGTACTTAACACGTTACTACAATTCCTAAAATGTTTAAATTAAATTTTGTGGATAATTTTCTTTGTGACATATCACTTTCATCGATTTATGTCTTTAATTAGTATTATATTATTTGTATCGTAGCGAAGAGCTGTAGGCTAGTGCCTCAGTGGACTACAACTTAATTTTCTAAATAAAAGGAATGAAGATGAACAATGATAAGACTGGCACGGAAGTTCAACATCCACCATGAATTTCGTGCCACGTCTCACGGCTCATACTCTATTGCGTTTATTCTATACTGTTGATTATTATTTAATGGATTTTGTCGACTGTTGACTGTTACTTATGTAAATGCTCAGGATATTTGGCTCAATGAGCCGTCACGGTGGCGGTTACACATTTTTGGATACATTTAACGGGTTTCAATATCATCATCAGCGTTGACAACAGTCTTTACATTTTTGTTCCTTAAAGTAAGCTTAAATGTAGCATTTTTTGTAAAGCCATCAACGTGATATTGTTAACGGCTTCTGTATAGAGGAGTTTTTTTAAACTAGTCATTATACAGTAGGTATATTTTGGTTAATTAAAAAAACTGCATGCGAGCGGGTATTATCTGAAAGTTCGCACCGCAGACCCCTACCATATCGCTTCATGAGTAACATAGGACTGGGGACGGTACTCTAAAGCGAAGGAGTCACAATAGATCTTCTTCTTCTTCTTCAAAATGGCCTCCCTTAAGGAATAGCCAGTGTCAGTGTAGGCCTCACAATAGATCCAGAAGGGACGCAGTGACGTCTGGGCCTGACAAGGTCAGCGTTCGGTTACAAAAAAAAATATCTGAAAGGGTAAGGCATAAGGAATAACATAATTATTATGATTCGCAGTCTGGAAACCCGGAAAAAGAGCACAACTCAAATCACAACTCTATCGAAAACAAACTGGCAAATCTCAAGTTGTCAATTTTGACATTGACATTAAATTCGTCGCTCTTGTGTTTGATTTTCAACTCTTTTCTTTAAGCCTAGAGTTATGTTTTCATCGCTGTAGATTATCTCCGGATTTCCGGATTTCGATTTATATTATTGTCTGAGAAAAATGTTAAGATATTAAGGAGACCTAAGATAAGAGTTTATACACGAAATTTTAATGTATACCTACCGGCTACCGTATAATACATAAACATTTTTATAAACTAAAATATGACCATATATTATAAATTGTGTCTTCATAAAAAGTTAATCAAAAATGTAACAAGGCGTGACGTATAATGTTATTGATAAGAGCGTCAACAGCTAGTCTAGATATTATCTAGGAGAGTTATAGCTCGTTATAGTCCAGTTGAAAGCTATTACACGGCCATTAAACGGCAATTAAGCATTACTATGATAATAAGATGCACCCTCGTTAAGTGATACTATCGTTGTTAATTTAACAATGTAATTGAATAATTTTTATGTTTGTTTTATTGTAATTATTCAGCAGCACACCGTGAAATCGCCTTTTTGTACGGAGTTCAGTCACTGTTATTAAATAACAATGAGTAAATTTTGTTAAGTACAAATGTAGTATGTTATTAATTATAAAATGTTTTTTAAAACTTATTCAGTTTTTAATTAGTATTTTGTTCACATATTATAATATATTTATTTGTATTTAAAAAACAGTGTGAGTTGTGTCGACGGTTCCTACATATTTATATCTGAAACATACACTTTAGTTTTATACCAGTTTTTTTTGGTAAAAAAATTACAATGATGTTAAAAAAGCTGTACCTACACACATTTATGTTAAGCTGTTTTTTCACTTATTAGTATTTTGTATTATTTATATTTAGCGTACATACAATATTGATTGTATTGGCGTGAATTGAACCTACGAGTAACATACATGTCATACACACCTTATTTTAGTCAACATCAAATATCAGCTCATTTGAAAACTGAGCTGTTATTTCATTTAGTTTGCTTGGAACACAGCTAACGTCCACACGTATTACAACGCTTGATTTAAAATCGCTAATTATGACAATTATTATTTTTTAATATAAATTTTAACACACACAGCATTTCAAATTACCAAATCAACATTGAAATGTTTTAAAACTTTTGTTTCAGTTCGTTACTAAACAAATGTATCTCTATTGCCAATTAGCATTAATTTGGCATAAACAACGCGGGACGTATTTAAGCCATGTTTTTGTGAGGGACACGATATCTATTCTATTGTGTATCGAAGGTGCCAAAGCAGTATTTTATTGAAAAAAACTAAATTAAAAATAAAAAAAACCCCCGACTTAGCATGTAACATTCCTATCACACCTAAAAAACGACCGATTTCCTCCAAACATAGCTAAGAACACTCTCGACCTACTTTCAAACTAAAAAAACCGCATTAAAATCGGATGATCCGTTTGGGAGCTACGATGCCACAGACAGACACATACACATTTTACACAGACACGTCAAACTTGTAACACCCGTCGTTTTTGCGTCGGGAGTTAAAAACCGGCCACCGTCACAGAAATCGGTGTGGGAGGCATCATTATTATTTATAACATGAAACCAGATTTTATTTCATTGTAGCGTTAGAAATATTTGTGAACTGCAACCCTTACGGAACAATTTAATAGGATAACTGCGGCACATGTTCTACGTCTAAATTTGTTTTTTCTCTTGCAATTCCGAATCGCCAGTTTCGTTTTGCGACTTTAATTAAATTAGTAGGCTAAAACGTACCGATTAAATAGCGTTTTCAAGTAACGAATAAGCAATCGGATTATTCCCAAGAGCTTTTAATGTATAACTAGGATACTTTGACATCGCATTTAAAAAAACGCATTTGTTTTTGCGTCAGGGGTTAAAAAGGACCATATTATTATCCTTGCTGATGATGACGACAAAATTTCCCCAAACGCTACCGAATGACTAATCACCGATTTAACCCGCATACCTCATTACACTAAGATTTATAGTCACAAGTCGTCACGACAAAAAAATTTCGAACGCAAACTCTCATAATTAGTAGTCAGCATGCGACTGTCTTCGGATTAATTCCGTTTTTTATTCGCCACAATATATCATTTCGTTTATGACACCCCGCAGCACGGAAGGTTAATGTACAAATAATTTTTGGGAAACACTGAACGTTTTTTATAAGGTACTTTAATGAAAGTTTTTTAACTATTAAGTTACTTCGTTGAGCATATAAACAGTTTGTGATGGACTGTTTAAACCTTCACGGGACTTCCGCGAATATTTCAAGACTAAAAATAGCCGAAGCAGTTCAGCCGTTCTCGAGTTTTAGCGATACTAACGAACAGGAATTCATTTTGATATAAAAGAAGAAGACTAGCTGACTCGTGCCCACTTCGTTGAGCATACAAACCGTTTAAATCTTCCCTGGACTTCCGCGAATATTTCATGACCAAAAGTAGCCGAATCGGTAAAGCCGTTTTCGAGTTTTAGCGAGACTTAAAACAGCAATTTATTTTTATAAATATATATAGATTTAATTCATCAACTAATAAAATTTTAAACCAAACTATGAATAAGTCATTTAACCCCACTTCTTTATAGGTAGTTCAAAATTATGTGGGGCTCGCTGAGTCCGTTAAGATGGTAGGTGGACGCAGCCATACCCACTAAAACTCGGCGGTACTCCGACAGAACCGCCGCCCACGGAGCCACGGGAAATATAACACAACCGCGACACCACCGGTTCAACCCTAGCCCGCCGAGAAGAACCGGCGTAAGAAACTCGGATATAAGACGGTATCTAGGTTGAGCTGATGCTCTAAATGGGCGCGTCGTCCTCTGTTTCAAGCTCGGATCCCGCTCTGCTTTCCCTGTACCGCCCCCGGCTAGCAGTCATTTTATATAGTGCCCAAGTGTGTGCGCTATACAGAGCCCTCTCTCCTTTTTTACTCTCGTTATCCACGGACCGGCTACTCCTGATCATCTCTTGCCAAACAATCAGAGTCACGATTAGCTAACCAGATTTATAATTGTGAAAAAAAAATCATTATTATTAAAAAATAGATATCAGGTAATTAAACGCACTTTACGTCTCTAACTCATTTGTAACCTTTTGTAGAGCAAATACGAAAAAACAAAAGGAACTTCAATATGCTATAAATTATTTAACGCAAAGGAGCCATCTGTTTAAGACTTACTAAAATAGTGCTTCCTGATTAAACAGATAAGCGATAAGGTGACAGTCGGTGGGCTCAAAAGAGGCAGCTAAACGATACTATAAATTATCGAACTTGACCTCGCTTCATTTACCTTAAACAAATTGTTAATTTTTGATAACCATCCGTAACAGATGGTCGCACACCGCGATCTCACTTAACTTTAACCCTTAATTACCACACGTTAAGGGCGATTGTGGCGCGCCGTTTCCCCGAACGCATGGTTTTTTCGTCGATAATTGTGGTAGCATGTGCCAGTTATGGGACAGGTTGACCACATGTCCCGATCTGTTGTGCGTTTTATCGAATTTTTCAAATTATAAATTGACGGGTTAAATTGGTAGTCGCTTAACATGATGGGCATTGTTCCTCGGGAATGTAATAAATTTTACACTAAATAGAAAGGGCATGGTAATAGGCACTTACCCATTATCCCCATATGACTACGTGAGGATTTTTTTTAACTGTTTTAATTGTGGAACGGTTAGGACATTGTTTGCATACAATATTTTGGTTATACATTATATGGACGGTGCTATCCTTGTTCGTAACTTGTATAATCGCTTTAATACCTAAATATGTAACTTTTCTTTCGCGCAAACAATATTATACATTCGGGCACTCCTAAGAAAGTAATAAATTTAACACCACCGGGGTAAATTTGACCCACATAATACAATCGAAAGTGCTATTAACATAAAGGAGAAAAGAGAAACTAGTTTGAAACTCAATATCAGAATCTTTTGTGCGGGAAATCTACTCGGGGCCCGGCCGGCGACCATCCGTTAACGCATTGATTATACATCAGGGAAAATAAAAAGGAAATAGTGCCACGAAAAACGACCGTAACAACCATTTCAATCAGACCGAACGTTTTGCGTTTTTACGCCGTCGATCGAATCTCGACCGTCGCGATTCGAAACAGATTATTTCTCATTTGATTTATAGCTGAATCTTCCGACGTTATTATGTTTTGGTCATCCGTTCGATTCCTATTTGAATGCCTCGCGGGGTGTGAGGCGGGTGGCTAGTACTATATTAATCTGAAATCCATTTGTCGCCGTATCCATTCGATTCTGGCGGCTCGAATCTCGTATGCAAGGTTCAATTCCCTTTTATTGCTGGAAGAGTTAGGACGCTTCGGAGATCGTCGACCGATAGAGGTGAGAGATGAAACAGTAGCGTCGCTCATTCGCCGTATTGCGGCGTCCCGCTCGCACGGCCTGCGGGTTCGCTCCTAGTATGTATCAGATTTGGGTTTTATCGTTTTATTGCTTATTCTTTTTAGATTTTCAGCGGCGAAGGCATATCATTTTGTTTTTAATGCGGGACATAAATAATGGCGCAGGGAGCGAGTGACTGTAATGGTTCGTTTAGGAGTAATGCGGATGTAAGCACTATTTGTTATGCCTTAACGAGACGTGCCATTTCAATTATATATTTTTCCCATTATGTAACAAATTAACTAAAGAGATGACTTCTAAATATTGGGACTTCTATGGCCTATATTCTGCAGTAATTAATAGAGCAGTAAGTCAAAAAAAGACGGTTTCGAGAAAATGGCACTTAACGAAAATATTATAACGAGACGTGCCATTTCAATTATACTTTTGCGATCTAAATTAATTAACAATATGATATTGGGACTGGTTGTATATTATTATGTCGTAATTAATAGAGCAGTAAGTAAGAAAAGGCGGTTTCGAGAAAACGGCACTTAAAGATTTTTCGTTAAGTGCCATTTTTTCGAAACTGCCATTTCTGACTTTCTGCTCTATTAATTACAAGGGCAGTATTATATTATGGTGAGATAATGATATTATGCCATTGGGAAAAATATTAAATATAGAGAAATCTTGTCAAAAGATAAAACACTTTTAATCACTAGACATCAATGCTAGGTACATTAACTACCGCATAGCCATTGAAAAAGAATAATTTTACACCTAATGTCATTTGATAGGGTAAATTCACAGAAGCCCAATTTAGTGCGACCTTTACCTGCGAAAAGATTGAGTTTTATCGATCCCAATAAATAAGATTGGGTGCAACTTTTAAGTGACGACGAATTGGGTAACTTTTGAAGAACGTTAAATTGGGTGAGACTGCATTATATTTGGGTGAAATTGATTATTAACTTTCAGATTTGGGTGAAAGTTTAAGTATGGATTTTCGAGTGATTTTAAGGGGTTTGGGGTGAGTATTTTGCAGGGGAACGTTTCGTCGCATCTGGCTTGGGTCCAGTACTTGATGACAGCTTATGAATATTTTTTGGCAGAACTCGTTGGGTTTTCTATTGAAAGACCGTTTGTTATTTTTGTATCGTATTAAATTATGTTTGCTGCGCGACGCACGTACACACATTTTATATACCGGGGGTTTTTGTTGTCTTTTCAATTTAAATTATATATAGCTAACCATATAATACAAATTAGATAGGTTAAACAATACCAAAAATTATTTTAAGCTTCTAGTAATGCATTAGGTAATAAAGGTAAAAAATAACCTACTTACTTAAAAAAACCTGAATTCGTAAAATATACTTTTCTGTAATTAAAGAGCTTTTTCGAATTCTAATTACAAGCTTCAAGAATCAACTTTCAACTTTTTAAGTGTTACTTCGGCGAAATAAGTAAATTATTTAAGTAAGTTGGTATTTTAATTACTGATTCTAAACGAAGTAACGTAACACGGAAATAATACACAAATTACTTGCACTTTCTCCACTTTATTAGTTGTTAAACATAAGATTTATTGAAATAAACGAAGAATCCTACAAAATAAAGACATCAGAGTCGCGTTCTACACCACAGGTTCCCTTAAAAATTTAGTATGTAATAATAAAGACAAGTTCAAAATCACGGACAACAGCGGTATTTATAGTCTTACTTGCGATACATGTGGAGGAATATACATTGGTCAAACTGGAAGGAAATTTAAAACTAGAATTAAAGAACACATTACAGCATGGAAAAGGAAAACTGATAGATCAACGTTTGCAGAACATTTAAATAGTAATAAACATAATTTTGACCCAGATAAAAATATTAAATATTTACATATTTTACCAAAAAGTAGGAAGATGGATGCATTAGAAGCACTAGAAATTAATAAACAAAAAAAAGGCGGAAATTTAATCAATGACCAAACATGCCTTTCTAACTCAATATTATTGCAAGACATTTAATTTATTTATAAGTTAAGGATATTTTAAATTTCACTATTAATTGAATTGTTCACATAACATTGTTATTTATTAATTAATTTTAACATTACCATTTATTTTTATTTATTTTACTTTTGACATGACTTAAATTATTGGAATTTAATAGACATTAATATAGAAATGATTTTTTTAAATAATATAATGTTATCTAGACAATTTTATTGAATTAATGGTGATAGTCTTATTTTAATTTTATAATCATTGACATGTGTTTCGACATTCTATTCTGTGAAATTACATTTAAATTATTATTTAGGTTATTAATTTATCAATATAATGTGTTATAATTGATTTTTATTTTAATTTGTTTATAATAAAAAAATATATAGTATAATTTGGTAGAAGAAAAAAAAACTGCACAAAATTGTAAAAATTTCACTGAGCTGGCAACATTAATAATATCTGCACAATGTTTACGAATTATTTATAAATTTTAAATCTACCTACACCTGATGATGACTTAGTCGAAACCGGTCGTGTATTTCAATAAATCTTATGTTTAACAACTAATAAAGTGGAGAAAGTGCAAGTAATTTGTGTATTACTACTGTGTAACATGTATTTCCATCAAGAACCTACAGTACATTCAATAACATATGAAGTAACGTAATATTATATTTTCCTACCTGCACTATTTTATATAAACTGCTAATTATTAATGAGTGAGCATGTTCCCATGTTTTTTAAACTAAATTATAAATATGTAATACCGCTCGAAATCTACCAAATACCACATAACACATTTAAAGTTAACCCTGTTTCGTCTACCGGCCGCTAGATGTCACCGCGCGCCGCATGGGGGCGCCACGATCCCATTGTCCCATCGGCCGATAACGCATAAATCCCCTGGAAACCTTTATCTCCGTAAAGTATGGCCACTGCGGAGTGACTCCGTATGATATTGTTTTGCCTTTATTAATATATGCTACACGGCCGAGGTTTATTTTATTTTAGTTATCACGACTCTATCTGATGCGTCGAACAGTAAATTATAAAGGTATTGTTTGTGAAACAATGAGGACGGTTTCAATATTTTAATATAATGTTGTGATTAATAATGTTTTAATCTCAAATAACGTAGTTTTCATTACTAGCTTTTGCCCGCGGGTCACCTGCGTAGAATAATAAGTATCCCGTGTTACTAATGATACTTCTAAGGGCTGATTTTTCAATCGTCTGATACTCGTATCTTTTATCCGTTGAATATACATGAGACTTTGAAATTTGCTACATAAAAAATCTGTCAGTCACATATTTATTCCTTAGGTAAAAGTTATCTAACTATTGAAGAATCAGGCCTAAGAGTTATAAAAAGTTTCATGACAATAAAAAATAGGTTTTTTCATGAAAGTCTAACAAATAAATGCACATTCACATTTATAATATTATTAAAAGCTTAACTTTTACTAAGAATGAATTGGGATAATACTGAAACAATAGTTGAATTAAATGTTCCTCAAAGTTATTTTATTCTCCTTGTAATTCCGCCGAGCAGTGACAGTGAGAGGCTCTGAATAAAGGGACCTTAATTAGCATTCAGTTTTCAGTCGTACCAAATAATATCTATAATCATGTATTCATTATAGTTATTATTATAACTCCTATTTAATTCAAGAGGTATTTGGTAATTGAAAGATTTAACTAACTCTAATGAGTATTTTTAACTTCATCTGCTATTAAAGTAGTAAATGACTGAGATAGAGTTATAAAAAGTTAGTTACATAACTGACTGACTGTCGGTGTTTTATTCTGAGTGACACCATTTTCCATTTTTTGGCATTGCATTTCCTTATTCTGTTAAGTTTTTTTAATACTATATTCTTTGTATTTTCTTTATATTTTTGGTTTTGTTTATGTTTTCTACTCACTGTAAGGTAGTGTAATTATAAAATTGGAATAAATGATTTATTTTTATTTTGTGTTGGTTTTCGAGTGAGGTCGCAGGTTAGGATCCTGCCGAAGGAACAAAAAGTTTTCTGCGTTCCTTGGTCATGTATGTGTATAAATTTGTGTATAAATATAGTAAAAATTTGAAATAATATGTTTATAGTATAAAAGTATTAATTTCCGTTGTCTGGTATCAAACACAAGTTCTTCGAAAGCACGGGGCTAGATTGACGTGGTGTGAAGCGTCCATAGATATTACTGAAATTACACAGGGCCAAATAACGGGTGTAAAAAGAGCAGTCACTATAACTTTGGGATATGATAATACTACCTTTTCTCATTCTAGAAATGTATTTTTTTTCATTTTTGTAAACAAAAATTCCAAAAAAAAAATTTTTTTTTTACTTTATTGTTATTTTTGCGACAAAAAAATAAGAAATGGTGAAAAGTAAAAAAAAAAATTTTTTAGTTTTTGACAAAAAAAATAAATAAAAAAATACATTTCCAAAATGAGGAAAGGTAGTATAATCGTACCTCAAAGTTATAGTGACTGCTCTTTTTATACCCTGTATATTGGCTAGAAAAAGGTTATTTCGTGTAATGTCGGAAGTAGCCAGTATATTACAAGTTGACATAACTGATGAGCGGTTTTTAATCGGAAGGGTGTCACTAATCCTTAAATATTAAGTTTGCTCGAGGTCGATTTCAATATTGCTGCTCTTAAGAAAGTAATAAGTGGTACGGAAGAAAACGCCAAGTGGACTTGTAAATCTGTATTGACATCAATATAATACAAAGCTTACACCATTTATTTATAACGGGTGTAAAAAGAGCAGTAACTATAACTTTGGGATATGATTATACTACCTTGTCTCATTCTAGAAATGTATTTTTTTTTTAAATTTACAAAAATTTAAAAGAATTTTTGTTTAGTTTTTGCGAAAAAAAATACATTTCCAAAATGAGGCAAGGTAGTATAATCATTTATCTCAAAGTTATAGTGACTGCTCTTTTTACATCTTGTATATTCTGTTTGTCTCTCTATACTATAACATTAGAGAGAGTACATTATTTAAATCACATTCATTATATCACCGATTTCGGTGGCGATTTCCGTTTTCGTTGAAACCAGACCAGACCAGCTCCACAGGAGTCCTTTTATGGTGCCAAAGTGTGTGCGCAATACAAAAGGACTCTCTATCTTCTTTTTACTCTTACTATCCAGTAGGACAGTTAACCAACATGACTGGCGGGAGATCATGCGCAGGACCGACTTTTTATATGGACTCCGACGCATGGATCATCTTTCTTATCAACATTCAGGCAGCATGTTCATTGTCCTAACCAAACTTGAAATTACAAAATTTTTTTGTCATTCCATCGCTGGAATCGAAAAACTAGACTATGTAGGCGTTTAACGCCTTCAATGTAGTAGCACAAAGTAGATAATTAAGTACGTACTACAAAGATGCTGTAATTTCCAAGTTTATTAAGGACAATGCTGCCTGATTCTCTGTGAAAGATGATCCATGCGTCGAAAGCCCATATAAAATGTCAGTAGTCGAAGTACGTAATGTAGCTACATGACATAGGTACATAAAACTGCTTAGAATAGTATGTTTTGTTGTTAAGAAATTAATCAAAATTATCGACACCGTTAAATTTTTTTTCTACATTTCATTAACGAAATTGAAAAATGTAAGTAGGTAACTAAATTTTCAAGCAGTGAGCGAACTGTTGTTAAGTTATAGTTAACAAGTAAAAAACACGTGGCTTCAAACAAGAAAAACTAGATCAAAATCGGTCCATCCGTTTGGAAGTGATGTCACAAACACAAACAAGTCAAACTTTTAACACCCTCTGTTTCTGTCGAAATAAAAAGACTACATCATCATCTTACATCTAAATTAAAAAAAAATAGTTTCATTAAAATAAACTTTAAATATTGAAGACATGGATGGATAAAGGTATGTAGCAAAATTCTGATTTCCAGAAATTTAAATTAGTGTTAAAAATACATTACAACTATTTATAAATGTGTATTATTTAATCTAATTAGTAATTATTTCAAAATATTTATTTTAATGTAATGAAACCGGCTTGAATTTATAATTAGATGGGACATGAAGAGGCAGAGTGAAAATTACGGGGTCATGGCAATACAATTTTTTGCCATTTCACCTCATTTGCCAATCACTGTCCTAAAATGTTTAAGTGATAGTTTAACTTTTTTGCAACATATCACCTTCATCCATTCACGTCTTCAATTACGACGGTGATGAAAATGTCCGTTATAACAAGCGAAAATCAGAAGGGTTAATAGTTTCCGACTTTGATCGCGGGTACGAATAGTTGGGTAATTAAAACAAAAGGGACCATCGTTAGGGTCGCTTCGACCGTGTGCTAAACAAATGAACTCAATTCTAACCCTTCAGCTGCTGATTGATCCTGACACTGCCTGAGGCAAGTTGACTTTGCATATCAATCGAAAGTGGACTAGACATTTCCTGAGGGCTTGCGTGCGATCATTGTAAGGTTGGTTCAAAAGCGAATGCTCATTTTAAAGCAAATGCTCATTCTAAGACAAATGCTCATTCTAAAGCAATTGCTCATTCTAAAGCGAATGCTCATTCTACAGCGAATGCACATTCTATCCTGAATGCTCATTATACAGTGAATGCTCATTCTAAAGCGAATAAACATTCTAAATCGAATGCTATTTCTAAAGCAAATGCTCACTCTACAGTGAATGCTCATTTAAAAGCGAATAATCATTCTAATTCGAATGCACATTCTAAAACGAATGCTCATTCTTAGAGAATGCTCAATCTAAAGCGAATGCTTATTCTAAAGCGAAAGCTCATTCTAAAGCGAATGCTCATTCTAAAGCGAATGCTCATTCTAAAGCGAATGCTCTTTTTATTTTCACTCTATCAAATTCTTATATCTTTCGGTGTGCTGTCTTCTTATTCATTTGTTTTAATGTTTCATAACTTCTTATTTTCAAACAAAATAATAGTTATGAAACATTAAAACAAATGAATCTAATAGACACTAAATATAATAATAATCACCAGGTTATCACCTGACCCCCCATACATGGAGCTCAGTGAGCCTGCAGAGAAGAGCAGTGTCTGTTCTGTATCCTATCATCATAATATATTGCTCGTTGATGTTTTAGTGTAAACGCTGAAAACGAGCTTTTGTTTACACTAAAATGTTAAAAAATGGTCTTGTTTCCATCTATCTTCAAAGACTCGTGTCTTAAATTACAAGGAAAAACTAAAAGATAAATTTAAACAAAATACACGGGAGCATTTCGGGAAAGTCCAGGGAGTCCAGCTTCCTGCATACTAAATTATGTCAAAATTGGTTCAGTTCTTTACACGTGAAGAAGTAACAAACAGACGCACACACTTTTAAACTTAAGTCTATAGAAATAATGTGATTAAAAAATAAAGTTTTTTCTAAGTTTTAATTGATGGCAAAATATTTTGTCATTTCCTGTGAATGAATTTTCAAACAACAACAAACCATCCTGTATTGTCATTCAAATCACGTTTGGGTTGTAACATGATAACAGACGTTTTATTTTATAGCTATCAAAGTGGGCGACGAGTCTGTTTTTATTAAAAAGCTACGCTTTGCAGCTACTGATTTTGTAATGTTGTAACTGTATATTTTGATTTGAGTTTGCTTCAAAACATTTTATACCTTACAATATTATATAAATGATTATAATAATAATGATTAACCTAAGGAGTAGAGAACTGAGTTAATAAAATGTAACTTAGTGCATTCGTTCTAATATAAATTTATAAAACCATACAATACCTTTTTACTTTATCCATCTTCAAAACAAGACAAATTTAGTTAAAATGAAACAAGTATAGTAAAGAAAAAAAAACTTAACTCCCAAAACAAACGCTTACATAACTATTAAATTGTCACAAAAAAATCGCACTTTAAAAGACCGTAAAAAAGAAAATAAATTAAAAAAAGGAATGAAACATCGTTAAAGTAATTAACACGTATAAACGGGATGTCCCCCAACAGGAAAGGGGTGACAATCGGAACAAATCTCGACTCGAGCTGCATGTAAATGATCATGATTAATTTCCTCAAATGAAGGGTTAAAGGCGAGGGGTATTCTGGACCCGGCCCCGGAATCCGAGGCATGCGATCCTGGGTTGAATTTGCACTGTTTAATTTCTACCATTTGATTGCCTTTGTGCGAAGTTCCGAATATCTTCGTGCGGTACATGTTAATTACAATTGGGAATAAATTTATTATGCATTAGGTTGTTACGTTGATGTTCAGAACAACTCTTTCACATAGCTATAACTTTATAACAAAGGTTGTTTAATAACTCGAACAATCAGGATTAAAATTGGTAATTTTAGTGATGTACCTTAATTATTATGGAAATCGTTACTTTTATGAATAGACTTAGAACCTTAGTCGATATCTCGAATCAGACTACGGCGAACCTCGATAAAAATAACAACGCCACAAAGAGCTTACCTCAGGGCTAATTTTTTAGCGAAAGTATTTTTGCTGGATATAGGTAAAACAAAAACATTGATGATATCTCGGCATTTAAAGAAGTCTCAGCAGTAATAAACTTGCGCCATCCTTTGTCGTAGAGATTAAATGTAATAGAGCAACTAATGGTTAATTTCAAGAAAAAACGACCTTAACAATAGCTGTTAACAAAAGGGTAACACTCATTACTGAGAAAAAGCAAATGGCCGCCACGGACAAGATGGCGGACGTTCCCATGATAGATGACAGAGATAGACGTCCGCGTCGTAACAATTAAAGTTACAACAAAAAGTCAGTAGCGTGCTACTCATTTTAAAGAGCACAAAAGCGGTTCTTGTAAAATTAAGCGATCTTATCATATCGCACTCATCATAGCACGTGCACTAGTTTTAACGAACGGCCCTGTTTTGGTGACAAGCGTTCCATATGTAAATGCTTCTTCTTCGTCTATTTTCAAATGTTTTTTATTTTACTCATTATATTTTGAATATTTCTCAGTCGAGTTAAATATTTACTCGCAGGATCATCATACATCATACATTATGTTACACAATGCTATTTTTATATTTCAATACTTCTGTAACTAATTTTGAACCTATCTTTGTATGCTTAATAAAGTGAAATGTAATAAAGATTAACTGCAAACTTAAAATGTTACTAGCGTAAACATAACTTAAAACAAATTAAATAGCACTCCGAGATATACCTGTTATACACAGCACACCAGTTAATTTGTTAATTGTAGTCCTCACTAGGATAGTTAGAAAACTGTACAATACCTGAATGGTGCAAAACAACACGTGTTTAAATTTTACTTTAATTGTGCGCGGCTTTCTAAGTAACATTTTTATCAGAGCTCGCATCTAGGACGTGTCTTCCTTTACAAACATCATAGGGGCTTCACGTTAAGTATAAAACTTAATGTCGCATTGTGTTAATAACGCTGGTTTTGAATTAGTGGGACGTGAAATTATTAATAATGACCATAGGCTCTGAATAAAAACTAAACAGAGATAGAGTTAACCAAACATCTAGCATAGGAGATGCCACTAATATAAGATAGTCCATTTATAGAGAAAGGCTTTGGGCTATATGACATTACGCTGCGACCAATAGGAGCGAAGCGTCAAAATTATTCACATTTGAGGACTTTCGTTGCGTGCGCTGCATAAACGGTTTAAGTTACTCAAAAAATATGTATGAAATAATTATTCCTTTTTAAGAATCATAATAACAAAAACCAACGTGAGCAATCATAAGGTAATCGCGATAGTGTTTCTGACAACCACGCGAACGAAATCGCGGGCACAGCTAGTCTATACTAATATTATAAAGAGGTAACATTTGATTGTTTGTTTGTTTGTTTGTTTGTTTGTTTGTTTGAATGGAATAGGCTCTGAAACCACTGAACCAATATGAAAAATTCTTTCACCGTTGGAAAGCTACATTCCTAGCGCTGAACATAGGCTATATTATATGTTTAAAAAAAGTAGGGTTCCTTACTAAAACCCCAAAAATGTAGCCCAAAGTGTAAAAAAACGACCTCCAAAATTTCTTACATCGTTTGCGCTTCGACAACGGCTTGACCAACGTCGCAAAAATTTTTTACGGTATGTTCGTTATTGTCACGAAAAGGTTATTATGAAAGAAAATGTAAAAAAAAATAAGCAGAAAATAAGAAAAAAGAAGAAAATACGTGATGGTCACGCGGGGTTTGAACCTGGGCTCGATCGATTCACGTCGTTGCCAGTTTATATGACACGGGTGTCATGGTAACGATATTGTTTACAAATGGAAAATAAAAATTATGAAATGCTATAAATACCGTTTTTATATCAGCTTAAACTATTTGGATTAATAAAATTATTAGGATTAAAAAAAACATGAATCCAAATAGTTTAAGCTGATATAAATACGGTATGTATAGCATTTCATAATTTTGGTTCTCCATTTGTAAACAACTTCGTTACCATGGCGACCGTTAGACGTTATAGACGTTTGGCTGCGTTTCCATTGACGCGGGGCGAGACGGACTCCTGTCCGTCCGTAAAAAGCTTGCGGTACCCGAATTGACCAATCACTATGCTCGAAATCTCCGCTCCACTCCGCTTGGGAACCACTAAGTTCCTATGCGCCCCGCTCCGCGTCAGTGGAAACGCCAAGATTGGGGAGGTTTTCCAAATCTATACATCTATACAAATAAATAAAATTGAAGTGTCAGTTTGTAACTTTCAATTAGCAACGTTTTTCTAAATGCATATTATGACATTTTAAACGATATCTTCTGCTTTTTTTTTGCATTGGCAACGATATTTACTGAAAACGAAAATGTAATTTAAAAAAAAATGTCTGTCTGTCAGCGTGTCACTTTGCTCCGGCTAATCTCTGGAACGGCTGGACCGATTTTAACGAGACTTTCACTGGTAGATAGCTAAAGTTATAAGGATTAATTTAGGCTACTTTTCATCACCATCATCATCGTCATCTAACTAATGATCACCGAATTGGCTGGACCGACTGTGACGGGAGCATTCACCGGGCATAGCTTATGTTAGTAGGAGTAATCTATACATCTATATGTATAAAAGTAAGTCGTGTTAGTTAAATTATTTATAACTCAAGAACGGCTTTATCGATATGGCTAAAAATTGGTGAGGAAGTAGCGCAAGTAGACGGACATAGGATACTATTTATTCCATTTGACAGCGTTTCCGTGAACGTTGCGGGTTCTGCGTTAGGGTTTCGCGTTGCGGGTTCCGCGTTGCGGGTTCCGGGTTCCCGCGTTGCGGGTTTCGGGTTCCCGCGTTGCGGGTTCCGGGTTCCGGGTTCCGCGTTGCGGGTTTCCGCGTTGCGGGTTTCGGGTTCCCGCGTTGCGGGTTCCGGGTTCCCGCGTTGCGGGTCCGGGTTCCCGCGTTGCGGGTCCGGGTTCCCGCGTTGCGGGTTCCGGGTTCCCGCGTTGCGGGTTCCGGGTTCCCGCGTTGCGGGTTCCGGGTTCCGCGTTTGCGGGTTCCGGGTTCCCGCGTTGCGGGTTCCGGATTCTCGCGTTGCGGGTTCCGTGTTCCGCGTTGCGGGTTCCGGGTTCCCGCGTTATGGGTTCCGGGTTCCCGCGTTGCGGGTTCCGGGTTCCGCATTGCGGGTTCCGGGTTCCCGCGTTGCGAGTTCCGGGTTCCCGCGTTGCGGGTTCCGGGTTCCGCGTTGCGGGTTCCGGGTTCCCGCGTTGCGGGTTCCGGGTTCCCGCGTTGCGGGTCCGGGTTCCCGCGTTGCGGGTTTCGGGTTCCCGCGTTGCGGGTTCCACGTTGTTTTTTTTTAGTTGAATTTCATCATAAACGCTTTTTATGCTCAACGAAGTGGGCAAGGGTCAGCTAGTGATAATATAAATTTAATGATTACAAAAGAAGTAATCCCTGAATTACCAAGCACAGAACGAACTGCAAACATATTATAATTATGTAAATGACAATTATGACCTGTAAATAGTAATAAAGTAGTATATTACCGTTCTATCGTAAGAAATACGATAGAAAGGACGTGTCAAATGTGTTACTGCATGTTTTGAAAACAAAAGTGACGTGATTCCACAAAAATAAAATGAGAAGCAAGTTTATTACTATGTATAATATAAACTTAGAACTAAGAATTGATGTGATGATATAAAACCAGTACCATTACATACTATGGACATTCCTCACAATGAAACAGCGTTGGCCTGTTTTGAGTAACGAGCCTTTACCAATTATAACCTGTAAGGGCTGTTACATCGGCTCGAATTAGTCGGCTTTGTGCAATCAACCGCCCTTCGCCCTTATGAATATGAATGGACGAATTTAAAATGTAAGTTCATTCTAGACCAAATATCAATTGTTACATGCTTACGAAAACTTGTGTTGAATAAAATACTTCATGTTTACCGGACGGACTGACAGAGAGGGTTATGTTTTTCGAGTGACATAATAGATATTTGCAGCATTGCTGTCTGAATGGCTCTATGGATTTTAGCTTGAGAGTCATTAGATACGTGATTACTGTGAGAGTAGAGTAAAACATAATAAATATAATAACAAAATGTCTTTATATTTATTAAGTTCTTTCTGTAATAATTTTTTTATTTAAAATTATAACAGAAACATTTTTTTTTGGTCTTGTTACTTACTAGTCTTTATTCTGTGGTATTGTTGGGAGAAATATTAAAAGTAGTGGTTTTCAGATGTTGTATATACTTATGTAATTAATTACGTATATAACCTATAGCAGAGGACATTGAAAATTTCGATAGCGCGATGCAGGATTGTGGCGCTACTTGTACCGCCATATTTGCATGAAATGTTGTAAATAAATGGAAAGAAAATCAGTTAACTATTTATTAAAACCTTTTTTTAAAAGTGTGTCAGTTAAATGTTAATATCATAATAATATATTAATATATATATTTTTTAATTTAACACTAATGAAAATATAATAATAATATAAAAAAAAATATAAAATAGCAAAAATCTGGATTGATGTATCACCAGTTGAAACAAATATTTCCTAAAAAGCTTACGTGTAACCGGTGCTTAACTCTCTCATTGAATGTAAACAAAATGGTATGAAGTAAAGGCGTTGTTAATGCTATGGACGTGAAAGGAAGGAGTGTCTAATGGTGTGCTAACACCATTCTTACTCATACATACAAACAAACATACATACAACATTTAACATATTGTACACGCTTGACAAGAAGTTGAGTATACTGCTTTTACTAAAGACATTAGACATTTTAGCCTGCCGGTTAATAAAATAGTGAACACAAACCTTTATGTTATGTTCTACAATTATTTATGTTTGTATATCTTATATATAAAAATAAACTCGAGAACGGCTGAACCGATTTGGCTATTTTTTTTGAAATATTCGTGCCTCTCCTGACAAACCTGAATAAAAATTTGGAGTGTTTAACGCCAAAATTTGTAAGTAAATGTGTGTGTATGTTTGTCTCCTTCACGTCTAAACGGCTGAAACGACTGTATTAAAACTTAGTACGGAGTTAGCTGACACCATGGACTAACACGTAGGCTACTTTTAACGCAGAAAATTGTACGATTTCTGCGTAATTTCAATTTGTGTAAGAATAGATTTCTCAAAACCTTTAAGGACCTCCAAGATACAGGCTTCCGCCTAGTTTGGGGTCAATGCAAGATATTTTAATGGCTATTAAAATATCTTGCATTGACCTATATAGGTAAATAGTTTTATGTAGTTGATATAAAATAATTATATCAAATACATAAAACTATTTGTATGTAAATAAATTCTTTAAAATTGTTGTTGTACATGGTTTGATATATATTGTTATGGCTCGGAAATAAATCATTATTATTATAAAAAAAAACAAACAAAGTGAAGAACTTTAAAGATAATAGAACTACCAGTCTACATAAGTAATCTATGGGCCACACTAATAGCTGCAACTCTACAGTTACCTAATGTATTTAAACTGGAACGGCTATATAAAAGAAAACAATAACGGAGGTAAACAAAGTAATAAAAGCGGATTGTTATGTTTATGAGGCAGTAAAGCCGCGTTATATTTAATAAAAGTTTAGTGCTTATGAACATTTATAATTGCGTTTTTATTAAGTACAGTGCGCAATAGGAAATGAATAGATCCAAGTTCTTATCGCCCTTAGGCCTCAGCCTCGAATTTTGCGGGCAGCGGGGCGTAAATATAAAAGTATAATAAAATATACAGCAAGACTTGCGGAATTAATAACGTAACCTTATATAAATGAATAGCTGTTCGTGAGTCTCGCTAAAACTCAAGAACGGCTGAACCGATTCGGCTATTTTAGTTATGAAATATTTGTGCAGTATACATCCGAAATCCATGTCATAATAAAAATCTTAAATTATTAAGTTTTTTGATTCTACTGAAAAGTTGTAGTATTATATATATGTCGCAGTCATCTGATTGAATCCGCTATTTAATTGAATGACTAGCTAGCGCTTTCATTGAATCCTATATTTACCAACAAATTTTAATTTTAGAATCCGAGATTAGGACAGCCATTTAATATTTTAGTTTAAAAACTTTGAAATTTCCGAATGAGTACTAATAAAACGAACATTAAATTAAATTAATCAAACAATATATATATCAACACATTGCTATCTGTACGAGCTGTTTGACGCCATTATAATTATAACCGCCTAGTGATTCAATTAAATAACTAGATTCAATAAGATGACTGCGACATATATACCAGGTTGAGAAGGTAAGCGACGATATGACAAAACAGGAGGATTGTAAATGTTCATTACGAATTTTCATCACTATAAAAATGATTGACATCATCTGTGCATTAGCCGAAGATTGACGCAGCGTTGTATGTAAATGACGGCGAGTCACAATAGTAACGATTGTCGGATCGATACGGGCGCGGTTGCCTCGGCTTAATTATTGTATTAGCATTTAAATGATATCGGCAACCGTTCGCTTGTAACTAATACAAATGGCATGAGCGACCCGTGACGCGCGCGGCGCGGCGCGGACGGCCCAGACGCGAAATTTAGGGTTAAAATTTTGATTTCCTTTTAACCGACTACGGCGGAACCAAAAGAAAGGCTCATGTATAAAATCGAAATCCTCTAGTGGGTCAGCTTCGCTCTCGACCCGGAGGTTCGATTTCCGCGTTGGAACAACAGCAAAATGTTGTTTCCGAGTTTGGTTTGGGCAATGTAGGCTGATCACCTGATTAGATAAGAAAGATGATCCATGCGTCGGATGGGTAAGTCGGTTCCTGTTCTCTCGCCAGTCGTGTCGGTTAACCGTCCCACTGGGATAAGAGTGTCATTGTGTATTGCGCACACACTTGGGAAGTATACAATGACTCCTGCGTAGCTGGTCTAGTTTCAACGAAATCGGCTACCGAAACTGAAATCGATGAGGAGAGCTATTATTAAAATCGAAATAAGAACATGACAGATGGGCATGGAAAATGTCGGTTTTGCGCCAGTTCTCTCGCCAGACTTGCGCGTCATCCATTTCTCTCGACTACAAGTGTGAAGGAAGAGAAAATGCTTCTGTGTATTGCGCACACACCATAAAAATAGCTCCTGCGTAGCTGACCTGGTTTCACTATCACCAGAATCGGCGTGGGAGGAAAGCTACTACTATATTTTTTATTATTACATATGTCTAAAAATTTTACCATTATTTTTTACCATAGAAATTTAATATAGTTGTAGGTATAGGAATGATAATAGTTCAACAAGCCATGTGTATATATTATTATACAGTATACAGGCTGTAATATTAATAAGTGATAATACTTTAGGGTGTGTATGTAATAATTTTCTCAAATTATGGGACCCATCCCATAAATAGAGTTTACTTTGAAAGTACCAGTGCTGAAACAGTTTAAAGTATTAAATCGGAAAATGTATGATATTGAGACACTTCTCATACAAAAATGAAAGTCAAAAGTAAGTTTTCCGCGCTGGTACTTTCACAGTTACCTACTCCACATATAGGCACATACACACCAAAGTATTTTCACTCATTTTACACCTTGTATAGGTAGACAAGACGTGTTACCCTAATGAAATTAACGATCTCTCAAAACGTGTCCCACGGCGAGGGTAGTTCGTATGTAAATATGGTATTTGGTATTCTTTCTGACGGCGCAATATTAAGCTACCGTCGTGAGACCACTCGATTGTAAATTGACGTCAAATGTAAATAAAGTATTTACATGTAAATAATGTTCGCAGGTTGTTTACATGGTACAAGCCGTAAACATCTCATTTAAATTATTGTAGTAGTTTGTGCCCAGACCAATCTTTAGGCAACCTAATTTTTCTCACCCTCCTTTCCCAAACTCACGTGTATGTACGATAAACATTCGTGCAATTTTTGCTTATCTATTCTAATGTTATAAAGCGGAAGAGTTTTGATAAAACGCGCTAATCTCAGGAACTACTGGGCGATTTGAAAAATTATTTTTTTGTTGGATATTCCATTTATAGAGGAAGGCTTTATGCTATATAACATTACATACATTAGGAGCGAAGCATCAGTGAGAAATGTCGCAAAACGGGGAAAATTATTCACATTTGAGGACTTTCGTTGCGTGCGCTGCATAAACGGTCAAAATTATTCCTTTTTAATTCCTTTTTAATAATCAGAATTACAAAAACCAACGTGAGCAATCAAAAGATAATCGCGATAGTGTTGGCAACAACCACGCGAACGAAGTCGCGGGCACAGCTGGTTATTTATAATCGTGTAGCCTGTAGGTAGTCTGTAGTCTGTAGATTTCGCGTTTCATCAATTCATCTAAATAACACTGGTATTATCAATCTATTGATTCAACATTAGACATATATAACCGTATCGAGTTTATTAATTACCTTCACTAATGAAAAAACGAAATTAAGCGACATAATAAGACAATAACGATACGATATGACGTTATTATCTTATTTATTAGGTATTAAACGACAAAATTATACAAAGCGCTCATTTTGTTGCTTAAATATTTCTCATTAACACTTGAAATATGTCTAATTACTATGACACTAGGTCGTCTTGTATTTTAATTATGCCGACAGAGGCAGGAATAATTAAGGAAACCGTAAGTGATTTGTTTTTGTCAACTTTTAAGTGCTTTTAATGATTATGAGTCTAGTTTTGATTGATAACCTGATTCTTTTGTGCTCGCGGATTTCTATGTCGGAATTTTTAAGATGCAGGTTTTTTAGAGAGGAGATTAATTTTCCATCTGTTTTCTAAAATATGGGCTCGTGCGAGTTTCTCACGCCGGTTCTTGTCGGCAGAATCCTCTTATATATAAAAATGAATTGCTGTTCGTTAGTCTCGCTAAAACTCGAGAACGGCTGAACCGATTCGACTACTTTTAGTCTTGAAATATTCGTGTAAGTCCAGGGAAGGTTTAAACGGTTTGTATGCTCAACGAAGTGGGCATGGGTCAGCTAGTCTTTTATATAAAACTGAATTGCTGTTCCTTAGACTCGCTAAAACTCGAGAGCGGCTGAACCGATTCGACTACTTTTAGTCTTGAAATATTCGTGTAAGTCCAGGGAAGGTTTAAACGGTTTGTATGCTCAACGAAGTGGGCTTGGGTCAGCTAGTCTTATATACAAAAATTAATTGCTGTTCGTTAGTGTCACTAAAAGTCGAGAATGGCTGAACCGATTCGGCTATTTTTAGTCTTGAAATATTCGTGTAAGTCCAGGGAAGGTTTAAACGGTTTGTATGCTCAACGAAGCACCATCACTGAAAGACTTAGTTTGACTTTCATGTTTGTGTGCGAAATGCCCCAACATCATAATTTTTTCCATAGAATAATTTTAAAAAGTACCTCTTTCAGTGCTGGTACTTTCACAGTAAACTCTACGAGATCCATTCACACCCTAAAGTATTATTACTCACTTATTTTTCATTCTGTACAAGTATTATCATAAACACATCCTTAAATATCACCACTTGTTTATTTAATACGTTGTGTAAGTTTAGTTCTTTCATATATGTAAGTCTATAAATACCCACACAATCCGCACATGAGGTTATGAAACAGGTCGTTTGGAATGCCACAACGCATTGAAACACTATCTTAATTTCAAAATGTCTGCCCTGTTGCGTTGTTTAAAATTTGTGAGATAAGTAATCACAAAAGGAAATTGCTACCGTAACATCTTTTTATGTTTCTTACCGGAATAAAGAAGATTTTAGGTATGATTTGACAAGGATGATAACAGTTTTGCTAAAAGCATTTAAAAACATCATGTTATAGTCATCATCATCAGCCTGAAAACGTCCACTGCTGATCATAGGCCTCCATCAAGGACTTCCCCAACGGCTGCCCGCGGCTCGGACTAGATCGTCGGTCCATCTTGTCCATGCGCCCGACGCTGCGTCTTCCAATCCGTGGTCGCCACTCGAGAACTTTCCTTCCCCATCTGGTGTCTGTTTTCCAAGCGATGTGGCCTGCCCATTGCCACTTGAACTGACTGATTCTATGTTATAGTAAAATATCTAAATACCTTTGTATAAGTACACAAAAGTCAGTAAGAAATTTAAATTTATTCAAGTTTTAGGTTAGGTATTACCCTAAAGTTAAAGCAGGGTCCTATCACAACCACAGTGTCTGTCTGTCCATCTGTCATCACCAAGCTGTATCTCAAGAACCGCAATTACTAGACAGTAAAATTTTCAAAAATTATTTTCGTTGCTACTGTAACAACAAAATAAAATTAATATTTTTCTTTTTCAATTATTTTTTGGCGTTTGTAAGGAATTTTCGTTCGGACAAGTCCGACTCGCACTTGGCCGGTTTTAATAATATTTTGTCAGTAATTAGTCATTCATACTGATGGTTTACAACACATTTACGTACTCGTAGAACCCTTTGAACGTAACAACAAAGGAATCTTCCACACATCAAAGTTTGAGAATATCTGACCCGTGCGTAATTAAAATCGGGTAAAGGTTCCCAAATTAGGCATTAGCAATTAGTTGCCAATCTGTTTTGTGGTTAAGGGGTGTAGGGGTATAAGAATAGGGGGTACGAATGATCTTAGTAAGTACTATCGTCAGTTGCAGTTAAACTCAGTTTAACCCCTGACTAAAATAGAGGGGTTGAAAGTTGGAGTGCATCGTAGCTCGTAAACGGATGAACCGAATTTTATCTAGATATTTATGTGAACGAATGTGCTCTTAGGTATATGAAAATGAAAAATCTTTTATAACCAAATAGGTTAGAAAGTAATGTCGTGTGTCACCAAGCAATGTTAAAGTTAACGCCATGTTAAAATACCATGCCATCTCATTCATTGACAGGAAATACGAGAGGTATAACATGATATTTAACATGGCGTTAACTTTAACATTGCTTGGTGAAACACGCCCTAACACTTTTTTGTCCTGCATGATGAACTACCATATAATAATTCATCATCATCAGCTAATTCACAGCTTGGCAATTCAGAGGTTTGTTATTCTTTGAAATTTGGTTTATATGTAGTTATAATTAACTATAATATTTGGATTATTATATAACTATAATGTTTGAATTATTTACACATTTATAGTAGTGAATTAATGAGAAAGTAATACTGTGTAAAATTTGAAGGCACATAAGAGGTTTTTAATACGAGTAAATTATTTATCTTAAGAATAAATGGCTAACATGGTGGACCATGATCTATCACTCGACTATAGAATAATAATATTACTATTGTTACAAATTGTCGGCATTTGGAACTTATATTATATTTCAAGATCTTTAACCATGTAGCAAGCAAATGATTACATTCGCAGTAGACGTAAATAAATATTAAATATTAAAAAAAAATACAAATTTGTGCTTAGGTATTCAAAATTCAAGCGTTAGTTCATCCGCTCACTAATAGATGGCGCTGCACGGTGCGTAATGTAAAATCTCGTAGGATTATGTAGTGTGGGTCAATGACTTAATAGTAGTAGGTTCCAACTTGCAAGCAAGGGTGTTGGAGTATACTAACAAGTGGTGTGCCTTAAACCCTAAAACATCGTCTGAAAGTTAGAGTTAACTTGAAATATGCGCAGACGCAGTGTGGTGGAGTAACCACCCACATCGTAATGCGAAAAAGTGGATGATGATCGGGCATGCTACCGAGCTCCATAACCGTAACCGAAACTATCGGATATCCGATAGTTTCGGTTAAAATTTATCCGTAACCGAATCCGAGATGAAAGTATTGCTACTGCAAAATGGAAACTACAATTTAATATCCGTAACCGAAATTATTTCGATTTTTAAGACACCTGGAAAGATGGTAGATGGGGAGGTGGTATTCTAACTCCGGCACCCCACACGGATGTTAATTATATACAAGATGTAAAATAAATTAGTGTTAATACTTTAGGATGTGTATGTGTCTTCTATGTAGAGTTTACTGTGAAATTACCAGCGCTGAAAGACTTACTTTCGACTTTCATGTTTCTATGAGAAATGCTCAAACATCATAAATTTGTCCATACAATAATAAAAAAAAGTAACTGTTTCAGCGCTGGTACTTTCACATTAAACTCTACATAGGAGACACATAGGTACACAATACACATCCTAAAGTATTATCACACATACACAATACTCATTTATTTTACATCTCGTATACCTATAATATAATATCTAAATCTATGGACGCTTCACACGACGTCGATATGGCCCCGCGGAAAGTAACCGAACTCCTCCAGGCAACGGAAATGTATAATCCCACCAAAAACATTTTCATGTAAAAAGGTTGCCAAGACGAGCCTACATAGCTTACCCTCTGAAAAAGTTATCAGATGTCGTATAAAGCCAAGCTCTACACTACACCTTAATCAAAAACTATTAAAAAAGTGGTCAGATCTCTTGTAGAACCAAAATTCATGATCTATGCACCCTTACTTCACCAGGCTTAACTTCACTTACGCTACATTGCAGTCAATACGTGATACTTGGCCGGCGAAAGGCGGCATTTATATTTTAATATTTTTTTTGATTTTAATAATAATATCAGCTTTCTAGGATTTAAGGAAGTACCTTATGAATTTTGATGATCTATAAATGAATCAGTGATGAAATCTGGGGTTTTTAGACGTTGATAAAGTCTAAAGTATAATAGCTACGACATTCAAACTTTGTATGTTTCATGTCTTTACTAATGTCATTATATGTTGAAAATTTCAACTATAAAGCATCTTCCAAAGAAAAGTTATGAGAGCTCAAAAAAAACGACGAAACCTTTCGAGAAAAGGTAGGTAGTGCCCTTGCGCTTCGCTTGGCTCGTCTTGACGGGGGCACGACCGTGCCCCCAGATATAATACTTTTTGTATTATACACATATTGAAGATTTTTATTATGAAGGTGCGATTCAACCGGTGTTCTGAACTGTTGCGAACATTGTGCGTAACAGATGTTTGTTTCGGTGGACTCGCTAACGCAACATTAACAAATTGGAACACATACAAATTGGCACAGCTGGAATTCTGAAAAAAATGTTGGCTAACAAATATTCTGAACACTATTTTGGTGGAATTCTACCTTAAGAATACACAAATTCAATACACAACCATGACCCAGGAACATTGAAATTTTTCTGTTCCCTCGGCAAGATTTTAACCCCCAACCTCCGGCGCCAACGCGCTCAACACTGCCACAAAGTTGTTATAAAACAGAGACACGACCTAGTACTAGAAAATGGTATCACCCTAATACTGGCAATTCGACTAGCTATTTTTGTTTTCTTCGATTTCCTGACACATTCCGGAAACCGCCATCTAGCGGCTATTGGAAAATACGAATTACTAATTTCGTTTCGTATCTTCTTCTTAATTAAGAAGTTGAATTTAGCTTGATGTTATGCTTAAAAATATGCTATGTCAATATTCGCTTTACATTTTATAATTTGCAAACGTTAATTGCATTTTTTCTGTATTAAACATAGATTGTATGTGATGGTAGGTGAATGGCCATGACACTGCGCACAGAGGTCGTGATGATGATGAAACTATAATTTATTAATACCACAATGATTCCCGTGCGAAAAAACGCGTGTAGCTATATTTTAATGCGTTCTCGGAGTCTACGTCGTGGGGCGAATCTCAATTAGTGTGGCCCATACTTTATGTGCTGTAACATGAGGTATTGTGTTACAATATAAATAAATGTAAGTAACATTAATTTTAGGACTCGTTAATTTGGATGTGACTTTTGAAAGCTTTATTTGGGGATGCACAAAGGAAACAAAACAATTTGGGTTTATCGCAAACCAAAATAATATATGAATAAGGCAAGTCGGTAAAATTACTTGTTTTCCGCTAAATTACAAACGAATTCTTATGTCACTTAGCGAATCTTATGTCAAATCCCATACATTACGCTTTCGAACTTCGTAAGTGATAAAAGTAATGGCATCTTGAATCAGGGCTCTGAACTATGTGACATTCGAATTCGCTTGCCATTAATTAGCGAAGCTTGTGTCAAATCCCATAATCAGGTCTCTGAACTTTGTGACATACGAAGTCGCTTGTCATTTAGCGAAGCTTATGTCAAATCCTATACATTTCGTTTCCGAACTCCGTAAGTGCTAATAGCTATGGTATCTGGAATCAGGGCCCAGGTCGATAAATTTCTAAACATTTTCTATTGCACTAGGACATCCTAGGATATTATAAACTAAATAAGGTGACCGCAGCGACTGCAAACGTGAGTATGAGCGCGCGCGAACGTTTCATCGGCGCTGTTAAGAGGAAACACAACAGCTTTTTTCCTTTTTGTCTACGCAAGCCCTGTTGCCTCCCTGGATAAGCATTTTTTTTCGGATCTATAAATACTATATTTTGTACGTCTCTATTCAAAAAGATATGGACGTTCAAAAACCTAAAACATACTTCGAGATTTGAGGCTGTGTCCATCCAGGAAACAAATTGGAGTACATTTTATGATCAAATCGAAACGTAAGTACATAATTCAAGCCATTTTTTAGTTTATAATGAAAAAATTTACAAAATCAGTTACATTTTGGGGAAGGAAACATGGATCTCCTAATCGGCAATTTCTCCAGTTCAAGCAGCAATTGTCTCTATCGGTTTGATCGGGCAGTTGCGGGATGGCAATAGACTTTACAAATACCTATTTTGAGGTTATCTAACCCGTGTTTTTTCCTCTCTAGGTTTTTTATCTTATGCCCCATGCGGCATCTTGTTCGATAGTACCTAAATGTTTATAATCCGTTAACAAAACGTACCGCACATAATGATTATGATAAAGATAATAAGTTTAGTGTCACAAAACCGGACCAACTCGTATTTGGCCAGTGAAATTTACAAAGTAGAAGAAAATGTGTAGGTTAATTAATCTTGATAGTAGCGGACGGGGTGTGGTTATCAATGTACAGCGACAAAAAATCTTGAGCCACGCCATAATAAAGAAGTCTGGTATCGTGTAAGTATGTAGTTCACTCACTTGTTTTTTTAGTAAAGGCGTGTTCATAATGATAACTGTTGATAATTTAATTTATTTATTAAACTATTTATTTATTTAATTTTATTAAAATTGTTATCAGACGCTTTTTAGCCGATTTCAATAAAGAAAGTTCTGAGTTTTCTTTCTCAAGAACAAGAAACAGTTTTTAATTAGGTATGTTTCCACTATTCAATCGCATCGAAATTTTTTTATAGATACATTTTCATTTCTTTGTTTTGTATGTACGTAGTTTTTATTAAGTTTATTGCATACTAGCTTTAAAGCCATAGATATAAAACAAGCAAGTGCCTGATTGATAATATTATAGAATAGATACACCAAAAATTATGAAATAATGTTTGTAGTGTATTTTTTATAAAACAATTTAAGAAAACCAAACATAAAATTGAACGAATCTTACAATAAAATCTTTACAATATGTATATAAGGTGTATAAGAATGATACCTATGTAGAATAAATGAGTACTATCAGTTTAGGGTGTGTATGTGCCTCTTATGTACAGTTTTCTGTGAAAGTACCAACGCAGAAATACTTACTTTTGACTTTTATGTATTTTAATAAATTTTGCCCATACAATAATTTAAAGAAGTAACTCTTGCAGCGCTGCTACTTTCACAGTAAACTCTATATACGTGACATATACACACTCTAAAGTATTATCAGCCTGTATTGAAGCAAATATTTTGGACATCTATTTACTTACTACTACTAAATATGAACGCAGCCTTACTAAGGTTTATAATGAAATAATTCGTTGGGATTCATACACTCGCGCGGCGATTAACACGATAAGGCAGCGCGCGGCGCAGACGGTACCCGCGTAAAATATTATACACGAGCTGCGCATGCGCAGTGCTGTGATCGACTTCTATAGAGAAAGAGCAAATAAAAGGGAATGTCACAATTTGTTTTTATTAGGAATGTTAGAGAGCTTAACCGTAACCGAAACTATCGGATATCCGATATAAAAAAATATCTGTATCTACGGATACAGATATTTTTTTATATCGGATCGACCCGAAATTAAAAGTTTTGCTACTGTCAAAGGAAACTAAAATTTTATGTCCGTAACCGAAATTATCCGAAACAAACGGATAATCCGAAATAATTTCATATCCGTATTCGTATCCGAAATTTCGTATTCGTTTCATCCCTGGTTTTTATTATACTGGCAGCATTTTATCTATAGTAGATTGGTCAATCACTAAGTTATTCATAATCTCAATAGATGGCGCTAAAAGTATTTATTTTGGCTCAAATGACTGTTCAATTTGATAGTAAAAAAATATGGGTATACAGATTTTACTGTGAAAGTACCAGCGCTGAAAGAGGTACCTTTTTTAAATTATTCTATGGGAAAATTTATGATGTTGTGGTATTTCTCATTCACTTGTTTTTACAAGTAAGTCAACAGTAAGTCTTATATACTCTAAATAGGAGACACAATATACCCTTATGTATGTTCAGTTATTTATTTTACACCTATAACCCAACGAAGTTTTACATTATAAAGCTTAATAAGGCTGCGTTCATATCGAATACAGTAGTAGAACTAAATAATTGTCCAAAAAAATTTGCTTCTATACAAACTTTAGTGATAAATTATTACTTTAGGCTTGGCATACCAACCCATATTATAATCTATCTTTAATAAAAATAGATGTCACTACATTTAAAGTTTGTAAATTATAAAATATAAATATGCCGAATTAAGTACAAATATCGACATTAAAATAAAGATAAGCATGATATTTTTTAAGCATAACATTAAATTAAGCTAAATTCAACTCCTTAATTAAGAAGAAGATACGAAACGAAATTAGTAATTAGTATTTTCCAGTCCAGCTACGCAGGAGTTATTTTATAGTGCCCAAGTGTGTGCGCAATACACAGAAGCACTCTCTCTTCCTTTTACTCTCATAGCCCAGTGGGACGGTAAACCGACACGACTGGCGAGAGAACAGGCGCAGGACCGACTGTTTACATGCCCATCCGACGCATTCGACGCAAGAAAGATTTCTTGTCAGACAATCAGGTGATCAGCCTGCATTATCCTAACCAAACTTGAAAACAACATTTTCTGTTGTTCCAACGCGGGAATTTAACCCACTCCGGGTCGAGAGCAAAGCTCTGAACCACTAGACCACGGAGGCGAAAAATAAGAATGAAACAGTTTTAATACGTACAAAAATCGCCAAAACATTTTCGTATAAGTGGTTTTGGTTAAAACAATGTAACCTTTAAACGAAATTACAGAAACACAATAATGGCTTGTAGAAGTAATAATCTTTGGAATCACAAATCAAGTTGTGAGTCGCTTTCACGAACACTGTAGGCGGGTTCCGTCGCTCCTAGCGCTGCGATACACGGCCGCGGGGGACCACAAACATTCATCATCATCACTTTAAAAGGCTTTATCACCGTCATCATTGAAAATGGAAAAGCAGAAAATATAAATTATGACTTATTTACTTATATGACAACATATACTTTTTTTTAAAGAAAAAATTTCGTCTTTTTGGTAAAAGATCCCAAAAGACTCCACGCGAGTTTCTTACGCCGGTTCTTCTCGCTGGGCTAGTTCCCGAACCGATGGTAGGCATCGCATAGTAGCGACGTTCAGAAAACATTTTTTGTAAAATTTACTCTGAATAAAAATATTTCATTTGATTGATTTGTGCGAGCTCGGATTTTGTTTACGCCTCTTTACTGGTTTTTTTTTTATAGGGATACAATTGAAAAGGCATAATCGAATAATGTGCACTATTCATTTGTCCTTAATAGTCCTAGTGGGTTATGAGAGTAAAAGGAAGAGAGGGTGTCTCTGTGTATTGCGCACACACTTGGGCACTATAAAAACAACTCCTGCGTAGCTGGCCTGGTTTCAATGAAATCGACTACCGACATCGAAATCGGTGAGGAGAGCTTTTATTATTATTATAGTAATAATGCCTTCCACACCGATTTCAGTGACGGGGGCTGGTTTCATTTAAAACAGGCCAGCTACGCAGGAGTTAATATAGTGCCTAAGTGTGTGCGCAATACACAGAAGCACTCTCTTCTTTCAGTCTCGTAGCCCAGTTCGACGGATAACCGACACGACTGGCGATCAGGCGCAGGACCCACTTTTTACATGCCTATCTGAAGGATCATGCATGGATCATCTTTCTCGTCAGACAATCAAGTCATCAGCTTGCATTGTCCCAACCAAACTTTTGACCTGTTTATTATGAAATTTGGTATGACAGTAGCACGCTGGACTACTTTTACCGCTGAAAAAGGTACCGGAATTTAATTTAACGAAGTAGCAGGAAACACACAAAACCTAGTTAAGAATAAATTATTGAAAAACAAATGTTTTGTGAAAAAAAAATACAAAAGATAAAATAATTTTAAACAAAAAAAAAACCGACTTCAAAAAGTAAACTAAAAAGCAAAAAATAAATTTACTTCGCACAAAGTAATACTTATTTTCACTTAAGTAAATAAATTTATTCTATAATTTTGAAGTCGGTGCCAAGTTTAGCGTTCTTTCATAATTTGTTTTCATTTAATATTAGTTTTTAAGCCAGTACTTTGGTAGGTACATAATATATAGTAATAGTTACATTGATAGTTGTATATTTTTTTTTTATTCTTTTTTTCTGTGATTGCCTACATATATTTAGTAATTTGATATTATAGTAAGGTTGTTGAAGTACATACTTAGCACCGACTTCAAAATTATAGAATAAATTTATTTACTTAAGTGAAAATAAGTATTACTTTGTGCGAAGTAAATTTATTTTTTGCTTTTTAGTTTACTTTTTGAAGTCGGTTTTTTTTTGTTTAAAATTATTTTATTTTAAGATTTTAAGTTATGGGTAGACTGAGTAAGGATAGGTACTTACCGCCAGAGCAGCGCAAAAAATATATATATATCAAGTTGACTATAAAATGATATACAAATTTTTATAATATCAAAGTCGATACCAGCCAAACTGAATATGATTTCTATATAACTCTTTTATTTTTAGTCGATTTACATTTCTTTAATTGGCTTAAAACAATTTTTTACCGTTTTAATATTTACCTATTTCGTCAAATTGTTATGATAGTACCTATACAGGGTGTAAAAAGAGCAGTCACTATAACTTTGGGATATGATTATAGGACCTTGACTGATTCTAGAAATGAATTTTATTCATTATTTATTTTTTGAAAAACATTTTTTTTTTCAATTTATTATTTAAGTCGCAAGGCTGAACTGTTTGGAACAACGTTCTGCATTAAATACTAAAATTTTATAATTTTTGCCCAAGTACGTAATGAACGTTTTACGCGTGCTATTGACCTCTCAGCGTAATCAGCTGATCGCTGTGTTGTACACGTTGTACATTGCCTATTGAAAATTTTTAAAATTTTAAAACAGTGGATTAAAAGCAAATGACTAGTACCAATGGATATATATCTTGCCTGGTTGTTACCCCACGAAGTTATAGTGACTGCTCTTTTTACACCCTGTATATAGATACCTACTATCTGGTGAAGACAGAGGTGGTGTTGAGTACTGTAATTGATATAGTGGCATATGCTTGCAGTACTTTAAGCGATGTCGTAATTTCCAAACTTATAACTTCAAAGACTAAGCAGTCCTGTATGCCTGTTTCTGATCTATGTGGTATACCTTGATAGTTGATTCAAAATTATGTTTGTTTTTAGTCGGATATGCTTATGGTACTCGAAAAAAATACAAAATTACTATGAGTGTTCCTATAAATTTCGAGGAGTTCCCTCGATTCCTCACGACACCATCATCAGGCATGCACTTTGATAACTATGAGACCAAGTTCGACTGTAATTGACGTAGTGGCGTATGCTTGCATTTCTTTAAACAACGCTGAAATCTTCAAACGTGTATCTCTAAGGAGTCAGAAGTTCTGTTCACTACTTTAGGTCCAGGATATGGTGCAAAATCTTACTATTTGGTAACATATGCTTGGGCTACTTCAGAAAAAATCAAAATCGATATATGTTTCCATATAAATTTTGAGGAGTTCCCTCGATTCCTCACGGATCCCATCATCAGGTCACCACTTTGGTAAACACTGGTACAACACTGTAATTGACGTAGTGGCGTATGCTTGCATTTCTTTAAACAACGCTGCAATCTTCAAACGTGTATCTCTAAGGACTCAGAAGTTCTGTTCAGTACTTTAGGTCCAGGATATGGTGCAAAATCTTACTATTTGGTAACATATGCCTGGGCTACTTCAGAAAAAATCAAAATCGATATATGTTTCCATATCAATTTTGAGGAGTTCCCTCGATTCCTCACGGATCCCATCATCAGGTCACCACTTTGGTGACAATGGGACCAAACGGGAAGCACCACCTTTCAAATAAAAAAAAATCATCCAAATCGGTTCACCCAGGCGAAAGTTCTGAGGTAACAAACATAAAAAAAAAAAAACATATAGACGAATTGAGAACCTCCTCCTTTTTTTGGAAGTCGGTTAAAAAAAGAAATGATCTACCATTTCTGGTTGAGATGTTCATACCATAGAACCAACTGCGTGTCACCACAGACCTCATTCGCAATAATTGTTGGCTGCCAGCCACGATAATTGTGAATTCTTCACAAATCAAAATAGTCCTTTTTTTTTATATGTTGATTTTTTTTCTAAAAACCGACTTCATAAGATAATTTTAAAGAGACAATTTTATTATACCTATATTTTTTTTTTATTAAGCATGAATTTCATAAGATATATCTTTTAGACTTTTAATAATATGTCATTAAAATATTTCCATGTCCATATGGGCTGAAATTGCGAAAAAATAAATAAATAATGTAACAACTTATGTAACCAATTTCTTGGAATAAATAAATTTTTATCTTTATCTTCAACAACTAAAAAACATGAAACATTTTTTTTAGTTACAACTAATGTTCTTTTTACCCGACTTCGGCGAAGCCAAAAGGAAGGGTAATGATTTTGGCAGTCTATGTATGTATGTATGTATGTATGTATGTATGTTTGTATGTATGTATGTTTGTATGTATGTATGTATGTTCCCTCGTAGCGGCTAAACTACTGGTCCGATTTTAATAAATGAGGTATCAATCGATTGCTAATGATGCTGCAAGTAACATAGGCTATAAAAATTTTCGAAAAATTTTGGATTTTAAAAATTAACCTCAAAAACTATCTCCAAAAAAAATTAAATTAAGATAATTGTCTCGTGTTTGGTATCAAAAGATATGTCTTGGCAAGCACATTACGAATATGTAAGTATTTGAATATTTTATTAATTGTTATATTTCATTGTTAAATTCAAAATAACGTTTAAAATGCGGTCGTACAAGTAGTATCTAGAAGTTGTTTAGTTACTTTCTATGCGTTAATTGAACGTTAGTTTAGTAAAATATAATGTTATATTAATTGATGTGGAAACAGAAAAATATAAAATAAAATAAAAGTTTAAAAACTATAACCCGACTTCGTAAAAAACTGGTCTAAAAAGGCTGAATCAAGAAAAAATTCAATTTGAAATCCAGAAATGCATAGGTACAAAAATGGTCAAGCTAGAGCCGTGGTCGGACCCGCTAACTCATAATATTCGTCTGCTGTTGCAATATTCAATCCCAAAAGCGGGTGCGACCACGGCTCTAGCTTGACCTTTTTTGTACCTATGCATTTCTGGATTTCAAATTGAATTTTTTCTTGTTTCAGCCTTTTTAGACCAGTTTTTTACGAAGTCGGATTATAGTTTTTAAACTTTTATTTTTTTGATATTATGCTTTTTAGTTATTAAAGTCTGTAGGTTTTATTAAACATAGTTTATTTTTTTTAATATTTTTTGAATTAAGGAATTTTGTAGCGAATCATGGCGATGACAATTGTGCAGTACAAGAGTACTGTTATTTGATTTCAGTATATTTTGTGTGTTATTTCTAAGAATAAATAAGACACAAAATATACTAAAACCAAAAAAGACACAAATCACTTGAAATTATAAAAATACTGCCAAATTGAGAAACCTCCTCCTTTTTTAAAAGTCGATAAAAAAATTAAAAGTTATAAACATTCTAGCCATAACAATAGATTTCATTCGAAAGGTATGTATTTTTATGTCACTCTTGGCCTTTGGATAAATGCGAATTTTATGAAACGCAACACTTTTTACATCGTATTTTAAGTTGATTTTAGAATAATTCAAAGTTATATGCCTGTTCGCCGATCCCAGCGGCTGTGTGTGGTTGTTACAAATAGCTTCAAACTGTCAAAATAGCTGAAATATACGGCGTTTTATTAACAGCAGACAATCGTCCGGTGTGGTATCCCTTACTCCGCCATTTTATGCGCTGCGTAGGCGCAGGTGGTCCTAACTAATTATTACAATACGCCATCTTTTATTTAAATTGTTATCGCACTTAAATACGATTTTAATGTGCCTTTATATGTAGATGGCGCTTGTTCTGTGGGTGGGTAATCGGTATGACAGTACTAGAGGCTGCTTTGATCCGTCTGTGAATTAACGTAGTACCTTTGTTTTTCTTGTCAGCGAGGGGAATCGATATTACGTTTGATTAACCATAGCTTGGTAAAGATGACCAGGACCAGTTCGAAAACAAAATGTATGGGATTTGACATAAGCTTCGCTAAATGACACACGAATTCGCTCATCATTAGCGAACCTTATGTCAATTTCCATACATTATGTTTTCGAACTTCGTAAGCGAAAAATAGCGATGGCATCTTGAGTCAGGGCCCAGGCCTAAAAAGGCCGCTTTCTGCGATACTTTTTTTGAGTCCAGGATATTTGTATATTTCCGGTATATCGATAGATCGACATCGAAAAAACGCCCGATTGACCGCCTACTCGTATTCATAATTTTAATAGGATACAATTCAAAAACGGAAATTCATAACAAGAATGATCAAATGCCTTTTTAAGCCTCCAGTATTAAACATTTATCTCTTTTATATAAAAATGAATTGCTGTTCGTTAGTCTCGCTAATACTCGAGAAAGGCTGAACCGATTCGGCTATTTTTAGTCTTAAAATATTCGTGGAAGTCCAGGGAAGGTTTAAACGATTTGTATGCTAAACGAAGTCGGTACGAGTCAGCTAGTCTTATATATTAAAATGAATTTTTCCTTTCGTTAGTCTAGCTAAAACTCGAGAACGGCTGAACCGATTCGGCTATTTTTAGTCTTGAATTATTCGTGGAAGTCCAGGGAAGGTTTAAACGGTTTGTATCCTCAATGAAGTGGGCACGAGTCAGCTGGTATAAGTATAAATTAAACGGGTTAAATATTTTATAGATACCTACTGTGGTTTACCCTTTTTAGTGTTTAACCCAAAAATGTTTCACAAAATGAATCCCCCCGTATCTGGCACAGATTGTCTAGTCAATAACCGCTCAACGATCTGTGATCGTTTTAATTATTATCGAGTGCGTTCAATTAGAATCAGTGGCTTCCAATTATTAGTCGTTCATCGTCCTTGGCTAGTCATTAGTCCTGCCAATACTATTGATTGGTGCTGATTGTGACTGCCCGTTTGCATGAATCTCTGACGCTTTTAATGGGCAATTTAGACTAATTGTACAGAGCAATGTCCGTATTTTGGAAGTATAATATTAACAATATATTATTTAAAAAAAAATGTTAACAATGTTTATTTACCAAAAATTTTTTCACAAGAGAAATCTTATATATAAAAATGAATTGCTGTTATTTGTAAAAACTCGAGAACGGCTGGACCGATGTGTTTAAACGGGTTGTAACAACTTCTTAAGTTCTATTTGGAAAATTTTTTTTTTGGTTTCAGCTGATGATGATCAATTTTATTACAGATAATACACGTCACGTCACCTCTTTACATATTGAGAACTACGACGCTATTTACAGAATATGCAACAGACACTTGAAAGTAATAATAATAATATATCTATGGACGCTTCACACCACGTCGATCTGGCCCCGTGCTAAGATCCAAAGAATGTTAATGTGTTACAGGTACCAGACAACGGAAATGTATTTAATACTTTTATACTATACACATACATAATATTTTTACTATATTGTACACAAATTTAATACACATCCATGACCCGGGAAAATATTTTGAGAAACTTTTTTTTTGTTCACTCGGCGGGATTCGAACCCACAAACTCTCGTTCAAGCACCAACGCCAACCACTTCGCCACGGAGGTCATCGATGGTCGATGATGAAATCACTGCATTTACGAGAACTACAATGCCACGGACAGTATATGACACAGACAGGGTTAAAAACGCGAAAATGCTACTTTTTCCGCTTGACCAATTCGTTAGAACATTACCGTTACTAAGCGGTAACTCAAATCGGGTCGCGCTAAATCGAATTAATTATCACTCTCTGTGTGCGCTGCTCTGTACAATTAGTGGCGGGGTATGAACTGTCCGTATCTGTGCCTCAAATTGTGGATAATTGATCGATATGTGCACGTGACTGGTATATTAGAATATGGTTTACAAGTGTGCAAGAATCTATAGTTGGAGTTGTGATACTACGAATTTCACAGGTTGGTCTATGAAAATCTATGCCATGTTTTAGACTCAGACTATAGATGTTGACTTCCATACCACTGCAATCTAGTATATTGTATTTATACTAATACGAGTATTATAAAACGGAAGAGTTTGTTTGTTTGTTTCTTTAAACGCGCTAATCTCAGAAACTAAGGTCCGTTTTGAAAAAATATTTTTTTGTTGGATATTCCGTTTATAAATAATAATAAATAAATTAATATTTAATACTTTTATACTATACAGTATACACATATTTGAGATTTTTATTATATTATACACAAATTTAATACACATCCATGACCCAGGAACATTGTAAACTTTTAGTTCCCTCGGCGGGATTCTAACCCGCGACCTCTTGCTCGAGCACCAAGAACCACTGCGCTACGAGGTCGTATATAAGGCCCCGATCTATGGACTTCCGAAGAATGTTAATGTGTTACAGGTACCAGACAACGGAAATATATTTAATACTTTTATACTATACACATACTTAAGTTTTTTACTATATTGTACACAAATTTAATACACATCCATGAACCGGGAACATATTTTGAGAAACTTATAATTAATATTATATTATATATTTATAATATTCTTATACCATATTATTATTATTTTTTTTACTACATGTGGCCCACCAAATAGCATAGTAATTTGTCGGTGGCTTTATATAAATAATAAAAAAATGGGTCAAAGCATTTGGCATAGAGCGGTAATTAATGAGATATATAAAAAACCAATCAAACAAATAATACCTTTTTTTTTTTTTTTTTTTTTAATTCTTTATGTAAGGGTTTTATCGCAAAGCGATCATGTCACCCGTATTCAATTAATATAAATTATTAATCACAAACATACAATCTAAAAATTAGACGTAAGTATACAATCAAAAAACAATTACATAACTTATATATATAAAATTTAGACAATAATTAATAACAATAATAATCAAGAGTTGGTAAATTTAAACATAAAATTTACCAACGCTTGATTAACAAGAGTTTATACAATTCTCTGGCCAAATTAGACAAAGGGTCTGCCAGAGCACTGTTACAGACTCCTACGTCCATCACCCTACCAGACCTTAAAGATTCATTGCAGACACATTCCATCAAAACGTGATACACGTCATCAATAACATTACATCTCGGGCAATTTGGTGTTGTGGATTTACCCATTAAAAACGCAAATTTATTCGATGGAATGTGTCCGGAACGGATCCTTAATGCTGCAGTTAATTCAGTCCGATTCAAAACTGATTTTTCATTGTCAAACCAAAGCGACTTAGGTGGATGTGACTGAATCGTTCTGTACCATATTCCCTTCAATTTCGAAATCTCATCAAAGTACTCCTTCCACATATCATAACATTGCCTTTTGATAACACCAATAAAATCACTATACACCGGATACGTCAAGCGTGGAATACCATCTGAGATCGCTGCTCTTGCTAAGCCGTCCACCGTTTCATTGTACACTAAACCTACGTGAGACGGTATCCACTGAAGGATAATTAATTTTCTTTGAGACGTGAGCTTACAAATAATCCTTAAAATATCATAGGCTGTCGGTGTTCCTCGAACGGTCGAGGTGCACCGAGCCAAATGTTGAAGCGAACTTTTAGAATCAGACAACAACACTACTTTTCTATAATTAGTGGATTCGATATATAAAAGCGCCTCTTTTATCGCTGTAAGTTCAGCAGACATTATAGAATTATTTGAATCTAGCTTAAATTTCCCTGAAAAATTCGAATGCGTGTCTAGAAAAGCAGCACTAACTCCGTAAATATCTTTCGATCCATCCGTATATATAGAAACAAATTCTGCGTAATTAGAATCAAGGTACTCCATACATACTCTCCTTAAAACCTGCGAATTATACTGACGCTTCGGCTTAGTTAAAATGCCAATATTAATTTTAATGATTTGATCTAAGTTTATATTCGTGATCCAAGTGTTAAAAGAAAACATTTCCAATTTATTACTCGTAAACACAGAGCAAGAACTTAAGGAATTATGAATGGAAACTAAAAGTGGTTTACGCTTATTATTCCAAAACCGATTTTGGCACAAACCATGTAGCTGTTCTACCAAACCAATACTGTTTTTATTCAAGCTCTTACTTTTAAGCCAAAATTTTCCTGCCAGAAATCGACGACGCAAAAACAATGGATGCAGACACAGTTCACTTTCCATAACATACTTTGGAGTGCTTTTAATAAAACTACCAATTGTTCTTAAACACAAATTTTGAATAACGTCTAACTTATTTACATTTGTTTTACAGCTATTGTCAAATAAAAAGCTTCCGTAGTCAAGCCTACTACGCACAAGAGAAATATATAATCTTCTTAAGTGAATAGGATGTATACCCCATCCAGAACCAGACAACACTTTAAACATATTAACAAATTTCAACGTTTTCTGAGATAAATCTTTTATATGTATACCCCACCGGAGAGAACGATCCAACCACATCCCCAAGTACTTAACAGAATCCACCACCTGTAAAGACCTACCATTAATTTTTAAATCTATACTATTTCTATGGAAGCCTCTTTTAAATATACAAACTTTACTTTTTGAAGCTGAAATATCTAAATTTACATTAAAAAAGTTTTTAAATAATATATCTAACGCGGACTGTAATTCTGATGTGGCTCCTGTTAAACTTTTCGTAGTTACATAAATGACAAAGTCATCTGCATACTGATTAAAAAATACATTTGACAGTGATTTACAAGCTGGGACTGTAACGACGTTAAATAGAAGACTAGATAACGGATCACCCTGTGGCAATCCACGACCGGTACATCTCTGACACTTATAATCCGATGTTACAATAGTCAATATACGCTCATTTAAAAAATGCCACAGATATTCACAAATTTTAGATCCTACACCGAAACTATCCAGAATTAGTAATAATGAAGAGACATCAACGTTATTATATGCATTTTCTATATCTAAGAAACATCCTACTGTATATTCATTTTTGGAAAATCCAATCTGTATTCTGGTAACGAGAGAGGTTAAACTATCCAGGCTAGAATGCGCTTTCCTAAATCCAACTGTATCACTAGAAAACCTATTGGTTTTTTCCAAAAACCACTCCAGTCTATTTTTTAAAATCATATGGAATATTTTGCATAGGCAAGAAATTAATGAAATTGGTCGGTATGATTTCTCTAAGTCATTTGCTCCTCGCTTAGGGATTGGGATTACCGAGATAATACGCCATTGAGTTGGAACAAAACTAAAATTTAGAAAAAGATTATATAAAAGAAGTAAGAATCTATGACCACTTTCAGGTAAATTTTTAACCATAGAATAAGAAATTCCGTCCGATCCGGGGGCAGAGTCCTTTGACTTAACACATTTAAGTAATTCGTGCAGAGATATAGTTGAATCCAAATTGTGGTTATGCGAAACAAATCTAGGCTGTGGAGGGCGAGTAAAATCAGGAGTTAAATTGGTAAGAATAAAGTTGGCAGTATTTTTATCTACGTAGCCTTTTGGTTGCCGACAACCTTTAAACCATTTCATTTTATGCCAAACATCCTTAGCAGAAACTGATTGGTCAAGTGAAGAACAAAATTGGAACCAATACTCACTTTTAGCTTTTCTTATTAACCTCTGAGCAGTTCGAACCTTTTCCTGAAGCAAACAGTGGTTATTAGGTGTAGGATTCCGTCTAAATAATTTCAAGGCAAGACGCCGTTCAGCTACTGCCTTAGATAAACTCGGTGACCAATAAGATTTAGGATTAAATTTATTACATATACTTTCACTAATTTTATAAAAAGGAATACTATGCTCAGCTGCTTGATTTAAGATACGCAAAAAAAAATTATATCGCTCCTGAAGATCGCCTGATGCAGCACATTGATGTAGCAGCGCGTCGATGTTTTCTCTATAAGACTCCCAATCTGCGGCTTTGAAATTCCTTTTCTTAATATAAAACGATGGGCTATTTTCGGAACATGTCAATTTAATTATAATATGGTCACTGCCTAAAGATTCTCTTGTAACAGACCAATCAAATCTATGGGCTATATTAGTCGATACAAATGAAATATCCGGTGATGACTGTTGTAACAATCCGTTAACTAACTTTATTCGAGTGTAAGAACCATCGTTTAAAGGTACAAAATTACTATCTATTATGGAGTCAAAAATTTGGGTGCCTCTAGAGTCAGTTCTATTAGACCACGTTGAGTGGTGACCATTAAAATCACCTAAAATTAACGTATTCACTGAGAACGGCGAAAACAATAAATCCCAATCGGCACGAGAGGTACGAATCGAAGGCGGACAATATATTCCTACTATATTCTCCAAAAGATTACAGTTAAATATTTTTAGGTGAATAACTTCTAAACCACTTATGATATTTTGAACAGGGCAAGGCATGCAGCGAATGGAATTATGTGCAATAATGGCGACACCACCGTAAGAGTCCTGTCTGTCACAACGGAATACATTATATCCTTTAACACGAAAAGTTGATCCAGGAGCCAACCATGTCTCACTCAGAATCGCGAAATGAATTTTTTCTTGAAGAAGAAGATGTTCGAAACTAGTGCATTTAGGTTGAATACTTTGCGAATTCCATTGGATAACATTAATGCCCCGACTAACTCTATCCATCACCACTTATATTTAAAAAGGAATTACTAAATTTTTGTATTACATATGCCATTATCCAATTACAGAAAAGTTTTAAACACTTATTAATTTTATCCTTTACCGTATATCTGCTACAAAAAACTATTTCTTTTAACTTCTTAAGTAAATTATCAAAAGATGAATCCCTCTTTGAACGCCTATTCTTCGTTTTACATTCACTTTCGGAAACATTAGGTTCTTCACTAGAAACTGAATCCACACTCATATCCGTTTCAGACCAAAAATTTGTAACGATGTTTCCATCTTTCTTCTTTTCCGACTGAATTCTTCTTTTTTCCTTTATTTGCACAGTTTTACTTTGTGACTGGGACATTCTTTTCTTTTCGCTAGGTGTTTCCTTAAGTACTTCCGAATATGTAGGAGTATTTATTAACTTTTCCTGTATATCAGAATTGGAACCCGTAGGCCGATTTGTTCGTGCCTCGGCAAATGTAATATTTATGTTTTGAGGTGGACTCAGAGGCGGCACATACATGGTAAGGGCTTTCCTATAGGAACAGTTGAACTCGGACATAAGATTCCTTAATTTACTTTCCTTCCTATAATACGGGCACATCTTAGAAAGAGCTATATGATCTCCGGAACAATTAATACATTTAAAATTTTTAGACTCACAATTTTTATGTTTATCTCCACATTTTGGACAGAAGAAATTGACTGATGGGCATCTATTAATAGTGTGACCAAATCTCCAACATTTGGAGCATTGTGTTACAGGAAATCTATATGGTTCTACCTTGATTTTTAGGTCGTAAATACTTATATAAGCGGGCAACGACGTACCATCAAAGCCAAGCCGAATAGTTTCACTTGCGACCCAGCCTTTCTCCGTTCTTCGATTTAATCGTTTAACACTTTTGACTGGAATAGTACTCGAAATCATATCCAAAATTTCTTCCTCTGACATGACTAACTCCACGTTTTTAATAATCCCAAAAGATAGCAAAACTTCAAAAGGCCTATTGAACCGCCATCCTTTATCCTTAAAAAATTCTGACGTCGATAACTTCGTAGCACTGTCCTCATTATTCATATTAATAAGAATTTTATAGGGATTAATATACTTCACTTTAGTAATATTCATTATATTCTGCTCCTTAAAAATCTTAGCCAACGCAAATTGCTTGGGTAGCATTTCTTTACTGGTTATATACATTTCTATTCTTTCCGCAGCCTGCTTTTTCCCCGATTTCTGTATAAGATGCCAATCCTCCCCTTCCTCGTTATCATTTTCATATTCCCGTCCTCTCTTACTAGGCCTCGTACTCATCTCCGTCAAATCCCTTTCCTCCCCTCTTGATACCTCTAAATCGTCGTCCTCAAGAAAATCATTATTCTCCGCTTCTAACGCAACATTATTACAGGCTGAATCTTCCGTCATTATCTATAACGTAACCGGCCGGCCAACCCGCTAGCGGGCGGGCACTATAGCTAACCGGTTTTGCGATCGATAAACAAATATGCGTATCGAGAATCAACAGATAACGTAAGCGACCTACGTGCATCAATGCGCGCGCGCAACTGAAATAATACCTTTTGCTATAATTCGTTGGTACGATGTGTGTTATAAAAACAAATTTATAAAAATGAAAATGTAATTACTTATACGTAGGGCCAAAGCAGTTTAATCAAGTAAAACTTAATGCTTATTAAAAAGCTTTTTATATTTCCTTAGTCCATAATACATTAAGTAATGAACTTATTACATTATTTTACGCGGAAAATGAACCACGAATCTAAACGCTCCATCAATTTGGATTAGCGAGTAATAGGTCTACTTAGCCAACCCCTAAGATATAGGGTAATGTATGTAAAAGTTAAGTTATAAGAAAATTTCGAGCCTATTAGGATTTCCGTGACGATCAGTTATACTTGGATTCGACCGCTTTGATACTTGTTCGTGTTCAGCTTACATTTAAAAATACAAATCAGTATTTTAATAATATTGTATATATTAATTTATATTAGCTTTATAATATTAGTAGGTATATAATTGTAATATACTAATATTATAAAGCGGAAGAGTTTGTTTGTTTAAACGCGCTAATCTCAGGAACAACTGGTCCGATTCGAAAAATTCTTTTTTTGTCAGATAGTCCATTTATAGAGGAAGGCTTTAGGCTATATAACATTAAGCTGTGACCAATTATAGGAGCGAAGCGTCAGTGAGAAATGTTGCAAAAACGGGGAAAATTATTCTGGGGACTTATGTTGCGTGCGCTGCATAAACGGTTTAAAAAACTCAAAAACCACCCGAACGAAGTCGTGGGCACAGCTAGTAATAATAATAAAATCTTTATTTTGCTAATTTTGGTACAACATCACCGCATTAGTTCATAATGTTTTTTGAAAGTAACAAAATAAAACAAAACTATTACATACAACTGCAGCTAGAACATAAAAGGAGAGAAAAAAATGTAACAATAAAAAATAAAACTAACCAGGTTACAACAAAAAACAATAATAAATACAAGAGTGTAACACCTAAACTGTGCAAATCCGGAGGTTTTGTTGCTGAGGTACTAAATTTTAATTATTTTTAGATTTTGTCTCGTTATAGATAGTTAAAACCTCATTATGGTCACCTTATTTACGTAAGGGTAATGTAAAATGTTTCACCAAGCAATGTTAAAGTTAATCCTTCGTTAAATATCATGTTGTTCCTCTCGTAATTCCTATCAATTAATAAGAAGGCATGATATTTTAACAATCCTTCAACAATATCATGCGTTGGTGAAATCGGGACTAAGGCCGTATGTCACCAAGAAATGTTAATGTTAACGCCATGTTAAAATACCATGCCATCTCTTTCATTGACAGGAAATACGAGAGGGATAACATGATATTTAACATGGCGTTAACTTAAACATTGCTTGGTGAAACACGGCTTTAATATATTAGAAATAGTTCTATATACGCGTAGACACTTCTCAATATCTAAAATGAGGATAATCTTTATAGACACGGAGATATTAAACTGTTTGATAAGCCTGTGATTTACAATGACAACTTTAGGTTTACATATCTTAACTTTGGTGTTAGCTTTTTACGACGTTTGTTAAATAATAAAATAATATAAAGTGTTTTTAAATACTTTAATGGGTCGGAATGCAAATGAGAATGCATCGAATAAATTAACAAGCTTTATTATCTAATAGTGTGGGACCTCCGCGGAGACAATATATCTTATGACCAAAACCAACCGAGACTCGCCCGCTCGGTGACTGATAGATTTTTAAGTACCATGGACAGATACTAAGTTTTATTAATTATATTTATAACAATAAATTACTTTAATATATTATAACAACGGTTTATTATGGCTTTAGCGGAACTTCGTGTCTACTTTTTAAGTAGGTAGCAAAAAATCACATTTCTATGATAAAGTAAAAGTAATAGAATGACGATTAATTATTAAAATGTTTAGTAAAAGTTTAAATTTTAAGTAACATTTTTCCTGAATCGTATTATATAGTCACTAACTGACTATACCTACATATAATGTATATAGGTACGTGAATAGATACATACGTACGAGTTTTTAACCTAAAAAAAAAATATTTTTATCAAAAAGAATTGCAAGTATCAAGATCATTAATTTCACCACAATGTATGCAAGGCGAAAGTAATATGAAGTTAATTTCTGTACGGCCGCTGATGGCAGGTTAATAAATTAGTGAACTCCGCCGTGACCCCACTTTATATTTACTGTAAATACTGTAAATGTAATGTTAATGTTTACATTCATTAATAATATTGTTACTTATTGTCTGTTGATTCGCGGAGTGGTAATTAATCTACACACATATGTTTGTCGTTTATTATCTATTGATCATCATCTCCTCCAGCTCGGCGGTCTACCAATGATACAGCATAATACTTCTAATAATAATTCTTCTTTATTTACGTACTAAAGTAATAATCAATTGACATCGATCCGACTCCTATATATAGCCTTTCAGCCAAATTAAATAAACTACGTTGGGCATCTAACTCAACTGACATAATATTACTTCTGTCAGTCTGACGTTACACATTTTTAATAAACAATAACAAAATGCAAAATCAGGGGCCTTACTCTCCAATCTGATTCGATTTTGATTCAGATTCGATCGTGCCGCGTACTCCCAAATAAATTGACGTTTGTTTATTTTGATTCTCAGTCGATTGATATGGACGATAGTACAAAAAGTTACGTTCTAACTATTTTATTAATCCTGGTTAGTTTCAAAATAATCCACCAAATAAAATACCAAAAGCAGTTGAGTTGATTTGCTTCTCGATTGTGTTGGGAGTAGGCCTGCTGAATCTTATTGTGAAGACAGAACTCCTCGCTTATCTAGTCTTAATTTGGCTTATCGTATAGTTCGCGACTGTAGCTACAGTTTTCGTAGCTGCATTAAATGATTCCATTAAAATAAACTATTCCCGTTCTAACAGAACCCCCGTTACAAATAAAAAGCATAACAATGTAGCTAATATTAAAATTGCCGTAAGAAAAAATGGCTCGCGTGTTCCTCAATCATTACGCTTTTGTCATAAGGGTTAATAGGTCTTAGAATCATACAATATGATAATAAAATCGACCTTTAGGTCTTTAAATTGTCATTATGCGCGGGTTTTCTTGTCCGCTTAGCTCTAATCAATGTCGTATTAAGAATTTTCTAAGTCGTTTGTGAATAGCTAACTAGAATCATTACAGCCATTCTGTAATTGCTTGGCAATTTTTATGTGCTTGTTAAAAAGTTGTTTGTTGACTATAAGCGTTGTTAATATAGCTGTAATGGTATCCACGTGAAGGGTCGTACCTTGTTCATTCGTATATATGGCGCCACCATAGGTTTTTTAAATTTTTTTATTAATTTAAGATACTCTTCATACATAGTCATTAGTCATGTATTAAGCCAAACTGATCTAGCAGTTTGTAGCAGCAAGGTTTTGTATGTGTAGATTCAAATCCACGGACCTGCAAACTGTGGATTGTTCTTCCTTCTGAGGTATTCTCTTCTTCTTCTATTCATGGGGTTCTTCAAGAAAGGTGTTAAAAAAGTTCTCCTTCAGGACCAACGTTGAATTGGTGATTCTTCTGGTGTTGCCCATGTTCATAGGCGACGGTGACCGCTTACCATCAGGTGGCCCGTCTGCTTTTTCGTCTATCCCTATAAATACCCTATAAAAATCGACAGGAGTAGACAGTGAACTGGTACGAAGTAGAATTGTTTATTTCTACTGCAGAAGAGACAAAATAAAGAATTGATAAATTAAATATTTAATTTTATTGCTACAATCTTTAAGTATTTCTACGGTGGTCACTGATGCTAATATTGGTAGAGCAAAAGTTTATCAACTTTAAAAAATCTTCCGAAGATTTTACAACCTCGTCAAAGAACAGCCAACACTTATATCTAGTTTAAAATTTAAAGTGCAGCATTTTCCAGTAAATACTCTCGACCATTTATGTAAATGTCAGGAAAATTGTTTCTAAAATGCCAGTGTTCAGTACCTAATTAGTGACTGCATTTGATTTGTTCGATTTGATGATTGACATTTTGCTACAAGATTTTTGTATAAATCAAAATATGCTAACGGGAATATTCAGAACAAAATATTTTTTGTCCTAAATGTGACTTTCAGTTTCAATACTCTACAGTCTACATGGTCAGGAGAAAATGTAGAGTACTGAAAATTGAACTCTAGTACAATAATGTTGAAAATCGAACACACGAGAGAAGCGTTGTCGAATTTGACACTGACATTCGACTCGATGCTCGTGGCTCGATTTTCAATTGTATTGTATTCTTCCCAGAGTTCTTTTTTCAATGATCATAATTTCCTCCTGTCGGGTAGATTTACAATAATAATATTATTCCCACTCTTAAAATTCAATTAAAAAAATATCTAGTGAGTAGTGCATAACGAAAAATTGTCACAAATTTACTACTTTATCTAAAATTCCTTCCAAATAAATATATTGTAAGAAATTAGATTTGTAAAACAATTTTCTACAGTCTTCATTTACTTTACAATGGTGTATTTTTTTTATGTAGCCTATTTTGTTAATTATGCGGAAATAAGCTTAAAATCGACTGCAAAATAATACAATAATAATTATTAATTAATGTTTTTGTATTGATTGAGTATGTAGTTTAGTTTAACTGTAAATTGAGAAAGAAGAAATGTAGATTTAGAAGTATTCTTAAAATTGACACAAACTTTCTCGTGCCTTCCATTATGCATATGGGTGATTGTAAAAATAAAATACCCTATAATGCCTTAATAGGCAATATACTTACTAAAATGACTTAATGCTAACGATGCTTACATAGTAATTACTCAATAGTGTTCTCATGCTGAAGGCCAATTTGACGCTTTTTCGGGCACATCATTCGTAACTAGCATCAATAAATATAAGTATTTGTAATAACACGATTGAACATTATGTAAACTATGCTAAACAGATGATGTAAAGTCATAATATCTATATGCTAGCTGTGCCCGCGACTTCGTTCGCGTAGTTTTTGAATGACTTAAACCGTTGCAGCGCACGCAACGAAAGGCTATCCGTTTTTTCAACATTTCTTAGTGACGCTTCGCTCCTATTGTTCGCAGCGTAATGTTATAAGCCTAAACCTTCTTCTATAAATGGACTATCCAACAAAAAAAAAATTTTTAAATCGGACCAGTAGTTCCTGAGATTTGCGCGTTTAAACAAACAAACAAACTTATCCACTTTATAATTTTATAGTACAGATTATATATGTATATGAATATTGAATACATCATTTCCTATGGGTATGAATAACTATAAGTAATGGTATATTTTCGTATTAGCTTGTAAAAATATTTTAGTAGTAACTTGACTATAAGCACCTTGGGACCACTTGCACAAGTCTGAATTTTAGCCCCAATATTTAGCTAAATTTGTTCAATATCTAACTTTAACCCAATTTTAGGCTAAGGGTGAAGTTACACTGGTATTCAGAACTCCGGAAAAAGCGCGTAAAACTTAAAGGAAACGCTATAAAATTTATTTGAGAGCATCGTTACTCGCTGATCACTATTTAGCACGCACAGAAAATTCTTTTTAATTCAATCTGAGGTATTTCAGGAACTCATTAAAAGGTATCATCATAACGGCAATGAAACTCGGCGGAAAACCTCAGAACCTTAGAAGGGCTTACTTTTTATTGCTTATCGTAGACAAGTTTTAATTCGCCTAAGTTTCGGATGCGTGATACCAAGTCGTTAGTTCTACTATTTTTATTTACTAGGACTTTTTTAACATTAGACATGGTAACGTCAGCAGAACTGACTAGAAAATATTATATCACGTTGTAATTTTGGTTTTGGATGCTTAATTTATTATGTTTCATTTTACTTTCCCCGAGCATATAAGTAATTTTAATAGTTTACATAATATTATTATTATAAAAAATATATTATTTGAATTACTTATTCACATATTATCTACGCCAAAGTAAGCTGCTACTCTAATATTAAGACAGCAAAAATATGTTTAATACATACAAATTAATATTATTTAACATACATTCATGACCTTGGAACGCAGGAAAATTTTCGTTCCTTATGTTCCACTTATGGCTTGGCACTGACTCGCTTACCATTAACCAACAGCTGTAGTTTGTAATGTAGGTACAACAGTACCTGAAAAGTCTTGAGGCGCGTTTATAGACAGTTAAGATACTTCTCACGACTGAGATGAGAATTATGCCCGCAAGACTTTTTATTTTCGTGAGACAAACAGGTGACAAAATAGTCTCGGTCGTCCACATTTCAATTCCGACTATCAACTTTAGTACACGCAAAATAGAGTCTACTTTTCTATGATCGTTTTCCAGTACGATCATTGCAAAGGAGTGTGCACTATTTTTCGTGCACCAAAGTCGACAATCGAAAGGCAAATGGTGGACGATAGCACAAAGTAGATATATAACAGAGACACGACCTAGTACTAGAAAATGGTATCATCCTAATTCGACTGGCTATTTTTGTTTTCATCGATTTCCAGGCACATTCCGGAAACCGCCATCTAGCGTCACTATTGGAAAATATTAATTACTATTTTTATTTATTTATTTTTTACGTTTCGTATAGCTTCTTCTAAATTAAGGCGTTAAATTTAGTTTAATGTGATGTTGTGCTTAAAAATGTGCTTATCTTTATGTTAATTCGTATTTTATAATTTACAAACGTTAACAATAGTGACATCTATTGCTATTTTTTTGTATTAAACATGGATTGTATGGGATGGTAGGCCATGACGATAGAGACAATTTTGTCTCCACGCAAGCCCTTAAAATTATGAGAATGTTGCCGACCGTACCTACAGTGACAGAATATTACAGCTATTACGTCATCAACGCGTGAAATCCGAAGGTGTGTATTTTTAATTTAATAAAATTCGTGTCAAAGAAATGCGGTAATTAAGGCGTTAATTACAATAAACGGTTATTTGTTGACTTTTTTACAAAGTAAACATTCAATCTTCCCACGATTTAATATCTTTTATCAACGCTAGAACAGGAAAGTCTAAACAAGATCACTTAGTGTCACCGCGTTGAATTAATTGTGGCAAAATGTTTTATTTATAACACATTTGTTTAAAATAATACTTTATTAATGAAGTTAATTACGCAAAACGGTACTTAGACTAAGTGTGATAATCATCTTAAGCGAGAATTTTAATTTCTGTACTTACTTAAAAGTTTGAAAAACTAACTCTTATGAAATGCCTCTAAAGACAATTTTGATTTGCTATAACTGAGAAAACAGTTTAAATTTTATATTTTCACAGTTAAGGTAAGAATCTTGGGAAGAAAATGGTATATGGACATTAAGTTTCAATTATTCAATATCGAGTCAAAGTTGAAATTAATCTGAAATTTCACTATCACAAATTATTAGAGCCGACAACCTAACAGATTTTAACTTTTTGACCGACTTCCAAAAAAAGAAGGGAGTTCTCAATTAGGCCTGTTTTTTAATGAATGATGAAGTCGGTGTCAGCGAAAAGGACATTATTCTAAAGTTACTGACTTGAAACTCACCTTTGCTGACACCGACTTTAAAAATAACATTTGTAACTACAATATAAAAATATTATTTTATGCTTTTTAGTTGTTGAAGTCGGTTTTTTAAACGTTGTTTCTTTTTTATACAAGACTAGCTGACCCGTGCCCACATACTTGAGCATACAAACCGTTTAAACCTTACCTGGACTTCCACGAATATTTCAAGACTAAATATAGCCGAATCGGTTCAGCCGTTTACGAGTTTTAGCGAGACTAACGAACAGCAATTCATATATTTTATATACATATAAGGCTAGCTGACCCGTGCCCACTTCGTTGAACATACAAAATGTTTAAACCTTCCCTGGACTTCCACGAATATTTCAAGACTAAAAATTGGCGCATCAGTTCAGCCGTTCTCGAGTTTTAGCGAGACTAAGGAACAGCAATTCATTTTTATATCTTCTTCTATCATATTATAAAGCGGAAGAGTTTGTTTGAATGTTTAAACACGCTAATCTCAGGAACTACTAGTCCTATTTTAAAAATCTTTTTTTGTTGGATAGTCCATTTATAGAGGAAGGCTTTAGGCTATATGTCATTATGCTGCGACCAATTGGAGCAAAGCGTCAGTGAGAAATGTTGCAAAAACGGGAAAAATTATTCACATTTGGGCACTTTCGTTGCGTGCGCTGCATAAACGGTTTAAGTCACTCAAAAACCACGCGAACGAAGTCCCGGCACAGCTAGTATAAGATAATTACGTAGGTTGGAGGAAATTTTTACCTAAATATAAGCTTCACATTATCAAAATGAAGACATCCTTCAAATATGCCTTTGATTTAATAATGCATAAAACAATGACATAATTTGCCAGTGCAATCGCGAATGATCGCCAGGCAAATAGGAACGATTTCATTGTGTGCGGAATTATGACGAATGCGAAATTTGCCGTTTAACCGGTAGTGAGGAATTGCAAACAATTTTACATAATAGGCCCCTGCTTTTACATATTGACGATTGTCTTCGAGTCATGCCATTATTAATGCCACTACAACACTACGACAAAATCACAGCCCTGAATTTCCGTGCTTTTTTTTTCTCTTTATTTTGGCAACAAACAGTTATAAATTTATACAATACAGGAATATATATGTAGCAGTCATCTTATTGAATCTGGTTATTTAATTGAATCACTAGGCGGTTTAAAAATGGCGTCAAACAGCTCGTACAGATAGCAATGTGTTGATATATTTATTGATTAATTTACTTTAATGTTCGTTTTATTAGTAGTCATTCGGAAATATAGAAGTTTAAAACTAAAATATTAAATGGCTGTCCTAGTCTCGGATTCTAAAATTTGTTGGTAAAAACAGGATTCAATGAAAGCGCTAGTCATTCAATTAAATAGCGGATTAAATCAGATGACTGCGACATATATAAAACAATACAGGAATAATACTTGCAATATATATGATTTTTATAATAAACCTACAGTGCCGAAAAGAAAGCATGCGTTTTTGCTGTAATTATTATTGGAAACATTAATCAACATCACATTATATTCCGAATAAATGACATAAACTCATAATGACGGCACACTTAATCTATAAGGTGCCTTTTGTTAATGCCTTTAAATAAAGATTAAATAAAACTCATAATGACATAACAATCTTTTTTCTTTTATCTTATTTCTCTCTAGGGCTGCTGGAAGAGATGTCTTATATAGAAGTAAGCAGTAGGTACCTTTGTCGTTTTTCCATGTAAATTGTTGTGTTAAAAATGTTTTTGTGTGCTGATAACTGATAAAATAAAAATAAATAAAATAATCTATATTCCTATGGTGCTCCCCCTTAATTTTTGGACAAGAGGGTCATTACAATTTTGTACTGTCTCCAGTTTGCTTGGGGAGGGAAACTTGAAAACTTCCTACTCCTCCTTTATTTTCTTCTGATTAATTTCGATGTGGGTCCCAAGACAGATTTAGCTTGTCTCTCGGGCACCCCTGAGATCATATCAAATGGTTTGTCGTGGTTGGTTACCGCTGTCCATACTGGCTCACAGGAGTTGATGTGTTGACAGTGGTGGGAATGTGAGGTGGTTCAATGTCAGTTAAAAAAAATACAACTACGAACAAAACGAACAAGCATAATATAAGCAACGACAATACTATTAATTGAATAAATAGAATCTTATATATAACATTTAATTGCTGTTCGTTAGTCTCGCTAAAACTCGAGAACGGCTGAACCGATTCGGCTATTTTTAGTCTAGAAATATTCGTGGAAGTCCAGGGAAGGTTTGAATGGTTTGTATGCTCAACGAAGTGGGTACGGATCAGCTAGTAAAATGTGGAATTAGGGTAGGCACGCCTTGTATGGCAAAACCTCTTTAATAAAATAAAGATAAAAAATAATAATTTGTGTTTCCACTTCTTTAGCGTGTCATGATTTAATGATATTAAAAACAAGTTTAATAATATTCGGCGTTTTGTTTTCTCGATTATAATTATACAATTTCTATGTAAACTCTTTCATTTCCATGTTGTTATATAGCTGGCAGGTTATAAAGATTAAAAATAAATAAAAGACGGATTCATTAGCGAAGCTAAATAATAAAATAAATAAATAATTATATATCTGCCGGTCTCGATTATAATTACCCAATTTCTATGATATGAATTTCTTTTCCATTTCGTTATAAAGCTAACAGATCATAAAATTATAAGTAAATACTTAATAATTTGAATTCGTTTGTATGTTTATCTATATTTAGTTTAAACAATATACTTATTACTCTTTAACTAGTTTTTAATTATTTGTGTAATTTGTGAACTTAGTAAAGTCTAAATATAGCTTTATTACGGGTGTAAAAAAAACAGTCACTATAACTTTTGGATAAATGATTATACTACCTTTTCTCATTCTAGAAATGTATTTTTTTTTATTTTTTTTTACAAAACTTAAATTTTTTTTTTGCTTTATTGTTATTTTAGCGAAGAAAGTAAAAAAAATAAGAAATGGTGAAAAGTAAAAATTTTTTTTTGTTTTTGACAAAAAGAATTTAAAAAATACATTTCCGAAATGAGGAAAGGTTACTTCCTAACTGAGACGATTAAGTATAATCGTATCTCAAAGTTATAGTGACTGCTCTTTTTACACCGTGTAGGTATAAATTAAAAAAATATAATATGTTAAAAATATGAAATTTAAATCAGTTACACGAAAAGTCAGACATGCAGGAATTCTATCTCAGGAGTATGTCTCAGTTATGTTAATAATTATGAAGCAAAAATTTAATATTTGTGACTGAACTTTAATTTACGGGTAAGAATTATTTAAATGGAGTAAATTTATTACATTAATAGTCAGTTTTTTTTATGTTTAATAGTCTATGCGTAGGTATGTACAAGCGGCAATAATTATTATAAACAGAATAAAGAGGTAGAATGTTAATGATTATAATATATAAATATATTTAAGGCTCTCATCCATATCTAATAGGAATCAAATCGAAATATGAAATGTCATTTGGTGTCGATTCTCGCGAGCGAATGATTTTCGAAGCACTATCAACTTTACATATTCTACACCTTTAGTTTATATAAAATTGTCAGGTTAAATACAAAATTGAATCTTCTATTTCCTATAACTATCTTTATCTTATCAATATTACGACCCGGAGGTCGTGGGTTCGATTCCCGCGTTGGAACAACAAAAAATTTTGTTTTCAAGTTTGGTTAGGATCTGCAGGCAGTCTGATTACTTGATTGTCGAACAAGAAAGATGATCCATGCGTCGGATGGGCATGTAAAAAGTCGGTCCTGCGCCTGTTCTCTCGCCAGTCGTGTCGGTGTACCGTCCCACTGGGTTATGAGAGTAAATGGAAGAGATAGTGTCTTTGTGTATTGCGCACACACTTTGGCACTATAAAATAACTCATGCGTAGCTGGCCTGGTTTCAATGAAATCGGCTACCGACAACCAAATCTGTGTGGGGAGTTATTATTATTATGATCAAATAAAAATAAAAAGTAACCACGTATAGTATAGCACTAGGTGAAATGGTGTTAATAAATTATAGCTACAATTAAGATCACGTCAGCTTCAAACGAAAAGAAAATAGATCAAAATTAATTCATCTATTTAGGAGGTACGATGCCACAGATTGACAAACACACACATATAAAACTTAATAACATTAACATTAACTTAATAACTTGACATTAAAATACAAAAAAATGCTGTAGGAAAATGATGTATCATACAAAAAGTCCTGGGTATTCCGACATTGCATAATATTCGCCAGTGAAACTAGCACATAAATATAGCGATACGTGTCGACCTTTGAAATTACCTCGATTGGGTTCGAATATGAATGAAATTGGATGGAACCCCTGTCCTACTGGCGCTTAAGAAAATTCCATGAATGCAAAATAAGCCACTAACAATGAGAATGTATGGCGAATTGTGTTCGTGTTGGCTTGATTAGAACTTGTGGCTTGTTTTAAAGCCGTTTTATGCATCGCGAAGATTTTATGATTTAGTTTATGTTTGCACCATTTTTGGAATTTTGCGTTTTATGCCATACAATTATTAGACTAATAATAAAAATAAGATCTCCCACACTGATTCCGGTGACGGTCACGACGGTCAGACGGTCCAATTTAAAACCAGCTACACAGGAGTTATTTTATAGTTCCCAACACACAGAAGCACTCTCTCTTCCTTCACTCTCGTAGCCCAGTGGAACGGATAACCGACACGACTGGCGGGAGATCATGCGCAGGACCGATATTTTACATGCCCATCCGACGAATGGATCTTTCTTATCAAACAATCCGCCTGCATTGTCCAAACCAAACTTGAAAACCATTTTTTTTGTTGTTCCAACGCGGAAATCGAACCCGCGACCTCGAGTCGAGAGCTAGGCTACTGAGGCGCATATAATAATTATTGCTATTTCGTTCCGGTTCAATGCACTTTTATTATTGTAAAAGTTGAGATTTGCTCAAATAATGTGCCACTTTTCTATAATGCGAATAAGTGACAATTAAATTTATTGCACTATGGCCGCCCATACTGAATTTTGTATACATGCAATATGCATACACAATGAATCAAAATACACAGACAAATTTTTTTTTTTTAATAATTGGACTTACAACAACATTAAGTAACATAAATTTTGGCAGGTAGATAATAATTTATCATTAATCAATGAAGATACTAGATGCTAATCCTAGCCAAAACTAGATAACAAAAGCTTGTTCAGAAACTCAATTGCCTCAGTATATTAAAAAGCTTCTAAAATCCGATTTCACACCTCTTTGTGGAGAACGCACGCAATAAATACTATAAAGACATATTGCTTTTCCCGTTTTTGAATTCACGATTACAAACGCGTATTTACGTAGTTACTCGTACGAGCTCTCGTATGTGTGGGTGCCAATATACCCAGCCCCTTCACACTCGCGCAGCCGTATGCAAAGTGGGCAGGAGCGCGTATGATGTATGTGAGGAGAGAGCTCAATGTAGCCTGGTCGGTCCTGTGTTGGCATCCGAGTTGCCTCTAGGCGCGGAAGGGGTGGGTCTTGAGAGGATGGGGTAGAAAGGAAAACCATTTACATGTGAGCGATTCGTCCAATTTAAAATTCCTACAAGATAGCTTAGACGGCTGCCATTCTTTTGAGAGGGGACAATGTTATTATTGTTTACAATTTTTTTTTGGAAAGTAACATTGAAACTACATATTTTAACTGTATCGCTTCGTTTTTTAATTGTTGCAAAAGATTGTGTCAATTTTTTGGGTGTTTTTTTTAAACTGAAAGATATAACAACTATTTTACCAGATATTAGAAATACTACTAAAATGATGGGAGATAATTTTGGCCACCTAGCCAGTTTTGTCTTAGAAATGTTCCGGATATGCAATACGAGATGAATTTTTTGTCGGCCAAACAATAATGTTTAAAATTCTCTCATCGTTTATCTAATCTAAAATTTTTGACAGTCAGAGGACAATGTTGTTACTATTGTTTTAGATTTTAAAGTAAATTTGATAAAACGAAGAAATTTAGAACTTACGTAAAAAAAATATTAAACAGACTTTAAAAAAACGTTCGGAGTACAAATTCAAATCCCTTCGCACAACTCGCGTCATACTGTACTCAATATAATGCTTCTTGATAATCACGAACGAGTTAAGACGCCTAAATCATGTTTACCCGACTAAGGAAGACTTAGGAAGGGTAATTATTACACCGAAAGTCCAACGAAACAAATAAAACACGTACACAAATATGAATCAAAAACGCAAATCAGCCGGGACACTTTCCATCAAAACGTCAAATCGGCTTCAGGATATCCCGTCCACGGTTTTACGACCAGCCTCGACTCAGCACCCAAGAGACCAATTCGCCTCAAAAAACTTTACCCGTTACAAATTTGTTTTTTTTTCTTATCTGCCCCCGCACTTTTGCCAACCTAATTCTGTATTCAAAAATATTTGTGCAAGTATTGTAGTTTTATTGCCTATATAACGTTTAAAGTTTTGTAGTGTTTTTGTACGATGATTACGGTTGTTTGATAAGTTTTTATGTAATCGTTTTATGGTCACTCGATATTTACGGCTGGCGTGACAGGACCCGAAACTAATGTTTATGGGGTTTATATGGGGTCTCAGGATTGGGTTCTCCAGATAGGCATTTTGGTGAAATTAGGAAAGAAAAAGTTTTTCCTTCCGCAGTGTTAATAATAGACTTTTTATAGGAATGTATTCTGCAAAAGATAGTATATTTACACTAGTAAAAACTCGAGGCATATTTTATTGACCAAGCGTACCTACGCGGTACCTACAAAAAATGAGAAGAAGTATAAGTTCAGCCTACCAATATATTATTTTACCAACATAAAATAAAGTAAGATTGATAAATCAAAACGAGTGAAAATTACAAAAAAAATACTTATTTTTATTTCATAAAAAAGTGGTGCCTTACTTTTTTAACCACAACGATCATCATTTTTAACTTTACTGCTCCTAAAATTATCTTTCTACTTTCATTGTTTAACTTCAAGTGTAAGTGTCAATATCATTTAAACTTTAAAGCACCGCATATCATAAAAGATAATGTGACTTGGTGCATTTTTTCCTTTGATGTAACCATTTGAAACGTAAAATGTTATATCTAGAACTCACCAAACACAACAAATTTAATAAACCTAGCACTTCTAATATATTGTAATTCCTCATAATTTGTTCGTAATATGTCGTCTTATTTTTGCTTTTCTTCAGTCATAGTAATAGACCCACCCAGACATAATATTATTTAATTACAATTATTTAAATTGCCCAACATTAAATTTTCTAGACATACCCTGTATAGAGTAGGTATATAGTAACTTTACGTTCAAAGTTTGAATTCATATTCTTTAATTATTACTTAATAATAATAATAACCTTATAAACGAGAAAGCTATTGATGTTTGTAACTCTTTCACGGTATTGCGAATGAACGGATTTTGTTGAAACTATTATTACCATACTGATTACCATAAATGCTACTTTTTATCGCGAGTAGGTACAAAGAAGGCAATAAGTAGGCAATATTTTATTATGCTCGTTACAACTAACATTGTCGCAGTTACCATTTCTACCCATATTAATTCCTATAGCCTTTACGACTCGATACGACTTTAATCCTATCAGGCTTGAGCCATAAAGCTATAATAGCCTGGGCTAGGCTAATTAATTAGTGTATCTACTACCCAATGATAAGCCATGGGTTTGGTCCACTCACTGTATCAGGCCATAAAGACCTAATTCATAAACCTTGGCAAATCCTTATTAAATAAAAAATGTACAGAGTAATTATATAATATAAAAAAATATTGTATTTGAGATTAGAAATGTATAATTACTATAATGAAAAAAAAAAAATAAGCACAAAACAATATAGTAGTTCCGCTATTCGCCGCTAGATGTCGCCGAGCGTCGCACAAAAGGTATTGTTCTCATAACGCTTTACGTTTCTCGTACAGGCTATGTAATATAATATTTTCCTTGTTCACGTTCATAATATAAGTTTCGTTCAAGTCTGTTATCTCGACGTTAAACTTTTCAGTCTTAACAAATGAGTCGGGCGTCTTACTTTTTCCATTTATAACTTTTGACTTGACAAATAACTTCGTGATAAATTTTCCGCTGTATTAGTATTTCAGAGATAAGTGCAGTATGAGAGTGGTTTTTACAAAACCTTTCCAATATTATAATCTAGGTTGTATTTTTAAGTACTAGGACATCGCCGCGTAGGTCATGTTACCATAGACCAATTATACATGGTCTATGACTATACATATTTAATTCTGATTGAAATGACTTTGTTCATTGTTGAGTTTTGGATAAATATAAAAAAATCTAAATGTCAAAAAGAAGTATTTTAAATCCAAATGAAAATGAACAAGTTTTTTCTTAAACTCACCAAAAATAGGCAATCGCCGTTTAACCCTAACCCGCCGAGAAGAACCGGCGTGGCGCAACTCAGTTATAATATACCTACCGTACAAACATTAATATCATACTAACTCCCTTACCAATAAAAATATTTACACACTGTACGTGTATCTTTTTTTCCTTGTCTGATTAGTTAGAATTGACACTTTACAGACAATGACAAAATATTAATTCGCGTCTGAAGACGCCGTTGTGTGTAAATATATATTATATTTGTAAGGGGAGTAACCTACCTACCTAATATAAATTAACAGAAATTAGCTAGCTATGTTATATAGTAATAATATCCTACTACTTCGACTAAATCAAAATCAGTTAACCTGATGACTTAGCCGAAACCGGTCGTGTAATTTAACAAAAAATAATGAAAAAGAACTAATAAAGTGGAAAAAAGTGCAAGTAAATCGTGTATTATTAGTTCTGCCATATTTTATAAGTTATTACAGCAGGTACACAGTAGTAATAGGATTATGTATGTATTTAATACAAACTACAGAGGACAGTGTTAAGATTTAACTTTTTTTTAAAATAAGTATTATGATATTAAGGATATCTTATAATAATCACCTTCTACAACGATATAGTGCACGTGGCCAGTTTCGTTACACTAGACCACTGACCAGCTAGTCTAGTTCCGATGTAACGCAGAAGTCATTTATAGTAGTGTGTGCGTAATACACAAGGACGCTCTCTCTCCCCTTTACTTTAACTTTAAAAAGTGAGACAGTTATCAGACACGACTGGCGAGAGATCAAGCGCAACACAGACTTTTTAAATGCCCATCGGACGCACGGATCACCTTATCTGTCAGGCATACAGGAAGCTTGCATTGTCCTAACCAGATTTGAAAACAACATTTTTAATGTCATCTATGAAGCTTCTTGTCGCAGAAACATCATCTAATGTAATAAATTAACAGAAAAAGTTTCTTAGCCTAAAGTCAAAACAAAACAAGTCCAGAGAAAAAGCGAATTCACTCTTGATAGGGATAAGTATCAGAGATCTTAAGCATCTTAACTGTCGGCAGAGTAGGTGTAGGTGTAAGGACATTAGTTTAATTTAATGGCGCCTGTGTGTGTCACATCGCGAACTTAGCCGTGATTTGTTCCCTTTAACAAGGGCTTAATAAGAATTGGGGGATAAGTATTTGATCGATGGTAGCCAAGGATTTTAGAGGAAAGTGCCGTTTTGGAGTTTTTTTTTTTTACTTTAGATATGTTTCGAAATTTTTGTTTTTATCTTTAAATAATTTTTTGTCGCTGATATCGAACGACTAAATTCAGAAGATCCTTGACACTTTTACTAATTTTCATTATAGTTGTAGTTGTGTAATAAAGGAAAGAAGGGAATTAATTGCTGATGGTAAAAATATCGCTGGCTTTGTACTGCCTCACCCCAAATAAGTTTATTCAGCTTGCTAGTTAAGCTACCAAATCAATATCAATTTGTATTCTGCATCTAGAGGTCTACGTTCTGTTTGTGCAGTATATCAAATTGTCGATAGTTTTATTGCCCTCCTTGTAAGCCTTATGGTATTTCGTTCAAGAGTCTTCGCACTTGTTTCTCCAACATTAATCACCATTTCAATAAATTCAATATGTACATAGAATCCCTTGGAATTAATGGTCTCATTCGCTTAGCACTTAAATCGTGAGGGCGAGGTGTCCAAACAGTTTTTATCCTTGTCATTGCTGTGGAGATGTGAGAGATAGTGAATCTGAGCTGAACCCCCGCTGGCACGGATCATTAATTTTGATTTGTGGTCAATCAAAGGATTTCACTTTTAATATTTTTTGTATCCTTGAAATGTTTAAGTTGTATGATATGGACAATGGTGTCGATTATGTTATGTACCCTACGGATTAAGAGTTTATAGACGTTGACTTTTCGAGATCTGAAGGTTTTCAAGTCTGATTTTATGGACCGGAATGGTTATGTTCTTAGCACTGAACTTTTGAGATCATTAGGTTTTCCTAGTAAAATAATGTGGATATTATATTTTGGTGGCACAGGTAAGAAATATCTGGAGGACACTGGGGGAGGCTTTGGCCCAGCAGTGGGACAGTTTAGGCTAATAATAATAATAATAATATTTTATGGATGAGTTTTTTAAGGACCACAATTATTATTGTCATGTTCTGACAAGTATTTTTAAAACCAATGTAAATGGGTAAAATAGACAAGTTAAAAATGGATTTAAATTTGCAATCTTCGCTGTTAAATGTGATGGCAAACCCATATTTGGATGATCCAACATTCCAACGTATTTCGAAATGACAATACTTAATGCTCACCATAATGATGTGAAAATAAAAGCATCACACATGAGCAATGGCCGCGTCGGGGCGTCATTAAGAACGAGCTCTTATCTAAGCTGGAATAATTAATGAAAGTGTGGATGGAATTGCGTCTTGCTGTGAAGCTGTAGCACGATTGTTTTGTATTGGCCTGATAAAGAATGTTGGTTTGTATGTTTGTAAGAAAGGTTATTTTGGTTGAGATGATTTTTCAAATGCAACGATGCATCAGTTCTGCCAATAAGGATAAATACATTTAAGGATTTTGAAACAAAACTTTCAATCATAGGTATATCTCTCGCAACTTACTGTTTGGAAATAGTCGTTAGTAACATAAATTAGCGTAAAAAGCGTGTTCTGTAAAAAGTCTTAATATCAATAGGTGGAGTCGCATGTGAGTCTAGTTAATACCCAACCATTCCATGCACCTCCGCAATTCATTTATATCATTACAGGTATAAGATTTAAAATGTAAGCTATGGGGTGCAAACTATTATGTGACGATGAGTGATGGTCCATTCCTCTGGCCCAATGCTCGCGGAATCTCTGCCCTTATGCCCTTTGTTTATTTTGTTCTATTGATGGATTGTACCTTTATAAAGATGATTGAGCAAACGTTTTGTTTATTTGTCATTTCTATAATTATTTCAGGTGTGTCTCGAGGACCAGTCTTAGAAACGAAAAGTTTGTTAATTATTTTTTGTGGTTTCACATTTGTCGAAAACTCTTTAAGTGACATACATATGAAGACATGAATAGATGAAAGTGATATGTCGCAAAAACATTACCCTGAAATTTGAGTTTAAACTATCACTTAAACATTTTAGGATATCTAGTAACGTACATTGATTCTAGGTTAGGATATCTAGTAACGTACATTGATTCTAGGGATAGATCTTTAGATTAATGCATTTAATACTTTACGACGTATTAAATTCATTAAAATATTTAAGTGACGTTTGGAACTCAATGTTCTCGAAATCAAAATTATACTATATGTGTATCTAGTATACCTAATATAAAATCACCTTCATCCCTTCATGTTTCATATTTTTCATCTCTGTTTTTTTCATCTCCACTTTAGAACTGGAAATTCATTTTTAACCAATAACATAGTTTAAAAGCTTAAAAGATTTCAGTGTTGTTCATCGTTTTTCATTTATAAATGATTCATTCGTTCACATTCAGTTCATCAACACTCAAATGGGATGCAAATTAATCGTCATTCACCGTTGAACCGTTGACTGTGTCAATATATTTGAAAAATGCTCTCTCAATGTTGTATATCTTTGTTAATTAATTTCCAATGTTTGTCAATTTAAGCAAATAAGTCACACAATTTATCACTAACATCATGACTATCATCATTAATGAGTTTGGGTTTGAACATTTTATTGACGAAGGTTTCAGAGGATTTTTAACGTAGAAGTTTCTACTAATTAGCCTTGAGTCTGTCTGCATTAATTGTATAATGTGTACTACGACCATGATAAGAATAGCCTTGAATCACCTTCGTAAGACAACAAGTCAGAAACTAAAAAAAATCAATTCATTTATCGTCATCTTTTATATAATAAATGTCAAAGACAAAAAACCATAGACGCACAGAAGCACCAACCAATTAACAGATAGCGTTGTCCAACGAGTATCTTTGGTGGTCCGCGCGGTCGTAATCTGTCATCCGAACTGTCAAATTACTAACGGACGAGCGCCCGATCAGCTACCGAACGTGTTACAGATAATGCAGCTGCATACAGATTAAAATTTCGATAGGGCGAAATAGATTGGTCGCTTTTATCGGACTCTCAGAGGGAGTAGGCTTTAAATCATGTATTGGGTCCTGAATCATTATCATTATAGAGCTTGGATTGTATTGCTTCCTAGGTCATTTGTAGTGTAGGTCTCTCGTGAGATAGCTTACGTACTTGACATACGTCACCAGTAATCTCTTCCTTCTTTCTTTATGTTACCACTAGCTGACCCGTGCCCTCTTCGTTGAGCATGGAAACCGTGTAAATCTTCCCAGGAATTCCACAAATATTTCAAGACCAAAAATAGCCGAATCAGTTCAGCTGATCTCGAATTTTAGCGAGACTAACGAATAGTAATTGATTTTTATATAGCCTATGTTACTCAGTGATAATGTAGCTTTCTAATGAAGATTATTTAAATCTAAAGAATTATTTAAATCGGTCTATTACTTTTTGTGTTAAGTCGTTACATACAAAAATACAAATCTTTCCTTATTATAATATTAGTATAGATAAAAACACATGACCTATACGTTGAAATTTCAAAAGAAAGTCTAGGTATGGATTGATATAATGTAATACATTAAGATCATCACAGTAAAAGCCAAGTCAATATAAAGTTCAACTTATTGGATTAATTTGAAGTTATGTTGTATCAGTTAAAATTAAGATTTCCATCGTATTAAGTAACATAGAAGTTATATGGAGCCGATTATTTTAATCTGTTTCCATAAATTTTGTATAAGCTTCTTAAAAAGTTTAATTTGAATTTTAAATATTGCCCACATAGCTATAATGAGACGATCAAAATATTAGACCGAGATTAAGCTCTGATTAAACGTGTTGAAATATTATGGTAATTAGTTTTGTAAATCTTTGAACTTAATATTTTGAAACTCCTCCCAAATTGCTAATTGAAATTTATTTTAGTACTTCGAACTTTTTTATAAAAAAATAATATTATCTTATCTGCTCTACATTTTATAGATATATTTAGAAAACTACATTATACTTGAAATATGTTGGGAATATAAAAATTATATAATTTATGTATTTCAAAACGTCGCAAAGATTCATTATGAAATCCAATAAGGAGTTATTTCCAAAATGGCAAAATGGCTGCATTAAAAATATAAATTCACGAGTTACTCTGTGCTGTCCCCGGCGACATTATGTGGAATTTTAATTAATATCCTCTGTCAAGCGTAGTCAAACAACGTAATGATTAATTCGGGGTTTATACCTTATACCTGCTGCAGATAAGTGCATGGCATTTGTCAAGCGATGATATCAACGGCATTGGCGTGAAGTTATTCTAATTTGAGCGCGTTTTAAACGTTTTATTATTTATGTTGCTCGCGATTATATTTGTTGCTCAATTTTTGTATCTTTTTTTTAGTTTGTTGCAGCTTTGTGGCATTTCAAAAAAAAATTGATGTACTTTGTAGACTAATGTTTGTATTACGTCTAAGTTAAGACCTTTCGCAAGTTCAAACAAATTTAATCTAAATTGCAAATCCCATGTCGATCAAAGATAAACGACAATAGCTAAACGACGACTACCCATTCAAGTTATGTAAGTATATCGGATACATCTGAATGGCGCAAATTAAATCAATTGTTACTTCTTAATCTAACGAGACTGAAGGAGGTCAATTTCGACAAATAAAAATAATTTCCCAATACATTTGTCGTTTGGTATTTAAATATAAATCGAAAGAGCGGAACACAATGGAGTAATCGGTAATTGAAAGCTCTGATGAACTTTACACCGCCGACCTCCTAGACGTGACAGATTAGAATGGAATCTATGGCGGATATTCACAGAGCTGTTGAAACCAGCCTGGATCTGGAAACGAAAAAAGTAACTGTAGACCTAAATAGGCCGCCTTCGGCAATTCTTGTTATGAATATTTCCTATCGATCGGCCGAAATCGAAAAAAACTGCAGATTGAACCTATTTATAATTTTTCAAATAATACAATTCAAAAGCGGCAATTTTAGGCCTCCTGTACTAATAATAATAATAAAACTGAAGAAATATAAAACTTGTTTGTTTTAATGCAAACATAAGATATCGTACGCTACGCCAACAGACGACGAATTTTCTGAAAAATGTATTTGTCTACCTGCAGAATATGCATATTTAATTGACACTATAGTTTTCAATGATATAATGTATATTATAGGTACACAAAAGTAGAAAATTCTAAAGGTTACACAGTTTATGTGCGGTTTCCTTATGATCACGCCAAAAACTATTCGCTTTTTAATATCTCTAATTTAATTACAATAAAGTTACATATCCACTATTTTACAGATGATATAGTATCAGCTCTCTGTACATATCATTACGGATATAAGCAAGTCACCGTTTTCGTCATACTTAATGCCAATTAAAAGATTGTGAATCTTTGTTTGCTGACTAATGCAGATCACCAGGAATTGTCTGGGAACGTTTCGTCATTAAAACCGGTGCTGTTGTTAATTGTTTCTCTTAACCTTTCGACTTGTTAAGACTTTTGCCTTGTTAGAGACGTTCATTTCTACCTTTCATTTATAGTTTATTACGTCTCCATATTTTTTATTTGTATTTTCTACTTTGTCTTTTATATCAGTACCAGTCCAGTTTAGTGGCGAAAAGCTTGGCTTTCGTGGGTTCAATTCCCACGATGAAACAACTGAAAATGTTGTTTTCAAGTTTGTTTGGAACAACTGAAAATGTAGTTTTCAAGTTTGGTTGGAACAACGGAAAATGTTGTTTTCAAGTTTTCAATGCAGGCTCATCATTGAATTGTCTGACAAGAAAGATGATCCATGCGTCGGAAGAGCATGTCTTGATCTCTCGCTTGTCTTGTCGGTATAACCGTCCTTATAGGTATTGCGCATACACTTGGGCACTATAAAATTACTCCTATCTGTATGTAAGACGGTCACCGGCACCAAAATAGCTTTAAGAGTTTAATATTACCTATTTACAAACACAACAAATCGTATTAAATGTAGTTACCGATGGTATGGCCATCATAGACGGAACAAGACTAATTAGTATGAGCATACAATAGGAACCTAATATCACAGACACGACTTGCGAGAGGAATCAGTATGACAAACACGCAGGAAATATTTGATAGGGCATTTTTATAGTTATATGTTTCCACTTCATACTGGTGGTGCATATCCTCAAGGACTTAGTTCACACTCAGATTAAGGATATAACTATATTTAAACGGCGTCCAAAAATGAGGAGGTACTCAGTTTTTTTTATTTAATTATGCTTTTTCTCTCTCTATCTTTACTTTGCATCAACTAATTTGTTATCCTTAAATTAACCTATGGATAGATGGGCATAAAGACCCCCTATACCACGTCAATCAAGTCCCGTGCTTGATTTAAAAATAATGAGAATGTGTCAAATACTTTTATACTAGACACATCCACCTTCCTGACCTAGAAACATAGTAAACATTTTTGTTTCTTTAGCGGGATTTGAACCCGCGATCTCCTGTTAGAGCATCAGTGCCCTCAACCCATTCACCGAGGTCGTCCGAAAATCACGTTACCGGAATATAAAAAAGGATATTATTATTTTTCGTGTATTTTATAAATAGCCGTATCCATTCGCTATTTTTCGCTATTTTTCGGGCATGCGATACATAGGTCACATTTAATACATTGATAAAGTAGTGGATTAATAATAATTCTAGTAAATGACTAGAATTAGACTTTGAACCACTTGATTTCTGTTAATTATTAAATATAAATAGTAATTTTTATTTTTTTAGTGATTAAGATAGATATAAATGTAAGGTTCCAACCTTATTTCAAGTGAAAACATTCACGAATTTAAGGTGTTCATAAAAATATGTTACTTACGACAGTAGGTAAATAATGTACTCCTAAATAATTTATAAGTATACTCTAGCATTTAAATATCCATTGCTGTTGGATATAAAAAAATATAATAATTAATGAACAAATAGATAAGCACACTCGTGACGACAAAAGCGAAATTTTCTTCCCACACTTGAAAAAAACATAAGCAAAATATTTTAATGTTTGCTGAGAGTAGGTACTTTCGTTAAAAATGTAAAGAAAAAAAAACCTTGTCGCAAAGGCGTAAGTGTGTTTGTTTATTCATTCTGATAGATCTCCTACAGAAAAAGGAGATAAGTCTAATTTTTTTCGTTTTTATTTTGAATTTTGTGTCATGGTAATAGTGTTCAAATGGCGTTAGCAATTAGTAACGTCTATTTCTTTGGTGACAAGTTAGATAGTTAGCTTTTCAAATCTTTTAAGTAGAGATGTTACCAGCTCAGGTAATTATAGGAATTAGGGTTAAGTAACAATTAGCCACATCCTTTGTTTGGCAGAACCGTGGGAGAGCTGTTTTATTACATAATAAATGTAATATATTATAATATGTAAAACGGAGAATGATTATGTTATGATGGATAATATTATTATCTTTGTGAGATGTTTCTGCCATAATTTGGATGTAGCAATTAGTCAATCAATCGTTGCCCTTATGTTTTATGTATGTATATTTTTCATTTTTATCTTTGTTTTTACGAGCTTACTAGTTATGCTTCCAAAAAAAATGTTAGAATTATTTAATATATCCACAAAGTAGATAATATAATATAGATATACCTATCTAAATATTTCCATTCAAAATAAAACCAATTATACTTTATATACACTGTGTTAAGTAAACAATAAAATTATCGAGTCATAATTAATATCCGCTGCAGCGTGATACTTGATAAAAACTAATTTATATTTCTGTCTTACAAAAAACACCCAAGACATATTTCAGATTGTTAATAATGAGCTGGGTACCTGACGGTTCGAGATCGCGCTAAGGCTTCGATCTAAGGAGGATGCATTTGCATAAAATCATTAGTAAGCACAATGGTGTGCGGCAGGACACGGTGCGAGAGGACCCACAATATCACCTGTAAATACAATAAACGGTCGAACAGAATCCGCACGACGATCTACGTTGCGGTTTTAGTGCCCAGAAAGTGTAAAACCCAACAACAAAGTCGTCAATGTACAACCGAAGAAAGGAATCACGCAATCTATCACTAAGAAACTAAAGCCTGAGGAGCCTGCGAGTCGCCTCTCGAATATGATTTATCATCGTTCATTAGGCGAGTTTGTCCGCAACGACAACAGATGGAGCTGATAGCACTTGGCAGGGTGGCCCTCCTGTTATTATTTTTATTACCAGTTTCCAAAGAATAATACTCGAGGAATGCATTCTATAATGAACTTCCCTTTTAAGCTCGAGATGATGGATAGAAATTAATGTCCTCTCCATTGTTGATTGGTGACATCTTCTTGCTTAATATTTCGAGTTTATCGATACAATGGTAGATGTATTATCGAGTTGATTCGTGGAAGTCTATGAATCGTTATTATTAATGGTGTTGAAGCTGGATACATATTCGGAATCAATAACAATAGATAATTTGTGTTCAAAATACTAAGGTCTAACATTAATATTGTTGTGAATATGTAAAATATTGAAATGATTTTCCAATAAATTGATTTGTTCGTGCCGCGTAAATAATGCTATCCATTCCTATTAGCGCTCATTTGTTAACCACGAGTTTTGCTTGTAAGCAATTTTTAAAATGCCTTTTATTTATTTCAATAATAATTCAACATTCAATCAGACACGTGTATATTATAAATATACACCTGAAGCACATATCTGAAATATTATAGATAATATTATCTTCTAAATTACGCTTTATTGTGTTTAATGACTAGTTTAAATGTTTAATTTTCCTTAAGTAAGCTGCAGATCTAAGTACTAAAATCAATTTCTGCACAATACACTCACTTGGCACAGCCCGGAACACAGCAATAAAATCATAGTCATGACGCTAAATCCGCTTACCATTAAATGCTCGAGCATTGACAATTCCGAAAACTGCATCTTTAACGCCGTCTCCGTCGTGTTCGGGGCGTAATTAAGGCTGTATTTGCATACGTTTCTGAGACTTCGTAGCGCAAATCAAAAAAGGTGAAGTTAATTAGCATATTGTATTTTGAGGCGTGTTAATATCGCAGCGGTGGCCCGATTTGCGAGGCTGCGTAACATGTCCAACGTTTATGGCGTTTTTATAATTGAAAGTATCCTTTAATTTGAATTTGTTTACATTTAAATATCGTATTTTCATATTGTGTCATCTTTTATTATATTTGTTATTGTTTCATTTATTTTTTATTTTCTGGTTACTTCGGTCTCTTTTTGTAACAAATAGTACTTCTTTACTCTTAGCCGCAATACTTGTTAGGTACTTTAATCAGCTTAAATTCTTAAAACGTCATTGAATTAACAACAATGTCTTGATATTTGTTTCCAATCTAATTTGCAGTGACATGTAAATTCATTAGTGCGCCGCATCCATACAATCCTAAAGTTCAAAAGCAATCGTGAATAGCTTTAGTTTTGTGTCTGTGTTTTAATTAATTTGGATCACGAAGTCGCCACTTCGGGCGTCACGACACGATGCACGGAGCCTGACTGACACACTTCAAAATGTCACCAAATTGTATTTTGGGTTATCGTCCACCACATTCATTGTTTTGATTGTTCTAAAGACACTGATGGTTTACGACCTGCTTTTTAAAAATATCGACCAAAAACCTGGATATAATAAGATAGCCAAACTTTCAATAACATTTCATTTTCTGGAATTATTTTAATTCAAATCAATAGACAATCACTATATAGTCGATGAAATAAGCATATTATAATATCACAAAATTTACCCCCTCTACTTATGTGACCTATACCGTTGTGATCCACGTGCATCAAACTTATTTTTATCTTAAGCTACAGCAGCTAAAGGTTCCATTCTAAAATGTGACATGTCCTTATAATATTATTTTATGACTTCTATTCTGTTATTGTAAAATTAAATTCATATATAATTGAACCTACTTTTGCAATAGGGAACCAATCCACACACTGATAGTTTTGAGAAAAAGCTATTTTTGTTTAAATTTTGTATAGAAAAAAAAGTGTTGTTATTTTGGTAAAGGTCTTTAGGAGAGAAAGACCTTTACCAAAATAACAACACTGATAGTTTTGAGAAAAAGCTATTTTTGTTTAAATTTTGTATAGAAAAAAAAGTGTTGTTATTTTGGTAAAGGTCTTTCTCTCCTAAAGACCTTTACCAAAATAACAACACTTTTTTTTCTACTACATACAGTACATACTGCACCGTAAAGTATATTTGTTAGATATAAATTGTCTCAGAAGATTTTGAATAAACATTGTGACAGGTTTTTACTACTTATCGGTCATAAGGTAACAAAAATTCTCGAAATTAGTCATGACGTGACAAAATCACTTTCACATAATTTTTCAAAGTATTTTTCACCTACTGGCGTGACCTGCGACCTATTGGCGTTCTTATTTCGATACACCTTACTCGTAGGTACAAAAATGAGTGCGTCGTGTGAATTTGTCATTTCTACTCTGCGTCATTGTGTAACGTTCCAATTAGTTGGTCATTTGTGTCAGGCGTGCATTGTAAATCTATTCATTGGTCGTGAACAATCGCTTCATTGTGCTTATTACGATCATGTTCTAGTACATTCACTTGGATCTATTTAATTACGGCACAATTCCGGAGATGTGAGCTCGTTTGTTACTATATCTGTTTTTTTTTATTTTAAAAAAGAATAAAAGTGCTTACTTACATCACGTCGCAGATTCGCAGTTAGTCAATGAACATACAGTTAATTTAGTTACTGCAATATATAGAGTATATTTTACTAGAAAAGTGTTTGATAGCAAAGGAATACAAAAGGCTAATGAAGCTTAAAGAGATCAAAATGTTTTTGTTGTGCACGCGCGAGTGAGTGACACAATGCCGAGTACTGAGTAAACTGAATAGGAGAGGCATTGATGAGGCCATAATTATCATAGGTTCAAATAGAAATCAGTTAGTATACACACCCATCGAACTAACATGCCACACAATGGACCACATGCCATAACATCACCAAACAATTTCGAAATCTGATCTTATGCATAACGAATGGAGTTGATAAATAGTTTGAATTAACCGATTTAATGCGGGTCACCCACAACACGGTGACTCGACTGGATCTCATAATGATAATTGAACTGGCAAACACCCTAAGAGCTTGTCCGGCCGATGGGATCTACCGGCGAGCTTATACGCCCGCGAATCGTGGAGATTTTTACCCGACTATGACAAATCTATGAAGGGTTATGATTTTGGCAGTGTATGTATGTATGGTACACCGTACCTTTTAAATTCTGATCCGATTAAAAAAAATGATGCGTCAATATATTCGTTATTATAGTCTGGATATTAATATACGTAGTCAGATTAGGGTTTTTTTTAATTGTGGTCATTGTGGTCGCAATACAAGTATAACGTTGTCCTGTCTCTTTAACGTTCCCTGCGTAGGTAAAAAAGTATCAAATCAAAACATTTGTTTCAGATTAAACATCCATAATACAGTATTTGTAACTGAGCCATTAAGTCTTAAGTGTTAGTAATACAACATTATTTTAACAAAAACCATCCAAGCGGAGATCCATTTAAAATTCGATATTTTTAAAATGTCCAAATTTACTGAAGCGATACATTTTTTTTTAAATTTCTGGACTAAACACAATATTCGCGCGTTTTAATTCTGGTATCAGGTTGTCTGTGTTGTCATGTTCTGCGATGTCTTGCGTCTCATCTAAATGAATATTCAATCTGCGTTTCAACTCGCTCGTAGATCTCATCACTTGAACGAGTTCTAACTATCGCACTATCTATCGGCCCGTTGGAAACTCTATGACTTGCGCTATTGCGTCTGATTGTTTCTTTTACATCTTGTGTCAATCCAACACAATCCTTAAGAGGAAACACCACGAAATTTTTTCCATACAAATATAGGGGTCTAGGGGATTTCTATTTCCTCCCTGGATAACACCCCTAGAGTAATAATTTTTTTCCTGAATATTTATGAATATTGTTTGTACGTCTCTATTTTTTCCGTTTTTTAATAAATTAATTAGTTAAAGAGATATGGACGTTCAAAAACCTAAAAAAAATGGCTAGTTTAAATATCTAGGAAATAGATTTGACTACAATAAACAACAAAAGCAAAAAATAGGAATCTAGCTCAATTCTTTTTTTAGCTAATACAGAAAAAAATATTTAAATCGCTTAAGTTTTGGAGGAGGAAACAGGAATCCCCTAAACGTCGATTTCTGGTACTTTTAATAGGTAATTTCAGTCCAAGTTGCAGTTGTCTCTATCGCGCTAGTACTGGGTAGCTAAGGCACTGCGAGACAGCAATAGATTTTATAAATACCTATTTTGTATTTCTCTCAACCGTGGTGTTTCCTCTTAACGCTCTGATTAGCCAAAGCTTCACTGATGACTTGTTTCAAATTGTAGACAAAGTATTGCGAAAAAATTTATCTCACATTAGTTAATATACTGTTCATAGTATGTACAGCATATGTCACAAACAATAATTAAAAGACATTCTGATTGCTATATGTATTTATAGCAATCAGAATATATCTATCAGAAAATTTTCTAAGCATAATCGTCACTACAGTAAAACGCAAATTTAGATTCTATTAAAATACCAAATCAGTTTTTATCACTACAGAAAAACTATGTTTATCGTAATTTGATGCGGACGAAGGCGTAAAACATAGTCAATTAATATCACCTATAAAATGATCGCTACAGCAAAAAGTGTAGGCTCAAAGTTTTAGCTTTTGTAAATTATGCAAATGTGTAACTTGAGACAGTTAAAGTTATTTAAATATAGATTAACAAACCATGACTTGACACCCTCGATCTAGTCTACAGGTGGCAATACCAACATGCCACCGATAAAGATAATTTCAATTAATTTTAAACTTTATCACGACGCAATAAGGTTAAACGAAATTGTATAACCCGCAACACCCACGGCACTAGACTTCTCATACATTGGAATTAGTTTTAAATATTTTAATATGTATTAATGTCAGGCTTTCTACATTATTGGTTATTGGTTCTATCTTTTGTTGGGATATGGAAATTAATTTATATCTTCGAATCTTAAACTAGTTATTGGAACACTTGTAAATTATGTGTAGGCCCAATATGCAAATATTTTATTGTCATGTTAATTTCAAAAGCTTTAAAATAAAGGAAATATGTTAAGTATGTGGACAGACCACTTAAGAGGCAATCATTGTCTTAGTAGATGATAATAAAATGATAAAAATACAATAATAATAAAAGACATTGATTGAAAAGTTATTGAATCGTAAAATAAATTACGAACAGAACGGGCATCATAAAGTTGAAGTTTTAATTTGGATTTTCAGATTAGCTAATTGATCTTTTGAAATAAATATAGGTATATTGAAATAAATATTAATTATACATTTGTGTCATTAGTATGAAAAAAAAATAAAACAGCGAATAATATCCTTTTTCCTTTTGAGGCCAAAAGGAAAAACAGTTTTTTCCTTTTGCCCTCAAAAGGAAAAAACGGAACGTTTATAGTATCACTTTGTTGTTCGTCTCAACCCTTTTTCTTTGTAACTCGTAGCTAAAAATCATATCAAATACTCAAATATTCAGTAGATTTGAGTATTTGATATGATTTTTAAAATCTACTGTACTGTATTTAATATGTTTTTTTTTGAAGCAGTGAAAAAATCAGACTACCTACTTTGCCTACACAATCAAAAGATACAGCTTTTATAACTACTGTTGTTATTTTTAATCAAAACCTAAGTTTTAATGTTATTTTTTTAAATAAGAATGAAACACAGTTTATATTTCAAATGTGTATTAGAATCAACATCAACACTAGAACCGTTTGTATCATTTATTTTTATTTCTTGATTGAACGACAAATTCAAAAAAGGGCGCGGTTGTGTTACATAATAATCGATTGTTAAAAAAATCGATAATTTTTTCACATCCCTATTTGTATTATAACGAAATCTTGCCCTGTTAAAGCTGGCATATTCGTTACCTACGTAACAAATAAAAGGTCATGCACCTTTTTCTTGGAAGTCGATGTGCGGATATCATTATGGTGATCAATCCTTCTTAATTAAACAGAAAGTGTGTTGAATGCTAATATATTATTAATAAATTATGATTGCAGTAATCTCTTTCACAATTAAAAGTAATTACTTTTAATAATGACACAACTTTCTATTGAAGTTATTGCTTTTTCTGAAGTCTTTGCATGGTATTTTTACTTTCTTTATTTCCTTAAACGGTATTCATAGAAGAAATACTTAAAATAGCACTATTATAAAACAACATGGCTGCGGCTCAGTGGTTGTGCACCTCATTGCTCAAGCCGAGTTCGAATCCCGCCAGATCTTTAGTTAATAATGATATTACATGTTTATTACTGAATCCAGTATTCATTATATTTTCATTGTTTGTTAAGTTTCTACTGAACTTAGTACAGGACCAGATTGCCGTGGTGTGAAACCATAAACGTAAGACTGTAAATTATAATCGACATGTAACTTTGTAATAACATTTCACATTTGCAATTTAATATAAAATATAAACAATTATTATTGACACCAAGCACGCGCACTTCTCAACCAAAAGTAATTGAATTCCAAAATATTTATAGTGTCAAAACTCTAAGTGCCAATTTCACCGACACACGTTAAAATTAATCCTTTATTAATTATCATGTTATCCCTCTTGTATTTCCTGTTAATGAATGAGAATGCATGATATTCTAACAAGTTAACACTAGCAAGCGTTGGTGAAATAACTAAGTCCCGATTTCACCAACTTATGTTAGTGTTAACGGCTTGTTAAATTACTATGCTTCTCATTCATTCATAGGAATTACGAGAGGAACAACATGATTTTTAACGAAGGATTAACTTTATCATTGCTTGGTGACACACGCCCTTAGTGTAAATTTCACCAACGCACGTTAAAGTTAATCCTTTATTAATATCATGTTTCCCTCTCGTATTTTTTGTCAATGACCTGGCATGTTATTTTAACAGGCCGTTAACAAGCGTTGGTGAAATCGGGACATAAGACATTAAATACACTTTATAACAATTACATGGTACACTAAACATATTGAAATAATCGCTCCACCTTTACTTGCCTCACTTTGTTCTGTCGTGAACATAAAGTAAATATTTTATACGGTCGTCGATGAAAGTTACGATTTCGATCTCATTGTACTTACAATATTAAAGTTTTGTAATAAAAACAACACTTACCCTTTAATAAGAGCTCGAGAGTTGTTCAATTGAAGTTTAAAGATGCACGGACTCGAAAGAGTTTAATAAGTAGAGGTCTACTTGAAAATATTACGTTTTGTGTCGTACTATTTTCTAATCTGTACACGACAGAGGTTGACTTAAAAGCAATAAAATCGCATATTGCATTAAAAGTTTTTTTTTTTGTAAAAATAGTTAATTTTTGAAATATTGACAATTAAGTGTTTTTGTATTGTTTCCTACACCATTTATTGAATTGTTGAATACCTGATTGTCTGACAAGAAAATCCATCGTCGGATGGGTAAGTAAAATTGAGGTCCTGCTCGGGTGTCTGTCCCCATGTCCCACTGGGTACATCAGAGTAAAAGATGAGAGTGTGTCATTGTGTAATGCCCGCACACTTGGGCACGTATTCTTATTGTTACACTAGACAGTGCTAATCAAAATGTAATCAAATTCGATTAATCTGCAGCTAATCGCCCGTTTGCTGAGCAATATTCAATTACAAACCTCATACAAAATTTCCATCACCTTTTACACCAGCAACAGACAAATAGGTAACCATAATGTTATAAATAATTTATTAATCGCGATTGTGCAAAATAATACATCAAGCCCTCCCATAAACTCTAAACGTAGGCCTTAAAGTTACCCACTTAAATCCCTCTAAACGACTGTATTTTACTGCGCAGCATTTCCATCACAATTGGAAGTCGCTTCTCGTCATTTATTTTAAAGTGTTTGTGGTTCGCCCATCGTGTGTTATCATAAATCTTGTTAAGATCGAACCATAAAGGCAGATAACGCAACACTCGCACCTCAGTGTTACCATTTTATCAGGGGAAGTTTAAATGTCCCATAATTTTCCACACTGCACAATATGCCAAGTTTTTCTTTTCAAATATTAGCAACATATTGATAGTAGTAGCCTGTTTTGACAGTCAAGTAAATTAAGTCTTATAAATAAAAGTGTGACTGACCACACGACAGAAGCACTGATTAATAAATAATTACTACGTTTTAAACAGATGTGAAAAGTTTATCAGTAATAATACAAAATAATACAAAATCGACTTGAGCTGACTTTACCTGAATAAATTCGATCAGAGTACTATTCTCGTTCACGAAATTGATTATGTGAGCTGAAATATTGATCAGATTATCCTGTAAAATACTAAAATTCGACTCATAACGCGTCGCAGGCGCAAGACTTGCGTAGATGGAATTACAAGGAAATTAAAATCATGTTGTATTTATGTAAATTACATAAACTTTTGGTATACTTGTACTGGCATTAATTACATAAATAATATTGTAGCCTAGTGTCTAAATGTTAACTTCTGATTAATAAAAAAATATGAATTCATAATTAATTCAAACGATGAAAACCAATTCCGTCTAGAGAAAAATTAAATGTGAAAAAATGGCGGTCACATATCCTATACAAGTATCACAGTACACATCCTATGCAAGTATTATATTTCCTTCTGAAGTCGGGATAGTTCCTAAGCCTGGCAACACAAAAGATAGCCGTCAAAAGATTGTTCTTAACCCCTCGATGACGAATCGTCAGATGCATTGATTCGATTACCTCTGCTCACTCCTTTATGAACTTTAGTTATTGAAATGCAAGTCATTTTTGGCATCAAATAAAAGATTTTACACATTTTGTACAAATAAAGGAAATTGTAAGGCTTTGCGGATGATATTTTCATTCACTGTGGGTATGATTCTTGTGGGTTTTACAAATATTGAAATGTAACGTATACATGTAATTTACATAATACTATGTTCCTCGATTTCGCTGGAGTAGGTACTGAAATACAGGGTACCCTAGCTTAGGCCGTGTTTCGTTAAATATCACGTTGTTTCTCTCGTAATTCCTATCAATGAATGAGAAGGCATGGTAATTTAACAAGCCGTTAACACTAACATGCGTTGGTGAAATCGGGACTAACGCCCGGTTTCTGAAAGGATGATCAAATTGATCAAATCAGCTAATCTGAACGCTGATTGGTGAACATCACTTCGCAGTCACTGTTTTCACCAATGAGCGTTCAGATAGGCTGATTTGATCAATTGATCAATTTAATCAGCCTTTCAGAAATCGGGCGTTAGGCTCCTTTTTATTTATTTATTTATTTTATTTTTTGTTTCATGTAATTTTAAGTTTACAGAACCAACTATAATATTATATAAGTACTTTGACCAAATTTAATTACAATGAGTAATCACAAAAAAAAAAGAAATCTTTCATCACTTCGCAGTCACTGTTTTCACCAATGAGGGTTCAGATTAGCTGATTTGATCAATTGATCAATTTGATCAGCCTTTCAGAAATCGGGCGTTAGGCTCCTTTTTATTTATTTTATTTTTTATTTCATGTAATTTTAACTTTACAGAACCAACTATAATATACTTAGACCAAATTTAATTACAATTAGTAATCACAAAAAAATGAAATCTTTAGCAAACAGCACCAGTTACAAATAGTTTATTGCGGATTATACTGAATGATCAATTAATTTGATCGACGTCTCGTCTTGATATGGTCACAAAAACGAATTAAAATGCGATATGAATGTTTATCTCGTATACAAATTACTCGTGAGTCATGGGCCGATATAAAAATATAATAATAACATGATAGAACTTGTAACGTATGAAATAGACCAAAAAACGAGCGGAGAAACACCTGGTGAACCTGGTGGACATCCCCCCCCCCACTGGAACAGTTCCCACTCCTCCTTTTTTTTCTTCTGATTAATTGATTAATTTAGGTGTGTTTCCCAAGACAGATTTAGCTTGTCCCTCGGCCACCCCTGAGATCATATCAAAGGGTTTGTCGTGGTTGGCTACCGCTGTCGATCCTGGTTCACAGGAGTTGCAGTGGTGGGAATGTGATGTGGGCGAATCCCCCCCCTGAACATTCATAACACCTGGCTGGGCCCTTATTCAATATGCCAACGTTATTATCACTTGCGAAGTTCGAAAACAAAATGTATTTGACATAAGCTTCGCTAGGTGACATACAAATTCACTATTAAGTACTTTCCAACCTAAAACCTAGATTTACTAACCGTCGAATACTAAAAATCGAAACTTAATCCCAGTATTAAAATTTTTAAAAAGCTACGATTTTTATTTAGGGGCTGCTCAAAACATAAGCAGCCCTTTGAGTGACGCTTCAATCCTCAACTAATAAAAATGTCTCTGTATTTAATTGAACATTCAGTATCGCTAACAAAGGTTATAATTGAGGAGGCAAAAAGTTAAGCGCTGCTCAATGATTGATGTATCGACAACCGAGCCGGCCATTTAACGGGCGGTTAGACACATGTTGGTATGTGAGCGATGCCAGTGCCTTACTAGTATGTTTGCTCGGCCATTGGCATATACATTGTTGTTGTTAGCGCTTCCCAAACTTTTGGAAGAGGAAAGTGGTGGATACGAATAAACAGGGTGTATGAACCCCTGCATAGACTAGTTAAAATATAATATAATGAAAACTTTATTAACATAGATATTATGTTCGCTGTGAATATGTATTTTAAAAAAATACAGATGTTTTGAAAAAAAAAATGTAAAGCTTATTATTAGGTACTGTATTGTTAAACATTTCATTGTGTACTTTAACTAATCCGTGAAAACGTAGTGGAGTGTACAAAAACTTAACTTAAAGATAATATGTAATTTTATTTGTAATTTATCTGAATGCTTGTTTGTTTTCCAAATAAAATAAACTAAATTTATCACTCATAACAAACGATCTGATGACCTTGAAGACCTGAACCGATTTCCACCAAACGTAGCTGAACACTCTCGACTGACTCAACCTTTCCAAAAACAACGCATTAAAATCGGATCATCCGTTTGGGAGCAGATATATATGCGATAGAGACACATAAACATTTACACAGATAACTTATAACACCCAGTCGTTTTTGCGTCGCGGGTTAAAAAAGGAAGAGTCACTATATCATATCCTAAAGTTATAGTGACTGTTCTTTTTACATTCTGAATACAAAAATATTTTTAAGTAGGTAACTTCCTAGCTATGAAGCACTATTGATGTGAGTGAACTATTGATGATCAGATCTCAGCTGTTACACAAAAAACTAGATCAAAATTGGCTCATCCGTCAGGCACACTCACATAACACACAGACATGAATGATGATGATGAATTTCCACCAAGAACCTACAGTACATTCAATAACTTATGTAACATACATTATAATACAAACATACACTACATTTTTCATCCCCAATTTAGCATAAAAGTTTGGGAGGCGCTGGCCCATCAAACATCTTGTGTCGTGATCACAATCAGGTTATTTCGCCGGTAATTATGAGGGGTCAGGCGGGTGGCACGCTTCTCAAACTGTATACACCTACAGAACAGGATTTAGGATGCTATTGTTATATATTATTTATACTTGTTTGGTTTTAAATAAAATGGAAAACATTCGAACGAACTTTTGTCCACGTGAAGTAGTGAGACCTAGTCAAAATAAGACCCAACGCCCTGATTCAAGATTCCATCGCTATTTATCGCTTACGAAGTTCGAAAACGAAATGATTTGACATAAGCTTCGTTAATGATGAGCGAATTCGTGTGTAACGGTAATTAAACGAAGCTTATGACAATTTTCTATAATATGCTAGCTAAGCTATAGCCTTCATCGATAAATGGGCTCTTCGACATTAAACAAATTTCACAAATCGGGTATAGAATAGAATAGAATAGAATAGTACTTTATTTGCATAGAATGTAGGTATACAAAAACAGATGTTAACAAAATAATCAGATCCATACAAACTGCCTTAATTCAAGCATGCAAATGTTGGCTTATAACATGTATTGTATAAAATACAAATAAAAGATCACTAATTTTAAAGTTCATTATCATTTAAAAATTCACTTACACAATAATAACATTTTCCTAATAAAATACTTGCTAATTTCTTTTTAAATATATGGATAGTACCTATAGCTGCAGTTCCTGAGATTCAAACAAACGGAACCCTATAGTAAAGCTAAATATAGAAATAGATTTTACACAAATATAATCTTATATTGTCGTTTGTGTACAAAAAACGCACAGCGGCACAAAGTTTACATTTTACATAGGTACATTGTATTTTATTGAACAATATGTTTAAGATACCACTCAGAATAATTTATTTATTGGTTGTGCGTAGATCCACTACATATGGTAGGTCATCTAGCAAAACTATTCTAAAAGAAGCAACGAATGTTTCGGAACAGACAAACATTTTGTTTTACTGACTAAAATTCAGTATAATGTTAGAATTTAAAGGGACAGGGTATAGACGACCTCCGTAGCGCAGTTGGTTGCGCGCGTTGGCGCTCGAACGAAAGGTCGCGGGTTCGAATCCCGCCGATGGAACAAAAAGTTTTCAATGTTCCTGGGTCATGGATGTGTATTTAATTTGTGTATAATATAATAAAAAAATCTTGAATATAGTATAAAAGTATTAAATATATTTCCGTTGTCTGGTACCTGTAACACAAGTTCTTCGGATACTTAGCACAGGGCCAGATTGACGTGGTGTGAAGCGTCCATAGATATTATTATTATTATTATAACTTGTAGCAATTCCATCGATTAAAGTACCTTGTATTTAAACAAGTAATTGTGAAATTAATGGATGGGCTCTTACTTTACTTTTACTTACATTTATTTATTTATTTATGACTCACCAACAGAATAAAAACAAAAAGGCCTTAAAGATAAAATGAGTCCAAATTTTGCGACAATGAATATGAAATGTCTGATATATTATGATGAACTGAAGATGAATATAAATTATTATAAGTAAGCATAATGCAAAATACTGCTAATATACCTACTAAACCTACTAAAAGTTGTACAGGCTGTGTTGTCTTATGTCTTAAAAAACAAAATTAATTAATCTCTAGTGTAGTAAAAACATCAAACTTATTGTCATGGATAAAAAAACAGTTAAAATGAAAAAAGGTACATACTGTCCAAAAATGATTACTGGTTTATTTGATAAACTTACTAACTAAACACTTAGATTAATCGTAAATGTTATTAACGTCTCAACAAATTATATACAGAAAGGCGAAAGTCAGTAAGTCACGTTTTATGAATTTTTTAACTTAAAAACTAAAATGCAAATTCTATGTTAATTTATCTTAGTAATGTATAAATAGACGCTTAATTTTTGTCACTGATTGGCCTTTATCAACATGATAAATTATTCTCAATACTTTCTGTTTTTGGTCAAAATGTCAGAATAATTTACATTGTAATCCACATGAAATGGCACGTTTTGACCACTTAAGATTAAAAAAGTATACATATTATGTTAAATTACTACAGGTTTACAGTACTGATTCTTAGCAAGAGGCTCTATTGACGTGGAGAATCCATAGATATTATAAGAGTTTAAAAAGAAGATATTCTCTAAACCTAGAAGCCCAATCATATTTAACTTGCTATAAAGCCCAATCATACGTAAAAATGACGTGTAAAAATAAAACTTTAGTATATTCCTATTTTTTCTGGTTATGATCAATTTATTTGCATTAGTTATTAAACTATAGTTTTAATTTATAAACAAAATACATTTTCTATACTTAATATTATAAAGAGGTAACGTTTGATTGTTTGTTTGTTTGAATGGAATAGGCTCTGAAACCACTGAACCAATATGAAAAATTCTTTCACCGTTGGAAAGCTACATTCCTAGCGCTGAACATAGGCTATATTATATGTTTAAAAAAAGTAGGGTTCCTTACTAAAACCCCAAAAATGTAGCCCAAAGTGTAAAAAAACGACCTCCAAAATTTGTTACGTCGTGTGCGCTTCGACAACGGCTTGACCAATTTCGCAATTTTTTTTACGGTATGTTCGTTATTGTCACGAAAAGGTTATTATGAAAGAAAATGTTGAAAAAAATAAGCAGAAAATAAGAAAAAAAAAGAAAATACGTGATGGTCACGCGGGGTTTGAACCTGGGCTCAATCGATTCACGTCGTTGCCAGTTTATATGACACTGGTGTCATGGTAACGACATTGTTTACAAATGGAAAATAAAAATTATGAAATGCTATAAATAACGTATTAACATAAACTTAAACTATTTGGATTCATTAAACTATTTGTCCACCACTAATAAATAGTCGGGTCATTTTAATAGGTAACATTTGACAGTTTATCAAAAATGAGCGACGTAACGTTGTAACGACGACATAATAAAATAAATATTTTCTTTTTGTTAAAACTGCAGAATTTACTAAACTTTATTTAATAATTATTAGATATTTATTGTCAACATAACCAATATGATTTTTTTTACGATTTGCTTTCACTGATAAACGATCTTAAATATAATATACAAATTATGATTTAATGAAATAAACGTCGTGATAATGTTACGTCAGTTAACACTTTTTCTTATTAAACACTAGAGACTTACTCAAAAAATCGATTAATCTTTTAATAACTATAAATATACCTATTTAAAAAAAGTAATTAACTTATAAGTTGTAATAAGAATATATTATAAATGTTAATTTAAAAATCAGATCGAAGGAGTTAGATCCATGGTCATAATTCACGAACAATTAAAAAAAATCGAAAACGTCATGATAAGACGCCACTATGTCTTTTGTCGTCATTTGTCTTTGTGCGAAGTTAACGTCTGTCTGTTCTGTCTTTTTTTTTTCTTGCTACTGAAAACGAAAATGCAATTAAAAAAAAATGTCTGTCTGTCTGTTAGCGTGTCTCTTTGCTCCGGCTAATCTCTGGAACGGCTGGACCGATTTTAACGAGACTTTCACTGGTAGATAGCTAAAGTTATAAGGATTAATTTAGGCTTCTTTTCATCATCATCATCGTTATCTAACTAATGATTACCGAATCGGCTGGACCGACTGTGACGGGAGCATTCACCGGGCGTTAGCTTATGTTAGTTCCATCTATACATCAGCTATTTGTATTAAAGTAAGTCGTGTTAGTTAAATTATATTTTATAACTCAAGAACGGCTTTATCGATATGGTTGAAAATTGGTGAGGAAGTAACTTAGAGCCAGTAGACGGACATAGGATACTATTTATTCCATTTGACAGCGCAGAACCAGCAACGTTCACGGAAGGGTTTGGCGTTGTGGGTTCCGCGTTGCGGGTTCCGGGTTCCCGTGTTGCGGGTTCCGGGTTCCGCGTCGCGGGTTCAGGGTTCCCGTGTTGCAAATTCCGGGTTCCGCGTTGCGGGTTTCGGGTTCCCATGCTGCGGGTTCCGCGTTGCGGGTTCCGGATCCCCGCGTTGTGGGTTCCGGGTTCCCGCGTAGCGGGTTCCGCGTTGCGGGTTCCGCGTTGCGGGTTCCGCGTTGCGGGTTCCGCGTTGCGGGTTCCGCGTTGCGGGTTCCGCGTTGCGGGTTCCGCGTTGCGGGTTCCGCGTTGCGGGTACCGCGTTGCGGGTTCCGCGTTCCCGCGTTGCGGGTTTTGGGTTCCCATGCTGCGGGTTCCGGGTTCCCGCGTTGCGGGTTCCGGGTTCCCGCGTTGCGGGTTCCGGGTTCCCGCGTTGCGGGTTTTGGGTTCCCATGCTGCGGTTTCCGGGTTCCCGCGTTGCGGGTTCCGCGTTCCCGCGTTGCGGGTTCCGGCGTTGCGGGTTCCGGGTCCCCGCGTTGCGGGTTCCGCGTTGCGAGTTCCGCGTTCCCGCGTTGCGGGTTCCGCGTTGCGGGTTCCGCGTTGCGGGTTCCGCGTTCCCGCGTTGCGGGTTCCGGGTTCCCGCGTTGCGGGTTCCGGGTTCCCGCGTTGCGGGTTCCTGGTTCCCGCGTTGCGGGTTCCGTGTTCCCGCGTTGCGGGTTTTGGGTTCCCATGCTGCGGGTTCCGGGTTCCCGCGTTGCGGGTTCCGGGTTCCCGCGTTGCGGGTTCCGGGTTCCCGCGTTGCGGGTTTTGGGTTCCCATGCTGCGGTTTCCGGGTTCCCGCGTTGCGGGTTCCGCGTTCCCGCGTTGCGGGTTCCGGGTTCCCGCGTTGCGGGTTCCGGGTACCCGCGTTGCGGGTTGCGGGTTCCCGCGTTGCGGGTTCCGAGTTCCCGCGTTGCGGGTTCCGGGTTCCCGCGTTGCGGGTTCCGGGTTCCTGCGTTGCGGGTACCGGGTTCCCGCGTTGCGGGTTTCGGGTTCCCATGCTGCGGGTTCCGCGTTCCCGCGTTGCGGGTTGCGGGTTTCGGGTTCCCATGCTGCGGGTTCCGGGTTCCCGCGTTGCGGGTTCCGCGTTCCCGAGTTAGGGGTTGTTTTTTTTAGTTGAATTTCATCATAAACTGTTTTTATGCTCAACGAAGTGGGCAAGGGTCAGCTAGTATATTAATATACTCTTTATTAGTACAATTACAGTACATTACTTGGACCATAGAAAAAAATCAACAAAAAAATCAAACCTCTAACAAATTTTCCCATAATTATAAAATCTTAAAAAAAAACAACTAGTATTAAATGTTTTTATAAAATTAAATCAATTTCTAATAATACCTTATTAGTCTCTTTGAAAAAAAGTCTTTATGTACAGTCTAGACAGATAGCAACATTATTGTGTTCTCCATATATGGCCTTTTCGTATTTGCAACATTGCGCTTTGGTTATCAGCCTTTTTTATATAATCAAAATACACAGTAGAGTCGTTTCTTTAGTTCACGCTCATTGTCGGAGTTTCCTGAACATGTTGGTACCATAGTTTTTAAAATATTTGTTATATTATCCCGTAGAGCCCTCCTCAAAGTTGGTGCCTGTAACCGTTTTTGGATTCAGGACGCCGTCAGATCTATACTTAATTTTTTTACGAATTATTTAGAGCTCATTGGTTTTTCTTGTTTATTTACACTTAATATGACAGTATATAATAAAGGATTTGACAAACGCCATATTCAACATGCCATAAAATACCGTCATCGGCCGGAAATCGGAAGTTACCTCAATATATTTATGGCCGATGGCCGAGAAGCAATATGGATTTTAGATGGCTCTTGTCTGCTTGTATCTTCAATGAAGTCGACTATCTTGTCCTCATTATCACTCCTGTCGTGCTAGGACGTCTTATTCAATTGCAAAATCTACTACACGGAGTCCGAACTCAGCCGAGAACAATCGCCTTAAATTTTCGAAATTTGACAGTATTTCTTCCAGGTTTAGCCGTTGACGATCTTGAAATGTACCTAAAAATATAAATGCTAAATGCAAAATAAAAAAAAATCAATACACTCAAATAAATCACAAAAATATGAAGTCAGAAACATTTGCAAAAGTTACACAAAGCCCAATTATACGTCATAATGACGTGCAACCTCGCTATTACAACAAAATGGCGGCACTTACCCAGCTCATGTACATATGTCCTGAGAAGTCCCAACGACTCCTAAGTACGTTCGAGAATTCACCACGATCCGATGGAAACCGAGAAAGATACAGAGATCTTTCGCCGCGGTGTACGTCAAATTTACGTAGATTGGGCTTCTAGGGTTAAGGTCTAAACTTACGTCAATCTAAGAACAGTTTCTCGAAAAATATACAGGTGTGTAAAAAGAACAGTCACTTTGAGACACAATAATAGTTACTAAATTTCCTCATTTTGGAATTGTATTTTTTTGTCAGAAACTAAAAATAAATATTTTTTCTTTTTTCTATTTCTTATTTTTTTGTTGCAAGTATAACGGTTTTTTTTTAATAATACATTTCTAGAATGAGAAAAAGTAACATAATCATATCCCAAAGTTATAGTGACTGTTCTTTTTACACCCGTTATACCTACGTTTGAATTGAGAAACCTTTTCTGTAGTAGGTTTAAAAAGTTGTTCCAACTAGCGACGATATTTGATAAATTTACTAATTAAAAATCCCGTTACTCGTCTCCCATTGTCACTACAATAATGACACAAACGATTATGTACAATCTTGTACGTCGTGGGTGGCGACCTGTAGATCGTCTTGAGTGACGTCACATCTTGGACATTTGACGCCTTTCAAATGTTTGTACTTTCCTTTTGAGAGTTCTATAAATTAAAATATCATTGTTGTTGTAAAAAGGTGTGTTGGTGTTCGTAATACTAACTAGTGTAGATTGGATGTTTATTATTGATTCATATGTCATTAGTCAAACGAAATTAAACTTCAAAAACTGTTACATGACATTTCGAATTTCGAGCTATTGAAAAAAAGTCCCGAATTACACTATTTTATATAATTGGTAATAGTTCAACAGCTGTTTTATACAAAATATAACTTTATATTTCTATTTACTAGCATAACAAACAGGACGAATTTAGTCCTCAGCCAATTTTAAAAGTAACACTTATGGTATTTTTGTCACTTTCTCTATATTTTTTATTAATTTAATAATTATTGGGAGTTTTCTTCTTTATTTGGGAGTCGGTAAAAATATGATGTTCAGCAGTGGCGCAATATCATTATATAAGTCATATTAGACTGTCAAAATCATAATGCTTTCTTTTGGCTTTATCGTAAACAAAGCAGGAAGTATCGCTGAAATTAATCCCGAGCATAAAATCTATTCCTGTATTCCTGTTTTATATTAGTGCTTGAAACTAAGTCGTCAAGTTTGAGGTCCTGACATAAATCCTAGGTGTGGGCCGCAACACGATAGATCCCCGTTTTTGCACGGTCGGTGTCACATTACTGTGTTTGGTCGATGGGCTGTTTTATTTAACAATCATCACTATCATCAATAAATGGCAGTCGGTGGTACAAAGAGAATTACTGATTATATTATGCTGATTTACTTGACCCTTCGTATTCGTCAAGTAAAAATATAAAAGTACCAGTTATAGTAAATTTGGGATATGATTATACTACCTTTAGTCATTCTAGATTTTTTTACAGAATTATTTTTGTCTTTTTTTGCTTTATTGTTGTGTATGCGACAAAAAGTAATAAACTTTTTATTTTATTTTTATACTCAAAGACTATAAAAATAAAATTAAAAAAATCAGAATTAGAAAAGGTGGTTTCATATCCCAAAGCTACTATATCTAGGCTTTTTACTCCCCATACTTCAGATCATATTGAATCGGAATGGAGTAGGTTCATTACTCGTACATTCAAAACTAAAACTAAAACGAGAGTTTGGCTTTGAAAAAATAACTTTTTGATTCACATCGTGGTCGCTTATATAATAATTCAGCTTTATGAATAAATAGTTTGGCAAATACTGCACTAAATAACAATTGTACTGTCCCTCGAGTACCTACATAGAGTGTGAACGCGTGTAGAGGTAGCATTGATATACGGCTTGCAAAGTGTTGTAAGTTACCGTGACTTTTTGTTTCCTTTATATATGTCGCAGTCATCTAATTGAAATCGCCATTTAATTGACTGACTAGCGTTTTTACCGAATGACGACATTATATTGAAAGACTAAAGGACAACTCTTCAAATTGTTTATTGTAACGTCCAACGTCTTGACTGAACGTCATTTAGTCATTTAGCTATGGAACACCTACTTAGGTGACATTTTTATCTAAATTGCGCTCATACTATCGATAAATATAACTTTGCAAATTCTACTATAAATAATTAACAGATTAATAATATAAAATAAATTCATCCATGCTGTCACTCTATTATATAACTAGTATCGCACTTTAATTTAGATTTAATGAAAAAAATATCAACATAGTGCTATATGTGCGAGCTGTTTGACGCCATATTTGTTTTGGTGACTACTAGCGCCGCAGTGAGTAAAAGTTTCAATAACCTGACTGATTTTGATCCGCTATCTAATTGGACGTTGAGTGAAGATTGTTCAATCAATGTTCGGCCTAGTCTTTCAATTTAATGTCGTCAATCGATAAAAACGCTAGTCACCCAATGAAATGGCGATTTCAATTAGATGACTGCGACATATTTATTTATTTATTTCTTCAAAACTTAAATTCTATCATTACAGGATCATGACCTAATTCGACAGACAAGCACATAAATTTTACATAGTATTGAATAACATACTTTAAATTATAAAAAACAAAATAAATTGCACTTCTTATAAATCTAGATAACATAATAATAAAAATCAGTGTAACATACTATTTTAACTTAGATACAATAAAGTAAGCCGCCATAGTGAAGTCGTTCAATGTACAGCAGAAGACGTCTTTATGCTCGGCTATTGCGTTCATCGTGCGCAAAGCGCGCGTAAGCGGCGCCTGCTGTAGAAGGTTGGTGCGCGCTGCCGGCACCGCTAACATCTGCGGCCGCCGGGCGGCGCCTCCCACCGTATCTATCCGGAACGTATAATCTGAGTTGTTCCAGTACATTCGGATTATGGATTTTGCCTCGAAAAAGTTTAAACAAATAAACCGATAACGAAACTTCACGCCTTACCTCCAGCTTATAATATCCAACCATGCCAAGCAAAAACAATGTTGGGTATAATACAGGATATCCTGGGTAAACCTTGTACAATTTAAAATAGAGGAATCTTACAAATTTGTTTTGTATTTTCTCCAACATCGCTTTATACTTGGCTTCATTTGGACTCCAAACAATGGAATTGCATTCAAGATGACTCTTGACTAACGCTTCATATAAAGCTTCTTCCTTGGCTTGGCGCAGGACGAATCCTAGGTTACGGTAGGCTTTTTATATATATACAACGTGTAACATAAATTAGTGGTAAAACGCTGTCGAAATTAACTACAGAATTTATTTTAATATTGTATTTATATATTTTGAATTACCCAGAGCTATGTATTAAGGTGTATACATATTTTGTACACATTTTTAAAAACAACAATTAATTATCCACCTTAAAAGATGACGTCGAGTCCGAGTTTCTTACGCCGGTTCTTATCGGCGGGCTAGGGTTAACCCGGTGCTACCCTTTTTATTGACTTTTCGAATATTGTAAAGATTAATTTTGAATTTAAATATTTTGATTTTGACTTAATTGATTTTGTCTACATTTATGTATTGCAAAAACTTATAAAACATTTTCAGGTTGATTTTTGCCTTAAAAAAATTATAGGTAAGAGAATAACCAATTGACCATGGTTTTGTATTTTTTGGTAAAGTTCCTAAAATATCGATTAATATTAAACACAACTTTACTAACAGACTCATCGTAACATAAAACACATTTAAATAACAAAACAATTTAGAAGTCCCAGTATTTAGTGTGTTTGTTTAAGTATAGACCCCAATAAGTGACCGTAACTTATCACCGATTACCCACTTTTCTCACCTCGAACCCATAAAACCGAAACCAGACCTCAACTTTACGTTTATGTTGGGATACTGTTACGAAACTTTAAATTATAAAAAATCGAATTTAAAATCCGTGACATTTATGCCGGTAAAAATTATTAAATGTCGATAATCAACGTCTGATTTGTGTATTTTAAAAACCCTAATGTGAACACAATATAATCATTACAATAAACTTTTATTACTCGCACACGCAACCAGTTTCATTAAAATTATTTAATCCTAAGTGTCGTCTTCATTTTATCAAGGTTCAAATATCGATATATTGTTATACCCGGTACTAAAGACTCGGGCGATATCGGAGGATGTACTTCCCTTGTTAACGACTCTCGGGCCAAATAAATTTGTAACCAAATTAGCCCCGAGCGATAAAATTTATTCGAAATCCACGAGAGGAGTAAAAATAACACATTCTTTGTCGGATTAACTCGAGATACGAATAAGATACTGGGCCGCACCTCTCCGCCCGCTTTTAACACTTCCAATTAATAAATTTGATTTCGTTTTTTAATTAGGCCCGTGGCTTGTTTAGGGCCCGGCCGGGTATGCCTCTTAAGAGAAGATTTATTTTATTGCTCAAAGCACAGCATTAGTTTTTTCGAATTGTATCGCGTGCATTAAAAAACCGATGAACTAACTTTTTATAGCGCCAGCGACATAAATTTGTCCCGATTGAGTGTTTAATAAAATTAATGTGTGGTCACACTCATTATACTTGTATCTGGAGAGTTTTTGGAACACTAGCGCATATGTTATATGCATATATCTAAGCGCATAATAATAATATTAGGTCCTTACATATGAAATTGGCGTTTTGTCGTACTGGCCACTTTGATCTTAAATATCTCTCTTTGGTTAGGAACTCCGAATTCAAATTGAAACAGCTATTTACTCATGCATTTGAGTTTTGAAAACCGTAATTCATTTGTTTTTTTCTCTTTTGCTTTTTTTTCTGCGTCACTCATTTCACAAAATGGAAAACTTAAAATATCGCATTATTTACGAGTACGAGTTCCACCGTGGCACCAGTGCTGCAGAAACGGCTCGAAGGATTAATGATGTGTATGGGGGTGGAGTCGCAAAAGAAAACACGGTGCGTTTTTGGTTTCAACGCTTTCGTTCTCGAAATTTCGACCTGCAGAACAAGCCCCGTGGACGGCCGGAGACCAAGGGCGATAATGATGAATTGAAGGCTATTGTGGAAGCAGATCCATCGCAAACCACATCAGAGTTAGCTACAGGCTGCGGTGTTAGTGACAAAACCGTTTTATTCCACTTGAAGCAAATTGGGAAGGTGAAAAAGCTTGAAAGGTGGGTACCTCATGAATTGAGTGAAGCAAACCGACAAACGCGCGTCGACTTCTGCGTTCTCTGGGAATCAGAGTCCGAATGGTTTTTTTAGTAAAGGGATCAATGAACTACCTATAAGATGGCAAAAGTGTATAGATAGCAATGGTTCATACTTTGATTAATAAAATATATTTTAATATGAAAAAATCGCCTTTATATTCCTCCCATACAAAACGCCAATTTCATATGTAAGGACCTAATATTATATAATATAATATCTATGGACGCTTCACACGGATCACACCACGTCAATCTGGCTCTGTGCTAAGTATCCGAAGAACTTGTGAATGACCCGGGAACATTGAAAACTTTTTGTTCCCTCGGCGGGATTTGAACCCGTGACTTCTCGTTCGAGCACCAACTCGCTTAAACTGCGCTACGGAGGTCGTCAAAATATATCTATTAAGGTACCTAAGTTACCCAAAACTCAGATAAAAAATAGGTAGATACATCAAATGCATAATGGAGTATACATTAAGGATTTAAAATACCTGAATGAAAAGTCGATAAAGCTAAAATCTGTATAATTTTAGCGTGGCAATTTGCAAGCCCTTACTAATTACAGTAATAACATGCATGTCACGCATGGGCGACTGCACTGGCAGTTCTTTGCCGAATAACACATTTGCATATGAATTCGTAATTAAAATACACGCTTTTAGCGTTTTGCCGTTGCATTTTGAATCCTATTTCACTTTTGATATATTTTGCAGAATATTTTTTGCTCAAAATGTATCCTGAAAAATGAAAAAACAGGTTTGAGAATTTCCGTCACTGTTACAAGTTCGCCGTTACAAAAGTGCAGATTTAAAATGAATTGTTTCTATATAAACTTGCAGATAAAACAGAGGAGTGTTCTCGAAAAACCACACCGCAAGGAACTCGAAAAAACCACTGAAGTTCATTCGCAAAGACTAATTAATGTACAGAATCAACATTGTTTTCGAAAGGGCTTGACACGGTCAAAGCAAGTTCTCTTCAGACAAAGGACTCTAACAATTAGTGATCTCATTGAAAACGATAGGCCATTGAGATTTAGCATAGCCCTCCGACACGTGGAGCCATATGCTGGGGCCAGACTAAAGGGCGAAGGGGCCAAGCTAAAGGGTACATTTTATGCGGATTAAGGGTTATTGTTTTTTATTTGAGTGTTGTTTTATTCGCTTTCACTTTTTATACGATTGAGTTGCTACGTTTGGGTTTTGGTAGCTGCCGTTGGTGCGTTTTTATTGACTTTGTTTTTGATAGAGTTTGTGATGAATCTAATCTACACTAATATTATAAAGAGGAAAGATTTGTATTTTTGTATGTAACGACTTAACTCAAAATGTAGTGGACTGATTGTAATAATTATTTTTTCATTAGAAAGCTACATTATCACTGAGTAACATAGGCTATATAAAAATCAATTGCTGTTCATTTGTCTCGCTAAAACTCGAGATCAGATTAACTGATTCGGCTATTTTTGGTCTTGAAATATTCGTGGAAGTCCCGGGAAGGTTTACACGGTTTCCATGCTCAACAAAGTGGGCACGGGTCAGCTAGTAAATTTTTTTTTAAATATATTTTATACTAGCTGTGTCCGCGACTTCGTTCGCGTGGTTTTTGAGTGACTTAAGCCGTTTATGTAGCACAAGCAACGAAAGTCCCCAAATGTGAATAATTTTTCTCGTTTTTGCAACATTTCTCACTGACGCTTCGCTCCTATTGGTCGCAGCGTAATGTTATATAGCCTAAATCCTTCCTCTATAAATGGACTGTTACAAACATCTTCAGTCTCGGCAGTGCCCACATCTAGATCCGTGATATTACAATTATGCGTGTTTATTTTATATTAGTATTAATTTCATTGAACTGTTTATTAATAATTTATCAATCAACTGACTGTTATAGATTATATTATTGTAGTTATTTTAAATTATTTAATATTTAAATATGGCAACCCATGACGTCACTTCCATAATATTAAATTGTCATACAATTTATTATCTTAACTAAAGTAAGAATAATTATATAAGATTAAATATATGTTATTAATATTTGTTATTAAGATTAATATTATATAAGATTAATATTTGTTTACCTGATAATCATATTCTATTATATCCGGTATAGGTAATTATAATCATACCGGATATTAAATAGTTCTCATATTGATTTTTGCCCTAACGATTGTCAATGATATATAAGGGTGTAACTCTTCGTTGTCACCAGACTTAAGAATAGATTGATACTGTTATAAGCAGAGACTCTGCCCGATTAAATATTATAAATTTATATATGAAGCATTGCCTATTATTCACGTCCGTAACAGGACTATCCAACAAAAAAAAATTAAATCGGAACCAGCAGTTCCTCGTTCATTAGCGCGTTTAAACACACAAACTCTTCCGCTTTATAATATTAACTAGTATAGATATATATTAGTTTCTTACCAGTAGAGGTTACGGTTACGAACTTACTATATCAACCTATAGAACTATTTTTCAAATTACATTCGCTACAGTAGGCTCTGATTATTGCAAGCACTAAGGCTATAACCTATGTCATATCTAATACGACGATCGTAAGAATTACTTTATAATATTTTCGGAATAAGATGCTGTTTGTTCGCTTATAGTATCACCGGTAGATACACACGCCTGCCAGATTTCTTCAGTCCCGTATCTACTAAAGTCATAATAACTTCTCCCATTCATTTATGCAGTATCACTAGGTAGTATTTTTATGCTCAAGTATGTTCGCATTACAAAGAACATTATCTCTTCCTTAACTCTTATCTGCCATGGTTCGCTGGTTAGAGCTTGGCTCTCGACCCGGAGGTCATATGTTTGATTCCCGCGTTCTAAAAATTTTGTGTTCAAGTTTGGTTAGGACAATGCAGGCTGACCTGATTTATTACAAAAAAGATGATGTGCGTTAGATAGGTATGTTTAAAATTTGTACTGCGCCTAAACTCCCCTTTGTATTGCGCGCATAATTGGGCACTATGAATTTTTTTCCTGCATAATTGTCTGCAACAAAACCGGGCACCGACACCAAAATCGGGTATCTAATGACTACGCAAGTTTATCCACAAGTATAACTAGAGTTTTTTTTTAAATTCTTTTATTTTATTAAGGCCATTATTATCATTTAAATTAAATTAAACATTACAAATTAGTCAACAATATTATCTAGGTCTCTTAAATGTAAGGAATGTAATATATAACTTATCAATCTATCACTGTATTCTATCTTGACATCAGAACTTTCAATATTTTGTAAAAAAATCTATTACATTTGGTCTCAAACATAAATTCATTTCTGAGAGATTCGTTTCTATTACATTCTATAAGTACATGATATAAATCTTCATATCGATCACATACTATACAATTAGGCCTGTCATTTTTACCCATCCGAAAATACCTAGAGCTAAATGTTTAGAAATTGCATCTGCCTAGTTTTAGTCACCTTTGTACACCTACGCTATAATTAAAAAAATCACAGTCCGACTACAAACACGACAACAATGCTTACGAGATTACATCCCGTAATTATGGCTGCAGAATAATTATCACTCAAATCGCGAGGGTAGTTCGACAGATGCACCGGGCTCTCGCGAGGCCACTGTATCGTTAATAATTGTTTTTTTTTTTCATTCTTTTGACTAGCAAAGCCCCCATTCGTAATTAGCCATCGGTGTAGCTCTGAATAATTACGCGAACCAGTTGGACAGCGATTTCGAGGGTCCTTCGAGCTTTTGATACTGTTGCTTTGTCTCGTAACGGATTTACGGATTATAGTCATAACTTTTGTTACGCGTTTTTTATAGTATATTTTTTTATTCATAGAATTATTGTCTTAGCATTTAATATGAAACATGTATAACGGGTGTAATAAGAATAGGCGTTTTAACTTTGGGATATAATTAAGTATGATCTATGAAATTTTTTTTTTGCTTTTTCGTTATTCTTGGGACAAAAAAATAAAAAATGTAAAAAGTTAAAAAAAAATAGTTTTTAACAAAAAAAAAAAACATAATATCCAAAATGAGGAAAGGTAGTATAATAGTATCTCAAATTTATAGTGATTGTTCTTTTTACACACAGTTTATAGGCTGTTGCTTTGTCTCGCGTAACGGATTTACGGATTATAGTCATAACTTTTGTATCACGTTTTTTATAGTATATTTTTTTATTCATAGAATTATTGTCTTAGCATCACGTATAACGGGTGTAAAAAGAACAGTCACTTTGACTTTGGGGTGTAATTAATGTAATGATTATGCTACCTTTTCTCTTTCTTTAAAAGTGAACCGAAACTTTTTTTATCAGTCAAATAGGTGAGGTTGGGTTTGAGATTATTTAATTTATACGGGCCTAAGAGCCTGGTATTTCGACTCTATTTGCGAGCGTATCATTTCGCGTCTTACATCTAGAAGTGGTCGCAGACTGAACATTTCGAAAAAAGCATAATATTACAGCTTCAGAAGCTAAGCCACCAAGTCCGTTGTAGCGTGTGGGAAATTTTTTAGGATCGATTTAACCTTTTCGACATCCTGCACCAAATATGGCAATCATGATATTATTGACATTTCCAACATAAATTGAAATACACAGGGATTCTAAACATGTAATAATATTTCACAAATTAATTACTCGTGACTTGTTTAAAGGACTATAAGTTACAGACTAGTTTTTCTACGCGTCTTCGACTGGTTCCAAACTAGATCCGCCCACGTTCTTATCACTCCTAGATATACATCTCCGGAATGTGAGGTGTGTCGTTGATAATATTTAATTGAGACATCATAAATGTCAATACATTTAATTGTATAAAGTAATTGATGGTTGAATATTTATTATATCCTACCTCTAAATACTTCTACCATAGACCACGCTACGTAACGTAGGTACACAAGAAATATAATGACGACCTCCGTAGCGCAGTGGTTTAGCGCGTTGGTGCTCGAGCTCGAGGTCACAGGTTTGAATCCTGCCAACAAAAAGTTTTCTGTATTCCTGGGTCCATGAATGTGTATTAAATTTGTATAATCTTACATAATTATGTTTATAATATACAAGTATTAAATATATTTTCGTGGTCTGGCACCTGTAACACAAGTTCTTCGGATACTTAGCACGGGGCTAGATTGACGTGGTGTGAAGCGTCCATAGATATTATTATTAATGTGTACCATAATGATTATGGTATTAAATGATGTGAAACAAAGTTTTGCGTATAAGCGTCAAACGCAACTCCTAACTTAGATATTTTATTGAGACGATTCGTGCATAAATTATGATTTATATATTAAATTGAAAGTCTTTAATAAGTATATTAAATTTAAATTAAACTATTCAACACGTAGGCAATAATATTTATCACCAAATACACACCGAACAAAAAGATTTGCATGTTCCTGCATGTATAACCGCGTAACAAGCTTATAACAGAAGGAATTAATGATCTTCCGACTTCAGAGCAATTAACCCTTTACAATTCGTCACATTTAAATATTTTGACCCCCGCGAAGGAGCATAATCCATGTTCTACATTCATATTTATTTCATCACGCGTGTAAGCGGCCTAATAGAATAACGCTATTGTTAGGGTTAGCCCACAGATATAATATATCTGAAAGGATAGAATACACTTTTTTTACAGAACGTTTAGTGCGATTGCCAAGTCAATCAACTTGTTTATTTAAAACATGAAAGATTATTATTAACTAGCTATTCCCGCGACTTCGTTCGCGTGGTTCTTGAGCGACTTAAACCGTTTATGCAGCGCACGCAACGAAAGTCTCCCCGTTTTTGCAACATTTCTCACTGACGCTTCGCTCCTATTACTCCTAGTGGTTGGTTGGGTAGCTTAAAGCTTTCCTCTATAAATGGACTATCCAACAAAAAAAGATTTTTTCAAATTGGACCAGTAGTTCCTGAGATTAGCGCGTTTAAACAAACAAATAAACAAACAAACTCTTCCGCTTTATAATATTATTATAGTATAGATAATATTGATTAAAATATGATCACTATGAGCTGATGATAAACCGACCGATTAACCCCTACTTGGCATAACATGCATCTCACAACTTTTTACAGTAGAAGAACTAAGTAGCCAGACTTGGCAGTTTTTACAAGTTACGTTTTTGATGGGATTAGATTTTATGTGACTGACTAAAATTGACTGAAGACTATTCTTTCTTATCTATTCTTTCTAAATAAAATTTTAATATTTTAAAACATAAAATTATCCTTGCTAACTGTTTGTTTTCAAATGGTCCTAGTACCTCAATCACGGCAATCAGATTAAAAAAATATGCGACATACATCTAGTTGCAGCATCTATGTACTATATATCTATGGTTTAACCCTTTCGCGGGTGCTAAGAGAAAGGATTGTTAATGGTCTTATTCTGGCTAATGATGCCCCTGCTGCAGTAGGGTTGCGAGATGAAGAGATAAGTCACTTTATGAGTTCTGTAAGGGTGGGTATATTTATTGTAATTTCTGTATTAATTACATGTTTAAAGTTTTAAACGGCAGATTGTAAAGTGGATTTATGTTTAAATTATGCGGGTATACCTAGAGTACGGGTTCGTACATACGGAAGTATACTTTTTTGTTGAACCAAAATATTACACAAATATACTTTACAAAAAAATGCCATTATTCAGAAGTTGAACAAGAGCTTATAAGTAATGACTTTACATAGCTACAATTAAACTGACACTTAATATTATAAAGCGGAAGAGTTTGTTTGTTTGTTTGTTTGAACGCGCTAATCTCAGGAACTACTGGTCCGATTTAAAAAAATATTTTTTTGTTGGATAGTCCATTTATAGAGGAAGGCTTTAGGCTATATAACATTACGCTGCGACCAATAGGAGCAAAGCGTCAGTGAGAAATGTTACAAAAACGGGGAGACTTTCGTTGCGTGCGCTGCATAAACGGTTTAAGTCGCTCAAAAACCACGCGAACGAAGTCGCGGGGACAGCTAGTCTAAAATAAAATGAAATTTTTAATGGCGTAATTAAACCCAAGAAATATATATTTATAAACTCTCTATTTATGAAATCCAGGAAAATTAAAATTTTAATGGCGTGTTGGAATAAAATCCAAGAAATATATAACTATAATAATCTATGTATTTATTAAATCCAGGAAATCATTAGATACATAGGTACCTACTGTAGTTTTAGAAAAATATTACTTTAATTGTAAAACAATGGCGCAAAATCTTTGATAATGCTTCGCAGCCCGTGGTTACTTATATTTCCTAAGTCCCATTTTAAATATAACAAAAGAACAAAAAATCGATAATCCCTTATTAATATTCCACGCATTCAGCTGCAGATTTAAATAATGAATTTTTGGGATATTCGACCAAAAAAATCCTAATTGCATTTGATTATCGCCCTAACAAACAACCCTTTGGCTGAAAAAATGGCTTAAGGGCTGAAGTATGATAATGATCATTTTTTTCTTTCTCCGCATGATTGCCCAAAATGGCGTTTAAGAAAAAACATATCTTTTGTTCTGATCAAATGCAAATATAACAGATGCGCTCGTGCCGGGGTCTTATATTTGTTTAATGTAAATATATTAGGGCTAGATCTATCTACATTATGTAGATTAGATCGACATAATAAAATGCTTTTTCTCATCAAACTGATGAGGTTTTTAACCGACTACGGCGATGAAGAAAAAGGAAAATATTATTAAAATATTAGAAAATAGTGTTGCAAGTATGATTTCCCAAAAAAGTACGGCTGGCTCTCTGAAAAGGTACGGTTAGTAAAGGTAGGTTGTTAAACCAAAAGTACGGTTTAGCCAAAATATTAATAGTCTACCCATAGTAACCCATTTATAATTTATATGGTACGAAAAAGGTATGGTGCACACTGTGGTACGGCAGTGGTACGGTTGTATGACAAACAATTTTATAATACAATTTTGGTACGTTCTGGCAACACTGATTGTTTAGTATATACATGTGTATCTATGTATAGTTGATTGAGTATACTGTTAGTTCTTGATGGAAAGTCATGTATGAACATAAACAAAAGAAGAATTCAATGTAATATGGAGAAAAAAAAAAAAAACTAGCAGAGGCCACCCGAGACCACAGAGCAGGGGCTTACTCCCGACACAATCGAGAACCGAATCCGTTCGATATCAGTGGTTTTTCGTACTTTATTTGGTGAATTACTTTACTACTCAGGATAAACTAATCAGGATAAAGAAAATTATTAGATCGTAACTTTTTGTACTCCCGATCATATCAATCGACTGAGAATCAAAATAAACAAATGTCAATTTATTAGGAAGTACGCGGCACGATCGTATCTGAATCAAAATCAAATCAGTTTGGAGAGTAAGGCCTACCTTGCTCAAAGAGCATTATATCGAACGAGGAAATTCTTTGAGCCTTCTGGGTACTCTGGCTGATGGGGACTACCCAATAAAAAAAAATAACCCCAATTATTTTTTATTTCTAGCTTTAATGGTTATTTAAGATTTTTTTATTTTACTTTTAGTTAGTAGCTAGTTATAATTGTAATTATTATAATAGATAATTTTTTTATAAACGTGTAAATGGTAGTAATCAGTGGCGATTTTTTTTATTCAAAAATTATAAAAAGAACAGAATTCAAACAATAAAAAGTATTAATCAATGTTCTCAATTTTAGTAATTAAATCCTCTAAAGTTTTATTACTTTCAGTTGCTTAATATTGTAGGAAGTTTGAACTTTTGCGTTTAATTAAGAACGTAGGTACCTTCAAAGCTTTATTAAACTTATAGGATAATAATACAGAGTGCAAAAAAAACAGACACGATAACCTTATTTTTCTGATTCAATAAAAGATTTTTTTTTCATTTTTTTTTTGCTTTTTTTATTATTCTAAACATAATTTGTAAAAAGTAATTTTTTTTTTATTTTTTAACGAAAAGCAATAAAAATACTTTTCTATATAATATGAACATTTAAATACTAATATATTCCAATATAGATCTGGAACAAACGTTATCGAACATGATCAGATTAATGAGAACCATTAATTACGATACAGTAATTATAATGAAATAATAAAACAACACTGATTGATCTCGTTTATATCTAAACTCGTTTATATTTTATAATAAATTACACTATTTAGTGTGCGATAAATCAGTTTCTCGTCTACAGTTGACGTCGACGTAAAATTTATAGATAAATAATCGTTGGTAAATATTGAGTACACGGCCTACACCTTTGGTTAGAGCGATTTACACTTTTGCAAAGAGACTAGAGAAGTATAGTTCTAGCATATTATTAGCAAGGTATATTTCAAGTACATTCCATTTTGATGTTACACATTTTAATAGACTACTACAAAAGCAATAATAGTTTAACAACATTTTTAACGAAAAATTCACGACTATGACATTGTTAAATATGGTGTACGGATAGGAGTTTGTTGCCGTTACGCCCAAAACGATTTCATTTGTCGCAGAAGATATCATAATAACAGAATGGCTGTCCTTTTAAAGCTAATTAAATTATTTGCATTAGTTTTTCAAGCAATAAATGAGATAATTAGGTACCTATACCAGGGCCCTGATTCAAAATGCCATCGTTATATTTTATCGCTTACGAAGTTCGAAAACAAAATGTTTGGGATTTGACATAAGCTTCGCTAAATGACAAGCGGATTCGTATGTCATTTAGCGAAGCTTACGTCAAATTCCATAAATTTTGTTTTCGAACTTCGTAAGTGATAAATAGTGATGGCTTGAATCGTAGCCCGGGAAACAGATCGTTTCACTTGACGATCTACAAGGCCTCGGTTTGGTATCAAGTAGAATCTATGAGTTACATATCGTTGTGCGATTATGATCCGGTTTAGATAAATGTTGGAATTTCTAATTAGTTGATTATTTCATTGGTCAAACTCAATGTACGGCACACGTGCTTGTTCACCTGTTATTTACTGCTCCACTACTTGTAGGCTGCGGCTTTTTCCACGGGAATTGAGTATAATATAAATCTATCCTACAATCATAAGCTAGATGACTTATTATTGCATACGTTTTAGTTAGTTTTAAAAGAAACAGCACATATATTTATATATATTTTTTAATATATTTTAAAAGGTATATTTTGCTACGACAAATGGTTGTCAATAATATTTAGAGAGCATACTATTACATTTAATTTAAAACAAAAACTTTTGTTTGTTATGTAAGTCCTTCATACTTTTATTAATTATTAATTAATTCCTTGAATTTTAATGAACAAGATTGCGCGCGACTGCATCTTCTCAAAATAAAATGCCGCCGTAATCGTACATTTTGTTGCAATAAAAAGTAAAAATATGACCTTCTGCATGTCAAGATTAAATTTCGTCAAAATCGGTCTGTAAGTTTTGGGACCTCTAAATGCAAACAAAGACAATTAACTATTGACCAAATAAATGTTTGTTTCAATTATATGCGAACAGTCGCAGGCGTTTTGAGATATAATATAAACAAATTAAATGTTTGTATGTTTGTCTTTTTGTATGGTATGCGCGGGCGCAGCGGGACACTTATATCAGCTATCTGGTCGGCCCATTGTATTCATACAAGTATTTAATCCCTACACCTTCGAACAAAGGTTGAGCCCTTTTTATGTAGCAGGCGAAACGCGTGATATTAAATATAATCATCATCTGGGGCCTAAGCAGGAATAATTGACAGAATATGACAACTAGGTATTAGTAGACTCCGGGGTATAGTGGTTCAGAGCTTCGCTCTCGACTCGGAGGTTGTGGGTTCGATTCCCGCGTTAGAACCACAAAAGATGTTGTTTTCAAGTTTGGTCAGGACAATGCAGCATCTGATTGACTGATAAGAAAGATGATCCATGCGTCAGATGGGTATGTAAAAAGTCGGTCTTGCGCATGTCCTCTCACCAGTCGTGTCTGTTAACCGTTTCACTGGGTTATGTGAGTAAGAGGAAGATATAGTGTCCTTGTGTATTGCGCACACAATTGGGCACTATAAAATGATTCCTGCATAGCTGGCCTGATTTCAACGAAATCGTTGAGGAGTTTATTTTTATTCTTAAAAATATTGTATGAAAATTATGACAGCGCTCGTTTGTATTCGCCACAGAAGAGTAAAAGAGGTTTACCTCTTTATCTGTTCTGTGGTATTCGCAAATGTTACGAATACGCATCTGTCACTTGATCATACTGTGAAATTACAGTAAAATATATTTGAACTAGCAGGATAAATTGACAACAACGTTATCGCATGAAAATTTAATAGGTTTGTTTTCATACAATTGTGGACTGGGCTGATTACTAAATTAGAGAGTGGTCTTCAACAAAAAGATTACCATAGAACCTATTACACCTTTTTTGATGTCGCAAGGGAAAGGCATTACGCATCCCCCAGGGAGGGTCCCTAGGGGTATCTGGGACTCCCGGCTCGGTACGGCCGGTTTACCCATTAAACCACTTGCGGATGGCCATCAGCCGTTATGTTGGGTGCCCTGGATCTGTCAAAACACAGGCATGACTCCCCCGACCGGCCGGTTCACCTCTATAGGGAAGTCGTGAACCGTCTGTATATATTATATTAAATTGTTTCGGATTGACCGCTTGTTTCGGATAATTTCGGTTACGGATATTACATTTTGGTTTCCTTTTTACAGTAACAAAACTTTAATTTCTCGATTCGGTTACGGTTACGGATAATTTGTTATATCGGATATGCGATAGTTTCGGTTACGCTCCGGAGCTCCCTGCATCTAATTAAGAAACCGCAAAGGACCACCTACCTAACTTAGGGCGTGTTTCACCAAGCAATGTAAAAGTTAATCCTCCGTTACATATCATGTTATCTCAATCGTATTTCCTGTCAATGAATGAGAAGGCATGGTATTTTAACATGGCGTTAACTTTAACATTGCTTGGTGAAACACGCCCTTATGCTAACCAACTTTCTTTGACTGACAAAAACAAGGTAAGAACCATCTCCTACCTTAGCGTTCACAGTCGACAATATTATCTTAACTACCAATAACAAACAAGGATTTAATCAATGACATTATAAAAATAGAGGCGACAACAATGGCATACCGATCTTCGATTAATGACAGAGGGTACAGTGCGCCATGACACTCGTACACTAACACTATACTAGTGACACACCTACACCTACTTAGGTGACATTATGTAAATACGACATTATGCTGAGTAAGATTCGTTAGGTGAAGAAACACATGTTGTTTTATCTGTGTCGAATTTGATTCTTTTTTCAATTTTAATTGTGTTTCTCGTTGAGATGAGAATCCAGTAAATGAAAATAACGCCACGGTAGTTGAGTGGTTTGTCTCTCGACTCGAAGATCGTGGGTTTTTTTGAAACGACTAAAAATGTTGTTTTCAAGTTTAGATAGATCGATGCAGGCCTATCACCTGCAGGTCCCCGACACAGTCGAGAAACGAATCAATTCGATCTCAACGTCTTTTTATTTGGTGGATTGCTTTCAAAATAACCAGGATAAAGAAAATCGTTGGATCGTAACTTTTTGTACTCCCGACCATATCAATCGACTGAGAATCAAATTAAATCAACGTCAATTAATTAGGAGTACGCGGCACGATCGAATCTGAATCAAAATCGAATCTGTTTGGAAAATTGTAAGGAAAGTAACAACGATATTTAAATTTTTAAATACTAACTAATAACTATTCCTACTTGTCACATGATGGTTTTCTAGTTGTGAGGGTAGGTAGATACTAGGTAGAAATATTCCTTCCAGGTTCCAGAGTAGCTTGTAGAGTAGGTGTAGATATTGTTGTAGTCGTTAGTGTATTTATTTATTTAATAATTAAAAAAAGAAAAGGTTCAAAATTTTTCCAATATTAAATTTTAAAAAGTAGTTAAAGAACGCTTGTGTGCTAAAGCTTAATATATATTTGTATTGATTTAGATTTTTAATGATTGTACATCCTGAGAATAAGGTGGGCAACGTTAATGGCTGCTTATATTTATTTACTATATGTATCCTAACTTTTATAATATTAATATAGAATAAGTAAAATTGTAGAAATATACTTTCAAAAATATAAATTTTTCATCTCTTTGCTAAAAGATGGCCCCGTGCGAGTTTCGAGTGTTGACTTTTTTGGAAATAAAGCTTTATTTATTTATTTATTTTAATCCATTCAAAAAGGACGAAATCTTATTTTTACTTTACGTACTGCGAATGAAAACAGAAATAACCACGGAACCCCGATTTGTCTATCCCGTCGAATCTTAACCACACAATGGTCCGATTACAAGTCGTTATCAATAGGTATACCACAAAAACCTCCGTGGGCGCGAGAAAACAATAGATAGTCTCTCCTGCTCTAATTTCAAAGATCAGATAAGAATCAAGAGTGATTTGATTAATTCAAACAAGGCACAAAGAATAGGTAGGGTTAGGTGTTTTTTTGCTTACGTGTGTAGATAAGTATCTGTGTTTGCTAGTTATTAATCATTGGTAATGAATTTATAATGATGGCTCGATTATGAGAACAAGTAATTGTTTGTTCTGTACAAAATTAAAATGTAATTTGGGGCCAAGTGTGTGTACCGTATGGCTCCAATATGATTAACTAGCTGTTCCCGCGACTTCGTTCGCGTGGTTTTTGAGTGACTGAAGCCGTTTATGCAGCGCGCGAAATGAAAGTCCCCAAATGTAATTAATTTTCCCCGTTTTTGCAACATTTCTCACTGACGCTTTGCTCCTATTGGTCGCAGCGTAGTGTTATATAGCCTAAGGCCTTCGTCTATAAATGGACTATCCAACAAAAAAATAATTTTTCAAATTGGAACAGTAGTTCCTGAGATTAGCGCGTTTAAACAAACAAACAAACAAACTCTTCCGCTTTATAATATTATAGTATAGAATATGTGTGTACTGTTATTGATGTAACGGTTATAAGAGAGTTCTAACGTCTCCCTGGTCTAGTGGTAGGTACAGAGCTTCGCTCTCGACCCGGAGGTCGTGGGTTCCCGCGTTGAAACAACAAAAATGTTGTCTTCAAGTTTGGTTAGGACAATGCAGGCTGATCACCGGATTGTCTGACAAGAAAGATGATCCATGCGTCGGATAGGCATGAAAAAGTCGGTCCTGTGCATTATCTCCCGCCTGTCGTGTCGGTTATCCGTCCCACTGGGCTACGAGAGTAAAAGAAAAGAGAATGATGTGTATTACGCACACACTTGGGAACTATAAATAAATCCTGTAGCTGGGTGGTTTCAATGAAACCGGCCACCGTCACCGAAATCGGTGTGGGAGGTATTATTATTATTATAGGAGAGTTTACCACAGCTCTACTTAGTATTAAGAATAAAGTGTAAAAGTCAAATATGATAATATTTTTAAATTGTTTTAGAGTTAATAAAAAATGTTTTGCTAGAGGTAAAATACTAAAACTTTAGTTACATTAAATGGCAGTCCAGTCAACTTGTCAACCAAGTACCTACTACCTACTAACTAAGGGACCATTAATTATTATCATTCAGCTTTCTAAATCATTTTTATTATTCAACTAATTTAATTCTAAATAGTAACTTTGTGGAAGTTAACTGTCTAGAATTAAAAACTGACCTTACTAATTTACTAAAAATACAGTTTCCTGAACTCAACAAACAAAAATAACTAAAAGTTAAAAACTATAACCCGACTACTCAAATAATGTAGCTTATGTTCCGAAACCATTGACACGTCATTCATTAGATCGAATCATTAAGCGCTCACACATACATAAATTATACATAGTCTGAAAAAAAATTGATTTTCCCGTAATTGTACAAAACAACTTAGGCAGTTAAAAGGCATTAAACTGAAAAAAAGTCTGAAACTTTCTTGATGAAAAATATCGGAATTTGAAAAATATCGGAATTTTATCTTTCAATCACAAAAAGTCATTCATTAAGAGTCTATGAGGGTCCCGAAGTTTGTTGAAAGCTGTTATGAAGGCGATCAGCTCACTGAAGCCCTATCAATTATGCTAATACCTTGTTTAATTTCCTGGCCAGGATTAACCGAGCCCCTCTTAATAAATTTGATTTATTAGACACAAAAATCTTTATTATAATTAGAAAATTACGATTCATTAATCAGGTGACAATATAAAATCCGCGACAGTATACAAATACATAGGATTTTATATTTATGCGCTGGATTAGATATACAATGTTTTTTCCGTCAAGTGAATAACGTAATAATATGTTATTAAAAAACGAAGTTAACAATTTAATGTACTTTACACTGAACGAAAAGTATTGGAAAGCGTGCAGTAGAATTAATCATATTATTATTATCGCTAATATGAATTAACATAGCCAGACTAATTGTTTGTAAGGTTTACTTAAAACATGAATTCTTACAGTATAATATAGCGGATACATATTACGCACTTGAATTGAAGAATAAGATAACTATAAACTATTTACTGTACTTTACACTGAACGAAAAGTATTAGAAAGCGTGCAATGGAATTAAAGAGTTCCGAACAATTGAATTACTAGAATTTTCCCGTCGGTTCCCTCGAACAAAGGCGGTATTAAATACGTAATTATTCACATTTACTTGGCGTGCGAGGTTTTAATTCTATCGAACGTTAATTCTAGCTGAACTAATTGTTTCTGTTTTCTTCATCGCACCCACTTTTTTGTTAGACGTTGAATAATTCATAAACGCATGTACCGAGTAATTGTTTAAACACCAATTACGAGTGTTGATTGTAATTCGTACATAATAATTTGTAGTTGTAATTAAAATGTTTTGTTTGGTAGCCATTATTAGATACGCCTACATAAGTATAAATTACGCCGTTTACACAATTTTATGAGCTTCTTTTATTTCGTGTTTGTAACTTTGTATAGTTTACATTTGCATTTTACATAACTAATAACTTGTCATCTACAAGCCTTGCCGTGATCGAATCTTACCTGCATAGTTAACTTTATAAAGGGATCTTTTGCCTCTCAATGTTGTGTTGTGAGTTGTGACAGATTGATACTCAAAGATTTTGCTTTAGATACGGATGAATATTAAAAAAAACATAAAATAAATTAACCGCTTTGCTAATTATTATTGACTATAGTCCCAGCTCTATCGATACATATTTTATTGAATGTACTGAAGATTCTTGATGGAAATACATATTATATAGTAATAATACACTAAATACTTGCACTTTTTTCCCACTTTATTAGTTATTTTACAAATTATTTCTTAAAATACACGATATCTATCGATACAGGTTAATGTTGTTTGTAGGTTACTGTGGGCTCCTCGAGACCTCATAGGTTGTTAGTAGCAGCCAGATTCATTTCAGTATTCGGCTGTTAGAAACGATATATATGTCGGCGGGATGGCGCTTCAGTCGTGCAACATGTCACCTGTAACTGTCATCTGTCTACGAAACGTCAAGCTATGACTTTGACAGCTGTCATGGCTTGGGAGTGGTCTATGCTCGTTTGAAATGACACATAACAGTGGGGTGTCAGACGGAACGGACGTGAGCGCAGAACTCTCCGCGTTTCTGATCGTTATCCATTTGCATCCACGACCTGAGTTAATATTTTAAAGTGAAACTATGTTATTGTACAAACAATATACCAGTACTGTATGTGCGGCCTATTATTTCCTGACGATACAAAACAATCATTACGCCCACAAAATACCGCACCTCCGTTATCAGAAGCGAGATGTAACCCGGAAAAATCAAGATAGATTATAAAATTGATGGATTGGATATGGCCCTGCTGACATTCAGATCACGTTGAGACGGAACAGAGTATATTACGGAGCCTCCACTACCAAATCCAGCATGCTATATGCATAGCAGAAAGACGAATGATGGGATTACAGCGCTGCTGACGATGGTAACGTGCTGACAATGGGAACGTGACGATTTACAATAGAACCACGTTATTATGACAAGATTGACGTGGCTAGTCAACGACAGGTCTTGGTTATAAGCTTGGTGGATTTGGTAACAGGTGGTAGCAATCTTTTTATTCCTCGTAATAATTTGGAAGCCTTCAAAGTAAATACAATTTCAAAGTTTCCATGAAATTGCTTGCCCAAAAATCTAAATAAACTTGAAAAGTTTAGTGTTCGTTTGTATTGCTGTTTTGTTTTATTTGTAGATGGACAATACACTGGGATAGTGCTTGACTGGACGATGCATAGCCTTGCATAGCTTGCATGCTTGCCCGATGCATAGAACGAGCTTTGCTGGGTAACCAACCAACGCAGATGAGCATTGTGTATCTTATGGACTTCTCTACTCGCTTCGCAAAGATGTGAACTGGTTGTATGAGTATCATTACTTATTTCATTGTAAAGTTCAGAATTGGTCTGGTTTTATAATCACAGTATTATTAACAGAAAAGAGATTCAAAGTAAAAGATCTTACAGTATTTTGATAATTAAATTATGTGAGTTTTAAAACTTGTTATTATACAAGCTATATTCTTATTAATAGAGTGAAATCAACACAGTTAATAAAGAAGAAATCAAAGTTTGATTTTAATGATAATAATTATTACTACACAACAAGTAGTGGTCTTATCTCTGCAGGTGAGCGCAAATTGTAAACAAACAGGCTTATACAATAACAATTGACATGTTCTTTGTAAATATTGTTTACATGATAGTAAGTAGGTAGTTTGAAACTACATACTTAAATGTAATTTTCATTGGTGAGCTTAAAACAAAAAAATAGTAACTTTAAATAATGTCTAGTACATTGTTAATTATTCCTAAGCTGGCTATAAAAAAAAAATTATTAAAGTAAATTCGGAATACATATTACCTACAGATTTATCAGAGTATTACTTTTTAGAACAATATGCGATATGGAATAGTTTAAAATTCGTCTAACATGATAATATTGTTTGTGATATGAGTTTTATGGAATTAACACATTTTAATTTCATGTTTCAGAAGTTACTGTATGTAAGCTGGTACTAATGGTGAACAAGGCATCACACACTCAACGGTCCAAGAGTCACAGAGGCCGTGGGCTGTGGCTGAAGAAGAGGAGCATAAGAATGTTCTCCAATGGACTTCAGTGAGCTTCGGCGAACTTGGTTATCATGCGAAAGGTGGTAAACGCACTTCAGAGTCTTCTGGTATTATGAACGCCTCCATGGTCTAGTGGTTCAGAGCTTAGCTCTTGACCCGGATTCGTGGGTTCGATTCCCACGTTGAAACAACAAAAAAAGGTTGTTTTTAAGATTGGTTAGGTTACTGCAATACTACTACAATGCAGACTGATCACCTGATTGTCTGACAGGAAAGATGATCCATGCGACGGATGGGCATGTAAAGGGTCGGTCGGTCGGTCCTGTGCCTGTTCTCTTGCCAGACGTGTCGACTTACCGTTCCGCTGGGTTATGAAAGTAAAAGGAAGAGAGAGTGCTTCTGTGTATTGCGCACACACTTGGGCACTATAGAATAACTTCTGCGTAGCTGGCCTGGTTTCAATGAAATTGGCTACTGACGCCGAAATCAGTGAGAGGAGCTATTATTATTATTATGAACGACTTTGGGGTCCAGTGGTTTAGAACCTAGCACTCGACTTTGTGAGTTCGATTCCCGCGATAGTACAACTAAAAATGTTTATTTTTGTCAAGGTTAGTGAGGACAGTGCAATCTGACAGTTGTTATTGTGTGACTCATACTGTAATAGCTTTTCTTCATCAAATCAGTTATGGAATAAGAAGGAATGGAAATGAAATTAATTTACTGCATAGTGATTTTAGATTTTGATCTTATTGTTATTCCCGATATTTAAACCTCCATAGCTTTTGATGTCCTCTTCTGGACATTTGCATCCCTCATAGTGTTCTATGGGAAGTAGTTGCCTATACTCGCTACACTTGGCAGGCGGGTCCGCGGGCGCAATTTCCAATTTTGTTGTATTCCCTCTGTCGCTTTAACGGCAAGAAAAAAAAATGGTTGCTGGATGGATGAAAGCTGCTATTCTTTCTCTGACTCCTCACCGATAAGGAAACCCAAAAAGAACTTAATTTTACATAGTCTGGACATTTTTTTGTGCTGTTTCATTTTGTGTACAGATGGAGGTTGGGTGTTCGAGCAATGCTAGCGACGACGCGACGCAACGCAACGCGACGACGCGACGGAGCGTGGCGGGCGGTGCTGTGCGGCGCGGTGGCGCGACGGCTAGGACTTTCCGCTATGTAGTCTGTACTTCGTTGAAGTATCAAATTCGAAACAAAGTTTATCTGGTGAGCGTAATTGTTTATCTCTTGACTGTAGTGTGAAAATTTGGTACAGTCTTGTTTGAAGCCTATTTACGAAATATTCATTTCGATGATGAATAAACATTGAGTCGCTAGATGGGGATCGATACTTGCTAAAGGCGTTAGATTCTAAGAGGACATACAAGTATGCTCATGATAGCCTGAGAAGGATGCTCTGAAGGTCAGTTGGTTGTAGAAGAGTTAGCTGATCAAAGTGATGATCTGAAGTTTCTGGCACATCGCGTGATTATGTTCGGTTGCACTTGGGGGGAAAATGCTCGATGGAGGCATTGTTCTCTTATGACGTGCTCGATGGAGGCACTGATCGCATAATGCTCGAGAGAGGTGTTATGTGTGGTGTAGACTGTATGGAATCGCGACATGTGTTCATTGCGTAATGATGATTTGATTTAAAGTTTGAACTTCCGATATCCTTCGATGTTGATTTACAAAAGCACTATGTAATTAGTGGACATAGTTTGAAATTAGTAAACATAGTTTTTGATCTATGTGCTAAGTTAAAAGAGTTGTAATAAATTTGGTGTTAAGTGAATACGTTTTAATGGTCAGAGATGACCGAGGGACGGCAAAGGCTACTGGTAGTATGTGTCTCTTTCAGGCACACACGAGGACGTGTGATGCGGCAGGATGGCCGTGTCGGCGGGATGGCGCTTCAGTCGTGCAACATGTCACCTGTAACTGTCATCTGTCTACGAAACGTCAAGCTATGACTTTGACAGCTGTCATGGCTTGGGAGTGGTCTATGCTCGTTTGAAATGACACATAACAGTGGGGTGTCAGACGGAACGGACGTGAGCGCAGAACTCTCCGCGTTTCTGATCGTTATCCATTTGCATCCACGACCTGAGTTAATATTTTAAAGTGAAACTATGTTATTGTACAAACAATATACCAGTACTGTATGTGCGGCCTATTATTTCCTGACGATACAAAACAATCAACACGCCCACAAAATACCACACTCCGTTATATAAATGATTCTAAGGCCCCTCCGCACTAGACAGCCTCCTGGCTGCACAGCCAGACATCGGTAGCTGGTAAAACATATGACGTAGCCTGTGCGCTAGGCAGCCACGAATTCCAGGCTGCGGCAGCCAATACAAGGTACCTGTTAACACGGCAGCCAGCTGAACGCCGCTAGAGTGTGCGTAGTCGATGGTATGCGCAGCCAGTTTCCGCACACTAGCTACAACAGCTCATAGCTACTGCAGTCCAACGTATTTTGGGATAGACAATAATTATAAGTTTTTCACATCCATATCGCCCGACCCAATGATCTCGAATAGACGTTAATTGGCTGCTATAACAGGCTGCGCAAATATTCTAAAGCCTGGCTGCGCAACCAGGCTGCCTAGTGTGCCCGCGTGCGAGCCATTTCAATATTATTATGACTAAATTAAGATAAAACATTAAACGCTAATTTAAGGAAAACCTCATAACGAGGATTCTAGAAACTTGCGCACGCGATAAAAATGCTAAATCTGTCCCGATAGTTATCATTATTAACTACTGTACCAGCGATTTGCTTGCGAGTGGCGTCCGCGCAAATAGGAACACACTTTTACGGCCAAATAAAGGCCAGTTAAATGACTCACCGTTTTAATAGCAGGGAAAAATTTCTTGAGCTGACCGGCATACAAATTTATGAGGAAAAATTCGTTTTGCGAAAACAAATTTGGCTTTTTACGTGAGTTTTAATGGTATAATAAGACGGATGTTTGGGGAGAATTTTTATCACGGGCATTAATTTTGAGTATTTAGTTGAAATACCAATAAACTGAATAATCTATCGACTGCAAAAACTAAGTAGAGATTCTGCTTGGGCAGGAAGACAGTAATGGAAATATTTAAACTGTAGGCATATCTAAGCATGTTCGGTGGCAAGCATCATACTATATACGACGTTCGGATATATTTTTTATATTCATCCTGAAGAAAATTACTTTCATTATGCTTGAAACAAAAATTTAAATTGCTTATTAAAAATGGTTTTCTGGAACCCTGGGCCTTTAGCCTAGACGAAATATTACTTACTTCTACTTTATTATCTACTTTATGCTTCTACACTAGGCGGCTATGCAACAATCGTATGAATACGATTATATAATAATATTTTTAATATTCGACGAAAACAAAGGTGTCAAAAAGAATAGAACTATTTTGATCTACTTTTTTTGTTTTTAGTTATAATTCATTATCAGTTTTGACAATACAGGGGTCACTTATTTCTTTATCGTCTTTTTTCTTTATAGTATTGATTTCCAAAGGTATTTTATAAAATTTTGCTACATTATTTCTTGTGTTGTACAATCTCACACCGTGTAATCTCCGTCAAAACCGACGGATCACGACCGGCCACGAAGCCGACCCGACCAATTATCGCTTGAACTCCTAATTAGTTATTACTGCAAGATGCGTTCCTAATTGCGGACAATTACACTTAATCGGTCGATATTTAAGCTTCGATATTTTACCTAATATAGTCTCGCTAATAAATATTTTGTGTTCAAGTCAATGAGTAAATGCTTTGGTAAATATTTTGCACCAAAGCTGTGTGGCTGCCGTCAAGTACCTACCCAAAAATAAAAACACAATTCGTCATTTTAATAAAAGAGTAAAGACTTCATGCTACAGTTATTGTGCTAGAGAATGTTAAAACCAAAATTTCTTATTCTTCCAAATTGAATAGGACCCAATATTTTATTATTCAAGTAATTTAACTCATAGTATCAAAAGTAAAGGCTTTAACACACATAATAAGACAACAACTTTACACTTAAAAATTAAAATACGAAAGCATTGTGTAGTATTATAATTTTATATAGTAAGTATGCAAAACATGGTGTGTTCGGTGCTTTACATCATGAACGTGTCGAAACAACACTAGCATTCGAGACATAATTATTATATTCGTTCATTCCGAGGTTTGCGACCCGAATGCGTAATGAGGAGGTTTTCTGGGTATTAGAACCGGCAGGGAAATAAAAATGTTGTGGATCTGCCAAATTTAAATGGCTTTGAAATCGCTGGTACTTTAAAAAAAACATAAAAAAAAACATACCGACGAATTGAGACCTCCTCCTTTTTTTGGAAGTCGGTTAAAAATACGCTACACTGCCACAAGGAAGGGTAATGATTTTCGCAGTCTATGTATGTATGTTCTCTAGCAGCAGCTAAGCTACTCGTCTGTTTTTAATAAATAAGGTGTCGGTCAATTTTTAATCGTGCAGCAAGAAAAAAGGCTATATGGTTTTTTAAGCAAAATTGTGTGTTTTAAAAATTAAAAATTTAACTTAAAAAAAATTGTCTCGTGTTTGGTATCAAAAGATAAGTGCAAGCACACACCGAATATGAATTTATTTTTTTTAAATTAATTAATCTATATGAATATCTATATATTTTGGACTGAGCGGTGCGTGGCGACGCGACGCGTCGGCACGCGTCTAATCCCGATACTGCAGGCTTACTGTAGAATCGAGAATTGAATCAGTTCGATCTCAACGGCTTTTGGTATTTTATTTGGTGGATTACTTTGAAACTAAACCATAATAAAGAAAATTGTTAGATCGGAACTTTTTGTACTCCCGACCATATCAATCGACTGAGAATCAAAATAAATAAATAAATATGCGTTTATTTCAAACTTAGTCCATAGAATGTTAGTAATTACAATTGATTAAACTTATAACACTGTATTGGTAAGTGATACAAAAAAATGCAAAATTACAAAAATAAACCCTAAAAAAACCCTAAAGCGAGACAGCAATAAATTTTATAAATACCTATTTTGTATGTCTCTGAACCGTGAGGTTTCCTCTTAATGTTTAAAAAGCAAATAAAATGCCGACTCTACACATCACAGCTCGATGTAAAGTTATCGAGCGTGCCATCTGACTATAATATTACCAAAATACCACTTAAAATGCAACCTGCCGTAATCCTATAATTAACTTAATAGTACATGAACATGGAAAATGCATTTTCGAAGGAAAACTCCGAGGAACACCCGACGAATTATACGTTGTTGATGTATTATGGATCTGCGATTAGACAGATGTTAGACAACGCGATTAGGGGAATTACATTTTAATTGTGGAAATTCCACATGTGGATTTCGCGATGTTTGAAGGAGGATAGTCTTTTGTAACTTCCTTAGACTAGCGACCGAATAACGAGTTAAATTATGTAGCGCTCAAGTCTCTTGTCCTTGTCATTTCACATAACTGTGACAGTGAGAGCCTGAGGCTTGGCGTTTATTCGGTCTTAGGACTATGTCCAGAAGTGCGTATTTACCGTGAAATGCCTATATGCAACAAGCGATAATTTAAGTAATTCCCCTAGATTTACATTTTAATTGTGAAAAATTCCACATAATATGAATTTCGCGATGTTTGAAGGAGGGTAGTCTTTTGCACCTTACTTGACTAAGGCCTTCGTACGTAAGTCTACGTGTTTGGATGTCAATAAATACATTCCATACGCTGATCAGCATACATATAGGTTGATGATGAAGTAATAATTCATACAACGCGTCGTTGGTATAAGTTGGTGCCGAAGTGAACACCCACATCGACAGCTTGCAGACCATGCGGTAATTAAATCCTCAATACACGAACACTATATGAATCGCCTACCAATGGTTACATGGATGTAGAGAACATGGTAACGATAATGGCATTTATTTTTTTAAATACAGTTTGTACAGTACAGATACGATTGTACACCCTTTCATTTTGGAAATGTATTTTTTTTGTTATAACATCAGTTATGTTTATGATACTACATTGTGGGGGCAGTCCTGATGTGGTAGTGATAGAGACAACTGGTATTTAGTTTGTACTTTTACAACAATAAACTTACATCGCTAATTTACTCGTGAACTGCGTTTCCATAAATCCCAAAACCGTAGTATTTCTCAACGGGATACTACATTGTAAATTAAAAAATAGCTAACGAATACTAAAACGATAGTCAGACAGAGGTGGGACAGACGGAATATATCCATGTGGTGTCGGAGAAAGAATTTCACTTTCCCATCAACCTTCTTCTTTCTCTCTCTTCCCGTCTTTTCTTCTCTCCCGTCGTAAAAGGCGATAAAGGGAATAATAATGCCTCCCACAACGATTTCGGTGACGCAGGAGCTATTTTAGAGTGCCCAATTGTGTGCGCAATACTCAGAATCACTCTCTCTTTCTTCATTATCGTAGCCCAGTGGGACGCATAACCGACACGACTGGCGGGAGATCAGGCGCAGGACCGACTTACATGCCCATGCAACGCATGGATCATCTTTCTTGTCAGATCAATCAGGTGATCAGCCTGCATTGTCCTAACCAAACTTGAAAACAACATTTTTTTTTTTCCAAACGCGGGAATCAAAACCACGACTGGGTCGAGAACGAAGCTCTGAACTAGTAGACCACGGAGGCGATAGGGGTATATTCGAAAATGGGCTGCAGTGTTTCGCGGCTATAGTTGTTATTTTAACACTGCGCTCGTCGACCGTCCTTTTTTTTTATGTCGCAAGGGAATCCCCCCGGGACGATCCCCGTGGGGTATGTGGGAGGTCCCGGCCGTAGCGAGGGAGTCCCACTAAAACTACTTGCGGATTTCCATCAGCCGTTATGTTGGGTGCCCTGGATCTGAACCTCTATAGGGACCGGACTTTCATCAAATTAAGAGAGCGCTCCGGCAAATTGAAGCGTTTTCTTCTGCGCCGAGACTGACAAAGTCGGGGAGGTTACCCCTCGTCGACCGTCCTTCTACGAAACCTACCTAATGCTTTTCACACGCTCACCTGGCCAGAGTGGCCGGGAGCGGGGGAACCACGACCAGGGGCTAATGAGCCCCTCTACGTGGGGTCGAAGGACCCGGTATTGAAGATACCGAGCCGTATTATACTTTATGTTTTTCTAGGGAAAACCCCCCGCGGCAGAACGCAGGGGAAAACCATGGCGCTAAGGGAAATGAAGCCTTGAGAGACTTATTCCTGAATGGCGAGACGACAAGTGGCGTGTGAGGCCCCGGCCCTGAGACCGGGGAACGTGTGTGGTTCCACTCCTCCCACGCCTCTCATCGTCCCGCGGACCAAAGCCCTAACAAGGTGGGGGCAAAATAAATGACACGACAAGACGTTTTTTTGAAGGCAAAACCCCCGCGTCAGGGCGCAGGGAAAAACCTTCTGTATCACACTTTATTTAATGTTCGACTGCCTGAAGGGCTAGACTTTGACGAGTCGATCTTTAAACCGACTCGCGGACCCAGCCGATCCAGGGAGTGGAGGGGGGGCTCAGGGAGCCATGAAGGGGGAAGGGGGCATAAGGATGCCAAATGGTGAACGCCTTGGGGCGTTGCTGGGAGCGCCGGGTGCGCGCCCGCGGGCCGTGCAGCCTTTCCCAGGGGCCGGGCGGCAGGCGGCAGGTGGCGCTCGACCGTGCGGTAGGTGCGACGTCGTCCGGGGCCGCCATAGGATTCCCGCCAGTCTTACAGGCTCCTTCCCTTCAAGGAGCCTTCGGATGGCAGGAATGTCCAGAGGCTGGCGCGGGGCTCCGTCGCAGGCTCCTTTGCTGAGGCAAAAGAAGCGGTGTACGGGGTGTAAATCCGGTTGCGAGGCTGCTGGACCGTTGCGCGACGCGGCGAGGCGGCTTCGCGGGTCCACGCGCGGCGGCGTGACCGGGAGTCAGCCCAGGCGAGGGGAGTGTTGTCCACCAGCGTGGCGGGGCCGGGATACATCAGCCCCCCATGGCAAGGGGGCGAGTTCGCACGGCGCGGCGAGGCCGGCGGACGCGGCTCAACCCAGGCGAGGGCGAGTCGCCAGACGTCAGGCGGGCACGCGGAGGGCTCGGCGGCCTCAAGCGGCGAGGCGGAGCCGGGCAGCAGCGGTGGTGCCGTGTTGGCACTGGTGGTGGTGAGGTGGTGATGAGGCTGCGGTGTGCAGCAGTGCAAGCCGGGTGGACTGCGGTGTTGACGGCGGCGGGAGGGCGCTCGCCGGTGGCCGGGAAATTGTTCCACGGCGGTAGGTGCGGCAGTGGAGTCTGCCGGACGTTGGGCGGGCTCAGGCGGGGTGCCTGAGGGCGGTGGTGGGTGGCTGCGGCAAAGGCGCAAGCCACGAGGCAGCGCTGTGTGCGCTGCGGCGAGTCCGTGCACTTCACGGCTGGATGGGCGGGTTCCGGGACGCGTCGCAGGTCTCGGCCGGACATTGGGGTGGGGGGCTACCACAACCCCCCCACGAGAATGCCGACGGGGGCCCGGCGCGAACGGTGTCCACTCCATCGCAGCTAGGCACGGTACAGGCGGGTGGTGTCGCAGGTGGCAGCAGGGCGGCCACGGGACACGACAGGCCGTGGTCGGAGCGACGGCACGGCGGTGTGGCACCAGGCGAAGACGCTAGGTGGAGCTGGCCTCCCGTGACCACAACGCTACGTTGATGTAGCGGGGCGGGAGGGCAGTTCGTCTCCCCGGCAAGGCGGCAATCCGCGCTCGGTTCGAATGAACCAAGCACGGATTGCCGGACGCCATCAGGAGGTGCTGGAACTGCTCCAAAGGTGGTCGGCACGGACGCGTCACGATCGAGACGGACGAACGCGGGATCGACGTGCGCGCGCGACGGAAGCCAGGACGATCCCCTTCTACGAAATACTTTGGGGGATGCTTATATTCAGCAGTGGACGTGTGCAGTGGTGCTTGACCGAGAGGTTGCGGGTTCCGCCGAGGGAACAAAAATTTCTCAATGTTCCTGGGTCATGGACGTGTATTTTTGTGTTTTAATATAATAAAAATCTTAAATACGTGTATAGTATAAAAATAAATAAAAAAATAAAATAAAAGTACTAAATATATATTTCCGTTGTCTAGTATCTGTAACGCAAGTTCTTTGGATACTTCACACAGGGCCAGATTGACGTGGTGTGAAGCGCCTATAGATATTAATATTATTTAGTAACTCTTCTAGCAATTTCTATATCATTTCAACTGACTCAGCTGTCTATGTAGCACAGCGGTTTTGCCAAAGCCATCCGCGGCAAAACTACTAATGAACGAAGTGAGCCTTCCAAGTAACGGTCGCTGACTCGCATAACACACAGGTATGAATAATTGATAACTCACTAACGAATGTGATAAAACACTTGTCCGTCTATGTTCACTGTCATTTCACCGCTGAAACGCTTTTGGCAATACTTCCATGCTTTTCACTCGATGAACCAAATAGTGCCGAATACAACCTTTTAACAGATTACGTCTTCTTCTTCTATATTATCTTCTTCTTCTCTTATATAAAAAAATTGCTGTTCGTTAGTCTCGCTAAAACCTTAGAACGACTGAACCGATTCGGCTATTTTTAATCTTGAAATATTCGTGGAAATCCAGGGAAGGTTTGAACTGTGAAAAAATATTGTTTGTATTCTCAACGAAGTGGGCACGGGTCAGCTAGTTCATATTATAATTATGTTAGACAAACTTTCGTCTAGGAGAAGAATAAAATCAGTAAACACTATTAAATATATTTTAAGATATAAAAAAATATTTGAAAAATATGTGGCAATGTCGTCACAAACCGTATTTCGATTTATTTTCTATTGCAAGTTTGAATTGTTTGCACTGTGTTCGATAGTTTTAATAAAATATACTTTTGTTTCCATATAAAATTTATCATATTATGTAGTGTTTAATAAAGTAATCAATATTAAAAAGGAGTTGAGTAACCCACTGTTGGTTCCAGGAATTGTAGATCAGTTGCAATTTTTTTATAAGAACGTTCTTTTTTGCAGAAGATTTTCTCGATATTATTAAGCGTTTATTTTTGCTCTGAGATGAGATCGATATTATACAAAAAAAATAATTTCCATTAACAAAACATCTTTAATTATGAGAATAGTCTTACTTGTACAATATAATATGCCTAAACTCTAAAAAAAATTAAAATTATTGCACACAACTTGAAATTTAATTTATCACTAAAATAGCCACAAGGATGTAAAACAGCATTTTGAATATATGCTTTTTTATACGACTAGATGCCATAAAAGGCAAAAAATCTGGCTTTCTCTAAATTCTAGTCCATATTATACGCCTACATAAGCTTTTTTAAGATCGACCGTAACACTAAATTAACACTGTTTGTTTACGATGTATAGTTTTTAATAATTTACTACTCCAATAATATTAAAATTATTTTATATAGTTTAAGGATTTTTACATCTCGTTTGATATATTAAATTACATGTTTTTTTTAACAGCCTACTGATAAATTAACACGCAGCCTAAACCACACGCATGCCACCACGCTAATAGAGTATCCCACGGAAACGCTGTACTTTTACGATATTGTATTAATCCAGAGCCTAAACCACCACAACTCCTGTTATTCCAAGAAATAGGGGACTGCGCGATCCCTGTTTCAACCCTGGAAAATGCCCTAGTGGCAATCTTTTCTATATATATATCTATATTATTTATACGTCCGTACTTTTTTTAAAATAATTATTTAAGAAGATATGGACGTTCACAAATCTAAAAAAAAGAATTAGACTTTTCGTTTTGTTTAAAAAAGTATCTAAATCGGTTAAGTTTTGGAGAAGGAAACAGGTGTTCCACAAACGTCAACTTCAATTCGTGCTGCAGTTGTCTCTATCGCGCTACCTAGGGCACTGAGTGACAGCAATAGATTTTATAATTACCTATTTTTGTATTTCTCTCAACCGTGAAGTTTTCTCTTAATACATTTTGTTAAGACAAAAGAATACCCGTGGGGTGTTGGAGACAAAATAGCACCTCCTCATCAACCATCTTCCCGTGGGTAACTGGCGACAGAGGTAATATAAATGTCCGGAAATGAGCAGAAGCGTTTCGCGTATCTAAAAGTGCGCTTGCTGACCAGCCTGCCGAGAGAGGCGAGTATTGGAAACCCCATTAAAGTAGTTTGTGGCACGCTACGTCCAGTATTGGACCTCATAGCTAAATAATGAAGCCTATCACATAGCCTTTAACTTAATATAAATTGAGATTTGTTTACGCTATGCCACATTGAATTAAATTTTGTGGATGATGGTGTTGGTGTCACTATAAATAATACAATATGTAAGACCTAGTTTTTGAGATTAGTCAGAGTTCCCCCATACATTGTTTTCACTCGATTAGTATCAGGCTAATTTTTCGTGAGTACCTTCATTTTGATGAGTCGCCCAAGAATTTTTTGGACGGAACTCTTGTTTGTGGTAGCTAACAGAGATAGCAAGAATAAAGTTTTTAGATTTGGTGATTCCAAAATATATTTTTTTTTATAAATCTCCAGATAATGATATAAATTATTATCCGAAAAAATATTTGTCCTACAAAATCTATGGTTTGATCAATGAGTTTTCCGTCTTGCCAACTTGTGTCGGATAAGGAGGTCATCTTAAATTATTAGTAACCGGCTGATTTTGTTTTTATTACTTAGTTATTATTAATGTGATTCGACAGATATAATAATTGTCCTACAAATTGCGTGGCACATTATCACGAAAGTTGAGATTTTTTTTTTATCCTTGCTAACTCTGTTAGCTACCATACCAATCGAGAGTTCCGTCCAATGATTTATTGGACGTCTCATCGAAATAAAGCTACTCAAAAAAAATTAAAAGATTTTTTTTTGCTTGACACTAATCAAGTGAAAACAATTAATGGGTGAACCCTGTCTAGATACATTGTGTGTTGTCCCTAATAAAGAAAAATAATTATAAAAATCTAACGCAGTATATTAAGGATGGAAATCTTTATAGCTAAAAGGTCAAAAGATATCAAGATTTGAATACAAAACTAGACGTAGGCGGAAACTTGTTATATATAACAATATAAACATTTAATCATTATAATTAGATGAAACAAGCGACATATACTTACAACGAGACATTTAGGAAATGACGTGATAAAATTCAGCGGTAAAACAAAGCCAGCTCGTTTTTGGAGCAATCATTATGAGAAAATCTTACGAAATGACTCAAAAATATATGCTCATAGATGTACGGTGTAGTTAGTAACCACACTCACGTATGAGATGGTATCTTAGACAAAGTCCCGCCGCGTTGTAAGATGCCGCTTGTCGTTATTCATATTTGTCGAAAAATCTTCAACGCAATTAATTTTTTATGGCAACCCAAATTGTACTGTTTGGACTAGTTAATGCAAGGCTTAGGGCGTGTTTCACGAAACAATGTTAAAGTTAACGCCATGTTAAATATCATCATGTTATCTCTCGTATTTCCTGTCAATGAATGAGATGGCATGGTATTTTAACATGGCGTTAACTTTAACATTGCTTGGTGACACGGCCTTAATATTTTAGTTTGTACCCACGTAAGTGCTGTTTTTATAAATACTGATTTATAAATTTATTTAAGAAAGATTTCACTAGATATTTATTGTGTTGTTGAATAGGCTTATATAAATAAAACACATAATAATAATATTAACAATAAAATAATAATGTAAATTAGGGTAGATAGGGTGGTTTCAAAGTTTAAACTATGGGCTAGTGGCATAACCTTGTGGTAAGCAACATAATACAGTGAGTAAAAAGATCAGTCACTTTAACTTTGAGATACGATTAGGTATAGGTACTACCTTTCCTAATCTTGGAAATGTATTTTTTTTAAAACATAAAATATATATTTTACTCTTTAACATTTCTTTTTTTTTTCTCGCAAGGATAACGACAAAAATAAAATATTAAATTTTTATAAAAGAAATACATTTCTAGAATAAGAAAAGTTTGTATAATCATATACAAAAGTTATAGTGAATAGAACATTCACTATAACTTTTGTATATGTTATTGTATTGTTATTTTGTATATTCTACACCCGATATAGAGGAGGCCGCGACGATACGCTTAGAATATATATAATATTTTAAATTCTTCCGTAGTATATTTTTCATTTGATTATAACTATGAGAGCTTTTGGAACTGGAAAAAATACTTCGATACCGTTCCTTAATTTTAAAATTTTGGAAAGTCAGGAAGGTGGCAGGGGGAAAGAAAACCAGGCATTTATCGCATTAGGCAAACCCTGTGCTCGTTTTTGTCAATAACACCCTTTACTGTTGATAGCGAATCCTTGCCATTTTGCATAATATGTATATTAATGTGAAAATTAAGCGAACATTTATTATTTAAGTCGCTCAGCGGTCGCTTATCTAAATCTTATAATTATTGGCCGTGTCACATAAAATTTACCACCTGTGACGATTATGTTCGTTTATCTCATAAATATGTATAATATGTTATGTATGTTTGTTTATGTAACATAAACAGGTCTACTTTGTACAGGGCCTATTCTTGTGAAATGTCTTATTTAGTAGTATAATAGTGTTATTAAACTTTGACTTACATTATTATTATAATATTAATAATACAATACTTGCATAATATCAATAAATTATTATTTAGTATTATAATTATTTTAATTTTAGGTACAAAAGAGTATTTTTCACTTATATCAGCGGAAGTCAGCAAATCACAAAAAAATTTTCACTCCGAAAACTAGTTTCTTTTTTTAACCTCTGACGCAATAACGACGGGATGTTATAAGTTTGACGTGTCTGTGTAAATGTGTATGTCTGTGGCATCGTACCTACCAAACGGATGATCCGATTTGAATGCGATTTTTTTTTGTTTGAAAGATGACGTATCAGTTTGGTGGAAATCGGTTCAGGTCTTCAAGGTCATCAGGTCGTTTGTTAGGTGTGATAGGAATGTCACATGCTAAATCGGAGTTTTTTTTTATTAGTTTTCTTTTTTTATTGATACTTTACACTACGGACAAAAATTACGTGGTTACGAATTATATAAAGCGTCCAACCACATATAATGTAATTTTAGTTACATAATACGGGACTGTTGCTAATAAGTTTCGGATAGTTTATCCGAAATTTTGTTGCTTACTTCATATCGAGCGACAGAGATAAAACAAATTCTAAAACTTGTCAGCGGCAAGTGCAACAAGCCTAACGTATTTCTTGGAAAATAATTCTAATACCACTAACGCCACAATCGGTATTCCGCCGGTGTATAAGTTAATACATGTGTTAGCGGTACACACAAGGCGATCGGTGCCAAAAGCGTCGTTGTATCCGTGTTAATGCCCTACACACACGTTCAAGTAGTTTGGTCCAACATACGTCCGAGTGTGGAATAATTTTGTTAATGTTACACACACAAAATAAAACTTTTAATTATCAATCAGTAAGCAAAGGGGGTGGAGATATTATGCGATAAAATCTCTTCTAGTTTTAAATTATGACTGGTGTAAAAAGAGCAGTCACTATAACTTTGGGATATGATTACACTACCTTTTCTTATTCTAGAAATGTTTTTTTTTTCTTTTTGTTTTCTAAAAAATTATAAAAAAAAATTTTTCTTGCTTCATTTTTATTTTTGCGACAAAAAAATAAGAAATGGTGAAAAGTAACATATTTTTCAGTTTTTGACAACAAAAGTATAAAAAAAATACATTTCCGAAATTAGAAAAGGTAGTTTAAGCGTATCTCAAAGTAATAGTGACTGCTCTTTTTACATCCTGTATAAACGAAGCATTTTCAAAAATAAAATGATACATTATAATTACATAGTGCCTATCTAATAAAATATAAAAAAAAATTAAACTCCCATTGCCTGACAAAATAGTTTTTGTAAGGGCAGCATCTTGTCCTAAATGTCATAAAAAGTACGCAATGACTTCCTAATTCGTTTATTTTTCAATATTTCTACGAAAAAATTGCCGACTAGTACAGAATAATGAATAGTAAAAAAGACTACTATAAATTCTGATGTAAATTTTTTAAATTATTATGGGACACCCAGCTCGCTCTTTATTTTGTAATTTAATTTGGAAAATAAATAAATAAATAAAATAAAAAAAAACAGTTACATCTATGTGCATTACTGGGCCTAATACTGGCATCCCCATTAATTTTTTTTTCTATTCTTATATTTGAAAAAGGGCTTTGTTGCTTAGCGATTATATCTCCCTGGTAAGTTATCAGTGATAAGTTACATTACTATGGTAAAAGAAAACATTTTATAATCTGTTTTCAATAAGTTATAATATTACCCTCCCTTACCCTTTCCCTTCCCTCGGAGAGCGGGTGAGCTAGGATACTATTACAACCACCTAGTAGGTACAAGTCTCGATTCATTTCATCCCTAATGGACGAAATGAATCGGGACTAAATAAGCAAAATCTGATGAATATGGATACTCACGAGTGATTATCGGTGATCGACTTTTTATAAGTAAAAAATTAAAGATATCGATTACAATAGTTTACACGATTACACTTGTAATTCAGAAGGTCGGTTAGAAATAATATGGAGAAAAATCTGCTCCACTGTCGGTCCTACAAAAAGTAGGACGTAGACGGGCACTCTTATACCAAGATCATATTAGCTTTCAAACCATTGATGCTGGGGAGCTTCGAAACCGTAACCGAAACTATCGGATATCCGATATAAAAAATATCCGTAACCGTAACCGAATCCGAAATGATGGTTTTGCAACTGTAAAAAGAAAACCAACATTTAATCCATAACCGAAAATACCCGAAACAAACGGATAATCCGAAAAAAATTTATGATGCTTTTGTTTGAAATAGATGTCGATGTTGATTGTTGATCTAGATCAAAATCGGTTCATCCGTTTGCGAGCTACGATGCCGCAGACAGACGTCAAACTTTTAACACTCCTCTATTTTCGTTATGGGTTAAAAAGAAAGAAAGATCCATTGGATTTATTACATTCATACACAAAATACTTTATAATGGGTTCATTAATATTAATTTAAATATAAAAATAAAATGTTGAAATAAAGCAACATCGATAAATAATTAAGTATAATAAATGGCGAGCATGTTTTTTTATGATTTATTGACATTTATAAGTCTTATTGTTCAAGTTTACCATTAAAAGAATAACTTGAAATCTTGTTTTGTGGAAAGTTTAAAAAATCATTAACATGTTATTATCGTTTTAATTTATCATGTAACAGAATATTTTGGTGTCTAATAAAATTAGATTAAAAGCAACTGTTTGTAATTTTTTATAATAATTTTCGGATAGCTTATTCGGAATTTTGTATGACTTAATATTAACCGAAATAGATAAACCACGCAAGTAATCTGACACTTAGATGGTCCAACACCTAATAGTATTACTTGGAAGAAGATTGACTTTAGACAATACATTTTTGTAGGGACCTACAGAAATTCCTTAAAAAATGGCATAGGTGACTAAGTCCCGATTTCACAATCGTATGTTGGTATCAACGGCTTGTTAAATTACCATGCCATCTCGTTCATTGACAGGAAATACGATAGGGATAACATGATATTTAACATGGCGTTAACTTTAACATTGCTTGGTGAAACACGCCCTAAACCGGCCTTATCAACAACAATACACATTAAATTAAATTAAACATTACAAATTAGTTAACAATATCATCTAGGCCTCTTAAATGTAAGGAATATAACTTCATTACTGTATTCTATCTCGAAATCAGAAGTTGCAGTATTATGTAAAAAAAACCTTAACCGTAACCTCTCGTATTTCCTGTCTATGAATGAGATGGCATGGTATTTTAACATGGCGTTAACTTTAACATTGCTTGATGAAACACGGCCTTAATCTTAATGATGTACCTATGGCCTTAATAAAAAAATAAAAAAAGAATAAAACCGCTCTTTACAATTTTTTTTGCGAATAAACTAATTTAAAGTTATCCTACGACATATTGCCTATCTGACTATAATAAACATGCAGCCGTTAAAAAACAGAAATTGTAGAGCGACGGGCCAATCTTGATCGTGTTTCTCCAAATCAATTCGCATTCGGCGCACACGTCGACGGCTCAACGATTGCTATTCCACGTATGCCACTGTGTAATTATAAAATATGCCGCGTTCACATTGACAGATGGCTCGAATCACTCATTATACACACTGTATGTCATTGTTTTTTCACATTTACGAAATTCGATCGTTGGAATCCTAATTTCGAATGCGGCGTGCGATTTTCGTATGTCACGCTTGTTCTTAGAATTATTTGATGCATTCGTAAAATAATGAGGTATATTATATTATTGTTGTTTATGTTTCGAAGTAAGTTGATTGTAAAAGTCTACTTGCTTTATAGTCAACAAACTTATTTAATACTCAATTATTTAAAATATAACATGTCGCCCGTGACATTGTACGCGCTTAAGGAAAAATATATACTTTTCCGTGATAAATGGAATTTAACTTTCCCGATCTAATATATAATTATGCCAAATTTTATCTAAATCGGTTGAGTGGTTTTCGAGCCTATTTAATGTATCTAATTCCTCACTATTATATAGTTATTAGTAAGGATATAATAACATTTACATAAAAATAATCATTTTACTCCCTAGTTTTACTCCTCTATCAAAATCTTTAAAGCGACAATATACTTGTCAATCTAGGCGAGTAAAGTCACAGGTAACAGCTAGTGTTCACAGATAATCAGTTAAAATCTACCTTTCTAAAGGCAACGACCTTACGCACTTAACAAACAAAGCTTTATAAAGTGCCTATATTTTATGTATTTTAAATTGTTGTATTTTTATGACCGCAATAAAATGAATCGACGTTATGAATTGACAAAGTTTAACTTATAATACGAGGGTTTTCAGTTCAAAGTGCAGAATTATATTAATTTTTAAATTTAATATTAATATTTTAAATTGACAAATGGCCCACCACACGTTCCCAATGCGACTCCTATAATACAGGTCCTAAAAATATTTTAAAATACCGATTCAACGATAGCCCACTTGATATTGTTTGTTGACTTTTTTTTTTATTTTCACAATATAGCGTCCATAGTCCCCATATTGAATTTTCATAATCGTCATGTCTTTAGTGACACTCGCCGGACTAAGAGGAATCGATTCCGATCGATTCGAAAATCGGCCAAGCGTTTGATCTGTATAGTCCATCAAAGGAACATACAGACATACACACATAGACTGTTACAACTATACCACTCCATCGCGTAGTCGGGTTAAAAGAACAGTCACTTAATATACGGGTAGGATATGATGAGGAAATGTAACAGTTCGCCTCCTCAAAGCGGAATACAGCAAAATTGTAATGATGAAAATCAGGACTAGTCGGGGAAGAATAATAACAAAAATGACAAAAAACTGATACAACTAAATCAGCTTTTTAAGGAAAGCCGGAGCCTGCAGCCAAGATGCTTCAACTCAATCTGTTGTCAACAACTCCTTATGCCTAGCATCTCTTTAGATATATAATATTAAATAATGTTATCTGTTAATCTCTCTTAAGAGATTCTATTTATAGGGAGTTTTTAAAACAGAGAGAATATGTTAACCAATTATTTTGTAATTTGTTTACCTTTATGAAATAAACATTTTTTATGAGGATGGATATTTAGGCTACTATTTTACTCTATTCCTGTGAAATATTGCATTTAAACAGGCGAAGCAACGAGAAAAATATAGTTTTAAAATATTTGTACAAAAATAAACATAAAACATGGTTGATTTGAGACATTTCAAAGGTTAATTAGGTATGCAAAAATTAGAATACTGTCGGTTCGTCAGATAAATTTATTGTATTTATTTTCTAGAGTAATTTATGGATTTCCTTTTTAAGCATATTATCTAAAATTATTCGTTACAGTTCTTGTCATTAATATTTAAATAAATGTTTTATTTGTTAGACGTCTCCAAAAGTTCAGGGTCAAATTAAATAAATTTAATTTGGAAAGTTTTAACAATATACAACTTTTACTTAATCCATTTTCTAACTTGCTATAATACTCACCACATGTAGGGCTGCCAATCGTCCGGGTTTCCCCCGATTTGTGCTAGTATGAAAGCCGTCCAGGTAGCGTCCGGGTGGGGTTTAAGTTGTAGTACGGTTGAAACCCGGACGTTGCTCGTGCCCCCAGATTTTAATCAAGATGTGAGTTAATGAAAAAAATTGTATTGAAATGTCCGAGGTGAAAGCTCCAAAGTCCGGGGAAATTAGGCTTCTTTAGAGAGGCAGTTTGTTGAGTAGAGGCAAGTTTTAGAGATGGCAGCCCTAACCACATGGAATCTGCGATATTTAGGGTGCCAACCCACGTCATAATTTTTGTGACCGACATTTTATAAGTGAAAATATAATATTATGTCATAAAAAAAGCAAAGACGATTAAATAACTTTTATTTTGTTTCTAATTCTAATTTGACGATAATGAAGTATGATACAGAAAATTGATGTTTCAAACAGCTTTTAAACGTCAAACTAACGTCAAAAGTTTTTTTTACAACAAAAAAAAATATATTTTACTTTATTGTTATTTTTGCGACAAGAAATGGTGTAAGGTAATATTTTTGTTTTTTGACAAAAAAATATATAAAAATATACATTTCCAAAATGAGGAAAGGTAGTATAATCGTATATCAAAGTTATAGTGACTGCTCTTTTTACACCCTGTATAAGCAACTAAAATTACGTAATAAAATTCTTTAAGACACAGGGCGATACTATTGCAAATGCCTCCTCGCGATCTTGGCAATGCACCAGCAAAGCTCTTATAAGAAAAAAATACTAAATTTTATTTCCATTACGGTTTATGTTTATTTATTTTTAAATAAGTACTGAATAAAATAAACAACATGTGTCAATTCGATTTAAGATTGTCATTCTACATTTTATTTGACATGCGAAATGCTACAAGTACTTTTTTTATTTAACTAACATGGAATATTTAGCGGTGATGAGGAATAATACTTCAAAACTAAATGAGAATTATAATGATTTCAATGAAATAAATTTATCGCCTCCGTGGTCTAGTGCTTCAGAGCTTCGCTCTCGACCCGGAGGTCGTGGGTTCGTTTCCCGCATTGGAACAACAAAAAATGTTGTTTTCAAGTTTGGTTAGGACAATATAATAATAATAATAATATCTATGGACGCTTCACACCACGTCAATCTGGCCCCATGCTAAGTATCCGAAGAACTTGTGTTACAGGTACCAGACAACGGAAATATATTTAATACTTTAATACTATACACATATTTAATATTTTTATTATATTAATACACAAATTTAATACACATCCATGACTCAGGAACATTTAGAGATTTTTGTTCCATCGGCGGGATTCGAACCCGCGACCTCCGAGTCAAGAGCCAAGCTCAGAACCACTAGACCACGGAGGCGTCAGCTGATCACCTGACTGTCTGACAAGAAAGATGATCCATGCGTTAGATGGGCTTGTAAAAAGTCGGTCCTGCGCCTGATCTATCGCCAGTTGTGTCGGTTTACCGTCACACATTATGAGAGTAAAAGGAAGAGAGAGTTCGTCTTTGTGTATTGCGCACGCACTTGGGCACTATAAAGTAACTCCTGCGTAGCTCGCCTGGTTTCAATGAACAGCCACCGTCACCGAAATCGGTGTGGGAGGCATTATTGTTTTTGTACATGCCTAAGCTTCTTACAATAAAACTGTAGTAGATTTCTTACAATACAATTCTATTAGAGATGCTTTCATGCTTAGTCATCTACCAATTACCATCCTTAATCACGCTACAATATTCTATATCGGCGCCATACAGTTAGCCATCAATAAATACCATTTCGCACATCCTGCTCGCGGCCGCGCATTCAAAACGCGCGATGTGACAAGAAAGCGCATAACCTCATTAGAGCCCATACAAATTGAGTACACAGTTTATCTAATAATTTTATTATACATATTCAAAAGGGCTCCTCTTGTAATGGTCGAAATGACCCGCATTCGCGTTTAATCGCCCAATTAACATATGGAGTCACGTTTTAAAAAGACAATGGCCATCTTCGTAGGGGCTCCGCACATTCGCGGCAGGCTGCACATATTAATGTATGTTTGTTAGCGGTAAACACGTATGTGTGACGTAATGGCTTAGATATTTGCAGGTTGGGTTGGTATAGTTCACCGTTTATGGGGCTTATAATTAGTGCATGAAGTACGTCTCCGTAGAGGCCGAGAGAGCCTAGCTCTCGACTCGTGGTCGTGAGTTTGATTCCCGTGTTGGAACAACACTTTTTGACTTTTCAATCGGAACTGCGCCGGTCCGTTACTAATAAATCGGAACTGCGCCGGTCCGATACTAATAAATCGGAACTGCTCCATTCCGATACTTTGGTAATCGGTATCTATAGTATCAGAACTGAGCATTTTCGATTCATGTTAACAAATCTCATAACAGTCGGTGCCTACTAGATATGGGCGCCGCGCCGATTTCGAACGGCGCCGCCGACGTCGAGGATCTGTTAAGCTGTTCTAGTGGCGTATTTTTCTGAAAATGCTGACAATTCCTACTACTAGCAAGCTAATTGACCGTGTATATTTTCTATTACCCGAACGGGACTATTTGATAGTACGCTGAAATACGCATCGAAGATCTCATGGCGTCGCTGCGCTAAGATTTGTATGGATACTGCGCCACAACGCCTGCAGACGATTTCCACCGCCGCGCCGACCGCAATCTGTCAGCGCGCCGCAGCCGGCAAATTTAGCTCGATGCCCTTGTCGAATAAAGGGTTATATTTTGAGTCTTACCCTCTTGTGAAAATTTGGTCGGTGTTTGAAAAGCTACCCTATGTATCGATGGTGCGATGCAGAATCGTGGCGTTAATTGTACTCGTACCGCCACATCTTGTGATACAATGAAATTAGTAGCATTATAACCGCCTCTACTTAGCTTTGTTTACGTTTATATCACATCACATCGGACTGTTAGAGATGATTTCCAATGAAAATATGCCTCGCACTTAGTGCAATGTCCTCTGTGACACGTCTGTACTAACAATTAGTGAATTTCGGCAGAAATCAACTCATTAATTATTCCAAAGTCGTTAAGTGTTCTGAATAGGTCAGAACAACGGTGCTACCTTCTCAGAACAATACAATTGGGAACTACTAACGTGTATCGCGATATTATAATGACATTAGTATTCATTGTGAGATCACCTTTATGAAGCTAGTATCTTCTGCCCGCGACTTTGGCTGAGAAATAGTGAAATTGGAACGTTTTTAACTTTACTGTTTTGCTTTTATTGGTCTTAACGTGACGATATCTATACTAATATTATAAAGCGGAAGAGTTTGTTTGTTTAAACGCGCTAATCTAAGGAACTACTGGTCCGATTTGAAAAATTCTTTTTTAGTTGGATAGTCCATTTATAGAGGAAGGCTTTAGGCTATATAACATTACGCTGCGACCAATAGGAGCGAAGCGTCAGTGAGAAATGTTGCAACAACGGGGAAAATTAATTACATTTGGGGACTTTCTAATAAACGGCTTAAGTCACTCAAAACCCACGCGAACGAAGTCGCAGGAACAGCAAGACTTATAAAAATATAAAATAGAAAATTTCCATGTCACTATTTTAGTTACCGTACTCCTCCGAAACGGCTTTACCGATTTTTACCTAATTTTATATGCGTATTCAGTAGGTCTGAGAATCGGCTACCGTCTATTTTCCATACCGGGTTCCGCATTGCGGGTTCACCGTTACGGGTTCTGGGTTCCCCGTTGCGGGTTCCGCGATCTAATTGGATTTCATCATAAACTGTTTATATGCTCAACGAAGTGTTCTGTTCACGTCTAATTTTATGTATTGTTGAATATTTACTCTGTAAAGATTTTGTACACAATAAAGTATATTTGATTGATTGACACGGGTGATTGGGCACGGGTCTGCTAGTAATATATAACATTCGTTGAAATAGGCTATGGGCTTGTTGCCGGAGCGCTCTCTTAATTTGATGGAAGTCCGGTCCCTATAGAGGTGAACTGGCCGGTCGAGGGAGGAGTAGCCTGTTTTTAGACAGATCCAGGCACTCCACCCAACATAACGGCTGATGGCAATCCGCAAGTGGTTTTAGTGGGTAAACCGGCTGTAGCGAGCCGGGAGTCTCACATACCCCTCGGGGACCCTCCCGGGGGGATGCGTAATGCATTTCCCTTGCGAAATCGAAAAAAAAAAAGGCTATGGGCTTGAATAAAATGCTATCAGACACTAAAATAATGTTTCATATTAGACCAGTATTTCCTGAAATTAGCGCGTATGACAAACAAGGGAAAATAAGATGAGATGGGAGTATTGTGTGCTTAGCAAAAAGAAGTCTTCCTAGTTAAGAAATGTCTAAGGCCATTTCATACCGATGACGATTTGGAAGACCTCCGTAGCACTGTCGTTCAGCGCGTTGGTGCTCGAGAGAGAGGTCGCGGATTCGAATCCCGCCGAGGCCGCGAGGGAACAAAGAGATTTAATATTCCTGGGTCATGGATGTGTATTACATTTGTGTATAATATATTAAAAATCTTAAATATGTGTGTGTATTAATTACATATATCCGTTGTCTGGTAACACAACCTGTAACACAAGTTATTTGAATACTTAGCACGGGGCCAGATTGACGTGGACGTGTGTTCCATAAATATTGTATTATTATTGTTAATAGTTAATAGTTCAATGAGCGCTATAATTTCACATTTTCACCTTTCTTAATATGATTTATTCGTGTGTTCTATAAAGACCGATTTTGCAAGAGACATAATATAGTAAATTATATTATCTAAGAACTAGTATGTTGACATATAAACGTGGGCAAAACGTTATAAATTACATACTTTGCATCATAATGTTGCTATAGATACATAATATATTATGCCCATAATGAATAGGATTAGAACAATAAATTCGTTTGATGTGAAAAAGAAACAAAATTAGAACGAGCTTAAAGCATGATTAGGTTTTCTTTTTATTTTCATTATTCTCCAGCTAATTCCAACACAGAATAAAAAAAGTATTCCAGAGCCTAAGTTTTTGTAATCGCTAATTACGATAATTAAGTTCGATAACAAAAATATATGAGATTCGACATAAACATTTCTAAGCGACATAGATATCTATTGTTACATACCTGTATTGGATTTATAACAATAATTTGATTTAATAGCTCCCCTCACCGATTTCGGTGTCGGTAGCCAATTTCATTGAAACCAGGCCAGCTACGCAGGAGTTATTTTATAGTGCCCAAGTGTGTGCGCAATACACTAAGACACTCTCTCTTCCTTTTAGTCTCATAATAAGTAGGACGGTAAACCGACACGACTGGCGAGAGAACAGGCGCAGGACCGACTTTTTACATGCCCAACAGACAATCAGGAGATCAGCCTGCATTGTCCTAACTTAACTTCAAAACAACTTGTTATGTCAACGTCACACATTAACGAATGACACTGATGCCTAACATATTCTATATCAATCGTCCAAGTTAGTATGTAAGAGTAGGACCTACCTATTTATAACATGAAACTTATACGCTAAGCATAAAAATAATAAAAGTTATATAAATGCATTTGGTAGTAATATTGGACGTGTGCATGGACCCCCACAAATGCAGTGACAGCACAACAGCTATGTATCCAGGTTAAGTCAAATTTACGTATCGAAACGCTGGTTAAATGTTCCCTCCTTTTCACATTGTCACTTCTTGGCGAAATGACAAGCCCAGCATGAGCACGGCTTGAGTGCCACTTAATTTAGCTATCGTTTTAGAATTCGAGCGTTAGCGATGCTTATTATAAGAACTGTGATTAACCATAGAACTAGTGAAAAGACTGAGCTTTTGAACGCTCTCTCTTTTCGATTTTGATTTAATGATAAAACGTCATGATTTCTTAGCGGCTTGTCTATGTCAGTCTCTGAGTCTCTCTCTATGTCTTTGTGATCTATGGGAAATTAATAATTTAAATGTTCCCTATCTCCATCTTTACACAATATTTGTAAAGAATGCTGTTTCTTCTAATTAATGATAGTCTCATTAAGATTATAAAGGTCATTACGGCCAGAAATATTATAATCAGAGCGTTATAAATAGTCAGAATTTTAAAAACTTTTCAAAACAATATTTTACACTATAAAATGTGGCCATAAAAGATTTAATTTCTTTATATGTATGTATGAGATATTTATCTAAGCTTGTTAACGAAAAATTTACAATATTTAACAATTAGGTATAGATTTATTTTAATATCGCAATTTTAAGATAACATTAATTGACCTCTTTTAGGAATGTGACAAACATAAAATGTGTAACTAATTACTTTAATTTTAAATGTTAATTAAGAGATCAAGATTATTAGTCTTGAAGGTTTGCTTTCTAGAATATTCTAATAAAATTAATAAATAATCTTCTGTACATATAACACCGCAGCCAGTTTACGCCACACAACATAGCTGCCTGGAATTTTCGTATTACGATCACATAATAACTACATGATGACAGCTAGTTAACAGACACGTGACACTTGACTTGCTTTCGAATGTCACTTTCAGACAACCAAACTAGGGTGGATCCATTCAGTATAACATGTCGCTGTAATATGAAAAATAACAAGGCAGTTTAAGGCCCTATTATTGAATTGCCTGGAACCAGACTGGTACTATAAAAGATTATAATACGGTCCCAGGAGTGAGAATAGGACCTCCTCATCAACCATCTATCTCGTGGTCTATTGCTCCTGAGCTTCGCTCTCGACCCGGAGGTTGTGGGTTTGATTCCCGCGTTGGAACAATAAAAAATGTTGCTTTCAAGTTTGGTTAGGACAATGCAGGCTGATCACCTGATTGTCTGACAAGAAAGATGATCCATGCGTCGGATGGGCATGTAAAAAGTCGGTCCTGCGCCTGTTCTCTCGCCAGTCATGTCGGTTTACCGTCCCACTGGATTATGGGAGTGAAAGGAAGAGAGAGTGTGTTTGTGTATTGCGCACACACTTGGGCACTATAAATAACTCCTACGTAGCTGGTCTGGTTTCAATGAAATCGGCTACCTACACCGAAATCGGTGAGGGGAGCTATTATTATTTATCTATCTAGTGGGTATCGTAGAAGGCGACAGAGGCAATATACCTATATCCGGAAATGACGACAGCAGAGTTTTACAAATAAAACATACATACATAGACCCGTATTGATAAACAAGTCTCAAACTCAACCTCACTTGAGAACCTATTTGACATAAAACAACGTTTCATTCAGTTTTAAAAGTGAACAACTTTATTAATGTTACATAGTACTTAAATTTCTTTTTTTATACCGTAATATTTATATTATATATTACAGAAAAACATTCAAATATGTATAATACAATTTATATTTGTACAATCTTTATTTTAACATTTTATAAAAGATAGCTGACCCGTGCCCACTTCGTTGAGCATGGAAACCGTGTGAAACTTCCCGGGACTTCCACGAATATTTTAAGACCAAAAATAGCCGAATCAGTTCAGCTGATCTCGAGTTTTAGCTAGACTTACGAACAGCAATTGATTTTCATATAGCCTATGTTACTCAGTGATAATGTAGCTTTCTAATAAAAAAATAATTATAAAAATCGGTCCAGTACTTTTTGAGTTAAGTCGTTACATACAAAAATACAAATTTTTCCTCTTTATAATATTAGAGTAGAAAAAAATTAAATAACATGTGAAGTTCTTAATTTTTTTTTTTATCTTTATTTAACGAGCTTGTTCACTCAGTGAACATGTCGCTCATTTTTAAAAGTGAAACGAACCGTTTTGTTCATCTGTCAAATAGGTTCTCAAGTGAGGTTGGGTTTGAGACTTCTTTGTTAATACGGACCATATGTTGCCAAAACTATCACCTAACCGTGTAGTCGGATAGTAACGTACCTACGTGTAACGTAGACCACCGTGAAGTAACGATACAAGTTATTAAAATGAAAAAGTGTTAAAACTGATGCTCAACTCTCTCGTTAACTTCCCTATGAATCACCTTTTGTTTATTTTGTCTTTTCTTGTAAGTGTATACTGCAATTAGTTAAGTTCATTTCGTAATTAATTTCGTATCTTAAGTTTCCATATGGCATATCAATACTAGGCTCTACGATCACTTATTTAGCGATAGACTCGATGAAATCTAGAGAACGCTATACGATGCGTTTTACAAATTGTCAGGCAACATTTACTTTGAAATAAACAAGCAATGGTTCACGTGGAGAATGGATTATTCGTTGTGGATGATGCGACGATTCCGAACAAGATCGTGGGTAGAGATACTCGTTTAGTTTAATTTATTTTCCTCTGGAAGGTGTGTAATGATGTGCTGCGTGTGGCCTGACACGCTTATCGAGTAGGCGCTTCGATAATATTTTCGAATATTAATGTCAATAACGTATCGACAGTTGGAACACACTATTTTTTATGTTAGGTGTAGGATTTAATTAAAAATGTCCATTAATTTTACACTTATCTCGGGGATAATGTTACTTTGTATTTGGTTTTCCATATCGGGCTTTTACTTTATTGGCATACCTTACCCTAGTTGACAGTTTATAATGAGTATATACTGTCATAATATTAATATTTAACGGCACTGGTCTGATATTTACCAAATAGGACTCTACCTATTTTATAAGGATACTTCTAAATTAATAGGAGTTTATTTAGCAATATATTTTGACAATATTTCAAAAGTATATTAAAGAAGAGACGGTAAAGAAAACAAAATTAGAAAAGTACGAGAAAGCATTTGAAATAAATTATCCACTAGCTACAACTTTTAACAATAGTAGAGATACATTATCGACTACACTTACACTACTTACTACACAAATACTCAATATTGTTAAATGTAAACGCCAATAGGAGATAAATAACGTATAACAAGCGAAATAATCTAAATGTAAATTTAAAAACCGTGTAGAAAATTTAAAACATGGAGCCTTTAGAAAGCATTATACGTTAAACATTCGAGTTCAATAAAAGTAAATTAAAAATAAAACCGTCGACCCATCCGAGGTGTAAAATAAACAGTCCTGCCCATTAAGAGCCGGACCATTGGTTGTATTAATTTGTATTTAAGTGTATTGAACAAGATAAACCGAATATACGAGGGCGGTATTACGTGTCGGGTATCGATCGTATTGCTATCGCCATTAATCTTTTTTTAATGTTGAGGAAACGTTTGTGCAATGAATCATACCATATTTCGTTTTACCTCACAAAATTAGCAAACCATCCAGAAAAATAATAGCATAAAGCTATTTTTTTTTAAATAAGATGTCCTCACCTGTTGCTGCAATAAATTTTGTTCACTTGTTTTTGAAGCTAAAGTCTCGTATTCTGATGCAATTTGTATTATTGATGTTAATGGCTCGAATTCTGGTGCAGTTTGTGTTTTTGATGTTAAAGTCTCGTATTCTGGTGCAGTTTGTGAGGTTAAAGACACAAGTTAGTTACGCTAAAGGCTTTTGATACAAGTATTTGTAATGCCTAAGACACATCTTTCGAATCTAACCGATCTAAATAGGCCAGACATTCGATTGTTATGGATAAGCCTTAATTTATGTCTAGATGTGACGTTTCATTAGAATACAATTGCTATTTAAATTGTTATACTATAAAATAAGTAAGTGTAAAGTATTTAAGAATCATTAAATCATTTCACGCCAATCATTATAACTAATTATGATTTCATCATTTAGCATACGTAGCTGTTTCAACTTCTTCAATTGCTGTAGTTTTAATTTTATTTAGGACAATTCACTTATGTGGTCATTTAACCCTGCAGTTATAACATTAAACATCGACAACTTTCGGATTGAAAAAATATCCGCAGCAATAATTTAAAATACAAAACAACAATACGATTCACCTTCAATTACGTATAATTTATTTCTCCAGTCAAATAAAATTCTAAAACAGTATTTTATGAAACACATCAATTAAGTGTATTTAACGTTTTCACAAACATATATAAAGTTTATGACAAGAGTCTCGAAGGAGCCAGATAGTGACAGTGTAATTAGTATAGCGAGAGTAATTTATATCCGTATAGTTAAATTAACACTGGATCATTTTGGAGAAGAAATTAAAACACTTAATCCTCCTTTACGAGGCAGTTATGACGATCGTAAAGTCGTGCTTGTATTCATAATTTTATGATGTTTTATGAATTTTCATAAACAATCGTGGCCGATGGAGATATTAATAATATTTCTGCTAATAGCTCGAGTAGTTTCATATCAAACTTTAGGGTCTAGAACTGAATTTTCTTATGAAAGGCATGACAGCCGAATACTGAAAATACTCAAACTCAAACAAAATAATGTGAGCTACATTGACGCAGAGGTACAAATTGGTATTACCGAAAGACGCACTGACGGCTATCATATTTCGATAATACAAAAATGTAGAACAAAAAGATGCATTTGTAACTATAGAGATGAATTTTTTGTCAATACATGAAATCGAGAGACAAATACTGTAGAGTCTAGAGTCTAGCCCAATATGGGTTGGTGCCGAATCCTTACTATTCCCGATCTTTACTGTCACTACTTAGTACAAGGGCAGTATTTGGAGCGTCACTGAATATTACTATCTATGATGTTTGATCACTAGTTATCGTGTCCCATACAAAACTAAAATCAGTCCACGTGGTATATTATGCCAATAAAGCTACATTTGTTTAATAACGAACTGAGACAAGGTCTTTAAATATTTCATAGTTTTTTTTTTTTTTTTTTTTAATTAAATCACGTAAAAGTTTTATAATCTAAATATTAACACCGCAATGTATGTTTTTTAGATTTTTTGAATTTTAAGTGACATAAATAGCGATTTCAAATTAAGCATTGTGACACGTGTGGACGTTGGCAGTGTTTCAAGCAAACTAAATGAAATAACAGCTCACTTTTGAAGTGAATTGATACTTGCCAAGACGGATTTCTTATGCTGTCACGATACCTAATGTATTGATGATGGAAGTCTATGACTATTACTTTTTCAAGCTCCAATAGCTCTAATATGCAGGGACCTGTCACCTGAATAATCATATGAGCTATTATTACCTTTTATTCCGAAAATGTATCATATTCAGCTGTTGGAATACTAGATTACGTGGGTGAAGCCGCGGGCAAACGCTTCGTATAGTGACTGTACCTGTTATGTCTAGGTTATGTATTACACCTGGGTATGCGCCTAGGAACAGGTGTGCTGTAGCTCCAGGGCCAAGACTATGCTAATATAAATAGATAAATATTGTATCGCACATTGCAAAAGTAAGCCGATCTTCCACTAATGTTGCATACTTTTTGTGACCGATTTTTTGTCGGTGAAAGATAAAACATACTGATTGCAATAATGCACCGCACATGTCTTATAAAAGTAGTGGTCAGAAGTAATAAGCAGTATCTGCACGATTAATTATCGGTCCAACAAAAAGTGGCCTTGGGTGGGTGGACACCCTAAAACCTTAATATGCTTCGCTGTTCACAACCACAGTTTCAAAAATTTGAAGTCAGTAGCGCATTGGTTGAGCACTTCTGTAGTCGCGTGTCCGAATCCCGCTAAGAAACAAAAAGTTTTCTGCATTCCTACTGAAAATACTCAGTCATGAATGTATGTTATATTTTTTTAAATAATGTATTGTATACAGTATAAATGTATTTAATATTATACTTTCGTTTTTCGGCACTTGTAACACAAGTTCTTCAGATACTTAGCACGGATCAAGATTGAGGAGGTGTGAAGCGTCCATAGATATAAATAATTGCAGGTGTATAGGCACTACTGAGTAATGAGTATTAGTGTGAGGGTTATAACGGGTTGTCAGACGCGTTTCGTCCGATACAATATCAATTAAGCCATCGTTAACAAAGCCTGCGCCTGCGCTGATAAACGACCTTTCTCTTAATAGGCTAAGATCCCGGCGCCGCTAGACAGTAGACACCGCTTTTACTCTTAGTGATAAAACGTATACATAAAAGTACATACAGTTCAACTTATATATTATATTAATACGTAACGCAACAAGTAGTGTTATAAAGTAAAGGGTTGCAGAATGCTAAAAAATGTTTATAATGTTTTGAAATATAAAAAAATAACAACAATAATGTGTTTATGAGTATCTATCTAAGAGGCGAAATCCAAAAAATATCGTAATTATAGTCGAATTTCGACTTGTAGTATTTAATTGTCGTTATTATACCATAATATATTATTACAAAAGAATCATTTTTTAGTTTGTAAGACCTTTTTCTTTACATTTTACTTAGTTTGTTACCATGTAACTAAGAAACGATATTAAAAGAGTACGTTCATTGTACTCACTAATAGGTACTACAAAATTATATTTGTTATATTATGAGTAAGAATATAAGGGTAGTCTGGTGGCCCTGGGATCTCAGACCACTCGGAGTGTTTGATTTATTTACACTTGACTCAAATATTTGCATAATGAAAAGAATTTGTGGCGATATAAATATACTTTTTTGAATATATATAGTAAAGCAGCACTTTGATACACAAAGAATATACTAATTAAATAATTTGACAAAAAAAAAATCATTTCCAAACTGAGGAAAGGTAGAATAATCGTATCTCAAAGTTATTGTGACTGCTCTTTTTACACACTGTATATATCAATGTTGTCGACGACTACTTCCGCAGGGCTGTGGACGAGCGCGTTAGTGCTCGAGCGGTCGCGGGTTCGAATCCCGCCGATGGAAAAGTTTTCAATGTTCCTGGGTTTGGGATGTGTATTTAATTTGCGTAGTTATAATATAATATTATGTTAGATATGTATAATATATTAAAAATGTTAAATATGTGTACAGTATTTTTTTTTTAATATATTTCCGTTGTCTGGTACCTGTAACACAAGTTCTTCGGATACTTATTACGGGGCCAGATTGACGTGGTGCGAAGCGTCCATAGATATATTATTATTATTATTATTATAATGAAAGGTCTGATAAATGAAATTCTTAATTTAGACTGTTATTAAAATATACACTTGGGAGAATGTAAAATTTAAATTTAAAAAGTGGCGTATTCTCAGTCCAATCTAACCTCTTGCCAAGAGACGTCATTAACGTAGTGTTATTGTTCATTAAAATTTGTTTATTATTTCCAAATAAATCAGAGTAGGTAACCCATTAACGCCCACGCGAGGTTTCAAAATAAATGGCACGAAATCAAGTCATAGTTTTCGAATAAAATTTGAATTTTGTTAATCACCTATTAATGTAAATTAGATCTACACGTCCCGTCGTAAATATTATATATGTCTCGGATAATAATACTGGATCACGCGAGATGTTCACCGAATATTATTGTGTATTTCATACAAAATATACCTACTTATTTTTTTCACGAATTTACTCAACAAACACAATAGTAATTAAATATTATGCTTACAAACTCAAAAGTAAAAGGGACAAAAATAAAAAATAACTTATAAAAAGAATTTTAAAAAATTAAACATTCACAAGGCCAGTAGTATCTTAAGTAATGGGCGGGAACTATAGGCTCTATGCCACAAGAATTCTTAAAAAATTCATCAAGAGCTAGAGCAAAATGTGTAGTTCAGACACACTTTCACTAAATAACTCTGGGTTAAAGTGTTAGGTTAAACTTTTAATTTACTCCAGAACATAACCTAATTCTGGGTAAGTTAAACCAGGACTGACGCAATTTGTCCTTACATGTCAAAAACTGGACAACCATATTTAAATATAACAAGCAGTTTTTCAAAATTAATTTCTACAGTAGCCATTATAAATTAAAAATTCGATTGTATGTTTGTCAAAAAATCGTTCATATGTATAAAATAAAATTTAAATAAATGCCTCAAGTTATACAGTTAACTAATAATATACAGTAGGTTTTTCCATCAAATTATATATGTCCCAAGATTTACAACTAAATCATAACTAACCGTGTTCATTGTACGTACATCATTAATATTCTATTCATTAATCATAAGCTTAGAGGATAGAATTAAAAATAAATTATAATTAATTCAGTAATTTGCATACAATACTCGTATACAAAACTTGATCAAATATTCAATCCATATAAGGTTTTAAATTCCATTATAGAATATGTCGCACCTTAAATTCCATAAATAGTAACAATGTGGCCATCTAAACTGTTATATCATAGTTTTATATATTGTATACACTGTAATGTTAGATACGTTACAGGTATAGATACTAGGTTATTAGTATTTTCTTCCCTTTTTGATTTTTGAGCCCCAACAACAATAGAAGGGGTATGTGTATGAGGGACAAGTGTGAGCATGTGTGTATACCTGTGGCATATTAGCTGGCAAATGGAGATTTTTTTTCGATTGAAAGCTGACTTAATTGTAGGTATTCTTACTTCTTAGCTATTACGCGGCATCATAAGTTCACTCACTGATTGAAAATTCAGTGGTTACTTTACATTGATAGACCGCACATTTTGTCGCGATAAAACTGACTCTATGAATACCTGGTCATGCATATGCAACGCATTCTAATTGGGTAAGCATACATCAGCACCAATGCAACGATGAGTCAGGTCACAGGTGCCCTTATCAACTCTGTTCTGTGTCAGTCTTGTCACGTAAATAAGATTCGAGTTCCCAATGTTGCATTTTGAAATTGCACTTTAATAGAAACCAATAATTTACATAATCTAATGAAGATTTTTTTGTAATTAGTTTTTAAATAGGCATACGAGTAATAACTTTTTTGATAAACATAACACGATAACGATACTTTAATGTGTCTTTAAACTTTATACCTAGTTTTAAAGTCACATAAGATTTCATCCTACCGACTGTGCCATTTAATCCAAGTACATAAATAGCTGTAAAATAGTAATTTCTAGCCAATAAACCTTTAAGGGACTAGACAATTCAATTTTCTTGTTATATCGCCAGTATTTATGTGATATAAATGAATACCCCCTTAACATAGAAACATAATATTTCATCATCATTATATCCTACCGACTGCACCATTCATTGCCAATTTCATAAATAGAATTAAACAATATTATGAGAGTTATTTCTGGTCAAGAATTCAATAAACCTAATTGGGACTAGACAATTCAATTCACTTGTTCTCTATCACCAGTCGTTATGTGGTATGAATTAATATCACATAACGACTTTAACATCGCATTACAGACATTACTATGCAAATTTTATGGAGGGAAATTCCTCAGAGATAACGGGGGTGAGGTGTGACATTATATGAATGTAATTAAACATTAATTCCGATCAGACTGGTGCTGGACTTGTTGTATGTAATACTAATGCTACGTCTAACCGTAATGAACAGACATGGAATATTGGAGTAAAGAGCGGTTTTTGTAGGTATTTGCGTTCTATTTGAGTAGGAAATATGTATTATGTACTTTTTCTCCTAGTTTTGGACATAATTGAAAGCAGATTTTCAGAACTCCCTTTTGGGTAAAGGGGATCTAGAAAATTGTGTTTGGTATATAAAAATACATTATTTTTCCTGAGGGAATTTAATATAATATCCACATTAGCAGCAGAATTTTAACTTTGTTGTTTTATCTATCAAATAGGTTCTAAAGTACAGGTTACGATTAAGATTGTTTTATTTATACAGGCTTAAATCTGACGATGATGTTGATAGTTTCGTGTCAGGATTTAGCATTCCTAACGAGATGCAAGTAGGTGATGAAACGCACAGGTCGGCGCTCGTGACAGCATCTGTTTAATCAAACTCTGATCTTTCATTATTTATCCATTAATTTGTTTTTGTTTTCATTATCTGCAACTAACCCGGAGCGGTGTGATTCATGTTAGTACATTGATAGGTTATAAATTGCGTAAAAGAAAAAGTGATTAAGATTGAAATTGTGTTTTTTTCCAGGTGGGCTTTAGTTTGTTTGAAGTCGGACTAAACATAGGCACAAGTAACGAAATTAATGTTAATTTAGAATTTAACACAGGAACATAAAAAATGTACTAATCTTAGCAAACGACTATACAAGGCGCCTGTGTCGTGGGGTTCCTTTACTATTTGTTTCACTTAGCCCTTACCTTTTGAAAACACTTATCCAAATCCTTCCTGCAAGCTTGGGCTTCCCTCTGAAGGACGACCAGCCTTCGCCACTGCAAGGCACTAAGTAATATTTTGACAATATTGTGTAAAAATAACAGTCACTATCACTTTGGAATACGGTTAAACTACTACCTTTTCTCATTCTAGAAATGAATTTTTTGCTCTTTCGTTATTATTGCGACACAAAAAAAGAAATGGTAAATTTTTTTTTTTTAGTTTTTGACATAAAAAATAAATTACCAAAATGAGGCAAGATAATCGTATCTCGAACTGTATACTTGGTAGTAAAGTTTTGAACTTTGAAATTTTAAAACTACGTGTGATTAAGAAATATTGTGTTGTGATGAAGGATTTGTAATAGACAACATTTCTAACTCAATTTTTTATTGTTCCTATTTCTGGACCGAATGTGTTGGCAACGTATTTTGCTATATGTATGTGTGAATTCTAAATTGTTATTTAGAGCAAATTATGTTATATCTGTAAGTTTTCTAAATATGTGATTAATGATTTATGTAACTCCAAAAATATCGACGACTTTTGAATGTGGAACATGACCGTGGCATCGTTTAGAAGTGACTCATTTAATTTTTTTTCGAGATGATTTAAAGGCATACACATTGTCACATAATGGAAATGAAAAAATACTAGGTATTTTAGAACTTAGAAGCTCAGCTAAGAGCGTGTTTCACCAAGCAATGTTAAAGTTTATCCTTCGTTAAATATCATGTTGTTCCTTTCGTTATTCCTATTAATGAATGAGAAGGCATGATATTTTAACAAGCCGTTAATACTAACATGCGTTGGTAAAATCGGAACTAAGACTAATAATAATATCTTCCTCGCCGATTACTGTACTAACTGGTTTCTTCGAAAGCAGTCCGGCTAATAGGAGATGTCCAAGTGTGTAAGCAGTTCACAAGAGCACTCACTTTTTCTTTACTCTCGTAACCAAACGGAATGGAAAATCGACACAGCTAGCGAAAGATCTGCCACAGGACCGACTACGTTCATCATTCTAACGCATGGATGGTCAAACATTCTAGTAATCAGTCGGTTAGGACAAATATTCGAAAACAGTAATTTTCTTATTCTAATGCTGAAATGTAACCCACACCTCTAGTCAGAGCCAAACCCTAGACTACGTAGGCGTTAGTTAATTACTAAATAAATAATTGATTAATTAATTGAAACTTATTCAAAAACTTTCTTGTCTACTCAACTGTAGCACATTCCGCGTCGAAAATTTTTTTGGCGATATTTCTTTTTAATCAAAACGTAATTCGCTTAAGAAACCATCTCTTAAAATTGACGACAAACCAAAAATAAACTGAATTGTATTGCACATGTCAACAGCCTGTCAGGTATAACCTTAATTTCGGTTACACATTAATTTGTCTCAACTTGACGCTTGTAAAAAAAAATCAACTGAAATATCTTGTTCATAATAGGTCCTAATTAAAGACGCTAAGAAGTCGGACACTCCATTCCGATTTGTATTACATGTAAACAAAACTCAACATGGCTCGGCTATACATAATTTAAACATACACAGGGGGCTTATTGAACGAGCGTGATGGGCGTTCGATTCTCGTTCCAAAAATATATATTACACTAGCTGTTCCCGCGATTTAGTTCGCGTGGTTCTTGAGCGACTTAAACCATTTATGCAGCGCACGCAACGAAAGTCTCCCCGTTTTTGCAACATTTCTCACAGACGCTTCGCTCCTATTGGTTGCAGCGTAATGTTATATAGCCTAAAACCTTCCTCTATAAATGGATTATCCACCAAAAAATATTTTTTGAAATCGGACCAGTAGTTCCTGAGATTATCGCGTTCAAACAAACAAACTCTTCTGCTTTGTAATATGACATTTGTAGTATTAGTATAGATATTTTACGATCAAAATTTTTGAACAACCGTATATGATATACGGACTCAAAACTTTTAATACATAGTGCGCTGGAATGTCCATAGCGGCCGTGGTGTGTGGCGGCAATCGTCTATTCAGTTGCGTTTGCGTCAAAGCAGCCCAGCACCCGTTCCCGTGCGTGCCGTCGCTGACTGTAAGTAAGGACGAATTAAGATCTTTTAAAGAATGTTATTTACATCGTAAATAAGGAAAATAAATGTATATTATCATTGCTTACGATATATTGAACCCTAACGCTAGCTTAAATATACGTAAAATGTGAAAAATTACGCCCTGTAAAGATGTCATTAATTCACTTATTTAGCGCGCTATAAAGTATAACAATGATACATTATCGAATTTTTGTTTACATTATGATCACATAGAATCGAAACGGAGATAACGTAGACGTTTCGCGACGAAACAAAGAAACATCATTAACTATTTCGACATTGTAAAATATGTGGTCTATTTCGAGACTCGTTCGTTAATTAAAAAGAATCGCTTTTATATAGCGCCTCTACACTTCAAGGGACAGTTTTGAAATCTCAAATCCCGCCGTGATATACAGTAGTAATTTATAGTTGCGCTCGTAAACGCGAACTGTAAACAATAATTAGACTTGTGAAATTATTTCTAAGGTTTATAGACATTAGACTGCACAGTATCATTTGATATTATTAGATAGGACTAGCTGACCCGTGCCCACTTCGTTGAGCATAGAAACCGTTCAAACCTGGACTACCACGAACATTTCAAGACCAAAAATAGCCTAGTTTAGAGTAGAGTAGAGTTTTAGCGAGACTAACGAACAGCGACTGTACGTTTTTAACGGACTTCAAAAAAAGGTGGAGGATACTCAATTCCATATATTTGTGTGTTTTTTTGCGACATACCACATTCATCCATTCATGTCTTCAAATATGTTTAGTAGAGTGTGACTGTACTGGTTTAGGTATAGGTTATAGATTACACCTGGGTTTGCGCCTAGGAACAGGGCCAATTTGCTAATTTAGTAATGCACACTACAAAAAAATCGATCAGAAATTAAATGAAGGAAAAATCTGATTGATTATCCCCAAAAAAAGTTTGACGTGGCTCAGGCTCCCTAAGGGCGTGTTGCACCAAGCAATGTTAAAGTTAATCCTTCGTTAAACATCATGTTGTTCCTCATTCGTGTTAATGTTAAAGGATTGTTAAAATAACATGCCTTCTCATTCATTAGTAGGAATAACAAAGGATTAACTTTAACATTGCTTTGTGAAACACGCCCTAAAGCTGCATTTGAATGTTAATTTGTTAAAAAATCTAATTTAAAATGTAGCAGTAGGTACCTTGGTAAGGTGTGATAATGATTACAAAGTTGCGCGTAAATATAAAAATGTCAGCCATATATCATAATAATGTAGCAGCCACAGAAATTATCTCTTTATTAAAAGGTGTGTTTATTTTAAAATCTCTTCAAGGTTATTTTAATCGTTTAGAGGTATTCGGGATATGTGGACTATGACAAGTCAAATTATGATTGCTTTTATCTCATTTGTGATAATTTATGGCGTTTGAAAGTGTTTTCTTTTACTATATTTTTTAATTAATTTGACGCTCTGCTCGTTTGAGACAAGAAACTACTTTTTATAACGAGATGGATTTAAAGTTTCCTAGTGGTTGCGCTGAGAATATTTTATCCTAATATTATTATTGATTTCTTGTACACCAATCTTAGGTGTACAAGAAATCAATTGATTGTAAAGGAGGTACTAACAGAAAGGTGGTGTGATTTTTTCGGACCTTTTGACTACCTTCAATTAGCGATTGTCACATCAAAGAGAGAACAGAGAGGAAAGGTCCACTAGTATTTAGATTTACAATATAAAATAAAAATCATATTATAACTTGATTCCACACAATATGTAACACAATTATTTTAACTCATGAGAAGTGTGCTACGAATCCTATGATTTTTGTTCACATCAAAAGTACACATATACAGTTTACATAATATTCACAGAGCATGAAAAGCATCGGGAGATGCTGACGGTCCATGATTTTTGTTCATAAAAAGAAACATAAAGAAGTGTTCAATTCAAAAAATCAACATAGATCATTCGACTGTTGATTCAACGGCTCTATTAATGACAACAATGCTGATGATTTGTAAGGGAAAGCCATCGACCCATAATATAATTACATCAATTAAGCACATCGCCTCATTGAGAGAGTATCGAGGCGAACCCCCCACTCCTGGTTCAATAGGGGGGCTACAATTATAGTGGGGACAATGGTGGGCGACAATGGATGTGGTTTTTAAACGAATGTAACAATTAATTCACAACAATTAAAGTCTTCGCCCGCATTAAATCTGCCATAGAGTAGCGACGTTTATTTCACAAGAGTATTCATATTTGGTACTGGGTAATTGGTAGTAAGTAGTGTAGGTACAATCAACCAGAAATACATATGTTTATGTTTGATACTTCTGTTAATAAATTACAATTTCGAGTAGAGCATTGTTTTCTTGTTAGTTAGGTCAGTCAGGCAGAACACTTCGACTGACACGAAAGATACCAATGTTCATTTTGCTGACAAGTCATTTGCTCTCTTGAAAACAATATTGTAAATACTATATACAACTGATGTCTCGCCACAAGCCTAATTTCACTCAGTTCCACAACTCAATTGTAAACCAAATTCTTCTTCTTCTTCTTCAAAAATGGCTCCTTAGTGAGTCGCCAATGTCAGAGTGTGTTGACGAACTCTGCTATAAGAGTAGGTTTTATGGAAAAACAAGAGTACGGTAGAATAGTGAAAGATAGTTGAAAATTCTATAATCTGGAACAAACACAAACATTTAGGCTTAGTACCAAATACCTTACAATTTAATTTTATTAGTGAGTATAAACCAAATTGGCGCTAGTGTCGTGTTTAAGATTAGCCAACTGTCAAATTTCAATTCCGATTGGAATTAATGTCAAGAGTAAGTGGACAGGTCTGCAAAGAAAGAGAGAGAGCTCTTGTGTATTGCAATTGGACTCCAAGTTACTCCTTTATCTGGTCTAGTTTCAACCGAAATCGGTGTGGGATCTATTGTTTAATAATATTATTCTATTGAAAATGATTTTTTTTATTTCCAAATAAAACTTAACTAGTTATTCTCGGAACTACCGATACTACCACCGGCACCGGTTCAACTCTAACCCGAACCGACGCGGGCGTAAGAGGACCCAACTTTTAGCAAAAAGATGGAACATTTTTCTATTTCTTTCTCTCTTTTGGGGTGTGGCCAAACAACTCCAGATTACTTATTAAAATATTTTTATTAAGTTCTTTCTTTGGCGCGTTAAAGAAAAATTATGAGAGCAAATTTTTATAATGCGCGCGCATATGAAAAAATGAGGACATGAAGTTAGCTAACATTTAACAGAACTAACAACTGCATTCACGTAAGAACTTATACATACACTTTTGGATTCTTTTTTTAAATTATTATCCGCGTCTACAAAATTCGTAGCTCTGCAGCAAATCGCTACGCACTTCACACTATCGCTATTGTCGTGATTAAAACTCTAATTGACCCACACTAAATCACAATTTACTATCTGTTGAACGCATTTGTTTAGCGAGATTACTTATTAAATCTTCTGTTGCATTTGAACAATTCTAATTATTATTTATGTGCTTTTACTAGTTACCACCATCATAATAATTTGAATTATTAGATTGAAGAACCTTCAATTAGATAAAACATTACCTTTATCTTTAGACTGATACAAATGATCATCAGTAAGCAGTACCTACTTCTAAGTTCTAGCAGAACCGTTCGTCCGTTCTTAATAAAATTATTCACAAGCATTGGGTAAAAACTGTGCCTAATGCTGCATTAGGTAATTTGCAGTGAGGTGACTTACCATGGAGGATACTACATATATAATATGTGGAGGCTTGTAATTAACGACATGTTTACCATATTTGTATGCTTTAGTACTTTGTTATTAGTCTGTAAGTCTTCTTAATAATAAATAAATAAATCAATACATACGACAAATAATAATCTTATGCAACAATGTCAAATTAGAAATATTATAACACTAGTATTTTCCTGTGGCTCCACCTGTAAATACAGTAGGTATACATCGCGTTATTCCAGGGCCTCGGCTCTCGTGTCAAGAAATTCGTTTAGAATGTCAACCTGTCCTGCTTGCACGATAGCAAATTATGCATGCAAGAGCGGGACAGACTGATATTGAACTATGTTCGAGGCATGAGAATCAGGGCTCAGGACCGCTATTCTAGTACCTCGAACTTCGTTTCGAGTATCAGTCAGTCTATCCCGTTCCCAGGCGAGCAAATCATCGTGCTCGAACGAAACAGACCGATTATCGAATCGAAGTTAGGTTACGAGAATTGTCTTGCATATCATTTTTTTATCAAAATTAAACCTGCCGTGTGCCCGTGAAAAAGTAACAAA